>CM045939.1:10703762-12021262 GCA_025177825.1 Aechmea fasciata
TAAAAAGAAGAAGGTATAATTTTGAAATTCGGAAATATATATAGAAAATTTTTTTTTATAGAATTTTCAAAATATCTAAAAAAGATATTTTAAAATAAAACAGAAAAATATCTTTTATAGAATTTTAACACCCGTAATCTGTTATAGAAAACATACTATTGAAATTTCAAATAGAAAAATAAAATCTGTTATTTTAAAAAAGATATTTTAAAATTCGTAAATATATATAGAAAAGAATTTTTTATAGGATAAAATATATTTATTATAATTTTCACACCAATAATCTGTTATAGAAAAATTACGTATTCAATTGCGGTTTCTATTTCTATTCTTATTCTTATATTTAAAATTTTACGTACGAAAGAGAAAAATGGGCGCTAATATTTCCTAGAAAAATAGGTCCGTCGTACGGACTCAAATTTGAATATACGTGTATATATATATATATATATATATATATATATATATATATATATATATATATATATATATATATATATATATATATAGGAGTCGGGCTATGGTGCTTATAAAAGCACCAAGTATTTCGTGTTTGTAAATTTTTTACCGTTAGATCTACACCTTTGATCATTTTCATCCGTTAGATTATACTATTCAACCAACCACCCACTTAACCCAAGGGGGCGACTAAAAAGTTACAAGCACCAATGACTTGATACTTTTAAAAGTATAGAAGCTCAATTCTATATAGAGCGGGCTGGTATGCTTATGGAAGCACGGAGGTCTTCGTGCTTCTACTTTGTTTTCGATGTTCAGACTTTCGAATCGGCGATCTGCTCCGTTAGAGTTGATCTAGAGTATTTGAAGTACCTAGGAAATAAATTTTGTGATTTTTCGATATCATTTGCCTAGTGATCGAAGGGGCTCAAAAATCAATAATTTTAACTACCGTGGTGAGCGGGTTGCAAGTTTAACGAGCGTAGAAATATCCAAATCACGTGAAATTTTGATAGAAAATTCTTTATACCATATAAGACAAGATCAATAACTTTGATCTAAAATTATAATGTCATATCATCATATTTTGTAAGATTTTTATTTTCGGCCGTTGATTTTGAGCCACTTCGATCACTAGGCAAATGATATCGGAAAATCGCAAAATTTATTTTCTAGATACTTCAAATACTCTAGATCAAATCTAACGGGCCGATTGTCGATTCGAAAGTCCGAACATCAAAAACAAAGTGGAAGCACGGAGGGCTCCGTGCTTATGGAAGCATCCTAGCCGCACTCACTCTCTCTCTCTCTCTCTCTCTCTCCCTCTCTCTCTCTCTCTCTCTCTCTCTCTATATATATATATATACATATATATATATATAGATTCCCATACTTTACATTGTCAAAACACACATGGTATCTCTTTAATTTGTAGGGACAACTAATTAATTTAAGTGTGGTTTGAATATATGCATGCTAAGAACTTGGAAAAATATATATAAATACATGATTATATATGCAGTCAAGTATCTCAAACATTAATCAAAGTATAAGAATTGTTAAATTAATTGTTGTATATATCTTTTATTAAGTCGTTTTCATTTCTTCTTGTCTTGTTAATTAGGTCAGATAACACAATCAAATTAACAGTTTTCGACAAATGCCACTTCTCCATTGACAATGATAATAATTATAATAATATTGTTAATTTAGATATAGTGCTAACTTTATTTAGAGTTTGGTTAGTTAAGATTTAGTTTCGCCCTAGATCTAAGCCGCCCGCGTTGAAAGGAAAGAAGTATAAGGATGAAAATGGAGATACACAAAGAACATAATTTTTTGACAAAGATGAAAATATTATTAATTAACTCTAAAAGCTAATTTATTAACCGAATGCCATGTCTATATATATAGAGGCAATACCAGAATCGTATTATAATCGAAGGTAATTTAAATTTTTAATTTTCTAATCTAAATTTAAATTTTGAATTTCAAATTTAAAATCTAAATTTAAAATTTAAAATTTAAAATTTAAAATTTGAAATATAAAATATAAAATATAAAATATAAAATTTAAAATTTAAAATTTAAAAGTAAAATTAAAATTAAAAATTAAAAATTTAAAAGTTTGAATTTTGAAATTAAGATTTAAAATTTGAATTTTGTAATTTGAAAATTAAAACTTGTAATTTTAAAATTTAAATTTCAAATTGAATCTAAAATACAAATAAAAATTTAATGTTTTAGCCCAAAATCAGAATTAGTTTTTGTCAGACCCCAATAATCTCATATCGAATATGAATGAAGATGTGATTGGGTATATAAGAGATTTAGACACTAGTAATAATAACTGGGTTTAAGCATTTGGGCCGGTGGTTGGACTCAACGAGTTAAAAGTATATCCCTAATTATTAAGGATTTATTTCTAAAAAGTCCTAAAAATCTAAAAAAAATTCCAGAACAAAATTACCAAAAGTAAAAGTTTGAAAATTAAAAAAGTAAAATTTTAATCCTAATTATTTTTTTAATTGCATCACATGTGTTTTTGACTTTAGTGTAGGAAACCTAAACATAGTCAAATTAATTTGAGAGATTAAAGAAGATCTAGTTATATAGCTAGAATTGAGAGTTCTTCAAATTAAGCACCCCCCACCCTCATTTTCCATAGAATATCTTGATTAATTACTAGTAAATATTTTTGCATCTACAACCTGCAATTGAATAATACAATCCTAACAAAAATAAGGTACACAAATTTCCCCTTTTGAAGCACAAAATTGCTTCGCATTAGTGCATATATGCATGAACTCTTCAAAGGATGCAGCATATAACACAACAAAAAATCTTGTATTTAAGGATACTTTAAATAATATTTAGCGACGCTTTAAAGCATCGGCAAAAATAATCCCGACACTTGTAAAAACGTCGTGTAAAGAGTCGTTAAATAAACATGTCGGGATAAATATACTGACATTTTAATATAGCGTCGAAAGATTTATATAAATATTTGATAAAAATATGTTTATTAGCGACGCTTAATAATAGTGTCAGCAAATGCTAAATATTAAAGACGCTAGAAAAAAGCCTCGTTTAAAAATGGTCGTCTAAAATATTTTTTGTTGTAGTGATAAGGCCATTGCAAATTCAGCTCTATATATATTAACTGTTTCTCAACAAAAGGCAAAATGTTAAGGCTAAAATACAGAAAATTTTATATAAATATCCGTTTTTTCACTTAATCGATCTCCTGGTTTCAAAAATAATTTTAGAAAATTGTTTAAAAGATTACAGTGTTAATGAACATAACGAATGACCAAATTATCCTTACTTATTTTATATAGAAATTTTTTTTAATATATTTTTATTATTTTTAAGAATAGTTTCTGAATAAATTATAAAACGTGAATGGAATAGTGACGGAGAGGAGGGATAAATGCATAAACTTAAAATTTTGATTGAATAAAATATAAATTTTTAAATTTGGAGAAAAATAATTAACTCAATAATAAGTATTTACTGAAAAATTTTCTATATTTCAGACGAAAACTCAAACTCCCAATTATGCAACAAGAAATGCATGCACGCATGCAACACGTACGTTAAACCAAACTAAGGAAACGTACGTACGTATACGTACGTTCACAGCTAAATAAGAACATATCATAGATCAACAAAAACATTCATAGATAGATCTTAGTATATATGAATATTCAAATTAACTCAAACTCTACTATCCTTTCGCATGCAGTAGATCGATCGATTTATATAACTTCGATTCTAGCAAACTCCATTGGTCTTCTTGGCCAGCACGAACTTCCTCCAGTGCTCCGTGACCGACCTCTGCAGGTCCTCCGCCGACGGCTTCTTCGCGCCCAGCACGGCGGCGGCGGCGGCGGTGGTGGCACCGCCGTTCTGCAGCTGCTGCTTCGGGGGGAGGGCGTCGAGCTCGTGCAGGACCTTATCGACGTCTGCGACGAGGCGCTCGGCGAGGGTGCGGCTGAAGTCCTCGCGGATGACGACGCGGAGGACGGTGACGTGCTGCGCGTCGGGGGGCATGGTGTAGGCGGGGACGATCCAGCCGAAGCGGCGGAGGAAGTCGGAGACCTCGAACTCGTCGTGGCGGCTGCGGTCCTTGAGGGAGAAGGCGACCAGCGGCACGCCGTCGTCCTTGGAGACGATGTTGAACCGGCCGGTCCGCTCCAGCCCTTGCTTCAGCACCGTCGCGTTCTCCCGGCAGTTCTCCATGATGTTCTTGTAGCCCTGCATCCAGTGCAAAAACACACAACAAGAAAAGAATTGTAACTGGTGCATATATGTACACATGCGCGCGCGCGCACACACACACAAAAGCAATATAGATATATAGAAGTATATATATATATTTGTAACAATCAGATCCGCTAGCAATAATTATTCATTATGCTCAAACCACCGGATTAAAAATACTTAAATTCAATTATTATTATTATTATTATTAGAATACGAGACTAAAATATTTAAATTCAGTTATTATTATTTGTACTATAGTTTGTTCAAATTAAAAAGCTATAAAATATTTTAAAACTATCAAATCTCGGCCATGCTGGGCCAGAGCTAAGGAGCCCTTTGGACCGGAAGTCACGGGACGGGCTTGGACCAGTCCTTTTAAGTTTTTTTAATTTTTTTAAAATATTTAAAATTTAAAATTAATAATAATAAATTATTTTTATTTAAATTGATATTTTGTTAAAAATTTAAAATTTATAAAAATAACTATAAAATAATAAAATTTTAAATTTTTTAAAAATATATAAATTTTTTAAATTTTCGGGTCGTGCCGTGTCGGACCGTCAAGCCTAAAGGAGAGTAGCCGAGCATGCATGGTTAGAAAGCTCGGGCAAGGATGGACGGGCGCGGCTGCTACAGCAGCCGCGCGCATCGTGCTGCAGCCGGGCCCAAAGCCGTGGCGTATCGTCTGCCCCGTTAATGTTTAGTTTATATGTACTTTTTTTTTTTAACTTTAATTAACATGTATAAAGTCTATGATGAAGAGATTTATGTAATTGTCGACTTATATTTCTCTTTTTCTATCTCTAAATATATATATATATATATATATATATATATATATATATATATATATATATATATATATATATATATATATAGATAGATAGATAGAGAGAGAGAGAGTAGGGCTACTATACTATTATGAGTAGTAGAGCCCTATTACTCATAAGTTTTTTCGATGATAGAGCTTCGAATCGACGATCCACGTTAAATATGATCTAGAGTATTTAAAACTTCTAGAAAATAAATTACGTAACTTTTCAAAGTCCTTTACGTTACGATCAAAAGCTCACAAAATGGTCAATTTTTAACGGCCGAAATGGGATACTTGGGAGGTTAACGGTGTAAAAGAATTGAAATAGGTTGAATTTTTGATAGAAAATTCTATTCACTACCTAGATAAAGATCAATAACTCCGATCTTAAATTGAAGGATCTGATCATCTATTTTTAGGACATCGTTCGATTTCGGCCGTTCATTTTATGCCCATTTGATGGACTTTATTATGATTTTGAAAAATTACGAAATTTATTTTCTAGAAGTTTTAAATACTCTAGATCATATTTAACGAAGTGGATCGTCCATATAGAAACTCCATCATCGAAAAAAACTTATGAGTAGTAGGGCTCTACTACTCATAATAGTATAGAAGCCCTACTCTATATATATATATATATATATATATATATATATATATATATATATATATATATATATATATATATATATATATATATATATATATATATCTGGAGCTACAATATTTATCATGTGCAGTTGAAATAAGTCAATGAATGAGCTCTTAATTAAAGTACCTCATAGCCCAGGCGAATTAGTTGATAATATTGCGCGATCACTTGGCTTGAACCTGGAATCAATTACTTAATTGATTAGTCAATTACAACAAAAAAAAACAGCGTAATAAATAATAGATAGTAAGAACAATAATAATAATAAAAAGCTATATATATATATATATCCATATGTTAGGCTCACATAAGTTAAAAAACGTGACATATATATATATATATAGTTTGAATCAGAAACTATTGCATCATAGCTATATAGTGCACATGAATCATCAGGTGGATATTGTTAATATATATTTTTGAATTCATTTTCTACTAGATCGATGGTTCACTTAACATGTATGGTATCAGAGTTAAATTTAAACCCTTTCACCTCTGCGAGGTTGTTCAATTCCTTAATTGACATTTAACGGGCTTAAGTTTTGTAAGTATATAATTTGTACAGCAACCCTTCTTATGTATGATATTGATTATGTGCGCGAGTGAGAATGTGAATATATATATATATATATATTTCTAGACCTATTTTTTACTAGATCGATCTTTTGGTTAATAGATACAGGTTACCTTTGGAGAAGTTGAGGGTGAATGTGGGCTGGTCGGCGCCGAGGTAGTTGATGTGGAAGATGAGCTCCTCCGGCAGGTCCTCCTTGCTCCGCCAGATGCACCACCCGATGCCGGCGTAGACGAGCCCGTACTTGTGCCCGCTCACGTTGATGCTCTTCACCAGCGGCAGACGGAAGTCCCACTCCAGCTCCGGGTACAGGAACGGCGCGATGAACCCCCCGCTCGCCGCATCGACATGGATTGGTGTGTCCCACCTGCACAATTCAATTTACCTGACTAAATTTTGATGCATTACTGGCGTAAAAAGTAATGTGTCGATATTTTAATTTTTGATGCATTATCATCAATCATAACACTACTGCATTACGTTCGAAGTTTGTAAGAAGACTCTTATATACCCTGTCTCTTGGTTCTTCTTGGTGAGGAGCGTGTTTAGCTTCTTCACATCCTCGAACTCGCCGTTGAGAGTCGAACCGAGGATGGCTGCGACGCAAATGGTGTTCTCGTCGACCAACTCGACGGCCTTCTCGGGATCCATTACATAGTACCCATCCCTCAGCTTCACCTCCTTCAGTTCGACTTCGAAGTACCGCGCGAATTTCTCCCAACATACCTAAACACAGCCCACATTACATAGAGAAATTAGTAAGTAAAAGATATCGAACAAATAGAGAAATAGTGCTGTGAGGAAGCCTACTGTTACGACAAACGCACAAACGGAAACTAAAATGGCGAACACAAACACAATCAAAACCACAAGCAGAAAAGATGAACACACAGATTTACGTGAAAAACCCTTTGCAGGGAAAAAACCACGGGCGAGGGAGGAGATAACTTCACTATCAAAACGAAAGGGAATACAATGTTCTTCTCATACAACCAACCACGATCTCACGCCTCTAGGGCAAACACGAAAAACGAAAAAACATAGCGGGTTTCGGATCCGATCCGTACCGCGGGGGGCTCGGGCCTGACGGCCCGAGCCCTCCGCTACCCACCACAGACATTCATTTTTCCTCCATAATTTTTTTTTTTTCAAATTGGTCGCACCGCGAAACCAGTCGAAACCGAACTTGAGCCCAACACCTACTGTGTAACATGTGTAACATTTACATCACATTATCTATCCTCGGACGAGCATATCTCTTCTTTTGAAAGAAAAATACAACAAAAATATTTTTATAAAAATCAGGGAGCTTTTTAATTGGTAATTAACAGTACCACATCAGTGATATTAGTGTTGCATTTTAGAATCCTAAATCATTAATTATTAATTAATGATGTGGTAATATCATTATTACAGTCTAATCACTAATTACTAATCCCAAAATGCTATTATTAAAATATGATTGCGACGAATAAATATATAATAATAATTTAGTTTGTGAGTTGGGCTTTACTTGGACATTTGCTCCGGTGACGATGTTGGGCTTGTCGAAAGGCTTGCCCTCGGCCTTGCGCTTGTTCTGCCACTTCCTCTTGAAGGCCAAGCCCGCGAGCATTATGGCCTCGGAGGACCCGACGGTGCCGACGCCCACCGCGGCCTCCGACTCTCCGAGAGGGGCGTTGAAGAGGTGCGCGATCATGTTCACGCATCGATTCTGCGATCAAAATAAATAAAGGATATATTGAAAATTTTCAATAAATTTTAAGATAGTTCAAAGACCAAACACTTATTAAAAGATAACAACATACAATTTAGAGAAGTTTTGAGAGATGCATTAGTTATGCATAGCAATATATGTAGGCTAATGCTCTTTGCCAATGGTAGTAGTAATGAGGTAAAAAAAGTTGCCAAGTATAAATGTCTAGTGTATAAAACTTGCTTTTTGGTTCCTAGCTTATGGACCCTAATTGGGCCAAAAATATTTAAGGCCCAAGAAACATTAATATCAATGGGTCGTATTCGGAGCGAATTTTCATAATCCGAAGTCGAATCCGAATCCGAGTCTGACAACCAAGTCCGAAACCGAATCCAAATCTGAATCTTTGAAAACTTGAACCCCAAATCCCGAAACTCAAACCTGAAACCGAAACCGAAACCGAAAATACGAATAGTGTTATTTCTTTTTACCATACATAAATATAGAGTCCGGCTACTATACTATGGATAAGGACTAAGCGTATGATGCTATTAAGTTTTCTGTCGTTAGATCTATCATTTTTATCATTTTCATCCGTTAGATCATACTGTCCAACCAGCCTCCCACCCACTTAATCTTACGGGACTCCTATCATTCTAACCACGCATTTATTCGTCCAAGGGCCAAAAACCTAATAGTATTAATGACTTAGTAATATTAATAGTATAATGGCCTAAATCTATGAAAGTATATTGTATTAAAATCTAAATTTTTAAAATACAAATTCCAATATAACATCGAATATTCACATATCATATAATAAAAAATTCATTCGGGTTGGGATTTCATACTCCACCTGAATTTGGTAGCTTTTGGAAGAGTCAAAAATGCATAATACATTTATCATAAAAAAAGATTATAAAGCAAATTACAACAAAAGTTAGATGTATAATTAAGGGAGCGACTTTTTACACACACACACACACACACACACACACACACACACACACACAAAAAAAATTACTATACTGTAATAAGGGACTTTTATATAATTCTTAAAAAGTTGAACGAGGCTATAGTCATTATCGGCGTTTCAATAACTCTGGACAATGCGATCATCATGTGTACAAAATTTTTGAAAAAAAAAAATCAACCTATATTCCAATGGTTTATTTTATTTTATATTCTATTATTAGAAAAAAAAAAGTGGATAAGACAAGTTATTAGTAAATTAATTTTTTTAAAACTTATGTTTAAGCCTAAGATTTTAAGTGTCAGCGTACGTCTTTGTATTCACCGCACTATACCATGCCAATAAAATTCGTTTGCAGATAACATTGCTCAAGAACAAAAATTTATAACATTAAAAATATATGCAAAACAAAGAATTAAAATAAATTTATAACTTATTAGAATGGAAAGGATTTAAAATCAACCATAACTGAAAAGCAAATTCAAGCATAATCTTACGGTAAGCGGACCAATCAAGAAAACAAATTAAAAAAAAAAATCTGCATTCTAGTAATTAAATATATAATAGGATAAACTTCAAATTGGTTCGTGGTTAAACTTTATTTTTTACTTTATCGCCCCATAGTTCAAAACAATTACATTTTTATTTCATAATTTAATTTTTATTTTATCAAAAACTTTTAGACCAAGTCAGATGATAAAGTATAATTTTTTTTAAACTCACATGATGACAAAATAAAAAATTAGCTGAGCTAGGAAATTTAAAGATCAATATTTTGAAGGAAAAACTTCAGAAACCTTCTTGTGTGGTTTCACTTTTTTTTCATTTTAATACTCTGTGGTTTAAAATGTATAAAGTTAGTATCTTGTGGTTTTTCACTTTATCACTTTAGTACCCTGTGGTTTAAAGTGTATCAAGTTAGTACCCTGTGATTTTGCACTGTATCACTTTGGTACCCTGTGGTTTTATTTTTTTATCAAGTTAATATTCTGTGGTTTTTAAACCACATGGTACTAAAGTGATAAAGTACGAAACCACATGTTACTAAAGTGATAAAGTGCAAAACTACATGATACTAACTTGATACACTTTAAACCACAGAAAACTAAAGTGATAAAGTGAGAAACCACAAGGTACTAAGTTGATAAAGTTTAAATCATAAAATACTAAAATAAAAGAAAATAAAACCACATGGAGTTTTTTTTTAAAATTTTTCTATTTTGAATGAAAAATGCTAATCCTACACCCATTTTGGGTGTAGATTTAACAGCCCCACCCATCTAAGGGTGGGGCCCCACCCTTAGATGGGCGGGGGATGTATATCCTACGCCCAAAATGGGTGTAGGGGTAGCATTGCTCATTTTGAATTACATAATGGTAAATTAAAAATAAGTTAAACTATCGAAGGAGACAAAATATAACTTTTTAAATTAGGAGGCACCAAAATATATAAGAACTATACAAAGAGGGGGAGTTTGAAGTTTACACTCAATAATACTGCTCTCATTGATTATTGGAGCCAACCCACTTGTGACTGGTGACTGGTGACTTGTGAATTGTGAGAGGCCAACTCAAAAGAAAAGCCACTTGATAGGGGAAAAAAAAAAAAATTTGGTGGGCATCCTCCCAAAACAATTTTGTTTGGGGACCATGCCGATGGGCGCCGCGTGATGTGCGGCGTCAATCGCGACCCTCCAAAACGGCAAATAAATAAATAAATAAATAAATAAATAATTGTGGGCTTCAGTTTTTAGAAAGAGAGAGAGAGAAAGGGGAAAAGGGCGGTGGTGATGGGCACCCGTACACAGGTGGCGCCGATCGGGGCTCCGTGCCTAAACAAATTGTTTGGTCACGGATGCCTAGCAAATTTTTGTCGCTTGAGAGGGTCAGGAACAAGATTTTAAGTCCCCGTCGGCACGAACCTTATTCATTGTGTCGTATCGATGCCAGCTTGAATCTGCAAATTAAATCATCGATCATCTTTAGATGTCTCAATTAACCCTCTGATGCTTTAGAATTAGTAAGTAATTTTCTCAATAAAATTCAAAAAATGTGATAAAAAGATATAATAAATAGTTAAAATATTTTATTGCTAAAAAAAATAAATATTTCATACTATTATGTGTCGGCACACAAGAATTTTTTTGGCCAAACGCGCATCGGACGCATGCCAGTGCCATCGTCAAGTTTAAACGATCCTTGGTCAATTATTCGACTGAATATTTAAAATTTTTGTACTAATTTATTTTTTTCTTTTTCTTCTCTATAAAAATTTGTTGGGATAGAAATCATTCCTTCCACTTTTATTTATTTGAAAGAACTTCTAATGCAACCCTTAATATGGTTTCACATGTTCTCATTTTAATACTTTGTGATTTAAAATATATTAATTTAGTATTATTTGATTTGATTTTTATTTTTTTATTATCAATTTTTCTAATTTTTTTTGTTAAATCTTTGACAAAGTTAAAACTAAATAATACTAAAGTGAATATTCGATAAATTTAGGTGGAATATCTAAAATTTTTTAATATAATTTAACGAAAAACAGAGACGAATAAAAGATAAAAATAAATAAAAAACACAGAACACTAACTTGATACACTTTAAATTACACAGTACTAAAATAAAAAAGTACGAAATCGCGTGGGTGTTATTTGTAGTTTATTTTTTTTATTTTAAAAAGCATTGAATTGTGTGGTGCAAGCACAAACAAGAAAGTCAAATCCCACTAACTCCACCATTTACCCTTTTTTTTATCTTTTAAATTATGCCATTATTTTTTATGTAAAAGATAGGAAAAAATAAATATATACAAAACTTTCTAAACTTTACACTATTTGTAAACAAGAGCATAAACTTTTAATTTTGGATAATCAAATTTTTTAAATTTTATCAATTAATTTAATTATGATAATTTAACACGCGTTTTAATCACCTATATATCTTGCATATTATTTTGAATAACTTTAAATAGAGAGGAAAAAAATTATTCTCTTCTTGTTCTAATTATGATAATAATTAAGCATCAGAACTAAAAAAATATTATGAATTTATCTTTATTTATATTATTTATTTATATATTAGAATAAAAATATATTTTTTGCATTTTAAAATTTTATAAGATTTAAATTGGCATTAGAGAGAAGTATTATTTAAACAAAAATATTATAAATATTTTTAAGAAATAGTAATTGATTAATCTCATTTGACTGGAAAGTTATTTATCTAGACGTAAATCGGCGTGTCTGATTTATTAAATCTGATCAAATCATTCAATAAACAAAAATAAGAGTTTATAAAACTCACTATCAATAGCGACATTTGCGATTTTAACAAGTAATTAACAACACCATACCTATCCCAATTAATTCAAACAACTAATTATAAGGACTTTTTCTCAACATAATAACTTTTTTTCATCAATAAAATTGATGTGTTAGCATATTTTGGGCATATTCTTTTTTAGAAAATTGAAATAAGTTACATTGCTTAAAACTTCTACAATTATAAAAATTTTTGAAAAGTACTCAAAATTTAAAATAGTCTTTTACAATTCAATTCCATTAGTAAATTTTAGAGAACTTTTTAAAAATAAATAAAATATTTTTAAAGTTCTGAAGGGCATATTAAATATTATTCCAAACTTTTTTTTTTTATTTTTTTGTTTTATACACTACAAAAAAATTCACTGGAAATAAACCCACGAATAAGGCCCTGTTTGGATGGGTATTTTTTTGAGGTAAAGTATAGCTATCCTATGGGTGTAGGAAAAAAATCCTAATGGTGTTTGGATGCTTCAAAAACATCCAAACAAAATAGGGTATAGTGTAACTATACCCTAAAAAATAGGGTAAAAGTAACATCCAATATTTCCTTCAAAAAAAATTACTCCATTTTTTGGGAGCCTCTCTCCCTTTCAACTTTCAACTTTCAAATTTCAAAATTTAAATTTTCAAATTTTAAATTTCAAAAAGTTTAAATTTTAAATTTCAAATTTCAAATTTCAAACCGTTCAAATTTCAAATTTTAAATTTTCAAATTTCAAATTTTAAAAAGTTCAAATTTTAAATTTCAAATTTCAAATTTCAAACAGTTCAAATTTCAAATTTCACATTTCAAATTTCAAATTTAAAATTTAAAATATAAAATATAATATAATTTTTTAATTTTAAATTTTAAGCTTAATTTTATATTTTGAATTTTGAATTTTAGTTTTTTTAAAAAAATTTAAAATTTTGAATTTTGAATTTTCAAATTTTAAATTTCAAATTTCAAATTTAAAACATAAAATATAATTTAATTTTTTAATTTTAAAATTTAAGTTTTAATTTTATATTTTGAATTTTAAATTTAATTTTTAAATTTTGAATTTTGAATTTTAAAATTTTAGAAATTTAATTGTTATAAATATTTGTGGAATTGTATGATATGTATCCAAACGACTTAAAAATAAATTTGTGGAATTTTTTTTTGTAGTTACAGGATTCCGTATTTTATTTAGACCAAAACCATAGAATAAAAATTCCATGGAGTTTTTTAACTATGCATCCAAACGGGGCCTAAGTAGGAAAACAAGGGACTATCCCGAAAGCTACATCTAAGTTATAATAATAATAATAATAATAATAATAATAATAATAATAAAATCAACCAATCAATAGAGGGGAGAAAGGTAAAAGTGCATAAGAGATCCCTAAATATTTCTTTTTTTTTCTTTTTTTTTTTTTGGTATTGTCCCTTTCAGTTTTGTTTTTGTTTTTGTGTTTTTTTTTTTTTTGAGATTTCATAATGTTAGGCTTCGTTTGGTATTGCGGGAAGATTGTGTTACGTGCGGTGAGAAAGTACATTCGGAAAATACCTCGTTTGTTTTCGTACGTAATATTGCGTTCCGCATATAACGATAAGTCGGTTACGATATATTTTCTGCATTCCCACCGAAAAACGCAGAAGTATATCTCTATATGCTTTTTCTATAACTTCATTTTATCTAATTGCGTTAGATAGGCTTCTATACCAAATTAAGCCTTAATTAATTAAATTGAGAATCAAACTAATAATGTGCTTTATAAAAATAAAAAAAAGGTGCGAACAAATTTTAAACTGGTCTATATGTATATTTGAGGAAGTACTCTCTGGCGCATGAGTACGTACGTACATCTTTATCCGAGATTGAACATTTTTTGTATTTTTTTGAGTAATCGCATGCATCTGCGCCTTATGTACCTGGAGCTCGGTGGTGACGGGGTACTCGTCCATGTCGACGTAGTTCTTGTTGACGGCGGCCATGATGAGCTTGTCGCACTCCGGCGCCATCCCCGTCGTCACGAACGACGCCAGGTTCAGCCGCGGGTTTCCGTCGAGCATCAGCTCGTCATTGATAATCTGGTACGCCGCCTCCTTCGGTATCGATTCCTCCGGCATCCGAAACCTAGTTATAACAAAACCACTCATTCCGTCAGTCATTCACTCACATCAGCAGTCAATATCACATCGACTAATAAATTCATCATTAAATCTGATCAATAATATATATAGTAAAACTAATTTTGATATTAACTGATAGATTCATTAAATTCAATCACTTTTCGCTGCAAGCAAACTGGTCATCACCTAGGAAGGGAAGTACGAACGTAGCGCGAGGCGAAGGTGGAGTGGATCGACACGTCCGTCTGCGACGCGGTCTTGGAGAGCGCCATTTTTGCTTCGGTTTTAGCTTCTGCTTCTGCTGTAGAGATCTAGGAGTTCTCTCTATGGAAAGAGAGTTTGAGAGAAGGGAAAGAGACTAGATGAGATATATGATGGTGGGGGCAATTATATATATATATATAGATATATATAGATAGATGTGTACTTTCTAATCCTTTTAATGCAAGTAATGTTGGGATGGTTGGGGGAGACATGCAAGGACCAAACTGACAAATAGGAAGAGAGTAAGAAAGAAGCAATTGGTGTTTTTAAATGAGAAAGTGATGGGAAAGAAGAGTCTTTGTTCACATGGAAAGAGGAGAAGCACTTCTCCTCACCACCACACTTTTTTTGCTTTGTTTCTTATTATTCTAGAGGAGAGAATAATGTGTGTATTGTGTAACGACTTAATATATATATATATATATACCAGGTCCAAAAGGAATACTTCGTAGGGGGGGAGCCTGGGGGAGGTTAGTTTGCTTTATATTATTATTATTATTATTGTTATTTGCATTAATGAAAGGGGTGAGATTTGGAAGAAAAAAAAACTTAATTGAGTTGGAATCTTCTAAAAATATCGAGAATATATTTAATGCCATTAATTTTTTTAGCTCTTGAATTTACTTTTCTCTGGATATTGAATCAAAAATCTACAATGATGGTTATTTGTGGGGTCTATTACTCTGCATGATGCAAGTCCCGCTAGGATTGATTCAATGACCATGTGAAATACTCCGGAATTTGAAATAGTCCTATATATATAAGATCTATTAGGCCGGACTAAATTTTTTAATCCGACTGTACACTTTGAATGGTGGTTAAACCTAAGAAATTAAAAAGGTTAATGTGCTACGATTAAATTAGTTCTATAATCAATGACCCTTTTGGGAAATAGGTTGTTACAATTTGTATTATAGCTAATCACCGGTCGAAAGTGTGAGATTAGTTTTATCTGAGCCAATAACGTTATATAGTGGATCACAGAACACAGCTCTTCAGCTGACGATCGTTGTGAATAAAGCACTGCTCCCCACAATGTCGATTAAAGATAGCGAGATGAATTTCACATCGTCTGGTATTTGCGAGTATGTTTAAATCTAACGAGAACATCAAGATATAAAAAGGACGTACAACCCGAGATTTGGAATAATTATATATAAGGTATAATAATACTAAACTTATTAATCAGACTATAGTATTTTAGGCATCGGCTAAGTTCAAAAGGTTAATAGATTAAGCGTGCTAAGGATAAGTATCAAGGTCTTGGCGCTGATAATTTTTTAGCTCTTAAATTTATTCTTTCGACTATTGGATTAAAAGTTAACAATAGTGATTACTTATGCGGCCGACTATTATGCATAATTCAAAAACTGTGAGGATTGATCCGATGACCAAAAAGACGTACTATAACACATCAACTCCTTGGTGCTTCTAAAAGCACGTTGACCGGACTCCATTTGCAAAAGCTTAATATTACAAAAAAAAAAAAAAGAAAAAAAGAAGGTCCCAATACACAAAACCAAGGGAATAAGAATAAACCCTTATCCCCCTTATACCCAAACGCTAATTTTTTATCCGAGAATAGTAGTCTCGGTTATTCCCACCAACACATTCATTTTCTATATAAAACTACCTAATATTTTTGTTGTCCTCGGAAACAACCTAATTTTTATCCAAACGTTATTTTTCTTATCCTCATATTTGTACCTATTTCTGTAATAACTAGTTCTTGCTTATACCCGAACCAAACGATACCTAAAGAGATTAATGAATTGCTATTAGAAAAGAAAATTATATTTTAATTTATGAAGAATTAACTAGTCAAACCATATATACCAGTTGATGATATACCAGCAGCATTACCTGCAATACAACTGATTATTAAGAAAACTTAAGCAGCTATAGAATAATATTTTTACTAATTTTATTTTCAAAAACTGTATTATAATTCTCAGCGAAAAATTAAAAAAAAAAAAAAAAAGCCCCCTAGCAATTAAAAAGTTTAAATAATAAAAAAAATTTTGGCTGTGTTAAGACTAATTTTGAATTATGGGCAATAATTCCGACTTAATTTTATTTTGAATAATATAATAGTGTTTGCGTAGATTTTGATGGGGCACAAGTCAAATCATAGCCCCAAGAAAAAAAAAAGAAGATAAGGGTGTGTTTGGATACCCGGAAAACTCCTCTGAAAACCTTTGTTTGGTTGCATGTAAAATTTTTTTTGGAAGAGTACTTTTTCAAATCTTTGGGAAAAGGTGGGCTTTGCGTTTTCCGCTTTCCATCCGCGGAAAACGAAAAGCTACAGTAAAATAGTGCAGTTTTTGGTGCGAAGGGTAGCAGCGGAGTGGCGCGGTCCACGAGGCCACTTCGGCCTCGTGGACCGCGTGAGAGGGAGGTCCAACTCCCTCTCATTATATATATATATATATATATATATATATATATAACAGCAAGAATACTCAAAAGACCAACCCCTGGGCTTTAGTTTCTAAATTTCTTGGATCTATTTTTTGTTTACTAATACCCCTTGGATCAAACACTATTCCACCTACCACCACCTACCATTTTATTACCACCTACCACCATCATCTCAACCCTACATCTCTCCAACCAATGGCTAAAAATTCAAAAGCACCAAGCCTTTGGTGCTTTTGAGAGTATTCTAACTAAACTATATATATATATATATATATATATATATATATATATATATATATATATATATATATATATATATATATATATATATATATATATATAATTCTTATCTTATTATGAGTATTGAAGGCTACTACTCATAAGTTTTGACCTTTAGGATGAAAAATGAGTGATTAGGATGAGAGTGGTTACGGTTAGGTTGATAGTGGGCCCCCTAGGGTTGAGTGGGTGGTTGGTTGAATAGTATAATCTAACGGGTGAAATTAATTAAAGAGTAGATCTAATGGCAAAAAACTTATGAGTACAAGGCTCTATACTCATAAAAGTATAGTAATGGACTCTATATATATATTAGTTATAAATATATATATATATTTATTATATATTCATTTATTTTTATATAGAAATATTATTATATAATATTTTATTAATAAATTTGTAATTATTTATTAATATTTTTAAATATATAACTCTTATATATTATGTAATATATTTATTATAATTTTAAATATATTTAATTTATATATAAAAATAATAATAATAATATATATAATATATTAATTATTATATAATAATAATATATATAATAAAAAATATATTAAACAACTTTTCATCAAAATTTTTTTTTTCCTTTCAACCAAACAACTATCATGAAAAAAAAAAAAAAATTCGTACCAACCAAACACTAACTACGTAAAAAAAAATTTCCACTGAAAACTTTTTTCCACGGAAAACTTTTTTTCCCAGTTTTACATCAAACCAAACAGCCCCTAAGCAATTAGTGCTTCACATTGAACGTCGGGAATTAAATAAAAATATAGTTGGATCTAGAGGCTAAAATATAAGAGAATTAATTAAAATTGGTCCCTGTGGACACAATAAATCAAGCGGAAGCCCTTTTTTAACACATCAATATTATTTCACTTAGCCGGCACTTGGACGTGATAGGATGGAGATGGTGTAGCAGCGACAAATTCTCAGTCAATTTGGCCTATAGTATGTTGAACGACGGTGGAACGAGGGATAGACGCACTAACAAGATCTGGAGGCTCCGTATACCACTCAAGATCAATGTGTTCTGCTGGTTCGTTCGAAAGAAAAGACCGCCTACAACTGATAACCTTGTTAAGAGGGGATAGACTAGGGATACAGTTTGTGTGTTGTGCAGGGCCCACAACGAGACTGTGGATCACTTATTCACTCAATGTATTTTTCTCAAGTATATCATGATGTTGGGACTTGAGGATGTCCACGCTGAGGAAATGGGTGAAGATGTTCTGGTTGTTTGGGACAAGTGGATAGGAAAGACTGTGGTGCGCGGTTCGGATAATAGTCTTGCCGAATTGACTGCTTGCTGGCGGACTATTTGGAAGGCCATGAACAATCTTATTTTTCGCCAGCAGCAGCTCGACCCTTTTGTAGCGGTCCGTCGACTCAAGATCCTGCTATCTTCGTGAAAGGACCTGCTTCGAGGGGTTTTTTTTTTTTTTTTTAACTCCTTCTTTTGTTGGTCACTTCTCGAGACCGTCGTTGCCTCATCTCTGTAGTTAAATTCATATATTCAATGAATGAAGCACCTAGCGTGCTACCTATTCTCAAAAAATATTATTTCACTTATATATATCTTATCTTTTGAAACCCATCATCTGCATAATTTTTTTTTTATATTTAAAAAAAAAAGAACCTGTTTCTTCTGTTTTGTACATGGCAACAAGTTCTTGATTTTATTTTTTTTTTTTTTTTTTTGAAAATTTTCTGAAGGATTTTCCTATCAATGTTGAAATGAAATCTAGATCTTTTGTATAAGAATCAAGTATTTTGACTTAGGGTACTGTTTAATTAATTTACTATAACTAATTAATAACACCAAATCTAACAAGAATCTAATTAACATTTTAGGTTTTGGGTTATTATTGTTGAATGAAATGTAATTATAAGTCCAAATATCGATCTAACTTTAATTGACAAGTTGTAGTTTAATTAAATTTGCAGTAGCTAAATATAATTTAAAATAGCATTTGTTTATAAATTTAATTAAGCTAGCTATTGGAAATACATTTATGTACTAAACGCGGGCGAAATGATTCAATACGAAACGCAACTTTGTTAAAAAACACTCGTTAACGAAATCTCGTTGAGGCGGTCTAATGAGCCATATGATTTATTCTGCAACTAATCTAGAAGTTTTTATTTTCGTTTGAATCTCAATACAGTACTGGACAACGAATTTAGAAGAAGCGTGATAAAGGTGAATTAGTGCTTTTTTTTTTCTCTTTAATTTCTTGAGATAGTAATATAATTAATTAACATAATTTCTTGTTTGAAAAGGAAATTAATTAGTATAAAAATTTAGGTCACAAAAGTCAAAGTGTTTTGAAATACTTTGATGTGTTGAAAATATATATGATGGTGGACAATGTTGACCTAGATATATAATTTGAATATATTTTGGTTCCCTTGGTCTAATAAGTATAATATTTGAATTTCTAGATGTATGAGAAATGTTGTACACTTTCGAGATATCAATTAATTAACCATGGTGCTTGTATTCTTACTTTTTTATAATGGGATAATAACTAATATACCCTCCAAAATTTCAAAAATATGTAATATATTCCTGATTGACTTTATTGCTTTTCAACAAAAAATTCAAATATCTCGAAACCCCTAGGATTTACTAATGAAAAAATGGATTTTGAAGTGTATTTTGATAGTTTTAGAATAAGTTTAAAAATTTTGAATAGTATTTAGAGGCGGTACGAAAGACAATCAATCTAAGCATATATTCCTAACACAAACTTTTTCCAACCAAACATGTCTTTATAGTTCTAGATTCTGCATAATAAAAGCTACATCGTCAAGAGATTTATATAAATTATAGAAAAATTTACAGTTTTTTTTTTTTTTAAAGATAGGTAGCATGCTATCCGCTTCGTTTATTTTATTTAGAAATAAACTTAGCTGGAAATGTGAATCAACTAGAATTCGAACTCAGGTCTCGGGTACCAACCACCAAGCCTTTTGCCACTTGCGCTAGGGACGGTCGGTAAAAACTTACAGTATCAATCAAAAGAAACTATTCACCTCCATTAAGAATAGTAAGTCCTATATTGAATACACAAGATAGGATAGCGTCACCGTGACGCCCAAACTTTCCAGGAGGTCACCCATCCTAGGACTACTCCCGTCCTAGCACGCTTAACTCTCTTAACCTCTTGGATCTTGCCACCACAAAAAATGTTTAAGCCGGGTTAAAAGTTTAGCCCTATTATATCTTATATATAGGACTAACTGAGTAACTTTAAGTTTTTTAATTGGGGAAGGAACATTTAATACGTACAGTTTTGATTTACGCCACTTTTAAACAGCTCAGCTTTCTTTCATTTAATTTTATTTTTTAACTTAGTTCTGTCTCACTCTTATAATCTAGTTTGTTCGATTCTATGTAATCGTGCGACACGCATGCACCATGTTACATACTCTGAGCTCTTTAATAATTATTTTAGCTGAGATTCTATTTTTATCTACTATAAAAAAAAAGGCATAATATTATTCGTATTCAACCCAATGACATGCTCTTTTGACATTTTTAACGTTGTAAGTTGTAACCTATAGCATGGCCCCAACATACCATTTTTAGCGAATCCAAGTCAAAAAAAAACAAAAAAGAGACTTTTTTTTTTTCCCCATTTTTTAAACCTTTTTTGCTTTTGGCATTTTAATTATTTTTGGATAAATTACAATTTTGGTCCCTCAAATTATAAGGCCATAACACTTTAGTACTCAAAACTTTAATTTATAATAATATCTAACTTAAGCCCTCTAAATAATTGTAATAAGTTCCACAATCTAATTTAGTTTGCTAAGTTGATAAATTTTTTATATATAAAAGTGATATAGCATCTTAATTATTATCGTATCATCAATCACAATACTTTCATATTATTTCTATATCAATAATTTATTAATATTTAACCAAACTAATTAAATTAAAATACTTTAATTACAATAATTTAAAAATTTTAAATAAAAAATTATAATAAATTATAGTTTGAGAATTAAAATATCAAGTTAGTTATATTTTGAGGACCAAATTAAAGTGTAACCTCCTCCTCCTCCTCCTCCTCCGCCTCCTCCTCCAAAAAAAAAAAAAAAAAAAAAAAAAAAAAAAAAAAAAACACTAGTTTTTTTGTCTACACTAGCTAGCTCTAGATATTTAGTTAAAATCTTTTGCTTATTTATTCATAACTATTAGTTAAAAATTTTAATTTTATTGTAAAATTATTAATATATATATATTTTTTAATTTTAAATTAGTAAATTCAAGGACTTTGGAAATATTTGAAGATATTTTTGAAAATTAATAAGAACATTTTGGTCAACTAGAAATATATGAAATATATATTTCTAAAGTTTTTAAAGAGTATATTGAATATTATTAATTTCTTCAGTTAAAAATGGCCATATCGCGTGGTTTTTGCCTTGATTATCGTAAGTTGTAACGATAAGCCCCACTGAAGAATAATAACTCGTAAACCACCCCAAAACGCTTAAGCCGGCTTATTATTACTAGTGTCTAAGTCTCTTATAAACCCAATGACAAACCCATTCTCATCCGATGTGGGACTATTGGGGTGTCGCAGTTAATAGGAGATTTGACTTTCGGAGTGTGTTTTCTGAAAAGATTTTTATCCACAAGAGTGATTATGTCAGTCATTAGTAGTTAATTGGATTGATCAGAATCACTCGATATGGATGGTGCGGATTTATCACTCCGCTTTCTGCGGGTACAACAATTTCTACACACCGACCGTCCCTAGAGCAAGTGACAAAGGATTTGGTGGTTGGTATCAGAGACCTAAGTTAATTCGAATCCTAGTTGATTCACATTTCCAGCTAAGTTTATTTCTAAATGAAATAAACGAAACTAGCGTCTATCTATCTCTCAAAAAACAATTCCTACACCCACGATTATAGGCAATGGATTCTCCCAATTTTGAGCTATGCATTTTTCCTAATTTTTGGATATGAAAATTGGTAGATGCAACTTGAGGAATTCGAAATGGGAGCTTCTAAACGAACTTAAAAAAAAAAAAAAAAAAAAAAGTCATAGGGAAATGTATATCTTTATTCTTTTTTTAAGTTGATAGTCAACCACACATATGCACACTTTCCATATTTTCGGGATAATAAATAAAATTAGCTTTAATGCTTACAGGATTCCAAACTAGCTAGAACTTACAGACGAACTAAAAAAAAAATAATAAGAAAAATAAAATAGAACTGAAAAAAAAAAGAAAAAAATTATATAGTCATTGCCAAATATTTGTACTTTATTTTTTGCGGCGACAGTAGGTCACACACAAACTTATACGTACTATTCATATTTTTTAGATAATAAGATAATAGCTTTTATTTTTATTTTTTTTAAGAAGATGACAGTTTGTCACACACACCTGTAAACATTTTTCACTTGAAGTGGAATTTTATTCCAAATCTCAAAGCGGACAGTAATTAAGAATATCAATCTACTCCTCTAAACAATGTTGATAATGAGATCGAACTAGCTCAGTCGTATCAGATAACACCGAAAAAACCCTTATTTTCTTATCAGTGATCGAATTCATAAAGTTAATTTGTACTATTTTGGATTGCGTACATAAAATAACCAAAATTTTTGTCTGATCTACGCCAAAAATATTAAATATTAAATATTAAATAACAACCATGAGGGCAACAATTTGAGAACTTCACCGTAACAGGTATATATACTAAGTAGAATTTTTTCAACCCAGTTCTTCTATATATATATATATATATATATATATATATATGTGAGGTTATAAAAGATTTAATCAAAGACAATATGATAACACAAATATAAATTGATGTTACTAAACATCACTACAAAAAATCTTGCATTTAAGAATACTTTAAATAATAATTAGCGACGTTTTAAAGCGTCGGGTAAAGAGTCGTTAAATAAACATGTTGATAAAAATATGTTTATTGACGACGCTTTATCATATTGATAAACAATCTTAAATATTAAAGACGCTGAAGAAAGTCATTGCCTAAAAGTATCGTCTAAAACATATTTTGTTTTAGTGCATGATCTCATATATACTATTGGGAAAGAAAAGAAAATAATAATTAATTGAATGTTGTTATTCGGACATAGTTATTACATAAAATACATTCCTAATTTAGAAAACTATTGACCTTTAATTCTTAGTTTCGAACAATTAACCCATGAATAATCTTTTCTTATATATTGCTAATATATATGTTGATAATTAAACTCATATATATTATGCATGCAACCAATCAAAAGTTTATAAACTCCCTTTGAGATTGGGAGCGTTATGTGTGGTTAAAATTGATTCAAAAATAGTTTGTTTGTATTATTATATAGCATTAAATAGTGCCTACGTGCCTTGAAAAATATAATAAAAAAATATTTTATTTATTTTATATAATAAAATATTATATTTTTTTTAGTCCGTGCTGATTTGGTTAAGTTATGATTTTTTAGTGTAAACTTCAAATATCGCATCAGTAGTTTTGCACTTTAGTCCAAATTTTAAATTATTTAGAAATGTTTTCGGTGTAACAGTTACATATCACGTTTGTTGGCTTTGCTGGCACGTGTGAAAGCGTTGTATCACAATCTGATCAAACTCGCGGCACTGTGGGTTACTATTTGCGATATGACTCAACTTTTTCAACCCAAAAAATTACGGGTAAAATGGGTAGGTACTCATTAAGCAGTGGGTATTTTGGGTAATCCGCGGGTACCCACGGATATTCGCACATATATTTTTTAATTATAAAATATATTTTTTCAATTAATATATATTTTTTATTTATCTATACTATAAATTATAATCCTAATTTTTCATTGCATGTCTTTTATATTATGAAATATTATTTTTTTAAGACTTTAAATATTTTTATTGTATGTTATAATATTTTAAACAATGAGTATATTACGCTTTTAAAACTTATATGTATATGTTTTGCATTTAAAAATATAAGAGCAAAAATAAATAAATAAATAAATAAATAAATAGGGGTAACCCGCCTACCCACGGGCGGGTATGGGTAAAGATGTTGGCTACCCAAAAATTTACGGATAAATTTTATCCATGTCCCAGTAACCCGCGGGTACAATAATCCGCACGCGGGTTATCCAACCCGCCCGTTTGCCAGGTCTAGTTGCACGGAGAAGTGGATAGCATTTAAATATATCATCACCTTCGTGACAGGGACACGTGTGAACGCCTTACACCGAAAGAATTCCAGGTGAGCGGAATCTTTAATAAATAAATAAAAATCGAGGGCCTAAATAATATGCCCATAAATGTTTCTTTTTTTTTGGCCAAAAATTAAAATTTTTTTTTTGCTAAAAAGAAATTTTTAGACAAAAAATTAACTTTTTTTACTTTTAATAATCATTTTATCGAAATTTTTAGAAAAGCCGTACTGTTGATAATTTTTTATTTGTACTTTTTATTTTTATTCTTTTTAAGCAAAATTAAGACATGTATTTTGGAAACGGTGATTATAAATTACAGTCACACTTAATTTATCGCGAATCAAGTAGTCAACATTAATATATTTTTTTTATTATCTCCTGCACTATTTTTTTTACGTTAAATCAGTAACAAAGTTAAAACTAAAAAATACCAAAGAGAATATTTGATAAGTTTCAGATTTAGTCATCTGAAGTTATTTTGTATATAATTTAACGAAAAAGCCAACGAAATAGCTAACGAAAATTTTTTTAGGATTCTTATTACAAGTTAAAAATTACTTTTTATTTTAAAGTAAATTAAAGTCTAATTTAAATTGTTCTTATTTTTTTCTCATAATTTAGTTTATTTACTCTCTAATATTCATTAACAAGTTATCAATTATATTAGTAATAATAAGCTACTAAATTCAAAATACCTTATTAATCATATTTGATCAAAATTAATAAATTGTTAAGATTACAAAAATCAAAATTGAACTTTTTTTGTAAGTGGTTTATATATCAGAACATAACAAGACTTTTTATTCTTTTTTTTCCCAAGTCAAAACAACAGAGAAAAAAATAATCAAAAAAAAAAAAAAAAAAAAAAGAGAAAAAGAAAATTCTGCGGGTAGGACACGAATTCTGCGGGTAGGACACGAATTCTGCGGCTCCGAACCCAAATTAAAATTCCGGATGCGTCTCCGCGCATAATAAATTTATGCGTATATTGCGCCGTTGGTTTTAAACTTTTATCTAATTAATATTCTATAATAATAATAATAATATTCTATTCTTCTATAATATTTTTAAGAATTTTATTATGGGCACGCATATTTTAGACATACGTAATAAAATGAAAAAACTTCAAATACCACTCATCTGATTTCGCATTTTTTTTAGTTTAATATTCTATGATTTAAAATATATCAATTTAAGATTCTCATGATTTCGCACTTTCTCACTTTAATATCCTGTGGTTTAACGTGCATCAATTTAGTAGCAAGTGGTTTTATTTTTATTTTTTTTCATCAGTTCTTCTGTTAATATTTTGTTAAATTATATACAAAAAAACTTCAAATATCCTATCTTGATGTATCGAATATTTACTTAAGTGCCCTTTAGTTTTAACTTTGATAATAGTTTTTTCTTTCCTCTGTTAATATTTCGTTAAATTATATACAAAAAACTTTAGATACTCTACCTAGGTTTATTGAATATTTACTTTAGTACTTTTAATTTTAATTTTGTCACTGATTTAATAAAAACATTAATGAAATGAATAATAAAAATAGAAAAATGAAACCATGTACATGATACTAACTTGATACACTTTAAACTATAGGGTGGTACTAAAGTGAGAAAGTGTGAAACCACAGGAGCTAACTTGATGCACTTTAAATCATAGAGTATTAAAAAGAGAAAGTGTGAAATTTTTTTTTTTTTTTTTTTTTTTTGAGAAAAGATAGCATGCTACCGCTTCATTCATCTAGGGAGTGAACTTAGCTACAAAGTGAGGCAACCAGGCCTCGGGTGCCAAGAGAAAAAAAGCAAAAAGCAAAAAGTAATCTCCTGGCCCTAAAGACAAAAAAAAAAAAAACCAAAGAAAGAATTAAAAGGGAAAAAAACAACGAAAATTAGTTACATGAATGATCCCACGAATCTCTAAGTACTCTGATCTCGAACAGTGAACTCCCGAGCGCTCTTTTTGAATTTTGAAAAATTCTTTTGTTGCGTTCCAGCCATACTACCCACCACGTTGCGGCGATGATCACCATTTCTTTAACCCCTGTGCACCCTTTTAACAAATCATATGAGAGGTATTCGTAGTTTTTCCTCTAATTTGTAAATTATGTAAAAGTCAGTAATTATATTGACTAGAGGCTTTTGAACAATAGTCATGATTACAATAGTTTGAACTTTTTTTTTTTTTTTTTTTGACGGAAAAGTAGATGTGAAATAATTAGGCTTCGTGTAGGTAGCTGAGACATTAGATGACAACCATTAATTTCTTTACCACTTGCGAAAAAAACAGTTTGTAGAGGATAGTTGGAACCTAACGGAAAAGATTAGATGGGTTAGGAACCTGATACGAGAAAAACAAAGGGCAATTGCTTATATATTCCTGAAAAGTTTCCGATTTTTCGATTTACTCATTTTAGAAGGCTAATATTGAAAATACTCCTCCTACGTTCCAACATATTTTTAATATATTCTTAGAGTCAAAATCTGTTAAGTAAGTCTGTTATCTCTGTAAAATTACTATTTTGCCCTTTTCAAATATACTCTTCTACCATCACTGTTTTTCTTATTTGCCCTTAAAGTCAGGGGCACAAGAGTATTTCGACTTTTGGTCTTTTCCAATATACCCCTCTACCGTCACCACCTTTCTTATTTGCCCTTAAGTTAAGGACAAAATTGGTATTTTAATTTTTTTAACTGTGGTAGATATTTAACTCACGTTTAACCCAGATTAACTTAACATGAGATAATCATGATATTTTGCAATAACGGGAACGTATGAGGCATTTTAGGAAGAAAAAAGAGGATAGATCGGATATTTTCGACATTTATGATATATAGGCAATTATCCCAAAAAAGAAAAATTGAGGGACTAAATAACAAAATATGGAGTTGTTGAGTTCGAGAATCTTCGTGCAATTTCAGGCAGAAAAGAAAGAAGGTTTCGCGGAGACGCGTCCGGGTTAGTAATCTGGACGTGGAGCCGCGGAATCGAATATAAAGGAAAAGTAAACGTAGACTTTTTTTTTTTTTTTTTTTTTTTAAGGGGAACTTCGAAACAACGACTCGTTGTGTTGGAACACAAAACCGTGGGATCTAGAAATAAATTGACCATGCAGAAAATTTACTTTTTTTTTAAAAAAAAAAGTGGTACATTTATATTTAATTTTTTTTATTTATTTTACGAACATGGATTAATTTCATATAAATTTCTAAAAATTTAGTAAATTATTATTGATTATTGATATATATCTCTACAAAGTTCGACTTTTATATTTTGTACTTAAAAAAGTCCTGCTATTTTCAAATATATATTTCTATCTTTAGGATTCGTTTAAAAAAATTAGTTAACGATAAAAAAAATACTTAATTAGTTGTAATAAGTTAATAAAATGAATTGATCATTTTACTCTTTTTCAATTAATAGTTGAAATATTTAGAAAGATATATTTGTGATAAAAAAATTATTATTTTATTTATAAAATAAATCGTGTTTCAACTGTAACAAACCAAAGTACCGTACTTAAAAATATTAAAACTTTTGTAGATAAAATTAATTCTTATAAAAAAAAGGGATAATTGCATATATACCCTTCATGCGTCTGAAAATATCCGATCTATTCCTATTTTTTTTTCTAAAATACCCCTCAAACGTTCCACCGTTATTGCAAAATACTCCCGCAGTTATCTCCTGTTAAGTTAATTTGGATTAAACGTGAGTTAAATATCTACCACAGTTAAAAAAAATTAAAATAGCAATTTTGCCCTTAACTTAAGGACAAATAAGAAAGGTTGGTGACAGTGGAGAGGTATATTGGAAAAGATCAAAAGTCGAAATACTTTTTGTGCCCCTAATTTTAAGGGCAAATAAGAAAGACAAATGATTGGTAAGGGTATTTTTGAAAAGGGCAAAATAGTAATTTTACAGAGATAACGGAGTTGCTTAACAGATTTTAACTCTAAGGGTATATTAGAAATAGGTTGGAATATATTTGGGGTATTGTCAATATTAACCTTCTAAGAAGGTTAAATCGGAAAGTCGAAAACTTTTCAGAAATATATAAACAATTGCCCTAAAAAAAAAAAAAAAAAAGGGTACATATTGGTACGCATTTAGAAAGGTGGATCCGAGGGAGGTGGTTTCTTAATTCTTATGCGCGTACGTAGCAGTTACGCATCGCATCTCCCACCGACCACGTGAACTCTTTTTGTGTAAAAGAGTTTTATCCGATGCAGATGTTTCGTTCAAAAAAAAAAAAAAAAAGCAGGAGGCAGCAGCAGAAAGCAGAAAAGTTAATTAACTACAACAAAATATATTTTAGACGATGCTTTTTAGACGACGCTTTCTTCTAACGTCTTTAATATTTAGAATTTGCCGACGCTACGATTAAGCGTCGCCGATAAACATATTTTTATAAAATATTTATATACATTTTCCGACGCTATATTAAAACGTCGGTATATTTATCCCGACATGTTTATTTAACGATTTCTTTACCGACGCTTTTACAAGCGTCGGGGATTATTTTTGCCGACGCTTTAAAGCGTCGCTAATTATGATTTAAAGTGTCCTTAGATTCAAATTTTTTTGTAGTATATTAATAGTTGGTATCCGAGACCCGAGTTCGAATCCTAGTTGATTCACATTTCTAGCTAAGTTTATTTCTTAAAAAAATAAACGAAGCGGATAGCTCGCTACCTATCTCTCAAAAAAAAAAAAGAAAAAAAAAGAAGTGATTTATTCTTTTTATTTTTTAAAATGCGGCTAAGAATTGTTAAGAATCATTATTCGTATTTAAGGCATCGTTTGGTTCGAGTATAAATAAGAACTAGTTATTCTAGAGGTGAGTATAAATTCAGGTATGTACAAGGAAGGACTAGACTAATTTTATGTTTGGATGAAAATTGATTGTTTTTGAAAATAAGAAAAATAGTGCTTGGTTAGATAAAATAGAATAAAAAATATAGTGCGTAGTTATAGATAGAAAAATGATATTATCCCTCTCGTTATATTTGATTTGAATTTTTAAATTTTTTATTTTTAAATTTTAACTTTTAACTTTTAAATTTCAAAATCTAAAATTAAACTCTCAACTTTTAAATTTCAAAATTTTAAAATTTTAAAATTTATATTTAGGATCAAATTTAAAATCTAAAATATAAATATCAGAATTTAAATTTAAAAAATATCTAATATCAAATTAAAATTTGAAATTTAAAATTATAAACTTTAATTTTCAAATTAAAAATTATAACATTTTAAAATAAAAATAAAAATTTTTAATTTTTTTTTAGAAAAAGAATGGAGGTGGGATCAGCTTGTTCCCACCACTATTCCACCAAAGGGTGGGAACAAGCTATTCCCATCCTTCACGGATTATTCCACCTAGGGACAAGGTATTCCACCCTCAGATATTGTGTTTGGGGAACGAGGGGGAATACCATACGTATCCTTATCCTCACCCTTTTTTCCAACCAAACAGCCTAAATATATATTATTTGGTGAGTTGGAGAACAACAGTTCTTGATTTTGAAGAATAAGTTCTGGAACTGCTGTTCTAGTCCTTTTTTTGACAAATTTGTTTCAAGATGAAAACGATTGATTTAAAATAAAGTGTGAGGCTACTATGCTATCGGAAGCACGGAGCCTTCCGTGCTTCCACGTCGTTCGATGACGCGCTTTCGAATCGTCGATCCCGTTAAACTTGATCTAGAGTATTTGAAGTACTTAGAAAATAAATTTTACGATTTTTCGATATCATTTGCCTAGTGATCGAAGGAGCACAAAATCAAATAATTTTAATGGTCTTAGTGAGCTGTTTGCAAGTTTAACGGTGTAGGTATATCCAGATTACATGAAAGTTTGATAGAAAATTCTTTATACTATATAAGACAAGAGCAATATCTGTGATCTAAATTTTTAATGTCATATTATCGCGTTTTGTAAGATTTTTATTTTCAGCCGTTGATTTTTACCCCCTTCGTTCCCTAGGCAAATAATATCGAAAAATCACAAAATTTATTTTCTAGGTACTGCAAATACTCTAGATCAAATTTAACTGACGATCGACGATTCGAAAGCCACAACATCGAAAACAACGTGGAAGTACGGAGCCCTCCGTGCTTCGAAGCATAGTAGCCTTACTCTAAAATAAATATAATTTTAATTATTGTATTAGTTCTTTAATTAATCTAATATTTGACCAATCTAATCATTTTATTAACTAATTATTTAATTAATTTATTATATTACTTACAATTAATTAAATTATTAATTAACAGCATACATTGTTAATTATTTGCTAATTATAGGTTTATCTTGCCGTATTCATGATTAATTAGTTAATTAAATAAGTTTAATGATTATTTAATTAATAATTTATGTTAATTAATTAGATAATTTCTTAACTAATTATCTAACTAAAATAATTTACTAACTAATTAAAAAGATAAGTTATTTTTCATAATTAGTACTTAATTAATCAATGCATTAGTTAACTAATTAATTAACTAATATTTATATTTATTAATTTATTACCATAATCATAGACAATAAATTTATTAATTTATTAAATTATTTCTAATTAATGTTTTATGTCAATTAATTAAATAAAATATTATTACTTTAAAACTATAATTATTCGTATTTTTACTATTCCGCTCTAACTCTTCAGACACAAATTCTTTTCTTTTTCCCGAGAACAACCTAATATTCAATAAAATTCAAAATTTGTCTAATTTTTTCATATATCCAAACTTATAACTATTCTTAGAATAAACAGTTCTTAGTTATATCTGAACCAAACATAATATAAAATGTAAAAAAATGAAAGGTGTTTTTTTGTAGTCGTCGTGGTCGTGGTCTTGGTAGTGGTCGTGGTCGTGGTCGTGGTTGTCTAATCTTAAGGTGGGATGGCCATTCTCTTGTGTTTCCTGAACCTTCCCATTGTTTTCTCTTTCTCAACAGGAAACTAACTGCTATAATTCATGCAGGTCTCTAGAAGGCATGATTCTTCTATTTTTATTATCCTCAATAAAAAATGTTAGGAAAATATTATTTAGAATTATAAGTTATACTAAATTTAAAACTGCATCAACAAAATATGGAAAGCAATTAAAATCAAATGTTTAGTCAAGTGTACTATGATTTGCTCTTGAAGTTTTTTGTATGTTGAACTAGAAATGTGAAATGAAATATAAACTCATATATTTTGGAAATGGTGATGTAATTGAATGGAGAAGAATAAATGTAATGGAATAGTTTAGTTGTATTTGGTTTAAAGTAAATCCGATATGATGTGAATGCTTGTATGTTTAGTTTAGTAGTTAGAACTTTCACGACTTCTATTATTGCTTGCCCTCGTGCAAGCCATGTGTAATTATTTTTCGCTGTGCTATGATTCTTGATTGTATATGTTGATTGGAGCCTTGGGCGGACGGTAGAGGTGCCGTCCGTCCGGCGTCTGTTCGCGTGACCGAACCGACCAAATTGACGGCTCCGGGGCGTGACAGTCAGTTCCTTCGTCCACTAATCGGTTCTTGTGCTCATCTAATCGGTCCAATGTGTCTACTAATTTTGTCATATTTGAAATATATAACTAGTCCAATGTTGATTGTGCTATTAATTAACTACAATATCAAGGGGTATTAAACTGAGTGTTATTAGTTGTCAAAGTTATAGACATATCATCTTTGATATTTGCACCATGTTCTCATTCTATTGAACATGTCATAGTTGATGAGGTGAAATTAAATAGTAGTTTCTCTGCTTCAAATGAACATTTGTGATATGAGATAAAGCTTAATTGTTTATCCATTTGCATCTGATGGCTCGTTTTAATTATCTAGTTTATCTTGGTGTCCTTACATCTAGTATTACAATGTCTAAAATGGGAGGGCTGTGATATTGTTATTGGTTATATGATTGCCTAGTTCTTTGCTAATGAGGAAAATATGTTTGTATATGTATGAGTAGTGCTCTAGGTCTTTTTTATGGGTTTTGTGCATATACTTCCTCATATTATTTTTCATATATATATCATTGTTTGAGAAGGACTTTAAGTGAAATTATTACTTTTTTAGGTTAAAAAAGTTGATTTGTAACGACAGTTACTTTAGTAACACTTAACACAAGCGCTGGTAAAAATATATTTTAACAACAGTTTTAACTAATTATTATAATAGTTCTAAATCGTCAATACATAACAGTATAATAGTTGAGGATTTTTTTAAAATTTTTCAATGGTATTGAGAAAAGCAACAAGAAATATATTAATGCTAATTGGGCCTACCTTATCTTGGACCACAATGGATTCGGGCTTCAACATTATTAGCAATTTCTATTAGGCCAAAAAATTATAGAATTTATATACTTGGACTCCATAAGAATGATTTATATTAATTAATATTTTGAAATCAAAAATTTAAACTGAAGTAATTATATAACTTAAAAACCTATATAGATCTAGAAGTCTTAATTAAACTAATCCCCTCGGATTAATAAGCTACTATGTTTCTATAAACGGTAACCCTCCATACTTTGATTAAGGTAAAAAGAAAAAAATGCATTGAGATCCCCTCAACTTTTGAATTGTTTTGGAATTTAAGTGATTTTAGCCAAAATACATCAGGGAGTTTACCCAATCAATTGATAAATTAATCAAATTTAATAGTTTAAACTCAGTTAATTAACTTCTACTAGCTAATCAAACCAAAAAAATTTGACAAAAATTTAGCTCAATTACCCATTAAAAACCATAGTTAGTTAATTCGGATTCGGCAAAAATTCGGTACGGATATAATACGCATAAAATTTATTTTCTAATTTTTAAATTTGTTGAAAGATTCGGCTTAAAAAACGGATTCGGTATAAAAAATAAAATATAAGATATAAAATATAAGATAATTTATACTTAAAAATAAAAATTATAAGATTTTTATTCATATTTTCAATAATTCGCGAATAATTCAGCCGGCCTAAAAATTCGCCAATAATTAGGATTCTTTGGAAAAAATTTTTTAAACGGACCGTTTAATTCGCATTTTTAATAATTCGCGAATAATTCAGTGGGCCCAAAAATTCGCGAATAATTAGGATTTTTTTGAAAAAAATTCGTAAACGGATCGTTTAATTCAAATTTTTAATAATTCGCAAATTAAATAACTATGTTAAAAACTCAAATAAAAGAAATTAAGAGCTAAAGAAAGAAACAATCAATCTATTTCAAAATGCCCTACAGTTGAGGGGGCTCTCATACAACTGTTACCTCTAATCAACGACATCTATGCTTCTATATCTATACTATCTATCTATACTATACCATTATTCCTCTTAAACTTGTTACGTGGCGGCATGATATTTTTCTTTTACCACATGGCGGCATAATATTCATCTTAATTTTGCCACGTGGCGGCATGATATCCACGTGGCGAAATTTCCTTCCTTCTGCAGCGAAACCTTTCTTCCTTCAGCAAAACCAACTCTTCGCCTTCCCCTTCACCTATAACGTCTAATTAATAGTCCACTATTCTCCAAAAATAAGCCACATGGCTTCCCTCCACCTATAACATCTAATTAATAGTCCACTCACCTTAATCCAATCTTTCGTCTTTCCTACAAACATAATATCTAATTAATAGTCAACTCATCTTAATCCAAACATTCGTCTTTCCTACAAACATAACGTCTAATTAATAGTCAACTCATCTTAATCCAACTATTCACTTTTCTTACAAATATAACGTTTAATTAATAATTCACCTATATTAATCCTAATCTAAACTATTCGTAGCAACGCACGGGTTCCTACACTAGTAAACAAAAATTACACTAGTAAACAAAAATTGGGATCATCCAAATTAGGGGAAAAGAGAGAGAGAGAGAGAGAGAGAGAGAGAGAGAGAGAGCTCGGGATCACCAACCATGGCAAGTTTCCGGTAAGCGGCGCGGATCTCCGCGGCGGAGGCGTCGGCGGCGTAGTACGATCTGGGCCGTCCGTTGCGCTGCTCCGTCCCCATCCGTGGGCGTTGTATCCCGCAGCTACGATCGCTATCGCCATTGTCGCCCTGCATTGCGACGTATATATAGAGGAGGAGGAAGAGGAGGAGGAGGAGGAGGAGGCGAAAATATCTCATCTCGAGGGGATTAAGACGGGAGAGAGAAGGATGGGGAAAGTTCGGGTCGGGAAGGTCCGTGGAGAGAAGGATTAGGGTTTTCAATTGCGCAATGGTGGAGGTGAGTTCTCTTTGTGTGATCAGAGGTGATCGGATTTGCTTTTGCACCATGTAGGGCTTCAATTTCCATGTTATTCGATGTTTTGTGCATATATCTGATAGATTCTGATAGAGTAATTTATAATTTGAAAACTAAATGTAATTCTATACTAGTTTAAGGACTATTTTTGTTATTTATCTATTTTTGAATGAAATTTTCTAGCCAAACCTGGCTTTGTCGATAATAGATAGTTATGCTTATGATGAACTTCTAATCTGCAAGCTAATTTATTTTATTCTAAAAGAATAATTTAAAGGTTGATAATTTAGACTCTTATGTTTGCCACCAACTATTCTTCTAATCTGCGAGTTTGTTCGGGGAACCAAGTAGAGCATAGTAGATTAATGGGGCAATTGCTTATACACCCCTGAAAAGTTTCCGATTTTTCGATTTATCCCTCTTAGAAGGCTAATATTGAAAATACCCCTCCTACGTTACAACCTATTTTTAATATACCCTTAGAGTTAAAATCTGTTAAGTAACTTTGCTATCTGTGTAAAATTACTATTTTGCCCTTTTCAAATATACCCTTCTACCATCACTGTCTTTCTTATTTGCCCTTAAAGTCAGGGGCACAAAAGTATTTCGACTTTTGGTCTTTTTCAATATACCCCTCTACCGTCACCAACCTTTCTTATTTGCCCTTAAGTTAATGGCAAAATTGGTATTTTAATTTTTTTTTAACTGTGGTAGATATTTAACTCACGTTTAACCAAGATTAACTTAACAGGAGATAACTGCGGGGGTATTTTGCAATAACGGTGGAACGTATGAGGATCATTTTAGAAAGAAAAAAAGAAGAAGGGGTAGATCAAATATTTTCAGACGCATGAGGGGTATATAGGCAATTATCCCTAGATTAATTTTGTTGATTCAAGTTATTCATCTTGAATTCCTACTTGGTGTGCCTATATGTCAAGTGCGGCTGTGGCTCACCGTAATGGCAGGGTATGAATAACCTAGTCACTGTTTTACATGCATTGGTTATTTTCTGGTTGTTGATTTTTGTACAATTGATAGAACTCTCCATTTGCAATATATCATGAACAACTTTTGCCAAATTGATAAATAACACTAAAGAAGTACTTCAGTATCTTAATCTCCTATATTAACTTGCTGCCGTTGACTTATCGGTTACATATGTTATCACACATCTATTGGGAATTATTTTTGTTTTCTCGCAAATCTCTATTTTTTATTATTTTACATATGTTTGTGGAGTGAATTTTATTATAGTTATGTAACTGAACATAACATCAGTGGTTATTTTAGTGACAAAGATTCAGTGATAGAATTTCTTGTCTGTTTGGACAATAATTCTCTGGTTATTTTTACTCATCTTACCTAGCCAAAAGTCAAACTTTAATCTGGGCTTTCAGCAAGGCGTTCAAAAGGTTCTTAATGTGAGAGGTTCCACCCAGAAGGGCTGCCTCAGCTGGTTTGCTGCTCTAATCAAGTCAGTGTCTCATGATGATTCAGCATGCATCAAAATATACCTCAAATTGTTTACCGTTTGGTTAGGGGATAGGGATAGGAATAGGTCCTTATCCCCCCTTTATACCCAAACGCTAATTTTTTATCCGAAAATAGTAGTTCTCGGTTATTCCCACAAACACATTCATTTTCTATATAAAACTACCTAATATTTTTCTTTTCCTCGGGAACAACCAAATTTTCATCAAAACGCTATTTTTCTTATCCCCGTACTTGTACCTATCCCTGTAATAGCTAGTTCTTGCTTATACCCGAACTAAACGATATACCTTAGTTGTATGGTTTTTAAATCACAATATTTAATAATTTTAATCAACGCCATGAAAATCCTTAAATTCTGGCATTTTTTAAAAATAACCTCTTAGCATAATCCTCTGAGGTATTTTACAAACTGTCACAGTTCTTTTTTGTGATAATTGCCTATATACCCCTCATACGTTTGAAAATATCCGATTTATCGTTTTTTTCCTTTCTAAAATACTCTCATATGTTCCACCGTTATTGTGAAATATCCCTGCAGTTATCTCCTATTAAGTTAATTTGGGTTAAATGTGAGTTAAATAATTACCACAGCTAAAAAAAATTAAAATACCAATTTTGCCCCTAACTTAAAGGCAAATAAGAAATATTGGTGACAGTAGAGGGATATATTGGAAAAGACCAAAAGTCAAAATACTTTTTGTACCCCTAATTTTAACGGCAAATAAGAAAGACTGTGATGGTGGAAGGGTATATTTGAAAGGGTAATATAATAATTTTACAAAGATAACAGAGTTAATTAACAGATTTTGACTGTAGGGGTATATTAGAAATAGGTTGGAACGTAGAAAGGGTATTTTCAATATTAGCTTTCTAAGAAGGGTAAATCAAAAAGTTGGAAACTTTTCAGGGGTATATAAGTAATTGTCCCTTCTTTTTTACGTTGTATTGTAGACGCCTAATGAATTATTACTCTACAATCTTCCTTCTGGACGGATTATTCAACTTAATGGTCATAATTGTCAGGTAATCTCAAAAGGTGTGTCTTTTGTTTTACTTTAATGAATCAAGTATAAAATTTTGTTCTTTTGCCGATGAAGATGAATAGTGAAATTGCTGTGTTATATTATTTTTTAATCATTGCACTGTTTGACACTGTTGTGCATCTGTAATCTAAGTTTGAGATGTTACGCTGGGCCTGTCAAAAAATTTCTTTGTTAGTTGCTCCGAACTGTGATGTGAAAATTTATGAAGATATATAGGAGATGGAGTTATGACTAAGGTGGTTCTTTAATTTAAGGTTTTTGGTAGAGAGAGAAGTGGAGTAGATTTTCGATCATGGAATTTGAAGTTGCAGTTGTAAGATGCCCTAACTGTGCAGTTAAAACTTGCAACTCTGCAAAGCAGGAATCTAGTTGTGAAAATAATATATGATTATAAGGGTTGTTGTGCTCCTAATAATACAGTAACCTTACTCTATATATATAAAACTATGCTAGAAATACTATTAATTAATAGCACAAAATTATTGATGCTATTAGGTTTTCAGTCTTTAGATGAAGAGTTATGCGGTTAAGAAGATAGTGGTCTCCTATAGTTGAGTGGATGTTTGATTGAATAATATGATCTAACATGTGGACATAATCAAAGAGTTAAAATTTAATGACGAAAAATTTGGCAGCACAAAGTGCTTGGTGTTATTGATAGTAGAGAAGCCAAACTCACTCTCTCTCTCTCTCTCTCTCTCTCTCTCTCTCTACACACACGCGCACGAACAGGACAGTTTTGTGTATGGTATTAGATCTCGTACCCTACTTTTAAAAGAACTATGAATTGCACTCACCCTTATTAGGCATTTTGTGATTCTCTCTTTTTTTTATATTTCTACTTTTTTTTTTTAATTTTATATATACTTAGACTCGAGTAAAACAGGATAGTTTTGTGTACGGTATTTGTGAGACCCCAGATAGTCCTATATTTGAGATATAATCGGGCTAAACTCTTAACCCGCAAGCGTTTTGGATGGTGGCGCGCCAAGAGGTTAAGAGAGTTAAGCGTGCTAGGACGGGAGTAGTCCTAGGATGGGTGACCCCCTGGGAAGTTGGGGCGTCACTGATGGTATCAGAGCCAATTACCAGCCGGAAGTGAGAGATGAGTCTCGGCTGAGCCAGGCGGGCTAAACTCTTAACCCGACTTAAGTATTTTTGGTGGTGGCAAGGCCCAAGAGGTTGTTAAGAGAGTTAAGCGTGTTAGGACGGGAGTAGTCCTAGGATGGATGACCCTCTGAGAAGTTGGGGCGTCACAGTATTAGATCTCATATCTTGCTTTTAAAAGAAATACTGTGAACTGCACTCAACCCTTAGGCATTTCATGGTTCTTTAGTTTTTTTTTTTTTTTTTTTTTTTTTGTTATCTTTTTTTACTTTTTCATTTTTCATTTTTAATCTTTTTTTGGTATTTATTTTCTTTTCTCTTTATTCTTCTCGCATAGCTTCTTTCTTTCTTTTTTTTCTTTATGATCTCTACTTTACTATTTTCTTATCTTTCCATTTTTCTTCCTCATTTTCTTTAACATATTTTTAGCATTGTAGCTTCTGTCTTTTTCTTTTTTCTTTTTTCTTTGTCTAGAAACATCAGTTTTTGTTCTCTTTTGGGAGTTATTAAAACCCTTCCCGCATTGTAGGTCCAGTGTTACGGAATAGGAGACAAGTGCATTTCTACCTAATTGTTAATTATTACATTAGCAAATAAAATTTAAAATTTTAAAATCATCTGTGGCCTTCGCCAAATATAAAAAATTTCAAATCCTTTATAAGCACCATACTCGATTGAACAATGTGACACCCCAATAGTCTCACATATGATGGGAATGAGATTGTCATTAGGTTTATAAGAGACGTAAACACCAGTAATAATAAATAACTGGATTTAAGCATTTTGGACCGGTGGTTGGGCCTAACGAGTTATTATTGCTAGTGGGCTGGGTCGTTACTATTTGGTATCAGAGTCGGTTCACCAGCTGAACATCGCCTGGTGATTATTATTGTTAGTGGGCTGGATCGCTACATTTGGTATCAGAGCCTCGTGTGTGATTGGACTGACGAAAACGAGGGCCTTAACGGGGGGAGTCTGTAACACCCCAATAGTAATACACCAATTGAAGCATACTTATACGGTCATCTCAGCTACGGCGGTTTGATCGCAAGGAAATTAAGTAATAAATGAGTGAATTGGAGCACTAACAATATTCATCTCCTAATAGCATATATATGATGGGAATGGGATTGTCATTAGGTTTATAAGAGACTTAGACACTAGTAATAATAAATAACTGGGTTTAAGCAATTTGGGCCGTGGTTGGGCCCAACGAGTTATTATTGTTAGTGGGCTGGATCGTTATATTTGGTATCAGAGCAGTTCACCATTTGAACATCGCACAGTGATTATTATTGTTAGTGGGTGGATCGCTACATTTGGTATCGAGCCTCGTGTGTGATTGGACTGAAAACGAGGGCCTTAACGCTTGGGGGGGGGGGGGAGCATACGTATACAGTCATTTCAGCTACGGCGGTTTGATCGCAAGGAAATTAAGTAATAAATGAGTGAATTGGAGCACTAACAATATTCATCTCCTAATAGCATATATATATATATATATACTAGTTTTTAAGTGCGATGCACGGCTAGTTATATAATAATATAAAATAACAAAAGATTTTATTATATAATGATAATAGAAAAATATTCTAATTAATATTATATTTTTTATCAAATAAAGAAATATACTATTAATCTTAAAAATAGTATTGATATCCTAAAAAGTCAATAGCTATATTTGACCCGTGCGATGCACGGCTAATATAATAGTATAGAATAATAAAAGTTAGTTTGTGTTTATAAAAGAAAATTATTCCATTTAATATTATATTCTTTTAATAAATAAAGAAATAATTTATCAATCTTAATTATAGTACATATTAAAGTATAAAAGCTAGAGAAAAAATTTTGGACCAAAGTAAATACTCAAGTAAAATATATAATTCACCCATGCTCTATTATTTATGAATTGGTATGCAAAATAATTTATATTTACATATTGATGTGCAGAACAAAATTATAACTAAAATTGTTATAAAAAATTACAAATGACATTAATATTTAAGCATATAATATAATGAGATCAACTAAACTTGAATATTTGACACAAATTAGAATAAGTACATGTATATGAGAGACATACCAACTTCAAAAATTCAAAAATATATAGATGTTGATCTTCAAGAAAATATAAAGAAAAAAACTTTATTGCGGGAAGATGGAAAGTACCTGCTCCAATAATAATATTTTTTTTGATTAAACAGGGATGAACCCTATTTGACATCAGCGTTTGGAGGAGAACAAAACACGGGTAGCGAAACCCGAGCACTCCCATACACGATACAGAGTATCTCAATCCCACCCTCGGCCACAACTCGAACAGGGCATATCCCGAACACACTCCCAAAAGAAGATAACACTAACACATTAGCACGAGTAATAAACATAAACACAATAGCACATCCACAATAATCACATCTAATTGATCAAGTATTAAAAACCGGTCTCCAAAAGAAAACAGATTGTAAAATGCTTGCACCCAGGACGTCGTATCGGGTTCGGCGGTTGTCGAAAAGTTTTCTATTACGCTCCTTCCAGATCTCCCAATAGGCTGCTGCCATTCCGAGATCGAGTGTGGTTCGATTTTCGCCCGAGACCGTCCGCCGCAAACGACGCCATCGCGCCGCTGCACCTTCTACTGTGTTGTTCCTCCATGGTAGGTTAAAATTGAGTCTCCCACTAACCAATTCCATACCGAAACTGCATAGCAGCAGTGATGCAAAATATGCCCAAGTGACTCCGCATCGGAGTAGCAGAGATTGCAGATTGTTGGGCCAAGCCATCCACGTTTGAGGAGAATATCGGCGGCCGTCAGAAGGCTCCAATAACAATATAGATAAATTATTAGATAAGTGAAATGATAAATATCATAATATTAGTATAAAAAATTAGGGTTATTTCCTAACTAATAATAATATAGAATAATAAAATTTATTAGTATTGTTAATTTATTTTGTATAATAAAATTTAATATAGAAAGCATTTTATTTAAGTATAGTCTTAATTTATAAAAGATATAAGAAAACTACTAAAAAAAGGAATATAAATTAGTTTAGAAATTTTGAAACAATACAACAGGAATTTTTTAATTTAAGTTCCTAGGTCTTAAATAAAACTAAGTAAGAAATTTTAATTTAAATTAAAATAAGATAAAAGAAAAAGTAGAAATTATGGAAATGTTTCACAAAAAAAATATAGAGAAGTAAAAAAATTTGCTTTAAATAAACATAAATCTCAAAACAAAAAACAGTAAAGTATAACATGGGTATTAAAAATAAAACAAAAAAAGTAAAATAAAAAGAATAAATTAAAACAACAAAAAAGTTCAAATCATCAAACTACAAATAAAGAAAAAAAAATTCAAAAAACATATCACCCAGAGAAAAAGAAAAAATCTACATGTAGAGACCTGGAAATTGCACCTGAGGCTTGTCGACAGCTCTGATGAGTGTCGGGACAAGTCCGAGTCGCGTTGGCGCCAAAGGGACGCCACACGGGCCCCGTGGGAACGCGAGAGCAGCGTGTGTCACGAAAATCTGCAAATTGCAGGTTTTTCTGTGAGCTGTACCGGTACAAGTCGGTTGCCATACCGGTATAGCAACGGTTGCTATACCGGTATAGCCAGGGTCATGCAGTATAGCCCTACTGGGAGCTCTCGGGTTGCACATGCGTAGGTACGGAGGATTTGTACCGTCTGACATGGCGAGAATGGTGCGGTTGACTTTTTGGACCCTTGTCACATCACCCCTCACTCCCCTTTATTTGCAGCAGAGAAGAGAGAGGAGATCATCTTCTTCCTCTCCTCCCTCTTCTCCTTCCTTAGCTGCTGCTGCTGCTGCTGCTGCTGTTGCTCCTCAAGCTCAGGAGGAGCTCGAGCTTCGACGACGACGCGCCGACGCGTGGTTTCGGCGGGTTTGCGACCTTGTGACGCTGTGAGGGAGCCAGCCGTGCGTCCTGGACCGCCGCCCCCGACTCGGCGACTGACCTAGGGCTTGTTTCGCGGTGAGTAGCCCATCAAGTTTTCCTCCGTTGCATCTATTTTATGAATTTCCTAGCTGCTGCTGACAGCACCGTCGACCCGCGGAGTTTTGACCATATCTCTGTGTAGGAGGATCGGAACGCGGCGAAATTTGGGGCATTGGATCCGCGACTGCGAGACGATTCCAACGACACCTTACTTGCTGGATTTGGATCAGGTTTGCTTAGTCGGAACCCATCTTTACTGAGTCTCGGTTGCGGCGGTCTGAAAAGTCGAATCGCAGATTCGGCGTCGACCGTCGGCTCTTTGGCCAGTTCTCCGCGCAGGGAGGTCGGATCGCGTCGAAACTTGCGGCGTTGGATTCCTGACTGCGAGACGAAGATTTTGAGCCGTGGATCGCTGAATTCGGATAAGGTTAGCTTGGTTAACATTAAGCTTTTCTCAGCCGCTGTTTTCGGACAGAATCGTGAAAATCGAGTATTTCTGGTTTGCTTCTTCGCAGCGAGGGACCTCGGCACTTGGCGGACCAGCGGAGGTGATCGAGGAGGACCCAGGACACTCCCTGGCTGCCGGAATTGCGATCGAGGTGGGTTTACATCGGAATGCTCCTAAGAATAATAGTTACCATGTATAGACTCCGTTTTCGATTAAGTATGCTATTATGTGATTTCTTGAATGCATGGAATTGATATGAATATCTGAACCTTGGAGCATGCTTAGCAAGTACTTAGTTCTATACATGTTGGACTATGGATTTGACTTAGGAGAAAACCTCGTTTTGGATCGTCACTAGCTTACACTACCGGTTAGCTCTAGGAGCCGTTTTGTGCCGTATCATCGCGGGAGTGCGATGGATACCAGTAGTGTAGTTGCTTTTACGCTCGCGTTGGGGATGCGAGCTTACTTTTCAAACGAGTCTAGTCGTCTTTGGTTGTCGGGCACCGTCGGGGTTTGACGGTGGACCCGATGTCTTGTGTGGTTACGGTTGTGCCAAGGGGCACGTGGTGTGTTAGTTCTTGGACCCGGTGTACTTGACTATGCTGTGAGAGCGATTGAGCTCGACGGAGATACGCTTGCATACTCGGTTGGTTCGCGCCCACGAGTGCCGCTCGGAGTCCGGCTTAGTGCTTTTGCGTTGGTGTCGGCTGCGCCCTCGTTGTGGGTTGCTCTCCACTAGCTACCTAGGGTAGTTGTCGTGTTGCCTCGGCAGGCGGGACGGGTGCCTTCACAGGCCCTCGTAAGATTGGGTCAGCTTTTACTTGTTCTACGGAGGGTTGTTGAGGGCGAGGATAGTATAGTAGTACTTAGGCTGTTGAGTGTTAAAACCTTTTACTTTCTTGCTTACCCTGTAGATTTAGTGGGTGGACCGATGTGTTTAGGGCGACACCCACTGAGGACTACTTGTTTTTATAGTAGTTCTCACGCCCTCTTTCTTCCACCTTTGTTGCAGGGCCTTCTGTTGCGGCTGCTGCTCCTCCCGAGTTGGATCGAGGCAAGGGCGTTGCGAGTTAGAGCCCTTCCCGCGTGTTCTTTGAGTTAGAGGACTTCCGCGGGTAGTGACGATTTTGGGTTTGATCGCTTTTGTACATACGATTGAACTCGCCTGGAGCGAGTAGTGTTGTTGTTTCTGCGATTGTATGTATATAAAGTGGTTGTTTTCCTACTGTTTGTTTATAGTTATTTCGGCTCTGTACTCTTGTTTGTAGCATTGTATGTTTACGGATGCAGCTACGCCGTATACGGAGAAATTCTTTTGTATACGGCGGATTAGTCGGCGTGCCGGTGAATATGCAACCGGGCGTGACAGTTAAGTTGGTATCGAGCTTAGTATTAGGTCGTTGGGATTTAGAAAACCTAAGCGGGTTAACCTTAGGAAGGCTTGACGTGAGAGGCGTGATTTAACGCGAAAGTCATTGATTGATTGTTCTAACTCATCCTTGAGTGGAGTGAGTGACTGAAGGAGTGCCTGTTTTGGTCCAGAGAAATTATGTTGGCTGCAGACGACATAATTTTGAGGAGAAACAGGGACCGCCTTCGAGACTTTCGATGATTGGGTCAAGTGTTTTGTATCTGACCTCGTTTTTATGTGTGCAGCTATGCCGCCCCGCAGAGGACGACCGCCGCTACGGCGCGCCCCACTACCACCACTACCGTCACCCCAGATACCAGAGCAGATGGATCGGGGCACCCGACCTGAGACGGGTGTACCTCTGGCGGAACCGAGCACTCGACACGAGGCGAGTGCCCGATCGAGTTGAGCGCCCGGATAGCGCGGCGAGAGGCGACGAGACGGCGGGGCTGTTTTACGGCGGATGTGCGAGAGGCTAGTGGCATCGTCGAGTACATCGTCGGGGGCACCGACCCGGCCTACCGCGTCCACTGCTCCACCCTGCACCGATTCGCCATACCCCTACCGAGAGATACCTCCAGCACCGATCGTGCGGTTAGAAGGCTGGATCGGCCGTACGAGCGGAAGCGGGAGCGGATACGCCGCGACCACCGATGTTCGACGGGCTGTGTGCTGAGCCTTGGATTTTGGAGAGTTGGATACGCGCGATGAACAGGATATTTGAGGATATGTTCGTCCTGGAGGATCGGGACCAGGTTCACCTTGGGGTCCACTGTTTAGTTGGAGACGCCCGGGACTGGTGGACGAGGATGAGGCGCGACCAGGGAGTTGTGGCTTCACAGACGAGCTGGGAGGAGTTTTGCGGGATGTTGTGCCGCACGTATTTTCCCGACAGTGTGAAGCAGGGAATGGAAGAAGACCTGAAGAAGATCCAGCAGGGAGATCGCACGGTTCAGGAGTACGTTCGGGAGTTTTCGCGGCTCCTGAACCGTGTGCCGTATGTAGCGAGAGATGAGGCACATCGGGTGTATCTATTCGAGCGGGGCTTGAGGCCGGATCGTACAGTTCGTTAGGGCGCGGAGGTCGAGGACCCGGATGCGTCTATTGAGCGAGCTTTGTTCGAGGAGAGGTGAGACGACACTTCGAGAGCGGACTCGAGGCGGGGCCGAGTCGGGACGAAACGCCCGCTTACGATGACGGTGGGCGATCGAAGCGGCGGACGTCCGCCGAGGCCACCACGATCACGCTTTCGGGGGTCGTGGGCCCTCGAGCGTCGGCGTGCCGGGGAGATACCCGTCGGCGAAGCGGCCTCGAGAGGCACGGCGGTGCGTGATCTGCAGAGGACCGCACGCGGCCCGACAGTGTGAGCAGCGGGAGGGCCGGTGTTTCGGTTGTGGACGACGGGACACTTTAGCGGCTTGCCGCATGACGGCTTATCGTCGCTTTCCTCAGCATCGGCCAGACCGGATCCCGGCGATCGTACGGGACACCTTCGAGCTACGTCGTGAGGATCGGGCGTACGTGCGCGACAGACGACGGCGGCGAGCTCCCGGCACGGGGTGTACGCGGCTCGGGTGGAGGACTCTACGAGTGGTGGCGGTATCACTTTACTTTCCTAGAGCACGCACTTTATTTGATACCAGCTCATCGCATTCTTTTATTAGTCGAGCATTTGCATTATTACATGGTCTAGAGTTAGGGTTGTTGCCTCAGACCCGGGAGATTCAGGTTCCCGACCATGTAGTACGGGTTGTAGAGTGTTGTAGGTCGTGCCCTGTACAGCTAGATTCGTGGATTTTGGCCGCCGACTTGCTAGTGCTAGGGCAGCTACACGACTTCGACATAGTGCTTGGCATGGATTGGCTGACGCGGTACTACGCGACTATCGACTGCGGAGAGAGGACGGTGACGCTCCGCGAGCCAGGCCAGGAGGTGTTCACTTTCAGAGGCTGCAGGAGCACGATGTTTGCCGCGTGTATTTCTTCAGCGAGAGCTCGACAGCTGATGAGTAGAGGGTGCGTTGCTTTTCTAGCCACGGTCGCAGAGGTACCTACGGCGGCACCGAAACTCGAGGACATCCCTGTAGTTCGCGAGTTTCCGGATGTATTTCCCCCTGAGACGACGACTATGCCGCCGGAGAGGGAGATCGAGTTTGTGATTGATGTAGTCCCGGGAACTGCACCAATCTCGAAGGTACCTTACAGGATGGCACCTGCAGAGCTGAGAGAATTAAAGGCGCAGCTTCAGGATCTGATGGATAAAGGATACGTGAGACCCAGTGTATCGCCTTGGGGAGCGCCGGTGTTATTTGTAAAGAAGAAGGATGGTTCACTCAGGTTATGTGTGGATTACCGGGAGCTGAATAAAGTGACCATCAAGAACAAGTATCCGTTGCCGCGCATTGATGATTTGTTTGATCAGCTGCAAGGATCTTGTGTCTTCTCGAAGATTGATCTCCAGTCAGGTTACCACCAGCTGAGGGTGAGGGCCGAGGATGTTTCCAAGACGGCTTTTAGGACTCGGTACGGGCATTACGAGTTTACAGTGATGCCTTTTGGATTGACGAATGCCCTGCGCGTTCATGGATCGATGAACGGGGGTGTTTAAGCCGTACTTGGACGGGTTTGTGGTAGTCTTCATCGACGACATTCGATATACTCCCGTAGCGACGCGAGCACGAGGAGCACTTGAGGATAGTGCTACGGCTCTGCGAGAGAAGGAGTTGTGTGCCAAGTTAAAGAAGTGCGAGTGCTGGTTGCGGGAGGTTACTTTCTTGGGCCACGTGATTTCCGCAGATGGAGTGGCAGTCGACCCGAAGAAGATTGAGGCTATTCGGGATTGGCCTAGGCCGACGACGGCGACTGAGGTGCGGAGCTTCATTGGATTAGCTGGATATTACCGTCGGTTTGTGGAAGGCTTTGCGAAGCTTTCCACACCCCTCACTCGATTGACCCGTAAAGGAATTAAGTTCACCTGGAGTGAGGACTGTCAGAGGAGCTTTGATGATTTGAGGCAGCGATTGATGTCAGCTCCTATCCTTGCCCTTCCAGTTATGGGGGAAGGATACGTGATCTACAGTGACGCAACACACAGTGGACTAGGGTGTGTGTTGATGCAGCATGGTAGGGTAATTGCTTATGCTTCGCGACAATTAAAGGATTACGAGAAGAATTACCCTACGCATGACTTGGAGCTTGCCGCAGTGGTTTTTGCTTTGAAGTTGTGGCGGCACTACTTGTATGGCGAGCACTGTGAGATTTTTACTGATCATAAAAGTCTCAAGTATCTGTTCACCCAAAAGGAGTTGAACCTCAGACAGCGCCGGTGGTTGGAGCTACTGAAGGACTATGATATTAGCATTCAGTATCATCCCGGCAAGGCGAATGTGGTGGCAGAATGCGTTGAGCGGGGAAGCGATGCGGGGCTCGTGTTTGATGATCACGCGAGCGGAGCCGTTACTTGAGGAGCTACAACGGTTGAGCTTAGAGGTTGTGTCCCCTGGGTCTACTGCAATACTAATGTCTATGGTTTTGCAGCCCACTCTGTTGGATAGGATCCGAGAGAAACAGAGTGGAGACCCACACTTGTTGAGGATTAGAGAGCGATTGGAGAGGGGACAGCAGAGGTTTCACGATGAACGATTCGGGAGTGCGAGAGTACGAGGGCCGTGTGTACCCGTGGATTCTGAGATCCGAGCGGAGATCTTGAGAGAGGCTCATTGTTCTCCTTATACAGTTCATCCTGGTGGAACTAAAATGTATAAGGACTTGAAAGCACAGTTCTGGTGGAACGGAATGAAAAGAGACATTGGCAGATATGTGGCTCAGTGTTTGACTTGCCAACAGGTGAAGGCAGAGCATCCAGGTGCTGTTGCCGGCAAGCTTGAGTGCCCGGTGCCGAGTGGAAATGGGAGCGGATCACGATGGACTTTGTCGTGGGATTACCTAGAGCACGGGGTGGTTTCGATGCCATTTGGGTGATAGTGGACGGATTGACCAAGTCCGCCCACTTCCTACCGATTCGAGACCACCGGTCCGAGAGACTCGCGCGGCTATACCGGGATGAGATTGTTAGGGCCGCATGGCGTGCCAGTGTCGATTGTTTCAGACAGAGACCCGAGGTTTGTATCACATTTCTGGAGGAGCCTACAGACAGCCTTGGGTACACAGCTGCACTTCAGCACGGCGTTTCACCCACAGACGGATGGTCAGTCTGAGAGAACCATACAGACGCTAGAGGACATGCTGAGAGCGTGCGTCATGGATTTTGGAGGAGGATGGCATCAGCATTTGAGATTAGTTGAGTTTGCGTACAACAACAGCTATCAAGCGAGCATCCAGATGGCTCCGTTTGAGGCGTTGTATGGACGCAGATGCCGATCCCCTTTGTTTTGGAGCGATGTGGGTGAAAGGAAGACACTTGGGCCTGAGATTTTGCTAGAGGCTGAGGAAAAGGTGAAGGTGGTCCGACGACACCTTTTGACAGCCCAGAGCCGCCAGAGGAGCTACGCTGACACCAGGAGGCGAGACTTGGAGTTTCAGATTGGCGATCATGTATTTCTTAAAGTCTCGCCGTCCAAAGGGGGTACGCAGATTTGGAGTGCGTGGAAAGCTCACCACGCTACATTGGCCCTTTCGAGGTTTTGGAGCGAGTTGGGCCGATTGCTTGCGGATTGCTCTACCCCCGCGACTAGTCGGCACTCACGATGTATTCCACGTCTCGGCATTGAGGAAATATGTATTCGATCCCTCTCACGTGATTGACTTCACTCCGCTTGAGCTTGGCGAGGACCTTCGATACGAGGAGCGACCGTTGCGGATTCTTGCTCGCGAGGCGAAAGAATTGCGCAATCGGGTCATACCGTATGTCAAAGTGCAGTGGAGTAATCACGGGGAGCGGGAGGCGACTTGGGAGCCCGAGACGGTGATGAGGGAGGCCTATCCCTACCTGTTCGACGAGCAGAGCTGAGGTACGATTGAGTTTCGCGGACGAAACGTTTTGTAGTGGGGGAGGATGTAGAGACCTGGAAATTGCACCTGAGGCTTGTCGACAGCTCTGATGAGTGTCGGGACAAGTCCGAGTCGCGTTGGCGCCAAAGGGACGCCACACGGGCCCCGTGGGAACGCGAGAGCAGCGTGTGTCACGAAAATCTGCAAATTGCAGGTTTTCTGTGAGCTGTACCGGTACAAGTCGGTTGCCATACCGGTATAGCAACGGTTGCTATACCGGTATAGCCACCAGGGTCATACCGGTATAGCCTGTAGCTCTCGGGTTACTGTCATGCTACGGAGGATTTATCTGCGGCATAGCGGGGATGGGGTTTGACTTTTTGGACCCTTGTCACATCACCCCTCACTCCCCTTTATTTGCAGCAGAGAAGAGAGAGGAGATCATCTTCTTCCTCTCCTCCCTCTTCTCCTTCCTTAGCTGCTGCTGCTGCTGCTGCTGCTGTTGCTCCTCAAGCTCAGGAGGAGCTCGAGCTTCGACGACGACGCGCCGACGCGTGGTTTCGGCGGGTTTGCGACCTTGTGACGCTGTGAGGGAGCCAGCCGTGCGTCCTGGACCGCCGCCCCCGACTCGGCGACTGACCTAGGGCTTGTTTCGCGGTGAGTAGCCCATCAAGTTTTCCTCCGTTGCATCTATTTTCTGAATTTCCGAGCTGCGTCGCCGACAAAGACCGTCGACCCGCGGAGTTTTGACCATATCTCGTGTAGGAGGATCGGAACGCGGCGAAATTTAGGGCATTGGATCCGCGATCGCGAGACGATTCCAACGACACCTTACTTGTCGGATTTGGATCAGGTTTGCTTAGTCGGAACCCATCTTTACCGAGTCTCGGATTTGCGGCATTCTGAAAAGTCGAATCGGGATTCGCGTCGACCGTCGGCTCTTTGGCCGATTCTCCGCGCAGGAGGTCGGATCGCGTCGAAACTTGCGGCGTTGGATTCCTGACTGCGAGACGAAGATTTTGAGCCGTGGATCGCTGAATTCGGATAAGGTTAGCTTGGTTAACATTAAGCTTTTCTCAGCCGCTGTTTTCGGACAGAATCGTGAAAATCGAGTATTTCTGGTTTGCTTCTTCGCAGCGAGGGACCTCGGCACTTGGCGGACCAGCGGAGGTGATCGAGGAGGACCCAGGACACTCCCTGGCTGCCAGGGAATTGCGATCGAGGTGGGTTTACATCGGAATGCTCCTAAGAATAATAGTTACCATGTATAGACTCCGTTTTCGATTAAGTATGCTAATATGTGATTTCTTGAATGCATGGAATTGATATGAATATCTGAACCTTGGAGCATGCTTAGCAAGTACTTAGTTCTATACATGTTGGACTATGGATTTGACTTAGGAGAAAACCTCGTTTTGGATCGTCACTAGCTTACACTACCAGATTTAGCTCTAGGAGCCGTTTTGTGCCGTATCATCGCGGATACGAGTAGTGTAGTTGCTTTTACGCTCGCGCCGGGATCTGCGAGCTTACTTTTCGTGAGAGTCTAGTCGTCTTGGTTGTCGGGCACCGTCGGGGTTTGACGGTGGACCCGATGTCTTGTGTGGTTACGGTTTGTGCCAAGGGGCACGTGGTGTGTTAGTTCTTGGACCCGGTGTACTTGACTATGCTGTGAGAGCCGATTGAGCTCGACAGAGATACGCTTGCATACTCGGTTGGTTCGCGCCCACGAGTGCCGCTCCGAGTCCGGCTTAGTGCTTTGCGTTGGTGTCGCCGCGCCTCGTTGTGGGTTGCTCTCCACTAGCTACCTAGGGTAGTTGTAGTGTTGCCTCGGCAGGCGGGACGGGTGCCTTCACAGTCCCTCGTAAGATTGGGTCAGCTTTTACTTGTTCTACGGAGGGTTGTTGAGGGCAGGATAGTATAGTAGTACTTAGCTGTTGAGTGTTCCGGCTTCTTTTACTTTCTTGCTTACCCTGTAGATTTAGTGGGTGGACCGATGTGTTTAGGGCGACACCCACTGAGGACTACTTGTTTTTATAGTAGTTCTCACGCCCTCTTTCTTCCACCTTTGTTGCAGGGCCTTCTGCGCCGCTCCTCCCGAGTTGGATCGAGGCAAGGCGTTGCGAGTTAGAGCCCTTCCCGCGTGTTCTTGAGTTAGAGGACTTCCTGCAGTAGTGACGCTTTTTGGGTTTGATCGCTTTTGTACATACGATTGAACTCATTTGGAGCGAGTAGTGTTGTTGTTTGCGATTGTATGTATATAAAGTGGTTGTTTTCCTACTGTTTGTTTATAGTTATTTCGGCTCTATGCTCTTGTTTGTAGCATTGTATGTTTTTTACGAGTACGCTTCGTATACGGGAGAAATTCTTTTGTATACGGCGGATTAGTCAGCGTGCCGGTGAATATACAACCGGGCGTGACACTACAATCCCGAAAACACCTAAATTGAGAAAAAAAAAAAAAAACTCGGACCATAAAAAAATACCAAAAAATAATAAACAAAAATCTAATTAATTAATACTAAAATAAAAATAACAAAAAAACCCAAAACAAACTACAAAAAAAACCAAAAAAAAAAAATGATAACAATCGAAAAACAACTAAGATGAAAATTAAAACAACAAAAAACCCAAATCAAACGACAAAAATTGTCCACTAATAATCCATAAAAAAAAAAAACAACCAAAAACCCAAATCAAAATACAAAAAGTGCCTCTAAAAAAACCCTAAAAAAAAATTAACAATCCAAAAACCAACTAACACAAAACTTAAAACGAAAAAAAAACCCCCTAAATTCGAACTACAAAAAAAATACCCCTAAAAACACCGAAAAAGAGATTAAGAATCTAACATCCAACGAACACTAAAATTAGATTTCCTAATTATTATTTCCTAAAAAAAGGCTAATTTAAAAAATCTAATCTAATTTTATTTCCCTAAAGTATATAAAATCATGCACCAAAAATATAATTAATTTATTTCAAATATTATAATTTACTATATACAATAATAATTTTGCAACTCTAATTTACTTCCTAATTTGACTTAATTTGAATTAATTTATAGAAAGCATATTATAGAAAGCATATTGAATTAAAATCATGCATCAAATTAAAATCATATTGAATTAAAATCATATTATAGTTCTTTATAGAAAGCATATTATAGAATTTTATAGAAAGTATATTTTATAGAAAGCATATTGAATTAAAATCATGCATCAAATTAATGCATATTATAGAATGCATATTATTTCCTAATTTTAATTAATTTGATTTTATTTTATTTAATTAATTTTAATTAATATAATAAAAGTTAATAATAATATTTTAATTTTATTTAAATTAGCCTTTATAATATAGATTATATTTCCTAATAATTATTTCCTAAAAAATCTAATTAAAAATCTAATTTTAATTGATATAATAAAAGTTAATAATAATATTTTAATTTTATTTAACTTTTAATTATAATATAGATTTTATTTCATAATTAATAATAATTTAATTTTATTTGAATTAAGTTGTATTAATTTGAATTATTTCGTAAAAAAGTCTATTTACTACATAAAGCATATAGAATAGAATAGATTTCTTAATTATTATTTCCTAAAAAGGTCAATTTAAAAAATTTAATCTAATTTTATTTCCCTAAAGTATATATAAAATCTATATTTGAGCTTGACACGTGGCAAGCATACGAGAAGCCACGTGTCCGAACATAGCTAGTTAATATAATTGATATATATATATATATATATATATATATATATATATATATATATATATATATATATATATATGTGTGTGTGTGTGTGTGTGTGTGTGTGTGTGAGGCTACTATCTTTATCGGAAGACGGAGCCTTAGTCTTCCATAGTTCGATGATGCGAACTTTCGAATCGTTGATCGCTCCGTTAAACTTGATCTAGAGTATTTGAAGTATCTAAAAATAAATTTTATAATTTTTCGATATCATTTGCCTAGTGATCGAAGGGCACAAAATCAAATAATTTTAATGGTCATAGTGAGCCGTTTGAAAGTTTAACGGTGTAGAAATATCCAAATTATATGAAATTTTGATAGAAAATTCTTTATACTATATAAAACAAGATCAATATCTTTGATCTAAATTTTTAATGCTATATTATCGCGTTTTGTAAGATTTTTATTTTCAGCCGTTGATTTTTAGCCCCTCGTTCGCTAGGCAAATAATATCGAAAAATCGCAAAATTTATTTTCTAGGTACTTCAAATACTCTAGATCAAGTTTAACGGAGCCGATCGACGATTCGGAAGCCACAACATTGAAAACAACGTGGAAGCACGGAGCCCTCCGTGCTTCCAGAAGCATAGTAGCCTTACTCTATATATATATATATATATATATATATATATATATATATATATATATATATATATATATATATATATATATATATATATATATATATTTTTTTTTTTTTGTTAGGTAATTGTAAATGTTTTTTTGGACACCGATCATACAATGCTCGCCGATCCGGCAAGCATAACAGTGCCATCAGTAATTTGCTTGTGAATTATCTATATTAGTAATATCATCGGTGAATTTTTAAAAGTAAATATAAATCTTACTTTTTTTGATCTAAAAGCCAATAGTTTTAGAATAATCTTATCACATTCTTTTTTTTTAATATAAAATACTTGAGTGTACAAGTAACATTTCTCTATATATTTTTTTTAATTTACGAGTCAACCCAAATCATTTTTTTTGGTCAATTTGCATAAAAAATCCACATGTTTTAAGCTTTCATAAAATTGGACTGTCTTTTTTGATTTTGTAGATTCGTTTTGAATTTTTAATAAAGACCAAAATATTCTTATATATATTTTTATCTCTTTTTATTTTCTCACATTCATTTTTCTCTCTAAAAACGGCGGCGGAGGCGGAGGCGGGCGGAAACGGCCGGCCTCACCTCGCCTCACACCCTCGCCCTCGCCTCGCGCACTCCCGACTCCGCCCTCCTCACCTCCCATCCCCGAGGCCGCGCCGCGCACCGCATTTTTTCCCTCTTTGATCCTTCTCCACCACCTCCGCGGCCCTCCGTGACTATAGCGAGAATGTAGGTACCACATACTTTTCCTCTGCCTTCGCCCTACACCTCCACTGCAGCAAATTTTTTTTTCGCCAAACACACTCACCTTCCCCATCGTCGCCGCCGGCGACGAAGAGTAAGTGCTTTTCGGGACCGAGAAGCACGCTGGCGAGAGGAGAGAAAAATAGTTACACTCCGGTGAGTGTGGTGGCGTGATAGAGGGAAAGGAAGAGGTCGTAACAAAAAAAATTATTTAGAAAAAAATAAAAATAAAAAAAAAAATTTCTAAAAAAAAATAAAAAATTATAAAAGAAGGAAAAAAAAAATTACACAGTTAAAATAAAATTACACTATTTTTTAAAAAAATTATAATGTTTTAAGTAAAAATTACACTATCTGAGACAGAAATTACACTATTTAGTATGAAAGTTATACTCTTTAAGCCAAAATTACACTCTATAGATAAACCTTACACTATTTCTTTTTCTCTTCTTCTTCCTCCTTCCTCTCATCCTCATTGGCATCCTCCTCCACCCCTATTCTCTCCCCTTCTTCTATTTCTTCCTCCTCCTATGTTACTCTAACAATGGGGTACACCGCCACCTCGCTGGCCCCTCTCGGGCCCGATCCCGGGCGTCATCCTAGACAATTAAGTAAAATGAACTTCGTCTGCGAATGGTGGTCGGCGGCGACGTTCTCGACCTACTACTTGTAGGTCTGGACGAGGCCTTCGCGGAAGGCGGTCTTGGGGCTGTCTATGAGTTTGCACGAGGTGCCGTCGGGCTTGGTGGGATCCTAGACAATCTCGCCCTGGAACCCGACGACGTTGCGAACCATCTCAGTGAGGTCGCAGATGAAGATCTCAGCGCCACTGCCGATGTTGACGTGGTTGAGGTCCGAGTAGCGGTCCATGAGGAAGACGAGGGCGTCGGCGAGGTCGTTGACATGGAGGAATGGTGTCAGAAGGAGAAGGAGAAGAAGGAGAAAGAAGAAGAGAAAGAGGAGGGGAAGGAAAAATAGTGTAATATTTACTTAAATAGTATAATTTTGGTCTAAAGAGTATAATTTTTATTCTAAAAAGTATAATTTTTATCTCAAATAGTATAATCTTTATTTAAAATAGCGTAATTTTTTTTTACAATAATGTAATTTTATTTTAATAGTACAATTTTATTTTATTTTTTTCTTTTTCTATGATTTTTTATTTTTTCTATAAAAAATTTTTTTTATTTTTTTCTCTCTTTTGTCACGATTTCTTCCTTGCCCTCTATCGCAACTATTACCCTCGGCGGAGTGTAATTATTTTTCTGCCCCTCCCTCGCCAGCATGCTTCACGGCCTCGAGAAGCACTTTTCTTCTCGCGCCGGCGGCGACGGGGACGACGCGTTTGTTTGGTGAGTAGAAAATTTGATGCAGCGGAAGTGAAGGGCGAAGGCAAAGTAAGAGAATACGGTACCATCATCGCTATTGTCACGGAGAGCCGCAGAAGTGATGGAGAAGGGACGAAGAGGGACAAAAAAAGGGGTCCCGGCGCGGTCTCGATAGGGTCGGAGGCGAGAGGGTGGAGGGTGGGCGAGGGCGAGTGCGTGAGGGGCAAAGGCGAGGCGGATCGTTTCAGCGTCCGCCTCTTCCGTCTTCTTCAGAAAGAAAAAAAAAATGCAAAAAAAAAAAAAGAGAGAGAAAAAAGTATAAGAGTATTTTAGTAAATTTGTTGAAAATTTAGACGAAATCTGCAAATTCAAATAATGCGGTCCAGTTTTGCAAATGCTGAACACTCGTGGATTTTGTGTCCAAATTAGTAAATTTTTTTTTTTTAAGCCGAGCTCTACATTTTTAGTAAATTACTAAAATTCAAAAAAAAAATTAAATCCTAAGGATAAGATTACAATTTGTGGACTTAAGAGTTGCAAGTCTATAATTCTTTTATTTATTTATTTATTTATTTATTTTTGAGAGAGAGAGAGAGAGAGAGAGAGAGAGAGAGAGAGAGGGGGGGATGGGGTTCCAGCCGCCGGTTCCGCAGCAGGACACGAACTGGGAGATCCGGGCGGTCGTGCAGGCCAGTCTGGCCGTCCAAGTGCTCCTGATCTTCGTCACGCCGTTCCGCCGCACCTCCCCCTCCCGCCTCACCAGCTTCTTCGTCTGGTCCGGCTACCTCCTCGCCGACTGGGTCGCCGACCTCGCCCTCGGCCTCCTCCTCAACGCCTTGGGCAACATCGGCCCCTCCTCCACCGCCACCGTCACGATCTCCCACGTCTCTCCCAAGCCCAACGCCAGTGGCGGCGGCGGCGACAGCGGCAGTGACAGCCCCGTCATCTTTGCCTTCTGGGCGCCGTTCCTCCTCCTCCACCTCGGCGGCCCCGACACCATCACCGCCTTCTCCGTTGAGGACAACGAGCTCTGGCGCCGCCACCTCATCGGCCTCCTCTTCGAGCTCTTCGCTGCCGCCATCGTCTTCCTCTGCTCCCTCCGCGGCAACCCCTTCGTCCTCGCCTCCGTCTTCATGTTCGTCGTCGGCGTCGTCAAGAACGCCGAGCGCATCTACTCCCTCTACCGCGGGAGCGCTGAGGGCCTGCGCAAATCCATGCTCGGCGATCCCTACCTGGGCCCCGCCTACCACAAGATGATGGAGGAGTACGACGCCAGAAAAAGCTTGCCTGCCGAATTCAACGTCCAGGAGTTCGACCACTGGGAGGCGCCCGTCGGCACCAAACTCCAGATCAAAAAGCTAAAGAAAGACAATCCCGTCGAGTCCAACGCCTTCCGGCTCTACCAAACGTTCCAGTACCTCTTCGCCGACCTCATACTCAGCTTCAACGAGCGCGAAGTTAGCCGAAAGTTCTTCTTCCAGCTAGACGCCGCCAAAGCCTTTCAGGTGATCGAGGTCGAGCTCGGCTTCGTCTACGACGTCGTCTACACGAAGGCCGCTGTCGCGCACAGTCGGCTAGGGTACGCGCTCCGGCTGATCGGGTCGGCGTGCATCGCGGCCGCCTTCCTGGCATTCTTCTTCGCCGACAAGCGCGGATTCACGCGCCTCGACGTCGCCATCACCTACGTGCTGCTGGCCGGCGCGGCCGTGCTCGACTTTGCGGCGCTCGTGATGCTCCTCTGCTCCGACTGGGCCCGCGCGTCTTTCGCGGAAAAGCAGCTCTTCAAAGAGTGCTGCAAACGCATCAACAACTCGAGGTTCGGGCGGCGGCGGAAGCGGCGGTGGTCAGAGAAGGTTTCGCGGATGAGCCTCATCGGCTACTGCCTCGACGAGTTGGCAGGGGCCAGGGTGCCGATGTGGGTGGTCAAACAATTTTTAAACGAGACTCCCAACGTGAGGCGTGAGAAGGTAACAGCGGAGGCAACGGAGTTCATATTGGACAAGCTGAAAGAGGCGGCGACAGAGACCACCCACGGGTACAAGAATATAGAGGTGTGGAAGAAGATAAAGGAGGTGTGCGAGCGAAGAGGCGCGGGGGCGCTGAAGAAGCTCATGGCCGACCCTGAGCTCATGTTGAATACCGTGGAGCTCATGATGAAGACCGTGCAGGAGGTTGACTTTGACGAGAGTCTCCTCCTGTGGCACATCGCCACCGACCCATGCCACTACCACGATAAGAGTACATTAACTCAAGTACAAGTATATATTATTATTATATTATATGAATAACTTCTCTTTGTTTCCTCTTCTATCTGAGCTATTAATAATGTTTAGCCTGCTTTTCAATTTTTAAAAAAATTTATAATATGAATGTTTACAATTTTTAAAATTTTAATTTTATTATCTAATATTTTAATTTGTTTGATTTGAGTGGGTTAACAACGTTTTGATATCAAATTTTGAATTAATTAGTATAAATTCTGAAGTCAAAATATTGTTGGCTGATTCAAATCAAACAAAATAAAAAAGTTGAATAGTAAAATTAAAATTTTTAAAGTTTTGGTAGCCCATAAAAAATGGCCCATAAGTCTGCCTAGTTATATACGTTTTTGCCAAATTTTAATTTTAATATTTAATTTTTAATTTCATTAATTTTAGGAGCAATGCTTCAATACACCATAAGTATTAAAATTAAACTCTTAATTAGTAAAAGAGTATAATTGGATTTTACATAAAGTAACCTATTAAATAGGTTACCAATTTGAATTAGTTAATATGACAATATTGGAAAAAAAAATTAGTAGCATATACTAAATTTGTCAGCATCTTTCATTTAGGTTTGTTATTTATCAAATTAGATAATACCCAATTTGTTAGGTATCAACCTGAAAAAATATTGAATTTAAATTTAAGTTTTGAAGTTGGTATTGTAATATAAAATTTTAATTTCAAAATTTATATTAAATTTTAAAATTTTGAATCTATATTGTACTTTTAATCTGAAAATTAAATTTTAATTTTTGATTTAAATTAATATTTTGAATTTGAACTGAAAGTTTTATTTAAATTTGTGTCTTATATTTAAAAATTAAAATTGATTTATAATTAAGTTTGTTATGTTGTTTTGCATTTAAATTTATAATTTAGTTGTAATTTGAATTCCAACTATATATTGTGGTAGGTATTTGAGAAGGTTATAGGATTTTTTAGTTGGATAAAACTGGTTTTGTAGACCAAAATATATTTCTACTTAATTAAAATACTCTTTAAATAGGTAATGGTGAATGGTACCTATGCCTAAATGGTACGTAAGTCGCTTCTATAATCATATTACATCTCAACCATTTATGCAAAAAAATAAATGGTCAAGATTTACATAGAATTTAATTTTAATACTTATTGTGTATTGAAGCATTACTCTAATTTTAGTTAATCGATGGTATCTTAATTTTAAAATTTAAACTAATTATTACTTTAATAAATTTATAATTGCAAAAACTATATAGAATATATTAATTAGATACGTAAAGATAAACAAGGTATTTAATTTTGAACATTCAAACTAAATATATTGAAAAATTGAATAATGAGCATAGTTAGTTAATTCGGATTCGGTAAAAATTCGGTACGTACGGATATAATTCGGATACAATTCGTCTTCTAATTTTTAAATTCGTTCAAAAATACGGCTAAAAAACGGATTTATCAATTATTCGGATACGTGATTTAGACGGATATTATACGGTTACTAATTAAAAATTCGGGATAAAAAATTCGGCTATTAAATTAATTTTTTTTTCTCAAAATTTATGCTATTAGCATAAATATTCATATTTTTAAAAAATATAAGAATAAATAACTATAAAATTAAGTTAATTAAATAAAAATTGGGAAGGAGGATTTTTTTTTTTTGGTCTTAGCCTCTTTTCGGCCTTTTCACCCGCCAAAGCATGCAGGCCAGCAGAGCTCCGCGGGAGCGCTCGGGCAGGCGCAGGTGTTGCGGGCAGGCGCGGGCAGGCGCAGGCGGGGCGGGCAGGCGCGGGCGGGGCAACGTGCTTCCGATTTTTTGGGCCGAATAATTCGGCCCAACGTATTATACGCGTATACGTTTTTTTAATAAAAAAAATCCGTTTTTTTCTGAATTTTTCGCAAAAATACGAATTCGGCCGTTTAATTCGTTTTTTCAAAAATTCGCGAATAATTCGCGAATAATTCGCGAATTAACTAACTATGATAATGAGAGGTTAGATAGCCAGCACAAAATAGACTTATAGCTAGCCTTAACAAGATTAATATTTTCTTATCAGGGTAGTGAGGAGATGGAGAAGCAGCGGAGGATCAGCATGATGCTGTCGGAGTACCTGCTGTACCTGCTGGTGAAGCAGCCGGCAATGCTGTCGACAGCGGCAGGTATCGGGCTGCTGCGTTTCCGCGACGCGTGTGCGGCCTGCTGCAGGGTCTTCGACATGAACGGGTGGCAGCAGCTGACACCGGAACGGGTGCGCGATTGGCTTGACTATCCGTCGGCCGCCATGACGGGAGACCGCGGTAACTCGGTGCTGTTGAAAGCGTGCATCCTGGCGAAGCAGCTGGTGGATATGAGGGAGAGGAAGTGGGAGGTGATGTCGGAGGTGTGGGCAGAGATGCTGGCGTACGCTGCTCGCCACTGCCAGGCGAGGGGGCACGCCCGGCAGCTGAGCCACGGAGGGGAGCTCATCACCGTCGTCTGGCTCCTCATGGCGCACGTCGGTCTGGAGAAGCTCTACCAGATCTAAGCCGGCAATGCTCACGCCAAGCTCATCGTCGACAAGTAACTGCATCTGCTTATCCCCCAACCTTTACTTACATAGAGTGCCACTTTGAATCTTTAGTCATCAAAAATAGGTTTATTATAAAAGAGAAATGTTTGGTGTGCCACAAAATCTATCTATATCCTATAATATTAATGTTGATGTGTTCGCTGTTGTTGTGTTCGAATGCACATCAGCATTGTCGACAAGCAATTACTGCATTAATTCGCTAGACCTCAACCATTACTTACGTAGAGTGTCATTTTGAATCTTTAGCCTTCAAAAATAGGCTTATTATAAAAGATAAATGTTTGGTGTGCCACAAAATCTGTATCCTATAATATTGTTGATGTGTTTGTTGTTAGTGTGTTTGAATACATACATCAACATATGTGGAGGGTTTAGAGTTTAGGGCTTAGTTAGAATAATGGCGTTTCAAAAATTTAGTAATGATGTTTGGAGTTTAGTAATTAATGTTTACAGTATCTTGATAAGAGTAATGTTTTTATGCTTGTTATTTTTTATATATAACAGTTACCAAGTACTCCAAAGAGGGATTTTTTTTTTTTTTTTTTTGAGAGATAGATAGCACGCTACCCGCTTCGTTTATTTCATTTAGAAATAAACTTAGCTAGAAATGTGAATCAACTTGGATTCGAACTAGGGTCACGGGTACCAACCATCAAACCCTTTGCCACTTGCTCTAGAGACGGTCGGTAAAGAGGGATCTTTTTACACATAGATAATTAAGTAATTGTATCCCACTATATTATCTAAATCTCTCTTTTTTTTTTGTTTCATTTTTTTCGCTCTCCATATTTCCTCTCCATCCACAAATATTTCGTGGTTTTCATATGAGGAAACTTTCAAATTATTTGACAAAATGCATGGTCTTCAATTTATATTCTAAAATTTAGATTTATTACATATTTTGAAATCTGGTAAGAAAAATAATTATTTCGAGTTCTGATCTTCAGATTTGGATTTGGTTTTGGGCTTCAGATTTTTGGTCAGTTTCAATTTGAATTTAGAATTTTAAAATTCGCCAATTTCGGAAATTGGTTTTGCGATTGATAATCAGATTCAGATTTAGATCCCTAATCGTTTTTCTTTTCCTGACTAGTAATTTTAATCTTTTTAATTTTTACGTTTTAAATTTTGTTTAAAGTATTTATTATTTATAACAGTTAAAATATCATCATATTTAAAATGTTTACTATCTGGAACGGTTTTAAAATTATTCTTAATTTTATTCAATTTAGTGGGTTGAACTGAGCAACTTGATAGAATATGTTACGGTCTGATTGGTTGAACCAATTAGTTCAATTTAGTTTTTAAATTATTGAAACTAACATAATTAAAATGAATAATAAAAATTAGGACGTTAATTGCAAACCAAAAGGTAAGAAACAAAAACTCTAAAAATCGACTAAAAATTGAAAAGTTTAACAGGTAAAAAAGAAAATCAACTTTATAAATCAAATCAATTAGATTGACCAAATTGATAAAATATACAAATAGTCTATATTTGTTCCATATAGATTTTGTTTAATTTATCTACAGTCGTAATTTTGTTTACTCTAGTAAAACTCTATGATGGATATTTAATATAAGTTTAAAATTTAAATTGTACAGTCTAAATTTATTTATTAGTAATTTTAAATTGCACTATACTATTTAAATTTATAGGAAATTTCTATATACCATTTAGATTCTAAACTTTAAATTTATTTTCAACTTATATTTTTATTTATAATATATGATCTTATTATTCTAAAAGATCAATTTTTAGTATTAAAATTTGAATTTTGAATTATACCCTATATTCCTAATCAATTACCCACATACAATATTTTTCAAATAGTGATTCAAAGTTAATGTCTAAATTGAAAAAATTCTAAACTTTTTTTAAACATAATAAATATGTCGAATTTAAATATTTATCCATATTCAATTTTTAAAAAAATTAGTGATACAAAATTAATGTCTAGACTAGAAGAATTCGAAAATTTCTTAAACATATTAAATATATTGAATTTAAATATTTGCGAATATTGAAAAAATTTAAACAATAATACAAAAATAATGTCTAAATTAGAAAAATTCTAAATTTTTTTTAACATATTAAATATGTTGAATTTACATTTTTTAACCCACATTCAATTTTTTTCTTAAATTAGTGATATAAAATTAATGTCTAAGATAGACGAATTCAAAAATTTCTTAAACGTATTAAATACGTTGAATTTAAATATTATCAATATTAAACTTTTTCTTAAATAGTAATACAAACTTCCTCTAATTTAAATTTAATTTTTAAAAAATTTAAATTATTTAATATTTAATATTTAATATTTAATATTTAATATTTAGAAATAGCACTATTTCTAAAATTCCTAACATATAAATTATTGCCTAAATTAGAGGAATTCTAAAACTACTCAAATTAATGCCTAAATTAGTGCAAAATTAATGCCTAAATTTGGGATGTTAATCAAAATATTTTTTAAATTTTGCGATTTTAATTTTAAAAATATTAGCGACATGAAGTTATCTTTTAACCTACTACATATTAAAATGACACATTTACCTTTTATTGATTAACGGTTAAGATTTTTTTATTTTTTATAAAATAAAGTACCGAATAGGATGTCAACAAATGTCGGGTTTGGGTCGGGTTTTTAAAAACCCGTACCCGAACCCGAAAATCAAATTAAAACCCGTACCCGGACCCGAACCCGGCGGGTTTTAAAAATCCATACCCATATCTGTACCCGGCCAAAAACCCGAAACCCGAAACCCAAACCCGGACCCGGACCCGAACCCGGTGGGTTTTAAAAATGCATACCGTTAAATGAAGATCTAAGGAATAAAAATTATTAAATATTTTATATATTATATAAATAAATAAAAATAAAGTATGTATATATATAATTTATTTGGGTTCGGGTTCGTGTTGGGTAAATACAAATTAAATCCATACCCGTATCCATATCTGTCGGATTTTTATTTTCTATACTCGTAACCGAATTCATGCCTGTTTAGCTCGGAAAAACCCGCCCCGTTCGGATTCGAGTTCGGGTAACATTTCGGGTATCCATACCCGGCCATTGACATCCCTAGTACCGAATCATTTCTCTTTTTATAATATTAGCATATCATCAACAGTATTGTAAGGCATTAAAACCATCCAGATCATTGTACTCCCCGACACAAAATATTCTTCTACATAAGAAAATTGCAAAACACAGTGGAAGTATTCGTTCATACCTTTTTATGGAAGCGACTCGCGTTATAACGCAACGAGCCCGGAACGTAGAGGTTAATTCACGTGTCCTCAGATCGTCCACGAAGGTCTTCTATTGCTCTAAACTCGCGGTGGATCGAACTACAAACGAGTACAATCTCCAATTAATCCACCATTCAAGACCCTCTAGAATAATAGGTTAATGGAGGATATGGTTTATATATTTCTCTCTTGGTTTTCTTGTTCTCTTTCTTATGAGAGATCGTCAGTATATTTATAAGTGATTCCAACATCCTAATAGCTACATAAAAGATAAAACCAAATTGGTTTATAATTATTATCCTAATATAGTTAGAATTTATCTCTAATTAGCTTTTCAATTTAAAAACGAGATTAATCCTAATCTAATTAATTAGACAACATAATAATCGTTGGATCGAGCCCGATTATGGCGCACCCAATTCGATTTAACCGAATGCCAACATCTCCCACTCGCACAGGATGGTATCGATGCCATCGTAACCACTTTCTCAACATTACACTACTATTGATTCTATTCATACAAAAAAATGAACAGTGCGACCGCCGAGTCAATCTGCATTCTAGGAGCTCTATACTAGAAACCGCATACGACCAGTATAGAAACATCAACCCTCAAAAGAGAATATCAGACTCGTGATGTCTTAAACTATTGAATTATATTAGGTTCAGCATCTTTGATCCCTTAAAGAGCCATGTTAACCTCTATTGTGCACATTATGACACCATATTCATGATTGTTTCACTATGCTTAAGCGATACAACCTGTCGACACTAAGTCAAAGTGTCTAAATGTAATTAAACTAGTCTTCTTTGAGCTCTTATGCCACTAAGTTGAGAATTGATTGCTTTTCGAGTAATGCCCCATAAAGCCGCATCATTCATAGCCGTAGGAAACATGTCAAAGTAGCAACATCAATTCTTTCACTTAATGACATTGTCAAAAGTCACTAAGGCATCTAACATAAATAGGACATCGCCTAAAAATAATGTCCATAAGAACTCACATGATAAAAGGAAGTAGGGATCCATTCACTTATTTTCATCATTTGGTCGCCTAGCACATGTAGTATGAAATACATTGTATGACAGAAAATCTCTAGTGTATGTCTTTCTCAATGTCATACGGATCTTAGCCCAGTCACTCCCGAAGTGTCTAGCCTGAGCTCTCCATTTGCTCGCTATCTCAAGCGCCAAACGGTGAGCTCACATCCGGTTCTTAATGTACATGCCATACGAATCGTGAGCCTATTCATATGCGGTTTCGCTAATGACCTCATCTTGATGTCAACTAAGGCGGCTTCCATTAGTGCCTCAATTTTCGCTCACTCTCTACAACGTCGAAAAGAATAATTGGCTGTGTGAGAGGGCCAATTAGCCTGCGACATACTATCAATCCGTTCTATAACAATATAAAAAATATATGTATGTGTGCTAATCTTACCAAATATCTTTGCCAAAAAAATAATTTGTAATTAAATAATAAAAAATATTACGAAAAAAATGGCTAAAATAATCAACTATCTACATAATCAAATCCTACGGAGTCCATAATCTTTAACATAAGCCAAAAAGGATTATCTAACAATAGGCTTAGTCAAAGGATCTACAATCATGCGACTCGTAGAAATGTATTCCAGAATTATTTCCTTTTGCGCCACTGCCTCGCGAACAAAGTGATACTTTAAGTCAATGTGCTTAGTCTTGCCATGATATTTCGGGTCTTTCAAGTATGTAATTGGTGCCATACTATCGCAATAGATCGTCACAGGAACGGAAGTACAAGTGACAACCCCAAGATCATGAAAGAGCCTCCTCAACCACATAACATCCTGAGCCACTGCAGAACACGCCACGAACTCCGCCTCCATGGTGGATAGAGCTACACAGGTTTGTTTCTTATACTCCAAGATATAGCACCATTTATCAAGCAAGAATGCATATCTTGAGGTCGACTTACGCTCATCTAAGTCACCAGCCCAATCTGCATCGCTATAACCAATAAGATGTAAATCCGTACCTTGATAGCAATGCACATAATCTATCGTACCTTTAAGATAACAAAGTATCCTCTTAACAGCCTTCTAATGGTCCAATCCCGGATTGGACTAAAACGGGCTAACCAAGCCCACGGTATAGCATATATCAGGCCGAATACACATCATAGCATTACCAGGCTCCCGACCGCATTGGCATATGAAATCTGATTCATCTTATTTTTCTCTTCAGAAGTTTTAGGGTATTGTTTAAGGATCAAATTCTCACCCTTAGCAATAGGAGTGTCAATGAGTTTGCAATTGTGCATTTGAAATCGTTCTAAATTTTTTCTTGGGTAAGTCTCTTGAGATAAACCTAAAAGTTTCTTTGAACGATCTCGTAGGATCTTGATTCCGAACATATAATTTGTTTCACCCATATCCTTCATCTAAAAATTAGAGGATAGCCACGTTTGAGTGGCGATAATCATCTCCTTATTATTCCTGGCGAATAATGTCATGATCATCAATATATAAGGAAAGGATTATAAAAAATCCTTTAGACCATTTAACATACACACAGTGATCTTCTTCAATCATTGTAAACCCATATTCAGTGATGGCTCGATAAAATCGAATGTATCATTCTCTGGAGGATTACTTCAATTCATAGATGAATCGTCGGAGCTTAGAAGCTTTATGCTCTCATGTAAAGAGAAGCCAGCAAGCTGATCCATATTGATCCCCTCATCCAGTTCTCCATTGAGAAATATAATTTTAACGTCTATTTGGTAAAGTTACAAATCCAAATACGCGACAATGGACAAGATTAGGCAGATCGAAACAAATCTTATGATGGAAGAGAAGGTTTTCTCATAATCAATGCCTTCTCGTTGGGTAAAACCCTTTTCTACCATGCTAGCCTTATACCTATTAATTGAACTGTCTGCCTTGCATTTAACCTTGAGAACCCATTTATTCCCAATTGTTTTGCGCCCTAGTGGCATGTCAACCAAGTTGCAGACATGATTTGACTTCATTGATTCTATTTTCTCTACCATTGCATCCAGCCATTCCTTATGAGTAGATGATGAGATAGCCTCTTGAAAAGATCTAGGTTCATTATCATTATGTACAGTAACCATGAAAGCTTCCCTCTCAATCACAAACGATGATGGGGAACGCCCACACGTGTGCTCCTATGAAGTTGAGGCTCAATATCTAAAGGTAAGTCGCTCCCACTATCGCTAGAAGATATCGGAGTCGCCTCATCTGCCTCAACTGAACGAATAAAAGCATAAATATCAAAGTCATCTATCTCATGGAACTCTATTCATTTCAAACCTTATTTCTATAAGAAAACTCGTCCTCGAGAAATTCAACTTCTCGTGACTCAATCTCAGTCAAACTTCCATCTGGCTGCTTTTCGATGAACACGTACCCTTAGAGTGCTCAGGGTATTTTATGAAGATACATTTTTTCCCTCTAGGACCTGATTGTAAGATATTGGATCCTCGTAGAATTGGTCCACTTTGGCTAAAATGACCAAAGTGTGGCGAGAAGAATAACTGGACAAGTTCCAATTGACATTCCAAAGGTGTTGGAAGGGTCAAAGATGGATTCTAAAAGAGTTAGAAAGATTTTAGCGTTGTTCGGTGTGAAACAGGATCGAAACAATGCGAGGAGCCCAGTCTGTACCAAAGTGTACCAATACAACCTAGATGGTTGTGCCGATACAGCTATCGCAACCGAGAGAGGCAGCTCTCGGGTTTGCCATTGTGCCAAAGTGTACCGGTACAAATCTGATTTGTACCGGTACAAACCTGGCAAACCGAGAGAGGCTGCTCTCGGGTTTGGGAAAGATTGGAAGTGTACCGGTACAAAGTGATTTGTACCGGTACAAATCCTTCGCAACCGAGGGAGGTTGCTCTCTGGTTTGCTCTCTACGCGATTGTGTACCAATACAGATGGTCTGTAACGGTACACTTTGAGCCCGACAGCAGACAAAGTCTGCTGCGAAATAGAAAGAAATGAGGGGTCTAGTTGTAATTGTTACAACATAACATAACCCTAACCTCTCTTCTCTTTCTCTTCCACAGCCAATCTCTCTTTCTTTTCTTTTCTTTTTTTCCTACTTTCTCTCTCTAGAAGAAAAAGAAGAAAAAAGAGAAGAAGAAGAAGAAAGAGAAGAAGAAAAGGAAGGAGAAGAAGAAGGATAAGCAAGTTTTGGTGGAGATCACCTCCACTTCTACTCTCCCTCTTGCCATTGGAGCTAGCTTAAGAAATAAGCTCTAAACCCTCTAATGGTAGAAACCTAGGGTTTGGATTTTTAGCTTTATCAAAGGTTGGATTAGAACCCTAGCATGCTAAATAGAGTTTTAATGCTAGAATCTAGAGTTTTGATGGAGTGGTTTTGCATAAATACAAACCTAGGGCTCCAAATTGGGAATTTTCTTAATAATGAGGATTGATCTCATTTATTGACATCTAAGCCTAATTGATAGGTGTCCAAGCGCGTTGGCGAAGTCGGATTTTCGATTAGTCAAGTTGGTGGAACCCAAGGGAGTCGTGTATGGCGAGGTGAGTCGTGGGCGAACCCAAGGGATCGCCAAAGATTGGACAAATAAAAGAATAGCACTGTCGTTGAACATTTGCTTATTGGACATCGTAGTGGACATAGTGGCATGTTAGTAAACCATTTACTATATGATGCATGCATACATGACTTGTGATTGGGCATATTAGCATAGTTTTTCTACTACAGCATTTACAGTTTTTCATATTTATTTATCTATCTACTTTGCCCACTTGGACCTAGTGGGGAGATCGGCGGAGTCGGCGGCCGAGCCCACTGGAAACTATGGAAGATAGTTCTCACCCCATTTTATTATAGGGCCAAGTTCGAACGCATCGGGCAAGGCTCGCGACAAGGGAATAGCACCCGAGCAGTAGTAGAGTAGCAGCTTTCCTATTTTGTATTAGAGTATCATTTTGTATCTAGATGCTTTATATTTTGGGAGAGCCACTTATGTATTTGATGATGACTTAGTAGACATGTTTCCATTTTGGAACGATGTAAATGTAAGTAAATCTTAAATGTAAAAGAAGACAATGTGATGTAATAGCTAGTAATTTCTCTTTATTTCACTTGTAGTATACTTGTGATTCTTGCTCTTATTATTGTTGGCACTAGTTGTGTCCCTCGTTGATCGTGTATGCATGAATTTAATTCCTGGGCAAATTCTTATACTCGATTTTATTGTTGAGCCTTGGGCGGATAGGGGAGGTGCTGTCCGTCCGACGTCTGTTCGACGAGCCCGAACCGGACCATATTGGTAGTGGTCTCGGGGTGTGACAGATAATTGTGGTATCGGAGCCAGTAAGAGTAAGTAAAGAGAGAGACTAGGATGACCTAGGAGACCCTAGGATGGAAACCTTAAGGTAATACGTGCGTGAGTGGAACATGGACCTATGCAGTGTGGCGGAGGCCAATTCGATTGGGTCAAAGTGATTGATATGTCTCTAGTTGTTACTAGAGATAGATTCAAGTGGTATGAGTTCTTGACTCGAGGTTATTGTGTTGGCGGCCAGCAACACGATGCTAAGAGTTTAGGACAAGTACACTTGGGTTCTTCCGCCTAATTGCGATATTGAGCTATTGGTTTAGTAATTGAGTAGATATATATATAGGCCACGGCTACTATACTATTATGAGTAGTGGACCTCTACTACTCATAAGTTGTTTTCGATGATGGAGCTTTCGAATCGACGATCCACTCCGTTAAATATGATCTAGAGTATTTGAAACTTGTAGAAAATAAATTTCGTAAATTTTCGAAATCATAATAAAGTCCATCAAGTGGGCATAAAATGAGCAGTCAAAATCGAACGATGTCTTAAAAAAGGAAGATCGGATCCTTCAATTCAAGATCGGAGTTATTGATCTTTATCTATGTAGTGAATAGAATTTTTTATCAAAAATTCAACAAATTCCGATTCTTTTACACCGTTAAACTAGCAAGTATCCCATATTGGCCGTTAAAAATTGTCAAATTTGTGACCTCTCAATCGTAAGGTAAATGATGTCGAAAAATTATAAAATTTTATTTCTAGAAGTTTTAAATGCTGTAAATAACGTTTAACGGTGTGGATCGTCGATACGGAACCTCTATCATCGAAAACAACTTATGAGTACGATGACGATCGTACTCATAATAGTATAGTAGCCGGACTATATATGAGTACGGCTGGGATACTATCGATAGCACCATACATTTGGTGCTACCAAGTTTTCCGCCGTTAGATCCACCCCTTTGATGATTTTCATCCGTTAGATTATACTATTCAACCAACCACCCACTTAATCCTAGTATCATCGAAAACAGCTTATGAGTACAATGACGATCGTACTCATAATAGTATAGTAGCCGGACTATATATATATATATATATATATATATATATATATATATATATATATATATATATATATATATATATATATATATATATATATATATATATATATAGAACTAAAGGCTACTATGTATTAATAAGCAAGTCATTGGTCTTTATCGAGTTACAACCACCTACTGATTGAGAGATGTGTGGTTAGGATGATGTGGGCCCCCTAGGATTAAGTGGGTGGTTGGTTGAATAGTATAATCTAACGGATGAAAATCATCAAAGTGGTGGATCTAACGGCGGAAAACTTGGTAGCACCAAATGTATGGTGCTATCGATAGTATCCCACTAATATATATATATATATATATATATATATATATATATATATATAGAGAGAGAGAGAGAGAGAGAGAGAGAGAGAGAGAGAGAGAGAGAGAGAGAGAGAGAGAGAGAGAGAGAGGCGGAATACTATCGGTAGCTTCGATAATGGAGCCTCTAAATCGACGATCGACACTGTTGAATATAATCTATACCACTTAAAATATAAAGAACTCAAATTTCAAATCTTTTAGACATCATGGACCTAATGATCAAAATGTTTCAAAATTTGTAATTTTAATAATTGATATGAGGCGTTTTCACGTTTAATGGTGTAAATATATCCAAATCAATTAAATTTTGGTTAAAAAATTCTTTGAACTATTTAAAACAAGGTCTATACTATCGATCATGATTATAAGATTCCAAACATTACTTTTTAAAGGATATTCATTCTCAGCCGTTTATTTTTATGCCTACTTGATGGACAAGAGAACAATATTGAAAAAAAAAAAAATGGTTTCTAGATTCTTCAAGTGGTATTGATCATGTTCAACGGTGTCAATCGTCGATTTGGCGGCTCCATTATTGAAAACAAATAGATGGCAACATAGTCTGTTTGCTACCGATAGCATTCTAACTCAACTCTCTCTCTCTCTCTCTCTCTCTATATATATATATATAGAGAGAGAGAGAGAGAGAACTAGGCTAGACATATTATTAATAGCACCAAATCATTGATGCTATTAGATTTTTAATCTTTAGATGAAGGGTTGTGTGGTTAGGATAGTAGTGGTCTTCTATGTTTAAGTGGGTGGTTCGTTAAATAATATGATCTAACAGGTGAACGTAATCAAAGAGTTAGATTTAACGACGAAAAATTTGACAGTACCAAGTGCTTGGTGTTATTTATAATACAGTAGATAAACTTTCTCTCTCTCTCTCTCTCTCTCTATATATATATATATATACACACACACATCCAGACTCGAATAGGACAGTTTTATGTACGGTATTAGATCTCATACTCTACTTTTGAAAAGAAGAACTGTGAATTGCACTCAACCCTTGTTGGGCATTAATTTTGTGATTCTTTCTTTTTTATATTTCTACTTTTTTTTTTTATTTTATATATACTTAGACTCGAGTAAACCAGGCCAGTTTTGTGTACGGTATTAGATCTCATATCATGCTTTTAAAAGAAAAAACTGTGAACTCCACTCAACCTCTAATAGGCATTTTATGGTTCTTTAGTTTTTTTCTTTTTACTTTTTCATTTTTCGTTTTTTTTCCTTTTTTTGTTTTTTCTTTTTTCTTTTTTTCTCTCCCGTAGCTTTTCTTTCTTTTTTTTTTTTTTTGTCTTTATCTCTGTACTATTTTTGTTTCTTTTTATATATTTTTCTTTCTCTTTTTCTTTAACATGTTTTAAGGATTGTCTCTTCTCTATCTTTTTCTTTTTCTTTTTTCTTTTTTCTTTTTCTAGAAACATCAGTTTTTGTTCTCTTTTGGGAGTTATTAAAACCCTTCCTGCATAGGACAATTATTAGGCTCATTGCTGTAGCTCCAGTGTTACGGAATAGGTGACAATATCTTAATCTCTCCCTCTCTCTCTCTCTCTCTCCTGTTTTTTTAATTAAGTGCATTTCTACCTTATTGTTATTACATAGCAAATAAAATTTAAATCTTTAAAAATACCTGTAGACTTTGCCTAATATAAAAAATTTCAAATCCTTTACAAGCACCATATATACTCAACTGAACAAGGGTATAGTAATACACCAATTGAAGTAATATTATTTTTACATTCAAAAGTAGTTATAAATCTTATATATATTTTTTAATCTTAAGGCCAATAGTTTTAGAACAGTTTTATATCACATTTTATTTTTTTAATATAAAATACTTGAGTGAGCAAGTGACGTTTCTCTCTTTTTTTATTAGAACCTGGCAATCTTGGACCCAAACCCACGGGTTACCCACAAATTTGCGGGTGTGAGTCCCAATTTTTTCAACCCAAAAATTACGGGTAAAACGGGTGTGTGCATTAAACGATGGGCATTTTTGGGTAACCCATGTGCACATATTTTTTAATTACAAAATATATTTTTTCAATTAATATATATTTCTTATTTATCTATTCTATAAATTTTAATCCTAATTTTTTATTGCATGTTTTTCATATTATAAAATATTTTTATTTTAAGACTTAAAATATTTTTATTGTATGTTATGATATTTTAAGCAATGAGTTATATTACGCTTTTAAAACTTATATATATATATATATATATATATATATATATATATATATATATATATATATATATATATATATATATATATATATATATATATATATATATATATATATATATATATATATATATATATATATATATAAGAGAAAAAAAAAAGATTTACGGGTAACCCGCATACCCAGCCGCCCACCCACGGGGGTGTATGGGTAAAGATATTGGCTACCCAAACAATTGCGGGTAAATTTTACCCATGCCCAAGTAACGCAGATAATAACCATCATGGATTACCTAACTCGCCCGTTGCCGGGTCTATTTTTTATAAGTAAGACTCAACGCAAACCATTTTTTTTTTTTTTAAAGCACACTCTCTTTTAATTAAGATTTCATATTCTATTACAATTAAAGAGCAATGCTAGCTCTACATTTCGTTAATTACTAAAATTCGAAAGGAAAATTAAATCCTAAGGATAAGATTACAATTTGCGGAAAAAGAGTTGATATTCTACAATTCTTTTTTCTATTGTAAACTTAGCCTGAATTTCTCATATAATAATAAATAAATTAGTTCTTCAAATTTATACGTGCATGCTTCTGTTTTATCACCCACTCTTTTTTTGTTTTTGCTGTTTTTGTTTTTTTTTTTAAATTATGCTTACGATATTGCAATTTCAACTGCAGATTATAGTCATCAACTTAAGCAAAAGAAGCAACCAACACTATTCAACTGCTCAATACATAATTCGCTTCACTGCTAAGTGCAAGTGCAAGGTATATATAGAGAGAGAGAGAGAGAGAGAGAGAGAGAGAGAGAGAGAGAGAGAGAGAGGTAAGGATGGGGTTCCAGCCGCCAGTTCCGCAGCAGGACACGAACTGGGAGATCCGGGCGGCCGTGCAGGCCAGTCTGGCCGTCCAAGTGCTCCTCATCTTCGTCACGCCGTTCCGCCGCACCTCCCCCTCCCGCCGCACCCGCTTCCTCGTCTGGTCCGGCTACCTCCTCGCCGACTGGGTCGCCGACCTCGCCCTCGGCCTCCTCCTCAACGCAATGGGCAACATGGGCCCCCCCTCTACCGCCGCCGCCAAGATCTCCCACGTCTCCCCCAAGCCCAGCGCCGGCAGCGGCGGCGGCGGCAGCAGCAGCAGCCCCGTCATCTTCGCCTTCTGGGCGCCATTCCTCCTCCTCCACCTCGGCGGCCCTGACACCATCACCGCCTTCTCCGTCGAGGACAACGAGCTCTGGCCCCGCCACCTCATCGGCCTCCTCTTCGAACTCTTCGCCGCCGCCACCGTCTTCCTCTGCTCCATCAGCGGCAACCCCTTCATCCTCGCCTCCGTCTTCATGTTCGTCGTCGGAGCCATCAAGTACGCCGAGCGCACCTACTCCCTCTACCGCGGGAGCGCCGACGGCCTGCGCAAATCCATGCTCGGCGACCCCGACCCAGGCCCCAACTACGCCAAGATGATGGAGGAGTACGACGCCAAAATAAGGGCCGGCTTGCCTGCCGAGATCGACGTCCAGGAGGCGCCCGCCTCCGCCGAACCCAAGATCGGCCAAAAGCTCAAGAAAGACAATCCCATCGAATCCAACGCCTTCCAACTCTACCAAACGTTCCAGTACCTCTTCGCCGACCTCATACTCAGCTTCAACGAGCGCAAGGTGTGCCAAGACTTCTTCTTCCAGCTAGACACACGCGAAGATGCCTTTCGGCTGATCGAGGTCGAGCTCGGCTTCGTCTACGACATCGTCTACACGAAGGCCGCCGTCGCACACAGTCGGCTCGGGTACGCGCTCCGGCCGATCGGAACGGCGTGCATCGCGGCCGCCTTCCTAGCATTCTTCTTCGCCGACAAGAGCGGATTCACGCGCCTCGACGTCGCCATCACCTACGCGCTGCTGGCCGGCGCGGCCGTGCTCGACTTTGCGGCGCTCGTGATGCTCCTCTGCTCCGACTGGGCCCGCGTGTCTTTCGCCGACAAGCGGCTCTTCAAAGAGTGCTGCGCACGTATCAACAACTCGAGGTTCGGGCGGCGGCGGAAGCGGCGGTGGTCGGAGAAGGTTTCGCAGATGAGCCTCATCGGCTACTGCCTCGACGAGCCGGCCGGGGCCAGGGTGCCGAAGTGGGTCGGGAGTCGGGCCGTGAGCCGGCTCGCCGAAAAGGTGGGGGTCAAAGAATTTTTAGACGAGACGATCTACGTGAGGCGCGAGAAGGTGGAGGCGGAGATGAAGGAGTTCATATTTGAGAAATTGAAAGTGGCGGCTTCGGAGACGAGCGAGGCCAAAGGATCCGAGAAGATAAAGGAGGTGTGCGAGCGAAGAGGCGCGGGGGCGCTGGAGAAGCTGGAGCTCATGAACGACCCTGTGCTCATGAAGACCGTGGAGGTTGACTTTGACGAGAGTCTCCTCCTGTGGCACATCGCCACCGAGCTATGCGACTACCACGATAAGAGCACTCCTACTCAAGTATGAATAATTTAGGGGTGTAAACGAGCCGAACACCGAGCAAGCTGGGTCGGCTCGTGTTCGGCTTATTAAAGTATTGAGCCGAAAAATTCAGCCTCGTTGTCGCATCACAAGTAAAAATATCGTGGCGGGTGGCCTGCCCGTGCTCGGCTTTGTTTAATAAACGAGCCGACACAAGCTCGTTCATGTTCGGCCAACGAACAATAAATAAAAAAAAAAAAAATTAATTATATTAAAAAATAAATTTATAAAATTTTATCTATTAGATTTTAATTTAATAGTTAAAACTTTATATACAAATGAGTCTTTTTATAATTAAGCTTGTATTTATATTTTTATTTTACTAAAAATTAAATAATAAAATATATATATTATATATAATTATTTATTTATATATAAAAATATAAATTAAATAAATTGTATAAATATAAAATATATGTATTCGAGAATAATTATAACTTCGCTTTGTTTTCGCTGATAATTTATTCGCGAAAAACGTGCACGAGCTTAATTGTACGTGTATCTGAGCTATTGATAACTTTTAGCCCGCTTTTCAATTTTTTTAATACCCGGGATGAAAATAGACTATAAATATATAGCATGCATGGATAAGTTCCGTTCGGTTATAAAACTAAGTTGATCCCCAGTAACTAACTAACTAACAGCCTTAACAAAGAATATATATATTTTCTCATCAGACACAATCTGAGGAGACAGAGAAGCAGCGGAGGATCAGCGTGGCGCTGTCGGAGTACCTGGTGTACCTGCTGGTGATGCAGCCGGCAATGCTGTCGACGGCGGCGGGCATCGGGCTGCTGCGCTACCGCGACACGTGTGCGGAGGCCCGCCGGTTCTTCGCCACGGGCAGGTGGCAGCAGCTGACCAGGGTCCAGGAGCGCCAGCGGCTTGCCAGCGTGAACACCGATAAGCCGCCTGCCGACGTGAAGGGAGACCGCAGCAAGTCGGTGCTGTTCGACGCGTGCATCCTGTCGGAGAAGCTGGTGAAGATGGGGGAGATGAGGAAGTGGGAGGTGATGTCGGCGGTGTGGGCGGAGATGCTGGCGTACACGGCGTGCCACTGCCAGGCGAGGGAGCACGCGCGGCAGCTGAGCCGCGGAGGGGAGCTCGCCACCGTCGTCTGGCTCCTCATGGCGCACGTCGGCCTGGCGAAGCTCTACCAGATCCATGCCGGCGATAAGCGCGCCAAGCTCATCGCCGACAAGTAACCGCATGCATTTGCTGGAACCCCCCAACCTTTACTTACATAGAGTGTCATGAATCACTAGTCTTCCAAAATAGCCTTAACATAAAAAGAAGAATGTTCTGTGTGCCACAAAATCTGTATCCTATAAACTATATCTTATGATATTGTTGATGTGTTCGTTGTTGGTGCGCTCGAATGCACACTAATTAGCATATGTGGAGAGTTTAGAGTTTAGGGTTTAGAATAATGGCGTTCCGAGTTTAGTAATGATGTTTCGGGTTTAGTAATTAATGTTTACAGTATCTTGATAAGAACAGTGCTTCTATGCTCATTATTTTTTGATGCTGTTGTGACACCCCAATAATCCACATCGGATGGAAAAGAAATTGTCATTGAGTTTATAAGAGACTTAGACATTAGCAACAACAACTGGGTTTAAGCATTTTGTGTTGGTGGTTAGGCCCAACGATATTGCTAGTGGGCTGAGTCGTTATATTTGGTATCAGAGCCGGTTCACCAGCTGGATATGTGTGGCGAGTCTCGGCTGAGCCAGGGTCTGGATGACAGGCTAGCGAGACGAGTCTCACATCGCCTGGTGTTCTTGGGCTGTGTGTGTGACACCCGAATAAGACTTAGACACTAATAATAATAACTGGACTTAAGCATTTTGGGCCGGTGGTTGGGCCCAACGAGTTATTGTTGCTAGTGGGCTGGATCGTTAGTTCATTTGTTTTTATTGTATGGCTCAAATTTAATTTATTTTCAATTGTCACCTACAATTGTTGTATGTCATTTTGAGAGAGATACCGGTTACCAAGTACTCTAAACAGGAATATTTTGATCACTTAACACATAGGTAATTAAATAATTTTACCCTCACTATATTATCTAAATTTCTCTTCTCTCTTTGTTTCATTTTTTTTTAAATTTGTGTCTATCCTTTCTCTCTATCCACAGATATCTCGCCATTTTCATATGAGAAAACTTTCAAGTTATTTGACAAAACAGTTTCAAATTTATATTTTAAAATTTTAGATTTAATATATATTTTGAAATCTGGTATTATTTCAGACTCGGGTCTTTAGATTTGGATTTGATTTTGAGAGTTTCAGATTTTTTGTCAGTTTCTATTTGGATATGGATTTTTAAAATTCGCTGGGTTTGGTTTTGTGATTGATAGTCGGATTTAGATTATCCCTCACAATTTTTCTTTTCCTGACCAGTAATCTTAATCTTTTTAATTTTGACATTTAAAATTTTGTTTAAAATATTTGTTATCTATAGCAGTTAAAATGTCATCATATTTAAAATGTTTACTATCCCGAACGGTTTAAAATTATTATACTTTTTAGAATCTAAACTTCAAATTTAAATTCAATTTATATTTTTAATTATAATATATGATCTCATTATTTCAAAAGATCAATTTTTAGTATTAAAATTTGAATTTTGAATTATACCCTATATTCCTAATCAATTATATACCCACATTCAATTTTTTTAAAAATAGTGATACAAAACTAATGTGTAAATTGAAAAATTCAAAAAAATTAAAACATAATAAATATCTTGAATTTAAATATTTATCCACATTCAATTTTTTTAAAAAAATTAGTGATACAAAATTACTGTCTAGACTAGAAGTATTCAAAATTTTTTTAAACATGCACATTAAATATGTTGAATTTAAATAGCTACCAACATTAAAAGAAATTATATAGTGATACAAAATTAATGTCTAAATTATAAAAATTCTAATTTATTTAACATATTAAATAAGTTGAATTTAAATTTTTTTACCTACATTCAATTTTTTTAAAAAAAAATTAGTGTTAAAAAATTAATTTCTAAGATAGCTAGACAAATTCAAAAATTTCTTACACATATTAAATATATTGAATTTAAATATTTATTAATATTAAATTATTTTTAAATAGTAATAAAAAGTTCCTCTTATTTAAATTTAATTTTTTAAAATTTAAATATTAAATATTTAATATTTAAAGTCAACATATTTAGAAATAGAACTATTTCTAAAATTCCTAATATATCAATTATTGCCTAAATTAGAGGAATTCTAGCAATCCTAAAATTAATGCCTAAATTAGTGCAAAATTAATAACTAAATTTGGGATATCAATCAAAACCTTTATTAAATTTTGCAATTTTTATTACAAAAATACCTTTTGGCTAGGATGGAAGGTTAGGTCTTAGACCAGGTTAATTGTTACTTTATTTAGGGGCGGTTTGGTTAGATGTAGTTGCAGAAACAGTGTAGTTGAAAATACATGCAGTTGCAAATGCTGCAGTTGTAACTACACCTAGTCTGTTTAGTTTTACGCAGTTACAACTGCTGCAGTTACATTTCTTCTGTTTAGTAATATGAAGCTGATAGTTGTATTTGTGAATTTTGTCAACTCTTCAGATAGAGTGGTATGATTATCTTCACTAAACATAAAATAATTGTATAAGTTTATTAATCATTTAAATTTACTATTTATAAATAAATAAGTAGATATATATAATATTTTTTATATTTTTCAACAATTCTTCAACTTATTAATGGACACATTTAAAATTTTTAATTTATTTAATTTTAATATGTAAATCAAACTTTAAAAATTTAAAAGATTCTCTCATTTTTTTTTATCAAATTTAATAATTATAATTAATTAAAACTTATTAAATTAACATAGACGATCAAATTCTATAAAAATTTAGAAAAAAATCTATATTTATATTTTAAATAAAATAAATTTTAAGAAATTAATTTTTGCAAAAAACTTGTATTGTCTAAAAATTTTTATTAGTATGAATTTATTTACAAGTATTTTTATTTATCTATATGCATATATTATTTATTTATTTAGCTATTTATTTATTTATTTATTATTGTTAATTTATGGGTGATCATATATATTTTTAGCCTAACTCAAAGATTGACCTTTGCTCATTGAATCGCATAGCTTTAACTCAACTACACTAAACCAAACAAAAAAATTAAGGTTGCACGCATTTACAACTGTACTGCAGTTGCAAATACGTGCAACCAAACAGCCAGGCTTAGTTAGGCTTCGGAAGCAGTCGGGCTCACACCTATGGGAGCTGCGGGCTAATTTTGAGTAGGAAAAGATGGGGGACTTCACGATTCTACTTCCACATGAGTTCCCTCTATTTAAGGACCATTTGTGCACGCGCGCTAGATAAATCAACGTACGTGAGGTAGCAGATTCTTGTTAAGGCACATAGGCCTCCACATGTACTATGCATCTCGGCGGTATCAAGATGTACCAGGATGTTAAGCAAATGTTTTTTGATCGAGAATGAAGGCGGATGTGGCAGCGAAGTGAAGATTATGAGGACTTGGAGGGCCAGACTGGCCTGCACGGCCGCCCGGATCTCCCAGTTCGTGTCCTGCTGCGGAACTGGCGGTTCAAACCCCATCCCTCTCTCTCTCTCACTCTCTCTCCCTCTCCCTATCTCTATATATATATATATATATACGGCTACTATACTATTATGAGTATAGACCCCTTTATACTCATACATTTTTAACCGCTTGATCACGGGATGTGTGGTTAGGATGATGATGGTCCCCACTTAGAATGATAGTGGTAGTGGGTAGATTTGAATAATATGATCTAACGGATGAAAATGATCAATTAATAAATCGAGGCTAAAAACTTATGAGTATAAGATACTAATACTCATAAAAGATAAGAAACTATATATATATATATATATATATATATGTCTTTCTCTTGCACTTGCACTTACCAGCGAAGTGAATGTAGTTGCTTTTTTTGGCTCAAGTTGACTAGATTCTGCAGTTGAAATTCCAATATAGTAAGAGCAAATTAAAAAAAAAAAAAAAAAAAACAAAGAGCGGGTAATAATGAAACAGAAGCATACATATATATATATATATATATATATATATATATATATATATATGAGTAAGGCTACTATGCTTCTGGAAGCACGGAGCCCTCTGTGCTTCCACGTTGTTTTTGATGTTGCAGTTTTCGAATCGTCGATCGGCTCCGTTAAACTTAATCTAGAGTATTTGAAGTACATAGAAAATAAATTTTGCGATTTTTCGATATTATTTGCCTAACGAACGAAGGGGCTAAAAATCAACGGCTGAAAATAAAAATCTTACAAAACGCGATAATATAGCATTAAAAATTTAGATCAAAGATATTGATCTTGTTTTATATAGTATAAAGAATTTTCTATCAAAATTTCATGTAATTTGGATATTTCTACACCGTTAAACTTTCAAACGGCTCACTATGACCATTAAAATTATTTGATTTTGTGCCCCTTCGATCACTAGGCAAATGATATCGAAAAATTATAAAATTTATTTCCTAAATACTTCAAATACTCTAGAAAAAAAAAAAAAAAGCGGGTAATAATGAAACAGAAGCATACATATATATATATATATATATATATAGAGTAGGGTTACTATACTATTATGAGTATAGAGCCCTTACTACTCATAAGTTGTTTTTAATGTTGGGGTTTTCGAATCGGCGATCCACACCGTTAAACATGATCTAGAGTATTTGAAACTTCTAGAAATAAATTTCGTAATTTTTCGAAATCATTATAAAGTCTATCAAGCATGCATAAAATGAACGGTCAAAATCGAACGACATCCTAAAAAAGGATGATCGGATCCTTCAATTCAAGATCGGAGTTATTGATCTTTATCTATGTAGTGAATAGAATTTTCTATCAAAAATTCAACAAATTTCGATTCTTTTACACCGTTAAACTAGCAAGTATCCCATACCGGCCGTTAAAAATTGTCAAATTTGTGACCTCTTGATCGTAAGGTAAATGATATCGAAAAATTATAAAATTTTATTTCTAGAAGTTTTAAATGCTCTAGATAACGTTTAACGGTGTGGATCGTCGATTCGGAAGCTCTATCATCGAAAACAACTTATGAGTACGAGGGCGATCGTACTCATAATAGATATAGAATGGACTCTATATATATATATATATATATACTAAGAACACATTTATTATTATATGAGAAATGTTATATAAGTTTACAAACAAAAAAGAATTATAAAATAGAAACTAATATTAGAATTGAAGAAATTTTATTTCTATAGTTATAAAAATAAACAGCGGGAAAAAAAGATAATTTTTACTGAACTTTATTTCAATCTAAAGTCCAATGTTGGTGAAACAAATAGTCCTTTGATGATTTACTAATTTTTATTCAATGGAGGATCTTGCCTACAAAGGATTTGAAATTTAAATTTTACTTGCAATGTAATAACAATACGATAGATATGCACTTAACTCAAGAGAGAGAGAGAGAGAGAGAGAGAAAAAAGAGAGAGAGAGAGAGAAAAAGAGATTATCACGTGTTCCGTACAATGGAATGGAGTGCAGGGCTGCAGCAATATTAAGCACGATTGTCATATGCGGAATGCGTAGTTCTCCTTATGAAAGTAACATAGTACACAAAAAATATCATATTTTATTTGAATATAAAAATATATAGAGAGAGAAATAGTCCGGCTACTAAGCTACTAAGCTGTTAATAGCACCAAACGTTTAATCATATCAAGTTTCCTATTATTACAGTATTACATCTATCTCTTTAATAATTTTTATCCGTTAAATTATAATACGCAACCAACCGTTCACTCAATAGTAAAGTAACACTTTCATTCTAATCGTATATTTTCTCAACAAAGAGCCAAGAACTTAATCGTACAAAATAATTACTGCTATTAATAATATAGTAAACTATGGCTCTGGCTAATGTAGTTCCTTCTTGTTAGCCGGTACATAAGCCAGTTGGCCATATATATATATATATATATATAGAGAGAGAGAGAGAGAGAGAGAGAGTTGAGCTAGAATATTATAGATAGCAAACAGACTCCGTTGCCATCCATTTGTTTTTTATGATAGAGCATCTAAATCGACGATCAGCATCGTTGAACAAGATCTATACCACTTGAAGTGTTTGGAAATCAAATTTTAAATTTTTTTTTATATTATTTGTCTAATGATCAAAGAGTTTCAAAATTTATAATTTTAATGGTCGATAGGAGGTGTTTTCTGGTTCAATGGCGTAAAGATATCCAAATAAATTGAATTTTTGTTAGAAAATTTTTTAAATTATTTAAAACAAGATCGATACTCTTGACCTTAATTACAAGACTCCTATCATCATTTTTTAAAAAATATTTATTTTTAACCGTTCATTTTTGTGTCCACTCGATAGATAAGAGAATAATATATCGAAAATATATGAAATTTGATTTTCTAAACACTGCAAATAGCATAGATCATGTTCAACAATACTAATCTTCGATTTGAAAGTTCTATCATCGAAAATAAATAAACAGTAATAGAGTTTGTTTGCTATCGATAGAATTCTATTTCATCTCTCTCTCTCTCTCTCTCTCTCTCTCTCTCTCTCTCTTTATATATATATATATATATATATATATATATATATATATATATATATTAGAGTCCCGTCATATGCTATCAATAAGACGAAACACTGCTACCAAGTTTTCCACCGCTAGATCGACCTCTTTGATGATTTTCACCCGTTAGATCATACTATTCAACAAACCACCCACTTAATCCTAGGCCCACATCATCCTAACCGCATATCTCTCAATCCAACTCAAAAACTCGTAAAGACTAATGACTTGGTGCTATTAATAAGATAAGAGCCTAGTTCTATATATATATATATATATATATATATATAGAGAGAGAGAGAGAGAGAGAGAGAGAGAGAGAGAGAGAGAGAGAGAGAGAGAGAGAGAGATTGGACCTGGCTATTATTAATAGCAAAATTTTATTGTTGCTACTAATTTTTTAACCTTTGGATCTACTCTTTTCATCATTTCTAACCATTGGATTAAATACTATAATCCAATAAGGACCACTCAACCCTAGACCACTCAACTCTAACCGACTAATATTATTTTAACCCTACAATTTTTCATCCAAAGATTAAAAACTCGATAAAGAAAAATAGCGTTTTACTATTAATAGTATTCCAACCTAATTCTATATATATATATAGATATAGTCCTATGGTGCTTGTGATTTTTTTACCGTAAAAGCATCACCCACTTAACCTAAGGGGGCTCACATCATCCTAACCGCACATTTATTAATCCAAGGCTAAAACTTACAAATACCAATTACTCTTTTAAAAACACAGGAGCTCAATTTTATATATATATATATATATATATATATATATATATATATATATATATATATATATATATATATATATATATATATATATATATATATATATTATACACACACAAACATGCCACTGGGGGCCTTCGCTTTTCATCTAATACAACTCAAAAATCCTTTAAAAGCGAAGTGTGTTCTTTCTTTAAAATTTCATGCTTCAATAATATCTAATCTTATTATAGCCATAGTCGAATTAAGAAAACCCAGGTAGAGTACGAAAAAAGATCCAACATAAAGGAAACTAAAAAACACAAAAAACAAAAGAGAAACAAATAGGATAACACACATGCACTGCAGAGGCCAAGAACAACAGGAATTTGCAGAGCAGCTTCACAAAAAAAAAAAAAAAAAAAAAAAAAAAAAAAAGGCAAAAATCAGGAAAATAACATCATCGACTTGTTTTATAAGCAACAGTTTTTTGTCCAGCACAAATGCATAAGAGACGGCTCTTCTATTTTATGGAATGCTATTTAGGGTTTAGGGTATATGATCACTGAATCTGGTCACTGTTCACATGGCAGATTTACCCTAATCCAAAAACAGTCCCCGTTCCCATTTGCAGATTTCTAAAAGCGGTGACCGACTGCTGCTGCAGCATATTCGATCTCCTCGAGAGCGGAAAATAGGGCCAAGGCAGCACGCAATCGCCACAGCAACACCACAGCATGAGGGTTGCAAAAGTGGGAATTATGCTCAAGAAAGGAAATTACTCTGCAGGGTTTCGATAATGCAGTCTCTGTTATTCCGAACTTTTCAGAATTGATGACCTCCGCTAAACCAAGCAGTTCCAACAGTACAAGAATGAAACAAGATCGATAAATTTTACCTGTACATTGCTTGTGATGTTCTAACACAGGAAAGCTAAACTCCTGTAGCAGTGGATACAAATGAGGAAAAAGCAATCTGTTTCTGGGAAAATATATGCAACTATGACGTGCGAATCCCAGCAAAGGAATGTAATACCCAAACAGGTTTATCATAAAATGACTTGTGTCATACTGCTGGATCTTCGAGCGCGGCGGTGGATAAGTTGTTGATGCGAGGGAAGATAGCTTTTTCGTCCAGCTGGTTTTGAGCCCATATCAGCATCTTCAGCAAGCTTGGGAGCTTCGGATCTGCCGCATAACAAAGAGTCAGGAGACGGGGAAAACAAAAAAGAAAATAGGAAGCATCTTCAAAAGCCACCAATGGCTCTCATTCCCACACCAAAAAATCATATAAGATGTAAGTGCTAATTTACAGAAGCAGAATGCGATATGATTTACTCAAGAACAAAGTCAAAATGAAGTGTCCAACTTGAGAATTTTAACAAAGAGCATTTCAGAGTTTTATCCTGGTACCTCTCCCTCTCTCTCTCTCTTTCTCTCTCTCTACGCATTACTTTTTGGCTATGGACAATTAAGTATCACTTTTGGGAAGTCATACAACATTCACATATTATTAGGCCCTTGTTGCCTTCCATACAATAATCACAACATTCTTACAGTACTAATTTTATACTTACAAGTACAACCGCATCAGAATAGAGCTCTAATGAGCTGCAGAGTCCCCCCTTTTTTTTCCTCTCGTACAAGGAGGTACCCTTTTGTGTATACTATTATAGACTGCTGCTATGAGCCAACTACAAAATTAAACTGTTTGAGCGTACAAAACCTAAACTTTACTACAATTTAGATCACCACCCAAAACTTTGACAACTGATATAAATGATAAAACCACCACGAAAGATATGCATGGAATAGTCACGAACTTAGCATAAAGAAAGCACACTTTTGAATATTTGCATGTAGAGAAGATATGTACTTGGATTTACAAAACTGTGTAAAGAAGAGTGAATTTTCTCAACTTTGGAGCCTAAAGAGGTATAAATTTGCCTTTACAACTAAATAAATTGTTTTGCACAAAAAAAATATACAAGTAATCTGCACCTGGCACAGGAAAAAAAGGAATGCGTGCAAGCAATAAAAAAGGCACCTTAGTTGCCATATTCCATGCTGAAACTTGGGAGGTTTTGCAGCTATCAATGTTCTAAAAAGCGGTATGCAGTATGCGGAGGGGAGGCTTTGCAGCAATACCAAATTAGGCGTAATTTTCATGTTTTACACAGCAAGTAGAAACAAAGGAAGAGAACAATTTTTCACTTAAAAAAGTTTATTTTACACAAACACTAATAGCATTTTTTTTCCCCTGCTGGGGTGGCAGAAATCTCGATATCCTGCACAGCTAAATGTAGTCAAACTGTTACTATATTATTTATAGGTTGAAGTTAGAAATTAGCTGATGCGGACAAAAAGAGGGTAAATTATCAACATTGTCTTACTAGTCATTATAAGTTAGTCACGTCTAGAGATTGAGAATTGATACTAAATAAAACTGTAATTAGATCCGCTAAAAAGCTCTTAAACTGTTTCTTTGATTCCAACAATATCGTGTAAGAAAACACCAAAGGGAACAACAGAAAAGTCAAACAGTACCAACCTTTTTCATGACTTTGGCTTGTAAGTATTGCAGCATTCACCTCGCTTGCAGTCTTCAAGCGCTGTGAGACATCTAAAAGTTCTCCATATGGACAGTTCTTCACGTCATCAAATGCCAAAAGAGCTACTGTCCTCTCCAACTCCTCTAAAAAGCTTTGCTGCAGAGTCAAAAATTTCAGTTCAAAAGTTGAAAACAAGAATGTTACACCATTACTAGTTACATTCAGATTACAACAAGCAAAAGGAGAGGGATTAAAGAGAAACCACTAAACAGAGAATAAACAAAAGCTGAAAAAGAATAATACATTTTCCTCGCCCCTTGGTGCGAGTTCATCTTGAGCAAACTCCAGAGCTTCTTCTACTTTTCCCATTCGAATCAACTCAATCAGTTTCTGCTGCTGTAAATGGAAATATAGCTGTGGATTTGTATCCAGTATCTGCAGAAGAATTCACATAGGTTAATAAGGATTCTCAAGTTCATAAATGCATTTTGGCGCTTCCGTGAAATTCTTAAAATCAAAAAATATCATCCTTCTGCTTACGACAATGAAATAGAATTTCTATTCCAATAAGAAATGTTACTCAATCAGCAGAAAAGGTTAGAGAACTAAACCATGAAAACCTGGTTCAACATAATATAAATAATTTTCTGTTAGAAAGGAGGAACTCCATGTAACCTTCCCTGGAGCTTTATATGTTAGGACTAAGCGACATGAGAATTAGTTAAGGAAACAGAAGCATTATCAATTAAACAATTCGTATGACCATATTTAAACAAACATATCCCAATAATTCCAAGTTAATTTATATACTGAGATTTTAAGTTAATGTTAAAATCTGGGATAATGGCAATCCATGCATGTAAACAAGTTATCAAGACACCAAATCTATTATATACAAGGATATCCAAAAACATATCAAACAGGAATAACGGCCAACAGCCCCTCCCAAAGAGCACTCACAAACAACAATGCAGTGCCAAGAAGTCTATGTTAATGAATTTTCATTTCCCTCCTCGAAAACATCATTTTCAAATCATGTTCCACCAAATCCACAGTACTCAGCAAGCTAATTACTATTCTTTAAACAATCTCCTTGGTTGTTCTACTGTTGTATCATCACTCTTCACTTAGAAAACAGTATAAAAAAAAAGAAAAATCTCTCCACTATCATTGGTTTAGAAGTTATTAAAAATAATAATACAACTTTGAAGAAAATATCCTTGATATTTCCCAGCTTTCTTCAAATCTTAACTCTAATTACATCAATAGATAAACCATCAAGGATTAAAACTCTAACAGGATGAAAAGATAATAATAATACAGAATATCCAAGAACAACTACTCTGATGAAATCACAACTACTTAAAAAGGACAAAACCATAACGTATTTTACTCCTAACATATTAGTACTATGTTCATGTCAAAAGTATCTAGCGACTCTTTGAATGCCATACAGATACAGATCAACATTAAAGAGCAAAAGAAGAAATTTCCAAAACTAACACAACTAGAATAGAACATAATATAACATTTACTTCGTCGAAAGTGACGCGTCTTCACCTCGAACATAAATGTTTAAAGGTATAACATTGCTCAAATTAAACTACTCAGACTGTAAGAAATAGACCAGTCAGCATCCAAATGGACCTAATCTAGTAGGATCTAATAAATTGACTAGGACACTGCTGCATTTTGCTATCAGAAAACCACAAATATTCATTTTCTTTGTCTCTGTTATCAACAAGATCCCCCACTGACTATCAAAAGTAGTTTCATTTTATTCACATTCAAAGAGTTAGATCAAGAAAAGAACTAATGGAAGTAAAATTCCTCTTGTGGGTATTAAACAAACAATTCATATACACCCTACCACTCCCCCCTCTCCGCCACACACAAAACCCCAATTTTCTCCTCATGAGTAAAGACTAAATTGCAATCCAATCTTCCAAGGTAATAATTTTGTTTTATATCTTCCATAACTCTCAATCATAGTTTGGAAATTTGTTGCCCTAATTCCAAAAGCACTCGCTTAGATGCCCCAGAGGGGCCAAGATATCCGAAAGCACTTTTATGGGAACAGCTCAACAGCCACCAAAGAAGCATTTGCCGAATGCTTCTCCAGTGGCAGTACCCACAGCATTTTGAAGCATTGTAGGAGGGAAGTTCTCCCGCGCATTTGGATTTTCCGAACACTCTAAAGCATCAAAGTGGGAGCGTTCTAATAACGCATTCTCCAACATACAATGCAACATGCTATTTCACCCTCATTTTACAAGAATATATACTACAAAGCAGGTATTAATCATGCCAATCAAGTATGGAATCAACACAATACCTCAGGGTTCAAATCGTTGACTTTCTCGATCGCATCCTGAACATTTCCCGACTGCACCGCCTTCTTCACCGCCATCCGATCCGTTATCGTCGCAAGATCGATATCCGCTGATCCACCACAACAATAAAATCACCCAAAAAATCCCAAGAAAAGCAAAAAAAAAATTTAGAAATCGACAGGAAAAAGAAAAGGAAAATACGCTCGGTGCCGGATTCGATGCGGAACTTCTCGGCGGCCTCGACGTAGCCCTCGGTGACGAGGAAGTTCATGACGAGCTTGTTCATGAACTCCTTCTTGATCTTGACGTCCCGGAGCTTCCTCTCCCACTCCTCCCTCGTGATCACCTTCTTCGACGCCGACTACACCAAGAAGGATCCGCCAATGCTCATCGATTCACCATTAGAGCAAGAGAAAGAGAGAGAAAGAGAGAGATTACCATTGATTCGTTCGATTCGAGTTGCCCTAGAACGATCCAGGAGAGGGACATCAAAGAGGATCACTGCGACGCCGCCGAGTCCATGGGGTAGACGAAGAGATCGCCACAGAGGATCGGGGGAGAGAGAGAGAGAGAGAGAGAGAGAGAGAGAGATGGATCGAAGAAGAAGAAGAGGAGAAGAAGAAGATGATGAAACCCTAGAAGGGAAAAGAGATGAAAGAACCAGGGAGGGGGGTAAATTGCACTAACGACCCCTAACCTTTTTGATATTCTTACTTTAGTTCTACAATTTTGAGCATATAACTTGTAAGCTTAACATTTTAAACCCTACACTCTTAACGTAATTTATTTTAGTCCTTTATACTAACTTTTATGCAACTTCTGTTTTGGGCCAAAAATTTTTCAGCTTTTAAATTACAATAGAAATTTTGACCAAATTTCAATTTGGTACTTGTACAATGTACATACACCAACTTTAATAGCGCGCTATTTTTCTCTCTTAAAAAAAAAAAAGAAAATCAAATCATTATCGTTCAATTTAAGTTGGTTAGTTTTAAAAGGCTATAGTAAAATAGTGGAATCATTGTAAACTCATTCGTGAAACGAACACTAAATTATCATGAATTAGAAGGTGTTCTAATTTCAATAATTGATTGAAAATATTGATAACCAATTAATTAGAATATATTAATTCTTAATAACCCACGGACCAAGGGCGGAGCCATTGAGAGACCCACAGTGGTCATGGCCTCCCTTAACTTTTTTAAAATTATATAAAAGTCTCTTATAATAAAAATTACAATAATATAAATTTTAATTTTAGGAAGCCAAATTATTTTTTATAATAAAATTTGTGTCTTAATTTTTTTCAAAATTTTCGATCATTTTCCTTCAATTCTTACGCTCTTGTTCCTCTTTGAGTATATTGTCGTTGTTATTGCTAATAATAATCGCTTAATAAATTCGACAAATTTTTTTTTTTACTATCCGAGTTTTTTCCTATGAAATCCAACACTTCTCAACCCCAGAATTTTAATTTCTGATTTCGTCCCTACTCTAACCCAATAGATACTATAAGTTACTAACAAACTTGTCATTGCAAATAAAAAATATATAACATTTTTGAAATATTACAAATCTTGAACCAAATGACCCTTTTTTGTGGTATTACCGATCATAATGCTGCTATATTACTTCCATATTAGTAAGGTAGTAACATTTAGTCAATTAAAATAAGTTATAAGATTTGATTATAATAATTTAGAAAGTACAAATACAAAATTATGACAACTTAAAATTTGATCAAAGTGTCACACGCCTCATAGTTTGAGGACCAAAAGTATAACTTAGCCTAAGTTTAATGTTTTAGATTCTAAACTGTTATATATATTCGAGGAATGCTACTTGTATACTCAAAAGTCAATATAAATGTTACAGTTAATTTTTTAAAATAATGAGAATGAATAAAGTTAATCCTAAACTCTTAAAATGTGTTTGAACAATGCTACCTATACACTCAAAAGTCAATATAAATGTTATAGTTATCCATCCAAAGATCAATTTTATCGCAATCCTTTTTGTTTTGGGAAAACTTTAAATACCACCCCTATGATTTTATATTTTCTCACTTAGTACCATGTGGTTTAAAGTGTATCAATTTATTACACTATAATTTTATTTTATTATTTTTATTATCCATTCCACTATTTTTTTTCGTTAAATTAGTGACAAAGTTAAAACTAAAAGATAGGGTATCTAAAGTTTTTTTGTATATAATTTAATGAAATATTAATAAAAACGAAAAAAAAAAAACCACAAGATAATAACTTAATATATTTTAAACTACAGGTACTAAAACAAGAAAGTATGAAATTGCATGGATGGTATTTGAAGTTTTTCTTCTATTTTTAACATTGAAAATTTAAAAAAAATACCGACTGTCCCTAGAGCAAGTGGCAAAGGGCTTGGTGGTTGGTACCTGAGATCCAAGTTCGAATCCTAGTTGATTCACATTTCCAGCTAAGTTTATTTCTAAATGAAATAAACGAAGCGGGTAGCGTGCTACCTATCTCTCTCAAAAAAAAGAAAATTCAAAAAATTTGCTTTAAACTTTGGATCGAGGGGCTGGTAAATTTACACTCCAAAAAGGCTATAGTTAGCATTTATCTACATGTTTCACTTGTAATTACTTATCTTAGAAAAGTTATCAGCTACACCCAGACATTTCTAGATTCATAGTATTTGCATTTGGCCTTTCTTTTCTATATTTAAAAATTTGGCCATTAGAATAATTGTTTGAGACAAACAAAGGACGGATAAATTCATGGTTACGTAGGGGTGTAATGTCGGCCGTGACGGGCCGGTACAGCCCACATTAACCGGACCGAAACAGACTAGGAGCCGGCCCGATCCGGGCCAGTTTTAAATTCGGGCTGGGTCGTGTCGGGCCCAAGCTACCTAACCTCAAGCCCGGCACGGCCCTTCGGCCCAGAAGGAACGGGCCATGCTGGGCCGGGCCGGTCTCTTAAAATATTTATTTTTCTTAATTTTTTAGAAAATCTATATATATAATATTTCTCATCTTATTGATATATATATAATATTTAAATTGATATTTTGATTAAAGATTTAAAATTTATAAAAAATAATTATAAAATAAAAAATATTTAAAAAAATTTTAAAAAATAAAATTGTATTATTTTTTGAAAAAAAATAATTAGAGATGGGTTTTTGGTCCAATGGACCAAAACTGTTTAGTCCATTGGACCAAACCTACTCCTCCCAAGGCCTGCTAGGCATACATCGGAAGGAGGGCTCTCGGAGAGGAGGGCCCTCCTCCCTAGTAGGAGCTCTGTCTTGGGGTGTCGGGTCCGGCTGGCCCGGCGAGCCCGCCAGGCCGCCTACCTTTCCTCCGCTCGGCACGGTCGAGGCCCGCTTCGAGCCATGCTGTGCCGGACAATCGGGCCGTGAAACGTAGGTACAGTACAGCCCAAATGTTCGGGCCGGCATTGGTGCTACAGTACTTATGCCGTGCTGTTGCCCTGCCCATTACCGCATCGAGACGGGCGGCTCATGTGTCGCCCAGCCCGTTTTACATCCCTATGGTTAGGGATATTTCTCATAATATTAAATTAAGGACTAGCAAAACTTACATAAGTTTGACTACTAATGCTCAAGTGGTAGATTATAGAAACTTCTAAACTTCTATGTATAAACCCTGGTAAACAGACGAGTTGAATCACCCGCAAGCAGTAATGATGCAAACGAATCCGGGTTGGTGGAGCTCTCGTCTCGATCGGCCCCGAATGGAGCAGTAAACGAAAGAAAATAAACTGATTCGGGGCGAAAAACGAGATAATTGTTATGATCTGAGACAGATTCGGAGTAGGAAACAGAAATTTTTTTTACCTGCTCCGAATCCAACCTGAATCCACCCCGAAAACTATTTATATTTAAAAAAATATTCCTAAAACAATAATATATTTACAAAAGAGTCTAAAATACAAATAAGTTAGTATTCTCATTTCTCATGTATTTGAAATTTTTGAATTTTGCTTCAACTTGTGATTGATATTTTTAATTTTTATAGTTAATAATAATAATAATAATAATAATATTATTATTATTATTATTATTAAAAAAATTTAATTTACATTTTACAAATATTAATAATATTATAATTTTATAAAAATATTGGTTGGCGGACCGGATTAAGGTAACAGCGGGAGGCGGATTACGAGGCGGGGCAGATTATGGATATATTCTTTAACCCGTCACGTATTCGAGGAGGGAGGGAGGCGTGATTTTGGTAGTCGCAGCAGGAGGTAGGGCGCACCCAGATCCGCCTGGTTTGCATCCGTCTCACGGATCATATAAATATGAATAAAATTTACCAATAAAATTTTAGATAGTCAATGTCTTTACTTATCCCAGTCCAGAAGCGGGCGAATGGGTATGCGGTTTATTTGCTAGTTTTTTTTTTTTTTTACTCTTATATTTTTCAATTGAAAAACACATATATAAAATTTTTAAAAGCATAATATAACTATTTGTTTGAAATCATAACACACAATAAATAATATAAAATTTTAAAGGCCATAAATTTTATTATATAAAAATATTTAGCTTCACAAATTTTTATGATACAAAATAAATAAAGTTTTTATGATTATAGAGTCAATATCATAGATATTATATATTTTCTAATTAAAAAAAAGTATATGCGGGTATCCATGGGTATCTTTGGGTTGCCAAAAATATTCGCTACTTAACGGATACCCACTAGTTTAATTTATCCATAATTTTTTTGGTAAGAAAAACTAATACTTATACCTGCAAATTTACGAAAAACCCGCAGGTGCCTGTGGATAGGGGTAGAGATTGTCAGGTCTAGATGTGGTATGTAGCTTGCATTTATGAAATTAGATTCCTAATAATTCTCTGGTTTACAAATATATCCTTTCAAAAATTCTAATCCATTCATATATATGTCATGTGGTTAGATTTATCATTAATTTTTTAATGGTAGGCGTATATATATAAAATGACTATTTTATCCTTACAAATTTGTCCTTATAATTTTTTTTTTCCTTTTTCTCACTCTCCTCGCCTTTGCCGTGGCATGTGCAGTCACTAAAAATTTCGTCGTCGCCATGGATAAAAAGGAGAGACTGAAAAGGAACAAAAGATTTTAAAGAATTAGAAAAAAAACATTAATGTTGTACAAAATAATTTAAAATGACTATTTTATCCTTATAAATTTGTCCTTATAATTTTTTTTTTCTTTTTCTCTCTCTCATCGCCTTTGCCGTGGCATGTGCAGTCACTAAAAATCTCGTCGTCGCCATGGATAAAAAGGAGACAGTGAAAAGGAACCAAAAATTTTAAAGAATTAGAAAAAAAAAAAACATTAATGTTGTACAAAATAATTTGGTGCAAAAAACTTAAAAATAAAAAAAACGCCGTTGCCGGGGATCGAACCCGGGTCACCCGCGTGACAGGCGGGAATACTCACCACTATACTACAACGACTTGGTTGTGATCATCAAATACAATTTTATATATTAATAATAATAAAATATTTTCAATTCACTAACATCATGGGACCTATATATTTGGGATAAAATAGTCAAATCCCAAATATATGGCCCATCCACAGCCCATAAACATTTTAAACAATATTGGATCCAGTTAACAAATTGGCCCGCGTCAAATCGGCGAGTCAGGACCATTTTGGTATAAACCTAAAAGATTTTAGAAGATTAAGCAGACTAGGGCTAGGGTAATTTCTAGAATAGGTGATGTGAGACCTTATATAGTCTTATATATAAAATATAATAAGGCTAAAGCTCTTAATCTGACTATAATATTTGACACGGTGGCTAGACACAAAAGGTTAAAAGAGTTAAGCGTGCTAGGACTAGGTTAATCCTAGAATAGGCAAATCCTTAGGAAGTAGGGCATCAAAGTTAATATCAGAGCCAATTACCAACCAGAAAGGTGAGATCAATCTCGACTGAGTTAGAATTATACAGTAACGACAGCGAGGGACTCATGCTAATGACTATTGTGGGTAGGCTTCTCGATAAGGTCAGTTAAGGTTGGCGAGACCAGTCTCACATCGCTTAATACTTATGAGTTTGAGCCTGACGAGAAAATTAGAGCTTAAAGGGAAAGAGAATGTGAGATCCTAATAGTCCTATATATAAAATATAATATGATTAAATTTTTAACCTGGCTATAGCATGTTGAACGTGTTAGATTTTATTGGACTTTATTATAATTTAAAACTTGTTAAGGCCTCTTGAGAGCCCAATAATTATTAATGGGCTGCTTGGAGGCTTAACTTAAATTTTCATGTGTGATATTTAGTCCCACATTAGAAACCAAAAGGGTGTTTGTGGTTTTTATATATTCCTTTATTCTCAAGCTAGTTGCTTGGAAAAAAAAATAAAGAGTTATGCTCTAATTTAAACGCAGGCACGCACGACGTGAGCCGGGCCGGGCGGGCGGCGTGCGCGGTTCATACACCCAGTTTATTTTATTTTTAGTTTTCGGTTTTATCTTTATCCTAATCATACTCCTAGTTTATTTTATTTTTAGTTTTCGGTTTTATCTTTTTTCTAATCCTTATCCGTATAATCTTAGGCAAGCTTATCTTGTTCTACTTGGATTTGAAGCGTTGGAGCAAGATTTTCACCTTAATTATAAATATTGGGCGAGATTGCACGAGTTGAGCCCGAGCATACCTAGACCCTCCCGTCTTTTCTTGCTTTCTCGCCATTGATCTTTTGTGCCGATTTTTGCCGAGTTTTCGTTGCTAGATTTAAAGCTGGCTGGGTTCATTTTGCGCCACCTTGGAAGCATGTCGACGGGATGGAACGTGGTCGTTGTATCCCTAGGAGTAATTGTCGGGAAGCCTCGCACGTGGAGGGGCCATTTCGCTTATAGGACAGTGCTCTGCACGCCTCGATCCACAATTCTTATCTAAACCTTTTTCTTTACAGTATTTGTTATCTATTTTCGTTTTCGAAATTTGTCTAAACCTGAAATTGAACTTTCGAATTGTTTTTAAGAATATTGTAATAAAAGATCAGAAAGATTTTCCAATAGGGCGGTGGTTAGGCTCAATAGGTTAAGAATGTTAAGTGTGTTAGAGCTGTAGTAGTTCTAGGATAGATGACTTTCCTAGAAAGTAGGGTAAGTCGACTAAGGATAGTGAGACAAATCTCACATTACCAGGTGGTTGTGAGTTTCTAAACCTGACTATAGCTTTTTGACGGTGGCTAGACCCAAAATGTTAAGATATTTAAGCATGCTAGGACTAAAGTAGTCATAGAATAAGTGACCCCCTTGAGAAGTGAGGCGTCATAATTGTTATCCAATATAATTATTAGCCGAATGTGTGAGATGAGTCTCGACTAAGTCAGGTTATATAGCAGGGGGAGAGAGGCACTCATGCTGATGATGACTGTTGTGGGTAGGGCGTGGCTCCCCCATAAGGTTGGTTATGGGTAATGAGAAGGATTTCACATCACCTGATACTTGTGAGTCTGAGCCTAACGAAAATATCAGAGCTTAAAAGAGAGGAGAATGTGAGACCCCAGATAGTTTTGTATATCGCAAAAGACTAAAACTGTTAATCCGACTATAGTATTTTGGATAGTGGCTAGAACCAAGAGGCTGAGAGAGTTAAAAATACTAGGACTAAAGTAATTCTGAGATAGATAATGGGGCATCACTGCTGACCCCGAGAGCGGGGCATCACAGGTTCCACGTATTTTGTTACTTTATAATAAATGTACATATTATAAATCTAAACATAACCTTCGAGAGAAGTAATATTTTTTGCCGTAGATGTGAAATCTTGTAAGAATAATTAATGGTGCAATTATGTTGTGATAATTGATTGAATAAATTATATTTCTAATTGGATTATTGCCTGTTTGTTGATATTTTTGAATTTTTGATTGTTGAAAGTAACTGATCTTTTTAATATTAACCACTAGTGGTCGAATATATATTATATTTCAGTGTTGTTTCATATAATTACGTGTGATACTAGGATTATAATATATAAATATTTTTCTACATACACTATAACAGAATTGGGTTATAGGGACACATATTTGGAACATTTTTGAGTAAGTGTCTCATTTATGTTAAAACTTTAAAAAATATCTATTAATGTCTAAATATAAAGCTCAATCCAACCAAAAATAAAAAATTACTTTACTCAACCCACCACACCCAGCCCATTTGGCCCGCTTACAAACAGAAAAGAAAAGAAAAAAAATCGATTACCATCTTCCTTTCTCTCTTCACTCAACCCACTAAAATTCTAGACGAAGAGCCATTTCCTGTCGTTCTCCTCCGCCACCGCAGCCAACGAGATAGAGTTTCGGCGGTTGCTAAATACTTAAATAAATATTAGTAAATCACCAGCACTCTTTTAGATTATAGCGACACTCTTTAACTGTCACTATATACCTAGTGACCTCATATATAGTAACACTTTTCAAAAGTATCTGTAATTAAGCTAGCAACACTTTTTTTGACCTGTAATTATATTTAAAAGTATCGCTATAGACCGTTTTTATTATAGTAATAATAAGCTAAAAAATAATTAAATATTTATGATGTCATATTGATATTTATTACTAACTCAACTAATGGTCGAACTACAGGTTAAACCAATAACCCTCAGCCCAACATTTCAGTGTTGCTTTTTGGACATTGGTCTCATGAAGCAAGAGCACAACATTTGATAAAAGAGGTGGACCAAAAAAACAAACAAACAAACAAATAATTAAATAACAACCATAATATGAGATTATTGATATTTAAAAAAAAAACCATTAATTCATGAGGAAGATTTTTTTTATAATCATTACAGGTTAGTTTACTATACATTTCGACTAATTAATTATTTATATCTATCCGTCGTACCATATGAATTGAGTCCGACTACTATACTCTTATAAGTATAGAGTCTCTTGCATGTACTCATAAGTTTTTTATCATTAAATCTATCCTTTAATCATTTTTACCCGTTAGATTATACTATTCAACCAACCTCCCACATAACCCTAGGAGCCTACTATCAATCTAATCGTAACCACTCTCATCTTAACCGCTCATTTTTTCATCTGAACGACTGAAAATGTGACACCCCAATAGTCCCACATGGATGGGAAAGGGATTGTCATTGGATTTATAAGAGACTTAGACACTAGCAACAATAAGTGGGCTTAAGCATTTTGGGCCGGTGGTTGGGCCCAACGAGTCACCCCAATAGTCCCACATCGGATGGGAAAGGGATTGTCATTGGATTTATATGAGACTTAGACACTAGTAATAATAACTGAGCTTAAGCATTTTGGGCCGGTGGTTGGGCCCAACGAGTTATTGTTGTTAGTGTGCTGGGTCGTTAAATTTGGTATCGAGGTTCAGATAGACATGTGTGGCGAGTCTCGGGCGAGCCGAGTCGGATGACGGGCTAGCGAGACGAGTCTCACATAGCCGATGATCTTGTGTGTGTGATTGGGTGACGAGACGTCGATTGTCTTATGATCCAGGGACCCTTTTTAGGAAAGGGATTGTCATTGGGTTTATATGAGACTTAGACACTAGTAATAATAACTGTGATTAAGCATTTTGGGCCGGTGGTTGGGCCCAACGAGTTATTATTGCCAGTGGGCTGGGTCGTTACAGAAAACTTATGAATACGAAAGACTCTATACTCATATAAGTATAATAGTCCCAGCCATAATATCATGTCAAGAAAAAGTTCCTTTCACTGTAATTAATGCATAGATAACCATACCTCATTAAACAGTTCCTAAATTTAAGTCCCATTTAATTAGGTGCATGAATGGCACAATTTTTAGAAGGTCAAGAAATCAAGTATACAATTCAAAAAATCAAGTGTAAAATTTAAACTAAAGTTACTCTAGAAGGTACCAAAAAAAAAAAAGAAGTTAGACCTTGAATAGGGGAACAATATTATGTGCTATCATTTTCAAAGCTTATTAAGGGTCCTAGCCACATGAGAACTCACAAAAGAAGGTCATTACCATATGGGTAGAGGATTCACAAGAGAGCTAACAATGGATCTTAATTAAAAATAATAATAATAATATGTAAACATACCCTTCAATTTTTAAACATGTATAATATATATTCCTGATTGACCAAAATATTCTTATTGATTTTTAAAAATTTCTTCAAATTTATTCAATTTATGCTGTTCTGCTCGATTAAATGTAGCAATTGTTGTTTGCGCGCTTTCTTGAAATTTCCGAATAAACTTGACAATTAGCGAAAATATTTATGCCTATTTTGGGTTAACGTACAATTGAAACAAACGTAGAGATAATTGAGACGTCACTACAACAGAATTAAATTATCGAGATATATTTTTAAGACACTTTTGTGTAAGTGTCTCATTTATGTCAAAACTTTTAAAAAAATATATATTAAGGTCTAAATATAAAGTGTAATCCAATCAAAAATAAAAAGATTCTTTACTCAACCGAACACACCCAGCCCACTCGGTCCGATTACAAAGAAAAAAAGAAAAAGAAAAAATGATCATCTTTTCCTTTTCTCTTCCTTCGCCACCACAGTCGACGAGATAGGGTTCTAATGGCTGGAATTGGGCCATAGGATCTCGCAGGGATTGTACAAGATTATGATCGCCACATATTCCTCCGCCACAAGTCACTGGAGGAATCGGTGCCAAATATCAAAGCGACCCCACATATAGCAACACTTTAAAAAGTGTCGGTAATTTAGTCAGCAGCACATTTTTTGACCAGTACCGATATATAAAAATACCGCTATACAATGATTTTGTTGTAGTGAGTTCATTTGCACTTTGTCGCTCTATGGTTAATTTGAAAATATCGTTCCTTAATTGCTATCTAATGGTTGTGTTTATAGTTAAACAATCATAGTTAGTTGATTTGGATTTGGAAAAAAATCGGTACCGATATAACACGAATAAAATTTGTATTCTAATTTTTAAATTCGTTGAAAAATATAGCTTAAAAAACGAGTTCCTCAATTATTTGGATAAGTAATTTATACGAAAATTATACGTTCATTAATTAAAAATCGGAATAAAAAATTTGCTATTAGAATAAAAAATTTGCTATTCAATTAAACTTTTCTTAATTTTTTCTAGATTTATGCTACTAGTATAAATAGTTATAATTTATTAAGAATATAAAAATAGAGAGTTAGAAAAATAAAAAAAAAATAAGTAAAAATAATAATAGCAAACTACATTATACACTACAGTATATAAATAATCAAGAAAAAAAAAAGAGATTAAAATATTCCATAATTAAACATAAAATATAAGTTAATCCATACTTAAATAAAAAATATGAAATTTTTTATTCATATTTTTAATAATTCGCGAATAATTCAGCTAGTCTAAAAAATTCACCTTTTGTTCCGATTTTTAGAAGAAAAAAAATCGCATACGGACTATTTTATTCAAATTTTAATAATTCATGAATAATTTGGGAATAATTTACGAATTAAACAACCTAATTGAAATTTGCTCCAAAAGTGAGCTACCAAACCTAGTTACTTTAGTCAATAGTTTCTATTTATAATCTTATAGCCATAAAATGGGGCATATAATTACAAGCCATCTTTCAGGACTTCCCAGTGTGTGAACCTTAAAACTTTACAAGGAGCTGACAGCATGTGAAGAAAGATCAAAGTCCTGCTACAGGTTAGCTGGCTTCCTGTCATATCTTTGTAGTTGCATATGAAGTCGGTTGATGTGACGCCCCAACTTCTCGTGATCATCCATTTTGGAACTTTTTCTGTCCTAACACGTTTAATTTTCTTAACCTCTTAAGCCCCCGTTTATTTCGGGGTTAAAAAAAACTAGTTATTCCAGGAATAGTGTCACTACAAAAAAATCTTACATTTAAGGACATTTTAAATGATATTTAGCGACGCTTTAAAGCGTCGGCAAAAATAATCTCGACGCTTGTAAAAGCGTCGTATAAAGAGTCGTTAAATAAACATGTCGGGATAAATATATCGACGTTTTAATATAGCGTCGGAAAATTTATATAAATATTTGATAAAAATATATTTATTGGCGACGTTTAATTATAGTGTCGGCAAATACTAAATATTAAAGACGCTAGAAGAAAGCGTCGTTTAAAAAGCGTCGTCTAAAACATATTTTGTTGTAATGTGTTAAGTTTGGGGTTAAGGTGGGGTTAAAGTATTTTTGTGTTTGGTTGGGAGTTGGAGTTAGTCGAGGATAGTGAAAAATAGTATTTGGTTGAAGTAGGTGGGATAAGAAGGATAGTGGGTTATTATGAATAGAAAAATAATATTTGGTTGGGGTTTGGTGGGGTTAGGTGGGGTTAGCTAAGTCGAGATAACTTTTTGAGGTGGAGTTTACTAACCCCACCTCTAAAAGTGGTGTTTGGGGATAAAATGGGGGTTAAGGGGTTATTCCACCCCTTAACCCCCAACCAAACGGGAGCTTAGATCTGGCTATAATCTAATATACTTAAACCGGGTTAAGAGTTTTAGTTGTATTATATCTTATTTATAGAGCTATTTGGGGTCTCACACTCGACTAAGGCTTAGTTTGGTATTGAGGTCTATCTAACGTTATTAGATAAAATGGAGTTGTAGAAAAAGCATATAGGGATATGCTTCTGCGTTCTCCGGTGGAAACGCAGAAAATATATCGTAACCGACTAATCGCGATATGCGGAACGCAATATTACGTACGAAAACAAACGGGGTATTTTCCCAACGTACTTTCTCACCGCACGTAACGCAGTCTCCCCGCAATACCAAACGAAGCCTAAGAATACAAATAAATCTCGATATGCAGAGCTCCCATCACTACAACACAAAATATATTTTAAACGGCACTAGCGTCATGGAGATTTGGCATGTACCGACATCATGATTAAATATCGCTAATAAATATATCTTTTTTTATCAAATGCTGTTAAAAATTCTCCTACGCTATATTAAAACGTCAGTATATTTATTCCGACATATTTAGTTAACAACTCTTTACTCGACGCTTTTACAAACGTCGAGATCACTCTTGCCGACGTTTTAAAGCGTCGCTAATTATTATTTAAAGTGTTTTAAGTGTAAGATTTATTGTAGTGCATTCGATCCGTTCTGAACAGAATAATAAGCGGAGTTCAAATATTAAAAAAAAAAATTTGAATTTATTCCAATCCGCTAAAAAAATAGAGCAGGATATCGATTCATTTTAATTCGCTAAAAATTCGCTTCCATTCCGACTTGTTCTGACTGAAACAGTTTAGTCAGAATAAAAAAATATAATAAAATTAATTTTCACCAAATCTGCTCCGATCTGCCAAGAAAATAACCCCTCCCATTCTCAGTCTGTCGCGTCTATATCCTGATTGGTGACGGTAGCTAGGTTGCAAAGTGTAACTTTAGAAAGAAGGATTGGATAATGTAGTCAACATACATTTAATATTCTTTTAATTATATATCTTTTTATCTTTCTTTCATTTACTTTTTCAATAGAATCATACTTTTTGGAAAATTTGTGGAAAATTTGGGCTCGTCGATGTACCAAAGTTTGACAATAAGCATTGTTGGCTAAGTTTAAGCTCCAAATTTTGGTTCTGATATTGTGTGAAAAGGTCATAATTAAGCTCGAAAACTCTAAATATGACGATCTAAATCTAAACCGGTGACCCAAAATATGTTTAATTCGAGTTATTATTATTAATATGCTTAGTCCTTATATATTTAATTAATATGTGGGGCTCACGTCATATCTACCGTGTAATATTTTGTCCCATAGTTTTTGAGTGGCAATTTTTTGGATACTAAATATAAAGATCCAAACCACTTAATTATACTGATGATTTATTTTGGCCCTAAGTTTGGTTGGTTCAAAACGTTTAAATCAAGGTTTTAAGTAAAGCTGTCCAAAATATCCGATATACCATATCGAATCCGGATCCTATCCGGACCCGAACCGGGCCCGATAAAAAATGGATAGTATATGGGTAAAAAAAAATTACCCATTAAAGTTTTGGGTATGGGTTCGGATATTTTATATCCATATCCGATTTGGACTCGACCCGAACCTAATTTTTAAATGAGTAGGGGTTGGAATAGTGACCAGATCGGAACCCGATAAAATATCGACAATAAATAAAAAAAGATTTGAACTTTTAATGAATATTCTATTTAGTAAATTTTCTGATTTCTCTTTTCTTTTTTTTTTTTCCTTTTTTTGTATGGTAGCATATAATATTAGTAATTACTACAACTTATATTCTCTTTATAGGGAGAGATTTATAGTTTGTCCACAGACTATTTAATAAAATGTATAAAAAAGAATATGTATACGGGTATCCGTACCCGATTTAGACCCGACCCATACCCGGTATTGAACGGGTAGTATACCCAGACTCACTCAAATAGATCCGATGAATATATTAGTAACTTAAGTATCCAGAACCGTACCGGACCCGAAGTTAAATGGTTAGGGTATATATTTTTTTTTCTAACCACTTTTTATTAGGATACGGGTACAGTATATCAACTACCCAGACCCGACCCGGCCCACGGACACCTTTAGTTTTAAGTGCCCGTCGGCACGGGCCGTATCTACCGTGCCGTACCGTACCAACAATATACCGACACGATACAGATCCCGTGCCGATGGCACAGTTTAAATTTTTTTATTTTTTAAATTAGTAAGTAATTTTCTTAATAAAGTTTAAAAGATGCAATAAAAAGACAATAAATAGTTAGAATATTTTGTTGCTAAAAAAAATAAATATTTAAATACTTATTATGTGTCTGAAGCTACAAAATTCATACTTTTATTGTAATATTAATCGTAGCGAAAAGAATTACCCTTTGACCAATAATCGCGTACTAAATGCCTTGTAACAAGTACACTATAAATCACAAATCTGATCTCAATGATTTAAGCGGCCGTTAGTAACTTAAATAAATTAATTATTGATTTAAATGCAATTATTAGTATCAATATAATAATAGAAAATTGTCAGAATATAGCAGATTATATTGAAAACTTAAACTGTACAGTTTCGAATTATAGCAATATTTGAAAGCTTACTCCATTTTGAATTGAGAGCTAAATCCATATGAGTTTGATAGTAAAACTTAGATATATCTCAAATTGAACTCAACAATTTATAGTAATTGTAGTACATCTAAATGACTACGGACCCGTTTGGTTTAGATTCTCGAAAAGTAATTTCTACAGAATTGATTTTGCATTGGAGATATATTAATAAGTAATGTAGTTTTCTCAGCATTTTAAGAATTCACGAGAATCATCGATCTTATACAACAAGCTCTACATTTTTCAAATTAACCAACAAGTTTTCAAATGCATTTTTTTCCTTTTTATTTGTTTGCCTTTTCTTTTTCTTGAGGAAATAGCCTTTGTTTTTTTTCTCTCTTCTCTTTTATAAGATAGAGAGAGTGGGGCTACTTTTGGGTCCACCTATCCATATTGCTAAAGTATATGTATATATATATATTATATATCTATATATAAACATAAGATTGTATTTTATTGCATTAATGCTCAACTTTTAATGCACCTGTCTATAATCTATAAATAAAATAAGTAGAGCCAGATAAAAGGAACAATATTCTCTCCAAACTTTTGCCATGCGGACAATATACTGTAACATGGCAGCTTTAATTTGTTAATTATTATTATTATATGTATATATATATTTTAATGTGGCTAAGGAATTTGGTTCTTCTTGGAATTAACTAATAACATAGCATCTAATGCAAAAATAATTAATTTTTATGAGACCCCAATTGTAACGACCCAGCCTATTAGTAATAATAATTCGTTGGGCCCAACCACCGGCCCAAAATGCTTAAGATCAGTTATTATTATTAGTGTCCAAGTCTCATATAAACCCAATGATAAATTCATTCCCATCCGATGTGGGATTATTGGGATGTCCCGTTACGGCCCTGACGTCCTCGTCAGTCCAATCACACACACAGCCCAAGAACACCAGGCGATGTGAGACTCGTCTCGCTAGCCTTGTCATCCAGACCCTAGCTCAGCCGAGACTCGCCACACATGTCAGGTGAGCGCTCGATACCAAATGTAACGACCCAGCCCACTAGCAATAATAACTCGTTGGGCCCAACCACCGGCCCAAAATGCTTAAGCTCAGTTATTATTATTAATGTCCAAGTCTCATATAAATCCAATGACAAATCCATTCCCATCCGATGTGGGACTATTGGGGTGTCACACCAATCCTATATATAAGATATAATATGACTAAATTTCTTCACCTGGCTACAGCATCTTAGGCGGTAATTAGACCTAAGAGTTTAAGAAGATTAAGCATGCTAGGATTAGAGTAATTCTAGAATGGGTGACCACTCTGAAAAGTTAGAGCGTCACAGTTGGTATAAGAGTGATTATTGTGGCCATGGTGCACGAGCGCGGCTCTCCCATAAGGTCAGTTAAGGCTAGCGAGATAATTCTCACACCGCCTGATATAAATTCAGTTAAATATTTTATATATTATTCCATATCTATACGTATATTGTGTAAAGCAAATACATCTCTTTAATGATTTCACAAAATTATTTGTTTATATATGCAATTGATTACTTTAAAAGTTTAAGATATCCACCAATTAATTAATGGTTTCCAATATTGATATTAAAAAGATAAAGTAAAATAATATAACATATTAAGCTGATGGAGATATTCTTTTTGAGTTATTTTAACACTTTTTGAATATATAAATATTATGTTAACTTTTTTCCCCGCTTTATATCCAAACGCTAATTTTTTACTCGAGAATAGTAGTTCTCGGTTATTCCCACTAACACCTTTATTTTTTATATAAAACTATCTAATATTTTTCTTATTTCCGGAAACAACCCAATTTTCATCCAAACGCTATTTTTCTTATCCCCATACTTGTACCTATCCCTGTAATAGCTAGTTCTTGCTTATACCCGAACCAAACAGTAAAACGTATATCATGGGTGAATGGAATTGATTTATGATGTAAACCATGCAATTGGTCAAATTAAGAAGATAAAACTTCACAATCTCTCATTAAAATGTGTGACAACTCTTTACTTGTAGACCAAGGTTGGAATAAGGTGCATTGCATAGGAGGAAACCAAAAAAAAAAAATAAAAAATAAAAAATAAATAAATATTTCAAAAAGAAAAAGAAAAAAATCTTGTGGGCATATGATGGCCATGAATATTTTAATCAATCTTTATCTCTCTTACCATATTATTTAATAAGATGTGCCTAGAGAGACCTTTGTCTTTTCCCACCCTAGGATCTTAATTTATTATGCCAATTAATGTTTTAGGAGAATATACTTTTGATCATATTCTATGGTTTAATATCGAACCACAATAAATGTATCCACTAAAATAGAAAAAGACACATTCTAGTTGATGAAGTAGGCTACTATGCTATTAATAGCACCAAGTACTGGTGCTACCAAGTTTCTGGCCGTTCGATTGAGAGATGTGTGGTTAGGATGATGTGAGCCCCGTAGGGTTAAGTGGGTGGTTGGTTGAATAGTATGATCTAACGGGTGAAAATCATCAAAGGGGTGAATCTAACGGTGGAAAACTTGGTAGCACGGAGTGCTTCGTGCTATTGATAGCATAGCAGCCGGACTCCTAGTTGATTCTTATTTTCAACTAAATTTATTTTTTAAAAAAATAAATAAAACGCGTAACATGTTATCTTTCTCTCTCTAAAAAAAAGTCTCAAAAAAAGAAAAAGAAAAAGATGTGTTCATCTTCTATTTTATATAAAAGTATGTTTGGATGTCTGAATATTTTATTTAGTATATTTTCTTAATTTATTTAAAAAGCTGATATTATTTATTTATATATAAGAAATATAATTAAATTCTAAATTGGCCGTCAAAGTTATTTTTTGATAAAAAATAATTTACTTTATATGTAAATGTGCTATCGACCTAAATTATGAATGACAAAACCTTTCTGAAAATAAATATCACTTTCTCAAACAATTATAATCACGAAAGAAAACAACAGTTATCACTAGATAACTTATTACGATTTTGCAAAATGAGCCTAGGCTTTCTTTGGGTGTCAAAATAGGTTATCTTATAGTAATAATTTATTCCGCATAAGAATTTTGTTGTGTGATTGGTAATAAGAAGTATGATTTTTGCTCGTTAAAGGATTTTAACATCACCGACCGTCACTGCAAGCCAGTAAAAGACTTGGTGGTTGAAGACAGTTCGAATCCTGTTTGGTAATAAGAACTGATGACCTAATATGGCATGCCTGTGGACACAATTAATAATACTTCCCATCAATAAAATATTAGGAACTTCACAAGTCATGCGCTGAATAATAATACTTCATGAACCCAAACATAAATAAATATATTAGGAAAAACTTCAAATACCATCTATATGATTTCGTACTTTTTTACTTTAATATTTTACTATTTAAAATATATCAATTTAGTACCTTATTTTTCTCTTTTTATTAATTATTCCACTAATTTGATATTAAAAATCTTGATATGCATGATCTGGTAAAAAGTGAATATTTAAATCTAAAGTTTTTTTTGTATATAATTTAACAAAATGTTAACAGAGAAGTTGACGAAAAGAAAAAAAATAAAACCGCAAGATACTAATTTGATATATTTTAGAACGCAAGGTATTAAAGTGAGAAAGTGTGAAACCACAAGAGTGGTATATATTTGAAGTTTACTCAATATTTTATACAGTGTTTTTTTAAAATTTTATATCATTTACATTTACTTTTTTATTATTTTTAATTTTTTAAATTTTTAAAGAGATTTGGAGACTAAATAAGTGTGGATCATCAGCACTGATTATCATAAAAGTATATGTTGATAGGAAAGGTGCACTGTATTTAAGGACTCAGTCACAGTGTTTACATGTTTCAATCTGACTCAACAAATACGAACGTTAAGTCTATTGCTTGGTGATTTGCAGTTAGATCTATTATGAACCACAAGCCCAGTCAACTTATTGGTTTAATCCAACTCAACTTAGTTGTATACTAGGCCTATTATCACTTGGTATGAAGTTGAAACTATTTTAACCAATACTATATATATCGTCCACAATCCTCCCTCCCACTATCAACATTGCACTGTTAATGCAGCATGTCGGAATCAAACTCGCGCCACTAACTTTGATGAATCGTAAGCGCTAACAATTTCAAAAGCACATGTTGTAGAAAGGTTGCACCCGTATCATACTTAAAGATTCAGCCACAATGCTAATGAGTTTCAACATGACTGAGTACACCTTAGTGCATGTTAGGTCTACTGTTGGATCTCTTTTACCGTACTATTGTGGATCAACTTCACTCAATTTTTAATCGAGCTCACCGGACTCAATTTATTAGTCTCATAAATTTATTATTGTGACTAGGGGTGTAAACGAGCCGAACATGAGCGAGCTGGGGTCGGCTCGTGTTCGGCTCGTTATTACACGAGCTGGCTCATTAAAGATCGTTCAAAATTCGTACGCCATTTAATAAACGAATTAAACACAGACGTTTATAAATGAAATTGAAACGAATAACAATAAAAAAAAAAAATATATTAAATATATTAAATTTTTTTTTTTATAAAATCTTATCCATTAGATTTTGATCTAATAGTTAAAATTTTATATACAAATGAGTCTTTTTATAATTAAGTTCGCATTTATATTTTTATTTTACAAAAAAATTAAATAATAAAAATATATATTATATATAATTATTTATTTATATATAAAAATATAAATTAAATAAATTATATAAATATAAAAATATATATATTCGAGAAATTTATTATCGAGGCCAGCAAAACCGGTACGGCGGCTCGTGTTCGTGTTTTATATGACGGCCCGTCTCGAGCATTCAGGCAAGGCAGAAATTTGGCTCATGAACAGCGAGCTGCCAATGACTGGATTGCCACCCAAACTGTGACCTAGCAAAATGTTGGTTCCATTTTAGCCAATAATAAATAGCTAGCAATAGGGACCCCTGACTTGTGGGCCCCACTAGAATTATTTAGCATGTGGTGGAGACACTTACTCACATGTCTAGAAACTTTAATTGCTAGTCCCCATTTTAAATTAATGGTTTGGGACCAGATCATGTACCTTTCAAACTACATAGGAAAAGTAAAATTGTGTTATTGTTGAATTGATTAATTAATATCTACTCCATCAATTTAATTATTTTCTCAATTCTAAAATATCACATGGCAATGAGTCATCAATTTGTTACAAGAAACTTCTTATTTAATAAATCTTCAATGGTCTTATACAAACCTAGCTTGGACTAGTATAATGAAATATTCCTTTCAAACTTAGATTAGTTATTCATTTATTATATTTTTAGGTATAAATTATGGAAATTAATTCACTCCTTAACTTTTATTTTTCTTTTGTTCAAATTTTTATACTTAGTTAATAATAAAAGGTTTGGTCAAATTTAATGATTTTTTTTTTTTTTGCAGATTATTATTCATTAACTGGTCTAAAGACTACAACAAAATACGTTTTAGACGACGTTTTTAGATAACGTTTTCTTTTAGCGTCTTTAATACTTGCGATTTAATGACAAGTATTATTAAGCGTCGCCGATAAATATATTTTTATTAAATATTTATAAATATTTTTCGACGCTATATTAAAACGTCAGTATATTAATTTATCCCGACATGTTTATTTAACGACTCTTTGCTCGACACTTTTACAAGCGTCGAGATTATTTTTACCGACGCTTTAAAGTGTCGCTAATTATTATTTAAAGTGTTCTTAAATGCAAGATTTTTTTTTTATAGTGATACAGTTTTCTTTATCAAAAAGCGAATTTAATGACGCTAATATGTATATTATGCTTACTTTTAATAAACTCGAAAATATCCCTAACGTTTCGAGTAAATTATTTAATTTTAAAAAATAAAAGCTAGTAATATTTCAATAAAAAAAAATTGAGGAGAACTAAAATATGTCCGATGCCTCATAATTTGAGCCAGAAGTTTTGTTTTGTTTTGTTTTGTTTTGTTTTTTTTTTGTTGAGAGAGATGGGTAGCGAAATTTCTTGCATTTCCGTTTGTTTTGTTAAGAAATAGAAACATTCCGAAATGTGAATGTTAGGATTGACTGGTCTGAATCTAAATGAAATGATCGCTCTTGCTTCTTTCAAGGACGATCGGTGAGCCAGAAGTTATATATATATTTGTGTAGAGTTTGGGACTAAAATGTTACGCGTCTTATAGTTTGAGTTACAAATTAATTATAACTAATTAAATTTGAAGGACCAAAAAACGTAAGTTATGCAAATATTATTTTAAAGTAAATTTACAATGGTCGGAATTATATAGTCCTTTTTCGAATAGAGATTATTGATCATCTGCATTTTTATTTGACGAAGAAAAAAGACCGACAATTGTAGAAAAGTCATTGGTGGAAGAGTCATCCCCCGCATCCGAGGTCACATGGTGTGACTTTTGGATTTTAATTTTTTATTTTTTTTTTCCCCTTTTTTTTTTTTCAAATATTTAGAAGAGCTTTGAAGCTTTAAATCTTGTAAAAATGTAAAATAGTTATTTTTAGCTACAACATTATCATATCTGGTCTTGTTTGTCTCGGAATAGCTATACTACTGTAACATGCAATCGCGAACATATACATATACGTCACACATCTGTGCTCTCCAGTTGGAGCTTTCGTTCGCCACACTATAACGTGGGATGGTTTCTGAGATCGATTTTGTCCAACTTCTAAATTAGTTTCTCGAGTTATAAAATGATTTAGTTTTCACAAATTCTACAAAATAAGATTCTCTAATAAAAATCACGGATTAGTTTTTTTTTTTTTTTTTTTTTCTAAAAGTTTTATTGTATATGTATTCTTGTTTCTCTACACGGTGAGTAATTAATTAAAGACACTATTTTTAAATTATGAAAAGCCTTAAAGAATTTTACTAAAATGCTATATGTAGTGTACTACATCTAACACACTTAATTAGATTCAATAATTCACTAAACTTATTTTAGGGTTTCAGTGAAAAAAAATAAAAATTGATAAGACGAGCGAGTAGATCAGCAACCAAAACGGTGGTGTGGTGTAAACTTTACACCTATGGCTATAGTTGTATACATAGTATTGTTCAAAATATTAATTAGAATAGTGCTTTTTAGCCACTACAATAATATAAAACACTGCCATAAACAGTATTTTTATTAAAATAACTTAATTGCCCCCTCTTTTTTTCCCCTATATATATACATCCCTATGGCGTGTGGCCATCTCACAACATATGTACACACACACACCCCTCCCCTTCAATATTAGCTAAAGATAAAAAAAAACAAGATGTCTCACCCATGTTCTCTTCTCCTGGCCTTGAATCTGATCACCATCACCTTGGCTTTGCTCTCTCAGAGATCTCAAGCCCAGTTGAGCCCCTCCTTCTACAACTCCACCTGCTCGAACGTGTCGGCGATCGTTCGCAGCACGGTCCAGCAGGCGCAGGCCTCCGATGTTCGCATTTACGCCAGCCTCACTCGCCTCTTCTTTCACGATTGCTTCGTCCAAGTAACCACTATTTTCTTATATATATATATAGAGTCCGGCTGCTATACGTACTATCAGTAACACGGAGGCTCTGTACGTACTACTGAAGTTATTTTTAATGATGGGGCTTTCAAATCGACGATTGGTTTTGTTAGACTTAATCTATACTATTAAAAGTATTTAGAACTAAATTTCATAATTTTTCGACATTATTTAGCTATCAAACGAACATCTTAAAAATGAACGATTAAAATAAAAATTCCATTAAAAATGATGATAAAATACTTGAATTTAAGATCACAAGCAGTAGTCTTACTCTATATAGTTAAAAAAAAAAATTATAAATATTTCATCAGATTTGGATTGTTTTATACCGTTAAATTTAGAAACGCATCACATCGGCCATTAAAATTATCAATTTTAAGACCTTTTGGTCACTAGTCAAAGAATATCAAAAAACATGTAATTTGGTTTCAAAATATTTTTAATAGCGTAAATCATGTCTAACGGCGCTGATCGTCGATTCGAAAGCCGCATCATCGAAAAGACTTGGTAGCACAAAGCCTCCGTGCTACTGATAGTATATATAGCAGCCTAGCTCTCTCTCTCTCTCTCTCTCTCTCTCTCTCACTCTCTCTATATATATATATATATATTCACTTCTTTTCTTATTCTAATCTCAAATCAAGAACTCAAAAGTTGTACATGAACAAACATTGAGTTAATGGCCCAATTTCCACATTAACATGCATTAAGTTAATTAAGATACTACTCTCCATATTATATATGCATTACTTTTTGTTTAAATATTTTGGTCTCTGAACTTATATGCATGTTGTGCTTTCGGTCGTAATAGTCAAGAAGTTTTACTTTTATGAGTTATTATTTTATTCCTTTTGTTTAAATATTTTAATTTGTCTCTGAATTTATAAGATTATGATGCTTACCGAATTTACGGCTAAAAATTAATCCTTTTAATATTCAAGAAGTAAAACTATATATAGCACATGTTAAAGTTCAGAAAAAGTGTACTGGATTTTATTCATCGATGAACTTGTTTGATCAACTGATCATCAGGGTTGCGACGGGTCGATTTTGTTGGTCAACAGTTCGACAATTCAGACCGAACAAGATGCGCGCCCGAACAAGAACTCGGTTCGAGGCTTCGACGTCGTCGCCGACATTAAGACCGCCGTGGAAAATGCCTGCCCGGGAGTCGTCTCCTGCGCCGATATCCTCGCTCTCACAGCTGAAGCTTCAGTTAACTTAGTAAGCCTTTTGTTTCCTCTGTGGATACATATGTAGTTTGCATATATATTTCTCTCTGTTAGTTAACCGGTAAAAATTATTTTCGCTATAAAATAATTTTATTTTATATTTTAACCTCATTTATAATTTTTTGACATTTTTATTTCATCTTTCTTAATTTGCTGGTTTTTTTTCTTATAAAATAACGCTCCAGAAATTAGAAATGGGCAAAATAATCATTCCAAAATTTTATTTGTAAAACTAACATTTCTTTCGCCACGTGGGCGTTACGTCGGAGAGTCTGATATTTGTTGTAAATACGGTAAATGATTCACCGTCTTATGAAGGCGGCATTGCGTTGGATCTAAATCAAAGACGGTGAATCGTTCATCGCCGTATAAAGACGGTGAACGATTCACCATCTTATCATAAAAAAATTTGTGCATTAGAATAGGTAAAAAATTTTTTTTGCACTAAAGACGATGAATGATTCAACGCTTCATTCACTATTTTCTAAAGCGCACCGCTTTTACAACAAATATAATAAGACGGTGAACGATTCACTGTCTTTGTGAGGAATCCTGGCGTGGCACTCACGTGACGAAAGAAGAGTTAATTTTACAAATAAATTTTGACAGAATCATTTTACCAATTTAAAGTTTCTGAAAGGGTTATTTTATAAAAAAGCCCCCATATCTCTATGAAACAAGTAGTAGTAATTAAGAAGGTGACAGGAAGTACTTCTCCTTAAAGTGAGATAATAATTCATTTTCTTAGTTGCAGCTTTTTATGTTGAGTAGGTCTTGTTACTTTATCTTTTTGACCAGTGAACCAGTGAAAAATCTATTGTTGGAACTAGGAGGATATATCTAGCATTGATAGTTCTAATAAATAGGGTTAATTATAACAATCAACTACCACCACCAATAAATTAATTTTTATCTTGTACTTTATTTCCATCTTTAATATATCAAAATTTAAAATAATTATTGAATTTATCTTTAAAATAAGTTTGCAGCGTTAAGCATATTTAACGCTATTAGATAAAATGAAGTTAAGAAAAAAAGTATATAGGGATATTCGGTGAGATCGCAGAAAATAGAGCGTAACCGACTTATCACCAAGCAATATTACGTACGAAAACAAACAGTTATTTTTTCAACGTACTTTCTCACCGCACATAACGCGGCGGTTATGTGAGGTGAGAAAATACGTTGAAAAAATACTCTGTTTGTTTCCGTACGTAATATTGTGTTCGGCATATCGCGAGATGAGTCGGTTACGTTATATTTTTTGCACTCCCACCGTAGAACGCATAAGCATATCCCTATATGCTTTTTATTCAACTCCATTATATCTAATAACGTTAGATAGGCGTCAATACCAAACTAAGCGGTAGTAAAATTTACATCTATTAACCTTGTTGGAAAATTAATAAATTAATTCATGATAAGAATCACATAAATTTTCGTATATCTTTTCTATTGCAGAATTAAGTTGTTATTATTCGGATCTAATATGATTCTAACTAAATCCCACAAATATAAGGATTTAAGCAGAATAGAATTTATCTTTTAGATTTATTTCTTATCTCTTATGGATTAATAAGAGTATTTTAGGTAAGTTCCAATGTAGATAAATGGTAACAAACTAGGGGAAAGTTAATGCAATTTTTATTAGAAGTAGGTAATAAATAAATTAAAATGGTGACATAGTTAGTTAGGAGATGGTATTTTAATGAGGGTTAGTTAGGATAAGATGATTTGAACAAGTTCTTTTACTCTCTTTTCTTTTTTTTTATTAAAATGCACCGTTGTGGTGATAGAATTTTAATTTATTGGATGTGTTTTATAATATTCAAAAGACATACTTCAAATTATAAGTTTTAGATTGAATATAAATTATTAAAAATATCGATCTCTCGTAATTTAATTTAACTTTATTTAGGTGCAAAACGGTTGTTTCACATTATATCGATCACAGCTAATTCAACTAGGCTCCTGACCTAATTAAATTCCTCCTATTTAATTCAAATTCATATTTTGATTGTTTTTTTCCAAAATTCTCACACTAGCTAGCATATAGGATAATGAAAAAAGTACCAACCCAAAATGCTTAAGCCCTGATACCAAATGTAACGACCCAGCACACTAGCAACAATAACTCGTTGAGTCCAAACACCAGTCTAAAATACTTAAGTTCATTTATAATTACTAGTGTCTAAGTTTCTTATATACCCAATAACATTCTCATTCCTATCTGACGTGAGATTATTAGATTGTGACATTTGACTATATTGTCACTTAGGGAGACATCAATTTATAGGGTGCTTGGAAATTAATGTAGTGAACTAAACAACAGGAGTGGCCAAAAAGGACTTCACCTCTCTCTTTATCACGGGCGAAATGATTATGGAACTTAATTTTGCGGATTGCAGAGACCTGCCACAGTACTACACAAGCAATCCATTGCACATATATTATTATTAGGGGCAATTGCTTATATATTTCTGAAAAGTTTTTAATTTTTCGATTTATCTCTCTTAGAAGGCTAATATTGAAAATACCCATTCTACGTTCCAACCTATTTCTAATATATCCTTAGAGTTAAAATCTGTTTAGTAACTCTGTTATCTCTGTAAAATTACTATTTTGCCTTTTTCAAAAATACCGTTCTAACATCACAGTCTTTTTTATTTGCCCTTAAAGTCAGGGGCACAAAAAGTATTTCGACTTTTGGTCTTTTCCAATATACCCCTCTACCGTCAACAACCTTTCTTATTTGCCCTTAAGTTAAGGGCAAAATTAGTATTTTAATTTTTTTTAACTGTAGTAGATATTTAATTCACGTTTAACCCAGATTAACTTAACAGGAGATAACTGCGGGGGTATTTTGAAATAACAGTGGAACGTATGAAGGGCATTTTAGAAAGAAAAAAAAGGTAGGGGTAGATCGGATATTTTCAGACGCATGAGGGGTATATAGGCAATTATCCCTTATTATTAGATAAAAAAAGCAAAGAGACAACTTGAAAAGTTGTTATCTTGGTTGCAATATTCTATGGAAAGGAGATTGTTATCAAATAAGATTTCTCTACTTAGATGCTTTAGGCATAATTTTCTCAAATAAGATAACCCCCTTTATTGTTTGCTATTATGAAAATTTTGATTAAACGAATGACCGTTAGAAAAATAGTTTCCACCTAAACTTCATTTCAATTAAAAATCATTTTCAACATGAAAAATAGTTACATGCACAAACAAGTCGACCCTTATTAGGCTTCGTTTGGTATTACGGGGAGACTGCGTTATGTGCGGTGAGAAAATACGTTGGGAAAATACCTTGTTTGTTTCCGTACGTAATATTGCGTTCCGCATATCGCGATGAGTCAGTTACGATATATTTTCTGCATTCCCACCGGAAAACGCAGAAGCATATCCCTATATACTTTTTCTACAACTTCATTTTATATAATAACGTTATATAGGCCTCAATACCAAACTAAGCCTTAGTGGAGTTCAGCTTGAGCTTGGTTTGTTGAGCATATCTTTATGTTGAGCTTGATTAAAAATTTTATTCTTTTTAATCTTTATGTTGAAGTGCAACTAATTTATCTCATAATTATAATTGTAATAGTCTGGAGGACCCTCATGGACTGTGCTACTAGGGAGAAGGGATAGCACCACTGCAAATATCACAGCAGCCAACAATCTCCCCAGCCCCTTCGATAACCTGACCACTCTCGAAAAGAAGTTCTCCGACGTCGGCCTCAACGACACTGATCTCGTCGCATTATCAGGTATCTTCTGCATAATCATCAAATACCAACACTTGTTTCTATTGCCATTGTTATTCTCATTAGATCAGTTTCTCTGCTCGAAATGTAATTGTCAAACATTCTAAAATACATACAAAACTGAGACACGTTATTGTCTTGATCAAGCATGGCTTAACCATTAATCCCAAAAGCTCGGTACTGCTGGGAATACTTCGCAACTAATTCACTTAAAGTCGCATCAAACAAGGCCGTGCTTCATCGGTCTCGATTGTGACTCGCCCACTTACCACGTCATTTCGAATACGACTCTCGCTCAACCCGCCTCACACCGGGCTGAATACGACTGCCCACATACTCTTCCGCCACAGCACAGACGTCACCACTTGCCCAACAATTATGGCCTGTTTAGTTATTAATGTAACGTGTTTTCGTAGCAATTTAATATTCTCGTATATATTCACTTTTGTCAATAACAGGAGCTCACACATTCGGCCGAGGCCAATGCCAGTTCTTCGTCAACCGACTCTACAATTTTAGCGGTACCGGAAATCCGGACCCAAGCCTGAACTCAACCTACCTAACCACATTGCAGCAGAACTGCCCCCAGGGCGGGAACGGATCGGTCCTGAACAATCTCGACCCAACCACGCCGAACACATTCGATGTCAACTACTATACAAATCTGCAGAACCACCAAGGGCTCTTCTCGTCCGACCAGGAGCTCCTATCGGATCCTAACGCGACAACAACCGCCTCGATTGTCAACAATTTCGCCGGCAATCAGAGCGCGTTCTTTGATAGCTTTGTGCAGTCGATGATCAACATGGGGAACATTAGTCCCTTGACAGGGAGCAGTGGGGAGATCAGAACTAATTGCAGTGTGGTGAATAGCGGATCCGGTTTGGAGCTGCATATTCGGATCGGACAAGATTCCGACTCGGGTTCAGCGGCAGAATAAGATGTTAAAAAATAGGGTAAATTGCAAATTTGGTTTTCAAACTATGAGGTGGGTGACATTTTGGTCCTCAAACTTTAATTTATTACCATTTCTCGGTCAAACTTTCGGAATTGGTGCGATTAAATCCTCTGATCTTAATTAAATTGACTAAATATTGATATATCACTAATGTAAAAGTGATATAGCAGTGATGTGATTGATAATATATCAATAATTAAGATGACACATCACTTTTATATCATTGATATACCAATATTTAGTTAACTAAATTAGATTGTGGGACTTGATTACAATAATTTTGAAAGTTTCAGTCAGAAATTATAATAAATTAAAGTTTGAGAACTAAAACGTACATCACAGCCCGCATTGTTTGAGGAATAAACACATGCAATTTACCATAAGAGTATATGCAGTATTGGAACTTTAAGTCTAAACTTTGAACTTTTTGTGATCACAATAATATGATTTGAGATATAACCTCCTTTTTTTTCTCTCTCTCTTCTCTCTCTCTCTCTCTCTCTCACACTCTTTCTCATCTTAATTACTGTTTCCTCATCCACCACCATACTTAGGTGCGAGAAAAAAGTCTAAAATTTGGTAATCATATAGATGATGTGGTAGTCTTCAACTAATCACATTTAAACCATGGAAAATGCTAAATGTACACCCCAAAAGGGGGTGTACATCTTACAACCCACCCATCCTAGGGTGGGAATTTACTCACCAGTCACATGATGTGACTAGTGAATTACACCTCACCAAGGATGGGTGGGGTTGTAAGATGTACACCCCTTTGGGGTGTACACCTAGCATTACTCTTGCAAAGAACTGCCAGTCATACACAAGCAATTAATTGCACAGATTTTTCTCAAAAAAAAAAAAAAAAAAAAAAATTCATTGCACAGATTATTAAATTAAAAACCAAAGAGACAAGTTGGAAATGTCATTATCTGTTGGGAAAATTCTTTCTAAATCTTTAGAAAAACTTCCGTATAACCAATTTTAAACGAAAACAATAAAACTTATGTTTTGTAAACCGTAGGCAAGAATTAAATAGCATGTTAGGATTTGGTTAGATTTGTAATTAAATTCTATTTGGATTAGAATTAATATTTAAATCTATTGAAGATACATTAAGATTTAAATATTAATTAGAGAATAAATCTAACTGGATTAGGATTGATATTTAAATCTATTGGAGATAAGTTAAGATAGATTTAGATATTAATTAGAATAGAAATTCTAAATATACTAGGATTGGGTACGTTCTCGGTTGAGCATTATATATATAATGCTTTAGGCTAATTAATTAGCCAATGAAGCAGCTAATAAGGGGTGTTGTGAGCCCAAGCAGCAACAAAAGCTGTGAGAGAGAGATAGTACGGATGGAGCCTCTTTGGGCTACCGTACCAAGAGAGAAAAAGAGAGGGAGAGATAGAGTAGTGCACCTAGTGTATGGGTGCGCGATGAGGATTGTCTTCTTTGTGGGCTTATAGAAGACGAGAGAAGGGCAGAAAAAATTCAAGAAAGAGGGCTCGGGTTGTAGCTACTCTATGAAAAAGAGGAGTCAGGTATAATCTTCTCTTATTTAATAAATCTTATTTTATCCGCATATTTTTCTCTTTTATGATTGTATCAGCTTTTTCTGAGTAACGTAGACGGGTTTATGGTGAAAACCCGATTCGACGCTTAAGTTGCGGAATCCCAATAATCGATACCGAATCCACAGCAGTCGGTATCGGAGCGGTTGCGGATTCACAAGATTCGGTACCGGGGCGAGTACCGGATTCCCAACATAACAAATACTATATATGAAGAGAAAGAGATCATACGAGGCTTGTGAGTTGAAACGTGTAAAGTACTGTCCTAAAAGCGAGATTGTCCCTCCACGTGCAAGGCTCCAACAAGCACTCCTAGCGATACAACAACCACTATCCATCCCGTCGGCGCGTCTTTAGGGTGGTGCATGCAACACGAACCCAATAGGCTTGTACGGATCCGGCAAAAGAAAGCTCAATGTAAAATAAGACAAAGTTCAATGCAAACGGAGGTGAAGCTCAAAGTAGAGAATGGAGGAAGAATGGGCTCTAGTATAGGCCCTTACCAAGGAAATATAATCATTAGGTTAAATATAAAATCTCAAAAAATAAAATAATATAAAAATGCATGTTAAGTGAACCGGGTCCAGGATAGCATGCGCCGCCGCCACTCGCCGCCTGGCCCGTGCTCATGCTGTGCGTGCGTTTAGTCACGAGCTTTATTCCTGTGTTCTTCCAAGCAACTAACTTGAGAGTAAGAGAGTATATAAAATATGATGCCCCAACATCCCAGGGGTCATCTATTCTAGGACTATTCCAATCCTATAACGCTTAACTCTCTTAACTTTTTAGACCTAACAACCACCCAAAATGCTTAAACTGGATTAAGAGTTTTAGTCTTATTATATCATATATATAGAACTATTCTGGGTCTCACATTCTCTTCCTTAAAGCTCTAAAATTCTCGTCAGGCACCGACTCACAAGTACTAGGCGATGTGAGACTTATCTCGCTAGCCTTGTCATTCCGACCCTTGCACAGCCGGGACTCATAAGCTTTTGCCACGTGGCAGCACCATAGTCTCTACTTCTCAAAATTTCTACTCTCTAATCATTGCGACCTCTCGCCTTCCTTGTAACGTCTGCCTCTTCGGTTATCCATTTTATTAACTCCTTCCCTGTAACGTCTGTCTCATTAATTGCTTCCCCGCTACGTATGCCTCTTCGAATTTTCGTCTCATTAATTATTTCTCTATAATGTCGCTGCTTCGACTTCTCGCCACATTAGTTTCATTTTCTAATAGGCGTTGCCCGAGGAGCCCGTGGGCACGACATAAGGTGTCCTCGACAACGACCTCGCCTACTACGTCTGTGACACCCCAATAGTCCCCACATCGGATGGGAATGGGGTTGTCATTGGGTTTATATGAGACTTGGACACTAGTAATAATAACTGGGCTTAAGCATTTTGGGCCGGTGGTTGGGCCCAACGAGTTATTGTTGCTAGTGGGCTGGGTCGTTACATTTGGTATCAGAGCCGGTTCACCAGCTGGACATGTGTGGCGAGTCTCGGCTGAGCCAGGGTCTGGATGACGGGCTAGCGAGGCGAGTCTCACATAGCCTGGTGATCTTGGGCTGTGTGTGTGTGTGATTGGACTGACGAGGACGTCAGGGCCTTAACGGGGGGAGTCTCTGACACCCCAATAGTCCCACATCGGATGGGAATGGGGTTGTCATTGGGTTTATATGAGACTTGGACACTAGTAATAATAACTGGGCTTAAGTATTTTGGGCCGATGGTTGGGCCCAACGAGTTATTGTTGCTAGTGGGCTGGGTCGTTACAACGTCCACTCCAAACTCAAGCCCCATAGACGCGCCGCCCTCGCCCTCACAGTCAACGTCGGGTGAGCCGAACTCTAACCCTAACCTTCAACCCTCTTCCCTCGATCTCGACCACTTAAATTTGTAATGTATAGTTATGCAAAGGGTGTGTATCCCTCTCTTCTAATGGCCACCGAGGACAAAAAATATGGGCTAAGATATGGACTTGCCGAAAAAGGGTTGAAGGCACAGTAGTATTTTACGAAATCATCGGCGTTAGTAGAGAATGCCTTAAATGAGAGTACAAAGGGGTCTGATTTCTATGTAACAAATTTTTTTCTCCTATAGTTTTTTTTAGGCTAAATTACATAAAATCTCTCTGTTAAAATTTGATTTTTCACTTTCCCCCTCTATCATTTAAAAATCTACACTTTGCCCCCTTGTAAAATAAAAAATATTCACTTCACCCCTTGCTATTAGCGATCCTTTAGGATTCCGTTATAAAATATTTTTTATGCCAAAAATACCCTCCGCCCTCTCTACTGTGCTTCGTCCTCCTCCGCCTCTCCGCCTCGCCCTCTTTCACTGCCTCACCCTCTTCCACATCTCCGTCCACGCCCATAAACACCCTCTCGCCCTCCTCCACTGCCTTGCCTTCGCCCTCGTTGCCCTTACCTACTTTTTCATCCACGCCCACCTTGATTTCCCCCTACTATCGTCGAAATGGAGGGGCAACGAGAGTGCGGGAGGAGAAGGGGAGCAGATCGAGAAGAAAATAGAGAGGAACCGTGGCCGATCGAGGTGGCGGATATAACGAAAAACACGAAAATGGTGAGGAACAAAATGGTCATTTTGTCATCACATTTCACACTGTATCCCTTCTATGAATATTTTTTATTTTATAAGAGGGCAACGCCACATGATGAAGAGCTCAAATACTAGATATATATATGTGTATGTGTGTGTGTGTAAGCAGTAAAAGGTAAGGATGAAAGGAAAATTACCGAGCACATATGCAACACTGAACTGACTCTAGATCGAAATACCCACCTGTGTTTGTCGTCGTGTCTAGCTCCTACGAGGCTAGGGACACTAATCGGGCCTACGATAGGTCTACCGAGTCAGGATCTAATCCACATGACTCAAAACACATCGCTCACAAATCCAAATTCTCCCACAGAATCGATTTCCCAAAACTAATCCCCAAACTAGCCGAAAATTCTGAAAATGCACCGAGACACCCCCGGGACCCACGAAACATTCCGAAAAGCATTGACACACACTAAGAGTCACCCATTGTCTTGAAACATATCAATTCAAGTGTTTAGACCACAAACACAAGTCTCTAAGTCAACTCGGCTGTCGCCAATCTATTGTTCACTACTAGGCTTCCAGAAGTGTTCACTTTGGCACCAGAAGCCTCCGCCGCTCATCGATCACCTTTGAACACATGAGGCAACCATAACAGGCGGTCAACAAAGCTAAGCGATCATTTTCGAGCAATCACACCACCGAAAATCCATCGCGATGCAAAACGGCGCTCTACCAACGATTTTGTCGAAAAATACACTGAAACGCTACTACTGATCGTACGCGAGCTTCGAAACCTGGAGAACAAGTCTAGAGGGTCACAACAAGTTACCACACAATGCTCGAGGCAGCCCATAATGCCCTAAATACAAGATGGCCTCTGAGGCACCGGATAATTGCAACATTATGTCCAAAATGGCAATGTTTAGGGTCGTTATCGAAATCCGCGCAACTCCGGTATGGAGCGAGGGCATGGGCTGATAGATCTCGACATGCCAGACACTGTGCTCACTATTCAGGGCATGCACGACAGCCAAGGAGCGCTGTGGAGCTTCTCCAAGTTCAGTGACCAATTAAGTAGCTCCAGGAGATGGGGAGCCAAAACTCAGTAATAAAGGGTCGCCGAAGGAAACGGAGGTGAGCACAGCATTTAGCAAGTCAAGGGGATTGCCGTGCTCACGTACAAATTAGTCAGGGTGCTTTGGATGGTTCAAAGTTGCGAACGGGGCACATTTGAGCCCTAACTAAAGTTGCAGGGAGCAGGGAGCCCTTTGGTCGGTTGCCGGTGGCCTGTCGGCGCGCGCGGGCACTGGCGGGAATCGGCGGCGAAAGGGGAGGAAACTGAGTGCTCCCCCCACCAGCCAGCGAGGAGTAGTGGATAATTTGACATTTGTACTCTTTTTATCTTATACAGTTGTGATGACAAAATTGCAAATATAAACAGTTCTCTAATGGTAACAAATCAGAAAGTATATTTGAAAATTTAGAACTTTTGTAGCGACGATATATAAAAGTTTAATTTTTTAGAAATATATTTATAATTCAGTATATTTGTAGAAACCTGTATGTATTTATTTAAGTATAAAAATATAGAAGTATATAAAATATTTAAAAAAATTTTAGACGTACGTAGGTAATTATACTTTTTTTTAACTAAATCTTCAAAAGTCAGAATTAAATACTCCTTTCAAACAGGAGAGTAATCACATCTACATTTTCATTTGACAAAAAAAAAACCCTAATTGTAGAAAAGTCATGGGTTGAAGAGTCATCCCAACATGCGAGTACACATGGTGTGAATTCTCGAATTTCCACGTGATGTGATGAAGCTTTCAAATTTTTTTTCCACTTTTTTTTTTTTTTTTTTTTTGAATAATCCAATCTCCATCTCGAATTATTTACAATCCAAAGCCGTTGAAACTGGCCTTTTCAATAGTATTAAAAAGAAAAAACGAAGAGCTTCCAAGGGAAAATATGAAATAGTTGCTTTCAGCTACAATTCTCATATTAGGTCTTAATCTTTCTCTCAATTGGAGCTAAAGTGTAACACGTACTTGTATATTTGTGACGCCCCATTTTTTAGGGCGTCAACCATTCTAAGATTATTCTAATCCTTATACGATTAATTTTTTTAACCTTTTAGTACTAACCACCATCCAAAATATTATAATCGGATATGATTGACTCATTTAACCTCTTGATCCTAATCACCACCCAAAATACGATAATCGGATTAAGAGTTTTTAGCCTTATTATATTTTATATATAAGATTATTTAGGGTCTCACACTCTCCCACATTTTAAGCCCTAACGTTTCCGCCACGCTAAAACTCACAAGTATTAGATGCTGTGAAACTCGTCTGGTTAGTTTTAACCGACCTTGTGGGACTAGAAGTCGTACTCTGCCTTCAGCAGTCATCAGCATGAAAGTCTTACTCTCCCCGTTGTTTAATTTGGCTCAATATATTGAGATTCATTTTAGACTTTCGGATGGTAATTTTCTTTGATACCAACTTTAACACCCCACTTACCAGAGGATTATTCATCATAGGACTACTCCAGCCCTGCCACATAATTTTTTTACTCTCTTGGGCCTATCTACTACCCAAAATACTCTAGTAGGATTAAGAGTTTTTAGCCCTAATATATTTTAGGGATAATTGCCTATATACTTCTCATACAGTTGAAAATATTCAATTTATCTTTACCTTTTTTTTCTTTCTAAAATACCCTCACATGTTCCACCGTTATTGTAAAATACCCCCACAGTTATCTCCTGTTAAGTTAACTTGGGTTAAATGTGAGTTAAATATTTACCACAGTTAAAAAAAAAAATACCAATTTTGCTATTAACTTAAGGATAAATAAGAAATATTGGTGACGATAGAGGGGTATATTGGAAAAGACCAAAAGTTAAAATACTTTTTTTATCCCTAACTTTAAGGGCAAATAAGAAAGACAATGATGGCGCAAGAGTATATTTGAAAGGATAAAATAGTAATTTTACAGAGATAACAGAGTTAATTAACAAATTTTAACTCTAGGTTGGAACGTAGAAAGGGTAATTTTAATATTAGCCTTATTAAATGGGTAAATCAAAAAGTCGGAAACATTTTAGGGGTATATAAGCAATTGTCCTTATATTTTATATATAGAACTATTCGGTGTCTTATAATTTTTATATCGGACATTTTTGCTTCCCGGTTAGAGCTTTCACTCACCACATTGTAGGGCGTGCATAGGGCCCTTTTGGCCTAACTTTTGAAAAAGTAATTTTGGTTAAAAACAGTAGAGCGTTTGGTTGATTTTCGATAAAGGTAATTTTTCTAAAATTATTTTGAAAAGCTGTTTGGCAAAATATTTTTAATGTTCGTATAAAATAATATTTTTATTTAATTTTATTTTAAAATAATTTAAAATTAAAATTTATAAATTTCAAAATTATACAAAATTTAAAATTTGATAATTTAATATCAAAATAATTTTAAATTTTAAAATTTAAAATTTTAAAATTTAAAATTTAAACTTTAAAATAATAATGAAATATAAAATATAAAATATAAAATTTGAAATATAAATTTAAAAATTGTAATTTTTAAATTACAAGTTATAATTTGAAGATTAAAACTTCTAATTTAAATTTTAAAATTTTAAATTTAAATTTAAAATCTAAAATGTCAAATTTTTAATTTTATCTTAAATTTGAAATTTTAAATTTGAAAAGTTAAAATCTAAAATTACAGATTTGAAATTTAAAATTAAATTTTAAAAATTAGAGTTTGAAATATATTTTTCAAATTTTAAATTTTAAAAGTTAAAAATTTAAAATTCAAAATTGAATACGAAAATTAAAATTTAAAATTAAATTTAAATTTAAACATGAAATTTAAAATTAAAATAAAAATTTGAAGTTTGAGTCCAAAATCAGAATCAAATTTCAAGAAATTATTTTTTCTTATGATTGGGGCATACAAAATCAGTTTTGAGAAACGAATCGATTTTAAAAAATAATTTGCCAAATACTATATTGAGCCGAAAATCACTTTCGAACCCAAAATTATTTTTTAATTGCTAGGCCAAACACCCCAAAAGCAATCGACAAAATAGATGTGTAGTACCAATTTTGTCCAACTTCTAATTAATCCGGCTTCTCTCGTGATAAAAGTTCTACTAATATAATTATTATTTATAATTAATAATTAATTATATATAATAAATTAATAATAATATCGATTATCTAATTACTAAGAATTATTAATTAATAATAATATAAATTATATAATTAATAATAATAATAGTTATTAATAAATAATATTAATTATAAATAATAAATTAATAATAATTATTATCTAATTAATAATAATTAATTATAAAAATTAAATATATTAATTAGATTATGTTGATATCAAAATTGAGCCGACCTAACCCACGTATGAGCCAATAAGGACACGTGGTACAGCAGGAGTTGGCAATAAAGCGCCTGAAGGAAGGCGGGAACGGTTGAAGATTGGGGCGTAACTTTCATAAGAAATTGGCGTAACTTTCATGAGGAGTTAGTGTAACTTCCACATGGTTACAACCACTCCCCCCAAACTACTTTCAACCAACCAATAATGTGGGCTACAAATAATAACTTTGAAGCCTGCAATTGAGATCTTTTTTCCTGCGAACAAAAGACCACCCATATTTTCCTGCATTTCCTTTCTTGCATTTACTGCTTTCCCTAGGAGCAGCCGGTAACTTAGTTGTTTGGAGTTTGTGTGCCCTTTGGGCATCACTCCTGAGTCCGTGTCTCTACTGTTGTAGACTAAACTTGAGTCCTGTCGCTGCACCACTCCCGTGTTTTTCCATCTTCTATTCAATAGAAATTCATCATTCGGCTGTGTCAGGCCGATCAGAATTTGTGTTGTGGTAGTCATTCGGCTCATTTTTGTACTTCTTCTTCGCTCTCTTTTGTGCATTCAGCTCATCTTTCCGAACCGAGAATAGAATAGAGTTATTCGAACCCGGCTGGCTTGATCTCTCGCCGGCCGAATTGCTTGATCAGTCAAAGGACGCAAACTTCTAGGGTCACTATCCGCAGCCGTTCCGCACTCGACGCGCTTCCCAAGGAGGATCTTTGACCAGATCAAGATTCGGAAAAATTCGGCAGCCTAACAAATTAATTAAAGATTTACCGTCATTAAAATTTAATTTAAATTTTAATTAACCTTGTTATCATCGGGAAACAAGTTTGTTCCAGAAAAAAGATAAAACATAAGTTCCAGTCTTATACCAACTTATTTCAGAAATTCAAAAATTACTTTTCCCGAAAACCAAACACAGCGTTTGGAAATAAAAGGGAGAACAAAGACATATTCCCCTCGTTGAATTATTTTGCATGTGGTGTGGGGCGCGCGCTTACTGGCATGCCTAGCTAATTTAATATCCGGTCCCCGTGTTAAAGGTTTGGGGCCAAATCATGTACCTTTTAAACAATTTGAGAAGTCAAAAAATGGGTTATTATTGAATTGATTAGCCAAAACCTAATCCACTAATTTATTTTCTTAATTATAGAATATTATGTCGGATTGAGTCATTAGTTGTTAGCACGAAATTCTAATTTAATAAATCTTCTTCTACAAAAATAAGATTTATTGATCTATATTTTTAGGTAGAAATGTATGGAAATTAAACCCCTAAACTATTAGGAATTTTGTAATAGCCCCTCACTACAACAGAATTAAATTATAAGGACACATGTTTGGGATACTTTTGTATAAGTGTCCCATTTATGTTAAAACTTAAACAAACATCTACTAATGCCTAAATATAACGCCCAATCCAACAAAAAATAAAAGGTTATTCTACTCAACTCATCCCAACCAACCCATTTGACCCGATTACAAACAGAAAAGAAGAAAGAAAAAAAAAATCAATTACTATCTCCCCTTCTCCCTTCATTCAATCCACTGAAATTCTAGAGGAAGAGCCCTTTCCTGTCGTCCTCCTCCGCCACCGCAGCCAATGAGATAGAGTTTCGACGGTTGCTAAATGTTTAAATAAGTGTTGGTAAATTAGCAGCACTTTTTTATATTATAGCGACACTCTTTAACTGTCACTATATACCTAGCAACCCCACATATAGCAACACTTTTTAAAAATATCGGTAATTTAGCTAGCTGTACTTTTTTTGACATGTACCAATATTTAAAAGTGTCGGTATAGACCGTTTTTGTTATAGTGCCTCAACTATTTTTTGTGATGCAAACTCCTCAACTTACTCTTTTTTTCTTTTTTTTTTTTTCCAAATTTGAAATTTTCTACTTAGCTAATAAAAGATTTTGTCAAATTTAGTGATTTTTTTAGTTATTAACCATTAGCTAGTCTAGTTTTATTTATTAAAAAGTGAATTTAATGACTCAAATGTGCATGTTATGCTAACTTTCAATAAACTTGATAAAATTCTAATATTTTGACTAAATTATTAAATTGTAAAAAATAAAAGCTAAGAAGATTTCAATAAAACAAAATAAAATTGAGGGGTTCTATACTAATTTTTATGATAATTTCGAGACCTAAAATGTATTCTTCGAGCTAGAAATTACTAGTGATTAAAATTTGGTGACTCAAGTGTTCGCACGTCTCATAATTTGAGTCAGAAATTATAATTAATTAAAATTTGATGACATAAGTATTGCACACCTCATAGTTTGAGGACCAAAAATGTTAGTTAGTCAAACATTTTTACGCTGCTTAGAAAACTAATAAAAAAATATCTTTTAACATTTTAAGTTATTCTAAATATACCCTAGAGTTAGATTCTACAAGTGAAAGGATAGAAATTTAATCCAAATTTAATGCAAGATGACTTAATGGGTACTAAAAATGAGGTTATTTTTGAATAACGGAGATATATCCGATGGTATATTGAAAATAATAAATAGGATTAATTAATTGCAACGGATAGAAATTTAATCCGAATTTAATGCAAGATGACTTAATGAGTACTAAAAATGAGGTTATTTTTGAATAACGGAGATATATCGGATGGTATATTGAAAATAAAAAATAGAATTAATTGCAACGGATAGAAATTTAATCCGAATTTAATGCAAGATGACTTAATGGGTACTAAAAACGAGGTTATTTTTGAATAACGGAGATATATCCGATGGAGTATTGAAAATAAAAAATAGGATTAATTGCATACATGTTTTTATAAATATAGTGAATTATAAATATATCTCTACAAATTCAGTTTTCATATGTTGTTACTATAAAAGTTCTAATTTTTTTAAATATATTTCTACTGTTAAAATTTGTTAGAAAATTTTATTTAACCATATGTTAAATACTTAACCCTGCTTAATTTATTAGATAATTTGATATTTTTACTCTTTTTATCATATAACTATGTGATGGCAAAATTGCAAATATAAATAGTCCTCTAATGGTAACAAACCAGAAGGTATATTTGAACTTTCGTAGGAATAGTATATGAAAATTGAATTTTTTAGAAATATATTTATAATTCAGTATATTTGTAGGGGCTTGCATGTATTTAAGCCCTAAAATATAGAAGAATATAAAATATATATATATTTTTTTTGAGAGATAGGTATATAGCATGCTATCCGCTTCGTTTATTTCGTTAAGAAATAAACTTAGCTAGAAATGTCAATCAATTAGGATTCAAACTCGGATCTCATCAACTCTTTCTTTCTTTTCGAATGATCGGTAAGTATATAAAATATTTTGAAAATTTTTAGACGTATGCAGGTAATTATACTTTTTTTTTTTTTTTTAAGTAAATCTTCAAAGGTAAGAATTAAATACTCCTTTCAAACAGGAGAGTAGTAATCATATCTACATTTTTATTTGAGAAAAAAAAGAAGCACAATTAATTGTAGAAAAGTCATTGGTGGAAGAGTCATCCCAACATGCGACGACACATGGTGTGAACTCTCGATTTTTCCACGCGCGTGATGATGTGATGAAGCTTTCAATTTTTTTTTTTTTTTTTTACTTTTTTTTTTTAAAATAATCCAATCCTTATCTCGGTTGGTAATTGATAGTATTAAAAAGAAAACACGAAGAGCTCTCAAACTAAAATATAAACTAAAATATAAAATAATTGTTTATAGCCGCCATATTATCATATTAGGTGTTAATTTGTCTCTCGATTGGAGCTAAAATAGGACACATACTGGTATACTAGTACGTGTAGTAACCCGTGCATTACGATGGATAGTTTAGATTAGGATTAAAATAGATGAACCATTAATGAGACATTATGTTTGTAGAAAATGCTAAGGGTTAGATTAAGGTGAGTGGACTATTAATTAGATGTTATGTTTGTAGGAAAGACGAAAGGTTGTGTTAAGGTTAATGGACTATTAGTTAGATGTTATAGGTATGAAGGGAAGGGCAAAGAGTTGGTTTCGCTGAAGAAAGGAAACTCCGCCACATGGCTTGTTTTTTGGGAAATAATGTATAGGTGTAGGTATAGATGCCGCCACGTGGTAAGATTAAGAGGAATATCATGCCGTCAAGTGGCAAGATTAGGAGAAATAATGTATAGATAGATATAGATTATCATATCTGTGACGGCCCATTTTTCAGGAGGTAATTCATTCTACTATTACTTTACTCGTAACACGTTTAACTCTCTTAACTTTTTGGGTCTACTTACTCTGCACCCAAATATTATTGTCGGATTAAAAATTTTGAGCCCTATTATATCTTATATATAGGATTATTTGGACCCTTTTAAGTTATGACATTCCCGTCATACTCAGACTCTCATAAGTATTAAGCGATGTTAGACTCGTATCGCTAATCTTAACCGATTTTGTAGAGAAGTCGTGCTCTGCCCGCAACAATCATCAATATGAGTGTTTCATTCCTTCCGCTTTTTAATCTGGCTCAACAAAAATTTATCTCAAACTTTCGGTTGGTAATTGTCTCTAATACCAACTGTGACATCTCACTTCCTAGAAAATCATCCATTATAGGACTACTTTAGTTCTAGTAAACTTAACCCTCTTAACCTCTTGAGCCTATCTACCATCCAAAATATCATAAACGAGTTAAGAGTTTTAGCTCAATTAATAATATCTTATATATAGCACTATTTGGGATCGATCTCATAATATTTATGTCGCACATGCATCTTTGCTCCCCGGTTAGAGCTTTTGCTCACCACACTGTGGGGCGATGGGAGCTAGGGGTGGAAACGAGCCGAGCTCGAGCGAGCTTACCTCGGCTCAAATTCGACTTGAAATTAATTTCGAGCCTAAATTTAATTAAGCTGATTGAAATTAATTCGAGCCGAGCTCGAGCGAGCCTAATTTCGAGTCGAGCGAGTTCGAGCCTTAAATGAGCCGCTTGAAATTCTCAACATCATACGATCAATAGTTTAATTTGTATAGAATATTATCTATAATTTGATACAAAAATATGTTTAATAGATCAAAATACAAATTAATTATATAAAATATAGTATTATAATATGAAAAAAAATAATTTATGAATTGCATATCAAATTTTTTCAGCCTCACATGTCTTCTCTTCCGCCCTCAATCTCTATATTATTTATTTTTATTTATGCGGTTAAAAATAAATAAATTATATAGAAAAATATTGAATTAAACTATTCAATCATATAAAATAAAATTAAAATTATATATAAATAATAATTTTTTATTTATAAAAATACTATGTATATTTTTTCAAGCATATAATTAATATCAAGGTGGGCAACAGCAGACATATGCTGTTATTCGGTAACTTTGAGGACTTCCGGCTTGGCCACTTAGGGTGAAAGACCGAAAAAGAGAAAGAGAGAAACATATTGAAAATTTAGAGCTCTATGAAAAAAAGAAAGAAAGAATTAATATATAAATTTAGTAAAATTTTGCTCTTTTATTAGTCTATTAGGTTTGTTTTTATGGCCCAACAATATTGGTCCAATTTTAACTAAACTCAGATTATTCACGAACTACTGTGCTATCGAAAATATAGAGGATTTGATGTTTCCGAATTTTTGACCTTTTGATTAAGAATTGTATGGTTGGGATGATTGCGGCCCTTTCTAGGATTAAATAATATTTCTAAAATTGAATGATCCCAACAGAGTAATAATAGTATTAATGCAAAAATAAGAAATGATTAAAGGGATGGATCTAAGAATCAAAAAGTCGAAAACACCAGATCCTCTATACTTTCGATAACATAGTAGCTCTACTATATATATATATTCGAGCTTTTCGAACTTTTCGAGTCTAATTCGAAGGAGCGGAGTAATACTCAAGCTCGGCTTGAAATAAATTTCGAGTTTTTTTTTTTTTGTTCAAGTTCGGCTCATTTAGTTTCGAGTCGAGGCTAGCCAAATATCGAGTCGAACGCGAGTCGAATGCGAGCCAGCTCGCTCATTTGCCAGCCCTGATGGGAGCTCAGATACAGCAATCGACAAAATAGTTATGTAGTATCAATTTCGTCCAACATCCAATTAATTCAGCTTCTCCAGTGATAAAAAGATTCATAGTTTCAACGGATTCTACAAAACTAAGATTTTCTAATGAAGATCATCATCTACCTTTCTAATTAAAAGTTATACTAATTAAATATTTGTTAACACGCGGTGAATAAAAAACACTAATTTTATTTTATGAAAGCCCTAAAGAATTTTTTTAAAAAAATGTTATCTACAGTTCTCCGTCAAATCCCTTTAACAACAGTTCTCCGTCAAATTCCTTTACCAATCCCTTTACCACCACTAAGGCTTCGTTTGGTTCGGGTATAAGCAAGAACTAGTTATACCAGGGATAAGTACAAGTATTGATTTTCGTAGGAATAAGAGTGTTTTTTTATTTGGATGAAATTGTGAGTATAAGCTGGAACTAGAAAAATTGTGTTTGGATGGTTAGATTGGAACAAGAGGAATAAGGATTATAATTTGAAATTAAAATTATATTATCTAATTAATTAACATCAAATATTATATTTATAATTTAATTTTTAAATGTTATATTTATAATATTTAATTAAGATTCATAATTTTAAAATTTAAATATTTTAAAATTTTAATTTTAAATTTTAAAACTTATAATTGTTAAAATTAAAATTTTAAAATTATTAAATTTAAATTTAAGACCAATTTTAAAATTAAAAAATATCAAATATCAAATTTAAAAATTAAAAATTAAAGTTAAAAATTAGAATTTTAAATTATAAATTTTAATTCTAAAATTATAAATTAAATATTTTCAAAATTATAATTTTGATTTATTTTTAAAATTTAAATTCTAATTTAAAACTTATCTCTCTCTCTCTCTCTCTCTCTCTCTCTCTCTCTATACTCAAGTGGGCTGGAACAAGCTTGTTTGTTCCAGCCCTACACCCTTAAGGGTGTACAACCCGTTAAGGGTGGGAACAACTGTTCCCACCATTAACTTTTTTTGTTTGGGTACAAGAGGGGGGATAAGGGGCTTATCCCCCCTCTTGTACCCAATCCAAACGGTACCTTACTGACAGCGGACTAAGAGGCTAAACGAGTACATTTATTTGGAAAATTAAAATTCCTGCCAAGATGCAAGTGTTCTTATGGCTGCTCCTGCGAAAGAGAATCTTGACTGCCGACCGTTTATATAAACGCGGATGGCTAGCAGAACAATTTTGTATTTTCTGTGCTGCCAATATAGAAAACTGTGATCACCTTATGAGCTCCTGCGTATTTGTTCGCTTCTTACTCATCTGTGTGGAAGCACCGATATCTTTGATAGAGCCATCGACGGAGGCGAGTGAGCTTTGGACAAGATCAATCAGCCTACGAGATGCCCAAAAGAGACTTGAAACCCTAACTCTACTGTCTGCTATTTGGTGGGTTGTTTGGACTGAAAGGAATGACAGTCTTTTTCGTGTGAAACCCCCCAACACTACTCGGGCACTAGAACGTGTTAGACTCCTGCAAACATCTTGGATCACGAAACTCTGAGCGTTTGGTGCTGATCTACCTCTTGTCTTTTCCTAGTCAACTTCATCCTTTTTTCTTGTTTACTGTATGTTTTGTTGTTTCACTCTTTTTGTCCGGAGATCTTGGCTGTCTCCATTATGTAAGTCTAATTCATTTTTCTAATGAATGAAGCAGGTAGCTTGCTATCTATTTCTCAAAAAAAAAAAAAAAAATGTTATCTACAGGATTGTACATCTAACACAGGTAGATTATTCAAAGGTTCCCCAAACTTCTTCGAGATTAATTTCAGTAGAAATAAATAAATAAATTACAAGACAAGTGATCAGATCCGCCATAAAGAGGATAGATGTACACTTCAATTACACCTATGTTAATTAATTATATTTGTACGTACAGTCACTACAACAAAATATATTTTAGACGTCGACGCTTTCTTCTAGCGTCTTTAATATTTAGCATTCTTGACACTACGATTAATGATTAAGCGTAAATATTTTTATCAAATATTTATATAAATTTCTCGACACTATATTAAAACGTCGGTATATTTATTCCGACATATTTATTTAACGATTCTTTACACGACACTTTTACAAGCGTCAAGATTATTTTTGCCGACGCTTTAAAACATCGCTAAATATCATTTAAAGTGTCCATAAGAGTAGATAGTATTGTTCAAACTTTTAGAATAGTGGTTTTAGCCATCGCAATACAAAACACGACCGCAAACAGTAGTACTTTTACTAAATCAATTTTCAAACCAAATTAATTAATTAAAGCATGCCCACTAACTTGCCACTACTCCTTTTTTTGGCCCTATATATACATCCCTATGTCGTGTGGCCATCTCACCCCCCCCCCCCCTACCTTAATATTAGCTAAATAAAGAGAATTGATTAATTATAAGAAATTAAGATGTCTCAGCACCCTTGTTATCTTCTACTGCCCTGGAATTTGATCATCACCATCACCTTAGCCTTGCTCTCTCAAAGATCCCAGGCCCAGCTGAGCCCCTCCTTCTACGACTGCACCTGCTCGAACGTGGCGGCGATCGTTCGCAGCACCGTGCTGCAGGCGCATGCCTCCGACCCCCGCATCTACGCCAGCCTCACTCGCCTCTTCTTCCACGATTGCTTCGTACAAGTAACTTTATTTTCTTGTATTTGATCACCTCTTTTCCGATTCTAATACCGAATCGATCGAGAACTCATAAGTTGTACATGAACAAATAATTTCAACATTAATATGCATCACATGCATCGATCATATAAGTTTTAGAACAAAAAGATGTCGACGAGACGGGTTCTGTCTGAGGTTCAATCTCAGTACAACTTGTGGGACTCCTATTACAACAAGTTTTTTTTTTTTTTTATTTGTCGGAAGCCTTGTTGCTTCCCAACTGTGATACCCCAGTTAGTCCTATATATAAGATATAATAGGGCTAAAACTCTTAACCCGACTTAAGTATTTTGGATGGTGGCAAAGTCCAAGAGGTTAAGAGAGTTAAGCGTGTTAGGACGGGAGTAGTCCTAGGATGGATGACTCCCTGGAAAGTTGGGGCGTCACAGATGGTATCAGAGCCAATTACCAGCTGGAAGTGTGAGATGAGTCTCGGCTGAGTCAGTGTCTGGACGACGGGCTAGCGAGACGAGTCTCACATCGCCTGGTACTTGTGAGTCTGAGCCTGACGAGGACGTCAGGGTTTAAAGGAGGAGAGATTGTGATAACTAGGGCTAAAACTCTTAACCCGGCTTAACCATTTTGAGGTTAAGAGAGTTAAGCATGCGTGCTAGGACGGGAGTAGTCCTAGAATGGATGACCCCCTGGAAAGTTGGGGCATCACACCAACTTTACTAAATTCAGCTATATATTCTATGAATGAAGCGGTAGTATACTATTTTTTCTCTCTCTCAAAAAAAGAAAGAAATATATATAGTATATTTTGGTCGCTTTTTCTCAAAAAAAGTATATTTTGGTCGCTGAACTTGTGTGCATATTGTGCTTTCAGTGGCAATAATCAAGAAGTTTTATTTTTTTGAATTATCATTTTAATCCTTTTGTACGCCTAATTAACTTAGTTTAGTTTAGTTTGCTCTAATCAAGATTATGATGCTATCAATTTTACAACTAAATTCAAATGTGTTTTTTCTAATATTTAGGAAATGAAACTATAGCATGCGTTAAAGTTCGGAAATTAATTAAAGTGTGCAAACAATAATGAACGTTAATTAGTGCCAATTAATTTGTAATATTTTGCTCTAAAATTTTTTAAGGTTACTTATAGAAATACTGGATTTCTTGATCGACAAACTTGTTTGATCAACTTTTAGGGTTGCGACGGGTCGATTTTGCTGGTCGATAGTTCGACGATTACGAGCGAACAGGATGCGCGCCCAAATAAGAACTCGGCTCGCGGTTTCAACGTCGTCGACGACATCAAGACGGCCGTGGAACATGCTTGCCCAGGAGTCGTCTCCTGCGCCGATATTCTCGCTCTCGCAGCTGAAGCTTCAGTTCACTTAGTAAGCCTTTTGACTCCTCTCTCACTATAAAATATTTTACATTTAAGGACACTTTAAATGATATTTAGCGACGCTTTAAAGTGTTGGCAAAAATAATCCCGACGCTTGTAAAAGCATCGTGTAAAGAGTCGTTAAATAAATATGTTGGGATAAATATACTGATGTTTTAATATAGCGTCGGAAACTTTATATAAATATTTGATAAAAATATGTTTATTGGCGACGTTTAATCGTAGTGTCGGTAAATGCTAAATATCAAAGACGCTAGAAAAAAACGTTGTTTAAAAAGCGTCGTCTAAAACGTATTTTGTTGTAATGTCTATCCGCTCCTTTTCTCTCTCTCTCTCTCTCTCTCTCTCTCTCTTCTCGAGTCTCTATTTTATTTATCAAACATATTCCTTTGGAGGTGCATATATATAGTCTGCAAATATATTTCTCTGTTAATTATATGTAACCAGTAAAAATTATTTTTTCTACAAGATATTTTTAATTATTTTTTAACCTTATTTATCATTCTTGATATTTTTATTTTAACTTTCTTAATTTGTTGGATTTTGCATTGATGTAGTAGTCACCAAACCTCTATAGGGCTTTTTTTTTATAAAAAGACCTTTCAAAATTTAAAAATTGAGAAAATAATCCTATCAAAATTTTATTTTAAAAAATAATTCTTTCTTCCCAACGTAGTCGCTACATCAAATTTTTACTATGAATACGATGAATCATTCACCGTCTTTAGTGTAAAATATTTCAAATTTATTATAATTTGTCGAAGTTTTAAAGTTAAACACAGATAAGACAGTGAATCATTTACCGTTTTTAAAATAAAAAATTCAACGTGACGAAAGAAGAATTAATTTTTCAAATTAAATTTTTATAGGATTAGTTTATACATTTTAAATTTTTGGAAAGTCATTTTATAAAAAAGCCCCCTCTATATTTGAGTCTCTGCAACAAGTAGGGTGACAGGAAGTACTTCTCCTTAAAGTGAGAGATAATAATTCATTTTCATAGTTGCAGCTTTTTATGTTGAGTTGTAGGTCTTGTTACTTTATCTTTTTGACTAGCTAGTGAACCAGTGAAAAATCTATTGTTGGAATTATGAAGAGGACTCATAGTTCTAATAAGGGGCAATTGCTTATATACTTCTGAAAAGTTTTCAATTTTTCAATTTATTCCTCTTAGAAGGCTAATATTGAAAATACCCCTCCTACGTTCCAACCTATTTTTAATATATCCTTAGAGTTAAAATCTGTTAAGTAACTCTGTTATCTCTGTAAAATTACTATTTTGCCCTTTTCAAATATACCTTTCTATCGTCGCTGTATTTCTTATTTGCCCTTAAAGTCAGGGGCACAAAAAGTATTTCGATTTTTGATCTTTTCAAATATACCCCTCTACCGTCACCAACCTTTCTTATTTGTCCTTAAGTTAAAGGCAAAATTGGTATTTTAGTTTTTTTTAACTGTGATAGATATTTAACTCACGTTTAACCCAGATTAACTTAACCGGAGATAACTGCAGGGGTATTTTGCAATAACGGTGGAACGTATGAGGGGCATTTTAGAAGGGAAAAAAAAGTAGGAATAGATAGGATATTTTCAGACGCATGAGGGGTGTATAGGCAATTATCTCTTCTAATAAATAGGCTAAATTACAAAAATCAACTATAATTAATTTTTTATCTTGTGCTTTAATTCCATTTCAAATCAAATTTAAATAATTATTGAATTCAGCTTTAAAATGTTATAAAATAAGTTTGCAGATGGCGTTATTTAATGTGTTTTAGTCAAATTTACCTCTATCAACTTTGTTGGAAAATTAATAAATAATTGATGATAAAAAATCACATAGATTTTTTTTTTTTTTTTTGACTAAACAGGAATATACCCGAATAAAATCACATAGATTTTTGTATATCTTTAGGTTACAGAATTATATTGCTATTACTCGGATCCGATCTTAGCTTATTTTATAAAATTCTTGATCCACTTAGAATTTATCTCGATCGCTTGCGCATTTTTCTCCTTGAGAGAATTGTTCTTTTTCGTAAGGAACTAACTCCTAGAGTTAATCGCAGCACATCACTCAAATCTAATGGTGCCCTAGAGTTAACCCAAGAGAGAGAGAATTTTTATAAAAGAATTATTCAAAATTTTCTTTTAGTATATATTATTGGGTCAAATGCATACGATTCGCATATGATAGTCGATTGAAAATATCACGCAAAAGCAAAACTAGGTGAGATGCCCCTGCAAAAGTCCAAAAGTATGCAGATATGTCCCTACCGTGTTTTTTACAGGGACATATCTGCAGGAATATTTTGCAGATATGTCCCTGCAAAAGGCACGGCAGGAACATATCTGCATACTTTTGGACTTTTGCAGGGACATCTCACCTAGTTTCGCTTTTGCAGGGATATTTTCGCAATTGACTATGTTTGCAGGGACCTGTATGTAAATAATCCTATATTATTTGTGGCCAATTCCTCATAAATTTATAGGCCATAAGAGAGAATTTTTTTTTTTTTTGATTAAATAGGGATGTATCCTATTTTCATAGGAGAGATACTAATCCTAATATGATTTTAAGTGAATCCCACAAAAATAAAAATTTAAACAGAATAGAATTTATCTTTTAAGTTTATTTTTTATCTAATGTGTATGGATTAGGAATATTTTAGATAAACCCCAATATGGACAAATCGTAACAAACTTATTTTAGTGAAATTTTGCAATCAAATTTAAAATTATTCCAATGTTTGGGATGTTTTGACACAACAATATATTAATAAAGTGTAGGGGAAAGTTAATGCAATTTTTAATACAAGAAGGTATAATTAAGAAATGAGCTAAAGGTGAACAAAAAAGATAAATTAATATGGTGACATAGCTTGTAGACACTCAAACTTCTTAATGAGGATTAGTTAGGAGAAGGTATTTTAATGAGGGTTAGTTAGGATAAGGTGATTTTAACAAGTTCTTTTAAAATGCACTGTCGTAGAAATAGAATCAAATTTTAATTTATTACATGTGTTTTATGATTAATATTACAAAGATATATCTCAAATCATAAGTATATCATTAGTTTCTTCTAGATTAATTGAAAAATAACCCTTTTTAACATTAAATGTAAATCATTAATTAGAATTAGAATATATATTATTCTCTCGTAGCTTTAACTTTTAGACACAAACGGTTGTTTCACATGATATCACAGCGATAGGTCTAAAAATACAAATCCCATTAGGCTCCAGGTCTAATTTAATTTCTCCTATTTAATTCAAGTATATATATATATATATATATATATATATATATATATATATATATATATATATATATATATATATATATATATATATATATATATATATATGTGATATATATCTATACTCTTATAGTTAATTTAGGAGGCAGTTCATATCGCCGTCTTCTCGTTTCATGACGCTTTCATGGGACTCGGCCTGCTAAACTTGATCTGCAGTATTTGAAGTATCTGAAAATAAATTTTATAATTTTTCGATATCATTTGCCTAGTGATCGAAGTATCACAAAATCAAATAATTTTAATGGTCATAGTGAGCTCTTGAAAGTTTAATTCGTAGAAATATCCAAATTACATGAAATTTTGATAGAAAATTCTTTATACTATATAAGAAACAAGATCAATATCTTTGATCTAAATTTTTAATGCTATATTATCGCCGATGTGTAGATTTTATCTTTGAGTCGATTTTTATAGTCGTGGGAATGATTTTTACCGTTAGATCATCTTATTCAGCAGTAATTTTCTTGATTAGATCCCACTTTGATGATTTTTCAATCAATGATCAAAACTTGGTATGATGAGCAGATGTATTAATACTGTAAATAGCCTAATTATATATATATATCCTTGATTATTTTATCCAAACTTTCCACACTAGCACATGGGAGGATGAAAAAAAGTTCTATCAACTATTATTATTATTATTATTATTTTCATCCCTTTATTTCCCATAATTGACTTGAAAAAGTTATTACCTTGGTCACATGCCATAAAAAGGAGATTGTTATCAAATAAGATTTCTCTACTTAGATGCTTTAGGCATAATTTTGTCAAATAAGATAAAAAGTTACTATCTAAGTAGCATTCCATAAGAAAGGAGATTGTTTCACTGAAGATGGAGAGGACTAAAGTACGTGATTTCCGGTTGTGTATATAGAATTGAGCTCCTATGCTTTTAAAAGTACCAAGTCATTGGTACTTGTAAGTTTTTAAACCTTGGATTGAGAGATGTGTGGTTAGGATGATGTGGGCCCCTTGGGTTAAGTGGGTGGTTGGTTGAATAATAAAATCTAACAGATGAAAATGATAAACATCGTAGATCTAACGGTAAAAAAATCATTCTTTGGTACTAATACACAATTAACTCATGTATATATATATATATATATATATGAATTGAGCTCTATGCTTTTAAAAGTACCAAGTCATTGGTGCTTGTAAGTTTTTAGCCCTTGGATTTATAGATGTGCGGTTAGGATAATGTGGGCCCCCTTGGGTTAATTAAGTGGGTGGTTGGTTGAATAGTATAATCTAACGGATGAAAATAATCAAAATCGTAGATCTAACGGTAAAAAATTCACACAAGTGCTTGGTGCTTTACAAGCACCATACTTATATATATATATATATATATATATATATATATATATATATATATATATATATATATATATATATATATATATAACGGGATATGGGATACTTGGTAGTTTAATGGTGTAAAAGAATTGAAATAGGTTGAATTGTTGATAGAAAATTCTATTCACTACCTAGATAAAGATCAATAACTCCGATCTTAAATTGAAGGATCCGATCATCTATTTTTAGGACGTCTCGATTTCGATTGCTCATTTTATGCCCATTTGATGGACTTTATTATGATTTTGAAAACTTACGAAATTTATTTTTTAGAAGTTTTAAATACTCTAGATCATATTTAACGAAGTGGATCGTCGATTCGGAAGCTCTATCATCGAAAACAACTTATAAGTAGTAGGGCTCTACTACTCATAATAGTATAGTAGCCCTACTATATATATATATATATATATATATATATATATATATATATATATATATATATATATGCCCATTTTTATTATTTGGTTCATCAAAAATTAAATAACGCCAAATATAACTCAATTTTTTCGCAATGCTGTATTTGGTTTAGCATTGGTTGGTAATGGTGAATAGACCTGCCAAACGGACGGGTTGGGTAGCTCGTGGGTGGGTCATTGTATCCATGGGTTATTTGAGCATGGATAAAATTTATACGTAAATATTTGGGTAGCCAACATCTTTATTCATACGCCCGCTACTTATGCAAAAGGTATGTGCTATCCGTAATTTTTTTTTTTTTTTATTCTTATATTTTTTAAATACAAAATGCATATATATAAATTTTAAAAGCATAATATAATAACTCAGTATTTAAAATATCATTATATAAATAAAAATATTTAAAATTTTAAAGCAAAAATAATTCATAATATACAAGACATGTGATTAGAAATTATGATTAGAATTTTTAGAATAGATAAATATATATAAATATAAAATTAAAAAAATATATTTTGTAATTAAAAAATATATGTGTGGGTATCCGTCGGTACCCGCGGGTTACCCAAAATACCCATAGCTTAATGGGTATCCACCCATTTTATCCATAATTTTTTGGGTTGAAAAAGTTGGTACCCATACCCGCAAATTTACGGGTAACCCGCGGGCACCCGCAGGTTTGGGTCGAAATTGCAGGTCTAATGGTGAAGTCACTCGTAGAAGAAAAAGAAGAGAGAAAAGTAATAATAATTTAACAATTATATATATATATATATATATATATATATATATATATATATATATATATATATATATATATATATATATATATATATAGAGAAATTTCTTATCTTATTATGAGTAGTAGAGCCCTACTACTCATAAGTTGTTTCGATGATAGAGCTTAGAATCGACGATCCACTCCGTTAAATATGATCTAGAGTATTTAAAACTTCTAGAAAATAAATTTCATAATTTTTCAAAATCATTTACCTTACAATCAAAAGCTCACAAAATTGACAATTTTTAACGGCCGATATGGGATACTTGGTAGTGTAACGGTGTAAAAGAATTGAAATAGGTTGAATTTTTGATAGAAAATTCTATTCACTACCTAGATAAAGATCAATAACTCCGATCTTAAATTGAAGTATCCGATCATCTATTTTTAGGACGTTCGATTTCGACTGCTCATTTTATGCCCATTTGATGGACTTTATTATGATTTTGAAAAATTACGAAATTTATTTTCTAGAAGTTTTAAATACTCTAGATCATATTTAACGGAGTGGATCGTCGATTTGGAAGCTCTATCATCGAAAACAACTTATGAGTAGTAGGGCTCTACTACTCATAATAAGATAGTAGCCCTACTCTATATATATATATATATATATATATATATATATATAGAGAGAGAGAGAGAGAGAGAGAGAGAGAGAGAGATTTCGGCTACTATGCAATTAATAGCACTAAGGACTTAGTACTATCAAGCTTTCCACTATTAGATCTATCACTTTGACTATTTCCACTCATTAGATCATACTATTCAATAACTTTCCACTCAACTCATAAGAGACCGCTATGATACTAACCGCACATCCCTTCATCCAAAGGACAAAAATCTAATAGAACCAATTTGACTTGGTATTATTAATAGTGTTGTAGTCTAGTTCTAAATATATATATATATATATATATATATATATATATATATATACGATCTTTTGACTATTTCAACTCCTTAGATCATACTGTTCCATCAGCCAATTCTGAGGAACCGCTATTATCCTTAACGCAATTCTTCATCCAAGAGCCGAAACTTAATATTAATAACTTGATACTATTAATAGTATTCTAGCCTAGTTTTACAGACACACGCACACCTTGTTGTGTGATATTATGAATATTATTGTGAAACAAATATAGAAAGTGGAGAGCATAAGTTTTGAAGCCATTAATAAATGAATAAGTACAGTTAGAAAAATAATTTTCACCAAAACTTTAATTCGATTAAAAGTCATTTTCAACCTTAAAAAATAGTTACAAGCACAAGCAAGTGGGACCCTTCTAGTGGAGTTGAGCTTGAGCTAGGCTTATTGAACATCTGACCAACTTCTTAGTTCCCCTATGGTACATTGGTACTGAGGGTTGTGTTATAGTTAAGGGTTATTTACATATAGGTCCCTGCAAACATAGTTAATTGCGAAAATATTCCTGCAAAAGCGAAACTATGTGAGATGTCCCTGCAAAAGTCCAAAAGTACGCGGATATGTTCTGCCGTGCCTTTTGCGGGGACATATCGCAAAATATATCCTGAGATATGTCCCCGCAAAAGCGGGGGCGGTGAACATATCTGCATACTTTGGACTTTTGCGAGACATCTCACCTAGTTTCGCTTTTGTAGGAATATTTTCGCAATTGACTATGTTTGTAGAGACCTGTATGCATTTGACCCTAATTTATAATTAATGCTATTGGATAGAAAAGAATATTGCTGGGGCAAAATCATATAAACATATGCTCCCCCATTTGATATGGACAACTGAAATTATATATATATATATATATATTGTAGCTGGATCATTAGATTTACGGTGTGATATCTTTTATGCAAATAATGAATGGTTTATTTTTTCATCATACTTTCTGTCCGTACGTAATGCATCGTCCATCTGTTCCAAATAGAAACTTAATTAGATGGTTAATGATCCAAGATATAATTAGGATTGTCTTTTTTTTAAAATTTTATTCTTTTTAATCTTTATGTTGGAGTGCAACTATATAATTTGTCTCGTAATAATAATTGTAATAGGCTGGGGGACCTTCATGGACTGTGTTACTGGGAAGAAGGGATAGCACCACTGCAAACTTCACTGAAGCCGGCAATCTCCCCGGCCCCTTCGATGACCTAACCACTCTCCAAAAGAAGTTCTCCGATGTCGGCCTCAATGACGTCGATCTCGTCACATTATCAGGTATCTGCATAATCTTCAAATATCAACACTACTTCGTTCTATTACTGTCGTTAATTGTTCTCATGCATTCAATTCCTCTGCTCGAAATGCAAAAGTTAAACGTTCTAAAACATACACACAAAACTGGAAGAAATTATGGTTTGTTTTGCTCGATCCCAGCAAATTAAGCCCTAAAAAATTTTAGAACTTCTACTTTCGCCAAGCGGCTTTGCTAGGTGTTGCCATATAGTAATGAGTTGTTTGCTTGATCATGCGTTTAATAGACTCAAAATCAGATCTATGTCTTATGAATTTCTTTAATTACAACTCAGTGTATAAGAAAATTTTATGCACGGAACGATTTTGCTGCTCATCAAGGGTGGAATTTATGAACCTACTTTAAAGTGAGCCATGAATTAGCCCTAGCTAGTTCGATGTAGGATGCTTAATTAGTTGCAACTATGACAAAACGAAAAAGTTATAAGTGAATTTTTCATTCTTTTTCTTTCTATTCTTTTACTATGTTCGCTGTAGAACATATACTATTATACTACCGGAAAAGTCATGGGAGTCGAATCCCGAGTGCAAGGTTCAAACCATGCTATCTCCTAGATATATAGCAAACGTAAGTGACCAATAAACCAACTGGTCTATACAGTGGCTATTAATGTACGTGCCTTTTTGTAGCTAGTTATGTTCTCTTATATATGTATTCACTTTCGTCGATAACAGGAGCTCACACATTCGGCCGAGGCCAATGCCAGTTCTTCGACGATAGTCGACTCTACAATTTTAACAATATTACCGGGAAATCAGACCCGACCCTAAACTCAACCTACCGAGCCATACTTGAGAAGAATTGCCCCCAAGGTGGGAACAGATCAGTCCTGAACAATCTCGACCCGGTCACGCCCAACACGTTCGACAACAAGTACTATACAAATCTGCAGAACCACCAAGGGCTCTTCATATCCGACCAGGAACTCCTGTCGGATCCCAACGCGACGACGACCGCCTCGATCGTCAACAAGTTCGCCGGCAGCCCGAGAGCATTCTTCCATAACTTCGTGCAGTCGATGATCAAGATGGGGAATATTAGTCCCTTGACAGGCAGCAGTGGGGAGATCAGAACCAACTGCAGTGTTGTGAATAGCGGATCCGGTTTGGAATTGCATATTCAGATTCGACACGATTCGGACACGGGTTCAGCTGCAGAATAAGAAATTAAAAGATAAAGGTAAATTGCATGTTAATTTGGTGCTCAAACTATGAGGTGGCTCAAACTTTCGGAATTGTCGCAAGCAAATCCTACAACCCAATTTAATTATTTAAATATTCATATATCGCTAAAGTAGAAGTGATATAGCAGTGATGTGATTGACAATACATCAATAATTAAGATGACACATCACTTCAACATTTAATTAACTAAATTAGGTTGTGGAATTTGAGTACAACAATTCTAAAAGTAGAAGCCAGAAGTTACAGCAAATTATAATTCGAGGACTAAAAATGTCACCGGCCTCATAGATTGAGAACAAATTAACATGCAATTTATTGTAAGAAATATATATGGTTTCTGAACTTATATCTAAATTTCGAACTTTTTGTGATCACAATAATATGATTTGAAACATACCCTCCTTACTTTCTCTCTCTTCTCTCTCTCTCTCTCTCACTCTCTTTCTTTTCTTATGTATTTTTTTTTTCTGAAATGGAGGGATTTGATTTGTAGGGACATGAGTGACATGGTGTGACCACTATATAAGCATAGAGGACTTGCTCTAGTGCTAGAGTCCTGATCACCTTTCTTTCAATAAATAAAGTATGCCTTTGTTTAATGTGGTTTACATATCTTTTCTCCCATTTCTTCTCACAATATGTAAGATGCATAGGCTTTCATCATGCATGCTCTCTCTCTTTCCATTATGGTGCCTTATCTTAATCTACTCGTTGTCCTCCGTCAAGCACTATAGTTTGGTCATCATGTCCAGCACTAGCTAGTTTGGGCATCGTGAGTATATATTCTAATCATAGTGGTCTGCAGTGGATTCAATAAAAGTGATGTCCTCACTAGCAGAGTGAGACTTGAGCTTGGTTGAGGACATTAGGCTTGGTGACTGCTTCTATGAGTGTGTTTGATTCGCCTCTTTTTCACTCTGAAATCGGAATTGGAATAAACGAATCTGTTTGTTGCGGTTTGCGGTAAAGTCAACCGTTAGTGATGTCGCTCACTAGCTAGCAGAATGAGACTTGAGCTTAATTTGTTGAGGACATTAGGCTTGGTGACTGCTTCTATGAGTGTGTTTGATTCGCCTCTTTTTCATTCTGAAATCGGAATTGGAATAAATGAATCCGTTTGTTGTGGTTTAATTTGCAGTAAAGTCAACTGCTAGTGATGTCGCTCACTAGCAGAATGAGACTTGAGCTTTGTTGAGGACATTACGCTTGGTAACTGCTAGCTTCTATGGGTGTGTTTGATTCGCCCTTTTCTCACTCTGAAATCGGATTTGGAATAAACGAATTCGTTTGTTGTGGTCTGCGGTAAAGTCAACTGCTAGTAATATCGCTCACTAGCAGAATGAGACTTGAGCTTTGTTGAGGACATTAGGCTTGGTGACTGCTTCTATGGGTGTGTTTGATTCGTCTCTTTTTCACTCTGAAATCAGAATTAGAATGAACGAATACGTTTGTTGTGGTCGGCGGTAAAGTCAACTGCTAGTGATGTCGCTCACTAGCAGAATGAGACTTGAGCTTTGTTGAGGACATTACGCTTGGTGACTGCCTCTATGGGTGTGTTTGATTCGCCCATTTTGCACTCTGAAATCGGAATTGGAGTGAACGAATTCCTTTGTTGTGGTCTGCGATAAAGTCAACTGCTATTGATGTCGCTCACTAGCAGAATGAGACTTGAGCTTGTTGAGGACATTACGCTTGGTGACCATAGTTAGTTAATTCGCGAATTATTCGCGAATTTTTGGAAAAACGAATTAAACGACCGAATTTGTATTTTTGCAAAAAATTCGGAAAAAAACGGGATTTTTTTGACTAAAAATACATGTTCGCGAATTAAACGGCGAGCCGAATTATTCGGCCCAAAAAAACGTTCCAGCCCGCGCCGGCCTGCGCCGCCCACGCCTGCCCTTGCCTGCCCGCGCTGCCTGCGCTCCCACACATTCCCGAAGCGGCTGTGGGCCAGCTGGCCCACCCAAAACAGTAAAATACAAAAAAAATAAAAAAAAAAAAATCGTTCCAAACCCTCCGACTAAAACAAAAAAAAAAAAAAACAAAAGAAAAATTATTTCCGAATTTTTATTTAATTAGTTTAATTTTGTAGCTATTTATTCTTATATTTTTAAAAATATAAATATTTATGCTAATAACATAAATCTTGAGAGAAAAAAAATTTAATTTAATAGCCGAATTTTTTATTCCAAATTTTTAATTGTTAAACGTATAATATCCGTATAAATCATGTATCCGAATAATTGATTAATCCGTTTTTTAGCAGTATTTTTCAAAGAATTTAAAAATTAGAAAACGAATTTTATCCGAATTATACCGGTACCGAATTTTTGCCGAATCCGAATTAACTAACTATGTTGGTGACTGCTTCTATATATGGGTGTGTTTGATTTGCCCCTTTTTTTACTCTGGAATCGAAATTGCAATGGACGAATACGTTTGTTCGTATTTGGTATGCGGAATTTTCATTCGATTTCGATTTCAGGTGAGTGCGAACCCTCTAATTACCCTATTTTCCAATCCGGATTAGGACGGAATATATAGATTTGTTCGGATTAAATTTAATTTTTTTAACTTATTTTTTAATTACAATATAAGTTTAAGTGTAAAAATTATATTTATAAATTTAAATTTAAATTTGAACTTAAATTAAAAATTAAAATGCAATCAAGTATTTTGAATCTAATTTATAAATGGCCAATTTGCCTTAAAAAATTCACTATTTTTGGGCTTTTGTAAAAGTGTGCCATTTTTATCGATTTTGCAGATTCGAACTAGATTTTCAGCAAACTGATTAAAATATCCTTATTAGTTTTTCTATCTCCTCTTTCTCTCTCCTCTTTTTTTTTTTTTTTTTTTTTTTTTCTAGATTATTTTTTTTTCTCTCGCCGAAGAGGCCGCAGAGGTAGAGGCGGAAACAGAAACGGCTCGCCTCGCCTCTTGCCCTCGTGCTCTCGTCTTCGCCCTCGCCCTCGCCCTAGCCCGCGCACCCCCCACCTTTCTCGCCCCCGACCACACCGAGGCCGCGCCACGACTCTTTTTCTTTTCTTTTTTAATTTTTTTCTCCGACTCTCCTCCATCATCTTTGACGACGACGCCTCTCTTGTCTTTCCCCGCCCTTCGCGTCCTCTCCCTCTCCCTCCTCCTCTGCCGCATCCGACAATGACGCCCTAAATAGTCGACCTATATATATGAGATATAATAGGACTAAAACTTTTAACCTAATTATGACATTTGGGCGGTGGTTAGACCGAATAGATTAAGAGAGTTAAGTATGGTACGACAAGAGTAGACCTATGATGAATGACTAGCTGGAAAGCGAGTCGTTAATAGTTTTTAATAGCTCGAAACATAGGAAACGTACGTACGTGGTCCTATTTAGCTGCCGGCTTTGCATGCCACGAAAGGACTCTAGAAGGCCAGAAAATAATAGAAGAAGAAGAAGAAGAAGAAGAAGATTACACATATCGTGGGAGTTAGAAAAGGAGAAAAAATTACACTAAGGCTTAGTTTGGTATTAAGGCCTATCTAATGTTATTAGATAAAATTGAGTTGTGAAAAAAGCATATAGAGATATGATTTTGGACCGTAGAAAATATAGCGTAACCAACTCATCGCGATATACGAAATGCAATATTACGTACGAATACTTTCTCACCGCACATAACGCAATCTCTTCGCAATTCCAAATTAAGCCTAAATGGGGGACCAATGCTTTTTTCTAACCTTAGTAGACGAAGTCACATCAAACAAAGTCAAGAGAGGTTGTTCGATCTCATGGAATAATAATAATAATAACAAGCGAAATGATAGTGCAATTTATTAAATCACATACAGGAGTTCGCTAGTCTCGAACAGTAGTGTAGCGCAAGGGCGATGTCGTAGAACCCAGCAGCAAGCTACCGTGGGTGGACACTCCCCGACAAAAAATAATTTAATATTGAGATTGGCACATGATCCACATATATCAAATATTAAACTAATAAGAATCGATATTACACATCAGTAAAAAAATATAAATTAATTAGAACTGTGAATTAATTGAACAGCTAGATTTGAATCAGCTGGTCGGTGCGGCCGAAGTGAACTTTTCTAAATCGTCCAGAATTTACAGACCATAAAATTCTCTCTTCTTTTTTTTTTTTTTTTTTCAAAAATATAAAAAAAAAAAAAAAGGAATCCATATAATTAAACAAAAAATTACTGTAGCAAAACTCTCTTTAAAAAAAACTACAGTTAAATTTTACGGTCCGTAAAATTTCATTTTATTTTTCATCATGTTTTTTTTATTTTTTTAATAAAGATGTGACATTCGAAGGCTACACATCAATATATATAATTAAGCTTTTTATAAAAAAAGAAAAAAAATCCGTACACTAAAAAAAATTTACTTTTTTTTTTTCAAACAGTTATATACAGCAATTTTTTTAACAGTGAAGCTACAGTAAAAATATTTTTTAAAAGGATAAAATAATCACCAAATAAAATATAATTTAAATAAGAAATTAAATAATATGCAATTACATATTATAGTGTTAATCCTAAAAAATTTATATTTAAATGCCAATTATACAAACAAGTTAACAAACAAATTATAAACATATAAAGTTAATTTAATACGGATTAGCATCCGTTAGTTTGTAATCACAATCAGATAGGGATATACGCCTTAGATTGTTGGAACAAATACCGCACATAAATCTTGTTGTGATTTAAAACCTAACTAAATTGTGATAACAATAAATAAATCAAACTTAGCGTTTATCGGTAAGTTGAGTTTATTAATTTTATCACATAATTTAATTAGATTTTAATCATGATCAGATTTATGTGCGGAATTTGTTCCAACAATCTAATTAAGGCGTATTCCCGTCCTTACGTGCGGGATTAACCTGAAACACCGCCCTAAGGTACGACCGGAATTCCTCCTCCTGCGAGCACGATCGTGAAGGAGATTGACGAAAACTCTTTCAACACCCGATGATAAAAATATAATACAAAATAAAATTTTCATCTCTTTTACTTCTCTCTACAATGTTCATATATCATGAACAATATGTAGAAAAATAATTCAATATATAAAGAGAATGGTTGGACATTGGATTTCTCAATGGATTCCAATAGTGGAAATCGTTTCCATCTCATTAATTAAAATAAATAACAATAAATACTAATAAATGTGAATAAAAGAATTAATGAATAATGAATAAAATAATAATAATAATAATAATTAAGAAAATTGAGTAGTAAAAATAATGATTAATTAAGAAATTTTTAATTTTCTCCAACGTGTGTAACATAGCTATCAAGTTGAGCGCATCTCGAATGGATGTAAGCTTTTCAAATAAGCCATTAATTGTCAAGGATGGAATGTTAGCTGGCTAAGCAGATCCCAACATGTGAAAAAGTGATTTATGAAAAAGTGATTTTGATTTGGAGAAGTGATTTTGGTTAAAAATTTGTAGCGTTTGGCTGAGTTTAGATAAAAGTAATTTTTCTGAAGTGATTTTAAAAAGTTGTTTGGCAAAAATTTTTTGATGTTTGCATAATAAATTAATGTTTTAATTAAATTTTATTTTAAAATAAAATTTAAATATTTAATTTAAAATTAAAATAAAAATTTGAAGTTTGAGTCCAAAATCAGAATCAGATTTCAAGAAGCAGCTTTTTTCAGCTTTCTTCAAAATCAGTTTTCTGATTCTGAGAAACAGAATCAGATTTTAAAAAAAAGATTGCCAGACGCTTTATTGGGCTGAAAATCACTTTTCAGCGCAAAAGCGCTTTATAAAAACTAGGCCAAACACCCCCTTACAGTAAGGAAAAGCCCTCTTTATTGACCGGAGGTGGAGGCATGCATGTGTAGGGGATAAGATGAAAGGAATGCTAAGCTAGAATTGGCTCCCTAGATCTCTTCTAGGCCTTTGAATTTGGAGACAAAGCATAGCTTAATTTAGACTTTTTCAACAGAAGAATCAGTTATTATTTTTATATTGAAGTTTATATACCCTCACTTTCAAGCATATGCTCACAAATTTGACTCTTCTTTTACACTCTATTTTCAACAAAGAACCATTTGATTTGGATAGCAATTAGTGCATGATACGGGGGAAGCTTCTAATTATTTGAGGGCAAAAAGTTTTGCTTTAGAGAATATTTGGTTGCATTTTATTGCTATTCGATCTATCGTTTGGATTGTTGCATAAGCATTAGATTGCTTCAGTGGATGAAATTATGTACAAATTAACTCTAGTTCCAGCTGCATTAGTTGAAGAGAGTAATCACTACAAAAGAATTAGGTTATAGAGATACATATTTAGGACACTTTCGAGTAAGTGTCCCATTTATATTATAACTTAAAAAAATATCTACTAATGCCTAAATATAAAGCCCAATCCAATCAAAAATAAAAGATTACTCTATTCAACCCACTACACCCAGTCTATTTGGCCCGATTACAAATAGAAAAGAAAAAAAAAAAGAAAGAAATATCAATTACCATCTTCTCTTCTCTCTTCACTCAATCCACTGAAATTCTAGACGAAGAGCCTTTCCTGTCGTCCTTCTTCGCCACCGTAGCCAACGAGATAGGGTTTCGGAGGTTGCTAAATGCTTAAATAAGTATTGGTAAATTAGCAGCACTCTTTTAGGTTATAGCGACACTCTTTAACTATCACTATATACTTAGCGACCCCACATATAGCAACACTCTTTAAAAGTGTCGATAATTTTAGTTAGCAGCACTTTTTTGACATGTACCTATATTTAAAAGTGTTGCTATAGACCGTTTTTGTTGTAGTGAATTTTAAATAAAAAATAACTAAAATTATCTATCTAATAAACTTTAAATGTGAATTTTAAATAAAAAATAACTAAAATTATCTATCTAATAAACTTTAAATGGAAAATCTTTAGTTTTTCTTCTTAGTTGCAGATAATTAACTTCAATCCTTAACTGTATGCAACTTTCAATATACTGCATTTACAGTTACATCTAACTAAATAGGCCCCCAAATTACTTTGTTCATTTTCAAGATGAGCCTGATCACAAATAGAATTCACACAAGTGATTCAAAACTCCAAATCTTCTGTTCACGTACGTACCACGCATGTAAATCGATCGCCATATATATACCTGTTCAATTTTGTTTTTATTTTTGTTCTAAACAATAGCGGAGTACGTACTCTCATAGAGCAAGCATATAGATCAGCATTTGAGAAATAACATTCTAAGCTCGAATAGCAAAAGATTCAAATTGGTGCTTCTGATTCTACTGCATAAATGATGTATAATTAATTATTACATTTAAATTTTGAATTGCCAAAGTATTGGCTAAGGACTAACTCTAAACATCACATTACTTTACCCGAAAATACGCAGTTTAACTACTTGTTTCTGTCTTATTAAGAGAAGAATTAATGTGATTAACAAATAATCTAGAAGAATGTGATTAACAAATTATCTCACTCTTAATTCACTTGCACCCTTCTTAATTCCCAGGGCATAATATATGTAAGCGAATTAAAGGTAGTGCGCGCATGTTTGTAGTCTCCTCAATTTGCTCCTCTAATGGGGGGGAATCTTTGAAACTTTACAGCAGTACTCTGTGTATCTAAAAAGAGACAGAAGCAAGATCTCGACTTTGTGATTGAGGACTTGTTTGAATGTGCGTAAGATTAATGTGCGTAACTTGTGCATGAACTCGTGCAGTTGACTGTAACTTGTTGGGCCCAACCACCTGCCCAAAATGCTTAAGCCCAGTTATTATTACTAGTGTCTAAGTTTCTTATAAATCCAATAAAAACTTCATTCCCATCCGATGTGGGACTATTGGGGTATCACATTTACAGAAGTCTAATCGAAATGCGTGTATTTTTAATCCACAGAGATGAAAGGTGGGGACTGGCCGGCATGCATGCACTTTCTTTTTTTTTTCTTTTTTTTTTTTGAGAGAGAGAGAGATAGGTAGCACGCTACCCGGCCGCTTCGTTTATTTTATTTAAAAATAAATTTAGCTAGAAATGCGAATGTGAATCAACTAGTATTCAAAATTGGGTCTCGAATATCAACCACCAAACCCTTTGTCATTTGCTCTAGGAACGGCCGATTATGCCCTTTGTTATAAGTGGTTGGTTGAATAGTATAATCTAACAGATGAAAATAATCAAAAGGTTAAATCTAACGGTGGAAAACTATCGATAGCACCAAAGTTGAGTTTTCCACCATTAGATTTAACCTTTTGATTATTTTTATCTATTAGATTATACTATTTAACCAACCACCCACTCAACCCTAGCCTAGAGGACCCCACATCATCCTAACCGCACATTTCTTAATCTAAGGGTTAAAAAATTAATAGCATCAATAACTTGGTGCTATTAATAGTATTCCAGCCGAGCACTATATATATATATATACTCACAGAAAAGTTCTTATATATTAATGGAATATGCTAAACTCCAAGATGGTAAAGAAGAATTAATCAAATGCTTTAGTTGGATTTTATATATATTCCATCCTCTTTATTAATTCTTTAGTTCTTTTTTAAATGAAAGGGGCATTTAAGCTAACTGATTAATTATCATATATAATTGATCAAAGTGATTTGTTCAAAGGCAACTGGGAATATATATCTTTCACAAGCTTTATTTATTTTTAGTGAAATTTCAATTACTATATATATAAATAATATCAAAAATTAAAAAAATTTATTTTGTAGGTTATTAATTAAAATACTCTAATTTAAGTGTAATATATACGATCGTGGAATATTTAAAAGGTACATTATCAAAAAAAGGTTAAAAGTACAAAACCTTTTATACTTTAAAATTAGCACCACAGTTGGACGTTACAACTTGGATCCCTCGTACCAATATATATAAATGCGAAACTTACATAAAAACAAGAATATGCTATACAACAATGTGATAATTAAATAGAGATTTAATACATTAATTAACCATGCATATCGTGACAATTTTTTTTTATTTGCTAGTACAGAAAATAATAAGTTTTATAGGTTATACATATTACACTACGCCCGTTGTTACCTAAAATATTAATTTAGTAGAAAATTACTTAATAGATGGTCTTAATCATATTATCTAAAATTAGCTTGCTATAGATAGGGTGGCAATCCAGCCATGCTCGCGAGCGCCTCGTGTTCGCCTCAAATGAACTCGAGATCGGCGGTCGCTCGTTTAGTAAACGAGCTGCGAACACGAGCCGAAATTTTAATGACTCGTTTAATAAACGAGCCGAACACGAACCTGTCGCCGCCTCATGTTGTTGAGCGATAAATGTACACATATTTTAAATTTATATAATTTATTTAGTACGTTTATATTTTTATATGTAAATAAATAATTATATATAATATATATTTTTATTTTTTAATTTTTAGTAAAATAAAAATATAAATGCGTTATAAAAAGACTCATTTGTATATAAAGTTCTAACTATTAGATCAAAGTCTAGATAAAATTTTATAAATTTATTTTTTAATATATTTAATCTATTTTTTTTTCATTTATTGTTCGTTGGCCAGCTCATAAGCCAACCCGACCCAGCTCGCTCGTGTTCGGCTCGTTTACACCCCTAGCTATAGAGACCACTTAACTATGAGATATTCTGAGATTATAAATTGATCACCCGGGCCCTCAAATTTTCATTTTTTCCCTTTTTTAATCCAGCTAAGTTATGTTACTACCCCAGTTAGTTAATTCGCGAATTATTTGTGAATTATTGAAAATCCGAATTAAACGGTTCGTTTACGAATTTTTTCCGAAAAAAGAGAATTATTCGTGAATTTTTTAGTCAGCTAAATTATTCGCGAATTATTTCAGAATTATTGAAAATATATGAATATATAAAAAACTTATAATTTTTATTTTTAGATATAAATTATCTTATATTTTATATTTTATACCGAATCTGTTTTTTAAGCCGAATTTTTTCAACGAATTTAAATATTAGAAAACGAATTTTATGAGTATTATATAGGTGCCGATTTTTTGTCTAATCCGAATTAACTAACTATGGTTACTACTTGAATTATATATAATTTTGTTACATACAATATAATTATGTTATATTTTGCTCTCCTGTTCACTTTTCAGATAATGGAATTGCTGATTCTGTTAAACTGTTAGTAGCTGATCATAAGTTAACTCTACAACAAAATATGTTTTAGACGACGCTTTCTTCTAGCGTCTTTAATATTTAACATTTGCCGACACTATGATTAAGCGTCGCCAATAAACATATTTTTATCAAATATTTATATATATTTTCAGACGCTATATTAAAACGTCGGTATATTTATCCCGACATGTTTATTTAACGATTCTTTACCTGACGTTTTTACAAGCGTAGGGATTATTTTTGTCGACGCTTTAAAGCGTCGCTAATTATTATTTAAAGTGTCCTTAAATGCAATATTTTTTTTAGTGTAACTAAGCCACTAATTTAGTGAATCCTAAACTAGTTAATTGTGTACAAAAAAAAATGTTGGGAATCTAGTTTAAAATGGCAAATAGTTGATATAATTTTTACCAACTATTTATGTGCGCTAAATTGCACCTTTTGGCTCTCAAACTATATAGGAGACACATGGCATTGATTTTCAAACTTTAATTTACTGTAATTTCTAACTGCGATTTTTTAGATTGTTGCAATTAAGTTATACGATGATAGAATGAAGCACAAAACGCTTCAATTCTTTGTTGACGAACGTCACACCTTTTTTTTTGGATAGAATTCGATCTCGTTTCTCCGAGAACGCTATGCGAGTTGATCAACTAGCTAATCGGGGTCTGTCAAACAGAAAATATACTGTGTGGTCCTACTTTGATCGAAGACTTTTTTTAACTCTCTATTATCTGCTGCTGATTTTGTAGTACGTGTTGTGGGGCATTATTCTAGTCTTTTTTAAATTCATGTCATCTACTTAATGCTGCTATGTCACTGTCAAGTTAGCGACGCTTCACTACTTGGTCAATTAAATTATACTGTAAAACTCGATTGCAATAACCTAAAAAGTTTCAAACCTAAATTTTTAACAAATTAAAATTCAGTGATCAAGATATATATATATATATATATCACACATATACCTCATAATTTTGAAAACCACAAATGCAATATTTTGACCATTTCCCACAAATAGAGCATGTATATATAGCCACCATCTTAAATGCTTAATTGGGACCAAGTCAAACACTTATAGCCAAGCCATGGGAATTGGCATGTGTGGTATATAGAATCGATTTAATTTGAAACACAACCACACCCCAATTTGTACTCGATCTATCATTAGAAAATTGGGTCAAAGTGGGGTGAACCCAACCTTCTTAAGCTAAATTTAGATCCTCACTGCTTATGATTAATTTTAACTAAGTACTGGATTAATTATTACCATTTCTCTTTCCTAAGTATTGCAATTAATTCATCGATCTTTATCAAAATGATTCAATAAACATATGATTCAATAATTTGATCGATTCAAAAACTCTATTATTGACATTTTTGTATGCATAAAGATAGAGTAACTCTATATATTCATATGTATGTATATATTATATTAGTTGATGAACGAAGTTTCCCCCAATAATATTAGAATAATAGAAGAGTAATACTATTCATATGTATATATATATAGAGTTAAACAGTAATACTCTTAAGTCGGCGTTTCTTACTCTCGAGTTGTTTTCGATAATAGAGCTTCCAAATTGATGATTGGCTCCGTTGAACATGATCTATACCACTTAAAGTGTTTAGAAATCAAATTTCAAATATTTTCGACATCATTTGCCTAATGATCAAAGGGTTTCAAAATTTGTAATTTTAATGGTGGATAAGAGACGTTTTCTCGTTTAACGGTGTAAAGATATCCAAATCAATTGAATTTTTGTTAGAAAATTCTTTAAACTATTTAAAACAAGATCTATACTCTTGATCTTGATTACAAGACTCCTATCATTATTTTTTAAAGAATATTAATTTTCAACCATTCATTTTCTGTTCTCTAGATGGATACAAGAACAATATCGAAAGTGCGTGAAATTTGATTTAGGTAGTTTAAATGGTTTAGATCATATTTAACGGAGCCGATCGTCAATTTGAAAGCTCTATCATCGAAAAACAACTCGAGAAAGAAATTGACTTTCAGATTTAAGAGTATTCTAGATCAACTCTATATATATATATATTATATTAGTTGATAAACGAAGTTTAATTCTCCCAATAATAATAGAATAATAGAAGAGTCGTTCAAAGAGGACCAGTAATTAATGCATGCCAGCTTGTAAAGCTTCCATTCCATTACGACGCAGTCTCAAGCCTCAACTAATTAGAACCTTCACCGTTCTACTACTGTAGGATATAGTATTAGTATTGTTCAATAAAATATTATAATTTGAGTTACGATCTTATTAAAATAAACATTGCTAAAATTCCTTGCAACACATTTTCTTCATAGCAAAATTAAGTAGAATTAATTATGCAATAAACTTGAGCTTCTATTTCTAAAACTTGAAATCTCATTTAAATTTTCACTGCATGTAGTAGAAGTTTCTGAATTTTGTAATATATCAAATACGGGCATTGAGCAACTAAAATAGTTGTAATATGTCAAATACGAACACTGAGCAACTAAAATAGTTGTAATATGTCAAATACGGACACTGATCGAGCAACTAAAATAGATATAGAAATAAAAATATTTAGACTTGTAGTGTTTGTTATATATCATCTTCTGATTAGACATTTAACAACAAATGTAGCTTGTCGAGCCCCTACAATATAAAGGTGTAATTTAAAATCACTTGTACCATAATGCTAGTTAAGTAGAAGAAACAAAGAAGCCAACCACGTAGCTTACCAACCTCATTCCTTTAGCCCTATAAATATGTGTGCCTTGTAGCCAACTTAAACCACAACAATAAACCTCATACTTAGCATAGCTAAAGAGGAGAGAATGGCTCGTACTTCTCTTCCACTGGCCTTGAGTTTGATCACCATCTCCTTGGCTTTGCTCTTCCAAGGATCACAAGCTCAATTGAGCTCCACCTTCTACGACGCCTCATGCTCGAACGTGTCGGCGATCGTTCGAAGTGTAGTCCAGCAGGCGCAAACCTCTGATCCTCGCATTTATGCCAGCCTCACTCGACTCCTCTTCCACGATTGTTTCGTCGATGTAACAACACTTTTTTTCCATACATATTTATCCATCCTTAATTATACTAGCTAGTAGTTAGTGACTTAATAAAAGTACATAAACATACATTCTTATATATCATTTTTTTTTTTTTTTGTTGTTGATTTAACTATTTTGTGAACTTTGTATTAGGGTTGTGATGGGTCTCTCTTGCTGGACGATAGTGCTACCATTCAAAGCGAGAAGGACGCGACGCCGAACAAGAATTCTGCTCGAGGATTCGATGTGGTCGACAACATCAAGACGGCCGTGGAAAATGTTTGCCCCGGCATCGTCTCTTGCGCCGACATTCTCGCTCTCACAGCTGAGGCTTCAGTTAACTTAGTAAGCCAATTTTTACTCACAAAAAAAGTTCTTGTGCAATCTCTGCATATATAAGCCATATCTCATCACTTTGGAATCATATATACATATAAGTATTAATTGAGTTTATGAGTTAGATATTAATGCTATGTTCATGAAGAAAGAGGAAGATAATTAATTAATTAATCAATATTTCCAATACTTGAAGAAGAATATTATGTAGCTTTGAAAAGAAAGACTAAGACATTTAGGAGTAGTTTTGGCTTTATGTGGGTACTCGGAATATATCTTTTATAAGAATCTTTGAAATTTGGTGAACATCAATTGTTGTAAATACATTATATAATTTATTTCTCCAGTTTTACTTCGTCTCACTTGAGGATCTTTTGACTTCTAAGCAAGTGACAAGTGTATTGTTTGAACAAATAAAACCTTGAAGAAGCCCACAGTTGACTAATTAAGTTAGGTTTCTCTTGTCATTATTATTACTTGGTTCCTAAGGAATCAATGATGAGCTGTTCATAACTGGAGAAATAATAGTAAACAATTGAGATTCTTGATTAAGATTGATTAATATAAGTTGATATATATGACACAATACAAGGGTCAACACAAAACATTGTATTGTAGTATTATTATTATTATTATTATTATTTATTTATCTTTGGCTAGGTATGCTCTCATTTTCCCATAAGGGCACAAACAAGATATTGGAACTACCTACTTAATTAATATCAAGGATTTAAGTTCCTGTCGGCGCCCTTCGCTAATGAGACCATTCCATGCCGATAAAATATCGACACGATATGACCTCTATGCTGGTTGTAGTGCTCAAATTTTTTTTTTATAAAATTAGTGTGAGTGCAAAATATATCAACCGTGTCTAACACATTTGGCAAAAAGCTTAATGGCTGATACGCAAGATCCCAAATTCGAGACTTAATTGCTTCACGTTTCTAGCTAGCTTTCATGCTATAGTGTGCCGGCATACACATACTTTTATGACCAGCACGCATCAACGAGATATGAAACTAATATGTCAATAAATTTTCAACTCGATCCTCTGGCACAACACTTAAATCTATATTCAATATAGAAAATTAAAAGTATCATTCTCTAGTGGCTCAAGTTAATTTCCGAAGTAATCGAGTATTTCACAAGATTTCTAGACATGAAAGGCTGAGTGGAACATTGAAAAGTCTAGCCTCGAAGGAGAGGGATGTATACAACATAATTTTTTTTTTTTTTTTTTTTGAGAGAGATATAGGTACGTAACACGCTATCCGCTTCATTTATTTCATTTAGAAATAAACTTAGCTGTAAATGTGAATTAACTAGGATTCGAACTTGGAATTTCAGATACCAACCACCAAATTCTTTACCACTTTCTCTAGGGACGATCGGTTACAACATAAATTTTTGCTAACACTTGCAATATATGTTCATATGTAGGCAGGAGGGCCCTCATGGACTGTGCTAGTGGGGAGAAGGGACAGCACCACTGCTAACCAAGCTGGAGCCAACAATCTTCCTAGCCCCTTTGATAGCCTCAGCACCCTTCAATCCAAGTTCTCTGCCGTCGGCCTCGATGACACCGATCTCGTTACATTATCAGGTAATTATAAACATGCACCATAGATTTGCTAACAAATTAATCGACAAGTTATCTATTTACTCGATCGAGAAGCATAAATTAACCAAACTAAAAAGTTGTGACAAAACCCCTCACAAACAATAAGTAGAAGCTTCGCCGCAGAGCTTATGCTTTTGATATATGAGAGTTTATAATAGCTCACGGTCTAGCCAAAAGCTCTAGACTTTTTGGTTTCCATAATTTCGTTTCATACAATTCTGATTACATGTCCTAAATGAGCTAGCTTTTCGGCCTATGAAGAGTAATTAACTTAATTCATAGGTTTTTCACATTCAAAGATTCAACTAGCAGGCCTAATTATATATTGTATCTATAATTTTGCAAACTGCAGGAGCACACACATTCGGTCGAGCCCAATGTCGATTCTTCAGCAACCGACTGTACAATTTTAGCAGCACCGGGAGCCCAGACCCAAGCCTAAACTCAGCCTACCTCACCACATTGCAGCAAAACTGCCCTCAGGGCGGGGACGGGACGGTCCTGAACAATCTCGACCCGACCACGCCCAACACGTTCGACAATAACTACTACACCAATCTCCAGAGCAACAACGGCCTCCTCCAGTCTGACCAGGAGCTCCTGTCGACTAGCGGTGCGTCGACTGCCTCGACAGTGAATAGTTACGCTGGCAGCCAGAGCACGTTCTTTCAGAACTTCGCGCAGTCGATGATCAACATGGGGAATATCAGCCCCCTGACCGGCAGCAGTGGGGAGATTAGAAGCAACTGCAGGAAGGTGAATGGGAGCTGATTTGTCTATGGTTTCAAAATTAATAAGACCTGCAAAATGTTGCATGGTTAATTTGTTTGCTTTGTGTTTGTTTGATGGTCAAACAAGAAATGCATTTAAGATTGTTTTGGCTTTTCTTTTCCAACATTTTTTTGATCTTCCAAGATGTACATGAATTATCTTAAAGGAAATGTTTTGGCTCTCCCACAATGGATCCTATACATTGATCATGTAATATACAAGCTTATGCCAATTAATTAATAACTCCACAATATAAAGTACTCTTTCCTTGGGTGGCAATTGAGATTGATGGATCAAAAATATATGGATTAAGAAATGGATATTTGAAACGTATAAGTAAATCCAAACCCAAATTGGCTGTAGTATAATCACAAAAATTGAATAAATTATTCAACAAGTTAACAACTTAATTTGATAGCTCTACTAAAGAAAAAAATATTTTTTCTTCTTTCTTAGACCTATTATTTAAGTTGGAAAGTAAACAGAAATTCACTAATAAATAGATAGGATGTGATATGCCAAATCGTTCTAGCAGTAATGTTGATAAGTAACCCACTATTTTTTATTAGTTTAGATTTATTTCTGTCAAGTTTCTTTTTTTTTGAGAAATAGGTAGCAAGCTACCTACTTCATTTATTAAGCGAAATGAACTAAGCATACATGATGGAGACAGCTAAGGTCTCCTAAAGGAGCCGAAAAAATACAAGAAAGAAAAATCAAAATAAAGAACCCTACACCTACCGATTAGTATTAAAGTAAACAAAAAACGGTGAATAAATCTAAAAGAAATAAATTGGGAATTTACCCACATAATATGGTCAAGTGGCACACAAACATCTGCTCTGTGACGTCCTCGCTTTTCTCCCCCGCTTTTCTTATTCATTTTTAATATTTCTGTCAAGTTTCTCTCCTAATATTTTGTTGGTTAAACTTAAGAGATAAGTTTAAATCTGGTTCAATTATTATTATTAGAATTTTGATTTATGTCTATATATAGACGGTTGTAAATGTTTGGAATATGATCCACCATAGAAATTTAGTGCAAGAATATTAAATAAAGATTTAATTTTTTACTCATCTCTTTTCAACATAGCAGTAAAAGTTTAATTTGCACCTTAATTCGTTCTGTCTTCTTTACTTTTTTTTTGACATATCTGATATAGTAGGGTGATTTTTTGTAAAATCCGAAACTAATCCTGAATAAAAAATTAAAATATGAAACCGTACTCAAATCCGTCCGAATATAAAAATTCAAAACCAAAAATCATCATGGTAAAACACTATAACAAATTAAAACGGTCTACAGCGACAATTTTAAGTATAGGTGCATGTCAAAAAAGTCTTCTTATTAAAATGACACTTTTAAAAAGTGTTGCTATATGTGAGGTCGCTAGGTATATAGTGACAGTTAAAGGGTGTCTCTATAACCTAAAAGAGTGATGCTAATTATCAATACTTATTTAAGCATTTAGCAACCGTCGAAACTCTATCTCGTTGGCTACGGTGGCGGAGGAAGACGACAGGAAAGGCTCTTCGTTTAGAATTTCAGTGGATTGAGTGAAGAGATAAGAGAATATGGTAATTGATTTTTCTTTACTTTTTCTTTTCGATCTGTTTGTAATCGGACCAAATGGACTGGGTGTAGTGGGTTGAGTAGAGTAATCTTTTATTTTTTGTTGGATTGGGCTTTATATTTAGACATTAGTAGATATTTTTTTAAATTTTAGCATAAATTGGACACTTACTGAAAAGTGTCCCAAACATGTGTCCTTAAAACCTAACTCTGTTGTAGTGAAAGAAACCGAAGATCCTTAATTACCCACAGCCAAAATGTCAAATCAGACTATCTAATATACTAAATATTAAATTAAATTATAAATGTATATTAATTATTAAAATAAAAATATATAACAAAACTGTACATTTTATATGTATAAAATAGGTTATCATACGGGTTGGGTGTCATATTCGTGCTTAGTCCAGTACTAAGAAAAATTATATATAACCAAAATTGAAACAGTCAATTTTGAATTTTTATCCCCACAACCGAAATGACAAAAATAATGTGTTTATGTCTTGTCAATCTTTTCTTAAAAATATTAAAAATTAATTTGTTGAGTTTTATGAAACCGATTTCTTTTTTTGGTATACAATTTAAATAAGAACTTTTCAATTTTTTTTGTGAGTAATGCTATCCTGCCCGGTGTATATCTAAAAACCTCTTTACCTGAGGGAGTGAGGGGTCGTTTAATTGCATGTTTAATTACATGTAGTTGCAACTGCATTGTAGTCATAATTATATTCAAATATAAATTCGGTGTTTGATTTGATGTATTTAACTTCAACTGCTACATTAGGAATTGCAAAGTAGTTCCAAATACACTATAATAGAATTAGATTATAGGGACACATGTTCGAGACATTTTTATGTTAGTGTCTCATTTATGCCAAAACTTAAAAAAAACATCTTCTAATCAATGTCTAAGTATAAAACCCAATCCAACCAAAAATAAAAAGGTTACTCTACTCAACCCACCCTACCAAGTCTATTCGGCCCGATTACAAACAGAAAAGAAAAGAAAAAAAAAAAAATCGATTACCATCTCTCTTTCTCCCCTCACTCAATCCATTGAAATTCTAGACGAAGAGCCCTTCCTTGTCGTCTTCCTTCGCCACCGTGCGCAGCCAACGAGGTAGAATTTCGGCAATTGCTAAATGCTTAAATAAGTGTTGGTAATTAGCAGCACTCTTTTTAGGTTATAGCGACACTCTCTAACTGTCACTATATACTTAGCGACCCCACATATAGTAACACATTTTAAAAGTGTCAGTAATTTAGCCAGCGGCATTTTTTTTTTACATATACCGACATTTAAAAGTGTTGCTATAGACCGTTTTTGTTGTAATGATGCAGCAGTTGGAGAGAGTAACTTTAAGGTAAACTTATCTCCCTAATTTTTTTTTAAACAAAAAATATTTTTTTTTTTTATATTGGAGGTAATCCCACCGTCATATATATAACATGATATAATTTGAAAAATCATTTCCCAACTGGATGCAACCATACAAATCATTTGTAATTGCAGCGCTTTGTATTACTTTTTTTTTTTATTACATCCAGCCAACCATAATGCATATAGTTGCAATTGCTATATTTTCAACTGCATGCATCTCCAACGTACTACACTATATTTGTCATTACATCTAACCAAAGTGTTGCCATTCCCTGCTTTTGTCACATTAATTTTTTTTGGTTAATTTCACACATACACTTTCCCAAACTTTAAATAAGGTACGTAGATGCCCCTCTAAATGTGTCGATAAAAAAAATACTTCTATAATTTTAAAAAACTTTATTATAAACACCCAAATTGATAATAAGTCATTAGAAAAAACTAAATTAATTTTTATTTTGCCCATTATCTTTTTTCTATACTTTTTTAATTAACTTAAACATTATTTTGTTTGAAAATATTATAAATACAATTGAATGTATAACAAACTAAAACTAATTAATTGTAACAAACTATACTATATGAATAGTAAATAAAAAAAATCATATTAATCTAGACAAAGTAAAAAAGCACCAAAAAGTATAATATATTTTTAATTTTATATAGTCAATTATTTATTATAATTATCATGGAATCCATATGATGTTGAAAAAAAAACTAAAATACTCAAAAAATAAATTTACAAATGGAATTAATTTTGATAAAACATAAATTTGTTAGCCCAACATGATACTATATAGTTATTTATAATTAAGTATAACTAGGGATAAATTAGTTCAAAATTCTTAATCAATATCATGGCAGGTATTTGTGATATCTATAAAATTAATTATCTATCTATCTATACAACTATATTAATCCCCAATGTGTAAAGATGACGTGGCACTTCCTCCTAAGTTTAGAATTTTTTTTTTTTCACTTTCTTCAATTATATTCTTTTTTGGCCCAAATTTGTGTTTAACTCGGTTCTTCATTGAACCGACTCATCCTTTTCTTTTAATTTTTCTTTCAACCGAACTAGTCTATTTTTTTTAATGTACTTTGTTTGAATTCATATTTTTTTCTCTTCTTTCAATTATTCTTTTTTGAACCTCTTGTTCTTACTATTAATTTTTTTGAATTAAAACGACATATTTTGTTATATATTTTGTGTCGAAACCGATTTTTTATTGAACCGGCTCATCTCTACTTTTTATTTTTTTTTAATCAAATTAGTCTACTTTATTATATATGTTTGAATCCGGTTCTTCACTCCTTGAACCGAACCGGATCGAAACCAGTTTTTTATTGAATTGGCTAATCTTTACTTTTTATTTTTTTTGAATCGAATCGGTCTACTTTATTATATATGTTTAAAAAATACTTAAACAGAACCAGGCTCTGCTGTTTTTTTGAATTGAACCGGTCTACTTTGTTATATATTTTGTTTGAATTTATTTTTTCACTCCTTACTTGAACTGACCCGCCTTCCTTATTTAAACCGAACCGTATTGGTGGTGTACATGATTCATCTTCAATGTGAACCAGGTATAAATTTATAAATATATATAATTGTCTATATTGTACCATTTATGATATAATAATATTTTATTTAGTTATATTGATATTTTATTATTTATAAATCTTTTATTTTAACAAGATAATTATCTCTGCTCATCGCGCGTCATATCTAGTAGTTTATTAATTTATAGTGGCAAAATGAGATTGAAAATTTTGAATGGATATCCATTATATTTTATAAATTTTGAGGAGCATGTTTAAAAATGCCTATTTTTTAACTAAAATCCATTTGTATTTGTGTGAACCATAGAATCCCAAGGTTGGAGTTTACATTTAACTTTTTCTCTTTTTATTTTTTCTTTTTTTTTTTTGGTCCACCAAAAGTACTCTTGTTTAGCTTTGTGCGAGATGGGTTGGGTTTATTGGGTTTGGGTTTTTGTAAAATTACTACAATGTTCCATATTTATTGATCTCCCTCCTTTGTGTAAAATTAGTACAGGGTCTGTGTTTCCTGACGGATAAATAGTATTTGACAATTAATATTATAAAATAAAATATTTAAATAATTTATTATACTGTATAAATTTATTTTTAATATATATTTTAGAGTCGATTTACGATGTAATGGGCATGTCAACAATTTTTATTGGACATGTAGCAACCTCCCATTGGTTTATTCTGTAGATCTAATACTATATATATATATATATATATATATATATATATATATATATATATATATATATATATATATATATATATATATATATATATATATAGAATTAATTTGGAATATTATCAATAGCCAAGATCTTGGTTATTAGTTTTTAGCCCTTGGATTGAGAAATGTAGAGCTAAGATAATGTGGGTCCGATAGGGTTGAGTGAGTGGTTAGTTAAATAGTATAATCTAACGGATAAAAATAATTAAAAAATTAAATTTAACGATAAAAAACTTAATATATAGTACGAAATCTTTGGTGCTATCGATAGTTGTGACACCTCAATAGTCCACATCGGATGAGAATTGGTTTGTCATTGAGTTTATATGAGACTTGGACACTAGTAATAATAAGCTTAAGCATTTTGGGCAGGTGGTTGGGCCAACGAGTTATTGTTGTTAGTGGGTGGTCGTTACAATAGTACTCATAAGTTGTTTTCGTTGATAGAGCTTAAGATAAACAATCACCTAAACGTTATTTACAATTTAAAACTTCTAGAAATAAAATTTTATAATTTTTCGGCATCATTTACCTTACGATCAAGACGTCACAAATTTAACAATTTTTAACAGCCGGTATTGGATACTTGCTAGTTTAACAGTGTAAAAGAATCGAAATTTATTGATTTTTGATAGAAAATTCTATTTACTATATAGATAAAGATCAATAACTCCGATCTTGAATTGAAGGATCCGATCATCCTTTGTTAGGACGTCGTTCGATTTCGGCCGTTCATTTTATGCCCATTTGATGGACTTTATTATGATTTTGAAAAATTACGAAATTTATTTTCTAGAAATTTTAAATACTCTAGATCATATTTAACGGAGTGGATCGTCGATTCGGAAGCTCTATCATCGAAAACAACTTATGAGTAGTAGGGCTCTACTACTCATAATAGTATAGTAGCCCTACTCTCTCTCTCTCTCTCTCTCTCTCTCTCTCTCTCTCTCTCTATATATATATATATATATAGAGTAGGGCTACTATACTATTATGAGTATAGAGCCCCTACTACTCATAAGTTGTTTTCGATGTTGGGATTTTCGAATCGGCAATCCACACCGTTAAACATGATCTAGAGTATTTGAAATTTCTAGAAAATAAATTTCGTAATTTTTAAAATCATTATAAGGTCCATCAAGCATGTATAAAATGAACGGTCAAAATCGAACGACATCCTAAAAAAGGATGATCGGATCCTTCAATTCAAAATCGGAGTTATTAATCTTTATCTATGTAGTGAATAGAATTTTCTATCAAAAATTCAATAAATTCTGATTCTTTTACACCGTTGAACTAGGAAGTATTCCATACCGGCCATTAAAAATTGTCAATTTTGTGAGCTTTTGATCGTAGGGTAAATGATATCGAAAAATTATAAAATTTTATTTCTAGAAGTTTTAAATGCTCTAGATAACGTTTAACGGTGTGGATCGTCGATTCGGAAGCTCTATCATCAAAAACAACTTATGAGTACGAGGACGATCGTACTTATAATAGTATAGTAGTAGGACTCTATATATATATATATATATATATATATATATAGTTGAAGATCGAAATTCATGTTAATATTTGGTTTAGATTTGTAGTTATCTAATTTGGAGTTAAATACTAATCTATTTGGGATTGGATTTAATTTGGCATATATGAATTATAATTAGCTAGGAGGATAATTCTAGTAGAACTCAAATTATACTCTTATTAGGAGATATATATTATATATACATGCTACGGCCAAATTAATCGGTGCGATCAAAATTAAGATGCCACGTTCTAATTAAGCCAAGCAATGCATGTTGGTTCCGGACGATCAAGAAGCCGCCGCGACGGAAATTAAGCCTTGCATATTAGAGATCTTGGTTATGCAAGAAGCCGGGCCTATGCCATGCTAATTAATTAAAGTTGAGGTTGCTCGTTCTGTGGGAGGAGTTGTGATGCACTAATTTAATTAAGTAGCTTGTGATGGTCCGTACGGTGGCAGCAACACCATCAGCCATGGTGCAGGTGCCGTACATCCTTCCTTTGGTGAGCCGAGCCGTTTTTGGAGTTGCTTTGTTGCGGCGTTTCGAATCTAATTACGTTTTGGTTTTTTTGAGAGATCTTCTTTGTACTTCGCCTTTTCGATATTAGTAAAGTATTTGCTCCGTCTTCGCCCGTGAACGTAGGCCGTTGACCGAACCACGTAAATATTGATGTGCTTTTTTCGCTTATCTTTTCTTTTCTCGCATCAAATTATTTTCTGAATTTATTTTTCGTAGTTCAATTCTCCCAATAATTAATGCATGCCTGTGAAGCTTCCATTCCATTATGACGCAGTCTCAAGACGCAGTCTCAACCATAGTTAGTAAATTCGCGAATTTTTGCCGAATTATTCGCGAATTTTTGAAAAAACGAATTAAACGGACGTTTTCGTATTTTTCCAAAAAATTCGGAAAAAAACGCGAATTTTTAGATAAAAATACTTATTCGCGAATTATTGAATCAAAAAAACAGCCCGTGGGCCCGCGCCCGGGCCCGCACTTATTCGCGAATTTTTTTTATTTTTTTTTCGGAAACACCCTCTTCTTCCCTATAAAAAAATAAAAAAAATTAGTCGACCAAAAAAATGTAATCTTTTATGAATTATCTTAATCTCTTATTTGCTTAATTATTTATTTATTTTGAGGCATAATATAGTTTGCTATATTTTTATTTAATTAACTTAATTTTATAGCTCTTTATTTTTATATTCTTAAGAAATATGAGTATTTATACTAATAACATAAATCTTGAGAGAAAAAAAAATTTAATTTAATAGCCGAATTTTTTATCCGAATTTTTAATTGATGAACGTATAATATCCGTATAAATTACGTATCCGAATAATTGACGAATCCGTTTTTTAGCCGTATTTTTCAACGAATATAAAAATTAGAGGACGAATTTTATCCGAATTATATCCGTACCGAATTTTTGCCGAATCCGAATTAACTAACTATGGTCTCAACTCTCAAGCTCCAACTAATTAGAAACTTTTTCCCTTCTACTGGGATATAGAATTGTTCAATAAAATATTATTTGAGTGACGATCTTATATAAAAAAAAAAAAAACACTATGCTAAAATTCCTTCCAGCACATTTTCTTCCCAGCGAAAGTAGAATTATGCAATAAACTTGAGCTTCTATTTCTAAAACTTGAAATCTCATTTCAACTTTTCACCCCATGCAGTAGAAGTTTCTGAATTTTATAATATGTCAAATATAGACATTGAGCAACTATGGTTGTAATATGTCAAATACGAACATTGAGCAACTAAAATATATAGTTGTAATATGTCAAATACGAATATTGAGCAACTAAAATAGTTGTAATATATACCGGCCTCAACAGGTCTTATAGGACTGATAGCCTGCTGGTGTGTCATTTGGGAATTCAAGAATGGAGCGATTTTTCGGACAAGACAAGCTGACCCAACAATCGGCATTTTCAAAATTAATCTGCTGATGGACCTTTGGATGAAACTTAGTCCGAACATCTAAAACAAGTAGTCAAGTTGTTTTTTGTTTTTTTTTTGTTTTTTACGCCACACGTCGAGGCCGTGTTGCCTCACCCATGTAGCCTAATTTACTCTCGTAGTGAATGAAGCGGGTAACGTGCTACCTTTCTCTCTCTCAAAAAAAAAAAAATCAAATACGGATATTGAGCAACTAAAATAGTTGTAATATGTCAAATACGGACATTGAGCAACTAAAATAGATATAGAAACAAAGACATTTAGGCTTGTAGTGTTTGTTATATATCAGCTTCTGATTAGACATTTAACAACAAATGTAGCTAGTGAAGCCCTACAATATGAAGGTGTAATTTAATTAAAATCACTTGTACCATAATGCCAGTTAAGTAGAAGAAACAAACAAGCCAACCATGCACGTAGCTTATATACCAACCTCATTCCTTTAGCCCTATAAATATGTGTGCCTTGTAGCCAACTTAAACCACAACAACAAACCCTACACTTATCATAGCTAAAGAGGAGAGAATGGCTCATACTTCTCTTCTACTGGCCTTGAGTTTGATCACCATCTCCTTGGCTTTGCTCTTCCAAGGATCACAAGCTCAATTGAGCTCCACCTTCTACGACGCCTCATGCTCGAACGTGTCGGCGATCGTTCGAAGTGTAGTCCAGCAGGCGCAAACCTCTGACCCTCGCATTTATGCCAGCCTCACTCGACTCTTCTTCCACGATTGTTTCGTCGATGTAACAACACTTTTTTTTCCATACATACTTATCCATCCTTATACTATATCTAGTAGTTAGTGACTTAATAAAAGTACATAATTAAACATACATTCTTATATATCAATTTTCTTTTTTGTTGATTTAACTATTTTGTGAAATTTGTATTAGGGTTGTGATGGGTCTCTCTTGCTGGACGATAGTGCTACGATTAAAAGCGAGAAGGACGCGGCGCCGAACAACAATTCTGCTCGAGGATTCAATGTGGTCGACAACATCAAGACGGCCGTGGAAAATGCTTGTCCCCACATCGTCTCTTGCGCCGACATTCTCGCTCTCACAGCTGAGGCTTCGGTTAACTTAGTAAGCCATTTTTACTCACAAAAGAAAATTCTTAATTATATAATCCTCCCTACATAAGCCATATCTCATCACTTTGGGTATATACGTACATATAAGTATTAATTGAGTTTATGAGTTAGATATTAATGCTATGTTCATGAAGAAAGAGGAAGATAATTAATTAATTAATCAATATTTCCAATACTTGAAGCAGAATATTATGTAGCTTTGAAAAGAAAGACTAAGACATTTAGGAGTAGTTTTGGCTTTATGTACGTGGGTACTCGGAATATATCTTTTATAAGAATCTTTGAAATTTGGTGAACATCAATTGTTGTAAATACATTGTATAATTTATTTCCAAAGTTTTACTTCGTCTTAATTACTTGAGGATCTTTAATTTGACTTCAAGGCAAGTGACAAGTGTATTGTTTGAACAAATTAATAAAACCTTGAGAAACCCCAGTTGACTATATATGCTAGGTTAACCTTAAGATTGATTAATATAAGTTGATATATATGACACAATTAATACAAGGGTCAACACAAAATATTATATTGTATTATTATTATTATTATTATTATTATTATTATTATTATTATTATTATTTATTTCTTTATTTATCTTTGGCTAGCTATGTTCTCATTTTAGAAGGGAAGTTCCAATCCCATAAGGGCACAATCAAGATATTGGAACTACCTACTTAATTAATATCAAGGATTTAAATTCCTGTCGGCCTTTGCGTATGAGACCATTCCATGCCGATAAAATATCGACACGATATATATGACCTCTATGCTGGTTCTAGTACTCAAAATCCTTTTTTATAAAATTAGTGTAAGTGCAAAATAAATCAACCATGTCTAACCCATTTGGCAAAAAGCTTAATGGTTGATACGCAAGATTCCAAGTTCGAGACTTATTTCCTTCACGTTTCTAGCTTTCATGCTACAGTGTGCCGGCATACACATATTTTTATGATCAGCACGCATCAACAAGATATGAAACTAATATGTCAATAAATTTTCAAGACGATCCTCCAGGACAACACTTAAATTTACATTCAATATAGAAAATTAAAAGTACCATTCTCTTGTGGCTAAAGTTAATTTCAGAAGTAATTAATTATTTCACAAGATTTCTAGACATGAAAGGCTGAGTAGAACATTGAAAAGTCTAGCCTCGAGGGAGAGAGCTGTACACAACATAATTTTTTTTTTTTTTGAGAGAGAGAGGTAACACGTTACCCGTTTTATTTATTTTATTTAGAAATAAACATAGCTGGAAATGTGAATCAACTAGGATTCGAACACAGAATCTCGGATATCAACCACCAAACCTTTTACCACTTGCTCTAGGGACGATTGGTCACAACATAAATTTTTGCTAACACTTGCAATATATGTTCATATGTAGGCAGGAGGGCCCTCATGGACTGTGCTAGTGGGGAGAAGGGACAGCACCACTGCTAACCAAACTGGAGCCAACAATCTTCCTAGCCCCTTTGATAGCCTCAGCACCCTTCAATCCAAGTTCTCTGCCGTCGGCCTCAATGACACCGATCTCGTTACGTTATCAGGTAATAAACATGCACCATAGATTTGCTAACAAATTAATTGACTAGTTATCTATTTACTCTAGAAGCATAAACCAAACTAAAAAGTTGTGACAAAACCCCTTACAAATTACAATAAGTACGTAGAAGCTTCGCCGCAATGCTTTTGCTTTTGAGATATGAGAGTTTATAATAGCTCACGGTTCAGCCAAAAGCTTTAGACTATTTGGTTTCCATAATTTCATTTCCTACAACTCTGATTACAAGTCCTAAATGAGCTTTTCGGTCTATGAAGAGTAGTTTAACTTAATTCATAGGTTTTTCACATTCAAAGATTCAACTAGCAGGCCTAATTATATATTGTATCTATAATTTTGCAAATTGCAGGAGCACACACATTCGGCCGAGCCCAATGCCGATTCTTCAGCAACCGACTGTACAATTTTAGTGGCACCGGGAGCCCAGACCCAAGCCTAAACTCATCCTACCGGACCACATTGCAGCAAAACTGCCCTCAGGGCGGGAACGGGACGGTCTTGAACAATCTCGACCCGACCACGCCCAACACGTTCGACAACAACTACTACACCAATCTCCAGAGCAACCGCGGCCTCCTCCAGTCTGACCAGGAGCTCCTGTCGACTAGCGGTGCGTCGACTGCCTCGACGGTGAATAGTTACGCTGGCAGCCAGAGCACTTTCTTTCAGAAATTCGCGCAGTCGATGATCAACATGGGGAATATCAGCCCCCTGACCGGCAGCAGTGGGGAGATTAGAAACAACTGCAGGAAGGTGAATGGGAGCTGATTTGTCTATGGTTTCAAAATTAATAAGTCATGCTGTCACGCCCTGGATTACACGTTCTCTGGGCACGCCGACAAATCCGCCGTATACAAAGGAATTTTTTCTGTATACGAAGCGATAGCTATACCTGTAAAACATACAATACTACAACCAGTAGTATAGAGCTGCTAAAAGAAAACTCAATATAGATAAATAAACAAGTTCCATATACATACTAAAATCCTGATACAAAAGCACTCGCCCTAACGAGTTACAACATCTGTATGTACATGAACTCCAAAATAACAGTACTATTACCTGCAGTAGGTGATCCTCTGACTCAGCAACTCATCGGGTAGGGCTCTAACTCGCGATGCCTGTCACGCCCCGGATCCTTCGTTCCCCGGGCACGTCGACAAACCCGCCGTATACGAAGGAATTTTTCCTGTATACGAAGCGTAGTTGTATCAGTAAAACATACAATACTACAACCAGTAGTATAGAGCTGCTAGAAAAAGTAACATGCAAGAAAACAAGTTCCAAATACATACATAGTATCCAGGTACAACAGTACTCGCACTAGCAAGTTATAACATCTGTATGTACATGAACTCAAAACACTAGCACTACCTGCAGGAGGACAGCTCACAAACATTTGCAACAAGGGAGGGCTCTAACTCGCGACACCCTTGTCTCGATCGATCTCGGAGGGAGCAGCAGCCGAAACAGAAGGCCCTGCAACCACAGTGGAACAAAAAGGGCGTGAGAACTACTGTAAAAATAAGTAGTCCTCAGTGGGTGCCGCCCTCAACGTCATCGGTCCACCCACTAAGTCTACAGGGGGTAAGGAAGGATAGGAGGATAAGATGGAATACATCTACAGCTAAAAGTCATTATACTATCATACTCTAACACTGACCATCTGTGACCATCCTGACCAAATCTCACCAGTGACTATGAACACACCCGTCCCGGCTAGTTAGGTAACACCGTAGCTCTAGAGTATCTGGCGGAGAAAACTCTCTCGAGACCGGGAATACATCAGTCTCGCCTGTCAAGGTTACACCGTATCTCAAGAGTAACTGGCGGAGAAAACTCTCTATAGACTGTGAACACACCCGTCTCGCTTAACTAGGCTACACCGCATCTCAGGAGTATTCGGTTCCAGTAAAAGATCTAACAGGACGGCTAAGACTCCACTCACGTCACAACCTCACTGAAGGTAGAACAAAGGGGTCACTAACTATCTCACTCGGGCTGCCCAAACGGGCCCACCCAGCCTATATCAGCTACGCCATACACCACCCCGAAAGTAGCCAGCTCAAGAACTGTCCCAACAGAAACTGCGACCTCATCGCACTGAAACCTCATTTCCGGAATGGCATTCGCGGGTGCGACCCACGCGAGTTTGCAAGTGCCTCTGTCATGTTCATTCTAGCTCTCACGGGCCAAAATCAAGATAACTGGGTCAAACCGGCCTAAAACCAAACCCACGTGCCCTCGGCAAAATCTGAGTCAAAAACAGTAATCTGGGCCCACCGTCTACCCCGACGGCCCTCGACAACCCGAAACAGCCTAGACTCTGCTGTAAACATAAGCTCGGCATCCCAGCACGAGCGAAAATGTAATCTAAACTACTCAGAGTATCCATCGCACTGATACTATGATGATACAACTAAAACACGGCTCCTAGAGCTAAATTGGGTAGTATATGCATATGTCGGTTGAAATCGTGGTTTTCTCCTAAGTCAAGTTCCAAGTCCAACCTGTATATTCATCTAATTATTAATCGTGCTCTCAATTCAGATTGCAAACTAGATATAATCAACGAAATTGAGTTGCAACCTGATATACAAGAACTAAACTCATACATGTCGACCACACAAGTATTTAGGAGCAAAACCGATGAAAACCCACCTCTCGTGCAACTCCACGGCAACAAGAAGGTCACGAAAACACCAGAAGGCTCAGCCGAGATCACGCTGCAACAGCAACAATGCTTCTCCAAGGCTACACATCGAGAATACTATAATTCCATCAATCTTACGAAAATCAGCACTTAAGCTAACTTTTCCTCAATTACAATGCTAACTTCACCTTTCCAATCCCAAATCAGGTGTAGCAAGGTCCAAAAACCAGTAAACCAAGTTGGAAAATCATCCTCTGGTCCAAACTCAACTTCCTCCAAATATCTGAACACAAAAGCATCAAAATTGCATCATTAACCCCAAATTTCAGCACTTAAGCACATATTCGATAAATCCAATGTCAAAACTCACCTATCACTCCCCAAATTCACAATTCAGATGATGAACACCTTCCAAAACCAGTAAGAAATGATGGTGCAGCTTCTACTGGTCTAAACTCCAGCTCTCTCCACGAATTGGTCCATAACAATCAAAGAAAACACAATTTCAGGACCAAAACATCAGCAGCTCAGAAAAGCTTAAAATCGACTAAGCTAACCTCAACCAAAACCTTCAAATTTGGGCTTCGTGGATTCCTCTTGAAGTCTAGAATCCAGCAAACCAAGTTTCACCGCAATCCGACCTTCCCACGTCGCGTACGAGCCAAAACACCGAAGGTCGTCACTGGAAAACTGCAGAATCAGCACTCCTCAAGCTGAATTTGTGGAAGTTTGATGCAATTTGGGGAATTTGGAGGGGTTGAGTTGCAAAGTATAAGTTCACTGTGAAGAAAGGGTGAAAAGAGATCAAAGGGGACGCCTACCAACTATTTATAGGGAGAAGAAATGGTCAGATAATCCTCAAGAACAGCTGCTGAAATCTGGTGTCCCTGCAGTTTCGGGCACTTCTGGGCGCCCGGAAATATGTTCTGGGCAACCGGAACATCCAGGGTCTGAGTTGGAATATGCTTGCAAATTTCTTGTTTCAACCCAATTTTGATGCTTCAGGATCAACAAGATGAACTATAACAAAACTAAAATTCATCGGTAGTATGTTTTACATAAACAACATATTGTCCATCACTTAGGTTTTAAGACCTGACGGTAGATCCTTATCCATCCATGACAAACCAGATGCTTGCTCGATCATGACAAGAAATTGTAGGAATGCTGTACTGAGATAAGTAGACTGTAGAATTGGTCCTTTTGAGATCATATCTTCCTATATATACATTTTTGTAGGTATACTGTCATAAAAATGCGTTATACGTATGATCACTGTCGTAATCGAACCCACTGATCGAGTGTTGCGACCTAATAGCGGATGGAAGGCCGGAGAAAGGCCCCATTGGGCATCGGTATAGTTCATACCAGTCAGTAATGTAATTTTAGCTAGTTTATGCTCACTACTTGTGCATGATCAATCTTTTTTTGACCTTTTCTGATAAACATGTTAAGCTCCAGGCCTCTTGAGGCACCTAAATTTCTATTTACTGCACACAAAAAGTTTCTTAATTCATTGATTCCTAATCCTAGTGGTAATCTTGATTTAATACTTATCATCACTGAAAACTGACCTGATGATATCTTCAGAATTTAATGAGTCACATTTTGAAATTCTAAAAGTCATTGATCTTGGAATTCTAAAGAGTTTAGAAGTCCAAGAGTTTGTGAAGATTCAATGAGGAAGCTCAAGGGTCATTTAGAAGTCTATAAATAGGTTGACATGGCAATATATAACATGTAACCAACCCCCAAAAAAAGCAGAGTTCTCTTGTGCTTAGCCAAAATTAATAAAAATTCTCCATTTCCACTCAAAATAGTTTTTGAATTCTCTTAGCACCCGAGATATATCCCTGAACAAGGATATGATTATCTCATGGTAAAATCTCTTTGATGTACAATTGCGATGTATAAAAGCATAAGATATTTTCAATGGAGTTCAGCCATTGTCTTGGGTTCAGATCATTTTAGTGGCTTTGTGCATATTTAACCTGGGTCCTGGAGCTGCAGTCAACCGTTTGGTGAACAAAAAATAATACACTCCAAGTAGCAGCAGTTAACCGATTGGTGAACAAAAGATAAGAAGCTTCCACCCAAAATCAGGGGCTCCAATTATTTGGTGTTCGCGTAAAGGGGCCAACATCCTGCATTTTGGCGGGAGGTCAAGTCACCTTGAGTTATGTTCGACGTGAGGCCGGTTTAGGCCGAGTCATATTCGAAGTGGTGGGGGGCCGGTTGGGCCGACTTATAAATTGCGCGAGATCGGTAAGCATTGTGTCTGCACGCTTTAAATGAATTAGACAGCTCGAGTTTTTGATATTAATGGTTAGCGTTAACGATCTGACAAATGGTATCAAAGCCAGAGGTTACCGATTCTATTTCCGCATTCTGCATTCACGTGTGTTCGAAGTGGCGGGTCGCCAATTGGGCTAAGTCACAAATCGAGATCCATGAGTGTTGTACCTAGACACTTTAGCTGAATTGGTTATATCTTTCTAACCACTCAAGATTTTGAAATTAATTGTTAGCGCCAACTATCCGACATTTGAAACTTTTTCTTCTTCTATAGGTAGAAGCTATTAGGGGAAATTTGGACGAAAAAATTTACTATATTTTTGTACAATTCTACTTAAATAATACTTCTGCAAAAGCTATATCTTGGCCAAACATGCCGTTGGGGGTTCGCTGACACCCTAACCAAAGAAGAATTTTATGTATAATCTGCTGTCAGTTTTTTTTTTTTTTTTTTTTTGATTAAACAGGGATATACAATCTGCTGCAGGTTTTCTATGTTTATGTTTTCTGAAAGAATGCTCTTTTCTATGTTTATGTTTTCTTTGTTTTCTATGTTTATGTTTTCTGAAAGAATGCTCTTTGCCTCGAACTTGCACATCTACTTATGCATTTGTCCTTCCATGTGCAGGTATTCTATGAGCTACATAGTACATATCCCTTTATTTAAATACAGTTGTATCATAACTTACATTATTGAGAAACAGTTATGAAGAACAATTGTTATATACAAGAAGTTAATATGCCCGAGAAATCAACGCGCTTACGTGCGTGCATGGTACTATAGTGCTAAGCATGTATATAGGTTTGTTGCTTTGTTGCTTATGAACTACAATGCCTGTGATCTTAATATAAACTATTGTTACTCCTCTGCATGACTCAGTATCTACCAATGTTTATGGACAAAAGCTTGCTGATTTTAACAAAAACTATTGTTGTTACTCATTTGCATCACTTAGTCTTCTATTTGGTATAACATTTCATGCACAGGCTACTTTAATTCTTTGCAATGTGGATCTTTTAATGCTCCTTTATTCGCCAGCTGGGAGGTTTTTTTAATTTACTATTTTTATTATTTCTTATGTTCAATGGTTATGCAGCTTGTTGGGAACCGGATAGATCGTCCGTCATGCGTTACCAACAAAGATGCACGAAAAATAGAGAAAACACCAAACGAACGGTAAAAGAAATAAATGCAGAAAGAAGAAACCAAGATTTACGTGGTTCGGCAATTGCCTACGTCCACGGGGAGAGCGAGAGAGATGTATTCCACTATATGAAGAAAAAGTATTACAAGCTTACACCTTATGTCTTCTCCGGATAAAAAACCAAGAGCCTTATGGTGAACCCCACCTTTCTCTTGTTCCAACGAAAACTCCAAGAAAATACCGAAAAAGCTTTCCGTAAAACCGAGAAGACCAAATTAGAGAAGTATAGAAACTCTAACCAAATTCCTTTATGTCGTTGCTTCGAAGAACCCGAATCTCTCAGACAATTTGGTCGAGAACCGTCGCTCCGCCGCCGACTTCGATCCGACGTCGCATGCAAAGAACACGGCACTTCTTCTCCTCAAGCTATTGTACGGACGTACATGAAGAGAACCGGCCACCTTAATTAATTAGCTTCACTGCATGCTAATTAATTAAGCCTCATGCACCCCCAGAACCGTACGGCTCCTAATTAATTTCGGCCGCTCCCAAGCCTCTCATATTCCGTACATGCATATGCATGTATATATATAGAGAGGGATTTGGCTCAATCCTACTCTAATTCAATGTGATATAGAGTAAACCAATCCTAATCTACTTAGGATTCCAACTTAAATTAGGATCCATCAAATAATAAATCCTAATAAGATCCTGTCTATTATTCCATAGACCCGGTGCATGAACCAAACCAATAAAAAAGAAGGCATATCTTTAACATTCTCCACCTTGACTTCTTTTTTACTTCATTACTCTCTCTCATCTTATCGCCCCCTCTCCCTGAGGCATCTCAGACACTAACGGTCATGCAGGTTAGCGAAGTCTAGAGAATGCCTAGACTTCTCCACTGTTACCGGCTTACCGATCAGCTTGTACAGATTCCCCTCCTTCTCTCCCTTCATGACTAGCATAGCACTCTTTTCCACCTTGATGACTCCACCTGAAATGCTAATAGAATAGCCAATAGAGTCAAGAGTACCAAGTGATATAAGATTCAACCTGAGATCCGAAATGTGTCTCACATCCGTTAACGTCATCACCACACCATCGAACATCTTTAATTTTACTGTTCCGATACCGATCATCTTACAGCTAGTGCGATTGCCCATCATAACACTACCGCTTTCACAAGATTTATAGGTATCAAATAAAGATCTGTCCGAAGTCATGTGACAAGAACAACCCGAATCCAATATCCAGTCATTGAGAGATTCTGAACCTGTAGAAACCGTCAAAACATCCTGACTAGTGTCGCTAGCTACGCTTGCCATATCCGCAGAGGAATCTAGATTTCGCAGCCAGACCTTCCTCTTCTCGCAGTTTCTTTTCACGTGACCCTCCTTCTTGCAGAAGTAACACTTAACCTTTTTCGATTTTGACTTCGAACGGGATCTTCCTTCACCTGCATCACGTTCGCTAGATCGTCCCCTTCCTCCACCTGTATCATTTACGACCAAACCTGCACTGTTTTCTTCGGTACTTGCCTGCAACCTAATCTCTTCGGATAAAAGTATTGATGCAACATCTTCCATCTTCAGAGTTTGCTTTCCGTACAGTATGGTGGTCACCAAGTGATTGTAGGACGACGGAAGTGATGTAAGAAAAATCAACGCCTTATCGTCCTCGTCAACCTTGACATTAATGCTGAGCAAATCTGCAATAATTTTATTAAAGGTGTTCAAGTGTTCCGTTATTGCCGTACCTTCCTTCATGCGTAGCCCATATAATTTTTGCTTTAGGTACAGCACGTTCGAGAGGCTTTTTGTCATGTACAATTTCTCCAGCTGGTCCCACATGCCGACCGTAGTTTCTTCATCCATGACGTTATACATCACCTCATCTCGCTAAACACAATATAATTGTATTCAATGCCCGCATCAATCTCCTCCCAATCTTCGTCGCTCATCGATGTCGGCTTTTTCGATTTTCCGAGCAACGCTTTATGAAGGTCCTGTTGAACCAGAAGGGCTTTCACTCTTCTCTGCCAAAGACCGAAGTTTCCTTTACCGTCAAATTTCTCCACCTCAAACTTAGAAGACGAGACTTTCGACATCTTTGATGTAGCGCGAACCTTAAGCTCTGATACCACTTGTTGGGAACCGGATAGATCGTCCGTCATGCGTTACCAACAAAGATGCACGAAAAATAGAGAAAACACCAAACGAACGGTAAAAGAAATAAATGCAGAAAGAAGAAACCAAGATTTACGTGGTTCGGCAATTGCCTACGTCCACGGGGAGAGCGAGAGAGATGTATTCCACTATATGAAGAAAAAAGTATTACAAGCTTACACCTTATGTCTTCTCCGGATAAAAAACCAAGAGCCTTATGGTGAACCCCACCTTTCTCTTGTTCCAACGAAAACTCCAAGAAAATACCGAAAAAGCTTTCCGTAAAACCGAGAAGACCAAATTAGAGAAGTATAGAAACTCTAACCAAATTCCTTTATGTCGTTGCTTCGAAGAACCCGAATCTCTCAGACAATTTGGTCGAGAACCGTCGCTCCGCCGCCGACTTCGATCCGACGTCGCATGCAAAGAACACGGCACTTCTTCTCCTCAAGCTATTGTACGGACGTACATGAAGAGAACCGGCCACCTTAATTAATTAGTTTCACTGCATGCTAATTAATTAAGCCTCATGCACCCCCAGAACCGTACGGCTCCTAATTAATTTCGGCCGCTCCCAAGCCTCTCATATTCCGTACATGCATATGCATGTATATATATAGAGAGGGATTTGGCTCAATCCTACTCTAATTCAATGTGATATAGAGTAAACCAATCCTAATCTACTTAGGATTCCAACTTAAATTAGGATCCATCAAATAATAAATTCTAATAAGATCCTGTCTATTATTCCATAGACCCGGTGCATGAACCAAACCAATAAAAAAGAAGGCATATCTTTAACACAGCTTACCTTGAATTTAACAGAGTCCATTATGTTTTCAGATCCAAATTGTTTCAGCAGGTAATAGAATCTGTTCAGCTTTTCTCTGTTTATTTTTTTTCTAATGCAATTACGCATGTCTTTGGTAAGTTAGATCAGTTCTCAACTCATTTGTATTATAATTTTTTGTTAAAAAAGGGTTAAATATGCACCAGAACCATCTAAACTTCAACTCATCTGTTGATAGCCACATAAACTTTAAAAATTTCATATTTGCCGTCCAAACTTTCAAATTTTATTTTTTTTAAATTTTTTTTGCCTACGTTTGTATATTGTCAACTTAAAATGATTAGCGATATCTAAATGGTCGTACCAACAATACGCGAAGGGTCTTTTTGACACTAAAATTCAGTCGTGCAGTAAAAAGAATATTTGTTTTATCATTTAATCGTTAAAAATTAAATGTAATAATCATGACCAATTTTTGAAGTTTGGGTGGCTATGTGCTAACAGGTAAAAGTTCGGAGGATCACAGCACTTCAATTTAAATCTAATTAAAATTATTGAGGAAGAGTAAATATGATAAATGCCATAGCAAGAATGTCAATGTTCCTGAGATACATGCCTGCATGATATACATACTACTGTACAGCTAAGCTAGCATGCCTAATTGTATTTGTTAACAAGATGCTTAAATGTTAGGTCATTTACTACTTGAAGGTGTTATTAAGATAAACAAATTCAACTTCTTTGCATGACTCTTTTCGCCGTGGATATATTAATTATTTCATGCATGGACTGGACTGGTGAACATGTTCATCAGCATTCTCTACCAGTTGCCTTTCTGTTGAAACTTTACATAATTAAATGCCTTAAAAGTTCTTTCAATTGTAAGCTTGTTATGCATAAAGTCATGTATTGTAACAGTTAAATCCAAATTGCGCAAGTTTGATTCGTCAAGTTCGAAAGCGAGAAGGCCATTGCTATTTTCCTTTGGCATTTGCAGTATCTCGCTTTCGCGTAATTTCCACTTCCTGATTCCTGCCCCAATGCTTCCTTCAGGCTCTGCGTCGGATTATTTCCTCTTTGGCCATTACAATGCAGTTGCTGCTTTCTCTTCTCCGCTGTTCATCCCGGTCATCGACGTTTTCATCAAGAAGATATGTAAGCCCATCAAGAAGCAGATCGGCTACCGCTTCTGTCCCAGTGCCAATGTTGCTGCTCTTTCCGGCTCTATCTCCAAATTGCAACGCATGAGGGATGCGATCAACGAGAAGATCCAACCGGCCGACATGGACCAGCAGGAGTGCGCAAATGAAGTAAAGGATTTGCTCAACTTGCTTCAAATAGCTGAAGACGAAGCAAAGACTATTATCGATAAGTATGAGAGGAAAAAGAGGCAGAAATGTCTCTATAGCTGCTCTTGGAATTGCTTGTTCAACACCACTATCAGCAAACGCGCAGCGAAGAAGAGAACTGAAGTAATGAAGCTGTTGAACAAAGCACCTTCCGATGTTACGTATTCAAACTTGACGGTGGAAACTGTCGAAGAGGTTCCTACGACGCATGCTGTGGTTGTGGGACAAGAGGTTTATTTGAAAAGGGTTCTTAGTTACCTCAATGATGTGACAGTCGGTATTGTCGGGATACATGGTGTAGGAGGAGTCGGCAAAACAACTCTTCTGAGAAGCATCTATGACAGGTACAATGGAAATGGCGAGCAAGCCGAGTTTGATCATGTCATCTTGGTAAAAGTCGGTACCAATCCGGATCTGATGAAGCTACAAAGGGACATAGCCAACGAGGTCGGCTTGCTTATAGGGAACGAAGAAAGTGAGGTATCACGAGCCGTTGCTATTTACAATTTCTTGAAAGAGAAGAAGTTCTTGTTGTTTTTGGATGACCTCTCGGAGTCGTTAGATCTCGTGGAAGTTGGAGTTCCATTGCCGCACGGAGATAGCGAGGCCCAACGAAAGCAAAAGATAATACTTACTACGCGTTTACCCGAGCTATGCAGTGAGATGCAAGCGAAAAGGGTCGTCGAAATGGAATGTTTGAATCGGGGGGATTCGTGGATCCTATTCAAATCAAAGCTTGGTGAAGCAACTATATCTAACACTCGAATACGAGGCCTCGCAAAGAAGGTTGCTAGGGAGTGTGGCGGCTTGCCTTTGGCTCTTACCATCGTCGGACTAGCTATGTCTACGAAGAAGACGCGGAGGGAGTGGGAGAATGCAATCAAATCGCTCAAGAGATCATCATTCAAAGGATTATCAGGTACGGAGGATAAATTGTTTTCCGTTTTGCATATAAGTTATGATAATTTGAAGGATGATAGGATGAGAAAATGTTTTCTCCTTTGTTCCTTGACACCAAGAGACAAACTTATGCTTTCGGAGTTTGTTATTAGAACTTGGATTGGACTAGGAATAATGGATGATATCGACGACATGGAAGATACTAACAACAAAGGGTATTCTATTCTAAGAAGGCTAAAGGAAGCTTGCTTGCTGGAGAGCCATGACAAATTCGATATGTATGTCGGAATGCACAACATCATTAGGGACTTCGCCTTGTGGATAGCTTCTAACTATCGGCGGGAGAAGAAGAGTTGGTTGGTGCAAACAAACATAAAGGAAGTGAATTCCGACGAGTGGAGCGACGCAGAAAGGATATCAATTATCGGAAGCGAGGAGTTAGAGGTACTACCTGATTCTTGTGATTGCCCTCATCTTAAATCCTTGATGTTGTCTCACAATCGGCATCTTTCGAAGATCCCAGTAAAACTTTTTCTAGGTATGCCATCTTTAACATACTTGGATTTATCGCACACTTCTCTCAAGCAACTTCCTACGGAAATCGGTACTTTGCTAAATTTACAGTGTCTCGTCCTTTCTTATTCATCCATCTCATCGTTGCCTGAGGAGTTGAAACAACTTGTGAATTTGAAGTACTTGGAATTGGAAGGTATCGTCGGACTTAAGGAGATTCCGAAGGGAGTAATATCGAATCTGCTTCAGTTACGTGTGCTTAATCTGCAAGGTTCTAATTTATTTCTCGGTGATCCGAACGGATTGCAATTTGAAGAATTGAAATGCTTGGCGAGACTTAGAGCAATCGGAATCGCCATAAGAGATATTCCCTCTCTCGAAATGGCCTTCGGTTTACCGCACATAACGCAATATTCTCTCTCCATACTACGTATAATCGGTACGGTCTCTCTCCATCTATCACCAAGAGTTCTTCACAACACCAAAGCGAGAGGCCTTCGGAGATTAACCGTGGGATTAGCCGACAGTTTGAAGGAGTTGGTCATGTGCAAGGAGAGTGAAATTGAGGAGAGCGAAGTTGATCTAACTTGGAGCCTTTCGCATTTGCAAAATTTACAGCTACTATTCCTCCCTATCTTAGAAAAGATCATTTGGAGAGGTATTGAACCTCATCAATGCCTTCCTAACCTCGCTTGCTTGCGCATCTTTAGATGCGATAGCCTCGAAGATATTAGTTGGGTATTGCGACTACCGCGTCTCCAAGAGCTATACGTATCGAAGTGCAAAAGATTGAAGCAAATCATCTCCGACGAAGCAACGAGTTCGTCATCGTCAGCTAAGTATCGGTCCACGCCTTCTTTTCCTAGCCTCAAGTTCATTTGGCTCGATGATCTCGAACAACTTACTAGCATTTGCGACTACGAAATCTCCTTCCCTTCATTGGAAAGCATTGCTGTATATGACTGTTTGAAGCTGAATAAGCTGCCACTCGGGCTACGTAGCGCGGGAACGAAAAGAGAAATCTTCGGGGAGAGAAAATGGTGGGATAACTTGGAATGGAGTGACGACGGAAGCGTCGAGTCTCGTTTTTCTTCGTCTTTTAGAGAAACTACGGATAGATCTTTACCGAAGTTCGGTTATTCATACGAACTTCTACAATGATTTTCTCTACAATTTTCTTCTCTAGCTCCAATTTTCCACATTTTGATCATATAGTCTTTTGTTTTGTTTTGTTTTTTTGTTTTTTGATTGTCTTGATTGAATTGGTCTATTTTGGATTCGACAAATATACGCATATCCTTTTCATATATATTACTTAGTTGTTCTTCAAATCATTTTTGATTAGGTCGATTACTACTGCATTAATCCTTGTTAGTTAATCGCATTGTGCTAGATACATACAAATGCAGGTTAATTCAAATTAAGGTCAACTAATTTTATTTAGCAATTAATTTTCGCTTAGTGGTGTCGATTTGAGGCTTCTAGATGTCTATTAGTTGACCTTGGAAACATGTTCAAGAAAACAAATCTTACATTAATTGTGTCATTTTGTGAATTTTTTTGGCCGTCAGATCGATTGATGTTATGTTGATTTGAGACTTCAAGAAAGATTTTGTTGTGCTTAACATGTGTTATTTAGTCGTCTCTGAATATTCATGTGCTTTACACATTAATTTAACATGATATCATGCATACAATTGTCATTGTGAATTCACATTAATTTCCTCTGCCTTTTGTTAATTTAGCAGCTATAATACTTTTACAATTGATATCAGAATTCAATAATTTGGGCTTTTAACGATTCAACTCACTAACACTAATATTATTTGCATAAAAAGTTGAAACTAGAAAATGAATTTGGTATGCAATCAGTAAATCTATTTGTAGCTGCAAATATCTTCAATTTAATTTGTTGGAGAATGGTGAACTTCTACAATGGGATGCATGCTTGTTGCCTCAATGGAATGCACAAATTATTGTTAGGTGAACCTGTGACACCCCTAATAGTCCCACATCGGATGGGAATAAAGTTGTCATTTGATTTATAAGAGACTTAGATACTTGATAATAAGCCAGAAAGCGTTTTTAGGTGGTTGAAACGAATTATTATTATCGCTAAGTAGGTCGTTAAATATTGTAATGAAAAAGAGTTAAAAAATAGGAAGAATTAGTGCGCACCTTGTGCATGTGCATTGGTACAGGAAGGTATATACATGTACAAATTAATCAACGGAGGAATTTCGTTTCGAGCCGTACACCTTTAATTTGCTTTAGAATTAGTTCCCTGTTGTTTGATTTATCATAACTCCACTTTTAATCAAAACTCAAAATTTTTAAAATACCGTAATTGACTTTGGCTAGGTACTTTGGGGCAAAGTCAATTACGAAAAACAAAAGTGAGAAAAAAAATAATAAAACATTAACTAAGGAAAACTTTAGCTTTTACGTCATTAACTTTCTACCAAACACACAATAGAACTCAAAAATATATATATATATATATATATATATATATATATATATATAAATAAATTGTATGTAATTAGTATGTCTATCTATATAAACCAAGAGCTTCAACTATCTTTATTTTTCTTTATAATGGTTTCTTTCCAAAATTAATTAGCAAGTAAAAAATTTATGCTTTTGTGTGACACCCCAATAGTCCCACATCGGATGGGAATGGGGTTGTAATTGGGTTTATAAGAGACTTAGACACTAGTAATAATAACTGGCAAGCATTTTGGTAGGTGGTTGGGCCCAATGAGTTATTGTTCTAGTGGTGTCGTTACATTTGGTATCGAGCCGGTTCACCACTGGACATGTGTGGCGAGTCTTTGGTGGCGTACGGATGACGGGCTAGCGAGATGAGTATCACATCGCTTTGGTGATCATGTGTGTGTGATTGAATGACGAACGTCAAGGCCTTAAGGGGGGGAGTTTGTGACACCCCAATAGTCCCACGTCGGATGGAAATGGGGTTGTCATTGGGTTTATAAGAGACTTAGACACTAGTAATAATAACTGGGCTTAAGCATTTTAGGCCGGTGGTTGGGCCCAACGAGTTATTGTTGCTAGTGGGCTGGGTTGTTTCATTTTGTTGCTAAAACTTCTAGTCGATTAATTCGGCAATCGGAATTATTAAATGTAGCAATCTCATTTAAGACAATTATAAATTTTTTTTATGTTTAATTAAAAAGGTTTAAGCTCATATAAAAGAAATTTGGGCTAGCAATCAACCTATCTATCTATAGCTACATCTAATTTATAATCTTGTTCAACCTCAATTATCTCTGAAAATAATTAGTTTTTAAATTTATTTAAATTTTTATAAGGCAAATAAGTTTTCTCAAACTTAATTTACTATTTTTTTAAAAAATAAAATTTTAAAAATATCCACGTGCAACGCATAGGTTAAAAACCAATTTATTTTGAAATTAATTAGTCAAATATTATATAAATTAAAGAATCCCCAATTCTACATCTTTAGTTTGCTTTAATTAAAATAGGTTCTTCTCCAAAGTGGCAAGTAACGAATGATACTTTTTTTTTTCTTTTTTTTTTTGAGAAATAGATAGCAAGCTACCTGCTTCATTCATTAAGAGAAATGAACTGGGCATATAAGTTGGAAGCAGCTAAGGCTTCCGAGAAACCGATAAAAAGTGGAAAATAAGTTGAACGAAAGAAAAAAGGAGTGGTAATGAGAGTGGTAGAGAGAGTGGGACAGAGGGCAGGTTACATCACGGACGTCGTGGGCTTCAGAGCAATGTGTTCCAGTTGCTGATCAGTAGCCTCTGGGCCGATTGCACAGAAATCGCTCTCGACTCGTGGAGGAAACAAAGCCTCACCATTCTAACGGCGACTTGGTGGGTAATCTGGACGGATAAAAACAACTCTATTTTTAACGAATGATACTTCTGTAGGCAAAGCCTCTACTTTCATCCACTAGTGCGAAAATTGCTAATATGTAACAGTGTTATTTAAGGCAATGATATAATTTGTCTAAAGAGTTAAAAACAGGAAATAAATTTGGTATGCAATTACTAAATCTATCTCTAGATATATGCAACTCTAGTTTGCTTGCTTTAGAATTTGTTCCTTTCCAACATAACAAGTAAAGAATCAGATTTTTTTATTTCTTTCATATAAATACATTCCATTCTATACTATGGATTTGCCGTCACCGGGCTGAGTGAATGAGCGCATGAAGGAATGCTTTCAAAAGCGGTAGAAAGATACCATGTTCGATACTCATCTAGATGGACAACTAGCCATTTGGATCTATCTGGTGTTCTTTCTCCTTAACGCACAAATTAATAGGCATTTGGTCATTCAGGTTACGTGTGGTGCTCTTTCTCCTTGCCGCACAAATAGACGTTTAGTCATTCGGGTACGTACATATTTAATTTTTTTACATTATTCTTATTACTTATCGTTTGATATTGTTTCGATATTTTTCTGATTATGCCATTGGTTATATATATTGTAATTGCGGTTTAAGGCTCCTTTTGATTCAATAGTGATTAAGCAGCTTAAATAACACAATTATATGACTAAAAAAAACCCCTAATAATACAAGATAACTATTCAAATATTAAATCAAGCTTAGAAGGATGGAAATAACATTCTAGTATGATATGTAATTAAGAGAATTTGTTATGACTATATATATGCCTCAAAACACATTATGTATAATATATATAGGATTTGAAATGGAGTCAATATTCTATTGCTTTATTTTAGTTTTTCATCTCATTTTTAAATTGCCTAATTAATAGTAATAGCCCTTTAATTGTTCAATCAAACTCACTACTCTTAAAACCCAATTAAATGAAGCCATGGTATATGGTTTATGAATCAAATATAGTGCTTTTTTTAACAAATTTTATTTTGTTCAACTATTTGAAGCGTTCGCAACAGATTTTTAAATCTATAAATTATTCTTAAATAAAGTTATTAATTAGTTACACAAGCGTGGTCATATGTATTAATTGCATATATTTTTTATAAAACTTTAAAATATAAATAAATTATTTTTTGTATTCTAACATGTAAAAAGAAAAAGCGATAAAAAATTAAAGTTTCGTTAAACCTATTCTTCACTTGTCATACTTAATTATCAAAATTGAAAGAGGAAAAAAAAATTTATTCATATTTTGAAGTTTTACAGGATTATATATGTGCACGACATCCGATCAAAATTACTGTATAATTATTAAGTTCATCTAAGAAGAGGGGGCCTATTGAACAATTTGATAAAGTTAGGGGATGAAATTATCAAAATATAAAATTCAGGCCCCTATTTACCAAAGAGTTAAAGTTCATGGGGTCTTTGTACATTTTACCCATAATATTTCTCAGCAAAAATGTTTCTAATTAAATTCATGGGGTCCCTATACATTTAATTTACCCATGATATTTCTCCGGTAAAAATGTTTGGAGAGACCCCAACTACAGGCAATTCAGAAATAGACTCCTCGCCTTTTATTTTTTGATTGAGACATTTCTGATAAACATTTTTTGATTTGAGTTTTTATACTTAGTTAATTTTAAAATATTATTAATTTTTATAACTCCATCAATTAATTATTAACAGCTAATTGATCTAATTATACTTGCTAAATAGTGGTAGAAACTATTGAAATCATCAAGCAATTAATTTGATAAAACTAATCTTTCTTTTTTTTTCTACAGTTACTTTATTCTAAAAAATCAAAATTAGTTTGAGAAAGTGTAAATCAAAAAATCAAAAAATAAAAAAAAAATTAATTACAAGGAAATAGTGCACCTCCATCATGCACCTTGTCATAATACAATATTAATAACGGTTAATGTCATACAGGTCCCTGTAAATATAGAGAATTATAAATATATCCTTACATAGTTCAACTTTGGGATAATTGCCTATATACCCCTCATGCGTCTGAAAATATCCGATCTACTCCTACTTTTTTTTTCTTTCTAAAATACCCCTCATACGTTCCACCGTTATTGCAAAATACCCCCGCAGTTATCTCCTGTTAAGTTAATCTGAGTTAAACGTGAGTTAAATATCTAACACAGTTAAAAAAAATTAAAATACCAATTTTGCCCTTAACTTAAGGGCAAATAAGAAAGGTCGGTGACGGTAGAGGGGTATATTAGAAAAAACCAAATGTTGAAATACTTTTGTGCCCTTGACTTTAAGGGCAAATAAGAAAGACAGTGATGGTAGAAGGGTATATTTGAAAAGGGCAAAATAGTAATTTTACAGAGATAACAGAGTTACTTAACAGATTTTAACTCTAAGGATATATTAGAAATAGGTTGGAACGTAGGAGGGGTATTTTCAATATTAGCCTTCTAAGAGGGGTAAATCGGAAAATCGGAAACTTTTCAGGGGTATATAAGCAATTGCCCCTTCAACTTTTATACATTGTCCTTACAAAAGTCGTGATGTTTTCAAATATATTCCTCTAGTTTGTTACCGTTAAAGCACCGTCTTATAAATTTTATAAGTGAAATAATCTTTTTACGATTACAAATATATCCCTCCAAAATTTTCAACTGTTAACTGAAGAGGAGTAAAAAGATCTATTCACCTCATTAACTAACCAGGGTTAAGTATTTAACCAGTGGTTAATTAACTATATTTTTCTAACGGATTCTAATGGTAGGGACATGTTTGAAAACATCAGGATTTTTATAGCAATAATATATGAAAGTTGGACTTTGTAGGAATATATTTATAATTCACTATGTTTGCAGGGACCTGTATAAATTAACCCTATTAATAATGAGTAATGCTGGATGTACATCCCAAAAGGGGTGTACATCTTACAACCCATCCATCCTTGGGTGGAAATTTGCTCACCAGTCACATGATGTGACTGGTGAATTACACCCCACCCAAGGATGGGTGGGGTTGTAAGATGTACACCCTTTTGGGGTGTACATGTACACCCTTTTGGGGTGTACATCTAGCATTTTCCATTAATAATTAGTTGGAGATATATGTGTTATATATGTATTAATTATAATTCCCTGAGGCTCCGGCTGCCTCACTTTGTAGTCCAGTTCATACTCTAAATGAATGAAACGGTAGCATGCTGTCTTTCTTAAAAAAAAAAAAAAAAATTTATAACTGTTGTGGTCACTTTGTAGTCCAGTTCATACTCTAAGGTATCGTTTGGTTCGGGAATAAGCAAAAAGTGGATATTCCGAGGATTGGAATAAGCAAAAAGTGGATATTCCGAGGATAGGTATAAATTGAGGTATAAGTGGGCATTAGATCAATTTTGCGTTTGGATGAAAATTGAGTTATTCCTGAAAATAAAAAAATAGCGTTTGGTTAGGTAAGATAGAATAAGAATTAAAATAGTTAGTTATAAATAAAAAAATAATAATATTATTCCTTTCTTTATATTAGAATTAGAATTTTGATATTTTAAAATTTAAAATATAAACTTTTATAAATTTTAAAATCTCAAATTTATAATTTTAAAAAATTAATTTATCATGAATATTATTAGATAATCATAAATAATAATTAATAATTAATTACCAGATTAATTAATCATTAATCAATTAACCATGAGTGCTTTAATTAATAAATTATCTAACTATAAATAATTTAATATGTTAACAAATTAGGTTAATATATTAATATATTATTAAATTAATTAATTAATTAGTTATGTCGGTAAAAATATTAATTTATTAATCAATAAAGATATTAGTTATTGCATAAACACACTAATAAATAATTAGTAATTTAGCTAATATTTTATTATTAAATTAGTTAATTTTTAATTTAGCTAATTAGTTAATAAAATAATATAGAAATAAATAATTATTAATTTAGCTAATATTTTATTATTAAATTATTAAATTTTTAATTTAGCTAATTAGTTAATAAAATAATATAGATAATATATTAATTATTAAACTAGTAGAGGTATAAAGAAAAAAATTTGTTATTCCACCAAAAAGGTGGAACAACAAATCCTCCCTCTTAACGGGTTATTCTAGAATAACCCGTTAAGAGGAGGATTAAATAAACTCACACCTCCTTATATTGTTTGGTAGAATAAGAGGGATAAACTTCTTTATTCCATGTTTATCCCCCAACCAAACATAGCCTAAATGAATAAAACGGTAGCATGCTGTCTTTCTTCAAAAAAAAAAAAAAAAAATTATAACTGTTGCGGTCTAATTATTAATGCTGTGAAAAGGAAATGAAGTACTACCTACCAATTAACTAACTCGGTGAATATATATTATTCTCTCCTCAGAGATGGATTGATTAAAACCTAGCTATTATGGGCGTGGCCAGCTCGTCATCCTACTACGAACAATTAAAGGATTATGTGGTTAGAAGGTTGTTCGACGAGTCCCTGCAGAAGATCTACGTGGAGGCGTGGAACGGAGTCGGGGCGACCACTTTACTCCGAGAGGTGGCGGAAGCGGTCGAGACGTCGGAGAAGCGCGAGTTTGAGACGGTGATCAAGGTGGTGCAGCCGGCACTGTTCAGGAACCCCAGGGAGATCCAGAGGGCGGTGGCGAAGCTGCTGAGTCTACCTCCTTCGGTGACGGCCCCGTTGGACGCTGAAGACGAAGACGACGACTTCAAGGGGAAGGAGTTCAGCTCAAGATACATGCTCTGGCAGGTCGCAGACGAGATCTACCAAGCTGTGAGGGATCGTAGCGTGCTGCTCGTCCTTTGCAATAATCTTGCGGACGCCGAGTTCAGCCAGCCTAAACAATGGCCTGTTTCTATCATCAGGCGGGGGAGCCGCAATGCGGTCTTGTGGACTTCTGGGATGAATATCAGCGGGGAAGCTGCGCCGCCAGCAAATGCGGATTTGATCCTAAGGATTGAGCCGCCAGACGAAGCTGCTGCACTTGATCTTGTGTACAAGGAGGCCGTCGAGATCGCCCGTTACATCGACGAGAGCAGCGGTGGGAGCTTGCAAACCACCCCGCTAATAGTCCTCCGGTGTTTTTGGTATTGCATGCTGCTGTTGCGTAGAGCAGCGTCTAACCGATCGGCACTGCCACCCGATGCTGGTCGGCCGTTGGAAGCTGCTGTCGAATATTTTGTGTGCGACGGACTTTTACAAGGGGATGCGGCGTGGGAGATTGGGAAAGCACTCGCTCCGGTGATCGGACCCATAGCAAAATATCAACTGCGATATTGGCAGGAAGCCTTTTCCACATGGACGCCGAGTGCGTCTGAGTTGTTGCCCCCGAAGACTTTGTTGATCGACTCTATCACGCATGGAGATTGGATAAAGTCGTCGTCGTCGTCGTCGTCATCGGAGGAGAAGAGTAGTTACCGGTGGATCTCGGTGCGCTCTCCTCAAACTAATAATCCAGAGCCATGGGATTTCTTCTTCAAAGTATGTCGCAATTCAGTCACGTCTGGCGTTTCATCCTTCTTTGGGCATTTTGAAGAGACACCCGAAGCTCTACCGGACGGCTTCTTCGACTATTTCAGCAACGTTCGAGTGCTAGACCTTCTCGGCTGCGTAGTAAGTCCTATAGGACATTCCTCCTTCCTTCGTCTTCGCAACCTGAGAATGCTCAGGCTGGAGCAGTGCAAAGTAACTTCTCTTGATCCTAATTCTCATTTGTCGGCACCGGAGGGACGACGAGAGCCAATACTTTTTGATAACTTATGGGTCCTGAATTTACGCAACTCAGATGCCGATGCGTTTCTTCTAGCAGGCAAAGCCTTTGAGTTCATGCCTAACCTCTTGGAGCTCGATCTCAAAGAAGAAACTTCTCTCCTACACCTGATAGCTCTGAATGAACTTCGAAAACACATGCACAAATTGGAAGTTTTGAAACTATCAGGGAACGTCAACACTAACTTATTGCAAAGGATCCTATCAATGGCAATCAGCCTCAAAGAGCTTATTCTTGATGATTGTAAGGGGTTAGAATATCTAGACTTCAATCTCCTTGCAACAATTGAAACAATCAGCATACAAAGGTGCGCATCGCTAAAAGAGGTGGAGTTAGTCGACCCTGCAGCAGCTCCTTTGCCCAACCTCAAGACCTTCCGCCTCTACGGCTCTAAGCTGATTGCCAAGCTCTCCCTACAAGGATGTCGTAAGTTGGAGAATGTAGACCTGCAGGAATTGACAGGGCTCGAGGTGCTCGATCTTTCATGCACTTCTATAAAAGTGTTGGATATCAGCAAACTCCCACATCTGAAGCAATTATTCCTCCTCAGATGCGAGCAACTCCGTAGAGTAGTAGCCGGTAGTGATGAAGGACCAAAACTAAATGTGTTGTACTTGGATAACTACAATAGCGACAGTGCTTGCGACGTCGATCGATGCCTTGATTCCTTTCAAAATCAAAGCTTACCTAATTTTACTGATGGAATTAGTGATGCTAATCGAAGATCATTCCAAGCTCATGTGGTCGTGAGGGATGTTAGGCTCTTCCGGTCACTTGGTTACGCCTTTCCTGATTTAAGGATATCAAAAGCCCGCAGCCATATCCATGTCAAGAGTTCTTCAACTATTAAGAAAGGCATTCATGTTGACACTGTCACCAAATTGAACACTACTATAACATCAGCATTATATTATGTAGATGTTTTAGACAGAATGATAGATCATCGCTGTCGACATCACCCACTGCCACCTGCAATGCCCCTAAATAATCACATAGAGGTTGATGGAGGTCACGATTATCGAATAGTTAACGAGAATGAATTTAGACGTATAATGGAATTTGCTAATTCTTTATTCGTTCACGATAACACATCTAATCTTACCATGGACATTGAATTCAGAGATCTCAGATATTTCCGCATTGAGAGGTGCCATAATATGAAGTTTATCTTCCCCTGTTGGAAGGCATATGATTATTTGGTGGAATTGGAGAGCATATGGCTCAGCGAACTTCCGAGGCTCATTGCTTTATTTAAAGGAGCAAAGATCAAGCAATTGAAGCATATTTACTTGGAGTTTTGCGTGAGGCTAGAATATCTACTCCCCTCAGTGTCAGAGCTACATGACTTGGAAACAATCAACATCCGTTATTGCGGTGATCTAACGGCAATTTTCAAATCTGATGATGATGATAATGAAGATAAAAGAGGATCTTCTCCAAAGCTACTCCCGAACTTGAAGTCCATCCATCTACAGGAGCTTCCAAAGCTACAACACATACACAAGCCTAACATTTGTGCTCCGTTGCTGGAAGAGATCAAGATTATGGGGTGTTTCAATTTGGAAAAACTTCCTCTTTTCGGCCGGTCGGATCCTCGTTCGATGAGAGCTGTGAAGATTAGCTGCGAGAAGGATTGGTGGGATAAGCTACAATGGGATGGGTTCGAATCCAACCACCACTCTTCTCTCTTCAACCCCAAACATTGTCCTTATTATAAGAAGCCAATGAAAGCTACATATTTATGAAGTACAGCTCTAGCTTCTTCAATGTTCATATGCATGGTGAACCATCTCTCTCTCTCTCTCTCTCTCTCTCTCTCTCTCTCTCTCTCTCTCTCTAAATATGAATTCTGTATTTGTGTGTACGCACATGCGTATGTGCTCGATTGCGTGTGTCTATATGTATGTATGTTTGCCGAGTTCTTCATATGCTTTTGAGAGATAAGCTAGCCATAGTGCAGCATGTTTTTATTTCCTAATTATTATAGGTGTGAGCTTGTCTACGTGTGTAAAAATATCCTACACATTTGATTCCTTGAAACTTGAGTAATGTAACCATGCAAATGTCCGTTCGTGTGTTTGACTCTTTGATGACAACAAGGATAGTATGTATTCAATTTTCTTCTCTTATTTCATATTCTCGGGGAATGTTTGGTTCAAAGGATAAATAAATTGTTGGTGTATATATTCAAAAAATAGAGATTAACTACAAAATAATTTAAAAAGTGTCAACGAGTTGATCAAGCTGAGGCACGGATATCTCGCTCTCTTTAAGGAGATTCAAGTCCTCTGCGGTTGGCAAAACCTTTGAACCGATACATTAGAGTACTGATCTTGTCCCCTTCAGGAGAAAATGGCTCGACCCTCGTCGTGTGGCTTCACCAGCTCTGTACAACTTATTTTCGTTGTTTGTTTCGCCGTAATTTTATTACGATCGAAAGTCTAGTTCACCCAAAATAGGATAATTGACTTCGCCCTCCCACGGAGCGAAGTCAATTTCGGTGAGTGCAAAGAGGCAAGAGTGGGAATTGATGTGTCAGGGTTACCCTCTTCTCTACCCTTTCCTCTCCCGAGTCCCGACCCAACTGTCACGTCCCGGATTACTCGTTTCTCCGGGCATGCCAACAGACCCGCCGTATACAAAAGAATTTCTCCTGTATACGAAGCGAAGCTCTAATTGTACCCGTAATCATACAATACTACAACCAGTAGTATAGAGATACTAGGAAACTAAAAGAACATGAATATAACAACAGAAGTTCACTATACATACGTCAAATCCAGGTGTACAAAAAGCTCGCCCAGCGAGATACAACACAGGTATGTATATGAACTCAAAAACTACAACTACCTGTAGCTAGTGCTCCTCAAGCTCTGGCACGTCTGGAAGGGATCTAACTCGCGACGCCCTTGCAGCGATCTGAATCAGCAACAGCAGCAGCCGAAGACGAGGGCTCTGCAAAAACAGGGGTAACAACTGGGCGTGAAAACTACTACAAAAGGAGTAGTCCTCAGTGGGTACCGCCCTCAACTCATCGATTCACCCACCAAGTCTACAAAAGTTAGCAGAGATAGTAAGAAAAGCTGGAACAAATCTACAGCTAAATGCCACTATACTGTCATGCTATAACACTAACAATCTGTAGAAAATGTAAATCCTGACCAAATCTCACTAGGGACTGTGAACACACCCGTCCCGCCTGCCAAAGCTAAAGCTACCTCCACTACTAAGCAGTCCATGAAGAGCAAGTTCAACCAGGACATAACGACACCAACGCAAACGCACAATGCCCGACTCCGAAGTGGCACTCGTGGGCGCTACCTAACCGAGTATGCAAGCGTATCTCAGTCGAACTCAATCAGGCTCTCACAGGCTAAAGTCAAGTAAATAGGGTCTAACAACCCAACTCACGTGCCCTCGGCACAATCTAATTCCAAAACAATAATCTGGGTCCACCGTCAACCCCGACGGCACCCGACAGTCCGAAATAGTCTAAACTCTGCTGTAAAAATAAGCTCGGCGTCCCAGCACAAGCGTAAATGCATTATAAACTACCCTGGGTATCCACCGCCCTAAAACTGCGGTGATATAAACAGACCTCGGTTCCTAGAGCTAAATCAGGTAGTATAAGCATATGACGGGGTTGAATCGCTGGTTTTCTCCTCATTCAATTTCCAGGTCCAACATGAATAATTTATCTAATTACTCCATCATGCTCCAAATTAAGATTTCACGAAATATATTACTCAATGAATTCGAGCTAAAATATGATATACAAATGCTGAATTTATACGTGTCGATTATTCAATGTTTAGGAGTAAAATCCGATGAATTTAACCCACCTCTAAAGCAAATCCACAGCAGCGAGGAGGTTTCGAGAATGCTGGGAACCTCAGCCGAACATCCTCACAACCAGCAACTAACCATCTCGAAGATCTCACACCAAAAACCAATCAAAAACCATTAATTCACATAATTTCAGCACTTAAACTTAATTTGTCTCAACTCCAATGCCAAAACTCACCTAATAATCTCCAATTCAGGTGAGGAAAGTCCCAAGTCCAGTGAACAATAATGGAGTATCAATCTCAGGTGCGAAATCCCACTGCTTCTAAAAATTGCATCTTGGAAGTCCAAGAAAACTCAAATTCAGGTCCAACCCACCAGCAACCAAGAGAAACACGAAGTTGACCAGGCTAACCTCAATCAAATTTTATCAAATTGGGCTCCGTGGATTCCTCTTGAAGTCTTGAATCCAACAAACTAAATTTCGTAGAAAACGGAGCTCCCTACGTCGCACACAAGATGAAACGCCGACAGTCGTTGCTGAAGCTCTGTTGGAACAGCACTCCTCAAGCTTTCACTTGATGGAATTGGAGCAATTGGAGGAACTTAGATGCAAGAATGAATTTCTCTGTGAAGAAGGAGAAGAAAGCCAGCAAAACCTGGCCTCTCTCCCTTTCTACACGTATATAGAGCGGGTAGGTGAAAGTGGAAATCACGAGGTAGCCAAAGACCAAACAGCCCCTCACCTACCCTGGTGTACCGGTACAATATCAATATTGTACCGGTACACGCAGCAAAGATGACAAACCCGAGAGCAGTCTACGCAGGAAAACTGGATGGGGTACCGGTACACCATTGATGTTTACTGGTACAACAAGCAAAAAATCTTAACCTTTGGAGATTTTCATGCTAACTTCCTACTCTCGCGTCGCACTGAGTCAGTTTTGCGTCTATTTCGCGCCAACGCGATTCGGACTTGTTCCGACACTCTTCAGAGCTATCGACAAGCCTCAACTGCTGCACTCTAGGGATACTACACCAACTCCACATTGGCCTTTTTTTTTTTCAGCAGACACCAAAAAAAAAAAAATTTCCTAATTAATTTTTATTTTGATTGTATGTCTAAAATATGATCAAATTTGGTTAGGTAAGTTTTAATATATTTTTTGTTTAATTTGTATATTTAGAAAATGATAAAAAATAAATTTGTTAAATGTTAATAATTTTTTAATTTTAGAATTTTATTTGTTGTATTCTTATAAATTATATGCAAAAAAAATTAATGTAATTTTTTAAAATTTTATTTTATAATTATACTTATATATAATTATATACATATATAATTATATTAATTTTTATTTATTATAATTTATTATTCACTAAGTTATAAAATAGACAATAATATCACTTCAGAGGTAAGTATGCCGGGGGTGGAGAGCTACACTTTTTACGCCATCTATTTCCTACCAAACAAACAACAGAACTCACAGAATTGCGCAGTTAGAAACAAACAACGAAAGTGAATTAATTTTTACCTAAACTCCATTTCAACCTAATGTCCACTTCCATACAAAGTCTACTTATGTTAAAACAAACATGCCCTCAGTCGCAAACCGCAAGTTCCCAATCATATTAGCATATTCCTTTTGATTCAAATTTTTATTTTCACTTTTAATAGAAAATAAGTGAATGCTCGAATCAAAAGGTGTTGTCACATTCTTGTAATTAAGAAAGTTGTACTTTCTTAAAATTTTCTCAACATAATGCGACTGATCAAAAAAAATTCCATCTGGTATTTTGATAATTTTCATACCCAAAATATAGTTATCCGTAACAAGATCTTTCATTTTAAAATAATAACTTAGCATAATTTTTGTCTTATTTATAATATTTAAATTAGAGTCAAAAATTAGCAAATGATCATCCACATAAAGGCTAACAATAACATGCAACTTTTCAAAAGTTTTGTAATAGATGCACTTATCACACTTATTTAATTTAAAGTCATTTCCAATCATGCACAAATTATTAGGTAAAAGTGAACAGGACTAGTATTAATTGTAGCTTCTGTAATTGTAATGTAAAAGAGTTAAAATAGAAAGTGTAACGACCCAGCCCACTAGCAATAATAACTCGTTGGGCCCAGCCAATAGCCTAAAATGCTTAAGCCCAGTTATTATTACTAGTGTCCAAGTCTCCTTATAAACCCAATAACAATCACATTCTCATCCGATGTGGGACATTGAGTTATCACAGACTCCCCCCGTTAAGGCCCTGACGTCCTCGTCAGTCCAACACACACAGCCCAAGATCACCAGGCGATATGAGACTCGTCTCGCTAGCCTGTCATCCATACCCTGGCTCAGCCGAGACTCGCCACACATGTCCAGCTGGTGAGCTCACTACAATAAAAACGGTCTATAGCGACCCTCTTAAGTGTAGGTACTGGTAAAAAAAAATGTTGCTAGCTAAATTACCGACACTTTTAAAAAGTGTTGCTATATGTGGGGTCGCTAGGTATATAATGACAGTTAAAGAGTGTCGCTATAATATAAAAGAATGATGCTAATTTACCAACACTTATTTAAACATTTAGCAACCGCCGAAACTCTATCTCGTTGGCTGCGGTGAAAGAGGAGGACAACAAAGAAGGGCTCTTCGTCTAAAATTTCAGTAGATTAAGTGAAGAGAGAAGGGAAGATCGTAATCGATTTTTCTTTTTCATTTTTCAATTCTATTTGTAATCGGGCCAAATGGGATGGGTGTGATGGGTTGAGTAGAGTAATCTTTTATTTTTGGTTGGATTTGGCTTATATTTAGGCATTAATAAATATTTTTTAAAGTTTTAGCATGAATGGGACACTTACTCAAAAGTGTCTCAAATATGTGTCCCTATAATCTGATTCTGTTGTAGTGACCGGCTCTGAATACCAAATGTAACAACACAGCCCACTAGCAATAATAACTTGTTGAGCCCAGCCAACAGCCCAAAATGCTTAATCACAGTTTTTATTACTAATGTCTAACTCTCTTATAAATTCAATAATAACCTCATTCTCATCCGATATGGGATTATTGGGATGTCATAGGAAGAGTGCACCTTGCGCATGTGCATGGGTACAGGAAGATTCCTTAATAGAGGAATATACATATACTAATTAATCAACTTAAGGATAAAGAAGCACAGATATTTGAGCCGTACACCTTTAATTTGCTTTAGAATTGGTTCCCTCTTAAAGTGGCAAGCAAAGGATCAAAGTTTCGTAGCTTAAATTTCGGATTTTGCTGATCAGCAACAAGCCAAATTATTGACCCCTGGGGTCTGTCCGTTTCACCTAAAAAGTGGAGTAGAATGAATTCATTTTTAGCATAAATGTTCACTTTTGTTGTTTGGCTCACCATATATAACTTCATTTTCAGCCGAAGCTTAAACTTTTCAAAACCTCGTAATTGATTTCAGGCTACTTTGGGCCGAAATCAATTGCGAAAAATAAAAGTGAGGAAAAAATATAAAATAATAAGTATGGAAACTTTAGCTTTTATGTCATTAACTTTCTGCCAAGCACACAGCAGAACTCACAGAAAAAAATTAGCTTGAGATTCCAGACTTTATCAAGCATAGGACTTCCGACTGATATTCGACTTTAATACCAATTGCAACGACCCAACCAGCTAGCAATAATAACTCGTTGAGCCCAAACCACCGGTGCAAAATACTTAAGTCCAGTTATTATTACTATCGTGTATACCTCATATATTCTAATCCGAATAAGTTTCCAACCCAATGTAGGACTATTAGGACGTTACAGAAAATAACTAAGTTTTAATTTTATTTTAAATTTTTATAAAACAAATTATGTTTCTCAAAATTAATTTACTATTTTTTAAAAAGTAAAATTTTTAAAAATATCAGCATGAAATGCATGGCCCAGCAACTAATTTATTTTGAAATTAATTAGTCAAATACTATATAAATCAAAGAATCTCCAACTCCACACCATTAGTTTGCTTTAAAATGAATTTTTTTTTTTCAAAATGGCAAGTAAAGAATGATACTTTCATACGCAAATTTTCTACTTCCACACACTGGCATTCGAAATTGCTAACATATGACAATCTTATTTAAGTCAAAAATATAATTTGTCTAGAGAGTTAAAAACAGGAAATAAATTTGGTAGGTAATTATTTACTAAATCTATCTCTAGATCCATCTTTTGTTTACTTGTTGCTTTAGAATTTGTTCCTTTCCAACATAACAAGTAAGGAATCAGATTTTTTTTCTTTTTTCTTTTTTCCTTCTACCTGTCTATAAATACATTCTATTCTAGTTGTTCCTGTAGCAAGTTGAAAGACTACTTTAGTATACTCTCATATGGCAAGAAAGACCTATACTACGGATTTGCGGTCACCGGGCTGAGCGAATGAGCGCATGAAGGAATGATTTCAAAAGCGGTAGACAGATATTATGTTCGGTACTCACTTAGATGGACAACCAGTCATTTGGATCTGTCTGGTGTTTCTTCTCCTTAACGCACAAATAGGCATTTAGTCATTCGGATTCTGTCTGGACTCTTCCTCCTTAACGCACAAATAGGCATTTAGTCATTCGGGTACGCACGTATTTAATTTCTTACATATTCCTACTACTTATTATTTGTTGTTTCATTATTCTTCTGATTCTGTAATTGGTTATTGTAACTGAGGTTTAAGGCTTCTTTTTATTCAATAAGGATTAAGCTACTTAAATAATACAATTACACGTACTGTAAGAAAATAACTCCTAATAATATAAGGTAGTAACTATTCATTAAATCAAGCTTAGAACTTAGAAGGAAGGAAATAACATTTTAATATTGAATATAATTAGGAGGATTTGTTACGATTATATATATATGTTCGAACACGTACACATTATATATAGTAATATCTATTGGATTTAGAAGGGAATCAATATTCTATTGCTTTATTTTGGTTTTCCTTTGCATTCCTTTATGGCTTAGTTGTAATCGCCATTTACTTGCTCATCCAAACTCACAACTCTTAAAATTTAGATGAGAAGGATGGTATATGGTTTATGAAACAATATATATATATATATACCCATTGACATTCCTACTCCCTATTCCTCTTTTCAATATTTATATTATAAAAAATACATACTAAACCGTGTTTAGACACGGTGAACCTAAATACGGTGAATGGTTCATCGTGTTTAACTTAATATAGCCACTTCTTAAATTTCTATTCTACACAGAATCGATGGCGATGCGCACGCCCAGAATATTCAGAATTAACACAGATCATTAAAATGAAAATTTATTAGGGGGCTAAATGCAAAAAAAACCCTTTTTAAAAAATATAAATTTTCTTCTTTTTTTTTGAGAGAAATAGATAGCACACTACAAAAAATCTTGCATTTAAGAACACTTTAAATGATATTTAACGACGCTTTAAAGCGTCGGCAAAAATAATCCCGACACTTATAAAAACGTCGTGTAAAGAGTCGTTAAGTAAACATGTCGGGATAAATATACCGACGTTTATAATATAGCGTCGGAAAATTTATATAAATATTTGATAAAAATATGTTTATTAACGACGCTTAATCATAGTGTCGGCAAATGCTAAATATTAAAGACGCTAGAAAAAAACGTCGTTTAAAAAGCGTCGTCTAAAATATATTTTGTTGTAGTGACGCTACCCGCTTCGTTTATTTTATTTAGAAATAAACTTAGCTAAAAATGTAAATCAACTAGGATTCCAACTTAACACCTCGGATACCAGCCATCTAGTCGGTTGTCACTTGCCCCAGAGATGGTTGGTAAAAATTTATAAATTTTCATGTACAAACTATGTAGTGTTCTATATAACCTTTTTGTGTGTGTGTGTGTGTGAGAGACAGGGAGGCCGCTGCTTCATTTATTTTGTTTTTAAAAATGTGTCCAGCTAGAAATGCAAAACAATTAGGCTTCGTTTGGTTCGGGTATAAATGAAAACTGCTTATTTCAGGAATAAATGCAAGTTTAGGTCAAACATATATAGAAAATAAAATTCTCAGTCTTCACAAATCAGGTCTTAATTTTATTAATTATTATAAAATATTATTTTTTTTCATAAATTTATTAATTTATTATTTTTAATGAGTTAAATCTTAAATATGTTCGCGTGCAACGCATGTACATGTGTTAACAACTATTTTATTTTGAAATTGATAAAACTAAGAATATAAAAGCAAAGAATCTTCAACTCTACATATCTAATCTGTAATTTGCATTCAAATGGGTTCATTTCTAAGGTGACAAGCAAAGAATTATACTATGTTACATCAAAGTGGCAATTAGTAAGGAATCATATATAGTTTTGTTGTGAAAACTGTTAGAATAATTACCGCAACGAATAATCTGATTGTGATTAAATCTAACTAAATCTTATTATGAAAATAAATAAATCAACTTACAGATAATCGGTAAATCCAAATAAAAATATTGATTGATCCGGAAGCGTGCGAGGCACTGCCCTAAGGCGTATTCCCATCCTTACGTGCGGGATTAACCGAGAATAACACCCCAAGGTACGACCGAAATTTCTCCTTCTGCGAGCACGATCGTGAAGGAGGTTGACGGAGACTCTTTCAACACCCAACGATAAACAGAAGAAAATTAACTTATGAAAAAGGAATCTCAAAGTAAAACAAATTTCTTCTCACTGTTTAATATTGTTACACCTCATGTGTATATCCCACAGTACTGTGGAGAGAAGAATATATAAAGGTAAAAAAGCAAATGTTGGAGCCCCCAACGTTCCATTGCACTAATTAGTCTCACTAATTAGTGCAACGGATGCCATAGCGCACCAAGCTCCCAACGTGTGTAACAGCCGCATCAAATGCGGCGGTTTTTCTAACTTAATAATTAAAATTAATAATAATAATTAAGAATATTAATTAGTAATGATTAAGGGATTTTGAATTTTCTCCAATAATCTCCCACAAAAATTCAGAATTTTCAAAATAAAAATCAAACTTAAAAAATCAAATAAATAAAAAAAAATCAACAAATCACTGGGTGTTTATAATATACAATAGGTAAGGTGTCTTTAAGGACTTAAGCTCACTTAGTATAAATAGTTTCCATCAGAAGGAATCGGAGTGAACCAGGTCTTGAACTACGTTCCTTTGGACCCTGATTTCAACTATCACACACACAGTATAGAATTTTTCGTCGCGGGTCTGTGCGTTAATGGCCATGTATAGTACCTTGATTTTTCATAAGAGTTTCTATGTATAGCACATTCACATAGCCACGCCCACATACGGATACTCTTATATAGGTAGTTTCCTCCAGGGATGTGTGTAGAATCACATCTCACGAAAATTATCGCCTTAGATCTCATTAAGAGCTATCACCTCAAGCTAAACCACTACACAGAGCACTACTCACCATAGGGATGAAATTGGAGTTAAAACTCCCTTATAAAATTTGTACAAAGTGCACTTTGGCCAACCTGACAGCTTGTTTTTACCACATTGAATCTTCTTCAACGGATCTCTTATCACAAAGGTTGGGTTCCCTGTAACGAACGACCCAGCTCAGTAGCAAAAATAACTCGTTGGCCCCAAACCACCGGCCCAAAATGCTTAAGCCCAGTCATTATTATTAGTGTCTAAGTCTCTTATAAACCCAATGACAAATCCATTCCCATCCGATGTGGGACTATTGGGGTGTCACAGACTCCCCCCGTTAAGGCCCTGACGTCCTCGTCAGTCCGATCACACACACAGCCCAAAAACACCAGGCGATGTGAGACTCGAAACGCTAGCCTTGTCATCCAGACCCTGGCACAGCCGAGACTTGTTACACATATCTAGCTGGTGAACCGGCTCTGATACTAAATGTAACGAACGACCCAGCCCACTAGCAATAATAACTCGTTGGGTCCAAACCACCGGCCCAAAATGCTTAAACCCAGTTATTATTATTAGTGTCTAAGTCTCTTATAAACTCAATGACAAATCCATTCCCATCCGCTGTGGGACTATTGGGGTGTCACATTCCCACTGCAGGAAGGCCCTTTACGGGCAAGATCCCATCCCCCTCAATGACTCCAGGACCTTAATCCTATTCGGACCTTTCGTCAAGAAATCTGCAAGATTCTAATATAAAACTCAAATAAACAATAAGAAGTTAGCCATTTAATAAACTTTGGTCTCAACTTAATATGTTTATCAACTTTAGGATTTACCAATTTTATTTGCAAGCTAAACATTGAAGAGGAAATCACAAGACCAATTATATAAAATATCAAAATTTATCAAAATTGATAAATTTCTGAAATATATCAAAACTTAGAATTATAAGATTAGTCATGTCAGATAGATTTACTTCAACAATAAATAGATGGTCCAAACAATTTTAAAATTTTATCTTGAATAGATATTTTCATTACAAATATAATGTAAGCAATATGCAGTAAACAAAATAATTACACTAAAGAGGTGCTAGCTGTTGCATACTCAGTCATGCTGAGAAATTCATATAATTGTGATATTAAATCTAGCAGATAGAGTTTATAATAACTGCAATAGCAAATAATGCAAAAACTTAGCATTGGTGTTGTAGGTTTGTTGATCAAAGTCCACGAAGTTTCTTTTAGAAAACTGTGGCTTCAAATCCCACTCAAAAAACTTTTAACTGTAGCAAAATCCTTTCACATACAGTTTTTTTTATTTTTTTTTTTAAATAAATATCAGTACAACTAGTCTTTAAAATACTGTAGCGCATATATATATATATATATATATATATATAGAGTTGTCTTTGGTAGGCTTTTATAAGCACGGAGGCTTCCGTGCGTCCGCTTGGTTTTTGATGTTCGGAGTTTCGAAACGACGATCGGCTCCGTTAGAGTTGATCTAGAGTATGTGAAGTACCTAGAGAATAAATTTTGTGATTTTTCGATATCATTTGCCTAGTGATCGAAGAGGCTCAAAATCACTAATTTTAACGGACGTGGTGAGCCGGTTGCAAGTTTAACGGTGTAGAAATATCCAAATCACATGAAATTTTGATAGAAAATTCTTTATACCATATAAAACAAGATCAATAACTTTGATCTAAAATTTTAATATCATATCATCCTATTTTGTAAAATTTTTATTTTCAGCCATTGATTTTGAGCCACTTCGATCACTAGGCAAATGGTATCGAAAAATCGCGAAATTTATTTTCTAGATACTTCAAATACTCTAGATCATATCTAACGGAGCGGATCGTCGATTCGAAAGTCCGAACATCGAAAACAAAGTGGAAGCACGGAGGTCTCCGTGCTTCCATAAGCACTTTATATATATATATATATATATATATATATATATATATATATATATATATATATATATATATATATATATATATATATATATATATATATATATATATATAACTCTTATCTTTATTAATAGCACTAAGTCATTTGCACTATCAAGTTTTTGCCCGTTGAATTGAGAGATGTGCGGTTAGGATGATGTGGGCCCCCTAGGTGTTAAATAGTATGATCTAACGGGTGAAAATTATCAAAGGGGTGGATCTAACGGTGAAAAATTTGATAGCACCGAGTCTTCGTACTATTGATAGCATACGTCGGACTCTATATATATATATATATATATATATATATATATATATATTACCCGTAGAACGCAGAAGTATTCGTTCGTACCTTATTGCGGAAGCGATTCGGGTTACAACGCCCGGATCGTAGAAGTTGATTCACGTGTCCTTTGATCGTCCTTGAAAATCTTCTAGCGCTCAGAACTCGCGGTGGATCGAACTACAAACGAGAACGATCGCAAATCCAGTTCAAGTCCCAAGTCCCTTTAGATTAATAGGTTAATGGAGGATGTGGAGAACTTTCGTTTTTCGGTGTGTTAAATTAATGTGGGATCGCCCGTATATTTATAGCGAATTACAGAATCCTAATCGCATAAGAGATAAGGCCAAATCGGTTATTAAATTGTTATCCTAACATTATTAGAATTTATCTCTAAATAGCTTTCCAATTAAAAGCGAGATTAATCCTAATCCAATTAGACAACGTAACAACCGTCGGATCGAGCCCGATCATGGGCGCACCCGATTTGATTTAACCGAATGCCAACATTACCAAATAATTTTACTCTCGCAAAACTCTAAAATAGCATACTAATAAAATTATTTTTCACTGTAGCAACAACTCAAAACCCATAACACAGTAAAAATTAGGAACTTTACTGTAGACTCTTTTTTTTTTTTTAATCCTATAGAAAACACAGTGAAAACAATATATATAGTTTTGAAATCTATAGTGTCCGTACAGTGTGTCTGTGTATATATATATATATATATATATATTACAAAAGAACTACAGTAATGGTAATTTTTTTTAAAAAAAAATAATCACTAAATAAATTGTAAGTTCAACAATAAATTAAATAATAATGTATACAATAACATGTTAAAGTGCTAATCTCCCAAACATTTATATTTGAATGCCAATTATACAAACAAATTAACAAACAATTATATACAGAGAGTTGAGCTAGAATACTCTTAAGAGTACCGAGCCCATTTTACTCTCGAGTTGTTTTCAATGATAGAGCTTCCAAATTGATGATCGGCTCCGTTGAACATGATCTAAACCACTTAAAGTGTTTAGAAATCAAATTTCAAATATTTTCGACATCATTTGCCTAATGATCAAAGGGTTTCAAAATTTGTAATTTTAAAGGTGGATAAGAGACGTTTTCTCGTTTAACGGTGTAAATATATCTAAATCAATTGAATTTTTGTTAGAAAATTCTTTAAACTATTTGAAACAAGATCTATACTCTTGATCTTGATTACAAGACTCCTATCATCAGTTTTTAAAAAATATTCATTTTCAACCATTCATTTTCTGTTCACTAGATGGATACAAGAACAATATCGAAAGTGCGTGAAATTTGATTTCTAGATAGTTTAAATGGTTTAGATCATATTTAACGGAGCCGATCGTCAATTTGAAAGCTCTATCATCGAAAACAACTCGAGAGTAAAATGGGCTCGGTACTCTTAAGAGTATTCTAGCTCAACTGTACAGAGTTGAGCTAGAATACTCTTACGAGTACCGAGCTGATTTTACTCTCGAGTTGTTTTCAATGATAGAGCTTCCAAATTGATGATCGGCTCCGTTGAACATGATCTATACCACTTAAAGTGTTTAGAAATCAAATTTCAAATATTTTCGACATCATTTGCCTAATGATCAAAGGGGTTTCAAAATTTGTAATTTTAATGGTGGATAAGAGACGTTTTCTCGTTTAACGGTGTAAAGATATCTAAATCAATTGAATTTTTGTTAGAAAATTCTTTAAACTATTTAAAACAAGATCTATACTCTTGATCTTGATTACAAGACTCCTATCATCAGTTTTTAAAGAATATTCATTTTCAACCATTCATTTTCTGTTCACTAGATGGATACAAGAACAATATCGAAAGTGCGTGAAATTTGATTTCTAGGTAGTTTAAATGGTTTAGATCATATTTAACGGAGCCGATCGTCAATTTGAAAGCTCTATCATCGAAAACAACTCGAGAGTAAAATGGGCTCGGTACTCTTAAGAGTATTCTAGCTCAACTCTATGATTAAAATTAAAATTTAATACGGATTAGTACCCGGTAGATTTCAATCACAATCAAATCGGAATACGCCTTAGATTATTAGAATAATTACCGCAATGAATAATCTGATTGTGATTAAATCTAACTAAATCTTTTTATGAAAATAAATAAATCAACTTACAGATAATCGCTAAATCCAAATAAAAATATTGATTGATCCGGAAGCGTACGAGGCACTGCCCTAAGGCGTATTCCCGTTCTTACATGCGGGATTAACCGAGAATAACACCCCAAGGTACGACAGAAATTCCTCCTTCTGCGAGCACTTGACGGAGACTCTTTCAACACCTAGCGATAAACAAAAGAAAATTAACTTATGAAAAAGGAATCTCAAAGTAAAATAAATTTCTTCTCACTGTTTGATATTGTTACACCTCATGTGTATATCCCACAGTACTGTGGGGAGAAGAAAATATAAAGGTAAAAAAGCAAACGTTGGAGCCCCCAACGTTCCACTGCACTAATTAGTCTCACTAATTAGTGCAACGGATGCCTCAGCGCACCAAGCTCCCAACGCGTGTAACAGCCGCATCAAATGTGGCGATTTCTCTAACTTAATAATTAAAATTAATAATAATAATTAAAAAAATTAATTCGTAATGATTAAGGGATTTTGAATTTTCTCCGGCAAAAACCAAATTATTAACATAGAGAAAACTATGTTACATCAATTATATTATTTAGAACTAAGGAGTTTCGAACTATTATGGAAAAGTGCTAAATTAAAATTGAAGCATAAAGTTTTAATTTGTTAAATTATATTTTTTTCTAAAGTGGCAAATAAAGAATCATACTTTTTTGGCTGAATCATTTCTGTTTAATTACCAAGTGGCAATCCAAATTGTTGACACATAGCAATCTAATTATTTAAAAGACAATTATATTATTCATGTACGTGCAACTTACGAATTAATGACCAGTTTAGCTAGAAATTGATCGGTGTACAAGAATGTAGAAATAAAGAGTTTCGAATTAAAATGGTTTCTTACCAAAGCGACGAGTATCCCTAGAGCAAGTGGTAAAAGATTTGGTGGTTGGTATCCGAGACCCGAATTCGAATTCTAGTTGATTCACATTTCTAGCTAAGTTTATTTCTTAACGAAATAAACGAAACGGATAGCCTGCTATCTATTTCTCAAAAAAAAAAGAATTATGCTTTCACTGCTAAAGCTTCCGCTTCCACCATGCGGGAATTGAAATTACTCACATGCATGCTATGACACCTCTAGAATTTTAAATAGTTCTATATTTGTGCTATAATAAGATTAAATCTCTTAATTGAGATATAAGAGTTGGGAATCCGGTACTCGGCCCGGTACCGGATCTTGTGAATCCGCAACCTGTTTCGATACCGACTGCTGTATATTCGGTACCGATTATTAGGACGGGTTTTTATCATAAATCCGTCTCCTCAGTAAAAACTGAAACAATCATAAAAGATAGAAAAATCAAAACAAAAAATATGCGGATAAAATAAGATTCAATAAATAAGAGAATATTACACCTGACTCATCTTCTGTAACAGAGTATCTATTTGAAGTACCTAGAAAATAAATTATGCGAGTTTTTGATATTATTTGCCTAGTTAACGAAGGGGGTCAAAATCAACGGCTGAAAATAAAAATTTTACAAAACGTGATAATATGATATTAAAATCTTATATCAAAGACCTTGATCTTGTTTTATATAGTATTTTATATAGTATAAAGAATATTCGATCAAAATTTCACGTGATTTGAACATTTTCACACCGTTAAACTTGCAAACGGCTCACGGCAGTCATTAAAATTATTGATTTTGAGCCCTTTCGACCACTAGACAAATGATATCGAAAAATCATAAAATTTATTTTCTAAGTATTTCAAATACTCTAGATCAAGTTTAACGGAGCCGATCGACAATTCGAAAATTGCAGCATCGAAAATGATCTGGAAGCACCCAGAAGCATAGTAGCCTCACACATATAATATTAATAATTAGTTGGAGATATTTGTGTTATCTACTAATCATAATAACTGTTTTAGTAGGCGGTCGAGGGGTGTTTGAATAAATCATGCATAAATAAATAAAAGGGTTTGTAGCTGTCTAATTAATGCTGTGTATCTCTCTCAAAAAAAAGAAAAAAAAAATGCTGTGTATATCTATATTCTCCATGCGGAGCTTATTAGTAGGGAGATTTAGTTTAATTATGAAAATTAAGGAAATGAAGTACCCAGAAATTAACTAACTCGGGGAATATATATATATATATATATATATATATATATATATATATATATATATATATATATATATGAGTCCTATTTATACTATCGACGCCACTACGTTTGATCTTTATCAAGTTTTCCACCGTTAGATCCACCCCTTTGATGATTTTCACCCGTTAGATCATACTATTCAACCAACCACCCACTTAACCCTAGGGGGCCCACATCATCCTAACCACACATCTCTCAATCCAATTGGCCAAAAGTTGGTAGACCGATGACTATTAATAAAGATAAGAGCCTAATTCTATATATGAGTCCGTGGGATACTATCGATAGACCACGATTCACGCCATCGTTTTCCACCGTTAGATCCATCCCTTTGATGATTTTCACCCGTTATATTATTCTCTCCAGAGATATAGTCCAGAGATGGATTAATTGGCGATCGATTAAAAGCCTTGATATGGGTGTGAGCACGTCGCGATCGACGCCATCAGCCCACTACGAAGAAGTAAAGAAGGATGTGCTGGGAAGGTTGCTCGGCGGGACCGCACAGAAGATCTACGTGGATGCATGGAAGGGAGTCGCGGCAACCGCTTTACCCCGAGAGGTGGCGGAGGCTGTCGAGACGTCGGAGGCGCGCGAGTTTGAGACGGTGATCAAGGTGGTGCGGCCGGCACCATTTCGGAACCGCAGGGAGATGCAGAGGGCGGTGGCAGAGCAGTTGAATCATCTACTACCTCCTTGGGTGACGGCCGCGTTCGACGCGGCAGACGAAGACGACGACTTCTCGCCGCATATCAGCTCGAGAGACGTGCTTCCGGAGGTAAGGGCGGAGATCCACCGAGTTGTGAGGGGTCGGAGCGTGCTGCTCGTCCTTTGCGACAATCTTGCGGGTGCCGAATTAATCGACCCTAACGATTTGGGTATTCCTGTCGGAACATGGCACCGCAACGCAATCTTGTGGACCTCTAGGCCGACTTATGTAAAAGACGAGCCAGTAACTTACACCATAAGTATTTCCCCACGGAACAAAGAAGAAGCACTTGATCTTGTGTACAAGGAGGCCGTCGAGATTGCTCGTTACATTGACGAGAGCAGCGGTGGGCGCTTGCGGACCGCCCCGCAAGTAGTCCTCCGCTGCTTTTGGTATTGCCTGCTGTTGTTGCGTAGAGCAGCGTTCAATCGATCGGCACCACCACTACCCGATGGTGGTCGGCCCCTGGAAGCCGCTGTCAAGTATTTTGTGTGCGACGGAATTTTACAAGGAGATGATGCGGCCAGCTGGGAGATTGGGAAAGCACTAGCTCTGCTGATTGGATCCATGGTTAATGATCAACTGCTGCAATATTGGGAGAAGGAAATATTAACCTCTTCCACTTGGAGGCTGAGGGAGGAAAAGAAAGAGTTGTTGCCCCCGAAGACTTTATTGATCGGCTCTACCGCACAGAGAGATTCGATAAAGTTCTCATCGGGGAAGTTGTCATCCAAGGAGTCATCAACAGAGGAGAGTAGTTACCGATGGATCTCGGTGCGCTCCCCTCAAGCTAATAATCCGGAGCCATGGGATTTCTTCTTCAAAGAATGTCGCAATTCAGTCACGTCTGGCGTTTCATCCTTCTTTGGGCATTTTGAGGAAACACACGAATTAGCTCTACCGGACGGCTTCTTCGACTATTTCAGCAGCGTTCGAGTGCTAGACCTTCTCGGCTGCGCAGTAAGTCCTATAGGACGTTCCTCATTCCTTCGTCTTCGCAACCTGAGAATGCTTAGGCTGGAGCGGTGCAAAGTGATTACCGAGCAATGTTCTGCTGATCCATCCTCCCTCTCGTTAGCGCAAGAGGAACAACGAGAACCAATACTTTTTGATAACTTATGGGTCCTGAATTTATACAACTCAGATGCTGATACGTTTCTTCTAGCAGGCAAAGCCTTTGAGCTCATGTCTAACCTCCTGGAGCTCGATCTCAAAGAAGAAACATCTCTCCTACACCTGATAGCTCTGAATGAACTTCGAAAACACATGCACAAATTGGAAGTTTTGAAACTATCAGGGAACGTCAACACTAACTTATTGCAAAGGATCCTATCAATGGCAATCAGCCTCAAAGAGCTTATTCTCAATGATTGTAAGGGGTTAGAATATCTAAACTTCAATCTCCCTGCAACAATTGAAACAATCAGCATACAAAGGTGCGCATTGCTAAAAGAGGCCGTGGGGCTAGTCGACCCTGCAGCAGCTCCTTTGCCCAACCTCAAGACCTTCCGCCTCAGCGGCTCTAAGCTGATCGCCAAGCTCTCCCTACAAGGATGCCGTAAGTTGGAGAACGTAGACCTACAGAAATTGATAGGACTCGAGGTGCTCGATCTTTCATGCACCGCAATAAAAGTGGTGGATATCAGCAAACTCCCACAACTGAAGCAATTATTTCTCCTCGGATGCGAGCAACTCCGTAGAGTAGTCGGTCTTGATGAAGGACCAGCAGAACTAGATGTGTTGTACTTGGATAACTACAACGGCGGCAGTGCTTGCGACGTCGATCGGTGCCTTGATTCCTTTCGAAATCAAAGACTAAGTGAGTTAACCAAGGAAACTAATGATGTTGGTCAAAGATTATTCCACGCTCATATGGTCGTGAAGGATGTTAGGCTCTTGAGGTCAGTTCGTTATGCTTTTCATGATTTAGACACAGCAAAATCCTGCATCCATATCCACGTCAAGGGTTCTTCAACTGCTAAGAGAGGCACTAATATTGGTACTACCACCGGATCGAATGCTACTATAACGTCGGCATTATGTTATGCATATGTTTCAAACACTATGGCAGATCGTCACCGTCGACATCACCGGTCGCCACCTACTATGCCCCTGCAAAATCACATAGAGGTTGATGGAGGTCACGATTCCCGAATAGTAGAGGAATTTAGATATACAGGTATAATGAAATTTGCTAATTTTTTATTCATTCACGACAACACATCTAATTTTACCATAGACACTGAATTCAGAGATCTCAAATGTATCCGCATTGAGAGGTGCCCTAACATGGAGTTTATCTTCTTTTCGTGGGATGCGCATAGTTTTCCGTGGGAATTAGAGAGCATATGGCTCAGCCGACTTCCAACTCTCAAAACTTTATATAAAGAAGGATGGATTAAGCAACTGAAGCATATTGACTTGGAGTTTTGTGCGAGACTAGAATATGTATTTCCCCCATTATCGGAGCTACACGACTTGGAAACAATCAACATCCGTTATTGCAGCGATCTAACGGCAATTTTCAAATCTGAAGATGATAATAATAAAGATAAAAGAGGAGCTGCTCCAAAGCTACTTCCGAAACTGAGGTCCATCCATCTGCAGGAGCTTCCGAAGCTACAACACATCCACAAGCTAAACATTCGTGCTCCGTCGCTAGAAGAGATCAAGATTATGGGGTGTTTCAATCTGAAAAAACTTCCACTTTTCAGCCGGTCGCACGCTCGTTCAATGAGAGCTGTGAAGATTAGCTGCGAGAAGGATTGGTGGGATAAGCTACAATGGGATGGGCTAGAATCCAATCGCCACTCTTCTCTCTTCAACTCAAAACATTGTCCTTACTATAAGAAGCCCATGAAAGCTACATATTTGTGAAGCACAGTTCTGTTCCAATGTTCATATGCAAGGTGAACCATCTCTCTCTCTCTCTAAATATTAATTGTGTATTTGTGTGCATATATACGCACATGTGTGCTCTATTTTGTGCGGCTATATATATGGATATTCGCTAAGCTTTTCATATGCTTTTGAGAAATAAGCTAGCCATATTGCAGCATGTTCTTTCTTTTCTATTTACAGGTGAGCTTGTCTACGTGTGTAAAAAATATTATATATATATATTTGATTCCTTGAGACTTGGGTGTGTAACAAAGAAAATGTCTAAGCATGTATTCGACTCTTGGGTGTGCTACAATTAATGGGACGACATTTATTCATTTTTCTTATCTTATTTTCTGCTCTCTATCACTGGTAGTTTTCTCTAAGTTGTGTGAACCAATTCAATTTACATTAATCTATGTTACACAAGGGATTAATTAATAACACAAATTGTTAATACAATGAAGGTTGCCTAATAGTTTGCATGATTAATTATTTAGTTCTTACGTTAATAGCTGGATAGATTTGAATTGAATGGGCAAAACCTGTGTAAATTTGTGAAATTCTTTTTATATATAGATTGATCGACCTGCTTTGATTCTAGAGATCTCCAATGAAAAATAAATAAATAAATGAAGTACTTCCAAAGTAACACAAAAGGACTTAACATCTCTATTACACCCCGTGAATTAGCACTAATTAACATTCTCTATTACAAGTCACCGACCGTCTGTAGAGCAAGTGGCAAAAGACTTGGTGGTTGGCATCCGAGATCCAAAGTTCGAATCTTAGTTGATTCACTTTTCTAGCTAAATTCATATCTAAATAAAATAAGCGAAGCGGGTAGCGTGTCACCTATCTCTCAAAAAAAATATATTCTCTATTGCCAGTCCATCTAGGATACTATCGATGGTAGATTAATAGTATTTATTATTTATTTTCTAGCCCTCTAATCAAATACTACTGTAACTGGCTACGACCACTAACTCAAGGCATCCAAAGACTAAAAAATGGATAATAAACACTATTCCTCTACTATCGATAGTATTCTAACTTAATTTACTCTTCTATAACATTCTGTAAATTAGTAAGTTGTGATTTTTCATCCCTGCAATTATTGTATCATATAAGCCATTTTATTTGCTAAATAATTTTTTGAAGGTCTTATTTAAATCATTGTTATTAGCTTATATTTTTGGCATTATTTGTTGAGAAATTTTGGCATTTCATATCAGAATTAGTCAAAATTGAAGTCAGTTAATGGCATTTTCTGACTCTAGGAAGAAAATTGAAATTAATGGATGACTCTGTTTGTTGGTGCGTGATATGCAGGAGTTTCATTCTGGCTCTGATTTATGGGCGAAATGAGAATTCCCCATTCTCGCCTTCTCCAATCTGGCTTAGAAGGCTAGACTAAAAATTAAATTCAGGCAAAATCAAAACTACTTCCTTTTTTTTCTTTTTTCTTTTTTTTTGAGAAATAGGTAGCACGCTACCCGCTTCGTTTATTTCATTTAGAAATAAACTTAGCTATAAATGTGAATCGACTAGAATTCGAACCTGGGTCACGGGTACCAACCACCAAACCTGGCAAAGGGCTTGGTGGTTGGTACCATAATTGACTTCGTCCCAGTTGATTCACATTTCTGGCTAAGTTTATTTTTAAATAAAATAAACGAAACAGGTAGCGTGCTACCTATCTCTCAAAAAAAAAATAATGAAAAATAAGGATCTAACCAAACTTGAAAGACAAAAATTATTACTGGCAAAATATTTCTAAATTCAACAAAAAGATGCTTAGCAGCGACTTTTTTTGAAAGACAAATTTATCTTCAAGACTAACATGAAAAGATAATAAATTAGGAATTTTTTTTGAAATTGTTCTAAAAGTTAGAGATCTATTTAGAAAATTCTCTAGTCACGGACCGCATAACTAATAACTAACCATTTCATCATCACTGCTTAGTGCAATTGGTTGAAGGGTAATTTAGTCCAGACATTTTATGGAAAAAAATAATAATTAATAAGTTACTAGCTTTAGTAAGATTCTATTGAGGTGATATCTACAGGCTTATTGAAACAATTTTTTTTTAAAAAAAATTAGTTACTTGCATTAAAAAAAAACATTCCAACATGACAGTAGTACATAGCTGAGAATGATAAATTGAACTTAATAGCTAAAAATTGGGTCAAAATCGGATGATTCACTGTGCCTTGGATCCAACCTAGATCCACATTTTGGACAACATATTGGGTCCAGATCCGGACCCAATATAGAATAAGGTGTCTGGGTCTGGACATGATTGGCCCCCTTTTTAGTCAACCAAAATTCTAAAAAAAAATATGAAAGTTTGAATTCAAGATTCTTGTTCACAAAATGAAATTATTGAAATCGATGGTGGAGACATTTCATATATATCCTTTTAAAATAAACAATTTAAAATTAAAAAAATAATTTGATATAAATTAAAACTTAGTTTTACTATTTAAACTATTACTGTGAAACTGGGTCGTTGACCTAGTTTAATGTCACGCCCCGGGTTGAAAGAACCCCCGGGCACGCCGACAAATCCGCCGTGTACAAGAAATTTTTCCTGTACCCGAAGCGTAGCTGTACCTGTATAACATACAATAGTACAAACAGTAGCATAGAGCTGAGAATACTATAAACAACAGGTAGGAAAAGAAACACGAGTTCTAAATACATACAACATCCTCAGATACAAGAAACTACTCGCTCCAGCGAGTTCACAACTGTATGCACATAAGTCTCCTAACAAAAAACAACTACCTGTAGTAGGGAAATCCGCTAACTCAGCACCAGTCAGGACGGGCTCTAGCTCGCGACGCCCTTGCCACGATCCACCTCAGAAGGAGCAGCACCCGAGGGCGAAGGCCCTGCAACAATGGTGGAAGAAAAGGGGCGTGAGAACTACTGTAAAAACAGGTAGTCCTCAGTGGGTGCCGCCCCAAACAATATCGGTCCACCCACTAAATCTACAGGGTAAGCAAGAAAAGTAAAGGGAAGCTGAAACTCTCTACAGCCATAAGCCGCTATACTATCCTGCTCTAATACAACCCTCTGTAAAACAAGTAAAAGCTGACCCAATCTTACGAGGGACTATGATACACCCGTCCCGCCTAGCGAGGTAGCACCATAACTCAAGAGCATCTGGCGGAGAAAGCTCTCTCGAGACTGGGAGTACCCTCGTCTCGCCTATCAAGGTTACACCATATCTCAAGAGTAACTGGCGGAGAAAACTCTCTCTAAACTGTGAACACACCCGTCTCGCTCAACTAGGCTCTACTCACGTCACAACCTCACTGAAAGTATAACAAAGGGGTCACTGACTGTCTCACCCGGGCTGCCCAAACGGACCCACCCTGTCTGTATCTAGCTACGCCGTACACCATCCCGAAGATGGCCGGCTCAAAAACTGTCCCAAACAGAAACTACGAATCAACATCGCACTGCGAATCAACATCGCACTGAAACCTCATTCCGGAATGGCATTCGCGGGGCGCGACCCACGCGAGTATACATGTGTCTCTGTCATATTCACGCGAGTATACATGTCTCTGTCATATTCATTCTAGCTCTCACAGGCAAAAGTCAAGTAAACTGGGTCTAACCACTAATACACCACGTGCTCCTGGCACAACTGTAACCAAACGGTAAACTGGGCCCACCGTCAACTCCCGACGGTCCCCGACAACAACCACAGTCTGAACTCTACTGTAACTAAGCTCGGCATCCACAGCGCGAGCGTAAAAGCAAGCTACACTACCCTGGGTATCCATCGCACTCCCTCGGCGACGATAAGACACAACACGGCTCCTAGAACTAAATCTGGTAGTGTATGCTAATGACGATCAAAGACGTGGTTTTCTCCTAAGTCAAGTCCAAGTCCAACATGTAAGAAAATAAGTACTTGATAAGCATGCTCCCAATTCAGGTTTAATCCAACTATTAACGATGAATTGAGCTAAGGTTTACATTCAAAACACAATATACATGACGACTACTTGTACATAGGGATAATCCGATGAAAACCCACCTCTCAAGAAATCTCCTGGCAGCAAGGGAGTGTCCTGGATCCACTCGATCTCCCCTGCTGGTCCGCCAAGGTCCGAAATCCCCTGCTGCAAAGAGGTAAACCCAACATTAAACGATTTCACGAAATCTATCCGGAAAAACAGCAGCTGAGAAAAGCTTAAATCCAGCTAAGCTAACCTTCTCCGAATTCAGCAATTCTGGGCTCAGAAGCTTCGTCTCGAAGTCACGAATCCAACGGTCCAAGTTTCGCTGAATTCCGCCACTTCTACGCAGAGGACGGGCCAAAATACGGAACGTCGAGTTCGGCACTTCGTAACCGCTTCGCAAACAAGAAATTTCAAGAGGTAGGGATTTGACTGGGCAAACCTGCTCCAAATCCGGCAAATAAGGACTCTCTGGAATCGTCTCGAAGTCGCGGATCCAATGGCTCAGGTTTCGTCGCATTTAGACACTCCTGCACAGAGAACTAGTCAAAACTCCGCGGGTCGACGCTGGAAAAACTGTAGTGATAGCAGCAGCTCGAAATTCGTAGAAGTTGATGAAACGAAGGAGTCTCGATGGGCCACTCACCTCGAAAGCCCTCTCTGCGAGCAGTACCCCGTCGAGGGTGGCAAGGATCGGCTGTCGCACGGCCTCCTCGCAGCGTCTCCTCGTCGAAAACTCACTCGATCCGCTCCGCGGCGCGTCGTTGACGTTGCTCGGCTCCTCTCTTGAGCTTAGGGGAAGAAGAAGGAGATAAAGTAGCAGCAGCAGCAGCAATGGAAGAAGGAGAAGAAGAAGATGAGCCTCTCTCTCTCTCCTCCCTGCTGCTAGGTAAGGAAAAAAGATGGGTGATGTGACAAGTGCCCAAAAAGTCAAACTGCACCATACAGCCGCACTGTACCGGTACAAAACCCCTCTGTACCGGTACAAACAGGCAACCCAAGAGCCCCTCTGCGCAGGGCTATACCGGTATAGCCCTGGTTGCTATACCGGTATAGCAACTTTGCACTGCAGTGCCCATCAACCCGTACTGCATAACTCAGCGTAAAATCTGCTATTTTGCAGATTTTCATGGCACACGCTGCTCTCGCGTTCCCACGGGGCCCGTTTGGCGACTATTTCGCGCCAACGCGACCCGAACTTGTCCCGACACTCTCCAGAGCTGTCGACAAGTCTCAGCTGGAAATCCAGGTCTCTACATTTAATTTGTCCGGATTATATATTTTGACTAGATCCGACTCAAATTTATTTTTTTTTGAGAGAAAATCCGACTCAAATTTTAATCCGGATAAAATAATCTGTCCGAACTTAACATTTGGGGCAAAATTTTTGGTCTAAATCCAATTAGTTTTGGCTTTTAATTGTAAATTAGTAATTTTTCTAAGAAAAATATTGCTAAGAGCTTGGCCACATGACCAGAGATGTCATGAGTGGAATTTGGGGCGGATTTTCAAAAATCCGAACCTAATCCGGACCCGAGTTCGGACTTGGATATGGTACAATCATAATTTGGATTCGGATAAAATTTTGGTACAATCATGATAATTTGGATTCAGATAAAATCCAAACCTGATCTATATCCGAATTTGAATCCGTCGGGTTTTCGGTTTGATATCTATATTCGAAACTATATTCATTTAGCATCAGATAAATTCACTTAATGGATTCGGGTAAAATTTTGGGTATCCGTATTCATTGACATCCCTAGACATGTTTTCTACCAAAATGGAAAAAGCATCTGAAGAGAGAGAGAGAGAGAGAGAGAGAGAGAGATTGGCTAAATTAAACAAAAGAAATTGCAAGCAAAGAGTTGTTAGAAGCGTGATTTTTTCTGATACTAATTGTTGCGATTGATACGTATACTAATACCGATTATTTAATCCAAAATCTAGAATCGAATAAAATAATATAGAGAATAAATATTAGAGAAGGAAGACAATTAAACTAATATTTTATTAATAAAAAATATTTAATTATTATATCCTAGATAATATTCATGTAGACATATCTACTGTGACTTCTTCTTCTAATTAACACATGTCTAATTAATTATATATGGCTATAAGTCATAACAAATATAAATTTAATTTTTATTCCTACTCTAATTAATAAATGACATAAACTTATCTCTAATAATATTTTAATTAAGTTTAGATTATTTTTCCAATAAGAATCTTCAACCATCTATATCTATATTTTTATACCTATACCTATACATGATTTCTCATTACCAAATCCCACGTGAATGTACCACCTTCATTTGAGAGTGGTGGGATCCACTATACATGATTTCTCATGACATAAACTTTTTTCTAACAATATTTTAATTTAATTTGAATTATTATTCCAAAAAGAATCTTCAACCATCTATATCTATACCTTTGTATCTTTATCTATACATGATTTCTCATGACCAAATCCCACGTGAATATACTACCTTCATTTGAGGGTGGTGGGAATGGGATCCACTATTTATTTTAATTATTTTGTTATTTTTTTTTATCTTAGTAAAACCCTTCATCTCCCTCACAGTCACATCCTTCACCTCTCTTTCTTTCTCTCTCTTTTTTTTTCTTTATCTCTTACTTTTCTTTATCTCCCAAATTAATAGCCGCGTCTCTCCCTTTTCTCTCACCTCACCTACGTAGCGGTTTTCGATCTCTCCACCATGATTTAAATTTTTCTTTTTCTCTCCCACTTTTCTTCTCACTCACCGCTTGGAGCCCTTTAGCCCGCAGCCACGGCTCCTCATGCATCCTCGATAAGGATGGCGTACAGTATATCATCGCTGGCTATCCCATTCTCAACAATTATAAGATATCTATACTCTCATATTTTTTGTTCTTCCATGCATTTTTATTTTTTTCTATTATTTATCCATCACATATCGCAGGTTACTTTACTGGTACATCTTTAATTTGCTTTAGAATTAATTAGTTCACTCTCAACTAAGCAAGTAAAGAATCATAGTTTTACAGCCAAATTTTCTAATTTTATTTATGTCAATAATATTATTTTATAACTAAAACAGTTTCAAACTATTATATATGGAAAGGATAAAAAATAGGAAACAAAGTTGTTACTTAATCGGTATATCTATCAAAAAAAAATACATCTATTTTCTAATCTTACCAGCCCAATCATCTTTTTTTTTTAAAAAAAAAAACTTATCTATGTAAATAATTAGGCTCTAATTCTTCATAAATTTTCATAAAATAGATTGTTTCCTAAAAACTAATTTATTATTTTTTTAAAAAAAATATTAGTGTGCAATTCACTGGTTAATGAGATGCTTATCTATATATCCTTTATTAATCTCCATGTTAGAAAATCCACGTGTCATCCTAAGCGTAATTCTATTTTTAATTAATACTTAATCTCATTCTTAATTAACACGCTGCTTCGATTCCCACTTATTACCCACGCGACCATTCTTAATTATCCGCTTAATCCCACACGCCGCTTCGATTCCCACTTACCGCGTCGATTCCCACTTATTACCCACGCCATCCCATTCTTAATTAACCGCTTAATCCCACACGCCGCTTCGTTTCCCACTTATTACCCACGCCGCTTCTTCGATCCATGTGACCTGATCCCTGCGACCCGCCTCTTCGAAAATCCGTGTTAGAAAATCCAACAATTAATCCCATTCTTAATTAACACTTAATTTCGTTTTTTTCATTTTTAATTCTTAATCTCCATGTTAGAAAATCCACCACGCCGATTCTGCTACCCGCCGGTTAGATTTCTGCTATCCGCCGCTACGATCCCTGCGACCTGATCCCTGGGGGTGGGCTCCGGTGCTGGCACCGTGGGACGAGGGCGGGGCTGGCGCGGGAGTAGGCGCGGACGCCGGTGCGGGCTCCAGCGCGCCGCGGGACGAGGTCGGGCACCGGTGCGAGGGCGGAGCATAAGCAGGAGCAGGCGTGGGGGCGGGGCGCAGGCGTCGGCGCAGGGCGAGGGACGGCATGAAGAGGTTGGACCTCCCTCTCATTCTCTCTCTCTCCCGATATATATATATATATATATATATATATATATATATATATATATATATATATATATATATATATATATATATATATATATAGTATTTTATTTGTATGTAGATATACTATTATATAATAATTTATTATATAATTTACTATTTATTTTTATAAACTATAAAATATATAAATAATAAATAAATGTTAAATAATTATAGATTACTGGTATTAAGTATAAATATTAATTTTATAATATTAAGTACTTACATATAAATTGTACATTAAAAAATAAAAAAATTTGATGTAACTTAAATTGATTTTATATTTGACGAAAATTAATAACGAAAATTGTAAACAATGATTTCTCTTTTCATTCATTAATTCACTAACTACTAGGAATTTCGATACTTATTAAAATTATTTCACTAACTAATTGAGGACTATGTGCCTACTAAAATTTTTTGATAAACTTATCAGTATCATTTAAATTAAATTAATTTTTATAACTAATTTTTAAAATTAAATTTTAAAATAACTACTCGCAAGATCGCTATGGCCCCTTAACTAGTATGAAATTAACCGGCCTAAAAATATTGAAGCAAAGAAACCCCAACGCCGCACCTTTAATTTGTTTTAAAATATGTTCAGTTTCAAAATGACAAGTCAAGGATCATACTTTTGTAGTACAATTATCTACTTTTGTTAAGTAACAATCTAAATGTAACACCCCAATTAATGGTCCCCTCAGGTTGTGATTAATTAGATATATAAGAGATCATGTGTGAGACCCCAGATAGTCCTATATATAAGATATAATAGGGCTAAACTGTTAACCCGGCTTAAACATTTTGGGTGGTGGCAAGATCCAAGAGATTAAGAGAGTTAAGCGTGCTAGGACGGGAGTAGTCCTAGGATAGGTGACCCCCTGAGAAGTTGGGGCGTCACAGATGATATCAGAATCAATTACCAGTCGGAAGTGTGAGATGAAGGACGTCAGTGCTTAAAAGGAGAGGAGATTGTGAGACCTCGATAGTCCTATATATAATATATAATAGGCTTAAACTTAACCCGACTTTGAGGCCCAAGAGTAAGTTAAGAGGAAGCGTCTTTAGGATGAGAATAGTCCTAGGATGGATGACCCCTGAAAAAAGTTGGGGCGTCACATCATGCCCCCGGGGAAGTTGCGGCGTCACATCATGGATCCTAATAATTAAAGTCCCTAATAATAATAACTAGATTTAAATATTTTATACCCGTGGATTGCAATTGGATCCAACATTAATTGCTAGAGTATTGAGTCGTCACGATCAAATTGTTGACACACGGCAATTTGAATTAGGATAATAATATTATACATTTGCAGTATATAGTTTAGTTTGAAATTGATGGACCCAAGATTATTGAAATAAAGAGTCTCAAACCCTGTCTTAAATTTGCTCCAAAATGTGTTCCATACCAAAGTGGTGGCAAGTAAAAAAATTAAGTTTTTTGTTGGCGAAGCTTCTGCTTACAAAGTGGCAATTAAAATTATTGACATATGGCAAACGATCTAATTTATGACAATTATATTTTTTATAATTAATCAGGTTTAAACTATTGTAGAAGGAGTTAAAAATAGGGAAAAAAAACTTTGGGCTAGCAATCAACATAGTCTTATCCCTGTTTAATCAAAAAAAAAAAAAAAAAGTTCTTATCCAACCTTCTTTAATTAAATAATCTTTGAAAATAATTAGGTTTTAAATTTGTTATAAATTTTTATGTAATAAATTAGTTTTCTTATAATTAATTTACTATTTTAAAAATATTTATGTGCAACGCACAGGTTACCTACCGTTTGGTTCGGGATTAAGAAAAAACTAGTTATTCCAGGAATAGTGTTAAGTTCAGGGTTAAGATGGGATTAGAGTATTTTTGTGTTTGGTTGGGGTGGAGTTAGTTCAGAAAAATAAAAAATAGTGTTTGGTTGGAGTAGGTGGGATAAGAAGGATAGTGGGTTATTATGAATAGAAAATAGTATTTGGTTAGGGTTTGGTGGGGCTAGGTGGGGTTGGCTAAACCGGAATAATTTATTTGAGGTGGGGTTAGCTAATCCCACCTGTTTTTAAGGATGTTTGGGAATAAAACCGGGGTTAAGGGGTTAATTATCCCACCCCTTAACCCCGAACCAAACACATTAATTTGTACCACCTCAAACCACCTCTCCCAAAAAAAAAACCCAACCACACCTTGATCCAGGAGGCTCCTCCTCCTCCTCCTCGGCGCGGTGGCGTCCACGACTCCTCCCATGCACGGCGCGGCGGCGGCCACGACAGCTAAAAACCGCCTCTATGAGCATTTTTTCTTGTAGTGCGTGCGGCATGTGGATTATATAGCAACCAATTTATTTTGAAATTAGTTAATTCAATACTACAAATCAAAGAATCCCTAACTCTGCATCTTTAGCTTGAAAATGGGTTCTTCTCCAAACTGGCAAGTAAAGAATGATACTTCTGTAAGCAAAGCTTCTGCTTCCACCCACTAACATAAGAAATTGCTAACATATGAAAATGTTATACATTTAATGCAATGATAGGAAACAAATTTGTAATGCAATAACTAAACCTATCTGTAGATGCATCTTTAGTTTGCTTGCTTTAGAATTTGTTCCTTTCCAACTTAACAAGTGAAGAATCATACTTATTTTTCCTCCTACGTATACCTGCCTATAAATACATTCCTTCTATTTGCTTCCTATAGCAAGTTGAAAGCCATTTGAATCTATATATCTGGTGCTGATCTTCCTCTTGAACGCACAAATAAGCATTTAGTCATTCGGGTACGCACGTATTTTCTTTTGATGTTTCGTTATTTTTCTGAGTCTATTATTGGTTATTGTAATTGAGGTATAAGGTTCTTTTTTACTCAATAGAGATTAAGCCCTTTAAGTAACACAATTACACAGCTGCACAAAAGAAACTCCTGGTTTCGCTAAAGTAGGAAGCCAAATTTTTTTTTTTTTTTTTTTTTTTTTTTTTTTGAGAAAAAGGTAGCACGTACGCTACCTACTTCATTCATAAAGTAAGATGAATTAAGCGTACAGGATTTAGGGTTTAGGATTTGGTTCTTGGTACCGACCGTTCCTAAAGCAAGTGGTAAAGGACTTGGTGGTTGGTACTCGAAACCCAAGTTTGAATCCTAGTTGATTCACATTTCTTGCTAAGTTTATTTCTAAATAAAATAAACAAAACGGATAGCGTGCTACCTATCTCTCAACAAAAAAAAAAAAAAAAAAAAAAAAAAAATGAAGCCAAATTGTTGGCATGTGAAAGTCTTATTTGCGGCTATTACATTTTTATGATTAAAAACTGTTTATAGGACTATTGTGGAAAGAGTTAAAAATAGAAAAGAAATTCAAGTATACGATAAGTATATTTATGAAAAGCTATATCTAATATATTATTTGTTAGATGAATGCCCAAGAAGCCAACCAGTACGACACATATATTCTTTTTAGAATATAAATTTGTATTTAATTTTATATTTTATGAACGAATTTGAATTTTTATTTTTATTCATATTGTGTATTTGTTCATTAATTAAGAAATTAATAAGATGATGGCACATATTCCTTAATTTCCTTCTCTTTTAATCTTAAATGCATGAGATCCTATTTTGCTTGTTTTTGAGATCGGATCTCGAGTTCTAAAATCAAGTTTTGTTCGATTGTCTTTTTCACTGAGTTTTTATTGTACACAAAACCTAATATTGATATTAGAGCAACCCTCATACTTTTTCAAATTAAAATTAAATATTTGGATATTTTAAATCATTCTTTATTTGTTGAATGATTTGTGAGACCCCAACTAGGCCCACGAGGTTATGAGAGTTAAGCGTGCTAGAACGAGAGTAATTCTAGAATAGGTGATCTCCTAGAAAGTTAGAGTGCTACAGTTGGTATCAGAAACAATTACCAGCCGGAAGTGTGAAATGAGTCTCAACTAAGCCAGAATTATATAGCAGGGAGAGTAAGACTCTCATATTGTTGACTGTTGTGGGTGGAGTGCAGCTCACCACAAGGTCGGTTTAAGCTAGCGAGACGAGTCTTACATCGCCTGGTACTTGTAAGTCTAAGCCTGACGAGAACGTTAGGGCTTGGGGGAGTGTGAGACCCCAGATGGTCCTATATATAAGATATAATATGACTAAAACTCTTAATTCGGTTTAAATATTTTGAGTGGTGAATAGACCTAAAAGGTTAAAAGAGTTAAGCGTACTAAAACAGTAGTAGTCCTTTGATAGGTGACCCCCTAGGGCGCCACATGATTAATAGATTATTTTACCATATTCGAAAAACCATACATTTTGTTTAATTATTTTTTAAAAATTATACTTTTACTTTGCTGTATTAAAAAAATAAAAATAAAAACATTCACTATAGTACTGTAGCAGTACATACAATAACTGTAGCAGTTTTTATTTTTTAATTTTATTTTAATTTTAAAATTTTGGAGATTAATTTTATTTATAATACTAGTTAAAATTTGGTAGGGTCAAATTTTATTTTTAAAATTAGCTAAATTACAGGAAATCTCCGTATCAAAATTTTATTTTTCACTTTTCCCCTTTGTCATTCAAAAATCTATACTCTGCCTCCTTGAAAAATAAAAATGTTCACAAATAATACGGTGTTAACTATGATGACAAAATGACCAAATTACCCTTCATCCTCTTCATCTCCTCCACACCTACTTATCTATAGCCTCTTCTCCTCCGCCCGTCGCTCCTTCTTCGACCCTAGCTCTAACTCCGTTTCCTCCTCCCGCTTCCCTACTCATCCATTTCAGCGACAGTAGGGAGGAGATCACGGTGGGCATGAGTGGAGAGGTGGGCGAGGGCGAGGGTGAGGCAGCGGAGGAGGGTGAGGGCATGTGTGTGTGCATGGACAGAGGGGTGGGCGAGGGCAAGGCGGCGCGGCCGAGGACGTCGGTGAGGAAGGAATATATGAGATGATGGTTTCAAGGATATTTTGAGTATAAAAATATATACAATAATACCCTACCGGAACACTGACACGGGGGCTGAAGTGAACATTTTTTATTTTTCAACAGGGCAAAATATAGGTTTTTTAATGACAGGGGGAAAGTGAAAAACTGAGTTTGACCGGAGGTTTTCTGCAAATTAGTCTTTAAAGTTTTATAGCTTTTTCACATAAGATGTGAATTCTTGATGAGATCGGGTAGCTATTTTTGAGGATTAAATTTTTTTTATCAAAATTATTTAAAGTAACTAATTAGTTAACATAAATGATCGATAAGATCTGTCCGTTTTGGTGATTTAATCATTTTTTATTTTTCAAATCATTGATAAATGGTAAATTAGAATACCCAAAATGGAATTATTGTAGATGTGATGTATGAGATATATATATAGGTGATGATCATGGATAACAATCTTTTTATTTATTTGTTTTGACATGTGATGTATAATGTACATTAAGAATTCTGTATTAGAGATGCTGTTTTGGGTGCCTACATGCATAAACCGGTTTTATTTGGAGCCTGCATTCCTCAATAGATTAGAGATAAATGTTGTAGAATATAACTAATATTATTTTTTCATTATTATTGAATTGTATATAATATATTGTTGCACGTCATTGGTTGATCGATTACAAACCGTAAGAACATAACAAGACTAGATCGAGACGAACACTTGATAGTGGTTGGGTCAAGAAGTTGATGATGACCGAATCAATGATCATCACCAGTTATATTATGTTTTTATGGATGGATTATTTTTATTTGCATGAGATATAAATAACTAAAATAAAATGTGAGACCTAAATGCTAATCTCCTCACAAATATTAAGCCGAGCAGTCTTCCACAATTATAGAAATGTAGGCCTTTCTCTGGTGCTGACTAGCTCAGCTAGTTACAGTAGTCAGTTGCATCAGGAAGGCGCAATCATTTTATTAGCATTCTATTAATATGAGATACTGCGGAGTAAAGATGGGGTTGGGCCCAATATTCCTCAGGTGTAAGGCCTGCAGGACATAAAGACCAAAAATCACTGCAATTTGCTTGAGAAACATTATACAAGAGTTGTCCACTCATTAGTTTATGTGTCACCAATAACTGTCCTGTAAAGTGGTGCATTAAACTACTAGGACCGTAGTACCCATTTGAAACTCTTGTCGTGTTGGATTTTTGTTTCTCTACCCGAGGAGTATAAGAGATTCGAGAAAATAATGGGAGGCTACCATTTGTTTTTAAAATTTTCCAAAATAAATTTTCAAAATAAATGCAAATATCTAATTTGAATTTTTACTCTTTGCAGAACAATATGTCCGCTTTCAATCCTTTTTCTCGTATTCTCGAAACAAACCGTTTATCAGGAATGAACTATAAAGACTGGCTTAGAAACTTAAAAATAGTTTTGAGTTCCGAGAAACTCGGTTATGTTCTCGACCAGGACCCTCCCATATTACCAAACCGTCCAACAGCTGAACAAAGGGCAGCTCAAGAAAAATGGATGGATGACGATAACAAAGCGAGGTGCTACATTCTGGCATCGATGTCAAATGAACTTCAACGCCAACATGAGGATATGGAGACTGCTAAAGAAATACTAACTCATCTCAAGGAGTTGTACGGTGAGCATAGTCGATCAGTGCGCTTTGAAGTGTCCAAAAGACTCTTCAAAACCAAGATGCGTGAAGAGCAGTCTGTTCATAATCATTGTTTAACAATGATCAAAGACCTCGAGGAGCTTGAAAAGCTCGGCATGAAAATGGATAAGGAATTGCAAGTAGATTTGATCCTGCAATCCCTTCCTGATTCATATGGACAGTTTATTATGAACTACCATATGAATAAAATTGACTGCACCAATGCTGAGCTATTGAACATGTTGGTAACAGTAGAGGGGGCGTTGAAAAGTTCAAGGGGTTCGGTCTTGGTTGTGGAGCGGGCTTGCTCTTTCAAAAGAATGTCTAATTGGAAGAAAAAATCCACAAAGAAACAAAAGACAGAGAACAAGCCCAAGAGGGAAGCTCCTATGAAAAAGGTTGTTGACAAAGAAAAATGTTTTCATTGCAATGTTGACGGTCACTGGAAGAGAAACTGTCCCATCTACCTAGAGAGCCTAAAGAATAAGAAGAATGACACATCTTCGGGAGGTATGTCAGACCTACTTATAATAGAACTAATCTTACGATTTTCTCTATTTCTAGTTGGATCATATACTTTAATTCTAGTTCTTATTTGTGTACTTCAATGCAGAGTCTAAAGAAATGTAGAGAGCTGAGGGTGAGGGGAGGTGAAGTGACCCTCCAGGTTTTTTCGATTAAACAGGGGTAAACCCTATTTTACAAGAGCGGAAAAGGAACGAAGAGAGTGCGCCTAAATACAACAGGCCACTATACCCCACAGCAAGTGACCCTCCAGGTTGACAACGGGGCAAGAGTTACTACTATGGCTGTCGGTAACTATCCTTTACGACTACCATCTGGACATGTTCTATTACTTAAAGGCTATTATTATGTACCATTGTTAGCAAGAATTTGATTTTTATTTCTTTTTTAGCATATGGCAGTTATATTTTTCATTTTGATAAAATACTATTGCACAAGTTATTTTAAAAATAAAATTATTGACTGTGGTTTTATAATTGACAGTCTTTATCATTTACATATAGATGCATTTGCGAATGTTTTTGAGTAGACAGTGAACGCTATTGGGTCAAAGAGACCTACAAAAAAAATGAATCTAAAATATATGTGCCACTTCAGGCTTGGTCAAATTCTAATTTGGCTTTTCTCCGAGTCTCACCCAGCTGCATAACATATTTCACATATATATCCATGCTTCAAAAGTATATTTTGAATCTGTCCCACGTGATCAGCCCTATGACTATTCAATTGCGGAAAGATCTGAGCTAAGATGAGGTCCGAAGCAGATATTGGTACATGAGGTGAAACAATTGCGGAACCGGAGCATTCTATATGTGAAGGTTCTGTGAGAAAATCATGAGGAGCGCAAGGCTTCTTGGGAGCTTGAGTATGATTTGCGGGAGCGATATCCACAGTTATTTGTAGTGACAATGTAATGAAGTTTCAGAGACGAAACTTTTTGTATGGGAAAATGATGTAATTACTGAGATTTTGAAAATATGAAATTATTTAAATTCAAATTGGAATTTAAACAATCGAATTATATTCAGTTGTTGGAGAGAGAAAGAGAGAAGGTCTTGTCGTGAATCTGTGATCATTTTAGATGAAACTAAAGCATATATATCGTTTAATGGTTCAGCAGTGCCGGAGGTCTTGGCATAGTGCGTTTTCAGAGCTGACAAGCCAATTGCACGAAAAAGCATGAAATACAAGAAGAGCCTAAATATGGAGATTTGAATTTTTTGAAAAAATTTTAGTAGTTTATGCATCAAATTGCGTGAAATCGTAGGTTGGAGAAACTTCTTCGCATTTTACATGTGTTGCCAAGGACAAAATTGAAAATATTATGGTTTACAAGATATTTTTGCAAATTATTCCAAATCCTATATGTTAACACCTAGGGTTTCCTCAACTAAACCTAACCTAAACCCTACCCTTCCCTAGCCACCATGGGAGACTCCCTTACCTGTGCTGCACTACCCTCAACTGTCGATGACCTACCGACCGTCCCTAGAGCAAGTGGTAAAGGGCTTGATGGTTGGTACCCGAGACCCGAGTTCGAATCCTAGTTGATTCACATTTCTAGCTAAGTTTATTTCTTAACAAAATAAACGAAGCGGGTAGCGTACTACCTATCTCTCAAAAAAAAAAATAAATAAATAAATAAACTGTCGATGACCTCTCTCTGGCCGTCGGAGCTCCGGACTACAAAAAATTTTGCATTTAAGGACACTTCAAATTATATTTAACGACGTTTTAAAGTGTCGGCAAAAATAATCCCGACGCTTGTAAAAACGTCATGTAGAGAGTCGTTAAATAAACATGTCGGGATAAATACACCGACGTTTTAATATAGCGTCGGAAAATTTATATAAATATTTGATAAAAATATGTTTATTGGCGACGCTTAATCATAGTGTCAAGAATGCTAAATATTAAAGACGCTGTAAGAAAGCGTCGTTTAAAAAGTCATTGCCTAAAATATATTTTATCAGAAGTGGGTAGGCTCTAGCATGCAAAGTATTGCTTTGCGTTCCAGTGGTTTTATTTATATTATTATTATGATAAAAAAACTTACAGTCAAATAAATTTGCAAATATAATATAATTTACGAACTATAAGATACGACAGTGTTATATTTTATAAACCAATTAAGTGATGGTAATATACAACATATTGTAACTTGTAAGCATAGAATTTTCACTTTACTATTACTTTAGAGAAAATTGACACTTATAAACTATAAATTGGCAAAATAAAAAATACACTAAACCTCATAGAGGATAATTGAAGTTGAAGCTTTTCCCAACAAAAAATAAAAGAAAAACACTAAGTTACAATATAAGGATAATACAGGGACTAATCCATAAATTTTTAACCGATCAAACAACGTGGGACGTGGAGGCACGTTCGATCAGGGTATCAGTGGGCCCTACATAACGTGGCCGGTTGGTTGAGCCGTTGAAACTTAATTCGGAAAAAAAAAATTAGGTAAAAAATTATGCAGAACCCCCTCACCTATATCACAATTAGAAAAAAGCCTTAACTATTTTTTTTAATTTTTTTGGAATTAATTATTTTTAATCAAAAAAATTAAAAATTCTATCAAAATTTATTGATGATTTAAGAAAATTATTACAAGGTGAGGGATAGTTTAAGGCTGTATTTCAGAATAGATATAGTTGAGGGGTCTTCATACAATTTTACCTCCAAAACATTTATAATTCTCTCTCTCCTCACAAAACTCCTCCCCCCCCACATTGAATCCCCTGTTCACCCTCTTTAGTAGAAGTTGTTTTTGTTGTATTTTTTTTTGGTTATTGTTGTTGTTTTTGTTGTTGTTACCATCTTATTTCTTCATCCTCCTCTTTCTCATTCCATTATCAAGGCCGCGTCTTTGTCCCTTCCTCTAATTTTGTTGGGCTCTTCGATGTGCACACCAACTGTTTGATTCTTTGTTTGTATGGCAAATTCCCTTTCTTTCCCCTTCTTTTTTGACCTTTACGATTAAATTTCATGTATGATTATGGATTCGGAGAATTGGGTTTCGTTTAGTTGTTTGTAAGATGCTACTAATTGGTTAAAAATTGAATTTTTCTTCTTGTTCTTCTTGTTCTGCTGCAGGATTGTTGTTAAGGAAGCTCATTTAGAGGGGTATTCAGGGTTGAGAAGGTTGGCAATATGTGGTGCTGCGGTGGTATGGAGAAGGAGTCGCATGGGCCGCCCGTGAACCACTACGCGGCGCCGCCGGCCCGACCGGCGGCCCCAGGTTAGTTTTCTTCTAGTTGTTTTTATCAGATTGTTACATAAAAGATCGATCTGATAGGAACCAGTTTAGGCTCGTTCATGTGCACAGCGGTGATCAGGCGAATCACGTCATGTGATGCACAATGGAGTTGCGAAATTAATCCCAAGACCTATCGGAACTGAGGGAGCGTAGGATTGGCTCTAAAACTATGTTACGCAAATGATCGATTTAGTAGAAAATAGTCCGATATTTCTTCTGTTATCAATCTAACATGTTTTATAATCTGATCACCTTTTCTCTGTAGTAAGCGGTAACGCATTTGTCTTTCTCACAATCTTGTGCAGTTTTAGATTGGAAAACCAGAGAAAGAATCGCCTATTTTGTTTGAAAAGTCAACCGCGACATCTAGATCTTGAAAACATTAAATATTCTTGTAATTACATGTTGATGCATAAATAATGATAGGTAGGTCATTTTGACACTTTGGTTTTCTTTCCTTTTTTATCTGAGTTAGTTGACTTTGTAAAGGCCTCGAAAACATTAGTTTTTAGTGCCAAAAAGACATTATTAGCTTAGTACAGAGGATTGATCAAAAAGAAAAGGTGGTTTGTTATAAATTTGTTCTCTTATTATAGTTTGGTTACTAAATATACGAGATGTACGTGATTGTTCAAGGCTCAATGGATAACTTGTTTCAAAAACCAAAAATGGACAGCTAGATCTTAAGATTTAAAGACCATAATAAATAAAGAGTTAAACAATGGGAACGACGATGCATGACCGCAAACTATTTAAAAATGTGCTCCCAACTTCCATATCATCGTAGCCCAAAAGTTTGAGTTCTTTTCTGCTCAGATGTGTCGAAATTGGGTATTAAACAGTTTAATGCTGTGATCTCATATTAGAAATCTTTTAAGACCAGTAACGCTTGAATTTTTAAGGTTTAGTTAAGATTCTTATTAACGTATCTCTCTATGTATTTATCTGATTCAAATCTGATTATTAACATATAAAAGATATTAATGCCATGCTTCTTCTCTTACCTTAAAGGCTGATCTGTTGGCTGAGAAGCACTAGAATGATCCCTAACATTAATGGTAAATTAGAATGCTTCTTCCTTAGGCAATAAAATTTACATTTTATATCTATTATGCTTGAATTGGGCTAATTCACAACTTATGCCGAATTTCTGACTGTAACCATTCTTTCTTTTTTTATTATTATGTAATCTCTTCTGTATTTTGTGTAATCTCTTCAATCTTCAGTACTAGATAAGTAGTCCTATATACGTAATTAAGTTATTACTCATTAGCACCCATACACTACACTAGATGGGAATGTGTTATAGTAGTCAATTTAAATGTAAAACAAATTTAAATGCAATGTTTTACATTGTTCTGATTTTTTTGTCTTCTTTCTGTGTAATTTAGGTCCAAATCGAGAGCAAAGAGCCCCAAATCTGCCCAAAAGTGCTGCGCCTCAAAAGATCTTGCCTATTGATGCTCCAGCCCTGTCACTAGCCGAGCTGAGTCGGCTAACCGGTAATTTTGGTGACAATGCATTGATAGGAGAAGGCTCTTATGGCCGAGTCTTCTATGCAACTTTAACTTCAGGAGAAGCTGTTGCAGTGAAAATGCTCGATCCAAGTGTCTCGAATGAATCCGACTCTGATTTCTCTGCTCAGGTGATTCTTTAATACTGACCTAATGGCATAACAAAAATGTTTGCAGACTCCCTCAACCAGCTTAACTTCTGGTTTTGATTGAGTTAATTCTTTTGCTGAATTGGGGATACTATATATAGTTAACGACTTCGATAGTTGTTATCTTTATTCAACTAATGGAATAACTAAAACCAAAACGAACAAAAGTTTGTCGGGTGGCAACAAATTGTGAGATCCTTTTTTAAAATGGCCTATACTTGGGGAATCTCTTTACATTTTTTTTTTTAACCTAATGTGAATAATGCAGAAGTACTATTAGAACTAACTAAATCTGGCAATTGATGGTAACTTTGATCCCTTCTATATTCATGGTTGTTGATGCAGCTATCAATGGTTTCGAGACTAAAGAACGAGAATTTTGTTCAGCTGTTGGGTTACTGCTTGGACGCAAGTAATAGGATATTGGTCTACCAGTTTGCGGCAAAAGGATCTTTGCATGATATCTTGCATGGTATAGTTACTCTACTTTCCTGCTTACGTACATTGAGTAAGCTTTGCAACGAAGAAAATAACATAAAAACTGAAAAGTTTCGAGAAAAAACCTAAAGCCATCTCAAATTTAGAAATATAAATTAATTTGTAGTAAGATTACATTCAAATATGGGTACCATACAATTATATCCAAATTATCAATATCTATCCCATATCTACTTTGGATTAAATAAATCTCCCTTTGCAATTTTATTCAAATATATATTTGTATTTGTCTAAAAAGTATTTATAGTTAAGTTTGATTGGCTAAACCATTTTCTATCATGCATTTAAATACGTGAGATTATTTATTGTCTCGTGTATCTCACTGGTTGTGGCCTCGTATTTTGTATTTCTTTGTGGTAAATCTTAGGGAAAAAGGGTGTAAAAGGTGCTGAACCAGGTCCAGTACTGAGCTGGATCCAGAGAGTGAGGATTGCGTACGGTGCGGCAAGAGGCCTTGAATATCTACATGAGAAGGTCCAGCCATCAATCATACACCGAGACATCAGATCGAGCAATGTTCTTATTTTCGATGATTTTGAATCAAAGATCGCCGACTTCAGTTTGAACAACCAGTCTCCGGACTCGGCTGCCCGACTCCACTCGACCCGAGTTCTGGGGACTTTCGGCTACCATGCTCCAGAGTAAGTAAATCATGATGGCAATTTCGCATAAAAAGAAAAACATTGCAAACTTTTTAATGATTTGTAGAAAGATTAAGTTACTTGAATGATTCGCTAGTCTTTCGATTGTATACTCGATCTGGCTTGTGAAATAGCTTTTCTACTCCAGAAACGAATGAGCTCCCTAAAAAAAGGCATTAGCTATGGCGAGAAGCTACAAATGAGCTCTTGGTTCTCCGTTTTGAAGTTTTTGCTTTTGTTGGAGTTAGAAACTATTGAGATGATTTTAATAAGAAAGCTAATAGTGCTTCTTCAAACAACTCATCTAAACAGCACTTCCACAAAAGCTCCAGTTGAAATAAATAAATAAATAAATGCTGTCTATTGTGAATAGGAATGCTAATGATTGAATGTATGTCATCTCTTCGGTTCACTATTATTGCCTAAACTTACTTCAAATGTGCTACAGGTATGCGATGACCGGGCAACTGACTCAGAAGAGTGATGTATATAGCTTTGGGGTGGTTCTTTTAGAGCTTTTGACAGGGAGAAAGCCAGTAGACCACACCATGCCGAAAGGGCAACAGAGTTTAGTTACTTGGGTGGGTTCATCCTCCTCAGTCTCTCTTTATCATCAAAGAACAATTACTCATATGTTCTAGCTAATATTCATTTATATCTAAATTCTTCTATGATTAGGCAACTCCGAGGTTGAGCGAAGACAAAGTTAAGCAATGCATCGATCCGAAGCTAAACAATGATTATCCACCTAAAGCAGTTGCCAAGGTATATGACCTTATCTCTCTCTATATTCCAATTTACACGTTTAGATATAAATCCGGGCACAATTATTTATTTAGAGATACACCACTGCAAAACTGAATTTTCATACATTAGCTTGATGATCAACTTAATCCCTTTGTCCTTACCGAAAATTTCTTTTTAAATGTAAACCAACTTTCCTCATGAATTGAATGATTCTCGACTTAAAAAAGTAAGAACAATATGTAATAATAAAATATATACTTTTTTATTGTATGTATGAAATATTCAAATTTTGGAGGCATGGAAGGTCCATTCCGATTGTATTTTAACTCGATTGTTAAACTTCGAAATGGCCTAAAATATAGCTTTGTCCTTCTAAAGTCTAGATTTGCTATAGAATAGAAATTAACACCAAATTTTGGAGAACTTTTGTTTGGTTGATAACTAGTCATAAAAAATTTAGTTGAATCTGATCAATTGCGATGATGATAAAACCCTAAAACATCAAAACATTTATGGGATTTGAATTGCTTTTTTGGTTTGTGTTCAGTTGGCAGCAGTTGCAGCATTATGTATCCAGTATGAAGCCGATTTCCGACCGAACATGACGATCGTCGTCAAGGCGCTCCAACCTCTTCTTAATACGAGAGCAGGACCCGACCATTAAATTGTAGAATCGCTTATTTACTCTCCAATTATTGTTGTTCTTTTCACTTAAATCCCTGTTTAGTTCCATTTGTTGCTTGAGCTAGTTTTGCAAAATTGGCGATGCCGATTTGTTGTAGCATTTAAAATTTACTTACAAGGGACATACCAGAATAAGCTAGTATTATCCAATACTTGATCAAGGAACTTTGTGACTATTACAATATTATTTGCTAAATATATTCATTTTTTGTCTAAATATATGAGAATTTGTTTCATTAATTATCGGTATCTTAGTGCTATACTCTTTGTTGGAAATTGAGTACATTTTACATAACCCACACATGGGAATTTAATCACTTGTAATTATTGTGTCCATGTTCTCTTACACACACCATATTTGCTTGTTCATTGTTCAATTTGCTTCAACAAAATTACCATAAATAATTGATATAGTTATAAATACAGTGCAATTAAAGATATTTCCCAATTGGAGATGTTGCAATGATATTTCCATCTCATCCATTTGACCCCTTGTTATTGAGTGTGATACAGCTATAAATACTTTTTTATTTTCACCAACTGATCCATCTCCAACTTCATTCAATTTGGGTGTAGTTTAAGATACAATTGGGTCTCCAATTGCAGGTTCAACTATAGTATGTTTGTTTCGACGTAAGTAGACTTGGGGTGGAAGTGGACTTTGGGTTGAAGTGGAGTTGGGGTGAAAATTAATTTACTTCCGCTGTTTGTTTCTAATTGTGGAAGTGCAGTTCTGCGAGTTCTGTTGTTTGTTTGGTAGGAAGTAGATGACGTAAAAAGTATAACTTAGTGAATAATAAATTATAATAAATAAAAATTAATATAATTATATATGTATATAATTATATATATGTATAATTATAAAATAAAATTTTAAAAAATTATATTATTTGTTTGCATATATAAATTATAATAATACAACAAATAAAATTCTAAAATTAAAAAATTATTAAAATTTAATAAATTTATTTTTCATCATTTTCTAAATATGCAAATTAGATAAAAAATATATTAAAACTTATCTAACCAAATTTGATCACATTACCTAACCAAATTTAATAAATTCCTTTGCCTCTTTGCACTTCACCGGAATTGACTTCGCCCCGTGGGAGGAGAAAGTCAATTACCTTATTTTGGGTGAACTCGAGTTTCTAGTAACAAAATTACGGCCAAACAAACAACGAAAGTGGCGTAAACAACTTCCCCCTCTCCACTTCCCCCTCACTTTCACCCAAACAAACACACCCTTAAGTGAACAAAATAGTTATGTTCATCTGGAATTACACTTGCAATATAGAGTCCGGCTGGTATACTATCGATAGTACCAAGCGTCTGGTGCTATCGAGTTTTCTACCGTTAGATTTAACTCTTTGATTATTTTTATCCGTTAGATTATACTATTCAACAGTTTGACCCCGTATTAGCGATGTGAAGGCTCAAGCAGCTGATTGATTTTTGAAAAAACGTTCTTTGATCTGTTTTTTTTTTTCCTGACTGAAACTTTGGTTGTCTTATCCATGTAGTCTAATTCATATTTTCAATGAATGAAGCAAGTAGCGTGCTACCTAAAAAATAAAAGAAAACTTACTCAACCCTAGGGGGCCCACATCATCGTAACCGTATGTTTTTTCATCCAATGGTCAAAAACTCGATAGCATCAAGCGCTTGGTGCTATCAATAGTATTCCAGCCTAGTTCTGCAATATAATTAGAAATATAAGTAATCAAACAGTTCCTAAGTTTTTAGACGAGTTGAGCTAGAATGCTATTGATAGCAAAATCCCTCCGTTGCCACCCATTTGTTTTCGATGATGGAGCCTCCAAATCGACGATCGGCACCATTGAAAATGATCTACACTACTTGAAGTATTTAGAAATTAAATTTCATGCTTTTTCGATATTGTTCTCTTGTCCATCAAAAGGGCATAAAAATGAACGGCTAAAAATAAATATTCTCTAAAAAGTGATGATCGAAATTTTATAATCAAGATCGAGAATATAGATCTTGTTCTATATAGTTTAAAGAATTTTCTAACGAAAATTCAATTGATTTGGATAGTTTTACACCGTTAAACGAGAAAATGTCTCGTATCTACCATTAAAATTATAAATTTTGAAACCCTTTGATCATTAAGCTAATGATATCGAAAAGATTTAAAATTTGGTTTCTAAATACTTTAAGTGGTATAGATTATATCCAACGGTGCCGATCGTCGATTTGTAGGCTCCATCATCGAAAACAAATGGATAGCAACGGAGGAATTTTGCTATCGATAGCATTCTAGCTCAAGTCGTTTTTAGACTACATTTACTTCACGGTATTGGCTACAGTGTACTACAATACTCTTTTTTAAGTTTTACATTTATCGATCGATTTGGTTTAATTAAATCGATGTATAGCATTCAACTCTACACACAAAAATATTGTAGGAAAATTTTAAAATTTTGTTTGTCAAACACACGACTATATATTGTACGTAGAAATCAAAATAGCACTTGGTCTTGGTGGATCATCAAATTTTTACTTATTATGAGAACAAATTCAACTTGGCTACCTCTCCTTTCAATATTCATATTAATGATGATTTTTCGACGGAATCAAAAAGACAAGTGTGTTTTGGTAACATAGATCATAAAACAAATCTAAGAGACTGTTTGATCAGATATAATGAATTGAGCTCCTATGCTTTTAAAAGTACCAAGTCATTGGTGCTTGTAAGTTTTTGGCCGTTGAATTAATAGATGTGTGGTTAGGATGATGTGGGCCCTCTTGAGTTGAGTTGGGTGGTTGGTTGAATAGTATAATTTAACGGGTGAAAATGATCAAAAGCGTAGATCTAACGGTAAAATATTTACAAGCACCGTAGCCGGACTCCAGATATAATATAGTATAGTTTAAAATGCGGGAGTTAAAAGTTACAAATATCTTGCTTGATTTACTATAATAGAAAATGCTAAAACTATAAATAATTTATTTAATTGTATATAATTGGGAATTATATTTGTAAGTTTTAACACTTTATATACGAAACTAGTGTAGTGACCCGCGCGATGCGGCATGTAGATATATTATAATCTTTTAAAATTTAAATTCTCAATTTTAGATCTTATATTTCTATAAGTTATTTTGTAAAGAGTAGAACATATTTACTTTAAAAATTTTAGTAATTTTAAAATATATTAAAAAGTATGAAAATAATTTTTTTTTAATATTCTAAACTTTAATACTGAAATATCACGATAGGTATCAAACCACATCTATTTTTGAAAACGTTATATAGATGTCTTATTATATAGGTAGTGACGTGTAGATTTAATATGAAACAAATAGAAAATATATTTAGCAAATAAATTTCAACATATTTATTAGATTTCGCTAAGTATGGCATTAGTCTGCATAATAAGTAATCATTTCAAAAATTATAAACCCTAATATAAACAAATCCATTAAAATTTTCAATACAATCAAATCATTATATAATAGAGATATTATGAGTTGTAAACAAAAATAAATATAAAAATTTATAACATAGTAACAAAAATATTAAAAAAATATATTAAAAAAATATAGTAATTCTAAAAGAAACTTAACTTAAATGAGTCGAATCTCACGTAATTTAAAATATACTATACGGTAGAAAAATCTAAGTAAACAAACAAAGCATCAAATTCAAATTAAAGAAGAACCTGATAAATATGGTTAAAAAAAAAAAAATTTGTGGCAGGTCTGTCATGTCCTTGGGGATCAAGGTTTAAAAAAAAAAAATTTCCGCTGTGTTTTTACTTATTAAATGACCCCGGGACGTGACAGATTAAAATGGTATCAGAGCGAATTACAACCACAACACCATTCACCAGTTGTTTTCAAAATAAAATAAAATAAAAAGAAACTGAACCATTGGTTAGGTTGATCCTAGGAAGACTTGCGATACATAGGCACGTGAGTGCGGGGTTTGGACTTGTGTCCCGATGTGCATGTCGAGTCGATAAACTTCGAGTGCACGGTGTTTTCGGTATGTGTTACGATTTTCACATAAGCAGGTGTCTAAGTGGGGAGTAGTGGCGGTACTTCTTTTGGACATCGAATGGCGGGGTGAAGTCCCCCGTGTGTGGCCATTTCGGTCAGGTGGGCCTTGAAAGGCCAGTGATATCGGGCTTAGACTGCTGACGCCCTGGGCCACTATTCCTACTTTTGACACGAGAGCCATCGCGAGTGTCTCTACGGAGACGGTACTTAGACCTGTTACGGTCGCGACTTCTGTGAGGTTAATTGGGTGTAGCCCAGGGTTTAGACGACTGCAACATTGGTGTTGCTTTCGCAGTTCTTTGAGTAGGGTTGTGACTCCTACTCCTTCTCGTTGGCTGATGAAATCAGCAGTTCAAGTCTTTTGACCTTTAACGAGTTCATACGTCAAATTGACGCGTACTAGAGTCGGACTGACACAGTTGTGGCGTCAGGTTTCCGTTGAGGCCTACATCGTGTACGGGTATTTTAACACCTAAATTGGTGTGTCATAGGATAGTGTATGGTTTGTTAGGACCCGCCTTGACTCGAGTTACTCTAAGGTATCGTCTGAGTCCCTGAGCTTTGGGTATAGCTCGTTGTGGTGCAAAAAGCGGTTACGGAGATCATTTCCTCAGCTTAGTTGGTACGGTTTGCGGTTTAGGGTCGCAAGTAGCTTTAAGATGTTGAAAGCTATGTGACTCCTAGTGAGTAGGTTCGGAGTCGATCTGTTTTCAAATGTCGGCTTGCAAATCCGATGTTTCGACGGATTCGGTTCAGTGTTGAGGTATCAAATGGTTTGATACTTCGTCGTGTCGCGCTTCCAACTCGATGTTGGTAGTGGATCTTGGATATTTCACTTTCTTTTGATAAGTACATTGACTGCAGACAATGTACTGTCGAAAGTCGAACGAAATATCCCTTCCCTATCTGGGGACTTACGGATTGGGTCGATGTATTCCCTAGATTGTCTTGGAAACTCTTGAGTGTCGGTCATCTCTGACCACGTTGTGAGACTGGGTTATTCCCTGATGGTGGTTTTGACTCTAGTCGAGTCTGGGTGTTCGTAGTAGCCTCGGTTTGTTTGCCGAGAGGTTCGAAATCACAGATATTGAGTGACTTAAGTATGGTTGTCGGCTTTGATAGTCACCGTATGTGATAATGTTAGGGTTTGCTTCTCAAATTAATTGTGCAAATCTAGGAGTGGTATGCTTGTTCGATCAATTGGTGACAGGTCGCCTGGGTCTCAATGAGACAAGTATTTGGTGTTGCTCGGAATATTGATCGCTAGGGTCCCTTGTAGGACAGCAGCGATAGGGTCTCGTGGAGACTGATGTTGAGCATCACTGATGGTTGGTATCGCATAGTGCGATTGGCAATCCTGTGCATCAAGTGATGGACTTGCATGGAACCTGTGTTGGTTAATCGAGGTTATTGAGCGAATAAATTGTCTAGCTCAATTGGTATTGTCAGTTGGACCTTTTGGGTCAGGTGGAAAGTGAGGTCTTGGACCTAGGACTGTCGAATGCCAAAAGTGGCTTTCAGTTGACGAGGTTTTGACTTCGACAGTTTGTGTGGTAACTAGAGTGAGACTGTGGTCTCCGAGGTGAGCGTTTTGACTCAAGTTTTCGAACGACGTTTCGTATGTGCTCGTAGTGAGCAGGTTGACGTTGTTGGCTAGTCGGAGTGTGCCTTTCGGCCTTTGAGATTTTACTCCGGACTTGTGGAGCTGTTTTGTGACTTTTTACGTGAACTATCGATGTAGTCGAATCAGTACGGCTATGCGGACCAAAGTTGAGTGGACCTAGTAAGTCTGAGGGATGTATTATTATTTCAGAATTTGCAAGATGGGATCAGATTATTTTGGACGCGGAACTATCTTTGTCCGGGTTATTAGATGGATATGATTCCAGTGAATGTTGATCCGTAGATTTGGGATGGAATGTTTACCCTCGTCCCGTCCAGGTGAAACGATAGATGAGTTATCGTGATTTATGGAAATGTAATTGACCAGTACTCAGGTGATACCGCATTGGCGGAGCAGTATTCAAATTTGATTATGGTGAGTACCTGGTCAAGTTTCGGTGGACTTTACCATACACACCGATGGGTCCTTGCGTTCGAGAGGCGGATGGTGCGTACCCGGTGACTCGGAGTTGAGGAGCGATGTCCTAGCCGAGGCGCATCGATCCCCTTACACGGTTCATCCAGGCGGAACCAAGATGTATCGCGACTTGAAGCAAAATTTCTGGTGGCCTGGGATGAAGCAAGATGTGGCTCAGCATGTGGCTCGATGCTTGACTTGTCAGCAGGTGAAAGCCGAGCATTGGTGACCGGCAGGGAAGCTGCAACCACTTCCGATACCCGTATGGAAGTGGGAGCAGATTTCTATGGATTTCGTCACTGGTTTGCCTCGATCACAGCGAGGCCATGATACGATCTAGGTTGTAGTGGATCGGCTGACGAAATCGGCTCACTTCCTACCGATGCACACAACGTGGTTCCGTGATCGACTGGCACAGTTATATATCGACGAGATCGTCCGGCTTCACGGTGTGCCAGTGTCGATCGCATCTGATCGGGACACCCGCTTCGTTTCCTTTTTTTTTGAGGAGCCTGCAGCAGGCTATGAGTACGAAGCTGAACTACAGTACCGCGTTCTATCCGCAGAGCGACGGACAGTCGGAGCGCGTTATTCAGACTCTCGAGGTTATGCTACGCGTTTGTGTCCTGGATTATGGAGATGGATGGTATCGTTACCTATCTCTGGTGGAGTTCGCATATAATAACAGCTACCAGGCGAGCATTGAGATGGCTCCGTACGAGGCTTTATATGGGCGTCGATGTCGGTTCCCTATCGGTTGGGACGATGTCAGAGAACCCCGATAGATCGGGCCTGACTTATTGGAGGATGCGGAGGCCAAGATGCGCATTGCGAGAGACCGACTTTAGACTGCACAGAGTCGACAGAGGAGCTACGCGGACCAGCGGAGGCGTGACCTAGAGTTCCAGGTCGGTGAGCACGTGTTGCTCAAGGTGTCGCCTTCCAGGGGGATCAAGCGGTTCGGGTTGCGGAACAAGCTTAGTCCGCGCTTCGTGGGACCGCTTGAGATGCGGAGTGGATTGGTCCGGTGGCGCATGTGTCGGCCCTACCTCCGAGTCTCGCCCGGGTGCACAACGTCTTCCACGTGTCTATGCTTCGGAAGTATATTCCGAATCCGTCCCACGTCATCAGCACGACGGCTATCCAGTTGCGGGAGGATATGAGCTATGATGAGGCTCCATTGCGAATTCTGGCACGGGAGGAGAAGCAGTTACGGAACAAGAGCATTCCGTATGTAAAGGCTCAGTGGGAGAACCACGAGGAGCGCGAGACGACTTGGGAGCTTGAATCCTCTATGAGGGAGCGTTATCCACATTTGTTTATGGGGGATCCTTGACTTAGTTTCGGGGACGAAACTTCCTATAAGGAGGGAATGATGTAATAACTGGCATTTTTTCAGAACAAGAAATAAAATATTTGGAGACGGTGAATGTGTGCGTAATTGTATTATAAGAGCACACGTCAAATTTCAGGCGAAACCGAGCTAAAACGGAAAAGTTACGCGACCCGTAAGATTCGACTTAAGTGAATAGTAACTCCGGATTTTCGAGAAATCGCGGAGTAAAGAAGGGTCCAGGAGCGTACTGTGAAGACCGAAATTTTGACTGTGTCATTTGACTCTCTGTTGACGATGTTTATGTGTGTAATTTAATTACATAAGCACTCGTCAAGTTTCAGGAGAAAATGAGCTAAAACGAAGAAGATACGCGATTATGAAGTTTGACTTAAAGTGAATAGTAACTTCAGTTTTCCGGATGAGCCGGGAATAGAAGTTAGGTTCGGGTACGTGTTGGATTCCAAATATAGGCTTCCAATAGCTCGTTTCGAACGGCTCAGATATACTGGAACCGTTGGCACTGACGGAATCGAATTCCGATGCACGGTTGTCGAGAAAAAGGGTCCCGAACGATTTTACATATATAAAGTATATATGTTAATAAGTTGGTTTATTACGGGAATTGATGGAGAGATGGGTTCGTCGCAGATCGGAGACCAAATCGAATGAAATAAAATACTAGATTCGATGTCTCACGTCGTCGTGTCGAACGCGCTCGGCGTGATCACCGTCGAAATCATGGACGGATCGTCGGATATTACAAGATGATCGCAAAGGGGTCGATGTGTAATAATCGGATTGTTGAGAGGGGATGGATTTCTTCGCGAATCCATGACCGATTGAGACGAACTAAAATCGTGGGTTTGATGTCTTCGACGTGCTGATCACACTGGTACGATCCGTTCGCAAATCGGACAGACGGATCGGCGGGAATTACGAGTCGATCGAGGAGGGGCCGACATTGGAGAATCGGTAATTATGTAAAAACCCCTATATTTTATGTGCCTAATTGCGTGAAATCGCACGTGGAGGGGCGTTTGTGCATTTTACCCATGCTGTGAGGGACTTAGCTAAAAATATCGATGTTTCGCGGGTTAAGTCGCAAGATGTGCATATACTTATATAGAGTTTGCATTAGGGTTTCTTGAGGATGCCCTAGTTGTTTGGCCTCCCACCTCCCTAAACCTAACCCTAGCCCTCAGCCTTACCCCAGAAGCCCCACCCGCCTTTCCTCTTCTCCTCGCTGCGCGCCGCCACCCGAGCTCGCCGCCGGCCGGAGCGGGCCAATCACCCACCTCCTCCACCATCAACTCCACCTATCCACCTCTCCATCTCTCGCCGTGGACCATCCGAGGTGGATCACCACCCTCGTGCTCCACATACGAGGTGGCCCCGACCTCGCAGCGCCGCCGTGCCGCCCGCCGCGTCCCTGCAGCGCCATGGCCGCCGCTCCACCGCTTCGCAGCCCGCCCGACCGCCAAGGAGGCCTTGGCCCCAGACGCGCGCCGCCACCGCCAGGGACGGCCGAGCGCCATCCCTGAGCCCGGCGACCTCCGCGTCTCCGCCGGAGTCGCCGCGCCCGCCGCCGTCGACCGCTGCCGCCTCGAGCGCCGCGCCGCGCCGCGCCGCCTGCACCCGAACGGGCCGAGATTGGGCGAACTCGCCTCGAGAGCCACCGCCGCCCGGGACCTCGACGGAGATCTCCACCGCGACCGCCGCACCTCCGCGTCCGGCCGCCGAGGTCGCCGCCGCCGCCGCCGCCTCCCCGAGCGCGCCGCGCCGCCGCAGCTTACAACCGCCCGACCCGAGCCTGTGCCGAGCTCGGGTCGCCGCAGCCTCACGCGTCGCCGCCACCTTAGTTCACTTCTCCACCCTCCCTCCGACCTCCAAAGAACCGCGCCATCGTTCCGAGGAGCGCCGCCGCCGCCATGGCCGCAGAAACCGGAAGACGAGCCCGAGCCCGTGCGGGCTCTGCTTGCGCCACCGTCGTACCCCGTCGACTTCGAGGTGAGCACCATGTCCCTCACCACCCCCGTACCCAATACCGACCTCGGCGCGCCGCCGTGCCGCGTGAAAACGGCCGGAGCCGGCTTGCTCCGCCAAGCCCGAATTAGGGCCTATTAGGGGTGTCTACTTGTTCCGTGCTTCCCGGGCCTCCTCGATCCCAACGGAAAGGAGCACGATGATCTAGACATATCGCCGATCATCGTGCTCACCTTGGATTTGGTCGGAGACCCCGATCCGTCGTTTCAGTTGTCCCTTTTCGAGCCTTTTTGGCTGCTATTTCGGTTTGTGTGCGCTGTTTCGGAGACCCGAGGCTGTTCCGATGCCTCCGAAGGGGAGCACGGTGATCGTCTGTAAGTGAAGATCACAGTGGTCACCTTATTTAGGGTCAGCGGATCCCTGGTTAGCGAGATATACCCATTTTTCGTGCAGTGCGCGCTGTTTTCAGATTTTCGTGTCGCTCCCGCGCCCTCTACAGTGTCCGAAATTGCTCCGAAAGGTGAGCACGGTCTCCGGCACGCCGAAACCTATCATTGAGTGTCTCGATTGGTCTGATTGACCTCCGGTTAGAGTAGTCGAATCAGAAAGCCCCGGAATCACATGAAATAGTGCGATTTCGGGTAATTCGGAGGGCTTTTGTGTAATTATGTTATTCGAGGTTGCTGTGGACAGCATGTGTGAGTTAGGGATAACCTATGGACTGATTGTCCAAGGCCCCAGGCCATTGCGAAGATCGAAAATGCATTTTCGATGCGTTTCTCGGCGAAATCCGCCGACGAACGCGGATTCGGTTCGGAATTATTCCGACGGTGCTTTGTGAGCTATTGTGTAGTCGTTAAGCCTTGTTGGCTGGTCACTCGCGTCATTTCGATGGTTCGGAAATGACGGGTGAGCGACGGTGGGTTCCGGTGTCGAAGTAGACACTTCCGGGAACCCGTAGTCGTACAATTATCCGACGATAATTGTATTAAAGTGTTACTTTATGTTTGCTGCCAAAACATCCGAATAAGAGTGTTTGGGGCAGTGGGTGACTCTTGGTATTAGTCGTTGCGTTCCGGGACAGTTCGTGGGTCCCGACGGAGTCCCGGTGAGGTTTACGGGACTTCCGGCTCAGTACGGCAATTGGTTTTGGGAAACCGATTCCCGTGGGTTTAATTATGGAGTTATGTGTTCGGTGTTTAGTATTTGTGGGTTAGACACTAACTGGTGGACCTCTTAGGTCCGGTCGATACTTCTTCCTCGACGAGAGTCAGACGCCGTGTTTGTACAGGTGGGTACTTCGATCCGACGTCCGTACAGTGGTACACGCTGGTGACGTTCCTTCCACCCTTACTGTTTATGTCATTTATCCTAGATATATCTTGCACTTTGTTACGGTATTACTCTACTCGCATTTTCATGTTTAGTATCATGTGTAGGAGTAGAGTAGATTACTCACCTATGACATCCGTGACTCGGTCAGTTTACTTCAGTGTACTCAGTGACCTTGTTGTTCGGTTGGTCAGTTCTCGTGTTTCCTTCAGTAGTACTTGCATACAGTTGAGAGGATGTTGAGTTGTTCCATCCTAGTTGACCTGAGTGGTCAGTTCTCGTGTTTCCTTCAGTAGTACTTGCATACAGTTGAGAGGATGTTGAGTTGTTCCATCCTAGTTGACCTGGTTGGTCAGTTTCTTTCTTTCTCTACTCAGGACCTAGTTGGTCAGTTACTTTGCATAGTTGGGGACCTGGTTGGTCAGTTTCTTTCTCTACTCAGGACCTGGTTGGTCAGTTACTTTGCATACTTTGGGACCTATTTGGTCAGTCACACTCAGTACTTGGTACCTGGTTGGTTCTTCTGGTTACTTGTCGCCCCACGTGGTCGATGGGCCCCGGGGGGCAGGATTGCTCGCTAGTTGCCGATGGTTAATAATTGAACATATCTACATTGATCGCCCGGTACGTACTCATCGCATTTCACGAACATCAGCGGTCTGATCCACCGCAAGTGAAGGTGTTCTTTTTCGGAAAAGTGGTTCGACAGCGGATCGACCCGTGAGCCTTAAATGTGGTTATATGCTTGGGAGAGTAGTAGGGGCATTGGCTTGAGGTCCGCGGTGCCGACCAAGAGAGCTGGCTTGAGGTCTGCGGTGCTGACCAAGAGAGCATTGGTTCAGATTGGGTACTTTTGAGCTTTTATACCTGTTGACGCATACTTACAGTAGCTGTTGTTTCATATCTATATATCTCTCTCCATTTACTTGTTTATCATAGCTACTGTACTACTATTATCTCCTCTTGTGTCTATCTCTGCGAGGTATCCACTGGGCGGGGGAGCCATGTTTACATGTTCTCACCCTCGCCTTCTTTTTCTGTGTGTTTCATCGTGTTTTAGTGGGACGATCGAGAGAGAGCGTACCTAGCACGCGTACTAGCTCCCGACCCGTGGTTTGTTTACCTTACAACTTACTTTATTTGATTAAGTAATTATCTTTGTATATGGTTCAGTCTCTCTAATACTGTTTTGGAATATAATATGGTTTTGGTTTTATGTGATAAAATGGTTTTCTACCCCTCGTGGTAGCGTTTTAAAAAGAAAAGGTTTCCTTGTGGGAAAAAGTTGTTTTTAAAAGGCTTTCTCGTGGATTTTGTAAATTAGTACTTCAAAACCAGTTTCCGAGTAGGAAACATTTTAAAATATAGTTTAAGAGTTATGAATGAATAATTATAGATAACCTGTGGTGAATGGTGTTTGGATGTGTATATTGATTGTAATTATATCTGTACACTTGGTTGTGGTTGTTTGGCTGTATTTCAGACTCTATGTACTTGTGCGATGCCGTGTAAATACGGGAGACTGTCCGTGTGTACAGTGGTCTCTCTGTATTTGTGGCAGGTCTGACATGTCCTTGGGGTCAAGGTTTATAAAAAAAAAAAAAATTCCGCTGTTTTTATACTCTAAAATGACCCGGGGCGTGACACGTACCGGACTCCGAACTTAGGCTTCCAATAGCTCGTTTCGAACGGCTCGACTATTCTGAAACCAATGGCACTGACGGAATCGAATTCTGATGCACGGATATCGAGAAAAAGGATTTCTACCTCTCGTGGTAGTGTTTTCAAAGAAAGGGTTTCCGTGTGGAAACAGTTTGTAAAAGATTTTCAAAAGGGATTTTATAACTTAGAGTTTCAAAACCCGTTCCCGAGTAGGAAACATTTCAAAAGATAGATGTTGTTTATATACAAAGGTAAATGTGAATGAACCTATGATGAATGGTGTGAATATGTGTATGTTGATTGGAATTAATATCTGTACACTTTGTTGTGGTTGTATGATTGTAAAAGACTCATTGTACTTGTGCGATGCCGTGCAAATACAGGGAAGACTCTGTCCGTGTGTACAGTGGTCTCTCTGTATTTGTGGCAGGTCTGACATGTCCTTTGGGATTAAAGTTTAAAAAAAAAAAAAAAATTCCGCTGTGTTTTTACTTATTAAATGACCCCGGGGCGTGACAAAATAGATACGAACAATTTCTTGAGACAAAATAAATAGCATTTAGTATATCATTTCTTATTCATTCAAAATAAGTATGAGTGCAATCTTTTATATAGACTATAAAATAATCTTTCATATTCTAAGTTGACTTTTCATTTTCTTCTATTAATATATATGACTCTTCATATTCTAAGCTTTTAAGACAACCTTTCGTTTTCTTATATTAATATATATGACTCTTCATATTCCAAGCTTTTTAAATAAAAAAAAAATCAATTAGTTAAAAAAATAAAAAATATTAATGAAATTTATTAATATATATGACTCTCATATTCTAAGCTTTTAAGATGACTTTTCGTTTTCTTCTATATATATATATAGAGAGAGAGAGAGAGAGATAGAGAGAGAGAGAGAGAGAGTAGAGCTCCCGTGCTTGTAAAAGCACAAGAGCTCTTGTGCTTGGAACTTTATTACCCTTGGATCGGCGCCTTGAGATCCGCGCAATAAACAAAACGACAAGGCTAATAAAGTTTCTTGCGCGGATCTCGAGGCGAGCCGATCCAAGGATAATAAAGTTCCAAGCACAAAAGCTCTTGTGCTTTTACAAGCACAGTGAGCTCTACTATATATATATATATATATATATATAGTCTACTGATGCTATCAATAAGACAAAGTATTCGGTGCTACTAAGTTTTCCACCGTTAGATCCATCCCTTTGATGATTTTCACCCGTTAGATCATACTATTCACCTCCCCACCCACTTAATCCTGGGGGGCCCACATCATCCTAACCGCACATCTCTCAATCCAACGGCTAAAAACTTGGTAGCACCAATGACTTGGTGCTATTAATAGCATAGTAGCCTAGTTCTATACATACATATATATATATATGACTCTTTATATTTCGAGCTCTTAAATGAGAAAAAAAATTTAATTAATTAAAAAAATAAAAAATATTAATGGGATCTATTAATATATATAACTCTTAATATTTCAAGCTTTTTAAATAAGAAAAGAAAATTTTTAATTAATTTTTTAAAAAAATAATGAGATCCACACTTCCAAATTAAGGGGGTTGTGTCACATCAGCTTAAGGATATAAAAATTTATAGATTTATATAAATTTAAAATAGGGAGAGGAACATGTTTATAGAAAGTTAAAAACTCACCAGGTGGGCCACATGTTTATAATCTAACAGATGAAAATGATCAAAATTGTACATCTAACGGTAAAAAATTCACAGGTACCAACTGCTTCGTGCTTCTGCAAGCACCATTAATTAATTAATTTGAGAACATAAAGTTCAAGGACCTATTTCAAATCGACCTATAGTCTAGGGGTTCTCCACACATTTTTTTTTTCCCAAAATATTGAAAAAAGCACACAAAGAAATTTAAGCTTGAATCCAAAATAGTGTTTTGGACAAGTCCAAAGTGGTCCCAATTTTGAATGTTGCTAATCAATTAAATAGTTTGAGTCCAAAAGGAGAAAATTTCTCTTATGCATTTAACTGTTTCTGCTTTTTTGCATCTTATAATATTTTGTTTTTGTCCTTGCATTGAAGGGTTTTATATATGTTGTCCTCATTTGATATTAAAATGTTTGGGCACTTCTATAAATATCTGCTTTACACTTACTTACGTATTTTTCTACTTCTAAGAAACTTCTATTATAATATTGTAATACTTATTCTAAAGTGAGACTAGAATGCTTCTGAAAGCACGGAGCCTTCTGTGCTTCTAAATTGTTTTTAATGTTTGGACTTTCGAATTGACGATCGTTTCGCTAAACTTGATATAGAATATTTGAAGTACCTAAAAAATAAATTTTGTAATTTTTTGATATCATTTGCCTAGTGATCGAAGAGTCTCAAAATCAATCATTTTAATGATCGTCGTGAGTAGTTTGCCGGTTTAATAGTATAGAAATATTCAAATAACGTGAAATTTTGATAGAAAATTTTTTATACTATATAAAATAATATCAATATCTTTGATCAAAAATTTAGATCTAAAATTTTAATATCATATCATCATATTTTGTAAGATTTTTATTTTCAGCCGTTAATTTTGAGTCATCTCGATCACTAGACAAATGATATTGAAAAATCATAAAATTTATTTTCTAGATATTTTAAATACTCTATATTAACTCTAACGGAGCTAATTATCTATTCGAAAATCCCAACATCAAAAATGATTTGAAAGCACAAAGAACTTGTTTTCCGCAAATTAGAAAACTAAATGAAAGATGTTTCCTACTATTTACTAATTAACCTTTTTTTTCCGTCATTTCTAAGAATAAAATTGTTATGACAAACGCACAAACGGAAACTAAATGGCGAACACACACAATCAAACCATAAACAGAAATGAAAAGAGAACACACAGATTTACGTGAAAAACCTTTTGCAGGGAAAAACCACGGGCGAGGGAGGAGAGAACTTCACTATGAAACGAAAAAGGGAATACAGAGTTCTTCAGATTACAACCGACCACGATCTCTCGCCTCTAAGGCAAAAACGAAAAAGAAAAAACATAACGGGTTTCGGATCCGATCCGTACCGAGGGGGCGGAGCCCCCCGCACCCCCTGGCGAATGTCAGTGGTGGACTACGGGCTCGGGCCCGACGGTCCGAGCCCTACGCTACCCACCATAGACATTCATTTTTTCTCCATAATTTTTTTTTCCAAATTGGTCGCACCGCGAAACTGTCGGCGTGTCGAAAACCCGAACTTGAGCCAAAACTGAATTCGAATCAGATCTAACAAAAATGAGTATGTTAATAGCTATGTAGCTGTACAACAATATATACTATATATATGCATATAACGGTGCAAAATTGCAATTTTTAAACTTTGATGGGTTAAAATATACGTTTTAGAAGACAGGAGGTAATACACAAAAGACGAATATTTATGAGAGTGTTTTCTGCATTTTAGAGCTCGTAACGTATACACTAACAATTCAAACTCAAAAACTAAATTAAGTAGAGAAATGCTTGTACAATATTTACGGATCAAAGTGGGTGATAGAAATTCAATATGCATGGACAGAAAAATCTTGCATGCTATGAACTATTTGCTTACTTAAAAAAGCCAGTATTCTGCCCTATGCTAATTAAGAGGTTAGATTAAGTTGAGTTACGTTCAAAATGACAGGAGGTCTGTGTGGATCGAGTCATATTCAAAGTGGCGTGAGGCTGATTGAATCACAATTGAGATCCGTCGGTGCTATATTTGTACACTTTAAATAAATTTATTGCATATTTCTAAAAGCACGAATTTTTTAGATTAATAACTAGCGCGAATCTGTTAGATTAATAACTCGGTGCTCTCGAATCTGCCGCTTTACTACTTCTCAATATTCAAGGCTCCAAAGTGGGTTGTGCGCCGTCTAGAAGCTTTGAGGAGGGCTTTTTTTTGGCGGGGGAGCACAGTTGTCTCCGGGGGACATTGCCTTGTACGGTGGAAATCTATTTGCCGGAGTAAAAACGAGGGCGGTCTAGGAGTAAAAGACCTAGAGACTATGAACGTTGCTTTATTGACTAAATGGTGGTGGAGGTTTTTCTCTAATAGAAACCATCTATGGGGTGCATTATTAGACGGAATCTACTATATAAGGCGAAAACCACTCGCAGAAGGAAGGTCTTTCAAACCTTATTCTTTATGGTGGAAGAGCGTGCTAGCGAACAGGGAGCTATTCAAACGAAGCATCTCTTACACTATCGGGAATGGTCTTATTGTTAACTTTTGGACCGACATTTGGTGTGAGTGTACCCCACTGCGAACTTTATTCCCTTGCATCTTCGAGCAAACCAGGTCAAAAAAATTCAGAGTGAAGGAATGTTGGGGTAGGAACGGTTGGAAGTGGCATAAGATTCTGTCGGGGTTCAACCCTTCGTCTCAGAGAGATAGCGAGCAACTTTTGAATCTAAAGGACCTTCTCGGTACGATTTCTCCTAGTTCTACACAGGACGTGGTAAGATGGAGGTGGACATGCTCCGAATCCTTCTTGGTCAATTCGGTGTACAATTTCATTATGAACGGTGGAGTCAGAGTTGGGAGTCCGGTACGCCTGTGGAAGAGCCGACCCCCTCTCAAAGTCAAGATATTCATTTGGCTCGTTACGTACAAAAAGATGCTCACCACAGACAACCTACTCAAGAGGGGCTGGACTGGAGAGGAGAACTGTGTTTTATGCCTTGACGAGAAGGAAACTGTGGATCACCTCTTCGCTGACTGCACCTATACTACGACCCTGTTAAAAGGATTGTCCCCTAATAAACTACGCTTCAACAATCGCACAACATCGAAGGAGTTATGGAATTTGAGTAGTGCTAAACGGGGAGTCCAGGGGGATAAGGAGATGACAACTATCGCTGCTACATGGTAGAGTAATGATGGAGCAGAGAGAAATAGAAGAATATTTCAGAAAGCTAGAAGGCCGCTGGGGAGCTTGTTGATGGATATTAGAGTACTTAGAGACTCGTGGGAACGTGAGCGTTCTAGTTGATCACTTCTTTTTTTTATTTCTGTCTGTTTTCTGTGTTTAGGCTCCTTTCCTCCTTTCTTTTTTTCTCTCTTCTCCATCTTTCTCTTTCCTTTTCTTTTCTTTTTCTGTTTTCTTCTTTCTTTTCTTCTCTTTTCTTTTTCCTGTATGTCGAGGCCCGGATGCCTCAACTTGTAGCTAAGTTCACTTCCTAGTTGAATGAAGCGGTAGCATGCTACCTTTTCTCAAAAAAAAAAAAAAAAAGCAAAAACAAAAAAAAAAAAAAAAACTAGCGCGAGCAATTCGTCGCTCTTTGTATGTGCCAATAAATTGCTAATCTAAATACTATTAGTAGGAGACATGAACAAAGTCATGTATTAGGTATTATTAGCAAATTAATTTTATGAAATCAAATTAATATGCACTTGCTATCGCACCACTAACACATGAATGCATAAAAGGACAACATACAAGTGCCAAATAATTGCGCTAGGATATCAAATTTCATCCACAAGATTTTGGTTATACTATAATAAAAAATGGTATATAGCGACACTTTTAAATATCAGTGTAGGTCAAAAAAAAAAATACTGGTGGCTAAATTATCGATACTTTTTAAATGTGTTGCTATATGTTAGGTCGCTATATGTAGGGTCGTCTTAATGTTTGGCATCCACTTCTCTAACGACATGTGGCGGAGGGACACGTGAATCGTAGTCCTCTACGATCCTTACAATATCCTCACGGCCGAACTCCAGTCGTCATAACCCTACCTCATCGGCTGCGGTGGCAGAGAAAAAGAAGGGGAAATAGTGATCATTTTTTTTTCTTTTCTCTTTGTAATTAGAACGAGTGGGCTGGATAGGGTTGGTTCAGTAGAAGAACTTTTTGTTTTTTTATTGAATTGAGTTTTATATTTTGATCTTAGTAGAATTTCTTAAAAAATTTAGCATAAATGCGATACTTACACAAAAATATCTTAAAAATGTGTCCATATAATCTAATTCTGTTGTAGTGTAATTGAATGGAATTAGATTTAAAAATTTTCTATTATCCTCCAAATCGATATGTTAGAGGGTGTTAGATTAACCATGTGCACAAAAAAAGTTATTAATAACTAATAAAAAAAATTATGTTAATTAAAATGAAAGAGACTTAGAATTAGCTGTGATACTATGTAATTGAATAAAAAGGGGTAATCTTAACAACCTCATCACCATAAGTAAACAGCCTACATTTGAGGGGGTCTTCATACATTTGTTTTTTAGACCAAAAACAAAAACAAAAACAAAAAAAAAAGTAAAAAAAAAAAAAATATCTAAAATTGAGTCCAAAATAGTGTTTTGGACAAGAGCAAAATGGTCCCAATTTTTTTTTGTTATTTAGCAACTAAGTAGTTGAGTCCAAAAGGAGAAAATTTCTATCATGCATATAACTGTTTCCTCTTCTATCTCATTACAGCTTATAATAATTTTGTTTTTTGTGCGAGTCTACGTGTACTGTACTCACACTAGATTGAGACTTTTGGTTCTACCATAAAATATAAACTATGCACTAAAAATCCAATTTTAATATATATATATATACAGCTAATTATAGGACAAAGTGTCTAGCTAACATCCTATACCAAGGAATAAAGTAGGTTTTGTATTTGTATTGTAACTCATTGCTTTTTCAGAAAGTTCATTCATTAATTCTAGAACTATTTTAGTCATAACACATTTAATCCTCTTAATTTTTTAGATCTTGGCATTGTTCAAAATGTTATAGCCGCATTAAGATATTTAATCCTATTATATATTTTACATATAAGAGTATTTCAAATTATGCGGGTATCACATTCCTCCTTCCTTTTATTTTTGACTTCTTCGTCAGACTCAAATAATCTCACAAGTATCAGACAATGTGAGGTTCATTTTGCTAGCCTTGTTATTCCTATTATTCGTCATTATTCAGATTCGATCGAGCCAAAACTCATCTCACACTTTCTGCTGATAATTGGCTCTGATATCAATTATAGCGCCCTGCTTTTCAAGGGAATCGCTCATTCTAGAACTATTTTAGCCCTAATATGCTTAATCTTCGTAACTTTTTGGGACTAACCACAGTTCAAAATACTACAGCGGATTAAGAAGTTTAGCTTAATTATATATCTTACATATAGCACTATTTTAAATTCTATGGGTGCCACAGCCCTATTTGGATTCTTTGTGAGATATTTATAAAAAAAAATTATAGAAGTTATTAGGCAATATGATTTTGCGTGCTCCGATAGAACCGCAAAAAATATATCGTAACTGAACCAACCGTAATATACGGAACGCAATATTACGTACGGAAACAAACAGGATATTTTTCTATCGTCGTTTCTATCGTCGTTGCAGTGATATATATCGAAATTTGTTGTTTCATATATTAAAGTACAAGTATTCACTACAAAAATATGACATTTAAGCACCCTTTTTTGATGACGCTTTATTTAAGCATCACTAGTAGTAAATGCCGATGCTTTGTAAAGCGTCGTTACTTAAACTGTCAGAATATTTTTATTGTGTAATTTTTTATTGTATTTAATCCATTTAATTTTTGAATTGGGTCGGCCAAAAATAATAGCCCAAACTATATTTCTCCATTCATTTGCTGGGCTTAGTCCATAATTAATTACCCATCTATGTCGAATATACTTTAACTACGAGCTGATTTATCTATACCGAATATAATAATATAATTTTAATTTTTTATTTAAAAATAATAATTAAACTATGTGTGGGGAAATTTTTTAAATTTTTTTTTTATTTAAACTTTTATTTTGACGATATAAGTAAATTATGTGTGGCGAAATTTTTTAAAAAATATATGAAATATTATCGAGTTACCGTGTTTAAGTCATGTCGTGTCTCCTGTCCCGTATTCGTGCACCCACATTTTGTTTTTCCTCGAATGATGAGCCTAAAGTTTTGATACTCAAACTTTAATTAAAGATATAATTTGTTAGAGACCTACACAAATATATTATTTCTTAGGTAAATAAATAAAATATGTTTTTACCATATTTTTCATGGCATGCACGTTACGAATCCAGTAGACTATGTGGATTGATAACTAATTTGACAATAAGTTTTTTGTTTTTTCCATTCACAATTGGTATCTCGAAGTTTCTTTTTTTTCTTTTTTTTTTTATAAGATTTGGTCATCCATAATTTAATAAAATAGTATGATATTTTATACATTTGATCACATTAATCCTCGTCTATCAATTATCAAATATTATATATTCTGTACGTAAAATTAAAATAAATATATATATATATATATATATATATATATATATATATATATATATATATATATATATATATATATATATATATATATATATATATATATATATATAGAATAAAATATTTATATATCTATTTATTGGGAAAATTGTACAAAGACCTAGTTGACCTTGAGCTATTTTGCAATTAGCCACTTAAACTTTCAATTTTAACAATTCCACCACCTAAAATTTTAACAGGAAAAAATAAAATTTTCAATATTTGTAGGATTATATACAACACATTCAACCAAAATGATCGTATAATTAGTGATTCTAATTAATTTAAATAAGTGATTTATTGAACTATTTTATAAAATTTAGCGGTCTAATTGTCAAAATTAAAATATCATCAGATGCTCATTCGCAAAAGAGGAAAAGTTCAAGGGGTCTCTGTACATTTTTTCCCTTTTTTTACAACATTTTTAATATAATAAAAATTACCGTACGAAACCGCTGTAACGGGCGGGAAATGTGCGCCTCACCAAACATCCGCCCATTTCGCGACCGAACCGGTCCCACCAAACCCGCCCCGGCCCGCTTCGAGACCTAACCGAGTCCCAAACCCGACCGGCGACCGGGTCAACTGGACCGGTTCGTGATATTCTCACCCCAATTTTTTTTTCTTATTTCTACTGCTTTTTAATATATATATATATATATATATATATATATATATATATATATATATATATATATATATATATATATATATATATATATAGTTAATTAGAATATTCTCAAAAGACCAATAGGATGGTCTTTTGAGTTTTTAGCCAGTTGGATGGGAAAATGTATGGTTGAGATGATGGTGGTAGGTGGTGGTTGATGTGATAGGTGGTGGTTGATGTGGTAGTTTGGGGCACCTCTTTCCCCTCGTCTCGCGCTTCTCTTTTCAAATTTAAAATTAAAAATTTGAAATTTTGAAATTTAAAATTTAAATTTTAAATTTTAAAAATAAAAAATTTAAATTTTATAATTTTAAAATTTTAATGTCAAATTTTAAATTTCAAAATTTCTAACTTTCAAATTTTAAATTTTCAAATTTCAAATTTCAAATTTTCAATTTTCAAATTTCAAATTTAAATTTCAAATTTCAAATCTCAAATCTCATAGTTTAAATTTCAAATTTTAAAATTTCAAATTTCAAATTTTTTATTTTAAATAAAATTTCAAATTTAAATAAAATTCAAATTCGAAATTTGAAATTTGAAATTCGAATTTCAAATTTTAAATTTTAAATTTCAAATTCAAAATTTAAAATCTCAAATATCATAGTTCAAATTTCAATTGTAAAACTTTAAAGTTTAAATTTAAAAATAAATTTAAACTTTAAAGTTTAAATTTTGAAATTTTAAATTTTAAATTTTAAATTTTTATTTTAAATTTTAAATTTAAAAATTAAATTTAGGTTTTTATATTTTATATTTTTAAATTTTTAAATTTCATATTTAAAATTTGAAAATTTAAAATTTAAAACTTAAAATTTCACATTTCACATATAAAAAATTTTATAAATTTATATTTTTATTGAAATTTTAAAATTTAAAATTTAAATTTTAACTTTTAATTTTTAAATTTTGAAGAATCCTGTGAAATTGCACAATACGTATCCAAACAGCTTAAAAATTGAATCCGTGGAATTTTTTTAGAGTCGTAGGATTCTCTATTTCATCTAGACCAAAACCACAGTTTAAAAATCCCGTGGAGATTTTTTACTGTGCATCCAAACAGGCCCTTACTCCATTTTTTGAAGTATAGTTTAACTTTACTCCAAAAATTACGTTACTTTTTTTTCTCCCAAACGCTTCATAGGATATTTTTCCTACCCCGTTAACTATGCTACGTTTTCAAGAGTATCCAAACAGGGCCTAAATGTATTGATAATTTTGTCCATATTAATACTTTTAATATATTTTTTTAGAAAAAAAAGGATAATTTTAACTTAATAAATTAAGTTATAATTATGCACATTATTTACCAATACCCTTAACCTAAATAAGTATTATAACTCAAATAAAAAAATGAAACATAAGAACGCGTCGATCCAAAAGAAGAGAATAATTTCATACATATACGTACAAAGTTTTAAAAATACGAGTTTATTCCCGCAAAACTGTTCAAATATATTCTTCTTAAACTATAAAAATTTTACCATTTGGACTATTATGTGAGTGTTAAAAAATAATTTTTACAAAAAAAAAAAATTTAGAATTTATAATTTAAGGTTCAAGTAGAACATGATATCTTAGAGATATATTTTGAAAACTAATATTTTGTAGGGTATATACTAATAATTTCATTACTTTGTAGGAATACAAATCCAAAAAAATAATAATAAAGTTGAGGGGTTAATTTCAAACGCAATGCAGATTGTGGGGTGCCTATGCAATTTTACGTACAAACTATAAAATAAGACTTCGTTTGGTATTGCGGAAAGATTGCGTTACGTACGGTGAGGAAGTACGTTAGAAAAATATCATGTTTGTTTTCGTACGTAATATTGCGTTCCGCATATACGTTAGAAAAATATCCTGTTTGTTTTCGTACATAATATTGCGTTCCACATATCGCGATGAGTCGATTACGATATATTTTTTGCGGTCCGACCGGAGAACGGAGAAACATATCGATATATGTTTTTTCTATAACTCCATTTTATCTAATAGCGTTATATAGACCTCAATACCAAACTAAGCCTAAATCATTAATGAATAATATTATAAGAGAATCTAGAGTAGTTTAATATTTTAGTTATTTTTCAAAGATCTAAAGATTAGTTTACTTACTTACATTTTTTATATTATCCTTAAAAAAAGAAGAAAATAAAAGTTGAGGGGTTTGTTTCAAAAATGTCTATGGTTAAGGGGGATACATATAATTTTACCCATAAAAGGGGCATTTTTTAATTTTTTTAAAAAAAAGGATTCTGTCACCAACATGTGGCATGATTTTCAGGAAGGAGACAGGGACCTCATTTAATAATTATTATTATAATCACAATTTTAAAATTAATTTCTTAACCACACCATTTAAGGAAGGTTACTTAAAAAATATAGTTATAGTTGAAATGATCAAAGTACAATTATTGCATTTGATTTAATTAATGTATTAATTACCAAATTGGAGTACCCCACAATTCATTATTAATTAATATAATGCACAAGAACACAAACATTCTAAGATTTTTTAATATCAAGGTAAATTTTATGAAGACCCCTCAACAATAGAATATTTTGAAATGGTACCCTCGAATTTTTTTTTCTTTTTGAAATATTTCACCATCAATAATAAGGCAGTAATTAGTAAGTTCGATAAAAAAGATGTGTCTATTGAACTATTTAATAAAGTTTAAAAAATATAATTATTAAAATTAAAAGCTCATGATATGCTTATTTGTAAAAGAGCTAAAGTTCAGGGGGGCTTTGGATATTTTATTCTTAACTTCTTATGTATAACCTCAATAAATTTTAATTATTGCAAAAATATATCATTATAACATAATTTTATTGGTTTTTATGAAAATATTATTAATTACGTTTTTTTAAGAAAATGCTACTTTTTTAGATATTTCGGATTAAATCTGAATTTTTAGTAAATTGACTAAAGTATTTTTATTCCTCTTTCTCTTCCCTTTTTTTCTCTCTCATTCATTTTTCTCCGCACTCTTGTCTCTCTCCTTCTTGCTGTACCTTTCTCTCTTTCTTCTCTCGCTTTCTCTTCCTTTCTTATCCTCCTCCACCACCCTACGTCGATGCCACACTACTCTCTTCTACTTCGCCCACACCTCCACCAATGCTGGCTGTAACGACGCAAGCTCGTATATGAAATAGAACACAGAGGTGAGGCTACAGTGGAGGGAGCCGACGTGGATGATGATGACAACGAGAGTGTCATGGGATTTGAGAACGAGGGAGAGGGAAAACATATGAGTGCAGGGGCGGCTGCCAAGGTAGAGGGCGATAAAAGGGGTGCAGTAGCGAAAAATAATGTAGAGGGTAGAAGAGAAGGATGAAAAAACAAGAAAAAGAAAAAAGTAAAAAAAAAAAAATTCTTCTAGGAAGGTCACCACGTGCCACTGCCGCTAAAAAGAATGCCAACAAGCAGAGAAAAAAGAAGAAAAAGAAGTAAAGATTACACTATTTAAAATAAAATTGCACTTTTGTGGCTAAGAGCGGCCACTGCAGATTATAACCTCAGAGGAGAAAAAAATGTCTTATTTTTTTCTTTTTCATCTTATTCTTTTTTCTTCTCTTTTTCTCATCCTTTACATTCTTTTCTGCTACGGCGTCCCGTCCCTCGTCTTGTGCCGCAGCCGCAGTCACTATCCCCGCCCCAACGCGCTCTTTCTCCCCCTCATCCTCAAATCCTACAGCAACCTCGTCGCCATCGCCATTGCCATCAATGGCCACATTTTTCGCCACAACCTCACCCTGATGATCTGTAGCAAATTCGAGCATGCATCTCATCATCAGCGCTGGCGGAGGTGTGGGTGAGATCGAAGAGAAGAGCAGGCGCCTATGTCAAGACAATGGAGGAGGAAGAGGAAAGAAATGAAGCAAGAGAAGAAAAGGAGGCAAGAACAATAAGAATGAGGGAGACATAGAGGGCAAAGAAAAATGAACGAGGGAAAGAAAGAAGAATAAATGTATTTTGATCAGTTTACAAAACATTTAAACTTAATCAGCAAAATATAAAAAACAATCTATTTTTACAAAAACAAAAAATTATTTATGCAAATTATATATATATATACATCATTTGGTATCTATCGATAGACCACGTTTGGTCTTTATCGAGTTTTCCGTTAGATTCACCCCTTTGATGATTTTCACCCGTTAGATCATACTATTCAACCAACCATCCACTAAACCTTAAGGGGCCCACATCATCCTAACCACACATCTCTTAATCCAACTACTAAAAAAGTATTTTACTATATATATATATATATATATATATATATATATATATATATATATATGTAAAGTAGGGCTACTATATATACTCTTATGAGTATAATCCCCTTTGTACTCATAAGTTTTCACCGTTAAATGAATGAATGTGCAATCGAATCACATAATAGGTTGAGTGAATTGTTGGTTAAATAATTTAATCTAATAGGGCTATTGTGCTATTAGTAGCACAGCAGTCCTTGTGCTCCTAAGTTCTTAACCGTCCATCAAATTTGATGGGTGGTTAGGGTGAATGGAAGAAGAGAAATTGAACAGAAAATTAAAGAGAAGATAAATTGAGAAACTCAATTTCTCTCCAATTACTCTTCTCCTTTCACCTTAACCACCCATCAAATTAGATGGGTGGTTAAGAACTTAGGAGCACAGATCATTGCTCTAATAAACATCTACTATATATATATATATATATATATATATATATATATATATATATATATATATAACTACGCACATGCACATCAAGATCAAAGTCATCGCCACCAAGTTTTTGGTCAGCTTGGACGAGATGTATATAACTATGCTACTATGCTATTAATAGCACCAAGTCATTAGTGCTACCAAGTTTTTGGTCGTTGGATTGAGAGATGTATATAACTATGCTACTATGCTATTAATAGCACCAAGTCATTGGTGCTACCAAGATTTTGGTAGTTGGATTGAAAGATGTGCGGTTAGGATGATGTGGGCCCCCGAGGGTTAAGTGGATGGTTGGTTGAATAGCATGATCTAACGTGAAAATCATCAAAGTGGTGGATCTAACGGTGGAAAACTTGGTAGCACGAAGACCTCAGTGCTATTGATAGCATAGCATAGGACTACATATATATATATATATAGAACTAGGCTACTATACTATCTATAGCACCAATTCATCGTGCTACCAATTTTTTGACCGTTGGATTGAGAGATGTGTGGTTATGATCATGTGGACCCCTTAGGGTTAAGTGGGTGGTTGGTTGAATAGTATGATCTAACGGGTGAAAATTATCAAAGGGGTGGATCTAACGGTGGAAAACTTGGTAGCACGAAAACCTCGTGCTATTGATAGCATAAAATGACTCTATATATATATATATATATATATATATATATATATATATATATATATATATATATATATATATATATATATATATATATATATATATATATATATATATATATATATATAACTAGGCTACTATGCTATTAATAGCACCAAGTCATTGGTGCTACCAAATTTTTAGCCGTTGGATTGAGAGATGTGCGGTTAGGATGATGTGGGCTGGATAGTGAGTGGTTGGTTGAATAGTATGATCTAACGGGTGAAAATCATCAAAGGGGTTGATCTAACGGTCGAAAACTTGGTAGCACCAAGTGCTTCGTGCTATTGATAGCATAGCAGTCGGACTCTATAGAACTAGGCTACTATGCTATTAATAGTACCAAGTCATTGGTGCTACTACCAAATTTTTAGTTGGATTGAGAGATGTGCGGTTAGGATGATGTGGGCCTGCTAGGGATAAGTGAGTGGTTGGTTGAATAGTATAATCTAACGGATGAAAATCATGAAAGGGGTGGATCTAACGGTGGAAAATTTGGTAGCACCGATTGCTTCGTGCTATTGATAGCATAAATAGGACTACTATATATAACTAGGCTACTATGCTATTAATAGCACCAAGTCATTGGTCTTCTAAATTTTTAGTAGTTGGATTGAGAGATGTGTATATATATATATATATATATATATATATATATATATATATTAAATTTGGGATGCGCGAAATATTTGGTGCTATCAAGTTTTATCTTTGTTAGATTTACCTCTTTTATCATTTTCATCCGTTCAATTAATTATATTATTCAACCAACCTCCTACTCAACCCTAAGAGACCCACATCATCCTAACCGCACTTCTTTTAATCCAAGGGTAGAAAACTTAATAGCACCAAGTCATTGATGCTATTAATAGTATTTTAGCCTAGTTCTATATATATCTATACTATATATAAAAGCACGTATATTCAAAAATGGGTCTTTTGACAGACTCATTTGTTAGCGAGAAAATTAGCGCCCATTTTAATATCGCCTTTTTTTTTTGTACGTAAAATTTTAAATATAAGAATAAGAATAGGAAAAATAAAAATCGCAATGAATACGTAATTTCTCTATAACAGATTCTTTGGTTTGAAAATCCTAAAAAATATATTTTATCCTATAAAAGATTTTTTTCTATATATATTTTTTAATTTAAAAATATTTTATTTTTTTAAGATAACATATTTTATTTTTCTATTTGAAATTTAAATAGTAAGTTTTCTATAACAGATTACGGGGGTGTGAAAATCCTATAAAAGATATTTTTCTATTTAGTTTTAAAATATCTTTTTTAGATATTTTGAAATTTCTATACAAGATTTTTTTCTAAATATATTTCCAATTTTAAAATATCTTTTCTTTTTAAGATATGATTTTACTTTTCTATTTAATTTCAAAATAATTATTACGTGCGGTTGCACGTAGATCCTTACGATCAACTTCGTGTTCATAAGTCTTTTCAATAATAGAGTTTTTGAATCAATGATCTATACCGTTAAATATAATTTAGAACATTTGAAATTTCTAAAAACCAAATTTCTTTTTTTTTTTAATATCATTACCTAATGATCAAAAGATCTCAAAATTGACAATTTTTAATAGCAGGTATGGAATGCTCGCTAATTTAACAGTATGAAATAATCAAAATGGATTGAAGTTTTGATAAAAAAATTCTATTCACTACGTAGGTAGAGATCTATAAGTTCGATCTTAAATTGAAGAATCTGATTCTCTAATTTGAGGAAATCGTTCAATCTTGATATGGCATTTTATGCCCGCCTGATTGATTTTATTATAATTTCAAAAAATTACGAAATTCATTTTTAAAATGATCGAGACCATTTAAGCGATCTGAAAATCAAATTTAATACTTTTCTAACATTGTTCTCTTATCCATCAAGTGAACATAAAATGGATGGCTAAAATCGAATACCCTTCAAAAAGTGATAATACAACTTTTATATTCAAGATTTAGATCCTGTTTTAAATTATTTAAAGAATCTTCTAATAAAAATTCAGTTAATTTGGACTCTTGTATATCGTTAAATGAGCAAACGCACTGTATCGACTATTAAAATTATACATTTTGTGGCCATTTGATTAGTAATATCAGAAAAGCATATATATATATATATATATATATATATATATATATATGGGGCCTATTTCAAAATTTCTATAGTTGCAGGGGCATCCATACAATTTTACCTATAAAGGGGTTTTTTCCACTTAAATTAGATGTTATCACCAACAACCGGCCTGATTTATAGGAAAGTGATAAGGGACTTATTTTATTAATTAGTTTCTTAATCACCATTTAAGGAAGGTTACTTAAAAAGAAAGTTACATTTGAAACCATCTAAGTAAAATTATTGTATTAATTACCAATTTGGAGTACTCCACCATTCAATGTTAAAATATAATACACTAGGCGACAACATTCTAAGTAGGGATGCAAATGAATAAGAGTTGGTGAAACGCTTTTCCGCTCTTCTCTGAATAGGAAGCAAAAAAAAAAAAAATGATCCATTCCGAATCAACCAATTAAGAAAAAAAAAAACTTTAAATATCATTCATGTGGTTTCATGCATTCTTAGTTTAGCACCCTATAGTTTTGTAATGCCTTGAATAATCCCACATCGAATATGATAGTGATTTCAATCAGTTTATATGAGATCTACACACTAGTAATAATAACCGGGCTTAAGTATTTTCGACCGGTGGTTTGGGCCCAACGAGTTATTGTTGCTAACGGGTCGGATCGTTGCAAACGGTATCAGAGACGAATACCTCTCTAAAGTGTGAGAACTAAGTGCTATGCAGTTTAACCTGGTCTCTAGGAGTCATCTCTAGAATCTCACGCGGGCAGGGCAAAGTACATGAAGAATATAATAATAACTGAACTTAAATATTCTAGGCCCAAAATATATTATTTTATTACTATATAATTTTTTTTTCTTTCCACTTTATCTACCGTAGGACCTTCGTCCCCAAGCAAAGAAAGAGGAGCAGGAACAAAAGGTTGGAAGAAGGCAGGTATATGAAAATTCAAATTAGAAATATGACAATGGATCGCTATTTTCTAGTCCGTTATCCACTCCGTTAATTTTTTCATTATATTAGTTACAAAATTTAAATTACGAGTTTTTTTTTTTGAGAAACGAGATAGCATGCTTTATCTATTTCGTTTATTTCATTTAGAAATAAACTTAGTGAAATGTTGAATTAAATAGAATTCGAACTTAAGACCTCAGATTCCAACTATCAAATTTTTTGCCACTTGGTCAGTAAAAATTATAGAGTATTAAAGTGATATACCCTACTTAGAGATATATATCTTAAACCCCTTAAATCCACATATTTATTAAAAAAAAAAAAAACTATAGATTTTTAATATTAAAAAATAATTGATATGGCGGAGAAAAAGAACCCACAGCTTGTCAAAAATTAAACTATAAAATTTACGCATAAAATAAGTTGCACATGTAGCACTGCTCAACAAATATCTCAACTTCATCTATTTGTTGACTTTTCAATTAGATAGGTTTTTTTCTTCTTTGTTATTATTATTATTTTGGATTAATTGTATATAACTTTTCGTAAATATATCTAATAGCAAATATATCTCCACAAAGTTTAACTTTTTTATTTTACTCCTGCAAAAGTTCTACCGTTTTCAAATATATTATTTTTTTTTTAGGATCCGTTAGACAAATATAGTTAACCATGAGTAAAATACTTAATCCTACTTAGTAAACGAGTTAATTTGACATTTTTACTCCTCTTATATTTTTAGGTAAAACATTTTCTTGGAAGGACATTTATATATAATTCTAAAAGTTGAAATATTTAAAAGAATATATATTTATAAGGATAAAAATATTATTTTACTTATCTCTTGTTAAAAAAATAACGAGTCTTTCCGATATGAAATCAGATGAACAAATATATATGAATATTACTGAATTTTTTACTTGAAAAAAATAAAAAATTAAATTTTGTATCCAATGGCAACCAGGCAAGGCATGATGTTGATGTGACCTCCTCTGCAAGGCAGGCTTATTTTAGGCCAGGATAATTTCACATGTATCACATTTAATTTTATAAAATTTAATTATTTATTACATTTTTTGAAGCCTCCAAATATATAAATTTATTTCTACATGTTGGCTTGGCTAGTTGTCTGTATAAATAGTAGTAATTTTTAGGAAAAACTTCAAACCCCGCCTTGTGGTTTCGCAGTTTTTATTTTAGTCTTTCTGTGGTTTAAAATATATTAATTTGTCTTTCGTGATTTTATTTTTCTCTTTTTATTATTAATTTTATTATTTTTTTCTCAAATCAGTGACAAAGTTAAAATTATAAGGTACTAAAGTAAATATTCGATAAATCTAGATGGATATCTGAAGTTTTTTTGTATATAATTTAACGAAATATTAATGAAAAAGCCACCGAAAAAATAAAAACGAAACCACATGGGGGAAAATTGATAAACTTTAAACCACATGGTACTAACGTGAGAAAGTACAAAACCACATGAATTTTTTGAAGTTTTTCCTAAAAACTTATATGTTTCCTAAAATTTTTTAAAAAAAATTTATAATTTATAGTTCACATAAAATAACAAAAAAAGTTAAAAGTAGAAATATTAGGAATAATAAATAACATTAAACATAATTGAACTTTTTTTTTTTAACTTGTCAACTAACGAAAAAGAATATATTGGCAAACTATGTAATTTTTTATTATGGATTTATTGTAGACTCTACTATTCTAAAAAATATATATATATATTTAAGAACTAAAACTATTTAGGAATTACTATTTAGGAATCCTAGAGTAGCGTTTGGTTCGGGGATAAGTAAGAACTAGCTGTTACAGGGATAGATACAAGTATGAGGATAAGAGTAATTTTGTGTTTGGATGAAAATAGGGATAAGGATAGGGATAAAGGGATATAAGGAAAAAAGTGTTTGGATGGTATTTGGGGATAAGAGGATAGTGAGGTGGTGAAATGTGAAAATTACTAAACTACCCCTTGGGGATAAGAGGATAGTGAGGTATTTGGGGATAAAAGGATAGTGTTTGAATTGGGGACAACAGTTCCCAAAAGTTGTTTGGGGATGAGATTGGGGATAGCAGGATATCCCCCTTGCTATCCCCAATCCAAACACATGCTTAAGGTAGCGTTTGGTTCGGGGATAAGTAAGAACTAGCTGTTACAGGGATAGGTACAAGTATGAGGATAAGAGTAATTTTGTGTTTGGATGAAAATAGGGATAAGGATAGGGATAAAGGGATATAAGGAAAAAAGTGTTTGGATGGTATTTGGGGATAAGAGGATAGTGAGGTGGTGAAATGTGAAAATTACTAAACTACCCCTTGGGGATAAGAGGATAGTGAGGTATTTGGGGATAAGAGGATAGTGTTTGAATTGGGGACAATAGTTTCCAAAAAAAAAAAGTTGTTTGGGGATAAGATTGGGGATAGCAGGATATCCCCCTTGCTATTTGGGGATAAAAGGATAGTGTTTAATTAAATGTATAATTTTATTGCTTTGTAGGGTTTTATATGCAAATTAAATGCTATATACTAGCCATGTTGCTATACATGAGCCAAAACCAGCACATGCATGGTTCCTACAATAGGACACCCCCATGTGAAAGCGGTTTGGATAAACTCGTATCGGATCTAACAACGAATTTAATAAGATGCGAATATAAATATCAAAAATTTGTTCATATTAGAATTTGCATATAAAAATTTTTTAAAAAACTATAAATGCGAATATGATTCTTAAAAAATTTGATTGTTGTCGATTATTTTTACCCATAAGATATAAGAGGGATATGAATATATATGGTGATAACATAAAGTGGTTTTTATTATATTCTTTATTTACTTTACTATGAATTTCATGTTAAAATTTCTTTATGTTGTTGTGTCTCTTTTTGCGGTAATTTTAATTCTTATTTGTATACGCATACTAATTTATATTATTATCTGAATAATATTTGAATATATATTTGACTCGTATCTGAATTCGAATCTGCTAGACGCATCCGAATTCGCATTCGAAAAACATGTGAATGTGAATATGATTTCTGAAATCTGCCCGATTCGAATTCAGATATCTGAAGTTCTATGTTGAAAGTCTAGTTGCTTCAAATTTTCAATTAAGTTAAGCAATTAGGTTTCGAACCTAGAACCGCGAGTATCAACCATCAAACCCTTAACTAAACGGTGTTAGGGGCATGTTTGTTTCACCAACTTCTCTCATGTTATTTATTTCCATAGCGTGGAAGAAAAGTTCCTTCCGTTTCATTGCTTGTTTTGTTTATTTTAATAGTTAAAATTGAAGTTCTATCAATTTTATCGTTTGTTCGGTGGGAAATGAATAACGTAAAATGATACAATTGTCTCCTATGTAGCTTGACAAATAAAGTTTCTTCTCTTATTCTTATTATACTTTTTCCTCACATCTCTTTCTCATTATTGAGTATTATTGAGTTCACACCATCTTAGGGCGAAGTCAAATTATAGTATTTTACAAAACTCGAGTTTCGACTATAACTATATTACCGTGAGCAAAACACCGGATATGGTCATTTGCGGTCGAAAATCACTGTTCATTTCCCACTTTTGTCCAAACAAACATGCCAAGTACAATCGATTCGATAGTAAAGCCAAATTTTGTCACTTGAAGCATAGTCAAAATTATGTCCTAACTTTTTTTTTTATAATTATAACAATTTAGTCCAATAGTACTAATAACTCGTCAATTTCTAACCAAATTCCGGTTATTGCAATTTGGATTCATCAATTCCGGCCATGGGTCTAAATCCTCACCATTTAAACTTGAAAGTTGTTAATGATATGCCGTAGGAGTAGGAGGGAGGAACTTGCGAGTTTCGCAAACTCGACTTCGTTCCTTACCCCACCGAAATCGAAAGGCTGATCTTTGTGTAATTGTCGGTAGAAGTTTGAATAATGTAGGGGCTTCAATGCCAGAATAAAATAGCACTAACATTTTAAGTACTCCTTGGGCTTTTTTTTCCTTTTTTTTTTTTTTGAGAGATAGGTAGCACGCTATCCGCTTCGTTTATTTCATTTAGAATTTAGAAATAAACTTGACTGAAAATGTGAATCAAATAGGATTCGAACTTGGGTCTGATCACCAACTGCCCAGGAAGTCGATTACTCCTTGTGTTATTCCCTCATTGTTTTCGTACATTAAACTCAAGAACATGTATATTTGTTAATATGGCTCAGAATTTTCTTTTAGAGTCACAAATTCAACCTCCGAGATTCCAAAAAAAAAAAAATCTTTGATCTATTTTATAACATTACTTTCAGCAAAATTAGTTCAAATGAAAATTTGGGTCATATTTGACTTGGAAATTTTTTTTTTCCCATGACTAAAAGCCCTACCAAAACCTAACACACAATCAACTTTCCACAAATCCATGCTAGAATTTCTCCAATTGATTTTTTTTTTTTTTTTGACCTTTTTTGTGTGAATTGAATCTCCAATTGAATGTTACATAAGAAAATAAGAAAAAATAAAATCCAAGCGTAGATTACATTAAAAGGTAAATTATACTAAAATTCTTCGAATTTATCACGCTAGTTGCACTTTAGTCCTCAAACTTTTGACTTATTATACTTTAGTACTTAATAAATATTATTACACTCTTCTTCTAAGTTAACTTAAATGTATAAAAATCAAACAACAAAAAGATGATTTAGTAAAGTTTTTATATTGAAATTCAATGTTCATTTCAAATTTAAACCAATTTAAAATATTGGTAAACTGTTGGATTCAAATTGAAGCAACAATTAAAATTGTGATTAAGGTGCAAACTCCGCCGAGGGATTTTGTGATTTAGCTAAAAAAAAAAAGGGTTAATTAATTGCATACAGGTTTCTATAAATATAGTGAGTTGTAAATTCATTCCTACAAAATTTAATTTTTATATGTTGTTCCTATAAAATTTCTAATGTTTTCAAATATATCCCTGTCGTTAAAAAATTTTAGTTAATTATAGGTTAAATACTTAACCTTGGTTAGTTTATGAAATAACTTGATATTTTTATCCCTCTTATATTATACTAGTGTAGTAACCCGCGCGATGCGGCCGATAAATAATAGAAGCAAAAACAAAAAATATTGAAGAGGAAGAAGAAAGGAATTTGGAAAATAAAAATTCAACTGTGTTTTAATTTTTGGGTAGAAAATTGTATAAATTGAGCTAATTAATATGACCATTGAAAATTGATAATTGTCCAGAATCATCATTCAAATAAACAATCTACAAAAGTCGTAAGATGGAGATAATAATGTTGCGATGATGACGACGATGGCAATGAAAATCTTATAGAAATTTGCAGAATTTTGCACATTTTTTGATATGGGATGGGCAGAAGTTACAGACCAGAATTTTCACATCAATTATGAAATCAAAACTAACCTCTAAATTAATCAAAATAATGCACAAAATCAAATCTTTCATTGATACAACCACCATATCAAAAATAACACAAATAAATTAATTCTAAATTGATACGCAGTAAGAATTCGAGATTAAAATAAATAAAAAAAAAAAGAAAAATTATGTTTAGAATTTTCATTTCTCAAACCAACCCCTCGATCCGTCCATTATCACTGTCCAATTAACTTAACATATAAATTAAAAAACATTCGATTACCTTCTTTTTTCATAAGTCCAAAGAAATCAATATAAATAAAAATCCTAAAAACACTCTCTTGATCCGGGGGTGTGGGGATCGGTCGAGTCGGATTTGCACGAATTAGGACTTGGAGGACTCCCTTACTCTTCCCCAATCTCTAGATTTGAAATAGTAACTATTTATCTTCCCTTTTTTTAAATTTGCATGTTATGAATTGTTTGAGGAAGAAGATGACTAATATTGAAAAGGAGAAATTCAGAAACATATAAATTAAAAGCATATTGATTATATGTCATTGAATAAAGAGGATCAGAAGGGAAAAGTCATGAGTAAAAATCAATTCAAAAAAATCGTTAGTGAGGGTGGAAGAAAACTTGCCACGTGGCCCAATTATTAAAAATTTAATAGATAATAATAGATAATAGATTATTGTGATATTTGAAGGACATATTTGTAATGTCAAAACTAACATTTTACTTATTTGCTGTTAAAATATAAACAATTTTCTAACCGTAACAAATTAGAAAAATATATTTGAAAACATTAAAATTTTTAGAACAATATATAAAAGTTGAATTTTTTAAAAATATATTTATAAGGACCAGACGTAGATTTTCTAAATATATTTGGATGTAAGTGCAATTTATCCTCTAAAATATCTCTCCAAAACCCCCATGTTACTTTGGTAATTAATAAATTCGATAATAATTTGTATCCAATCATTCATGTTGATGACAAGGAAAATAAAATGTGACATTGAGCATAAAAAATTATAATAATAATAATAAAATAATAAGGACATGGTTCCTCAATCCATAACGTGCATTAAAAAATAAAAATAAAATCTATGGGAATTGGAGACCCCGTCAACTATGGAAAGGGCCATATCATGAAGTGGCCCTCTTAATTTTTTTTTTAAATTAAAATTTTTAACTTTAAATACATGTGTTTATATGAGTTTGCTTGGTAAAAAAAAATACAAATAAATTCTTAATTTTTTTATTTTTTAATTAAAATTATTGTAGTTAATTAAATTAAGATTTCAGTAAATTTAATAACTATTTGTTTTCACCGAAAGTGAAGAGGAGTGAAGTAATTTTTTTACCGTAAATGTTAATTTTTGCTGCTTGGTTCACCGAAACTTTTTTTTTTTCGGTAAAGACTCAAACTCTCCAAAGTCCGAGGTCAATTACACCATTCACTTATACCAAGCAAAACAACAGAATTTTGAGAACTTCCAGTTCCGTCGTGTTACAAACAAACAACAAAATAAAATAATTGATCACATAAACTCTAAGCCACCGTTTGGTTCGGATTTAAGTAAAAACTTGTTATTGTAGGGATATGGTTAAGTTCAGGATTAAGATGAGATTAGAGTAATTTTGTGTTTGATTGAGAATTAGGTTTAGTTAAGATATAGATAACAAGAATAGTGGGTAAAATAATATTTTGTTTAGTTGAAGTAGTGGGGTGGGGGTGGGATTCTCTAACCTTATCCCTAAATTGGATGTTTGGAAATAACTTCGGGATTAAGGAGTTATTCCATCTCTTAATCCCGAACCAAACGGTTGTTAATTCATCCTATAGCCTATGAAGTTCGCATTAGGTGAAACAAACAAACCCTAGAAAAGCTCTGAAAATATCTTCTAAGCTAGTGTTTGGTACGGGGTTAAGGGGTGGAATAACCCCTTAACCCCGCAGTTATCCCCAAACAGGGTGGGGTTAGGGTTTAGTTTGCAAACCCCACCCCATGTGCCATTAACCCCGGATAAGGAGTTTGGGGTGGGGTTTGCTAACCCCCCCCCCTCTCTCTGCTTTTGAGAGAGACCCATCACCTCGTCTTCCTGTTTTTGGCCCGCACGCAACCCGAGGCGCACCCTCAACCCTATCCCAGCCATCTCCTCTGTTTCCCCCTTCCTTGCCCTGTACGCCTCCCCTTTCTCCTCCCAGCTCCGACCTAACCTCTCCCCGAACCTCTTCTCGTCGCCTCCGACTTCACCCCCGGTCGTCCCCCCTGAGCTCCGGCAAGATCCCGTCGCCTCCCCTTTTGGGCTTCACCTCCCTGCGCCCCTCTTGAGCGGCGACCAAAAGCCGTCGCCTCCGGCTTTACCATTAGCCGTCCCCCTTGAGCCCAGAACCTCTTCCCGTCGCCTCCGGCTTCACCTCCGGTCGTCCCCCCTGAGCTCCGGCAAGATCCCGTCGGGTCCCCTTTTGGGCTTCACCTCCCTGCGCCCCTCTTGAGCGGCGACCAAAAGCCGTCGCCTCCGGCTTTACCATTAGCCGTCCCCCTTGAGCCCAGAACCTCTTCACGTCGCCTCCGGCTTCACCTCCGGTCGTCCCCCCTGAGCTCCGGCAAGATCCCGTCGGGTCCCCTTTTGGGCTTCACCTCCCTGCGCCCCTCTTGAGCGGCGACCAAAAGCCGACGCCTCCGGCTTCACCTCCGGTCGTCCCCCCTGAGCTCCGGCCAGATCCCGTCGGGTCCCCTTTTGGGCTTCACCTCCCTGCGCCCCTCTTGAGCGCCGACCAAAAGCCGTCGCCTCCGGCTTTACCATTAGCCGTCCCCCTTGAGCCCCGAAGCTCTTCCGGTCGCCTCCGGCTTCACCTCCGGTCGTCCCCCCTTTGCTCCCTTCACCTCCGGGCGCCTCCCCTTTTGGGCTTCACCTCCCTGCGCGTGCTGAGGTCCCTTCTTCCCTTCCTTGTTTTTTGCACCGTACGCCTCCCGATTATTGCTTCGTGTGTGTGTGTTTTTGGTGCTTCGTGTGCTTGGTTGTGGGTTAATTCTTGGTGCTTCGTGTGCTTGGTTGTGGGTTAATTCTTGCTTTTCGTGTGTTTCGTCGTGGTCTCGGTACAGCGCCAATCCGTGGGTGTTAATCGGAAAATTGACGGCAATTTGTGGTGCTTCTGTGTGTTTCTTCTTGGTGCTGTTGTGTGCTTGGGTGTGGGCATTTGTGAGCTATAGGTTGTGGTGCTGTTGTTGTGCTTGGGTGTGGGCATTTGGGTGTGGTGCTGTTGTGTGCTTGGGTGTGGGCATTTGTGCTTTTGTGTGCTTGGGTGTGGGCATTTGTGAGCTATAGGTTGTGGTGCTGTTGTTGTGCTTGGGTGTGGGCATTTGGGTGTGGTGCTGTTGTGTGCTTGGGTGTGGGCATTTGTGAGCTATAGGTTGTGGTGCTGTTGTTGTGCTTGGGTGTGGGCATTTGGGTGTGGTGCTGTTGTGTGCTTGGGTGTGGGCATTTGTGCTTTTGTGTGCTTTTGTGTTCTTGGGTGTGGGCATTTGTGGGCATTTTTGAGCTTGGTATTTCGGCAGAATACCGGTTTAATCTCCCTGTTTAGTTGGCATGCTTATTGGTAGATATTATCAAACATCCCCATCTTTGCAGCATGAACAATATTACTATGATGCTTATGTTTCCCTTATGCTTGTAAGGTTGTTATGTGCTGGATGCTTATCTGTTGTGAGGGTGCGAATGTTTGATTAAAAACTTGTGGTTCGATGATGATGGTTTCCAATTAATATTAGTAGGATGGCATTGAAAAAAACATCGATGCAACCCCATGTTAGTTGGATTCCAATTGAGCCAATTGTGGGAACGAACCATCAAGATCAAAAGTCGAAGAACATGCAATCTTACATAGAAATGTGGCGTAATCATGATACATATATTGCTTCGATTTATACATTGCTCTTATGAATGATTGTTGGGTGAACTTGTTTGTTTATGTTAATATTTGACCCGTCAGTGTTGTTCACAAAATAGTTTATTATGATAGCATGCTATTTTGAGGGAGCCAAATAGTGGATGACAATTCGTGGTTCGGCGATGATGAAGGTTTGCAATTAACATTAGATGGATGGCATTAGATTGCAAAATCTAATGCAACCCCATGTTAGTTGCAAACCAGTTGAGCCAATAGACTGCTTGAACCACTTATGTTTTATTATCTTTACAAATATTGTGACAATTATTGCTCTCAAATAGTACCAAATTTTGTGACATATATTGATAATGAAGTTGAGCCTATTGACATATAGAACCAATTATTGTGTCAAATATTGTCGATTTAATTTACTGTAAATGACATATTCCCTGTTGCATTAATTTAAGAGTACACGATGCTAACATAGGAATGTATCAATTTAATACTTTATCTCAACATGACATAACACGTAGAGGTAGATTCTACTTTAGACAATTTCATGCAAACATCGTGCCCTCGGCCTTTTATAAACTACAGATGCGTTCCTTCAAGAGACATTCCTCTAAGTCCAAACACAAGTGGGCGATGGTGATGAGTCGCCAATAGATGTTACTGCTGGTGTTCGCAATGATGCACGAACAAGAACACAAAATTGGAGCAACAATTTGGATGCTCACATGTTGGGATTAATGAGGGATGAGCATTCTTTGGGAAATGTTGTAAATGGGACTTTTACTCCGGTTGCTTGGAAGCGGATGGTCTCTGAGTTTAACAGTCGTAATAATTTGAGCCTGACGAAGCAACAAATGAAGAACCGTTTTAAAGTTCTGAAAAAAACTTTCAATTTGTATCATTCTCTTGCGAATAAGAGTGGTTGGGGATGGAACCATGAGTTGCACATTCCAACACCGGGTGATGCAAGTATATGGACTGATGTGATAGCGGTAAATATTCTTTCAACTTAGCATGACTTACATAAGAATACATCAATTTTTTATGATATAGTTTTTAATTGTGGAATTCATTCTGCATAGGATAATCCGGCGTACGCGAGGTGTAGGGACAAACCATTTCCCTCTTATTACGACATTGAATTCCTGACGCAAAATACAACAGCGACAGGAAGATATGCATTTTCATCTGCTGCCGACGCCGCAGAAATTATTGAAAGCTCCTCCGGCTCGTCCCCTGGTGAGGATGACACTACTGCCGGTATTAGATTGTCAGCATGCAATATATCATCGTATCCTTTCGAGGCCGGGACATATGGGTTTGCCCGAGATTTAAATGATGATGCAACTAATAACTCACGCTCTCCAAGCCCGCCACTCATGCGCCCAACAGCTACAAGTGGTTGGACATAGCTCGCGAAGAGACCCGGCCGCGAGCGGAGCAACAAAGCGACACCATCTACATCTACATTTGGGCGCCGCAAGAAAAAGATGATGCCTGTGGTTCGAATGGCCGAGATGGTGGAGGTGAGCAAGAAAAAGCTTGGTGTGATTACCCAACTATGTGAAAATACGGAGCGCCGCAGGCAACAAAAGCCGACAATCCAGACATGCATGCAACGAGTTTATGGGATGCCTGGGATTGCTAGTGAACACATGCTAACTATCGTTGATGCGTTTCATGATGAATGCAAGCGAGATGCTTTCATGGCATTGCAGGACGAGCATGCCAAACAATGGATCGACCGGCTAATTGGGCAAACTTTTGGTATATACAGGCAGTATTTTCCCCCCGGGGTTTAGACATGTAGTAAGTTGGGTGTTTTTGAATTAAGTATATTAACTGTTGTTGTTGAGTAAAATGTAGCAAATGATGTTGAAGATTTTAACATTTTTTTTATAATGTATTAACCTTCCTATGCAGAAGTTAGGTAGTGGACGATATTTGATGCTATTTTGGTAGATGTAATCTGTAGTCAACATTAGTGCTTATCCTCAATGTATGTGTGTGTGTTTTTTTTTTGATTTTGTGATTTAAATTTCGTGCTTGCTGACTATAGGTTCACAGGAATAGTAAACTATATTATGGCGTATGAACAATATCGGGAAATATTTTCGTCCGAGATTATTGCAACGGTTATGACGATATTAGATGACGATGATGATGATATGGAGATGATGATGCAACTTGAGTTAGAATCTCAATCAGTTGCAAATAGAGTACCACGACAACGGTGCGCACTCGACCGTGGTCCTGGACATCAAATGATGTGTGATATATTGTCTGGTCATCCTGACCGCTGCTACCAAAAGTTTCGAATGAGTGCAAGTACATTTAATGCTCTCCGCAAAGCGTTAGTCGAGAGGGGGTTGATAGCTGGCACAAGAAACATGACTGCTGATGAGCAGTTAGGCATATTTTTATATGGTGTAGGTCATGGCGTGGCAAACCGGATATTGGCGGAAACTTTTCAACATTCTGGGGAGACAATCAGTAGGCATTTTAATAACGTCGTACGTGGTATTGTGAGGTTAAAAGATGAGTACATAATGATGCCGTCCAGTACAGCTGCTGTGCATTCAAGGATTCGGGATAATACAAATTTTCATCCTTTCAAGGTAAACATGTGTATGAATAAATATTAACATCATAGGCGTAACATCTTATTTTATTATTACTAATGTATGTTGAATTATGAATGTTACTACAGAATGCTATTGGTGCGGTGGATGGCACACATATTCCAGTAGTGGTCAGCAGGAGCAAACAAGCACCATTTCGATGTCGAAAAGGCTTTACCTCTCAAAATGTAATGGCTGCGGTGTCCTTTGATATGAATTTTTTATATGTATGCACAGGTTGGGAAGGCTCTGCAGCCGATATGAGAGGACGCAGGTGGTTTCGTTGTTCCAGAAGGTACACTTGATAATTAATTTTTGTAATAATTATATTTTATATGGGGTATATGATTGTTATTTTGTATTTAGTAATAAGATATGGTAAATATATTATTTGCAGGCAAGTATTATTTAGTTGATTCGGGATATGCAAATACGGAGAGTTTTCTCGCACCATATAGAGTAGAGCGGTACCATATAAGCCAGTTCGACGCTACAACACGTGCCCGCGTTCATCGGAATCCGCGCGATTTGTATAACCACCGGCACGCTCAATTACGAAATGTGGTCGAGAGGACATTTGGTATTTTGAAGAAACGTTTCAAAATTCTAAATATAGCAACACCATTTCCGTATAAAGTTCAATGCTTGATTGCAATGGCTTGCTGTATAATACACAACTTTATTCGTCGTCATCAAGAAAATGATAATATTTTCGCCGAAGAACCATATGAAGAGGGTGATGCAAATGAAGGTGGACAAGGCGATTTATTGGGAGCGACTCATGACTCTACAAATGGTGAAGATCTACGTGCTCAAATTACAAATGAATTGTGGTGCAATCGAACATGATATATATTTTCCTATTTGTATATTTATTTTATGGGTCAAACTACATGTAAATTAATTTATTGTACAATTCATATTGTAAGGTTACGATGTATGAGATGTTTATGTTTTTTAATAACTGGTTATTTATGTGGGTTGTGAAACATATTAATAATGACAAAAATATATTTTAAAAAAATTAAGTTACAACGTTACTATAATGTTGTTAGGCAAAATTATACTGCAATATAAAAATTTGACGACACTTTAAAATTAACAATAAAATATTATACTAGTTATTTAAATTGGAAAAATTAAAAAATTACAACATAATATGACATATAAATATTGGTTTAAATATTGTGATTAAAAAAAAATTAAACTAAACAAATTAATTACTTCCAATAAAATACTATTCAAAAACACTATAACTAATATCACAACAATCATGTCACTTTACTTTTTTACCAATCATTTTACTTTTTTACCAATCATTATCCCTCTTATCCCACCTACTCCAACCAAACACTATTTTTCACTATCCCGGCTTAACTCAAACCCCCAACCAAACAAAAAAATACTTTAACCCCATCTTAACCTCAAATTTAACCCTATCCCTGGAATAGCCATTTTTTCCTTAACCCCGAACCAAACGCTAGCTAAGAGATTATCAGCAGTAACAAACCGTTTCAGAAATTTAAAATACGTAGACAATGACCAGAAATTTCCACTATAATTCCACCAAAATAAATTTCTTCAAACTATAAAAAGGCAACATTCCGAAATACCATAACTATTTTTCCAAAAAATAGAAAATAAATAAATAAAGGGAAAACTTCAAGAAAAAACCCCTGTGGTTTTCGTTTTTATTTTTTTTAGCTTTTTCATTAATATTTGGTTAAATTATATACAAAAAAAACTTCAGATACCTATCTAGATTTATTGAATATTCACTTTAGTACTCTTTAATTTTAATTTTGTTACTGATTTAAGAAAAAAAATAATAAAATTGATAATAAAAAGATAAAAACGAAACAACATAAGACAAATTGATACACTTTAAACCACAGGATACTAAAGTGAGATAGTATGAAATTACAGGGGGGTTTTTGAAGTTTTTCCAAAAATAAATAAGTGAAGTCAAAATTTAGGATCCATATCTAAATATTCTACACTTGAGGGTCCCCTATGCAATTTTCCCTCCTACCTTCTTGAAATAAAAAAATAGGGGGGACAAAGAAAAATAAAGGGGCGTGAAAATAACAAACAAAACCCCGGGAGAACGTTCAATCATAGCGAAAAGCGATCCCGTTTTAAGCTTATTATTATTAAGCTGTGGCCCAGAATACACATTTCCCCTCTCTCTCTCTCTCTCTCTCTCTCTCTCATATCCTCGTCCTCTTCTTCGACCCTTCTCTCTCTCTCTCTCTCTCTCTCTCTGTCTCTCTCTCTTTGGACCCTTCTCCCTCGCTCTCTCTGCGCCGGGAATGCGATCGTTGGAGCTTTACCCTAGCGTAGATGCGTAGAGATTAGGGTTAGATTAGGGTTGCTAGGTCTAGGGTTGTGGATCCGTGTAGAGAGAGGGGCGTTAATGGAGGGAAGAGGAGGGGAGGAGGCGAGGGCGCCGCTCCTGAGCTCAGGAGCGGCGGCGGGGGTGGGGGTGGGGGAGGGGGAGGGGGAGGTGGGGGCGAGGAGGTGCAACTCGGTGACGACGATGAGGAGCCAGTTCGTGGCGAGGTTGCCGGAGAAGGTGAAGGAGTGCGTCGACCCCGAGAAGCCCTTCCACATCGACGTCTCCCGCACCAGAGGATTGATCGAAGGTATATATAACACACGCACACAAACAAAAAAAGAATCCCTAATAAATGGTTTCGAATTTATTATTAGGGTTTTTTAGGTGTGTTTTTGGCAAATCGTTTGTTACATGTAGGTTTGTTTTTGTTTACTTTTTTTTCACTGTGAGAAATTGCTGTTTAATAGAATAGCAAAAACAAAAAAGCAAAAAAAAATTGGAAAAAAAAATTGGAAAAAAAAATTCCCAAAATATTAGGGTGTTTTTGGATGTGTTTTTGGTAATTTTTGTTATATGTGGGGGTGTTTTTTTTTTGGGCATTGTGAGGAACTGCTCTTAAATAAGAGAAAAAAAGTGTATTAATTTACAAGTCAGAAAATAAAAAAATGAAATTAATTTAGGGCTTTTAAGATTTCTTTTTGGTAATGTTTTAGACATTTCTTTGATTTTAGTTTTATTTCACTGCTAATAATTGCCGCTAAAAGAAGCAAATGATACAGTTTATAAGTCATAAAATGAAAATTTTGGATTTTTCTTAAAAAAAATTTGTTTTTCTGGGGAGAATTTTAGATATATCTTCTTAGTGGGTTTTTTTTAAAAAAAATTTACTATAAAAAATTGTTAGCAGATAAGATAGTAAAATGGCATAATTTATCTGTCACAAAGTAATAAAATGAAAATTATGTGCTAGTAAGTAATATGCTGTAATTTTATCATTCCGAGGGTTATAAATTGTGTTATTTTATTATCTTATTTGAAGGCAATTTTTACAATGAAATAAAAGTAAATCAACAAATAATAAAGTGATAATATCTTTAAGCCCACGAGGTGGAAAAATAAAAATCCAGAAACAGCAAGGAGCTAAATGAAATTTTCTCTTTTTTTTTTTCTAAGTACAAGTGCATCTTGATCCACTGATCATTCTCAACTATAGCCCGTTTTCAAATAGGTTCTCTTATTACTCTACTTTGCTTGGATCTATTTTTTTCCCTTTTTTTTCATTTTGTAACCCCTTGTTTAGGGTGGGGACTTTTGGGAGTGTCTCCTCCTTTTATCTTTTTCAAGGTGAAAATGGTTGGACAACCCCCTCAACTACAGCTGATTTTGAAATAGATACTCCAAGGCTCCAACTTTTGCATTTTCTAGTTGTAAAAAAAATGTAGATACATATTCTTGCAAAGTTTTAGTTATCGGAATATACCTGTAAAAATACAATTTTCCTTTTATACTCATTGACTTCTTATTTATTGTACTGGAGTCTGGACCATTATACTCTTGGAAGGTAAAAAAAAAAAATCAGTTTTTTTGGATTAGGATTTTGAGATTCACATAGAATGATAAGGTAGATAGAATAGACAATAGCATTTAAAGTATTTTAAATAATATTTATTTAAGGGTGGAATGGTCATTTTGGAAAGAAAAAGTCAACTTTAACTAGTCAGCATATGGGGAAGGATAAATTTGTAAATTTTGAAATGTTAGAGGAAATTATTTGATAATTAAATTTTTTAAGGAAAATCTGCAATTTCACTTTTTTCCAGGGATATATTAGCAAATTTTCCCCTTTTTTCTTATTTATACCTCACCTTTATTTTTTTTGTATATATTATTTTTGAAAAAAAAGTTGTGTATTTGTCAAAATTAACGGCTCTATGAGCTATTAGCTATTAACTGTTCATAATATTTGTACTTTTGTTAGTTCAAAAAATTAAATTTAATTGATTTACCGGTAAATTTAACTAACTTAAGTTAAAATAATCAAAAGTTAAGAGGGTGTTAATCAAGAAAAAAAAAAAGGGTAAGGAATCTATTTAATAATTGCCTTAGCTGAGGGGGTCCCTGTGCAATATTTTTCCTTTTCTTTTTAATGGTAACTTCTGTCTCTCTGGGGGAGGATCATTCTTTTATTTATATAATGTGAATTAAAAGGTGTGATAGATTGATCTGTTTGGTGATGTATGGAATGTGATTGTTAGTATGAATCTTACATATCTGTTTCTGTTTAGTGATGACCTCAATGTGTTGTTTCAAAATGGAAACTGTATTTTTTATGTTTTGCTTGTGTTGTCCTGTTTCAGACTTTCAGTCACTTATGTGAGTAGTATATTTACAGGCAATTCTGGAGGTTCAAACAGATTTAAATGCTTTCCTTCTGCTCTAGCTTGAACTTGTATTTACTATATCTTTTTTCTCCTTTTTTTTTACTTTTTAAATGCAAGTTACCTTGCTATGTAAAGCATTTATGTATGATGAATGATTTAGAATTACTTAATCGAAGTTGTCTCTAGTTTCATAAACATTTTGGTGTTCTCATCCTTTTTATTCTTTCAATATTCTGGCATCATTTCTCCCATTGATTTTGCTCTCAAGTAGCCAATGGGTATACAATGCATTAATTTGCTAGATAATATGATGTGTTTGTTATAAGGCATTGCATTTTTAGATAATATTGTATGCTTGAGATTCAACTACCTAAATGGACATATGGAGCACTACTATTTAATATCATTGCGTATTTGATGTTCTCTGGTTTTTATGTTCTTTTCTAGTTTCCCTAGTAGGCTTTTCTGACGAATGTTGTTCCTTGTTTAACTTTCTTTTCCAGCGGAAAAGGAATACTATGAAAGACAGTTTGCCACCTTGAGATCCTTTGAAGAAGTTGATGCGATAGCTTCGGCAAATGTAATTGATGAAGCCCAAGAGCTCGAAGAGCAGAGACAAAGTGAATTCGCCATGAGGATATCAAACTATGCAAATATTGCTCTCTTAGCCTTAAAGGTAACATGTACTTGTCCTTTCAATTGTTTTGTTGTTGATTTTGGTGTAAACTGTATCATTGGTCCTCAGCATTTTGGCATTGATTTCAATTTGGTCGCCAATCTTTCATAGGTATTTCAACATTTTCTTTTCAATCTTATCCGTTTGATTGAATTCCTCGATCAGTTGGATAGAAATATCTACGTAATCATTAGCCAATTGCCATGTAAGCAAGTCTTGTACTACTGATGTTGAGATCTAGTGAGCATTTCCATCCAATTTAGCACAAGAACTTAATGAAAAAGATTAGATTGCAACAGTGTGGAAATGTCTGGGATACAAACTGTAAGTTTGTCTTAAAAAATTGGGGGACTTTGGTGCAGTGGTTTAGTTTACTTTTGATTTTTTGGTAAAAAGCTAAAGCCTATGCTTATTAATTATGACCTTATGAGATTTTATTTGAATGATCATGTTAAATTTTCAAATTGCAGGTGTATGCTACCATAAGGAGTGGATCCATCGCAATTGCTGCCTCGACGCTTGATTCCTTGTTGGATCTGATGGCAGGCGGCATTCTCTGGTTCACCCATCTTTATATGAAGAATATAAATATATACAAATTTCCTATTGGCAAGCTGCGCGTGCAACCTGTGGGAATTATTGTATTTGCTGCTGTTATGGCCACACTAGGTAAGTTTTCTTTTTTCCGTTTGGCAGGTCAATTTGTTAATTGATGGTCATTGTTGTGATGGAAGTTGTTAGTATATTATAGACAACTTCAATGTCGATTGCTATTTTCTGACCATTGAGAATATAAGTGCTCTAAGTTGAATGTATGTAGCTTGGATTTTAGAACAACTCTACTATGAAAAGCAGAAGTTGAAACAGGCTTTTGGGTAACAAAGTATATGAAGCTTTTGATATGGCAAGTAGCTAAATAATAAACTGAAGTTCTAATTTAAAACCTCTGCTTCTACTGTAGTAAGAGGCTGTTGAGGAGATTTTAATGAGAAACGCTGCTAGTGCTCCTTCTGGTCCATTTGGGTGCATGTGATGCGTGCAGCACAATGCGTGAGTTGATCTTCACTTACAAGGATAGCCGTTTGGCAAAAGCTGGGAACCTCATTCATGCTAACATCTCGGGAGGTTACTCTGTAGTTATGCACCAAATTCTGCTTTTACACCTGGTGGTTGGGTAAGAACCCAGATTGGATAAGAATCCAATGAGATGCTTTCACAGATGCGAGTTTGTCCTTAATGCACAGCTCTGCACCATGCGCCATCACACTCCCAACGGAGCCTTCAGGCAGCTCTATTTGTTGTGTGCTTCTGCAAAGGCTTCGGCCAGGCCAAAGCCAAACAAATCTATGATTTTTTAGCAGTTGGAATTATCTCTATTGTATGTTTGAGAATAGATTTGTGTGATATACACCACAACCATGGAAAGAACAGGACAAAATTTTGACTGTATCAAGTTGGACAAATATTTTTACCGTCGATGCATGACATGGATGGATACTTTAGAAAGGTACCACAAAAATATGAATTTTTAAAGCACGGTTGGCCAAAACATAAACCCAAAATATATACTACATGATGCAATGAAATACCGGGTTAATGTAAGCGGGTTCTCCAATTTTCTTTAAAGACTTTTTTACATTTAGAATTGAAAGTGTCCAAGTTATCAAATTAGATATTGTTGTCTTCAGTTTAACTACTTTCCGTGTAAATCCTATCCTTGCTATTTGAGAGATTCTTCATTACTTTTGCACTCATTTTCAGATGAATTTTTTATCCAACGACATGTAGCAATTTGTAATACAAGCAAGAAAAGGCATTTGTTATGTTTTGTCTAAGCAACAACTTCTCTTTTTTTTTCCTTGCGTATTTACAGGATTTCAGGTTCTAGTTCAAGCTGTCGAACGCTTAATAGAAAATGAAGCTCCTGACAAGATGACTGTGGCACAACTAGCTTGGTTGTATTCGATCATGCTCTTTGCAACAGTTGTAAAATTGGCTCTCTGGCTCTATTGCAGAACCTCAGGGAACAAGATTGTTCGTGCTTACGCTAAGGTTAATCCATTGTTCTTTCTTATTTCAATAGATATAACTATCCCTTGGAACATTATTTGTTTTTTTTTTTTTTTGTACGCGTTAATAATATAAGTAAGCTCATATAGCGTCTTGTAGTTAAATTTTCAAAAGAATGCCCTTCTCTACAGAGAATAATTTCTTCTAATGCATAAGCAACTTTCCACCTTTAATTGAATAATTATAAGAGGCTGCATATACGATAATATGAGTGGTATTTGTAAAACTGAAAACAAATAGATATATAAATGTAAACTCTTTGTTCGAATGGACATGTAGTATAATAATATTTGGAGAATGAATATATTATTCTAAAGTCTTCCTATAACTGGTTTTATATAGGATCATTATTTCGACGTTGTGACAAATGTTTTGGGCTTGGCTGCTGCTATTCTCGGAGACAAATTTTACTGGTGGATTGATCCAGCTGGGGCTATTGTACTTGCAATTTACACAATTACAAATTGGTCTGGAACTGTCTGGGAAAATGCAGGTTCTGCCTTCTTTATCCTACCGTCTTCTGGCTGAAGCCCCACTTTTTCTGTTCTGTTCACATTTCACAGTACGACACATCTTGGAATGTGGGATATGATATGATAGGGATACGACAGTATCCTACATGTATATATAGTTTTGCCGACAAAAGAGTAGCTGTAAATAATGAACATTCCAAAGAAAATGACCATAGAACATCGTAGAACTAAGAAAAAATCACAAATCAGATAATATTTGTTGCTATGGCAGCAAATTTGGTTCTTCAAATACATAGCAAGTCGAATTCTATGGAAACAAATGATAATTTTGTACCTTTTGTTCTAATGGCTATGCCGCGTATTATGGAACTGTTGTTACTGCTTTACCTCATCAACACACATAATACCTCTATATACCCCGTCATGTGCCATACTAGACCTGAATTTTTGACCTATTATTGGTTTGTTTTTTCTCTTAATACTACATGCAGTTTCACTAGTTGGTCAATCAGCTCCTCCAGAAATGTTGCAGAAGTTGACGTACCTTGTTATAAGGCATGATCCTCAAATTAAGCGTGTTGACACAGTTCGAGCTTACACATTCGGAGTTCTCTATTTTGTGGAGGTAAGTAAACAATGCTTCTTTTATATTTGATTTGAGAAGACAGATGTCCAATCTTCAATAAGCGGTAAAATTGTGCTTTGTTTGTTAGATTCTACAAGCTTGATTGAGATATTTGCATATATACCTTTGGATAATATCTACCCACCCCTGCAAATTATGAATTTTCAAGTATACCCTTCAAAACTCATCTATAAGTGCCCCTCTTTTTAGAAATCTTCTATGTAATGCAAAGCAAAATCAGCCACCCCCATGAACTGGATGACTCTCCTAGTATAAGATATGGGAATTGTTTTAAGAAAATGTACTTTTTACGGGTGTATATCCAAATTCACTTTACAGGAATGTAGATGCAAATAGTTGATTTTGCTGGGGTATATATAAAGAGGCTCATAATTTTATAGCAGTTTCAGGGATGGATGGTCCGTCAATACTTTGGCGAGTTATCAACCAACAGACCAAGACCACATTCTAGCAACCTACTACTAAAATAATTTATCTTGAATCATTTATCGAGATTAAGCAATCTTAATTACGTTCATAATTTATCTTGAATCCTTTATCGAGATTAATCAATCTTAATTACGTTGTTATTTCTCTTAGGCCTTTTTGTGCGTAATTAGGGGAAAAAAAAAGAAAAAGGGAAAATAGTGCTGAGAAATAATTTTAACTATTAGATTACACCAATGAACAGAAAGGACCCTATATTATGTGGCTATCAATTTGTAAATGAGTCATGGGATTCGAGTGATTGCAAATTGATCTCTTCATCCTGTATAAAGGCATTAAAACTATGTAATTATGTTGATTAAAATTAAATACACCACACCGACAGTCCCTAGAGCAAGTGGCAAAGGGCTTGGTGGTTGGTATCCGAGACCCGAATCCTGGTTGATTCACATTTCTAGCTAAGTTTATTTCTAAATGAAATAAACGAAGCGGGTAGCGTGCTACCTATCTCTCTCAAAAAAAAAAAAAAAATTAAATACACCACATAGGTTAATTGCAAAACTCGGAAAATAATATACACGGTCAGGATTTACGATATGTCATCAATATATTTCTTGCTTCACATGATGAAACTACTTGATCGGTTAAATTTTTAGAGACTGGCGTTCTTAACATATGATAATTTACTTATGTGTAAGCCTCTCCTAGAAACATTTAGTAGCATTGAAATGATGCATGAAGCAAGAGAGAATGTTATGCAAGTGAAGTTTTCCTCACCAAAACACTTCACAACTATTTCTCAACTTTAACAGAAATGTTTATCTAAACTAGTCTATCTGGTCTCCTTTCATTCCTTCAAATGTAAAGTCGATCTTCGAAGTAAGCGCGCACTTGTTTTAATAAAAACCTCTTATGTCCATAATAAGCAATTATCATGCGCATCCGCTTTGTATTTCTTGCAGTCAATTCATTTTTAAATAATGCTCAGGACTTTGCAGTGAAAACGTCTGGCATTATTTGTCACTTTGTCGTAATATGCTTGTAGTTTCTTGTATTGTAAGTTGTTGCACGCAATTGGCATTAAATCAATCTCGAAATTCCAACGACAGGTCGACATTGAACTCCCCGAAGATCTGCCTCTAAAAGAAGCGCATGCTATTGGTGAATCGCTGCAGATAAAGATCGAGGAGCTCCCGGAGGTCGAGCGAGCGTTCGTCCATCTCGATTTCGAGTGCGAGCACAAGCCGGAGCACTCGGTCCTCAGCAAACTTCCCAATAACCAACCCTGAGCTCTCTATTTTCATCATCTACAATAGTTTGGGTGGTTTCCTCTTTCCTCTGCCTCATATATATAAACAGTTTCAACATCTTCGATGCGGCGAATTTAAGTGTATGTTAAAGGTGCTTTTGCTACCTTCTTTTTAAAGTAGGTTTAAGGGACTCGAAAGCGTGTGAGCTGTTTAATTCATTATTATCTTAGCTTTGAATGCGAGAAGGTTCTGGCGTGGATCAAATCGGAATATTTTGGACAAATAGTAGGGTAAATTATCAGTGTTGTACAACATGAGAGATGTTAGCTATTGCTTCAGATGAGTGTTTCACAACTGTAGGTACATTTGCATGATTTTTCACCTTTCGACAATGCAATTGTGCTCAATTATTATTTCTACTGTGAGAATTATATATCTGAAGGTTTATTTCTTATCTTAATTTCTTAACTAAGGTTCTAAGCAAGGATTTAAGTGCCGTGACGCGGATCGTGTCGGAAATTTGCCGACACGGTATGACACGGTGCATGCCGAGCCGTGCCGATGCGTGCCGGTCAAAAAAAATTGTGCGCCGATACATAATAATATGAAATATTTATTTTCTCTAGCAATAAAATATTCTAACTATTTATTATGATTTTTTATTACATCTTTTGAATTTTATTGAAAAAATTATTTATTAATTTAAAGAATAGAGGGTTTTTAGTTGTGTCATCGGCACGGGATCTGTATCGTGTTGGTATTTTATTGGCACAGGGGATACGGTATGTGTTGACGGGTATTTAAAACCTTGGTTCTAAATGGTATTGAGGATTAATTGACACTGTTGGGCAAAACTAGTTGGAGAGAGAAAATATGTAGAGGTATATTTATTTGTTGTTTCATCGCAACTATAGAGTTTACATCTTATTCAAATACTAAAGCTGTCTAAAATATCTGATATACCATACCCGATCCGGACCCGAACCGGACCCAATAAAAAATGGATAGTATTTGGGTAAAAAAATTTATCCATTAAAGTTTCGGGTATGGGTCCGGATATTTTATATCCATACCCGATTTGGACTCGATCCGAACCCAACTTTTAAATGAGTAGGGTTAGGAATAGTTTTCAAATCCGGATCCAGATCCGGATCCGATGAAATATCCAACAATAAATAAAAAATATTTGAACTTTAAGTTGAGGAATCAATTTTAATAGATCTTATAGATCAGGGGTCTCTAAATATTTTCATCCCGGTGAAACACTAAAAGCCTAGCCGCTTTTTTACTCCTTTCTTTTCTCTAATTATTTTATCTGTATTTTTTATTCTTTATTTTTTTTTGTTTCATTTCTGCCTAATAGTTTTTTATGAAATAATATTTCCATCGTCGTTATTATCAACGATATTAATCTTTTACAGATGTGGCACGAGTGAGTATTTTTCAGATCTCTTCTTCAATCATAGTCGGCAATCTAGTTTTTTTAAATGAATATTTTATTTAGTAAATTTTCTGATTCTCTTTATTTTTTTTCCTTGTTTTTGATGTTAGTATGTATAATATTAGTAATCATTACCACTTATGAATATAAGGGGAGATTTATAGTTTGTTCACAGATTATTTAATAAAATTTATAAAAAATATATATATGTATACAGGTATTCATACCCGATTTAGATCCGATCCGTACCCAGTCTTAAACGGGTAGTATATGGGTAGTCACTAACCAGATCCGCTCAAATAGACCCGATAGACATATTAGTAACTTAAGTATCCAGATCCGGACCCAACCCGAAGTTAAATAGGTAGGGTATATTTTTTTTTTTCTAACTATTTTTTTTTAGGGTACAGGTACAGTATATCAACTACCCAGACCCGATCCGGTCCATGAACACCTTTATCAAATACATGATATCGACTTTTTTTTTAAAAAAAAAATATTGTAAAATTTTCAAATTGGCTAAATATTGTTTAAAAAATTTTATTTATCCAAATAGCCTTCTTGCCAATTTAGTGTCATAGAACTGTATAAGACGGTGAATGATTTTTCATCTACAAAATTTTTTAAAATTGTGAATAGTTCACCGTCTTTTGTTAGACGGTTAACTATTTACCACTTTTTTAGTTTATTTTTTTTTTCATGTGTATTTATTTGTTGTTTTAATAGAACTACAAAATTTATATCTTAATCAATATGTGTGATCTACGAAATGCATTATTTCCTCTATCAGAAACAAAGAAATGTTTTTTATCACACTTTTTACCGTATATAATGCATTCGGTAAATCGGTTCGTAATTCCAAATGACGCCAAATTTCTGAACCATCCACCACAACTAATAGAACTATAAATTAATTCCAAATGAAGCCAAATTCTGAACCATCCACCACAACTATAGAACTACAAAGAAACCAACTATCAAATTTAAAACCCTAAAATTCCTGCCAATGTGTTAGAAACTAGAAAGGGCTTTTTTATAAAATAACCCTATAGAATTTTGTAATTGGCAAACTGATCCTGTCAAAAAATAATTTGTAAAACTAACCCTCTTTTCGCCACGTAGATGCCACGTCTAATGTTCACCGTCTTTATGATTCTGTGGTGAAGGCGCCGCTTTTAGTGCAAAATCCCACCCACTTTCCCTTGTAAGGTCTCATTTCCAACTTCAAACTTACAATTTCGTTTTTTCTGTGCCCTTGAGAAGACGGTGAATGTGAATGGTTCACCGTCTTCATAAAGCAGGAAAAACGCAGGGAGTTTGCACTAAAAGCGGTGAATAGTTTACCGTCTTTAGAAGGCAGTGAACCATTCATTACCATCACAAGAAATATACAAAGACGGTGAACGATTCACCGTCTTTGTGAGAAATACTGACGTGGCGCCCACATGGCGAAAGGAGAGTTAGTTTTACAAAAAAAATGATTTACAAGATCATTTTGCCAATTATAAATTTTGAGGGTCATTTTATAAAAAAAACCCTGTTAGAAATATACTGATACCAGATTTTCTCTAATACCAATATGTTACGACAAAAGCAAAAAAGATTTAGCTCGTCGGACGTGAAAATACAAAAAGAGAATCGAAAAAGTATATTTATACTTATTCTCATCCACCACACCAAACCAAATAAAAAATAAATTCATAACAATGGCTAAATCATAATACAACTAGAAATAACCTTAATAAGATTATGTATAATCTAAACTTAACTTAATAGGATAATCAAAACAGAATAAGAGTATGAAACTTTACGGTTCTAAAATTCGAGACATCTAACAATATGCGGCCTGTAAAAAATGCTCCCCGCAAATATGCAAAATTGCAGAAATGCACTATAAATTTGATGTCTCCCATGCACATTCTTGATAATATTATTAGTATTTGCATGCATGCCTCTCCAGGGTATTCTGTAAAACCTCAGTTTCTATGAACAAGCAAGCAGTATTTATGCACCCAAAAAAACAAAAAACAAAAAACCAAAAAAGATTGATTCAATTTATGTTCATAGGAAAAGATTATTCTTCATATCAGACATACGTAACAGAATTCATATAATGCTTAAATGAGAACTCTTTAGGAAATATGAATGGCTGACTTACTGTCTAAAACATTATTAGCACCATTCTTCAGACATTAATGTATTAATTAAAGGTACATCTTCCATCTAATATTACACAATAAGCTTCAAAATCTTTACCAGAACATCCTGCAGCCTCACTAAGATCACAGCTCCTTTTCAGATCATTTGAATCAACTGCATAAAATGTGTTAAGCTGCGGTCAGGGTCAAATCCGAAACGGTTTATAAATTTAATGAGAAAAAAATGATAACGATTTAATTAATAAAACAACAATCTGAATTAGATCAGGAAGAGAAATGAATGCTGCACATATGATTTATCAATTTACAATTCATGATGTAACATTTTACCGCCCTGCTGTTAACATTCCGACCCGCAAGGGTGTTGCTGTCGAAATTACATGAAAACTGAGCACATGATAAACAGATGACTTAGTAAAACCACAAGGAACAAGATAAAGCAATCAAACCGCGAATATCATGGGACAGCTACATGCTCAATCCTAACTGCATTTAACTGCAATTCTGAGCGAACAATCAGAAAAGCAACCCCAGGACGATAAAGATTAAAGAGTAATATTTCGTACTCAAAGGGGGTAAAGAAATCAGGCCGACCATAGTGAAGGCACACCAAAATTACCCTAAAAAAATAACTATAGAACAAAAAATTACTAGAACGTGCAGCCCTTCTTCTAACTTTCAATTAAGTAAAAAAGTTCTGCTGCCGAGTCCTCAAGAATTTAACAAAGGGGCGGTAAAGAAGAGATTCAATTTACATTAATCCCAGGTCTTAAAGTACATAAAGACTTAACAAAATGTCCACTAATATGACCTAAGCTACCGTTTGGTTCGGAGTTAAGAAAAAACTAGTTATTCCAGGAATAGGGTTAAGTTCAGGGTTAAGGTGGGATAAGAGTATTTTTTGTGTTTGGTTGAGAATTGGAGTTAGTCCAGGATTAAGAAAAATAGTGATTGGTTGGAATAGGTGGGATAAGAAGGATAGTGGGTAAAATAGTATTTTATTTGGTTGGAGTAGTGGGGTGGGGTGGGGTTACCCCACCCCAAATGGGCTATTCCGGGGTGGGGTTTGCTAACCCCACCCCTTATTTGATTTGTTTGGGAATAAGTTGGGGGTTAAGGGATTATTCCACCCCTTAACCCTCAACCAAACACTAGCTAAGGGAATTTGAAAGTAGATCAAACTAAAAATCTTCTTTCAATCCACAGAGCAATTCTTTTCAGTCTGATTGATGTAATGTGGCTATCGAATAGTTATCTGTTGCAAAACTTGTGAGTGACACCCTCAGTACTTCTCTTCAGCATCCAAATTTATGACAAAAGGGTAACATTTCAAGGTAGTCCCACGTACAATACCGATATGGCAACCTAGTCCTTAAACTTGAGCATTTTAGTCCCTTAACATTCAGATATATTGCAAGTCTATATCTGATCATCACTAAATCTAAGATTTTCCTATAAAATGACTTTCTTCCTCTTCTCCTGTAAATGACTAACTCATTTTAGTGTACTTGAAACAAATTTAAAAAGGTCACTTTATAGGAAAGAGTCAACTCCTCAGATTCTTTAGTGACTAAGGATGGAATTGCAGTATATGAAAAGTTCAGGGACTGAGTTTAAGTGAGAAGTTCAGGGACTCCGTCACAAAAGTCAGTTTGTACTTCGTACAAGGACTATCTGCACATTTGACCCAAAAAAACTATAATATAAGGATGCAAATATGATCAAATACTTCGATAGTCTACATCAATTCTAATAGTACCGAGTGTCGATTCAAATGCCCTATCAATGAGATGATGTGGAAGCACAGAGGCCTTTGTGATTCTATGAGTATAGTAACTCTATTATAAGAAAAAACTGTTGGCTTCTGTATAATACTTATTCCTTAACGCTATTTCTTATAGCAACCCACCCAATCCAATTCAACATCCTAGCCTCAACTACACAGGTTAAAAAAGAAGGTTTAAAAAAACCTCAACTAGGCTCTTTAATGCACCTGTCCTAGCCCAGCATGCAATGTGAAGCATGCTAGTTTATATAAGCCTAGATAATTTACCTTTTTAAGATAATAGTACAACACACTACAAATGCTACCTCTGCAATGTTGCAATGTCCTCTTCAACATCTCCTTGTTAATCGCCATAACAGCGAAGGTGAAGTTACCACAAACTAAAGGGAAAAAAAACCCTCGGAATTTAATAGTATATTTGCTTAACAAAAACTATCCAGATTTATATGGCTAAAGAGCTGTTAATAATTCAAGAATATTCTAATTAGTACTTTCTTATGACCGAATACCCATAGAACTATATGACCGACAACAGGTTGGTAATCTTTCAATCTTCATAAGGCATTTTCCTGCTGAGAACATCTTAATACTTAGGAAGGCTTAGTAAAAAGCAAAAAGGAGCAATTATAAAGCAGAAAAAAGGACGAGCATTTCGTAAATCTCAACTATGGCCAAATTTAGAAATCACTATGATGAAATTTTCAGGAAAAAAATGTTTTTGAGAGTCCTCACCAATTCTTAATCTAAATCAAGAAATCTGGTATCAACACATCAATATTTAGGAGTAGAAGGTAACTGTAATGGCATAAGTTCCAAGTGCAAAGAAATAATACAACTACTGAGACCATAAGTGCTGTCTGGTGAGATAATCGCTATAAAGGAACTGTTTTAACAATTCTCTTCTTACCCTTTTCTCAGGGATTTGAGAGAAAGGAGATCATAGGAAAACACTGTTTTAACCATTGAAAGATAAGCATCAAGTACACACATGCACAGATACTACATTCGTAAGTAATGACCAAACAATTCAGATAGGTTTCATTTGGATCCGACAATAGCATCTAATGGAGACCAGATTCGTTTTATTTTTACAATCTTATATGTAATGGATCCAAACATCCAGTGCACCCATAGAAAATCACATAACCCATAAAGTCAATTATGACTATAACTCTTCAGAAAAAAAAATTACACGTTGACACAAGGACTACAAACATAGCAATGTAAACTCTCAAAAGTAAAATCTTAGACAAAAAAACAAAGAAACTAACTTCATATTTGAAATTCTGCAACACTAACTGTCTAATATATGCATCAATATCCTGAAATAGAGTTTAAAACGAAGGTATCACAAGATTCACAATAAATATATAAAATGAAATAAAGTGTCTGCCTACTGAAAAAGAGATAGATCAATTAAATGACAAGTGGAAACAACTACCAATTTTCACTTTATTACCAGCTTCTTACAAGATATCCAGATGACTATGTCAACACACACACACACACACACATACAAACAAAAAACAAACAAACAAACAAACCAACCTCAAAAATTATAGAATGTAGGGTGATTTTAAAACATAAGACAAAGTTGGCATAGAATAGTTCATCCCTTAAAATATTCCGGCTTAATAGAAATAGGCATTTTAATTCACAAAATTCTATGTCATAGTCAAATGGGGCTATACAGGGGTTTATAAAAGACCAATCTGAGATTGATAAATAGGAACTTGGGCCGAAGCTGAGTTTGCAGGAGTAAATGTTTCTAAGAAAGAAAGCTAGAAGATGGAAAAGTAGGTAACTAATCGAAACATAAAAATCATCAATTGGGCAAATAAATTTGTCAGCCCTCTCTGAAGACCCATAAACAAGCAATGAAACACCTGAAAGAATGCCTTTCCACTCCAAAAAGACTTCAAGAATATCCTAGGAATTTTACTCTACGTACTAGAGCTCCAAATAGGAATTAGAATACATATAAAAAATTACATTATCTCAGGAAATAAATAAAAGTTTCCATGTTGAGATGATTAAAAACTAATGAATTAGCAATTAAGTAGTGGAAGTAGTTAACTAGCTCTGTATTTGGCAAGATTGCATACTAACGTCAACGATTGAACAACAAGAAAAGTGAAAACAGAATGTTTCTAGGAATTGAGAATGGATCAAAATTTCAGCCGCAAATCTACTTATCAGCTACATATTTTTGAGGTTTCAAATCGTTTGCATGGTTCAGAATCAGAAAATTCATGTCCTCGAGCTCCAATCTGTTTGATTCATTATATTAGTTAGTCAATCATCACAAATTGTATTGCTGATTGAATCCTTTTGTTAAACTTGTTCTACCAACTCGTGCTTCACATTTACTTCGTAATATCTTCGAGAATATCTGCACGGGAAAAGGGATTTTTCTTTTATTTCACCTTTTTCAATAGATGAAGCAAACCGATTCAATATTAAAAGAAACATAAAATTTACTCTTTCACAAAGATTGGCTTCTCCTATATGCAGAATTTGTTCCAATACTGGATACTAGAATTTCTTCCTAGCATCGTTATATTCAAAATATCAAGTGCCTCTTCTTCCTTTTAATATTCTACAGATCTTAACTTCTCATAATCATAACAGACATCACAGAATCTTCAAAATGTCAATACCTCTGCCAAAATTAATTCTTAAGAAGGTATCAGACACACAAACCACATAAAGGCACACCTACCAAAAAAAAACACAAATTTATTAGTCAAACCCCCATATTTCCTATAGAAAAACAGCTAATAACAACACCTATCGGTTGGTCTGAGTTTCTCCATAAAAATTTACCTAGCAACCAATCAATCTAACTACAGTCATTTGTTCATCCTATGTAAACATTCCTGGCATCCTTAGATCCAAAAAATGGTGAGATGGTTTCTCTATCACAATCATTCCACCCCCTTTATCAATTACAAGGACAACTCCATAAAGCATTTAACTTTCCAAAGGGAAAATATATAAATAAATCCTCAGAATCTCATGCCATAAGAATCGCCAAATAACCAAAAGTAATTACTACAACTACCACCAAAGAGCCAATTAATTTTTCAAAGTGTTCCTTATCACTCAGATCCAAAATTTCTCCACCATGATTCTACATCACGTACCAAATGTTAACCCAAATCCTGAACTGTCCCTTACGAAATCAATCTTCTAGGTAACAGACTATCTAATGGAGCCAGTCCTAAGCCCTCATCCGTTTAAATAGGATCTGAGTCACATCAGTCATTTCTCTTACGGCTAATGTTGCAGTCTATTATTCGGTTTGTCTCTTCCATTACCTCTTCAATCAATGCACGTGGCACGATTCGCCTGATAGTCACCACGCAGGTGATCGGAGGTGTTAAGACTAATCTTAGACTCTTTTTCCTTTCTCCTGTGAGACGATCGTCTCAGTCTGAGAAAAGAGATCTCAGAGAGATGCAGCTCCTACCAAATATCATACCCTAAGAATTACCACCAAATAAACAGAAGCAATTACCAATTACTACTACCAAAGAACCAAGTTTTACAGGTGCTTCTCACCACTTGGATCCAAATATCTTCTTCCAAACAGATCGAAAAGAGATGACGCATGCAACACACCTGAAATTGGAGGAAACTGGAGATCAATTGGTCTTGGGATTTCCGACGAGAGCAAGCAATTCAGCATCCCAAAGAGATCACAAAGAGATGCATCTCGTACCAAATCTCATGACACAAGAATAAGCACCAAATAAACAGCAGCGATTATCAATTACTACTACAAAATAACCAAATGTTTCTAGCACTCCTCATCACTCGGATCCAAGTATCATCTACCGAACAAATTTCCAATTAGTACTATCAAAAGAGCAATTTTTTTTTTTTTTACTAGCGCTCCTCATCATTCGAACCTAAATATCATCTATACAAAACAGATCAAAAGGAGATGATGAATGCATCGCCGCACCTGAAATCAGAGATGATCAATTGGTCTTGGGATCGGGGATGGGGAAGAGGCCACCCCCCGCTGCGGCGGCCCCCCGGGGCGGGGCGAAGCCGAGGAGCTTCTGGAGGTTGGTGCGGATGCTGATGGAGCAGAGGAAGTAGAGGAAGGGCATGGAGCAATCGGTGGGATCGGCACCAGGGAGGCCGCGGTGGCTCATCTTGAGGACGAGGGGGACGGGGGCGAAGGGGAGCTTGGCGACGGCGCGGCCCTCGAAGAGGGAGTTGAGGAGGCCGAAGACGACGAAGAGCACCGCGGCGACCACGGCCCCGGACTTGAACTTGGAGAGCGAGAGGTCGCGCGTCGACTCCTTGAGGCTCGCCTCCACCCGATCCATCTTCCGAGCCCTAGACGACGACGAAGAGGTCGAAGAGGCCGTCGTCGCCATTGTTGAGCCCTTGGAGGAGGAGGGGTTTGAGGAGGAGGACGAGGAGGAGGGGGTTGCGGAGGAGGGGGACTTCATGGATTGGAGCTTCTTGGAGGCCTTGTCGATGGAGGAGCGGAGGGATTTGTAGGAGGAGGTGCGGTAGATGAGGAGCCACGAGATCGCCTCGCAGAGCACGGCCGTGAGCGCCGAGATCGCCACCACCGAGAGGCTATCGCCGTAGCGGAACGACGAGAACGACGAGAACGACGACGACCCCGCCATGGACGAGGGGGCTAAAGCTGTTCTCTCTCTCTCTCTCTCTCTCTCTCTCTCTAAAAGATATAATTTTATTAAGGATTAATTGTATAATTCCTACGAATATAATAAATTATAAATAATTGTTTTATACTTTCAAATTACTGTTAGAATCCATTAGAAAAAATTTCCATACTTTCAAATATATTCTATATCCTTACTATTATAATCTGCTAGAAAAATATAGTTAACATAAATTAAATACTTAATTCTGTTTAGTTAATGAAATAAATTAATATTTTTATTCTTTTTTTAAGGACATATTTATTATGGTAAAAATATCATTTCACTTATAAAATAAACGGTGCTTTAACGTTAACAAACTAGAGGGACATATTTGAAAGTATTAAGACTTTTGCAAAAACAATATATGAAAGTCGAACTTTATAACGGTATGTTTGTAATTCACTATATATGTAGGGACTTGTATGAAATTAACCCTAATTTTAAATACAAATATAAAAAATAAAATATTAATAAATTTAAATTCAGATATAAATTGTCTTTATCCAATCCGAACTCAAATCTAAAATCTAAAATAATTTTATATTATATAATTTATAAAAACTTATGAATTGAGAAGAATCCTTTATGGCTTACAGCGCCCCGCAACTCGGTTTCGCAAATGCTTTGTTTTTATCACTTTTTTTTTTTATTCTTGTTACATGCAAACAAGCGGCGTTTGGGTTGGTGCTCATTAGATTGGGGCGGTTCGTTCGATGGATTTTGGGATGTGATTTGTTTGTATTTTAAACGCAGGTTTGTTATTTGTTTGTATTTTAAATTTCTCTTTCTTTGGCTGAGGAAAAAAAAATTAATAATTCTCTTTCTTTGAAAAAAAGAATTCGTAAACGAACCGTTTAATTCGGATTTTCAATAATTCGCGAATTAACTAACTAGGGATTCAAGCTGCAGCAACTGTAATAGATGCTTCTGGGGTAAAACAAGCACTCAAAGACAAGCCCCAAAATCATAAACTTAAACGTAGGGATGTTTTCACTTCCTATACTTCTATCTAAATACTAGATTAATAAACCTCAAATTATAAAAAAAATTTCCCTTTCCGATCCCCAAATCAACTGGAGCGAAGAGTTCGCACGGTACATCGATATCGATATATACATTGATTCTGCCGAAATAAGATTAGCCTGTTACTGATCTTCCAAGGTTAACAGCAAAAAACAATTACACCAAAACAGAGAGATAACTAAGAGAAAAATAAGCTGAGAATGCTCCCCGAATGCATATATCTCAGGTTCTCAGCATCAATTCATTTACAAATATAGATATATGCTAAATGCTAACTTTAGCCTCGAAGAGAAAAGCTCCTGCTCCTGGATTTGGGAACTCAAGGCGAAAGATCGGGAGATACAGAAAAGATATATTAAGATACAGTGCGTCCGTAGCACACAGAAGCAAGGTACAGATTCTTGGCCCATTTCTCCTGCAAAATCACCAGAAAAATAAAATAAGGAAACTGATTTTTTCTTTTTTTAAAAAAAAAAAAACTGATTTACTTTTTATTTTGCTAAGTGGCTTGAATGTGCTAAGAAAGTATTTTCCTCACAATAGCAGACTAAGCAGTGTCTTCTGCAGTGCCAAGCATTTGGGAGGATTGTATCTAGGTCTCTCATTTTCAGAAATTTCAAAAAAAAAAAAACAAAACAAAAACAATAACACTAAATCTTTATCTTTTCAAATAAATTCTGTGGCCTCAAATCTTAATTTCATAGAACTCCCAACTTTGGTTGAACCTAACAGTTTAGACATGGATTTCCTCTGTGATGCAGAATCAGAAGCTACAATTTGCAGTGTTTCTATTTTCTAGCTGCAGCGGAAAGCTGAGAAAGGGATCTTATTGAGAAAGCTATTAGTCTCCTCGAGTAGCTCTACTTAATCAGTACTGCAGAAACAAAAGCCAGGTCCCTCTAAAAGCTTTTCTATCTTGTTACCTTGACATGTGTGCTTGGGAATGCAGAGGTCCGAAGAGTCTCCTGGGTCTCATCAACTGGCTTGCGCCTTGGCACGCTAAGGATAAGAGCAGCCTGATCCCATGTGGCGGCCATTGCGGTGATCCGATAACCATTGTCCCATCGCCTGTGAATGCCCTCGCTCGGATAGAGAAAGTCCAATTCAACAACCTGTTCAGACAAGAAACCATTGAGAAAGCATGAGAGACTGCTAATACGTTGAAATGCAAATTCAAGCCTCAACAACAAAATCTTGACCACATTGACAACTGAATCCAGGAACCATAAGGTGTTATAACATGTTGCTGATCAAATGCAAACAAGGGAAAAACAAAAAAGAAAGCAAAATATTTTTTTTAAAAAAAAAAACGGCACAAATTGAAAAAGCGTAATTACACTCTACTACACCATACTTTAATGTCATTTTCATTTGCTTGTAATTTTTTCTTTCAAAGACACCATTGTATTATTATATTTTATCAATATCTACATTGTATTTCTCATATATATCACTAAACAATTTCCTTTTTCTTGTCAATATCTACATAACTGTTGACAAGTTAATTGTTTTAGAAAAATCTAACAAGTTTATTAAAAGGTACAATATAAGAAGTGAAAAAACATCTATAACATACAGTGTAGAATAGTATAATCAAGCCAGTTAAAAACTTCTTTGCTCTTGCGGCTTCCTAAGATATTAGATTAAAGTAGAAAAAACTCAATAAACTGGCGAAGGAATAAAGACACACATATTACTAATGATTGCTAGTATGAACTACAGAAAAGCTTCAGAATAATTTACACGCAAAAAGGTGTTAGAAAGAACAGGGAAACCAACCATATCCGTACCACTTGTTCATACTGCAGGGAAAGAATAAAATGCTTGGAGAGCATAATATTTGATTTCACAAACACTATAAGGAATCTTTGTGCAGGAAATGGAGGTCTTTACTTCGTGAAGAATAAAATATCAGAGACAGATCTGGAAACTAACCTGATCACTGAATCGAGCACTGCGAGACATGACAATACCCCATCGACCGCCAGAAGTTGCCATTGATGTTACATGAAACCCTTCCTTCCACTTCTTGTTTATCCATTTAAAGGGAAAAGACTCACTGACTTTGTATGATTGCTGTGTATAGGTTGTGCCTGAAAGTTATTAGCAGTGTAAGTTACAACCAGAGACAAGAAAAGTCTGACGTGAACAAGAATTGACATCACTGATATAAAAAGTAATCAAGAAAAAGAATAAGATAACATTTTGAAAAGGAATATCATTTCCTTTAAACTAATAGTCGACGCCGGTTGAGTAGGAATCCACATTAAAATTAAAATAAAATTACATTATATTTGCAAGCTAACACATTGTTGCGGTCAGCTAACGTTTTGAGCTCATAACTGACGAAAAAAAGATTTCGTTTTCCTACCGAAATTTACTTCAACTGGTAGCAAAAAAGGTTAGATTTATATATACAGAGAACAACATGACAAGTAAAAAACTTTGAAGATGGTTTCGAGTTATCTGGCAGTATAACAAGCTCAAATGAACAAAAGAAGAGACACCCTTACTAGTTCACACTTTGATCAAGCGGCACTAAACAATGTCGCGACGCTATTGATTTTTACCTTTTCAAAAATTTCAAACACAATTCAGAATTTAGTGAACTAGATGGTAAATTTTGCACGTCCCAAGGACTTCATGGCTCAATAAGATTTTTCGAAACTTACTCAGCAAAAGCCTAAAGATTAAATGTTGAAAGGAAAAAGACAGCAAAAGATTTTATAGTATATCACTCTACAGGTAATAGACAGATGAAAACTCCAAAAGATACAGTTGCACAGCCACGCCAAATCCTGAGAAAGCGAGAGAGAAATACAGCAAGAGATCTCAAATGCTACCAGTGGACTAAAATATGTTTATCATGTTCCCAGCATTGGTGAATTTCTCAGGGATGGCAGAGCAACCCATTATTTTTGAGATCTCAGATGCCGCCACTCAACATTGCAGTGCAAAGTTCTAAAGGGTAATGTTAAGTGCATGATGATCCAAAATTAAAAAAATACTTGCCTTTCGACATCACAACAAGTGAGCTCCCATTAGTAGCACCAGCGACAGAGGTGATGTAGTAGTTCTTTTCCCACTGTTCCATAATCCATTCCTGCACAATTATTTGGTGGGAACAAATGAATCTCAGCAAAGCAAAAAAGGAAAGGAAGAAAGAAGAAAAACCAATGATATGGCATTATACCTTGTGAAAAAACAATGGAGACAATTCATAAACTTGAGATGAAAAGCCAGTTCCTGCATCCATGATGACTGCCCAAAGGTCCGAACACGATGCCACACAACTTATTAGCAGACCATCCTCATTTCCTTTTGACACATGTTGCGCCAAGCGTGTGTCGGCAACATTATAATGATACCTGAAAAGTCAAATCAAACGAACTTAACAAGTGAATAGAAGACAAGCTGTGTCATGATAGAATGAAAGGAGGGGAAAGGCATAAAACTCTTAAAATTCGTTTCCAAGTAATATAAATAAACACTTGGCAAGGGAAGGTCAAGGATCTAAGGTTCATGCTAAAAGCAAAAAAATTCCAGATGGCATTTCTTACTTTTTCAGTTTAACGAAATATGATTTCAAATTAAATCCACCAAAAACTATTAATTATTTTCAAAAATAGGGGCGAGGTGTCAAATGATAAGATCACAGGGAGAAAGCATTTTCTTTCCAACTGATTGAACCAGACTAAATCTTTACTATCTAAAAACACTAGTTAGCCTCACCTCATTCGGTCACAGATAGAACTACTTGTGATTCTATACAGAATAAGTTCTTTTAAACCCCTTTCCCTACTTTCATTTCCACTTAACCAGTTGATTATGTAACTCCAACAGCAGGCAACCATTACAACTGGTGACATCCAGAACAATAAAATCATGCTTGTAGAACCATACATTTTACTGTGGACGATATCGTTCAAAAACTTCTTATAGATTGGTTTTAATCCATATGCAGAAGACCATACCAAACTAGCCATAGAATCGACACACGTTCTGACTAGGAGGTATCATGTAACAAATGCAGAGTGCATTAGTTTTTCTGTGTGATCAATTAAAGCTTAAGCTTCTAGTTAACCATTATCAACTGACACAGCAGCATTTTCAGAACTCAGTTGAATGATCATCCATCAGGTCCACTTTGAGCAAGTAGAAAGAAAGTACTAACGTAGCAGGACATACTCGAAATCAAGAAAGAGACTAGTAAATAACCAGTGAACTCAAGGTTTAAAAGCAGCATAATTGGCTTAAACAAGATATACCTCTGCTTCATAGGGTGTCTCGCATTGTACACTGATATCCACTGAGAGGCCGGAACTCCCAAGCGAATCCTCTTCTTTTGTTGTCCTTCATCCTCTTCATCGGTAGTCAATCTACCACGCTTCTGACCAACCTAACAGATTAACCACCCAAAATTCCATCATTGCAAGTATATAAAAATTGACTAAAATGCATAAAGTTGAATTTACAAAAGACACATAGGGAACAATATATCACCTTTTGAGCTCCATCAGTGTTAATTGGCCTACTTGCAGGATTTGGTCCAATAAGACCATCAAACAACGATATAAGCCTGGGGTAGTTCGGCTCTTCATCAAACTTCATGTTAACGACAATCTCAAGAAATTGCTTGAAGGGAGAAGGGCAAAAGCAACAAAGCATCTCAGGTGATGTAGCCATCTTCTTCTTGCAAACGAGAAACGATTTATTGTCACCCTTCAACAGGAAAAGAAAAACATAGTGAGTTTTGACGATACATTATTATGGCAAGTGAATAGGATGTTCATGACGTTTAAAAACCTGGTATCCTTGCCACGGTAATCTTCCTCTGTGAAGAAAAATGAGTGTATATGCAAGGGACTCTAAATCATCTCTTCTACTTGGAGTTCTTCCCAAATGTGCATGAGCACTAGCATATCGAACAGTCCCTCTACAAAATAGAAAAGTCAGCTTTTGAATAGAATTCTACTAGAATGTAACTTTTGACTAAATTTAGGACTAATTACAAATTTGTTCGCCTGAAATTTGATTCCAATCTTACTTACGTACTCTAACGATCAGTTTAACAATTTAGTTGTCACTGTTTGTTCAGTATAGCAGCTTAAGTCCTTCCGCTAGTCTATATCTAAATATACTACCAAGTCAGGATCATTCACTACTAGAACCTACCTTATAGTAGCTGTAATACCGTCTAACTGTACCGATGATGTTAACACGTACGTCTTTTCCAAAAAGTGAACTAGAGAACTTTATTAGTAATCTTGACAAACTTCAAGGGTTAAATTGGTAAAAGTGATACTCAAAATGAAATCAAGGCAGAACTTCAGCAGCCAGCTTCATAATTAAACCATACATTTAGTAAGAAATGAAAGCACCAATTTACCTGAAGACATCTGGACGTTGGTCGTATTCAACATGCTGCCCAGTTCCATTATCTCTCCACCTTGTTGCTACAAAATCAACAATATGCAATCAATAAAAGAACACAGCATGTCAAAGACAAAAAAGAAAAAAAAAATGTACAGCTCATGTAAAAGACTAAGGGCCTTTTTTGCCCCAGCTGTACGATGCAGTGACATTCAACGAAGTGTTGTTTGAGTAGTGATGTTAGGAAAAGCACTGATTGCATTCAAATTGAAATTCTTCCAACAGCACAAGCAGAAGCTCCAGATTGAGGTTTCTGCTTTTGAGCCTGGAGATCCCATTTCTGCTTAACCCCACAATAGACTAGAGTTGGCTCCAGTTGAAAGCAAAAGCAGAAGCTAGGACCATATGGGTACTAAGCTGCTAACGCTCTAAAATAGGAAGCGTCCATGTGATGGAAAGGCCCACTAATCATCATCTAGATGGACTGAAAAATGAGAATTTACCTAATCCAAGGTCTACAAGATATAATTTCTTTTCTTGAGGAGTTGACGGCTGTCCTAGAAGAAAGTTCTCAGGTTTTACATCTCCATGCACATACCTAAAAAAAAACAACAACATCCATCAACATCAACCCCAAGAAAGAGCTTATCTTCATACAGTCAAAAATAAAAAACGAATATTACAGATACTCAACAATGACCATCTCCTTACCCTTTAGAATGCATCTTTTCCAGAATTGACAGGGACTCAACAGCAATGCAAGCCACCATTTCTGATGACATCCTGAATATTACAAATAAACCAAAAGAAAACGAATGACAACTTGAACAGAAAGAAAGTCAATGGCGATTAAATCATTCTACTTATTTACTGTTATATAGCTGTTTTTCAGCCTCGAAAAGGCCTATCTGTTTTAGAATGTTTGTTCCAAAACCACAACACATGACAAATATACAAAGGACAACAGAAACATGATGCAAATAAATTGAAGATTAGAAAATTTCACATATTATTAAACACTGAGCCAAATGATATAATTGGAAAATAGGGCACATATAGAAAAGTAAAGAAAGGGACAGGAAGAAACAAAGGTCAATGTTTAATCTCAACTGAATTTAATTCAAAACTGCACTATGTTAATCAAACTACAGTGTAGAGGTGCAATTCCCTCAAAACACAACAAAGAAACAAAAAAAAGAAAAAAAGAAAAAAAAGGATTACAAGACAAAGAATAACATCCAGACTTGGGTGCACGTTGCATAAGTGCGCCACACTAGATGCAAGCTCAACATACTGCAGGCTATTAGAGGAGCGTAATAACGAGCAACACAGGATTAAGGAACACATCAAAAATTCAAATTACAAGACTAAGTGTGAAATATGGCCAGGCATTAGAGAGCCCTTTGAGCAACCGAGTCTTTTTGGATTGTTTTACAGCTGTCATTATCAATGGGCAAGAAATAATTTAAGAAATCTAAAAATGACATGATAAACGGGATGATCAGATGCTCACGTTTGCCCTGATGAATTCCATGCATCCCACAAACTAGGTCCCAGCATATCCATTATCTGCAAGTTAGTGATGGAAGAAAAAAAAATTAGTTAAGATTTTAGAAGAGACAAAATACCTGCCGCTAAGGAGCGGCCATAAAACCATAACAGGAAAGAGAATTAACATGATAATAAGGTGATGCACCTTACAAAAATAAATGCAAAAGACATCGGAGTAAACCATACCATTACATAAAATTCTCCCTGCCGCCCTTTATAATGCACCTTAGGCACACCATGAATGCCACCTAGAACACTGTTAAAAGAAAATGCCACCACATTAGTTCAACAGCAGAAAAACAACAACGAGTAGACTTTCTTCAGACAAGAAGTTCCAAACTCACTTGTAAACTTGCCACTCGTATGGTGGACCGTAGCTACAGCCTTTGCTTGTCCTATGCTCAAATTTTATGGCAACCTATTTAAAAAACAGACAACATCAGATAAAATCAAATAAATGTTATAAAATTGAATAAATAGTAGCGACAAAAAGTAGTGGAAAGGGGGGGAATCATGCATGAACTTCCAAAACAAGAACATGCAATCATAAGCAGAATATAAACAGAAAAGGTACCTCTAGAGCACCAGGACCTGCTGTGCGTTCATTGCCTCCAGAGACACGTCGACCAACAAATACCTGACCAAACCCACCTTTCCCCAACTTCCTTTCGACCCGATAGGTGGGAGACCCTCCTACCTGGACCTGAGAAACAGAGAAAGTAAAGTTTAGCCATTGCCCACTTGACTGATAACTTCTAAATGCAGTAATAGTATGTTAGCTTATTACCACATAAGTAAATTTGAAAAGGAAGGCAATGATAGAAGGATCCAGAGGCAAAGAATAGCAATACAAAAGTTTGTCAACTCGCAACAAAATCACACACAAAAACCAAAACCAAAGAATAAAGGACATGGACCCATAGCACAAACAAACTTTAGCATTGGTCTATGATTAGAAAAATTAAGCACTATTTTAAGAAGAAAAATTAAGTACTACCTTCTGGAAGCAGTTAAGAGTAGTGAAACCAAAAACAATGCAGTCCAGATATTCAAAAATTAAGAAATTAAATGAGATAGCAGGGAAGATAGTAATAGGAGAGCATAAGTGTGTAATGTACTTAAGTGAGAGGATTGATATCAATAAAGACAGGCACATTAAAGAAACCGGATACATGTCACCGAAGGGGAGCAAGGCCAAAGGGAGGGAAAAAAGAAGCCAAGAAAATAATTAATAAGGAATGAGAGAGGAAACAAGTGGAGTAATACGGTTTAACATAGTGTTCCCAATATCAAAAAAATGAGTTAAACAAAATACGGGCGCAAAAGTGGCATCGATGTAATGAAATCAAATGAATGAGTTGTCACTTTACTCATAAAGGGGTAATGTTTTAACATGGGAAGTGCCATGAAAAGCAAAATAATGGCTATCAATATGGTTATAAATAGTATTCATTCATAAATCGCAACAAAATTGCCGATGATGCCTTAAACCTATGATGCTCACATCAGCAAGTCTCCTGACATAGGATGTGTGTATAATAGATGCTCTATCGAATGGACCCAGTTTTGCAAGAAAACTCATAAGACAAGAACCAAGCTTTTTTTATTTTCCTTGATGGAGAAAATGAGACAAAAGAGAGAAAAAGGAAGAAATATTCTCCACAAAGCTTGTTTTCTTTCTCTCAAAAAAGTGAAAAAGATCATTTTCATTCACTTTTTTCTATTCTACGTGTTCAAACAATAGAAGAGAAGTCATTTTCTTCTCCTCTTTTCCTCCCCTTTTTTCTTCCTTTTATTCCATTTCTCTTCTAATCTTTTCCATTTTTTATCAAAGGCTAAACCTGGATACAAATATGCAAGAAGTAACGAGAATGAACAAGAATGGAGGGGATTCCTACCTTTTCCGGGAAGGGAACGGTGTTCCCCTCCTCTTCGGCTCCGGCAACCCTATTGGCGCTCAATCCACCACTATCGTTCCTCATCTTCTCCTTCCCACAATCCCCGCCCTTCTCCTCCTCCTCCCCCTCAATCACCACCACCTCCTTCACCCGATCCCCCTCCTCCTCCTCCCCCGCGTTCCTCCCCTTCCTCGGCCTCAACCCCGGCCTCCCCCCCTTCGCCGCCGCCGCAGCCGCTTTCGCCGCTGCCGCTGCCGCGTTCTTCGGGGGCCGACCCCTCCGCCTCGCCACAGGCCGATCCTCTACGACGGCCGCCGTAGGCGGCGGCGCTCTTCGTCCGCTCCGCAGCTCCGGCATTCTCCGTCCAATCCCCGCACCATCTCCTCAATCGCGCCTCATCCCCTCCGCCATTCCAAGGCCCCAAACCCTAGAATCGGCTCCACCCGCGCGATCCCCCCAAATCACCCAACCTCTCCACCAAATCTCTAGGGTTTCCAACAAATCTTACCTCAAAAGAACGATCGGAGAAGCGATTCGATCGCGAAAACCTACCAAAGACCGATCCAATCACGCCGATCCTTCGCCCCGCTCCCTTCTTGCTCGCGATCGCCCGGTCGAGAGCTCCCACGAGAGAGAGAGAAGCGAATTAGGGGAAGCACCGCGACGGAGATTTAGAGAGAGAGAGAGAGAGAAAGAGAGAAAGAGAGAGAACGATATCCTTGCGATTGGGGGAGAAGCGCCCTTTTATAGTAAGCATCGGTGGTCGAGTGCGGTAAATAATGGGAGGTGGGGGGGGGAGTGAAAACGCAGTGTGGTGTGGGCGAGTTTCGCACGTGCCTCTCTTGAGGGAGCGCACGTGCGAGACTTGGCGGCAAAAAGTGTGGCGGGGTTTTTCCGTAAATTTTCACGAGCGCGGGATCGGATTTATGGTGTTTATTAATATTAATATTAATATTTTTTTTATTTTATTAAATTTTTACCGATGAGCCAAAAGTGCGGTGCCGTGCGAACCTGATCTCATCCAAATCTAAAATAACGGGTGCAGCAAACGCATGTTTGTTTCGCCGACATATGAGAAGGCGAAATTATCTTCGTCCGTAAACATGTACTTTTATATTGACCAAATTGGATATAGATATAATAATTAATATATCAGGACAATTGATCAGGGTTGTTTGGTTTGATGTAAAACGAGGAAAAAAAATTTATATAGTTTAGTTCTTGGGTTATAGAAAAAAAAAAAAATTTACGATGATGATTGTTTGTTTGAAAAAAAAAATATATATACAAAAATCTATGTAATATATTTTTTATTATATATAACATAATAATATATTATATTTACAATTATTATATATATATATATATATATATATATATATATATATATATATATATATATATATCCATACAAATACATAATTTGATGGTTGTGACAATAGACGTGACATAATTTTAGGCATCCACGTCTTTTTTTTTTGTCTCTTTTGTCTAGCCTAAAATCTAATCTCCTCTCTATTCCGAGGCGTCTCACCTTCCCAAAAATTTTGGTTTCTTCCCGAAGCGTCTTTTCCTTCCCAAGACAAAGACATTTCCGATGCATCTCTCCTTCCCAAGACAAATTCTTACTACAGAGATTAGCTCCCCCTCTCTCTTTCTAATCCTCTCTCTTTCTTCCTCTTCTATTCTCTCTCTCTTCCCTTCTCTTTATCTTAGCCCCCTCTCTCTCTCCCGCCGCTCGTGGTCACAAATATATAATTTGATAGTTGTGACAATAGACGTGGCATAATTTTAGGCATCCACGTCTGTTTTTTTTTGTCTTTTCCGTCTAGCCTAAAACCTAATCTCCTCCATATTCCGAGGCGTCTCTCCTTCCCAAAAATCTTGGTTCCTTCCCGAGGCGTATCTCCGTCCCAAGACAAAGACCTTCCCGAGGCGTCTCTCCTTCCCAAGACAGCACATTTCCGATGCATCTCTCCTTCCCAAGACAGCTTCTTACTTGATCCAGAGATTAGCCCTCCCCCTCTCTCTCTCTCTAATCATCTCTCTTTCTTCCTCTTCCATTCTCTCTATCTTAGTCCCCCTCTATCTCTCCCGCCGCTCGGGGTCGATAAGGGAGAGCGCAGCGACGGCAGCAGCAGCCATGGAGGCGGCGTCGAGGGCTGCGGGGGCATCGAGGGTGGAGATGTCCGCCGCAGAGGGGAGGACCGGCGCCGCAGGAGCTTCACCTCCATGTCGCGCTTCGTCAGGAACCCCAGGCTCGCCTCCGCGTCGAAGGATGCGACGGCATTAGGGTTGTTAGGGTTGTTGTTGGTGGGGGGAGGGCGATGGATCGACAGAGGGGGTAGGAGGGAAAGGAGAGAGCTGTGGGTCGATGCTGGGAGTGGAAGGCGTGGCAACAAAGGGCGAGTGAGGCGGGCGTCGAGGGGAGGAGGGAGGCAAACGGCGCATCCGGCTCGACTTAGCGGGGCCGCTAGGGACGATCCTGTGGTGAACAAGAACGACGATATCAACGCCACCGCAGCCGCCTTCTCCCGATTCGAGTTCGCCGACACGAAATTGCCGCCACCGAAGGAGAAGGAGGAGGAGATGCGGTGGGCGACGCGAGAGGAGTAGTAGGATGAGGAAGGATGGGAATAGGAGCGGCGGGAGAGGCAGCGGAGGAGGAGGTGTATGGAGGCGGAGGCGCGGATGACGAAGGCGATAATGGCGGCTATGATGAATATGCTCGGTGATAAGTAAAGCAACAACGACGGCGTGCCGAAAATGAAGGATGCGATGGCATCGGCGGCGTAGTGTTTTTTATCCATTTTTTTGCTAAAAAATTAATTTTTAAGAAAAAAAAAAGTTCCAGCACGAGCGTAAAAGCAAGTTACACTACCCCGGTATCCATCGCACTCACACAGCGACGATACAACACAGTACGGCTCCTATAGCTAAATTTGGTAGTGTGCACGCATGACGATCAAGTCGTGGTTTTCTCCTAAGTCAAGTCCAAGTCCAACATGTATGAATTTAATACTATCTAAACATGCTCCAAAATTCAGAGTAAAACATGAAAATCCAAGAATTTGAGCTAAGAATACCTCACTATACAACTATACATGCCGACTACTTGCACTTAGAAGCGAAACCGATGAAAACCCACCTCTCAAGCAACCTCTGGCAGTGAAGAGAGTATCCAAATCAGGTGCAGGAATCCAAGGTGTCTCGCTCAAGTCCGAAAACCCACTGCTGCGACAAGTAGCATCACATTAAAACTCATACTCACGAAATCTGTCCAAAAAATAGCAGCGAAGTAAATATGGGTTTCGGCAAGGCAAACCTGCTCCAAATCTGGCAAGCAAGGGCTCTGTGGATTCCTCTCGCAGTCTAGAATCCAGCAACCCAAGTTTCGCCGCGATCCGTTACTCTCTCATCGGGTACGAGCCAAAATACCGAAGGTCGCCGCTGGGAATCTGCAATTCCAAGACTCGGGACCGTCGACAAACAAGCAAGAAAGATGGGGTTCGACCGGGCAAACCTTATCCGAAAATTGTGATCTTGGGCTCTCTGGATTCGTCTCGAAGTCCCGAATCCAACGAAGCAAGTCTCGTCGCGATCCGATGCTCCTACACAGAGAAAGAGCCAAAACGCCAACGGTCGACACTGGAATCAGCAGCAGCAGCAGCAAAGCTCGAAAATGGAGTAGTTTGAAGTAACCGAAGGGATTTCGGTGGCCTACTCACCTCGACAACCTCCCTGGGAGCAGCACCACGTCGAGGATAGTAAGGAACAACAGCCGCCCGGCCTCCTCGCAGCGTCACAACGTCGAAAGCGCCCTCGATCGGCTCCACGGCGCGTCGTCGACAAAGCTCGAGCTTCTCTCTTGAGGTCCTCCTAGCTACTTGATCAAGAAGAAGAAGAAGAAGCCTTCTCTCTCTCTCTCCTGCTGCACCAACGGCATGGGCAAAAGGTGGTGCCCATACCAAGGTGACCAAAAGTCAACCTGAACCATACCTGTCAAAGTGTACCGGTACAAGGGCACATTTGTACCGGTACAGATGGGTCAACCCGAGGGCCTCCTGCGCAGGGCTATACCGGTATACCCCTGGTGGCTACACCGGTATAGCCATCGATGTTATACCGGTACAATCCCAGATTTGTACCGGTACAGCTCACTGAAAATCTGCTATTTCGCAGATCCTCAGGATACACGCTGCTCTCGAGTTCCCACATGGTCCGTTCGACGTCCATTTCGCGCCGACGCGATCCGAACTTGTCTCATCACTCACCAGAGTCGTTGACAAGCCTCAGCTGAAAATTCAGGTCTCTACATCTCAACCAGGAGGTTATAAAGATGTGTTTAATCATGCATATTCATCCTTAGGAAATGTTATTGAACGATCATTGGGTGTACTTAAAGTACGGTGGCGTATATTACAAATGACACAAGGTTATTCAGTGCAACTCAATTAAAAATAGTGTCAGCAACAATAACACTTCACAACTTTACTAGGATGAGTTCGACGCGAGATGAAGAGTTCAATATATGTGATTAAGATATGAATTATATGCCCAACATCGAAAAAGATGAAAGCAGTACAAGTGGTTCGACACAGAAATTTAGTGGAGTAACAGATGATTACATCATGACCCAAACTCGCAATCGTATTGATGTATCATTGATGAGCACATCTAGATAAATTGTTATCCAAATGGATATTTATTATTATACACTTTTGTTATATTAAATAGTTACTGATAATTTAAAATATTGGCACGTAATATTAATTAGTTTTAAAATTGACTATTGTGAAACAGTATTATAAAATCACTTCAGTAAAAAAATTTGCCAAACAACTTTCTAAAATTATTTCAGCAAAATTACTTTTATATCTGACTCACCAAATGCTCTACAACTTTTAACAGAAATCACTTTTCCAAATTAAAATTATTTTTTAAAAAATTACATTTTCAGAAGCTATGCCAAAAAGGTCGATATAACTATTTGATATTCTTGGGATATCAAATTCCTTTCCGAAAAAAAAAAAAACATTTAGGAGTCAGTTTCAGAACATCATATAGTGAGGGGTCTTCACACATTTTTACCAAACCAAAGCTAGTCTTTTTGCAAAAATTAGAGAGAGCAAAATCACTTTTATATCTCTGACTCACCAAACGCTCTACAGCTTTTAACAAAAATTACTTTTCTAAATCAAAATTATTTTTCCAGAAACTATGCCAAAAAGTTCCATATAACTATGTGATAATCTTGGGATATCAAGTTCCTTCCTTCCCCGAAAAAAAAAAAAAAAAAAAAAAAACATTTAGTGAGGGGTCTTCATACATTTTTACCAAACCAAAACTAAAAAAACAAAAGGAGAGAGAGAGAGAGAGAGAGAGAGAGAGAGTCGAAGGGTGGAGGAGCAAAAAGTGATGCGTGTGTGAGAGGCCGCATTTGCGATCGCAACGACGGAGAGAGGCGCAGCGCGATGGACGCGAAATCCCGCGACGCTCCGCCGCCTCCGCCGCCGAGTTCCGCGGCGGCGCCCCCAGCCGCCGCCGCCGTGGCCGAAACCCTAGCCGCCGAGGCGCCCCGGCGGAGGGCGGCGCCGCCAAGAGGAAATCCTCCTCCTCCTCCTCCGCCGCCTCCGCCGCCGCCGCCCTCTTCTCCCCCTCCTCCTTCTTTTCCTCCACCCCCTCCAAGCGCGTTGCCAAGGAGCGAAACCCTATCCTCCACCACCACCTCCTCCCCCCGACCCACAACGGCCCCCTCACCCGCGCTCGTCCAATACCCCAACAAGCTCGGCTCCGCAGCCACACCGCATAGGCCACCGCCCCCGGATCTGGCGGCGCCGCCATCGTCGGCGACGGACGGGGCCTCCGCCGCCGCAGGCCGCGGCGGCGCCGCCGCCGAGGAGGAGGAGATGGCGGAGGAGCCGATCGTGGACGCGGAGTTCGATGCCGTCCGATCTCGCGGCGCCGGTGTTCACGTCGTCCCCACTTTCGCCGGTAAGTGCTCGGATTTTGATTCACGCTTCTTTCTACTTTTGAACTTCTAATTTCTTTCGGCTCTAGGGTTTTCCATATGTTTTGCTGTTACTATCAGCAAAAGGTTTGGTGCTAAGTAGTTCTCAATTTTACGTGCACTAAAGAAGAGATTCTAACATGCTCAGGATGGTTTTCATGGAGCGCAATCCACCCAATTGAGAAGCAAACCCTAGCTTCATTTTTTAACGGGAAGTCCGAGAAACGGACACCTGAGATTTACCTTGAAATAAGGAATTCCATCATGCAAAAGTTTCACGCCGACCCGAACGTTCAAGTGGAACTGAAAGACTTCTCCGAGCTATCCGTAGGTGATGCGGATGCCAAGCAAGAAGTCTTTGAGTTCTTGGATCACTGGGGCTTGATAAATTTCCACCCTTTCCCGCCGTCCGGGCCCAACGACAGCAAATCCGATGGTGATAATGGGGATGATAAGACGTCCTTGATAGTCGATAAGCTTTATCAATTTGACACGGTTCGATCGTATATTAATTTGGCTCATAAGAAAGCAGAGCCCACTATGCCGGCTCCACCACCCAGCTTGATCTCCGAGACAGCCCTAGCTGATGCTTTGGTTGTTACGCTCGAGCCTTCGGTTGAGTATCACTGCAATTCATGCTCAGCTGATTGCTCACGCAAGCGCTACCATTGCCAAACGCAGGTTAGCTCTTTAATGGTTCTTATGTTCACTTTTGGAGAGGAACTTGTTTGCTAGATTAGAATATCAACTCTTTAGAAACTCCAGAATTGAGTTTAGTTTTGTACAAAACTGGTTGGTCCTGTTCTGTTTGGTTTTTTTTAAGCGATCGAATGGATTTCTGATATGCAGGTTTACAATCAAATAGTGTCCATGAGTTTCTGTATCTTTATGCTGTCAAACTTAGTGTGATAGCCAGGGTTATTAGTGTTGTCTGTAAACATTTTATTCTGTGATAACTAATTGTAAGTTTGAAATGATTTAAATGTCCATGCTTTTCAGCATATCACTTGGTGGTTTAAATTTTCTTCTATGGTTCTGTATAACTTGTCGAAGTCATAAATTTTAACTTCGTGTTAAAGTAAATTAAATGTTGAATACAACCTGATTGTACTTAAAAAAAAAAGGAAAAAATGGATTAATATGTCAGACTTCTTAAAGTGTTATTTCTTCTTTCTGAAAAGATGATATGGCTTTACATCTATTCAATATTGTAGAAATCTTAAGACATTGTAACAACATGGTCAAACTTTAGTGGATGATCTTCCAAAATGCTACATTTTAAACTACAGATTTTATTGTTGTTATGATTGGTATTATGCTAATTGGATGGATGGAGATACCTCATTCGGTATTGCTTGGACAGTCTTATCCTTTGATGAAGACATGCACTGAAGAACATGGTAGAATAAGTGGTTAAAGTATTCTCTGCAAATATCTTCCTATGTCACTTTGTGTACGTATATCTTCCCAATGTGATCCTGTTTTAAAAAGTTTGGGAGAAGTTTGGAGTTTCTTCTTTTGGGGCCTAAAAGCTCATTTTAGCTTCCCTCTACGGCTGATGTTTTAGAGTTTTTGCTTGCCAAATGTGCGGTAATGCTTCTCAGGGTACAGAAGTTATTGTAAAAGCCGTGTGATATAGGAACTTGGCAGAGAAGGTTCAGTAATAGTTTCTTATGCTGTTTTCTGTTAATTTCTCAGGCAGGTTTTGATTTATGTATCAATTTCTCAGGCAGATTTTGATCTATGTATCGACTGCTTCAATGAAAGGAAGTTCGACCCAGGCATGTCACCAGCTGATTTTATTCTTATGGGACCTGCAGAGGCTCCTGGTGCTAGTGGTGCTAACTGGACTGATCAGGAGACCCTGCTTCTTTTGGAAGCCCTTGAACTATTTGGAGAGAATTGGAGCGAGATTGCTGAGCATGTTGCCACAAAAACCAAAGTCCAATGTATGCTACACTTTCTGCAAATGCCCATTGAGGACTCCTTTTTGGATGGCGATGATGAAATTAATGAATCTATTCAAGAAAAAGCAGAAACCACTTCTGCTGATAAAGAGTTGGTTTCTACAACTGTTCCCGAGAAAATGGAAGTTGAAAACCAAGTAGAAGAAAAAGAAAAAGAAGAAGACAAAAAAGAAAAAGAAAGTGAAGATGAAAAAGAATCTTCAGATGTGAAAATGTCTGAAAAGATAGAAGGCGAAAATACTGGAGGAAAAAAATCAGATGCTATTAATCTTCCTGACAATAAGGATGTCGAGAACTCAGGAAAAGCAGATCTGCCTATAAATTCCGACACAGATGATACAGAGAAGAAAAGTACTGATAATATTTCTACTGAAAGTGCTTCTGACAGTGCTGTTGATGCATTAAAGTCAGCATTTCAGGCTGTTGGTTACTTTTCTGAAAACGGAGAGCTGGGTTCATTTGCAGAAGCAGGAAACCCCGTGATGGCCTTGGTAAGTAAAGTTAGTTTGACGAAGATCCTATTTGGTCTGGGTGGAGCTCTACAAGTGCTGTTTGAGTAGAGCTATATGGAAATGCGCTAGCTGTTCAATTCATCAAAATTTCTTTGATAGCTTCCCTTTGCAGCACAAGTGGAAGCTTCAAACTGGATTCTTGAGTTCAGAAGGTCTTCTTCAGCTTCCCGACATAGCAATAGCTCCAAACTTTTTGTTTGGTGCTACACTTGGCTGCTGCTTGTTAGAGTAGAGAAGCTATTCCAAAACTCAAGCCAAATGGGCTTGAGATGCAGCTACCTTCGAAGTGGTTTTGCATTGATTGTAAACTTGCTTAGTTTTCTTTGGTTTGCAGGCAGCTTTTTTAGTAGCTCTAGTTGAACATGATAATGCAATTACTTCATGTCGTAGTTCACTAAAAGCCATTTCAGAGGAATCTCCTGCTATCCAACTAGCTACAAGGCACTGTTTTATTCTTGAAGATCCACCTGGTGATATGAAGAGGTTTATTGTCTTGCTGCCTATAATTGTTGTCTCACTTGATAACACCATTGCAGTTTGTAATGTTCTTTTTTCTTAAAAAATTTTCTTCTTATTAATTCAAATAAATGTACAGCAAAATTGCAAGCAAGGGTGCTGAGTGTCAAAAAGATGAAGATCAAACGCTAAATTTGAATGGCACTGATAAATTGAAGGACAGCAAAGAACAGAGTGAGGAGAATGCTATTTCTCTTGAGAAGAAAATGGATCCATCTGCGTTAACAAAGGGTGAACCAGAGCTGCCAGATGAAAAGGTATTGGGTAATGAAGGCCCTTCATCGGAGGCAGCAATGAACAACATTAAAAATTCTGGTGATCAGAAGGATGCTACTGATGCCAATTTACCAGCAGTTCCTCCAACAAATAATACAAAAGAATCGGTTGTTTTAGATTCACAAGAAGCTGCAGGAAGTGTGGAGAAGAAGATGAATGACTTGAAGTCGGTAGGGGAGGAGAAACCAATTAATGTAGAGGTGGGTGATTTAGATTCACAGGACAAGGGCGAGATAGATACATTAAAGAGTAAAGATACTGGAGCTGCACCGGCTGCCAATGGGGAACAAGAGTGCAAGCAAACAAGTGGACTAGGTTCTACATTAGAAAAGAGGGAGGAGGCTGGTAAGTTTCTTCAGCTTCCTATCTCCAGCTTTGTATGGCCAATTAATAGAATTTCTATTATAGATTTCCGTTTTCACCAGCAATCATGTTGCTGTTCTATATTTGAAGTTACATAAGTGAGTTATTTTTTAGGGATAACTTCAAAAAACCCCCCTGTGGTTTCGCACTTTCTCACTTTAGTACCTTGTAGTTTAAAGTGTATCAATTTGCCCCTATGTGGTTTTGTTATTCTCTTTTTATTATCAATTTTATTATTTTTTTTTCTTAAATCAGTTACAAAGTTAAAATTAAAGGGTATTAAAGTAAATATTTGATAAATCTAGGTGGGTATTTGAAGTTTTTTTGTATATAATTTAACGAAATATTAAGAAAAAAGCTGCCGAAAAGATAAAAACAAAACCACAGGGGGGCAAATTGATACACTTTAAACCACATGGTACTAAAGTGAGAAAGTGCGAAACCACAAGGGTTTTTTTTTGAAGTTTTCCCTATTTTTTATTGATTGGCAAACAAGTGCTTAGTAATAACCTTGAAGTTACGTATAGCAAAATTTATACATGCGTTTTTCATTTATGTATTCATGATTATGTCTCAAAGTTCAGATAACAAAGGCATATATTATTGTATCATGTTTTTACAAACTTTAATCCAATATTTGCTGAATTGTTTTATAAATCATTTTCTACACTGTTAACCATGTGAGAACTACGAATGAACTGTTCGAAACTTTCAACCTAGTTTATGCTTAGGATTGGCTCATGCATCTTACGTGAGATGTGCTTGGCTCCTTTTCATGACGTTGGCTTAAGGGGTTCATTTATAAGATGTTAAGGTGAAAGCTCTGGCATGAAGGCTGTTAGGATCTTTTGATCTCCTCTTGGAGGTCTCTTCTTTTCAAAGGGAAGGAGTGCCTTCTATCCCTTCTTCAGGGGGAGTGTTTATTAAGAAAAATAGTAGAACCATACTAGTGGCTGTTCCTTATGGCTTAATATTCTCCCAGCTCAGTACAAAAGAGAGAAAGAATGTGCCTGTTTGTTGATCACACTGCATGATGAGTTCCTATCCTAATACAACTCCGCATGGAACCACGTGGCATAATAAAATTTATAAAAGCTATGGATCGGTTAAGCAGAACTCTTGGGTTTGAAAAACTTACGATCAGGCAGCTGATCTTGTCAACTTCCCTGTAGTCAGGCTGGTTTAAAGTGAGGCGGTTTGTGCCAAACCCCGTGTCTTGAAGCTCGCCTTGTTTCAAAGGTGTCTTCTGATGGTATTCCTTGTTAAGATTCCATGATGATTTCGTACTCAATTAATTGTATATATTAGAGGACTGGCAGTCGCTTTAGAGTGATGTTATCGTAGAGATAATGCAATTCTAATATGGGTTTGATATTTCTGTGTTTTTGATTACCATTGGCCCCTTAAAATGAATCTTCTGTAGTGGAAGTGGTTATTTCTCAATCAAAGTGAATCCTTAAACTTGATCTGATTCAGCATCTCTTATTCTTTTGATTCAAAATCATCTTTTGTTTTGAACTCTGCTTTTTCACTACTACTTTGCATTATCATTTCTGGTTGTGATGTGGGATTGACAAGTTTGTATAGTAAAAGGCTTGCGGTGGTCTCTTTGGGATTGCATGATAAAGTAGAGAAAAATACTGACTGTGTTGAATATGCACGATCCGGACCTAAGTAGATAAAGTAGAGAAAAATTCTAGTGGTTGACTTGTCTGCCTATTTCTCGACTGATTGAAAATTTTCCTGCTTTTCACTTGTATACCTTCGTAAAACTAAATTTTCTATATATAATATGAAAAGTGCTAGTTCCTAGAAAAACACCTTTAACTTTGGTTGGGCAGTCATCCATCCAGTTCACGATATGACGTTGGTCTTGAATTGGAGAATGAAAATTCGAAAAAAGCAATATTTCTGTTAGTTCAAAGGGATATATGTAAGAAACTAAGTTTTTGACGGTACACAAGTAAGAAACTAAGTTTTTGAAGGGCATATATGAATATTCAGATCTTGCAACTGTATATATGTACTTTTATATCTGTATATATGTAAATAGTTCTTTCCTTTATGTGGATATTGTTTTAGCTTTACTGAATTTATTATCAGTTATAATCTTTGTGGCATGCAACTCTTAGGTTTCTGCTTCTTTTGCTGAAAACAGCTGGACCATTCATGTTACTTAGGATTCACCGATTCACCCATATTTGCTCTTTTTTTTTCTTTCTTGGTTTCCTTTATCTTGCAGGTGAGGGGGATAAAAAAGAAGTCGCATCCACTGATGACAAGAGTGCCAACTTGGATTCAAGCCATGGTAATTATGCTCTAATTAGGTTAAAACGTGCTGCAGCTACTGCTCTTTCGGCGGCTGCAGTGAATTCTAAGCTTCTTGCAAAGCAGGAGGAGGAACAGATCCAGCAACTTGTCTTATCTATTATAGAAAAACAGGTATTTTAGCAATACGTTGAATCAATGATGAATCACTCTAATTCGAGGATGTCATGGGATTTTAAACAACTGAGATAAATGCGAGTCAGATTTATCTCATGATAAAACTTTTCTGTTTTGGGAGAGGAGTTGGGGTAAATTGCACCAGAGCTCCTTTTATAATCATTTCAGTTTGGTCCTCAGCCTTTTATAAAAAGCAATTGGGTCCTTGAACTTCTTAATTTTTTTGCAATTGTACCATTTTGGCTGAATTCCTCCATCAAAATGGATAGAAATCAAGGTTTAAAGTGCCGTGGCATGGGGCCGTCATCGCCCGGCACGATGCGGCACGGCACGCTTGCGTGCGCGATACGCACGACCTCCCATCGCACGCTTCGCACGGGTTTATTTCAGTTTTTTTGATTCCAATAAACTCTAATAATGTTATTTTGATAGATTTAAATAAATAATTATGAATATTTGCTATATATAACTTACTATACTCATAAATTAACATGTATGTAAGTTTTTTGTAAGTAAAATATAACTATACCTGATGTAGAATAAAAATTAAATTGCAATAAAATGATTCACAAATATAATAATTATTGAAATTTACATCTTTACATAGAGATAATTGCTTAATTCCAAAAAAAACTAAAAAGCAAAAGCATCGGGGGAGAGGGGGATGTTTGGTCAAATACAAAAAGGCACCCATCAAATGCAAAAAGACAACAACAAAAAAAAAGAAAAAAAAAAGAAAATGAAAATGGGGGGGAATGCAAAATATCGAAAGGAGGGGGCGGCGGACAAAAAAAAAAAAAAAATCAAAAAACAAAAGAAAAAAAAAAAAAGTGGGCGGCACGGCACGGTGCATGCACTTTGCGCGTGCCGCTTTGTCTTGAGTGGCACGCGTGGGGTGCCGGCACCGGGGTTCCAAGACTCTGCCGTGCCCCTATCTCGGGGCACGGACGTGCCGCGGCGTGCGCGGCACGCCGGCACTTTAAACCTTGATGTATGTAAGTTTTTTGTAAGTAAAATATAACTATACCCGATGTAGAATAAAAATTAAATTGCAATAAAATGATTCACAAATATAATAATTATTGAAATTTACATATTTACATAGAGATAATTGCTTAATTCCAAAAAAAAACTAAAAAACAAAAGGGGGGGGGGGGGTGTTTGGTCAAATACAAAAAGGCACCCATCAAATGCAAAAAGACAACAACAAAAAAGAAAAAAAAAGAAAATGCAAAGTGGGGGAATGCAAAATATCGAGAAAGGAAGGGGGAGGCGGACAAAAAAAAAAAAAAATCAAAAAAAAAAAAGAAAAAAAAAAGAAAAAGAAAAAGTGGGCGGCACGGCACGGTGCCGCGGCACCCTTGCGCGTGCCGCTCTGTCTCGAGCGGCACGCGTGGGGTGCCGCGGCACCCCGAGGGGGTCCGAGACCCCCCCTGTACCGTGCCCCTATCTCAGGGGCACGGTACGTGCCGCGGCACTTTAAACCTTGATAGAAATATACATGTAATTGTCATCTTAACATAAGCGATTTTTGAATTTCTCATATTGCGATTATGTGGGCATTTCCATCCAGTCTATGGAATTTGATGAACAGGGTAAGGGTGCAACAGAATTTATCTGATTGCACCATATGAAAGGTTGAGGACCAAACCGGTACCTCCTAAAAAGGTTGAAGCACAATCCCCCTCGACCGTAGGGCATTTTGTAATTGACCCCTCCACCTTATTTCTTTTTTCCATTTACTCCTTTTCAACTGCTGCTTATTTGGATCTGTGTTTGATCTGTTGATTGGATTATTTTGTTAAAAATAGAACCAAGTCAGCTACAATTTCATTGCTAAAAGACAGGCAAATTTGTTACATTTAGGGGAATTGGTGTTAATTTAACCCTATACTCAATTCAATTACTGGAAATAGCTCGAATTAAAGCACTTAAAAGTTGAGACAATGCCAATCGAAAAGTAGAAAAAAAGTTGAGAACTTCCCTTCAGATATAACCGAGGGATCTCCTTACATTTTATCATTTTTTTTTTCCGTTGCAATTAGCTAAAGCCATACTACTACTGTTGATGGCTGTGTGATATGTGCAGTTTCATAAATTGGAGTCTAAATTGGCACTCTTTGCGGATCTTGAAAACATAATCCTGAGAATAAGGGAACAAACAGAAAGAACTAAACAGAGACTTCTTCACGAACGCTCGCAAATAATTGCTGCTCGACTGGGTCTGCCTGCGCCATCTTTTAGATCTAACCCAACTTCTGTACCGCCGGGCAGATATCCAGCAGGCTATGGGATGCCAAGTACAAATTCATTAAACGTGGTCGCTCAAAAACCGCCTGCTATGAGAAGGCCATGAAGTATGTCTATTTTCTAAGCACATTGAAGCTCAGCACTTTGTAAAGTATTGCTGATGATATCATATTGCTCACATAGTAAGTAGTTCTTAATCTCTGATTTGGTTGATGACATATACGGATAGCTAACTCTTGCTTTTTACTTGACTAACGCATTAAAAATTTTCAGGAGTCAACATCATCATTCTTAAGTGAAGGCTTTGTGCTGATATGCACTGTGCTTCCTATGAACTAAAATGCTCTTATTGTTAGTTTGAAGGATTCTTGTTTTTGCCCCTTGTACATGACTCGGAAGCAGATTCACCGAGCTAGAATGTTGTTTTACAGCGGGTAAGCCATTTCACCATGTAAGCATTTGTCCTTTTTAATGAAAATCCATTTAGGCCCCATGAGCTCTATTTTAGTAAGGACTGATTGCACAAACTCAATTTATGTTCCCATGATATCTCTACTTTTTTTTAATTCTTTAATGTCTTAGTTGTTGCGGTTATACTGACAGTTTTTCTATACTCAACTTCAGCTCCAAGCTCGAAAAGATGCTTGCCTACTTCTATTTTTATTTATTTTATTTTTGAGAGGGGGACATTTTTTTTTTTTGGTTGGGGCCTCTTATTAGGGGGGGGGCGTGCTGTGGTGGTCATAATTATATATATTCAATCCAATCATCTATTTACATAACTAGCCCTTTAAAGTTTTATATTTACATATATACCTTTTTATGTGCTTACAAAAATACCTTTAGTGGGGAGTCCAATTTATGGATGGACGTTGGATTAAATGAGCTTTTCTAAAGAGGGATGTTCTGAGGTGCAAGGGTGTCTCAGAAACTATGTTTTTTGGTGGGCATCTTTGTAAACTCAGATCTAACAGGGAATGCATGTAAATGGATAACTTTTCTGGGGCATATATAGAAATATCACCTTTTCTTCTTAAGTTCAGTTGAGCATTTGACTCCGTAGTGAAGTGAATCAGTGATTGCGAGGATTATTTTCTTCTTTAGCAATATCTTGTTTACTGTTTTAGTATTTGCCTTCTCTTATGAGAAACAGAGAAGGCCAATCTTTCCTTGTTTAAGAGGATTTAGAATGCTTTAGTGTATAATTTTTAGCAGGTTGGCTTCTGCCAATTTGTCAAGTCTATCTTCAAACTTGAGGCTCTTCAGTTGGAATGTTGTTGAAGTTTGAGTAGTGTAGATATCGTAGTTGTCAATATTTGAATATTGATACTTTAAAGTTTAAAGTTTAAACTATGCAAGATGCAGGCCTAGTCAGTTGAAAATCTTCTTTATTGTGTTTGTATTGTTTTTGCTTCCCCCCCCCCCTACAGTTATGGCTGGAAAACTGTGGTTCTTGATCATAGCTGCTCTTAAATTTGTTTGTAATGTGTCTATTCATCAGTTGATAAGATTCTCTTTGCAATCATTCAGAAAGGATTTTTCAACTGTTTTTCGTTAGGTGGTTCAGAAAATAAACATGAACGTGACAAAGAAAGATGCCTAATCTAATAATCTTTCCTGTGCAACACCCATTTTTGTTATTTTAAATATGGTATCCTTTGAAATTCTTCTTGTTTGTTTATTTTCATTTTTTCCTTTACTGTCTTGTTTTAAGTACGGATAGTGAAAGATCTATTGTATGAAGATCCTTTGAGTATATCTGTTGACATGTTTTTTGTGGTAGTGGTGTTTGGCAAAAGACCTCGATTAATCTTTTATATGTCAGGGTTGGATACATTAAACTTTTTCATAATAGATATTTAGCCATTTTAATGTCTCAGATCTGACGACACTAGATTGAAGCTTTGGACTAGAGATTAACCAATAATCATTTGACGCGTCATTGGTACCTGATATCAGCAATTTAGGTATTGCAAACGTAGAGTGGATTTCATTATATTTCACATGAATCAAAACTTTAGTATGCTTGTCTAGATGCTGAAAGTATTTGCGTGGCATTTTCTTTTCTCAAACAAAGAAGAGAGCCTTATATGTCTTCAGAATATATCTCTTTGATCACAATTTATTCTTGCCTAATTTTGAGCTCTTCACCTTCTCATAAAGTAGATTGCTCTTTACGTTAGCTTTTTATGATATAAGGCACTTATATAAGCTCACCGAAGGAAGATAGTGATTAAAGTAAGGCAGGGAGAGCTGGTAATGGCAAAATGCTCTTATCAAACACCAACTGTTTATATCCTCGGTTAATTACAGCAGCAAAAGAGTGAACTAAAGAGATTGCACGCTCCGATGTTTGAGGGTAGAGATACTTAGAATTAACTGTCTATACATAGGAACTAGGTGTTTAGTTTACTAGCTAGGGTTCATGCGAGTCGTAAGCAGTAAGTAGAGGAAAGGCAAAAACCTAAGAGCATGTAAACGTACCGATGAGTAGAAGTATGTGGTTTAACGGAAACTTTGGAAAATGATAATGTTGGTCTCCTCTTTCCTTTTACACCAGCTTGCTCTTAGGAGTAACTTTTTGCTTCGTTTTTTCATGATATTCAGCTGCAATTGCTTTCAATGGTAACGCAACTCAGATCATCAACATCCTTTTATTATTAATGGTATTGCTATCCATGTTCTTTCTCCATTGACTCATAGTTTTCATTTTGGGTTTGTTGTAATGGTGATGAAAAGTGCAGACAGTTTTGAGCGCCGGCTCGCCTCTACCGTGCTTTCTGAGCTGAATTGCGCTCACTTTTAACTGTCTAGTGTGCATATCATTTTAGTTCCTTAGGTCTGTAACATTCTCTTATAAGAAATGTCTTTGTATTTATATTCTTCACCAGTAGCATAATTTGGTGATGATGTTTGTTGCAATGCTCTGTTTCCACTTAAGATCAAAAAATGAAATATGGAGATTGTAGGAAGATTTGTTATGTTTTGTTTGCTTTTGAGTTTTTGGTTTTAGTTTGATTTTGGGTATGCCAGGGAATGATGGTATATGAGAAGGACTGAAATTTTCTGCTATTTTATTTATTTGTTCACTGATTCAATTGTTTGTTTATTCACTGTTCGTTGAAGATTTGTAGTTACCATTTGCTTGAGAAGTGGCTACATTCAGCTTGAGAAACTTTTGTTTTTAAATTGATTTCGGTATTCAAAATTTAAATTCAATAATTTTGATTTTGATTTTAAATTTAAATTCAATTTGTATTTTAAATTATAATTTTAAATTTAGACTTTAAATTGTTATTAAAATAATTAATGGGATCACTACATTAAAATTATAATATTTTAATACACTTTGTACTAGTTTATAATAATTTAAAACAATTCTTACCAAATAGCTTTGTACAATAAATAGCAGTTTTAACAAAAATAACCAAATGTTATGCATCGTTTTCTCTCTTTTTTTAATCTTATTACTCTGTTTTCTACGCCTCATAACTAGGCCAAACACAAACAGGCCCAAAAATAAAGGGAAAATGAGCTTTAGGGTAAGGGTAAAATTGAAGTTAACTTTTTCGAAAGCTTATTTTTTTTCTCTCCTTTTATTTTGAGCTTGTGAAACCTTTTAGACAATGTTGGGGGCTTCTATAGATGATTGAGCGTCATCTTCGTTTACCTTTCACAAGCATAAAAAGAATGTTATTATATTTATTATATGAGTAGGGCTACTATACTATTATGAGTAGTAGAGCCCTACTACTCATAAGTTGTTTTTAATGATGGAGCTTCCGAATCGACGATTCACTAAATATGATCTAGAGTATTTAAAACTTCTAGAAAATAAATTTCGTAATTTTTCAAAATCATAATAAAGTTCATCAAATGGGCATAAAATGAACGGTCGAAATCGAACGACGTCCTAAAAATAGATGATCAGATCCTTCAATTTAAGATCGGAGTTATTGATATTTATCTAGGTAGTGAATAGAATTTTCTATCAAAAATTCAACATATTTCAATTCTTTTACACCGTTAAACTACCAAGTATCCCATATCGGTCGTTAAAAATTGTCAATTTTGTGAGCTTTTGATCGTAAGGTAAATGATTTCGAAAAATTACGAAATTTATTTTCTAGAAGTTTTAAATACTCTAGATCATATTTAATCTGAGTGGATTGTATCGATTTCGATCATCGAAAATAATTTATGAGTAGTAGAGACTTACTACTCATAATAAGATATAGTAAATACTCTTATTATATTGGTTTGGCCCAATCTTCTGTTTTCACATTACAGTTGAACCCACAAGAAAGAGAGAAAAAACGAAAAGTGAGCAAGCATTTATATATGAGATTTGCATCGAAACCATTTTACCAAATCCATCATTTCAAATGTACTTCTTTTTGCCCCCCGTTAGGTTGAAGGGGGAAAAGAAATATGTTTGAGCAACTTGTAATAAATAACTCCCATAAAGAGCACCTCGTACATGGAAATGAAAAAGTAAATTTTTTTTTAATCAAAATAGGGTTCGTCCCTGTCCTTATTCATCCCTGTTTAATCAAAAAAATATAATAAAAAAAATAAAAATACTCTTGTTTTAATAAAATCTAAAATATATATATTTTAGTTTTTTTTTTTTTTTTTTTTAAATCTAACTGAGCTGGAGAGTTTTATTTGTAAGAATGAGGTGCAGTTCAAAATACTTAATTTTATTATTTATTATTATTATTATTATTATTATTAGTGGGAAGAGTTGTTGCCACAAATTAATAAAACAAAAAAGGCAGTCAACGGTATGGGATGGTTCCGCGCGAAGGCGCCAACGACCAACGACCCCCCTCCATGAATAGCCAAACCATCACCAAATCTAGAGAGAGAAAAAAAAAAAAAAAAACCCTAACTATAGAGATTAGAGAAGAAAAGAAACAACATCTAGAGAGAGAAAACAGTTAGAGAGAGAGAGAGAGAGGAGTTAGAGAGAGAGAGAGAGGGGTAGGAAGGAGGTGGTGGTCCCCTCCTCTCTTCCACCCCCTCCCAAAGAACCAAAAAAAAAGAAAAAAGAAAAAAAAAAGTACGATCTCTTTTTTTCTCTCTAATATCTATTTTGTGTAATTCCTTTTTCCCCTCTTATCATTCCCTTTTGATGAATTTTCAGGAGGTGGTTATTTCTCTGCGCGAGAAGCAAAAGTTGTCGTAGGCCGGAGGCGGCGTTGCGTAAAAGAGGGTGGAGTTCTCTCTTTCGCGGGAGAAAACTCCATCCTCCTATACAATACATGGCGTCCTCTCCGGACGCCGCCCCGGCCCCCGACGACTCCTCCTCCTCCTCCTCCTCCTCCTCTCCGCCATCACCATTGCCGCCGCCGCCGCCGCCGCCGCCACCATCATCATCCGCTTCCTCCTCCTCTCCCCCACCCTCTCCTTCGCCTTCGCCTTCGCCTCCGCCGCCACCCCCCCCCTCCTCCTCCTCCTCCTCCCCACCTCCGGCATCGACGCCGCCTCCCGCGACCCCCACAACCCCGCCCAATTCATCGAACAAGCCGTCGCCGTCGCCGCCGCCGCCGAAAGCTACGCCGTCGCAAACCCCTCCTCCTCCTAGCAGTTTCAAAGAACTGCCATTGCCATTGCCATCGCCATCGCCGCCGCCGCCGCCGCCAGCGCCAGCGGCTTCCAGAGCTGCTGCTGCTGGGTCGACGAAGGCTGCGCCTTCGCATGCGTCGCCGGAGGACGACGACAGCGGCAGCAGCGGAGGTGGCGGCGGTGGCGGGGGGTCGGACTTGAATCTGCCGATGATCGTCGGGGTGGCGGCCGGGGTCGGGGTGTTCTTCATCCTGATGATGGTGGTCGCGCTGGTGTGCTGTGCCAGGACGAAGAAGAAGAAGAATGCATTGCCGCCGCATAACCACCTTCACTACTACGATAACTCGCAGCGCAAAGGTATTAATTATATGTGTATGGTTTTTTTTTTTTTTTTTTTTAAAGATAGATAGCGTCGTCTCCGCTTCGTTTATTTTATTTAGAAATAAACTTAGTTAGAAATGTGAATCAATTAAGATTCGAATTATGATGTCAACGCACGAAACTAACGGTTGTATATATTATTGACAGGGAACGACTACTACCACGCGTCCTCTCTCCCCAAATGGCAGCACAACGGATCTCAAACCTTCGACCCCGCCGGCGGGGCCGTCCCGCTGCCGCCCCCGCCCGGCGGCGTCGGGTGGAGCCCGCACGGGCTCTCCCCGCCGCCTGGCTCAGCACATCACTTTCACATCAGCGACACAGGCTCAGGGCCATACAACGACAACTCCGGGTCCCACGGGGCCCCCGCGCTCCCGCCGCCGTCCCCGTCCGTCGCGCTCGGCTTCGTGAAGAGCACGTTCTCGTACGAGGAGCTGGCGGCGGCCACCGGCGGATTCTCGGCGGGGAATTTGCTCGGGCAGGGCGGGTTCGGGTACGTGCACAAGGGGGTGCGGCCGAACGGGAAGGAGGTGGCGGTCAAGCCGCAGAACTCGGGCAGCGGGCAGGGCGACAGGGAGTTCCAGGCAGAAGTAGAAATTATTAGTAGAGTGCACCACCGGCACCTCGTCTCGCTCGTCGGCTACTGCATCTCGCAGGCGCAGAGATTGCTCGTCTACGAGTTCGTGTCCAACAATACGCTCGAGCACCACCTCTACGGTAAAAAAATTAATTATCCCTTTAACAAAAATTCTCTCTCTCTCTCTCTCACTCTCTCATTCAACTTTCTAATTTTTGTAGCATAGTGGTTAAAAATTTTTATTTACTATTTAATTAGAAGAAGGTGCAAGAAAAAAAAAAGAAAAGCGCTTTTAATTATTCCTCAGCCTTAATTTATTGTTATAATAAAATTAGTATAGTTATTCGCGCGATACGATGGATAAATATTATTAGAGTAACCTTTTTTTCTCGTTATCTTTGACATTGATGATAGTCTAGAGTAGGGGTGTAAAATGGCCGTAATAACGCAGCGGTAGAAGGTTTGTCGCCGTTATTAAACGAGCCGAACACGAGCTAAATTAACAGTGTAATCGAAAAATTCAGGCTCGTGTTCGCTCGTTTAATAAGCGAAGCAGAAATTTACTATTGTGCGAAAACAATAAATAAAAAAATAGATTAAATATATTAAAAAAATAAATTTATAAAATTTTATCTATCGACTTTGATCTAATAGTTAAAACTTTATATACAAATAAGTCTTTTTATAATTAAGCTCACATTTATATTTTTATTTTACTAAAAAATAAATAATAAAAATATATATTATATATAATTATTTATTTATATATAAAAATATAAATTATATAAATTATAAAAATATAAGATATATGTATTATTGTGCTTGAAAAATACATTATAAAACGAACAATGTGTGCACAGCTCGTTTCGGCTCGTTATTAAGTGAAATTTGAAAAATTAAACGCCTTGCGACTCGTTAAATGTAACACTAAATGCAAAATGACGATCTCGAAGAGCTTTCGTTTAGTGAATAACATTTGGGCGCCAATCAATGTTGGATTGCCACCACAGTCCGGGAGGTATGTTATATATATATTTTAAAAAATGCGACCGAAAGATTAGGAAAGAAATTAAGAAAGAGGGATAAGAAGGAAAAATGTCAGACTGTTTTATATATATATATATATATATATATATATATATATATATATATATATATATATATATATATATATATATATATATATTCTTATCTTATTAATAGCAAAGTTATTAGTCTTTATCAGTTTTAATTTCGAGAGATGTGTGGTTAAGATGATGTGGGTTACGAATTTCTGCAAAGCAATCTCTAATTATTTATAATGTTGTATCCTTCAAAATAGGCTCTTATTAATATCATCAAAAAGAATAATAAGATGTTACAATTTCTAAACCACTTAGCTAGGCTTAGTATAGCACTTCATCAATCCATTATTATTATTTTTTTCACTCTCTCTCTCTATATATGATAGTTTATTTATTATTGTGTTCATTAAAAAAAAAAAAATGCACAGGAAAGGGTGTCCCAGTGCTGGACTGGCCAACACGACTCCGGATCGCATTGGGATCTGCGAAAGGGCTTGCTTACTTGCATGAAGACTGTGAGACCTCTCTTCATTAACTCTACTTCTTAAATTAAACCTCTTTTTTTTTTTTTTTTTTTTTTTTACCTCGTTTATTTCTTTATTTATTTATTGGCTAAATTACAGATAATCTTCTTATAAATATAAGTACATATGAAATATAATTAGTGTAGAGCTACTACGCTATTAGAAGTATAGAGTATCTAGTGATTTTGATATTTTAACTCTTGGATTAAAAATTATACGGTTGGGATGATTGCGGTCCCCCCAAGGGTTGAGTAGTACTCTTTGGTTCGGGTATAAGCAAGAACTAGCTATTACAGGGATATGTACAAGTATGTGGATAAGAAAAATAGTGTTTGGATGAAAATTGGATTGTTTCCGAGGATAAGAAAAATATTAGGTAGTTTTATATAAAAAATGGAGGTATTGGTGGGGCTAACCTAGAACTACTATTGTCGGATAAAAATTAGCGTTTGGATATAAAGAGGAGGATAATGGTCTATTCCTATTCTTATCCCCTAATCAAACGGTGCTCTAGGGTTTAGTGGTCTCCACAGGATAATAGTATTAATCTAAAAGTTAAAAATGATTAAAGAGGCTGATCTAACGGCAAAAAAATCGGAAGCACGATCCTCTATGCTTCCGATAGTATAATAACTCTGCTCATATAATTATTAGATACTTATTTTATTGATGAGCATGCTGATGATGTAATTTTATTTAGTGCTATTTGTATACTGCTCTCTATAAACATATCGAATAGCAGATATGTTCATATAAAGTTCAACTTTTTATTTTTATCTATACAGAAGTCCTAGCGTTTTTTCAAATATACTTCTAATTGTTAGAATCCGATAGAAAAATATAGTTAATCATTGATAAAATACTTAACCATGATTAGTGAATGAGATAAATTAATCTTTTTTCTTTTATATTATAATGATTCTATTCACTTATTATAGAAACTTAAGAAGATAATTTTCGAGAGGATATTTTTGTATAATTCTAATAGCTGAAAATTTTAGAGGTATATACATGTGATGACAAAAATATCACTATATTGGGCACAAATATGAATATTACTTTATTTTTGTAGGGATAAAAATAAAAAAATTAAACCTTGTGTAGAGAGATATTTGCTATTCGATATATTTATATAAAGCTATATACAATTAACGTCTTTAATTTAATATTAATTTCATATGTTAAATGTTAAATAATTTGATTCGGTCTTCGGTTTCGGGTATGGATTTTTAGTTTTTTTTTTTTTTTATTCTAAGTTTCGACTTTTTATTCGGGTTCAGTTTCGGATTATATAATATGTGCTACATTAGTTGTTCATTTACTATATCTAATATTCATCTAATTAATAATTCTTTAATTTTTTTATTGAAGGTCACCCTCGAATCATCCATCGCGACATCAAAACCGCCAATATTCTTCTTGATAATAAATTCGAGGCTATGGTAAAAAAAAAATTTATTGATTAATTTATGCATAAAAAATTTAAATAAAATGAATTAAAAATTAAATTCATGCAATTATTTTTTAATTTATATGTATGTATTTTAAATTGCGATTTTAGGTTGCTGATTTTGGATTGGCCAAATTATCTTCTGACACCAACACCCACGTTTCGACACGTGTGATGGGAACATTCGGGTAATTTTGTATTATTATTTTTTAAAAAAATATAAAACTTATCTGAACTGTAGCGCATTTTTTATGAAATTTTATACCAGAATTTTAACTTTTTTATAGAAATATTTTGGTATCTCCCAAAGATAATGAAAGGTAAAAACATTGCAAACTTATTTGAACCATAGATTATTTGAATTGACTATTTAACTTTTTTTTAATTTTGATTTTACCATATAGCCCTTCAATTTGTTTGATTTAAATTAGTCAACAGTACTTTTTTAACTTTAAAATTTAAGTTAATTTCTTATTTTTAATAAAATTATTATTCTTATTAAACCTGTAAAGATAAATATCATATTTCAGTTTTAAAGTCAAAGCACTATTGACTAATTCAAATCAAACAAACTGAAAAATTAGATAATAAATTAAAATTTTGAAAAATTAAATAGTCAACTCAAAATTATTCATAATTCAAATAAGTTTTATATACGTTTGTTTTAATTCTTTTAGCATGAACTATTAAATTTAACAAAGAAGAAATTTTGAGAAATTTTTTGAAATTGAAGGACACATTATATTAGGTGATAAATCAACATTTCCAAAACTTAGGTTAACCATTTTAAAATGGGTTATAGTGATGATAAGATAAGATCTATAGATTTTTCCCTCTTCTAATTTTTTTTTTCATATAATAATAATTAGTAGAGGAAAGTTAAAATTGTTTCCCTCTTCTAATTTTTAAAATCCGTCGGATTCGAATTTTTAAAAATTCGCTTCGAATCTGACCCGTTGACACTCTTACTTTTGATCTAGTGTATGTACTTAATGATATACTTACTCTGATCATATATAGATACTTGGCTCCTGAGTACGCGTCGAGCGGCAAGCTATCGGAGAAATCCGACGTCTTCTCGTTCGGAGTGATGCTCCTCGAGCTCATCACCGGGCGGCGGCCCGTCGACAACACTCATACCTTCATGGAGGATAGCTTGGTTGATTGGGTGAGCACCGCCGCGACTGTTCTTGCTTATTTCGATAAGTCGGATTCGAAAGTACTGTTGCGAAAAAAAAGCTCATCGGTTTGCAATTCAATCGAGTTTGGCTCAGTTTTACTTCTGTTCGAGTTCTCATGAATCGAGCTGGGTTCAGCTCGCTCGAGCTCAGTTTAACCGTTTTCTGATATTAAGCAAGTACTTTACTTGGCTCAAAAGTGTGGTGAGTCGAGCTCGAGCTTATTTTATGAAACTCGAACTCGAGTCAAGCTCGATTGAATCGAGCTCGCGAATTTTGTTCATCTTACAATTGAACTCGATCGATCTAGGCGAGGCCTCTTATGATCCACGCGCTGACTGAGAACAACTTTGAAGAGCTGGTCGACCCGCGGCTGGAGAAGAACTACGACCCGACGGAGATGCAGCACATGATCGCGAGTGCCGCCGCTTGCGTTCGCCATTCCGCTCGACGGCGCCCTAAAATGAGCCAGGTACATGGATGAAACATTCTCCAAAGCTTATTCTAACATCTTATTTTTAGATTGGATTAATTTTATACAGGTCGCTACAAACATATGAATTACAAATATATCTCTACAAAGTTCAACTTTTCTATATTGTTTCTACAAAAATTCTAATGTTTTCAAATGCGTCCATACTGTTAGAATTCGTTAGAAAACTTTAGTTAACCATAAATTAAATGCTTAACTCTGATTAATTTATAAGATAACTTGACATTTTTGCTTCTCTTAATTATATTATACTATTGTGATTTTTAAAGGGATATATTTGTGATGACAAAAATGATATTTTATTTAAAATATAAACAGTTATATAACGGTAACAAAACCAGAGGTACGCATTAAAAATTATTAGAACTTTTATAGAGACCATATATAAAAGTTGAACTTTGTAGAAATATATTTGTAATTTACTATATTTGTAGGGAGCTGTATGCATTTAAACCTATTATTTTCAACTTTTTGTGATTATACGATTTTTTATCATCCAAATTCTACAATATAACAATAGGAAATAATGCTGTTAAAAAAGTACTACATAAAATAGTGTGGTACTATAAAAAAAAGCTGTAGAGTGTTTGATTGATTTTATTATAAAATTTTATGTAGAAAGTTGTTTGGTAAAAACTCAACTAAATTATTATAAAATAATATAAAGAGTATTAGAAAAATATAAATTTAATTAAATGGTCCCATTATATTTTACCCTCTTAATTTTTTATTCTAAAAATTTAAAACAATTGGTCTAAATTAACAATTTTATCACAATTTTCAAAAATTCTATAAAAGTTATTATTCTTGATCACTCGTTAGCAAATAAATTAACTTGTGATAATTAATGACCAACATTTAATAAAATTATTATATTCAATAATAATTTCTCTTAATTAACTATAATAATTCAAATAGAAAAAATAGAAATTAAAGAGATGTTAATTAAAAAAAATTAAAGATAAGAACAAAATTTAATAAAATTATATATATATATATAGAATTGAGCTCCTATGCTTTTAAAAGTACCATGTCATTGGTGCTTGTAAGTTTTCGGCCCTTAGATTAAAGGATGTGCGGTTAGGACTTAGGATGATGTGGGCCCCCTAAGGTTGAGTGGGTAGTTGGTTGAATAATATAATCAAACGGATAAAAATGATCAAAGGCATCGATCTCACGGTAAAAAAATTACAATCCAAGTGTTTGGTCTTTTACAAACCATATGTGAGACTCTCTCTCTCTCTCTCTCTCTCTCTCTCTCTCTATATATATATATATATAGAGAGAGAGAGAGAGAGAGAGAGAGAGGAGCCCGCAATTTGCATATAAAACACTAAGAAATTTGTTTGGTTGCATGCATTTCCATGCATTGCGATTGAAAATGTATGCATCTATTAATTTTTTGTTTGGTTTGGTGTATTGCATCGTACGAGAAGGCCCAATGCGTTAGCTTGGTATTGCAGTCAAATTGGCCGTAGTACAAACTGCAGCAGTTGAGCTTGAGTCAGCTCACCCATTAAAAAAATAAATAAAGTGTAATTTTTTTCATACACTTCTTTTTTATTTTTATTTTTCAAAAATACATATTCATGAAATCGATAGGATTTAGCAATGTCCGTTAGGGTCAATAAATTTTTTTTCATATGCTTCTTATTTTTCGATTCGTTAGTTTAATAATATCTTAATTTTTATTTTGAACAAATTTATAATATATTTACATTTAAAATTTATTTAATTCATATATAAATTTATAATATATAAATTATATATAGATATATAAGTTTTAATTAATATTTAAAATATGATTACGTTATGCTCAGAAGAGGTAATCTCACCTTTCTATCTAAAAATTGATAGAATTTACAAATACAGATCTCAACTGCAGACTACCAAACAGAAGAAATATAATCACGACGATTACTGTATAAAACCAAACAGAGTAGGTGTAATTATAACTGCAGCATTTACAACTGTATGTACTTCCAACTGTACTGTTTTTATAACTACATCTAACCAAACGGTCCCTAAAAGGAGCATTTGGTTGCACGTAATTGCAACTGCACTGTAGTTTTAACTGCATACAAATACAAATTCGGTGTTTAATTTGATATATTCAACTTCAACTTCTGCAGTAGAAACTGCAGGAGGAGGCCCAACTGTAACAGTTAGAACTACGCCCTAATTTGGTTGTAGTTCCAATTGCATGATTTGAAAACAATAATTTTAAATAAAATATCTGCTTACATTCTTAATTATTTTTTAAACAAAAAATATTTTTCTTTTTTCACATTTAATGTAAACTCACCATCATATACATAAAATGATAAAATTTAAGAAGTTATTTCTTAGCTAGGCCAAATATGACAAAAGCACAAAGATTACAAAGTTAACTCTGCGAATGTGGCATTAAAACCTAGTAACTATGGTGTATCTTTTTTGAGATAGTATTTAATATATTTTTCCAAACTTTAATAATAATTTATTTACTCTTGAGAGACAAAAATAACTTTATTGATTTTAAAAAATTCCATTTTATGTAGAGTTTACTAATGAGATCGGGTTTAAAAAGATATTTTGATGCATGATTTCAGAATAAATTTGAAAATTTTAAATAGTAATATACCGGATAATTAAACAGAAGTCTATTTTTTCTCTTTTTTTTTTCGAACAATTTTGTTTTATATAACAGGTTGTTCGGTCGCTGGAGGGCGACATTTCGTTGGAGGACTTGAACGAGGGGGTGAAGCCAGGCCAGAGCACGTTCTTCGGCTCGAGCTCGGACTTCGAATCGAGCTCGTACAGCTCCAACATGCGCCAGTTCCGCCGCATCGCCCTCGGCAGCGGTGAGTTCAGTAATGAGTACAGCGGCCCCACAAGTGAGTACGGCCTCAATCCATCGGAATCCAGCTCCTCTTCTGGTGAGATCAACACTAAACCTAACACCGCCACCGGAGGAAGCCGACGACATTAGAAAGTAACCAATGTTTTGAAATCCAAATTGGAAACTTTGAATCGTGAAATTTCAAGTTCATTTTCGATTCGGTTTCAAATTTGAACACTGTCGTAAAAGACTTATCTACCGCTCTTTGAAGAAAACAAAGGCCTACAACTCCATATACAGCTCAGCTGGTGTACTATTAATAGTATATGACTAGCGTATGTCACAGATTTTTTTAACCTATTTGACTCCAGCTCCTCTGGTGAGATTAATGCCAAAACCACCACCGGAGGAAACCGCATTAGAAAGTAACCAATGTTTTGACAGCCAGATTGATAAATTTTGAATCATGATATTTCAAGTTCATTTTCAGTTCGGTTTTAAATTTTAACACTGTCGTGAAAGACTTAGCTACTACTCTTTAAAGAAAATAAAGCTCTACAACTCTATATATAACGTAGCTGGTATACTATTAATAGTATGTGAATAGTGTATACTATAACTTTTTTTAACCTATCTGACTCCAGCTCCTCAAGCGATATAAATGCCAAAACCACCACCGTCTCTGCCACCACCAGAGAAAGCCGGCGGCATTAGAAAGTAACCAATGTTTTGAAATCCAAATTGAAAAACTTTGAATCATGATTTTCAAGTTCATTTTTGGTTCGATTTCAAATTTTAACACTATCGTGAAGAACTTATCTACTACTCTTTGAAGAAAACAAAGCTCTACAACTCTATATATAGCTCAGCTGGTGTACTATTAATAATATATGGATAGTGCATAGTACAAACTTTTTAACTTATCTGACTCCAGCTCCTCCTCTAGGGAGATCAACACTAAAACCACCACCACCACCGGAGGAAGTCGATGACATTAGAAAGTAACCAATGTTTTGAAAGCCAAATTGGAAAACTTTGAATCATGATATTTTTGAGTTTATTTTTATTTTCATTTGAAATTTTAACACTGTCACGAAGGACTAATCTACCACTAATTGAAAAAACAAAGCCCTATAACTCTATATTGAATTCACTTGGAGTATTATTAGACTAAAATACAAAAAAGAAATTGTAAGTATCTTCTTCTTCTTCTTCTTTTTCTGACTTTTAAAAGCTATATTTGACCACATCAAAATTTCAAATTGATACACTTAGCCCCCCTCTTTTAGGGTTTCATCACGGTTCTATTTATTTTATACAATTTATACCAAAAATGCCTCCTATAATAACATGAATTCAATAATTTTTTTGTCTAGAATAAGCATGCTTTCGCACCATCCATATTTCATATATGCTCTTGCAAGAAGATCAAGTGAGTATTTGGATTAAGATTAAAAAAAAAATGCCATTTTAATTTTGATGTACCTCGATGTTAAGAAAGTAATGGAGAGGACCAAAATCTTTTATTACAAACTGGATGCCAAATTCATGAATAACATTATGAATAAGATTATTACTATCAGTAATAATAATATTACCTATATATATAAGAAGAATAAAAATTCTATTATGAAAAGTATGAATAAAAAGAGCCATGATATCCCAACACTAGTAGATATGCTGTGAAGCGCCAAACTAAGCATGAGGTGCTTATTTTAACCTATAAATCCATTTATTGAGTTTACAAATATAACTTAAAGTAAGAGGATTAATAAAATCGGGAGGTTGTTGCATATATACTTTTTTTTTTTTTTCGTAAAATGCCATTCAACGAGGCATTGTGGGCATCTAGTTAATGAATAGGCCATTCAAAATGAACAGCAATAGCCAACACAATTCAAATGATGGAAGGTTTGGGAATAAAATTAAAAGTTTCACCGTAATCAAGTGCAGGTTGTTGATGATAACCTTTAGCTACCAAATGAGAATGAGGTTGTTGATGATATCTTTCAAGACTACTGTCATTCGAGAATCCAACGACAGCCAACAACATTCATAGTTTCATACTAGGAGTAAAGAGGATAGGAGACCATATCCAACATTTTTAGGGTAAATTGCACTGTTGCTCCTTGAACTTTTGGCGGAGTTTCACTTTACCCCCCAAACTCTTAAAACGGTCATTTACCCCCCTATACTTTAATATTGCATCTTGTTGCCCCTTCCGTCAGTTAAAGTTAACGGAGCTGAACGGGAGTTGACGGAAGGGTTAGGTTTTGGCGATTTTTGGGATGCAAAAACTATGGGAAGAAGAGTTGGAGGGCATAGAAATGGAGAAAAAAGAGTTTTTAAGGAATAAAAGTGAGTTGGTTGGAACAAGGGACAATATAGGCGGTAGATTTTCCGCCAAAATCTAACCCTTCCGTTAACTCCCGTTCAGCTCCGTTAAGTTTAACTGACGGAAGGGGCAACAAGATACAATATTAAAGTATAGGGGGGTAAATGACCGTTTTAAGAGTTTTGGGGGTAAAGTAAAACTCCGTCAAAAGTTCAGGGGGCAACAGTGCAATTTACCGAACATTTTTATAGTGCATCAACTTTGGCAGGCATTGCATCTCTCTACTTAATACTTTTTAAGGCTTGACTATAACAAAGTAGGTTCCATGTCTATAAATATTGTATGGAATTGAAATACAATATCTATTTTTATAAGTTCGAGAGTAGAATTTGATCACATCAAAAGACCAGAAAGGTCTAATTAATTAAAGCTTTAGAAATGTAAATGTCTATAACAAAATATTTTATTAGTTGGTAATGATAACTAATGAATCGAGCTTTTGTGATACCCTAATAGTCCCACATCGAATGGAAATGGAGTTGTTATTGGGTTTATAAGAGACTTAGCACTAGTAATAATAACTGAGCTTAAGTATTTTGGGTCGGTGGTTGGACCCAACGAGTTATTATTGCTAGTGGGTTGGGTCGTTACAGCTTTTGAGTCAGGTTGGAATCCGGCCCAAATCCAAATTATTATTAGATCCCACGCTCCGTTCCACCCCTACTTTGATTACATTTGTAAAATATGTTGAAATATAAGCAACAATAAAAAAAAATTCCTCATAGAGAAAAAGTGCCCTCTATGAAAGGAATAGTTTTTGAAGGAATAATTATATTTAATTACATAGATATATCCCTACAAAGCAACAGAGTCACAAATGTATTCCAAAAAAAATTATGTTATCTCAAAGATGTTGGTTTTTTTCTCTCTAATGTGACCATCTAACCAACCTTCAATGAATATCTTTTATAGCACATGTAAATGCTAATCTATTTTTCATCTTTAATATTTTTGAACTAATATTCTTATAATATTTTGTATCATTCTGCGTGAAGGGTCACGCTTGTTTATTTGCCTATAATAAATTTTTTAGTAAAAAATGACTGCCAGTTGACCGCAGGCATGTCCAGATAATTTTTTTTTCCATCGCTATTTTTTGATAAGTTAATGATTTTGGAACTCTACTTCCTTTTATTAAATTTTATTTTATAAAAGCTTTTTACACTATTATATAAGAGGATGAAAAATAAATACACTAGTTAATTTATTTTTTATTTTGTTCTATCTCTTACTCTCATGTAATTGACTTACCAACAACTTAGAGCGAAGTTAATTACAGCAAATAAATTTACCTTAACGTTTTACCATGCTCGAACCATAAATTATTAATTTTACAAAATATTTTAAAATTAGCTATACTTTATAAGGAAAAAATGGTCACAACAATACAAAATAACAGCCAACTAAGGACAATCAATATGCAAAGATAAATTTATATATTTTAAAGATTTTTTAAAAATATTCAATAATTAAACTTCATAAAAATATATAGTGTGAGGCTATCTTTATCGAAGCATGGAGCCTTAGTCTTCATTTCGTTTTTCGATGTTGTGACTTTTGAATCGTCGATCGGCTCCGTTAAACTTGATCTAGAGTATTTGAAGTAGCTAGAAAATAAATTTTATGATTTTTGGATATCATTTGCCTAGTGATCGAAGTGCCTCAAAATCAATAATTTTAATGGCCGTAGTGAGCCGTTTGGAAGTTTAACGGTGTAGAAATATCCAAATCACATGAAATTTTGATAGAAAATTTTTTATACCATATAAAACAAGATCAATAACTTTGATCTAAAATTTTAATGTCATATCATTATATTTTGTAAGATTTTTATTTTCAGCCGTTGATTTTGAGCCACTTTGATCACTAGACAAATGATATCGAAAAATCGTAAAATTTATTTTCTAGATACTTCAAATACTCTAGATCAAGTCTAACGGAACCGATCGTCGATTCGAAAGTCCGAACATCGAAAACAAAGTAGAGACGAGCCCTCCGCTCGATAAGATAAGTAGCCTTACTCAAATATATATATGCAACTTTTTTGCAACATCTATTATATGAAATCGGCTCTAAGGGAGTGTTTGGTTCTTTGGAAAATTGTGAAAACTATATTTTCAAAAAAATCTTGAAAAATATTTCCATCCATCATTTTTATTTTTTAGATTAAGACTTTTTTTTTTATAAAATTCAATACTTTTTTTTAAAAAAAATTATTTTCTTTTATAGAAAGCTAATTTTCTCATATATTCTTTTTAGAAAACCAAACCGAACCAAACAGCCCCTAACAATTAAACCCTTCTGGAGAAAATGTTTCGGTTCATGGGTGATGACGTGGTGCACCAGTTCCAGGTAAGGCACCCCACTCCCTACTCAGTGTGGAGTTTTATATCGTTCCTCTCCGCAACTCAAACCCCGCACCGAGGAGCCCTCGATCGCCCTCTCCCCTCCTCCCCGACCCTGTTCGTAGACCCTCTCCCCCTCTCCTCTTCCCCTCTCCTCTCCCTCTTCTCCCCCCGATCTCCTCGGATCTCGCGGGTTCCGCGGCCATGGCGCAGCCCCTCGTGAAGAAGGACGACGATCGCGACGACGAAGGTCGGTTTCTTGCCCCTCTACCCCTCCAATTCCACGTCCCCTTCGTAGATCTCGGTTTCTCTAATGTTTCCCCCGTGGATCCACGTTTCCGCGGGGTTTTGATGCGTCCTTTGCTCGGAAATGGCCGAACGCGATCTAGATCCGCGGCGTTCGGATCTGATTTGTCGAAATTGTTCGGTTTATGTGGTGGATCTGGTGTGATCAGTGCGTTTCTAGTGTTGGAGCGATGGGATTAGGGCTTATTTTGATCGTTTCTTCTGCATTGTAGTATCTTGGTTCGGTAGATCTGGCTACTTGCGAGATCTCGGTGGTAGGAATGTTGTGTGGAGTTTGTTCTTATTTTGATATCTATTGCAGCGGATTACTCTCCATTTCTTGGAATTGAGAAGGGCGCGGTGCTCCAAGAGGCCCGAGTGTTCAATGATCCCCAGCTCGATGCAAGGAGATGCTCACAGGTCGGATTCGATAGCTTCATCTCTTAGTGTAGCATTGACCGATGCAATTTTATGCTTATTTGTATTTGTATTCAAATTTGTGTAATTTGTTAATTTAAAATATTCGCAGGTTATCACCAAGCTTTTGTATCTACTTAATCAAGGGGAGACCTTTACGAAGGTTAGATTCGGATTCAATTATTCTATTATTGACTAGTTTCTTCTTCCTGCTATTATTATGCATTTATGAAGCCATTGTGGTGGTCTTTTGGAAATTCTAGGTTGAGGCGACCGAAGTTTTCTTTGCTGTAACTAAATTGTTCCAATCCAAGGATACTGGGCTTAGAAGGATGGTTTATCTAATGATCAAGGAGCTTTCTCCATCTGCTGATGAGGTTGGATAATCTCACCTGTTTATGCTTGGATAGGAGAACTTGCTTTTCTTTAGATTATGGAGGGAGTAAGCAGTTGGATATTTCTTTGTAGGTCATTATTGTCACCAGTTCGCTGATGAAAGACATGAACAGTAAGACCGATATGTACCGTGCCAATGCTATACGAGTTCTTTGCAGAATTACTGATGGTACTCTTCTTACCCAAATCGAGAGATACCTAAAGCAAGCGATTGTTGACAAGAACCCGGTTGTTGCTAGTGCTGCTTTAGTCAGCGGCATCCACTTACTTCAGGTAACTTTTTTCCCCCATCTCCTAAGCAAGTGAAGTATTGTTTTGTACATTGTATTACTATGTGTTTTTCTCCAATATGTCTAGACAAATCCAGAAATTGTGAAAAGATGGAGCAATGAGGTTCAGGAGGCTATGCAATCAAGAGCTGCTCTTGTACAATTTCATGCTCTTGGTCTTCTTCACCAGGTTTGTGAATAATTCTTTGAGATTTTATTATATATTGATGTGTTGTTAGTTGTTACCAAATGTCAAGCGGAGGATTCATCATTTCATCCTATTGTAGGAAAAATGCACTCGATTTGTAATATTTATATGACTTGAGACATTACGTTTATGGTCATTCCACGACCTTGGAACTGAAGTAACTCTTCAGATCAAATCCTTTATATCGTGAGGTGCAGAAGATTAAAAAAAATCTGCTATGTTTAGTGGAAGTTATGTAATCTGATTCTACATGTTAGTTAGACACAGGGCACTCCAATTTTATATGTAATTTATTTTTTGTCAGAATAGTGGTAGTAGGTATGTGTGAACTGATTTTGAAACAAACCGAATCTAAATATAATCTAGTGCATTGAGTTTAATCTGCTTTTCTTCTATTGTAGAAAAATATCACCTAATAATAGTGAAGAAATATCTCGTATTACCTTTTTTAAGCGATTACAGAATGCTTAGTCAATTTCATTTAATAAACTTTTCTATAGTATACCTCCATTATAGTTTCTTAAATGTTTTCTTTTTGTTCACAGATTAGACAAAATGACCGCTTGGCTGTTAGCAAGCTGGTTACCAGTTTAACAAGGGGTTCAGTTCGCTCACCTCTTGCCCAATGCCTGCTCATTCGATATACTAGTCAGGTATGATCAACTGATTCTTCAAATGACTTACCTGAATAAGTTTCTGAATCTCAAGGGGTATCTTGCAGGTCATTCGGGAGTCAAGCACGAACTCACAAACTGGGGAACGGCCCTTCTTTGACTATCTCGAATCTTGTCTGCGGCATAAAGCAGAAATGGTGATATTTGAGGCTGCGAGGGCAATAACGGAGCTAAGTGGTGTCACCAGCAGGGAGTTGACCCCTGCAATCACTGTGCTGCAGCTGTTCCTGAGTTCATCCAAGCCAGTCCTTAGATTTGCAGCTGTCCGCACACTCAATAAGGTTACTATTTCATCAATATTTAGCATTCAGAACTCTTTTTATTCAATAATTTATAGATCTCTAATATATAATATTTTTTGTAATGTGATCTTTTTTTTTCCGTTTTGTCGCACTCAATAAGATTATATTTTGAGTATGGTTATCCATAATATCTCTAAAACCATCTCCATTAGTTTTAGTGTTTGAAAACCTTATTTTTCTTCCTCACAAAGTTCTTCCTTACTGAAGACTCAGGATATTAACCAAACACTACATATGCCTTTTGAGTGTACCATATCTTTATTCTTCTTATATCTCTTGTAAAAATAATGTTGCCTTCCCTATTTGCCTTCCCTTTTTGCCCATTTACATATTGATGAGAGTTTGAAGAAAACCCTAGGGTGAAGGAAATGAATAAAAAGTTAAGTCTGCCAAAGAGCGCTTTGCGTTATGGGAAGGAGCAAAGTTACCCAGTCCGACCTCATGTATAGAGAGGCTGTTCCTATGGTTTCAACTCATGGCACTCAGGTTTCAATGGGCAGAACCTTAGTGCTAAGCCAAGTCTTTTCTTTCAAATCCTGGGACAAAAATTGGATGCTAAAACGAGTGATTGTATCTCTCAAGTGTATACGGAATCTGAGAAATCTCTTACTTTTACTACTCCCTCGCAGGCTTGCATTTTGTGGGAAACATCATAATCTTCCGGTCTCAATGATCTATTGAAACAATTTGTCTTTGTTTGACAAATGTACTGTCTGTTGATAAAGGAACCAATATGTTTTTCCAGCTACTTTGACAAGTTATTGCCGTGGCTGCTTTTGTCAGAATCATATTTATTGTTAAAATTTAGCATGACTCTGCATTTGCAGGATATGGTGATAGTATTTCTGATAATGTTTGATTGATGTTGTTATCCTATATTACTTTACATGGCCTGTTTTCTTGTAACGTTGCCTAATACTTCTTGTCTAGTTGATACTTTCTAAACTAGCATGATAAGAGCTCACTTATCCTTCATCATAGTTTAATTTGTTAAAAATCTCTTGCAGGTTGCAATGACACATCCCCTGGCAGTTACAAATTGCAACATAGATATGGAAAGCTTAATTTCAGATCAGAACAGGAGCATTGCTACTCTCGCTATCACTACTCTTCTTAAGACAGGCAATGAATCTAGTGTAGATCGCTTGATGAAACAGATAACCAACTTTATGGCTGATATTGCAGACGAGTTCAAGATTGTTGTTGTTGATGCAATACGATCTTTGTGCCTGAAGTTCCCTCTCAAGTATCGTTCGTTGTAAGTGAAGTGGCCTATGATTTTCTTTTTTGAATCTGCAGTTCTGCCCTTGTGTTTAAATTTTAGTTTAACATGGAATGTTTATTTTGTTTATGTGCTGGGCAGGATGAATTTCTTAAGCAATATTCTGAGAGAAGAAGGGGGTTTCGAATATAAGAAAGCAATTGTTGATTCAATTGTTACTCTTATTAGAGATATACCGGATGCCAAGGAAAGCGGTTTATTTCACCTTTGTGAATTCATTGAGGATTGTGAATTCACGTATCTTTCTTCTCAGGTAATTACTTTGTATCTTGTCAGATCTGGACGTTAGTTAGTCATTCGTAGATTATCTTTTTCATAATAAGCTACTTCGCTCATCCAAATAATTGGAAATGGCCAAGTTTTTCTTGATCGGCTGATATTTTGAGTTAATAAATATGCTGGTGTGAATACAGTTTATATTCTGTTTAAAAATACTCAGTAAGTATCTCAGGATAATTTTTGGCCTTGACATTTATGAAATTGGATGTGCCGGCTGATGAACTCTATTGTTGCTATTGGTAGCTAGGATGCGAGGAATTGTTGTTCACCTTTGATTCCATTGCATAGGATCTGGGTTAAAAAACAAAAAAAGTATGGAAGTTTCACTAAGCAAGGCCTTTGTTGTAGCTACTGCATTCTGGTCCAAATTTTCTTTTATCGCATTCTAACTGCTATGTTGTCCTGTAATGATTATGTACTTGTTTTAAAGCACAGACTGATTTTTGTTGTTATTATTAGATACTTCACTTTTTGGGGAATGAAGGCCCGAAGACATCAGACCCCAGCAAATACATAAGGTACATTTATAATCGCGTGATACTTGAAAATGCCACTGTCCGTGCTAGTGCTGTAAGTACGTTGGCAAAGTTTGGAGCAATGGTCGACTCACTGAAGGTACGCAATATTTATGTCTGTACATATGTATTTTTCTTAATATTCTTCTATTATTATTTTGCATTGTCTCAACTATGCTGCTCTATCTTCTGCAGCCTCGCATATTTGTTCTTTTACGGCGTTGCCTGTTCGATACCGATGATGAGGTGAGATAAGTTATGTGCTTATTAAGCTTTCATGAGGGGATATATATTTGCAACTCTTAGCAAATATGGGATGATCCATAGCTCCCTTCGCCAAATGTGGCATCCCACTAGTGGAGGAGATACTATATGCAATAAGGGAGTTGGATGTCATCTTATTGCTTGCAGAAAGCAGAAAATAACATGCTGCCATCTTGACTTAGAAGTTCAGTAGAATGCGTTTTCTTCTTTTTCTACGTCAAGCTTTTCTCTTTTAGAAGAAATTCCATCCAACACGTCCGCTAGATGGATTTACTCTCTCTCTCTGTATATTCACATGTAAATGTACTTAAGAAATATAGATATAGATACCTCTCTCTCTTTCAAGGTTCTTGTTATTTTGCAATTGATAATGGTGAGCTTCCAAGCTAGCATCTTAACAATTTGTTTACGAATAAAAATTTAATAGGTCACAATAAATTTATTTCGGGTTGGAATTATTTTGGGCTTGTCATTATTGATAAACTAATAACGGTCTCTCGAGAGCATTGCTATATTATCCTAGCTACATCCCTTTCTTTTTTCTGTTCATAGAAGAGAAAAGCAGATACATGGTGCAAGTATCCATAACAGATTCTTGAAGAATTTTATGAGTATAGCGTCCAATGCAGTATTCATATAAGGACATATGTAGCTTACAGAAGTATTTATGCATCAGAGAGACAGACTAGACCTCTTTGTAACACTTATGGCCATTTATCAGTATAGATGGTTTGTTGGACTGATTAAATCATGTCAGGACACTTGCATTTCTTTGGCAAGTAGCAGGTTAATAACTAGTCATCTTAATTATCTTTGCTTTGCTTTCTTATAGGTTCGTGATCGTGCAACACTTTATCTCAAAGTGCTCGGTGGTGAGGTCACAGTTGGCGAAACTGAGACGGATGCGAATGACTTTCTTTTTGGTTCTTTTGACGTTCCACTCGTCAACTTGGAAACAAGCCTGCGGAACTATGTATGCTTGGATTACTATTTTGTATTTCTGTCTTATATAATTGTGCCATTGGCTTATTAATATTTAGCTAATGTTTTTCAGGAAGCTTCTGAAGAACCTTTTGATATTAATTCTGTGCCGAAGGAAATCAAGTCACAGCCTCTTGCCGAGAAAAAGGCTCCGGGTAAAAAGCCTACTACCGGCTTGGGAGCTCCTTCCAACGGTCCTGTTTCAGCTGTTGATGCATACGAGAGGCTGCTGTCATCCATTCCAGAGTTTGCTGGCTTCGGAACTCTATTCAAGGTTAAAAAAAAGGGCTTACTATTCCTGCGAAATCCGAAGTTTCATTTGCACCCTTTAATAACCTGATAAATTACATATGTACATATTCCCCTTCAGAAAAACATTTTCTAATTCAAAAGCAACTTCGTCCATTAATTGGATGACTCCTCAGTTTAAGATAAATATACTATTGCAAGGAAATTGCAGTTTGTAGGGCTATATATTAGGATTCAGATTTTACTGGGTTATACATATATGTATGGAAATATGAGGTATTTGTATGCAGAAATGCCTTGATAAGAGTATATGATTGTTTGATTAATCTCTATTTTTTGTTTTATCTTTTTTTTTTTTTTCCAGTCATCTGCTGCAGTGGAGTTGACAGAGGCTGAGACGGAATATGCAGTTAATGTCGTGAAGCACATCTATGACGGGCATGTTGTATTCCAATACAATTGTACAAATACAATACCCGAGCAGCTACTTGAAAATGTAATGATCTCTTCATGAAGATTATTTAGTATTTCTCTCCAATAAAGTGGCACTATTTCTGAAATCAGTTTTATTTTATTTTAATTTTTTTTTTCTTTCCCTAGGTAACTGTTTTCGTTGATGCCTCGGAAGCTGAAGAGTTCGCAGAAGTTGCATCAAAGCCTTTAAGAAGCCTACCTTATGATACACCTGGACAAACTTTCGTGGCTTTTGAAAAGCCAGAAGGTGTTCCTGCTACTGGGAAGTTCTCTAATATATTGAAGTTTATTGTTAAAGAGGTATACTTGCCGTTATTTGTAGTCTCTGAGAACTCACAAACTGATTCTTCATTTAGCAGTTATAATCATATTCTTATCTTATCCTAATTATGGTGGGTTAGAGGGGTTTATGCCTTCCGAAGCTTCCTCTATAAATAAGATGGACTTTCAATTGGATCAAACTACTCATACTTCACATTATTTTATGTACAAGTAGTTACTTTCTGTATCAGTCGGTTCGTCTCCGTATCCGAATAAGCAGCAACAAATTATTGTCTGTGATACTACAGTAACTTATAACTAGACATTATTCTGTTAGTATGATTTGTTTTTGGAATATTAGGATTCATAATTGAGCAGATCTAAGAACCTTACCTTGATTACATACTACATGTATTGTGAAAAGATATTTGTATCGGTTGGTCATCGGAATCCTCCTTGCCACTATCACACTTTTGAGTTACAAGTATAACAAGGGCTGCTGGTTTTCTATCAAGTCTTAGCTACTTGCAATATCTATTTTCAGATCAGTTTTGTTCTCCATATATGAGCATAATCCATACTCGTTGAGATAGTCCAAGGATCTCTAAACCAGATTCAAGACTACAGCAACATGAGAGCTGGAACATCTCTGGATTTCTTTTTATTTACATTAAGTTGATGCGAAATAAATCTTGTCATACACGTTGGCCATATCCAGTGAATATAGTGACTTATTTACTAAATATGTAAAGATCGTTTGCATAGTCATTTAAACTATCATGATTCCGTGCGTGCTTTCAGGTTGATACATCCACGGGAGAAGCTGAGGACGAAGGCGTCGAAGACGAGTACCAGCTAGAGGACCTCGAGATCGTCCCTGGAGATTACATGCGGAAGGTGCCAGTGGCCAACTTCAAGAATGCTTGGGAAAGCATGGGCCCAGAAAACGAGCAGGTTGATGAGTATGCACTTGGTGTAAGGGAGAGCCTGGCTGAGGCCGTGAGTGCTGTCATCAACATACTTGGCATGCAACCGTGCGAGGTCAGTAGGCTTTTTATGTAGTCGATTGCATATGCCATAGTACTTCCAGTTACCATTTTGGGTTTTTTTGTTCCTAAATTGAGACAAAGTTATCTCTTCTATATTAGTCACTATTTAACATTTGAAATACAATTCATATTACCATGCGATTACATCGATCTTTTATGCAGATTTTATCAAATTTGACTAAATAATCAACTAGGCGGAAACTTATAGTGGTGTAGCTTAAATTCACTTCACCTTCTGGTGTATAGCTGCTGTTACTTCTGGTGTATAGCTGCTGTTATGGGTCTCCCTAACAGGACAGCCTGTTTAATTACAAAAATAAATTAGGCACAACATTTCCACGACTCAGAAAAACAATTCTGTAAATAAGGATTTAAGGTATCTAATTTTGTCGACTCTGTTAGTTTGAAGTGGTTTAATGAGTCACAATGTTTCATTCGTAAAGTAGGCCCTATGAGGGAACCAGAATAGCAGCTTTAAACAATGAGGTTATTACGTGGGGATCTCTATACGAGTTGTGCAGATAATTAAATTTCACCTAGAAACCATTTGAAGTTTTAATCTGATGCTTTAAAAACATGGTTTAATGGTGCAGGGAACTGAAGTGGTGCCGAGCAATTCAAGGTCGCACACTTGCCTTCTGTCCGGTGTCTACATTGGCAACGTGAAAGTCCTGGCAAGGCTGTCTTTCGGGATCAGCGGGCCCAAGGAGGTCGCGATGAAGCTCGTGGTGAGATCGGAGGATCCAGACGTCACCGCCAGAATCCACCAAATCGTCATCGAGAGTTAACAACGGAGAGTTAAATGTCTCCCGATCTTCTTCTTTCTTTCTTTCCCCCGGCGGGAACTTAAAGCAGTAGATGAAGGGCTCCCTTTTCTTTCTCTCTCTCTCTCTCTCATTTAATTACTTTTCACTCGATAGTTAAGAAAAACAGCTCCTGTAAGTTTTGAGAGAAAGACCTTTGCTTCAAGTTGGGTGGGTGAGAGGATCTTTCTGGTGTTCAGAAATTATACCTAGTGAGATAATTCGTTTTACTCGAGGACTCTTTCGCCAGATTTTTTTTTTTTAAATTTTTATCTTTATTTTATAGTAGAATCTTGTGAACCATCTTATTGAGACTTTAAATTGCTCTAAGATTGTTATTCTTTGTTCAGAGAAGCAGTAAAATCTCTCCTGTATTTTGTTGTGATAAATAATCTATAGGCATGCTGTTGTGTGATGTATCGATGTAATTTAGTTTTGGTAGCGGCCTGTTTGGGACCTTCTTCATGTTCTCCTTTTCAATGGTATAGGGCTAGCTCGAAACAACATTGCTTTAGATGTTTTTTTTTTCTTCCAAATTTAAGATGTTTGAATCACTTTGAATTTCTCTGGGCTTTCCAAAGTAGCATCCTATTTTCAGAGAAAGAAAGAAGTTAAAGAGAGAGAGTCGAATGGGCAGGGGCCCATTTGGTAGTGAGAGAACTATGCAATGTTATTGGGCATGTAATGTATTCTCTCCTCAAGCTCAATGAGATTCTTAAACCAAATAACAAATATTTGAGCTTTTTCACATTTCCTCCCAAATTATATAGGATTGATTGAATAAAAATTACAACAAATTAAAGTTGAGACCTCAGAGTTTTAGGACCAAAAGTGTAATTTGCCTTTCTATTTTTTTTTTTTTATTTTATTTTAATTCTTTGTTTGGTACCTTAAGTTAATCAAATTTCAATTGATTTAAAGAGATGGTATTTTTCATAACGCAAATGAATCTTATTCAATTTTCATGATATGTAGTCATATTTGGCCAGAGTTTATTTTCAAATGATGATATTTGATCAATTATTTGGAAACACCCCTTTTAATATAGTTATATCTTCTTTCACATAGAATAAAAAAAAAATAATCACATGGAAATGATAACCAAAAAGCATTAAAGATCCATAATTGAAATCGAATGTAAAGTTAACCAAAAAGCATAAGAAATAACACTACAGTTATATTTATGTTCAAATAAACTAACCATTATTTCCAATATGTTTTTGTTGTCAAAAACACAGAAAATTTGCAAGCATAGTTTTACCTGCATCCTCTAGAGTTTCTTATAGAGTCTACATATGTACATGTTTAAAGAGGTCACTATTTCTATATTTACATCATTTTGTGAATAACAAATAATCAATCATAGCTCCATTGATCAAAACAGAAAGAAAGAAGTCAAATACCTGTTTGGCCAAGCTTTACCATGTAGCCATTTGATGCTTTTGCTGCAGCAAGAAGCTGATTCAACTTTTAGTCAAAACTGAAACTTCAATTTGAAACTACTACAGTTGACTACTCAGAGGACCCTAACAAAGCATCTTTTATGGCTTCTTCGAGCAGGAGAGCTCTTGCTCTTGCTCCATAATCTTAATTCCAAATCAAATCATAATCTCCCTAAGCAGGGATCCGCTTTTATTCCGCAACATCAACATCAATAACTCACTCTGGAGTACTTGGCCAAATTTCAGCATCACTGAATAAAGAATTTGATGTTTCTATTGTCCTAAGAAGATGGATGAGCTTTCTACTCAAAACTGAAGCTCTACTCGCGAAGCTTCGGCTGTAGAAAAAACCTGTTCACAGGATTCTAATAAATATAAATAATTCATTATCGTCTTTTCAAATAGCTCACTCAAATAGTACTTTCTTCAATGCACCCCCGATATGTTCTCCACCCTACTAAACCTACCACATTCATATCTCGATCTACCTCTACAACATCTGCACCTATCCCGCAACCATAACAACACCATCGCAAACTCCTGATTTCTTGTCACTGATAACCCATTAACCATCTTATTAAGCATAAAGCTCCTCAGCAACAACCCCCCCTCCACCGTCACCCTCACCATTTTTCCGGACACCACCATGTCCTGCCCCCTATTCCTCACAAACATCGCTCCAACAATTATTTATATCCCTATTTATTAACGTTCTTTCAGATAGCTTTACTCAAACAATATTTTTTCCGTAAGCTCTCCATCCTTGTAAGCCAATAGCATTCGTAACATCGTCTCCCCTCTCAAGCATCTGCAACTATCCTCTAACCACAAACAACTCGCTCGCATACTCCTGACTGCTCATCCCTACCAATCGATTAAGTACTTTATCAGACATTTTCAAGTAGTTCTACTCAAACAGTACTTTCTCTCCATAACCCTTCATCCTAATACACCAAATCACATTCAAATCCTGATCTCCCTTCGCAACCGTCCGCACTTAACCTGCAACCGCAACAATTCTCTCGCAAAATCCTGATTCCCCGTAACCAACAACCCATTAACCACCTTATTAAACATAAACCTCCGCGGCAGAAACCCTCTCTCCACCATCTCCCTCACCATTTTCCCGGCCACCACCATGTCCTCCTCCCTCTTCCTGGCAAACATCGCGCTTATAATTACATTATACGTATCCAAATTCGGCAAGCATGCGCCTCTCACTCCCATTTTATCAAACATCTCCAGCCCCTTCTCAATCTCCCCCTCCTCAAAGTAGCACCGCATGATAATATTATGCGTCTGCACGTTGGGCCCGCACCCATCGCTCCGCATCCGGTCCACGAACGCCAGAGCCCGGTCGAACTCCGCCGCGTGGCAGAGCCCCCGTACAATAACATTATATGTGGTCGAATTCGGGGTGTGACCTCTACTGAGCATTTCGTCGAACACCGCGAGGGCGTCGTCGACCGTGCCCTTTTAGCATATTACCTGGATGAGCGCGTTGTACGCGGCGACGTTGGGGAGGACGCCTCGTTGCGGCATTTCGTCGAACACCTCTCGGGCCCTTCGGAGTTCACCGCTGAGCCCTAGTCCGTGGAGCACGGTGGTGTAGGAGACCACGTCGGGGGCGCAAACCGGGTCCGTTTTGGATCGCCGCTTCATCTGGGCGAAGAAGTCGAGGGCTTGGCGGGTTTGGCCCGCGCGGAAGAGGCCGTGGAGGAGGATGTTGTAGGTGGTCTTCGTAGGGGCGACCCCGGAGGCGACCATGTCGCGGAGGAGGTCCAGGGCTTGGGAGGTGCGCTTGAGGCGGCACCAGCCCTCGGCGAGGATGTTGTAGGTGGCGGCGTCGGGGGGGAAGCGGTGCTTTAGGGTTTTGAAGAGGGAGGTGGCCTTGTGGACGCGGCGGGGCTTGGAGAGGGCGTCGAGGAGGGAGTTGAAGGTGCGGGGGGTGTGGAGGGAGGAGGGGGAGGAGAGGAAGAGGCGAACGGCGCGATCGGGCTTACCGGAGAGGACGAGGCGCTCGGCGAGGAGGGAGAAGGTGCGGGGGAGGGGGCGAGGTGGGGGAGGAGGCGGCGGCGGAGGGGGAGGAGGGAGTGGACGCGGCGGCGGTCGCGGAGGCGCGCGGCGAGGTCGAGGGCGAGGTCGAAGGTGGAGGCGGAGGGAGCGAGGTCGCCACGGCCATGGCGACGGGGGAGGTGGAGGAGGGAGCGGAAGAAGAGGAGGGCGCGGGGAGCGTGGTCCCAGAGGCGCTTGAGGACGGCGTCGGCGAGGGAGGCGGGGAACGAGGGGGAGAGGTTGGAGAGCGCGAGGGCGAGGGAGCGGGCGTTGTCGCCGTGGGGGTGGCGGTGGACGAGCTCGGCGATGCGGGAGGGGAGGTCGAGGTCGATGGCGGCGTCTAGGGTTAGGGTTTTGGAGGAGGAGGAGGAGGGAGACAGTGGAGAATGAGGAGGAGGAGGAGGAGGAGGGGTTTTATCGACTGGGACTGGGATGGGCATTTCGTCGAACACGTAGGGAGCGAGAATAAGCTCGGTGTGAGAGAGGGAGAATAGATGGTCGATTTGCATGGACCCGGTCCATCCTTACGTATTCCGAACACCGTTGTTGCCTGAAGAAACTTGCATGGAGGACTCGGTCCACCACGTCACCAATAGATAGCTCGTAATCCATCTCATTTAATTTCTCGTTAACGTCCATTGAACATCTATTTGGACATCATGAATATTTTTGTAATATTGTATATACTGAATTTAATCCTTAAATTCTCTATCACTTCTTTCTTTATTTTTTTTGTTGAATTTTTACATTTATAAGCTCGATTAGTTTGTTAATTTAATTATATAGAGTTGGGACCCATTTTTACATATTTTTTTTTTCCTTCTTTTCCTTAATTAGATTTGGTAAGTACTAGAGTTTATTTTTCTTGGCCATAAGAGATTATCTAAAAACATCTAAAAACAAGCCCTAATAGGTTCCATGCATTTTTTTATCAATATTTATGAGACATTTTCAATGTACATGCACAATATATGATGGTTTTAACAGGGGACTAAAGATGCCTATTGAAAACAAAAATAAAATCCATAGAGTAGTTAAATAATATAGTTAAAACCGCATAATAATATTAATAAAGGGAAATGTGAAATTTTTCTTTAAATTTTTTATTCTATTTCAAACATAAAATTAAGATTTGAATTCCAATTATAATACAAAATTTTAAATTTTAAATTCCAATACAAAGTTAAATTCATAACGTAAATTTGGTGTCGAATTCAAATTCAAAATGAAACTTACAATAAAATAGCAATATACGATTAGAATTTCAACAAAAATTGAAATCCCAATTCATATTTAAATCAAATTTCTAGAATTAAAAATTGAATGTAGTATGAAAATTAATTTTGCATTGTTATCAAACTAAAATTGAAAATTGTATTGTTAGTTCGAATCCACTGTTAAAATTTACAAGTTGCACAAAATTTGAATTTAAATCTGAGCACAAGTTGAACCTAAAAAGTACATTCTAATTTAAATTTATAGATCAAATTCAAGTGTGATTGCATTTAAAATTTAGTTTAGGTTTAAATTAAAATATTTTATTCAATATCAAATTAAAAAATAAACGTATATTTTACTTTAGAAATAAAGCTAAATTAAAAATTAGATGTACAATACAAAATATAATAAGTTTGGATATTTTCCGACAAGTTCTAATTCCTTTCGAATTCGGTACCGTTTGGTTCGGGTATAAGTAAGAACTAGTTATTACGGGGATAGGTACAAGTATGGGGATATCCAAAATAGCGTTTGGATTAAATTAGATTGTTCAGGAATAAGAAAAATATTAAATAGTTTTATATAGAAAATAGAGGTGTTAGTGGGGATAACCGAGAACTGCTATTCTCGGATAAAAAATTAGCGTTTGGATTTAAAGGGGGGATAAGGGCCTATTAATTCCTATTCCTTAACCAAACATTGCAATATCAATTCGAATATAATATTTTTCAATTTGGCCTTCTAAGCTGGATTGGAAAAAGCATGAAGGGGAAATCCGAAAATAAGAACCGTAACGAGACTCCTACATACCAAACACTAATTCACCCATTTCGATTTTCATTACAGAGTAAGAAAAAGCCAAAAAATAACTTTAATTCTAAGAAATTCATTGAATGCCAAAATTATTGAACAAGTTTTGCCCAAAAATTACACTAACAATAATGCTTTAAGCAAGACCTTTAAAGAATTACTTTAGCAAATAATTAAAGTAGCTTTGATGTATATAACAAAGAGAAATCACAAACCTAACCATTTACGAGAAAGAATAAAAAATGGTTCACCTGAAAGCAAGTCTAGCTATAGATGCAGATTTGAGAGATTGATCCAAATTAACTAGTTGATTTACATTTTCAACATGGTTATTTCTAAACGAAATAAACGAATAGCGCTACCTATCTCTCAAAAAAAAAAAAAAAAAAAAAAGGTTAAGTCTTTTCCTTTTGTTTCAAAAGTACTTAAATTGGTTTTTTTTTTTAAAATTTGGAGCTCTCTAGAAGCAAAGCATATTGATTTACTAGGGAAAGAATTTCACAAAGTATATAAATTTTGCCAATTCAATTCACATCTATCAAGCTATTAAGGGAAGGCCTAAATAAAGAAGCAGGAGTATTAAACAACCTTCACTAAATTAATTTTTTGTGCAATTTTATCCCTTATGTTAGATAGAAATTAATGCAAATAGAATTAGTTCACACAACTAAGCAAATTACATGGGATTGAGAGTACAAAATAAGGTGAGAAAAATGAATTAATGCATGCTATCCTTATTGTCATCAAAGAGTCAAAAACACACATAAACATTTGCTCTGTTACATTACTTACTCAAGTCTCGAGTATATAATATTTTTTACACACGTAAACAAACTCACACCTATTATAATTAGGAAATAAAGAACATGCTGCACCATGACTAGCTTATTTCTTAAAAGCATATGAAGACCTCGACAGACATACGTATATATAGACACACGCAATCGAGCACACATGCATGTGTGTACACACAAATACATAATGCAATATTTATATATATATATATATATATATATATAGAGAGAGAGAGAGAGAGAGAGAGAGAGAGAGAGACGGTTTACCTTGCATATGGACATTGGAGCAGAGCTGTGCTTCATAAATATCTAGCTTTCATACGCTTCTTATAGTAAGAACAATGTTTTGGGTTGAAGAGAGAAGCCCGACGGTTGGATTCTAGCCCATCCCATTGTAGCTTATCCCACCAATCCTTCTCGCAGCTAATCTTCACAGCTCTCATTGAACGGGCGTCCGACCGACCGAAAAGAGGAAGTTTTTTCAGATTGAAACACCCCATAATCTTAATCTCTTCCAGCGACGGAGCACAAATGTTTAGCTCGTATATGTGTCGTAGCTTTGGAAGCTCCTGTAGATGGATGGACCTCAGTTTCGGAAGTAGCTGTGGAGCAGCTCCTCTTTTATCCTTTTTATGATCATCATCAGATTTGAAAATTGCCGTTAGATCGCCGCAATAACGGATGTTGATTGTTTCCAAGTTGCGTAGCTCTGACACTGAGGAGAGTACATATTCTAGCCTCGCGCAAAACTCCAAGTAAATATGCTTCAGTTGCCCAATCCCAATCCTTTCTCGTACATGTAAAGCTTTGAGCCTCGGAAGTTGGCTGAGCCATATGCTCTCTAAAGAAGAATAAGCTGCATCCCAATAAGAGAAGATAAACTCCAAATTAGGGCACCTCTCAATGCGGAAACATTTGAGATCTCCGAATTTAATGCCCATGGTAAAATTAGATGTGTTGTCGTGAATGAATAAAGAATTAGCAAATTGCATTTCGTATTCAAAGCCATTCTCCTGTACTATTCGGGAATCGTGAACTCCATCAACCTCTATGTGATTACTCAGGGGCATAGCAGGTGGCGACGGGTGATGTCGACGGTGACGATCTGTCATAGTGTTTAAAACATCTGCATAACATGATGCCGACGTTATAGTAGCATTCGATTTGGTGCTAGTACCAATATTAGTGCCTCTCTTAGCAGTTGGTGAAGAACCCTTGACGTGGATATGGAAGCAGGATTTTGCTCTGCTTAATGGATCAGGAAAGGCAACACTAAGTGACCGGAAGAGCCTAACATCCCTCACGACCACATGAGCATGGAATAATCTTTTATCAGCATCATTAGTTCCCTTGGTTAACTCACTTTGTCTTTGATTTTGAAAGGAATCAAGGCACCGATCGACGTCGCAAGCACTGACGCCGTTGTAGTTATCCAAGTACAACACATCTAGTCCTGCTGGTCCTTTACCAAGACCGGCTACTATACGGAGTTGCTCGCATCCGAGGAGAAATAATTGCTTCAGTTGTGGGAGTTTGCTGATATTCACTACTTTTATTGCGGTGCATGAAAGATCGAGCACCTCGAGCCCCATCAATTCCTGCAGGTCTACGTTCTCCAACTTACGGCATCCTTGTAGGGAGAGCTTGGCGATCAGCTTAGAGCCGCTAAGGCGGAAGGTCTTGAGGTTGGGCAAAGGAGCTGCTGCAGGGTCGACTAGCTCCACAGCCTCTTTCAGTGATGCGCACCTTTGTAGGCTGATTGTTTCAATTGTCGCAGGGAGATTGAAGTTTAGATATTCTAACCCCTCGCAATCAGTGAGAATAAGCTCCCGGAGGTTAGGCGTGAGCTCAAAGGCTTTGCCTCCTAGAAGAAACGCACCGGCATCTGAGTTGTATAAATTCAGGATCCATAAGTTATCAAAAAGTATTGGTAGTTCTCGTCGTCCCTCTGGTGCTGCTGATGAATGCGAATTAGGATCAAGAGAAGTTACTTTGCATCGCTCCAGCCTAAGCATTCTCAAGTTGCGAAGACAAAGGAAGGAGGAATGTTCTATAGGACTTACTATGCAGCCGAGAAGGTCTAGCACTCGAACGTTTCTGAAATGGTCGACGAAGAAGCCGTCCGGTAGAGCTTCGTGTGTTTCCTCAAAATGCCAAAAGACGGATGAAACGTCAGACAACATGACTGAACCGCGATATTCTTTGAAGAAGAAATCCCATGGCTCTGGATTATTAGTTTGAGGAGAGCGAACCGCGATCCACCGGTAACTACTCTCCTCCTCCTCCTCCTCCGATGATGATGATGATGGCGATGACAACTTTACCCGATCTCCCCGTGGGGTAGAGTCGATCAATAAAGTCTTCGGCGGCAACAACTCTTTCTTTTCCCCCATCAGCGTCCCAGTGGGAGAGGTTAATTCTTCCTGCCAATATTGCAGTTGTTCATCATTTACCATGGGTCCAATCAGTGGAGCTAGTGCTTTCCCAATCTCCCAGATGGCCGCATCATCTCCTTGTAAAATTCCGTCGCACACAAAATACTTGACAGCGGTTTCCAGGGGCCGACCACCATCGGGTAGTAGTAGTACTGATCGGTTAAACGCTGCTCTACGCAACAACAGCAGGCAATACCAAAAGCAGCGAAGGACTACTTGCGGGGCGGTCCGCAAGCGCCCACCGCTGCTCTCGTCAATGTAACGGGCAATCTCGACGGCCTCCTTGTACACAAGATCAAGTGCGGTTGCTTCGCTTGATGGCTCGAACCTTACGATACACTCCGCACTCGCTGACGCGGCTTCCCTGCTAATATTTATCCCAGAGGTCCACAACACCACATTGCGGCTCCCCCTTATGATAGGAATACCCAAATCAATAGGGTCAATTAATTTGCCACCCGCAATATTATTGCAAAGGACGAGCAGCACTCTACGGCCCTCCACAGCTCTGTACGTCTCCTCTGCGACCTCCAAAACCAGGTCTCTCCAGCTGAATTCCTTCCACGGCGAGAAGTCGTCGTCTTCGTCTCTTGCGTCGAAAGCAGCGGCCGTCGCCGAAGGAGGAGATGGTAGAAGATGATTGAGCTGCTCCGCCACCGCCCTCTGCATCTCCCTGCGGTTCCCAAATAGTGCGGGCCGCACCACCTTTATCACCCTCTCAAACACAAGGGACGTCTCGACCTCTTCCGCCACCTCTCGGAGTAAAGCGGTCGCCCCTACTCCCTTCCATGCCTCCACGTACATCTTCTGTACGGACCCACGGAGCAAGATTTCAAGCACTTCGCTCTTTACCCAGTAATAGCCGCCATCATAGTAATGCATGGCGGTATATATATATATATATATATATATATATAGAGGTAGGTAGGTTTAATTTGAATGGAGCGTCAATATATATATATATATATATATATCCATGCATCAATATTGGTGAGATCGATGGAGCATGAATTCTCATTCAGCGATTGATTGAGTTAGTTAATTTGGCCTTCTTCTTCATAATATATAATCAATCAATCCTCCTCCCTGCTTTTACATTATTAATGGAGAAATCAATCCACAACAAGAGTAGTACTGGCATGGATAAATAGAGCAGCAAAGACCGCGACATTTATAACCCTTTCGGGTTTTATATTGATAATAAACTATCGATCACCAGTATAAATTAATGTGGACAATTTTATGAACTAATTTGGGTGGCTACCAATAGTTCCGCCCCTGAATTAATTTTAATACGAATCGTAGAGTTTAAATTTGGAGAATAAATCTAGTTTGGATATAGAGCGAGGTTTAGTAAAATTTATTCTAAAAATTGGACAAAATAAATTAGCAATGTCGAGTTTTAGCAAATTTTAATACAAATATATTATATTATTATTTTAACACATTAAATTCTAGCAGCTTTGAAATTGCACCAAGTGACACAATTAACGTTATCACAAGGACACTACTTAAGATCGAATAATATGTGTTAGATATATAGATTATTATCTTTAAATTAACCTGCATGTATTTTAGGTTTGTGTATAAACAGGAAGCTAGATGAATTAATCTATATATGGAAAATCCCATTAATTAATAGCCACACAATATTAATATCGAGCTACGAAAAATAAATTAGCAATGACAATTAGGCAAAAAAGAATATCAAGTGAAACTAAAATAAAGTAAGAAAAGAACGATCCTCTCTTTTCGAATTCTAATAGATATTATGCATTCCATATGTGTTAAATATACCATATTTTTTTCATTCCTTCTAAGCTTGATTTAATATTGAATAAATAAGTGACTTAAACCTTAATTACACTAAGAAATAACAGAATCTGAGGAAAAATAAAATAAAATTCAAAAGATAAATAATAATACTAATGTAACAAATTAAATATATGTGTATCTGAATAGCTAAATGCCTATTCATGTGTTGAGAAAAAAGATTACATAGATATCCAAATGGCTAAATGCCTATTCATATGTTAAGAGAAAGAGCATAAAAATTTTCAGATGGTTTTCAAGTATTTATGAGAAGGTGTGAGAAATAAAGTATAATTCTTTACTTATCACTCTAGAAAGAAACCTATTTTAAAGAAAATTAAAGATGTGTCAATAAATAAATATATCAATTGCAGATCCAAATTTTCTTTTTGTATTTTTAATTTTTTTTTATAGTATTTTAAACTTTTTTTATTACAAATAATATCATTAACTTAAGCAAGATTGTCATATATCAACACTTTATCTGGCCACTAGATGAAGCAGTAACTACGGTTACAGATGTATGATTCTTTACTTGCCACTTTAGAAAAGAACCTATATATTCTAATGCAAATTAAAGATGTAGTGTTGTGAATCATTGATTTGTATTCTTGTTTCAATTTATTTCAAAATAAACTTGTTGCAACCCATACATTGCAAGTAGATATTTCACAATTTTATTTTTTGATAATAAACTAATTTTGATAAAAAAAAATCTATTTTATAAAGTTTTTGTAAAAAAAATATTAAAATCTGACAAATTATAGACGTAACTTTTTTTAAATAAAATTAGATATTATTATATATATTTGATGTACGTAGTTGTGGATAGATATATGAATTACATAACCAAATTTCTGTCCTATTTTATAAATAATCTAGCTAGTTGTCTTGAATAGATTTGTTATGTACCAACAACTTGGTTTGTCACTTGGTGAAAGTTTGTGTAACGCCTCGCTTCCCACGTCACAGAGTCACCGATTCTAAAACTACTTTCTAATATATATATATATATATTCAATCCTCTTCATCACTTACACCTAGTCATCGTCCAAAATTATATAGGCATGTTATGAAATTTTAATCTTATTATATCTTATATACAGAAGTAATCCAAATTCTAGTAGTGTCACCGTTTGACAAGAAAAGTATAATTTTTTTTACTTGCTACTGTAATTTTAACATTATAAAACGAAGCTTTACAAAGCAATTTTATGAACCATAAAGTTTAAATTTGGATAATAAATCTAGGATGTAGAGCTCTAGTAGAACTTAATATGAAAATTGGACAAAATAAATTCGCAATGTAGAGTTCGAGTAAATTGGACAAAATAAAGTCACAATGTAAATTCCCGCTTTGAAATTGTGCCAATTAGGCTAAAATACATAGATTATCATTTTAAATTAGGCTAAAATACAGAAAATTTTCTTGTAAATACATTTTGCCCTCTTAAAATTTCAGAAATATTTTTAGGAGAGTATGGTGTTAATGGAAAGGGCAACATGACTAAATTACCCTTACTTCTTCTATAAGAAAAAAAATAAATTTTTAATTATTTCTGTCATTTTGAAAGATATTTTTGATATAAATTATAAAAGATGGGCGGAATAGTAACCGAACCCTGACGTAGTGAAACTAAATACAACAATTTAAAATGTTGAGAGGATAAAATACAGGTTTTAAAAAATTAGGAAGAAAAAGTGAAAAAAAGAAATATTCATAAAGGATTTTCTATAATTTAGCCTTTAAATTTACATGTATATCTTATGTTTGTGCATAAACAGGGAGATGAAATCCCACAAAAATCCCATTAATATATAGCCACAAAATATTAATATAGAGATACAAAAAAAACAACTTAATTAATAGCCTAGCAGGTGAAATTTTATTGTGTGCATTATAAACTAATATTTCTAGAACTCAAATCTAGATGCCTTAACCCTCAAATGTAGAAGCATTGAATGTAATCTAGAACCCTACATGGTTTATGCATGAAAATTCGTAGTTTTTAAAAATAATATTTCATGGTTTACATTTTTGGGTTTTAAGACTCGTAGGTTTGGTAGAACAAGTAATTAAATAGCAATGACAATTAGACAAAAATATAATATCAAGTAAAACAAAAATAAAAAGCATGAAAAGATCTACTCCTTTTGAAATCTAATAGATATTATGCATTCCATGTGTTTAAGTATACGATATTAGGATGCTATCTCTTCCTAGCTACTATGCTTGATTTATTATTTGAGTAATTTTCTTATATTATAATTAGGAGTTTTCATTCATTTGTTAGTCTTGTAATTGTGTTATCCCTATTGAATAAATGTGTCTTAAACCTCAATTACAGAAAGAAATAACATAATCCAAAGAAAACGAAAGAAACATGAAAAAATCAAAGGATAAATAATAAGAATAATGCAAGAAATTAAATGTGTGCGTACCTGAATCGCTAAATACCCATTCGTGTGTTAAATAGAAAGACCAGCAGAGAAATCCAAAAAGCTGAATGCCAATTCATTTGTCAATGAGAGATTAAGAGCAGCAGAGAAATCCAAATGGTTGAATGCCAATTCATATGTTAAGAAGAAATAGCAGCAGAGAGATCCAAATAGCATTCAACATACTGGATCGCTAAATTGATATTCATTTGTTAAGGAGAAAGAGCTCATGTGTTAAGAAGAAAGAATAGCGTAGAGGTGGCTTTCAAAATATTTATAAGCAAGCATGTATGATAAATAAAGTTTGATTCTTTGCTTATCATGTGGGAAAAGAACCTGTTTTAATGAAAATTAAAGATGAAGCTACAACCTGATACTAATTGCACATCCAACTAATTCCTTTTCTATTTTTAACTCTTTATACAATAGTTTAACTTTATTTTATTTTAAATAATAATATACATCATTACCATAAGTAAGATTACCATATGTCAACAATTTAGCTGGCCACTTGAAGAAAACAGCTAAACACAGACTATAAAAATATGATTCTTTACTTACCACTTTAGAGAGAACTTACATATATATTTTAATGCAAATTAAGATGTAGTGTTATGATTCATTGATATGTATTCTTGTTTCAATTAATTTCAAAATAAATTAGTTGCTGATCCAATGAATAGCACACAGATATCTTAAAACTTTATTTTCTAAATAATAAATTAATTTAATAACATTGGATATTATTATACATTTGATGTAGTCATAGATAGATATATTGATTGCATATCCAAATTACTTTGCTATTTTAAGTTTTTTCTTTAACAATTTAATTTTTTTTTTTAATTATAAATAATCAAGTTGCCTTAAATAAGATTGGCATATGTAAAGAACATGGATTGTCATATGATTCTTTACTCGCAACTCTTGAGGAGAACCCATGTTAAAAATAAAGGTGGTGGGTTGGTGATTTTTTAGCTTTATTCTTGTACTGGTTAGAAAATAATAAATTAAAGTTAGGAGAAATAGTTTGTTGCATAGAAAAATTTTAAATTTAAAAAAACTACTTATTTTTAGAGATAGTTTTTTGAAATAAGATTTGACAAGGTTATATATTACATGTAGGCTGATGTAGCTATATATTTATGGACCGACTGCGTACCCAAATTTTCTTCTAAATTTTTATTTTTTCAATAATAGTTTAGAATTTTTTTTATTATAAATAATGGAATTGTTTTAAGAAAGATTTTCATGTTCAATAATTTAGCTTCTCGCTTGGTGAAAGCGAAAGTTTCAAATACAAAAGTATGATTATTTATCGGCCACTTTGGAAACGAACTAATGTTAAACCAATTTGAAGATAAACTACTAGTCATTAACCCACGCGTTGAATACAGATATTTTTAAATTTTTATTTTTCCAAAATTTTAAATTACTTATTGAAAATGTAAAGCCTAATTACTTATATGAATAATTTCCCTAAATAATTAAGATTGGATAAAATTACATATTGGATTTAGTTGCAGATAGATATGATGACAACACACCAATATCTCTTTCTTCTTTTTAATCTTTATACTCAATAGTTTAAAACCTTTTGCAATTATAAAAGTGTTAATTAGTAAGATTATTATGAACCAACAATTAATATATATAGTTGGGTGAAATTAAGAAGAAGTTTATGCTTTAATTAAAGTATTATTCTTTAGTTACTTGTTGCTTTAAAAGGGACCAATTTTAAAGCAAATTAAAGATAAAGGGTTGTTGGGGATTCTTTGCCTTTAGTATGCTGTGCTCGATTAATTTCAAAATAAATTAATTATTAACGTGTGCATTTGCACTCAAATATTTTTAAAATTTTACTTGTTTTTAAAAAAATAATAATTTAGTTTTAAGAATTGTGGGATTTAATAACAACAGTTTAAAAAGCTTGAATAAAAATTACAACAAATTAATGTTGAGAACTCAGAGTTTGAGGACCAAAAGTGTAATTTACCCTTTTAATTTTTTCCTTTTTATATTTTTAATTCTTTGTTTGGTACCACAAGTAAATCAAATTTTCAATTGATTTAAAGAGATTTGATGGTATTTTTCATAACGCAAATGAATCTTATTCAATTTCCATGATAACCACTTTTAAAGTAGTTGCATCTTCTTTCGCATAGAATAAAACAAAAAATAATCACATGGAAATGGATTTTTAATCTTTTACCAAACAACTAAGTAAAATAGAACTGAATTTAAATTTATTCCAAATCGAAGAATTTATTATAAGTTAAATTCAACTGAATTCTTGTCAAGATTTCTTTGAATTCTATCTCAGATTTGGTGCTAAACTAAAAAGAGTATAAGAGATATTAATGCATGGAGGTAATTGAATCAGCAACTGTAGAGCAAGATAAATAGCACACAAATTATCGAGCAATATGAATGCCAAAAAAAAGAAGAAGAAAGAAAAAAACCAATTGGTGTCTGGGTAGTGATAAAGTTTCATCACATTCTCTCTCAGTAGCTTACAAAGATCAATAATCGAAGTGGAAAGTAAAGCTAACCTAAAAAGCATAAGAACTAACAGTACAGTTACATTTATGTTCAAATAAACTAGCATTATTTCCTACCTAAATATGTTTTTGTTGCCAAAAACATAGAAAATTTGCAAGCATAGTTTTATTCTAGCTTTATCTGCATCCTCTAGAGTTTCTTATATAGTTTAGTTTACATATGTACATGCTTAAAGAGATCACTATTTCTATATTTACATCATTTTTGTGAATGACAAATAATCAATCATAGTTCCATTGATCAAAAAAGAAAGAAAGCAGTTAAATACCTGTAGAGACCTGAAAATTCAGCTGAGACTTGTTCGGCAGCTCTGGAGAGTGGCGGGACAAGTCTAGGTTGCGTGGGCGCGAATGGACGCCTAACGGGCCCCCTGGGGAACACGAGAGCAGCATGTACTTGGGAGATCTGCGAAATTGCAGATTTCTGTGAGTTGTACCGGTACAGATTGGTTGCTATACCGGTACAGATTGATGGCTATACCGGTACAAAATGGGATTTGTACCGGTACAGCCCGGCAGCATGGCTCAGTTTGACTTTTTGAGCCCTTTGTCCCCCTCTCTACTTTAGCCCATGCCCTTTTATACTGCAGAGTGAGAGAGAGAGGAGCTGCTGCTGCTGCGTTCTTCTTCTTCTTCTTCTTCTTCTTCTTCTTCTTCTTCTTCGTTGCAGCCAGAGGGAGAGAGAGAGAGAGAGAGGAAGCTCGAGAGAAGCCCGAGCTTCGTCGACGACGCGCCGACACGTGGTTTCCGCGGGTTTTCGACGACGAGACGCTGCGAGGGTGCTACGCGCGCGTGCGAGATCACTGTCCTCGACCCAGCGACGGGCGTGGGGGTGTTTTCTGAGGTGAGTTGACCCTCGACAACCCTCCGTTTACCTCGAAGCTCCTTGATTTTCGAAGTTGCTGCCGCTGCTGTGGACTGCAGCGTCGACGTTTAGTGTTTTGACTCGTGCTCTGTGTAGGAGACTCGGAATCCGGCGAAATATACGGCGTTGGATCCGTGACTTCCAGACGATTCCAGCGACACCTTACTTGCCGGATTTGGATCAGGTTTGCCCTGTCGGAACCCATGATTACTGAACCGCTGTTTTTCGGAAAATTCTGAAGTGCTGATTTGCTGTTTTCCAGCGTCGACCGTCGGCACGTTGGCTGATTCTCCGCGCAGGGTGGTCGGATCGCGTCAAGACTTGCGGCGTTGGATTCCTGACTGCGAGACGAAGATTCTGACACCAAAATCGCGAATTTTGGTGAAGGTTAGCTTAGTTAACTTTAAGCTTTCGGGCAGATTTCGGAGAATTCAGTGTTTGGATTAATTCTTCGCAGCGGAGGACCTCGGCACTTGGCGGATCAGCAGAGGTGATCGAGGAGGACCTTGGACACTCCTTGCTGCCAGGGGTTTGCGACCGAGGTGGGTTTACATCGGATTTCAGCCTAAGTGCAATAGTCGACATGTATAGTAGTATGTTCATGTTAGCCGTAGCTCGAATTCATGGAATTGTATATTGAATATCTGAATTTGGAGCATGCTTAGCGATTAACATTTTACACTTGTTGGACTTGGATTTGACTTAGGAGAAAACCCCGAATTGATCGTCATTATATACATTGCCGGATTTAGCTCTAGGAGCCGTATTTTCGCGGTATCGTCGCGGGTTTCGGGCGATGGATACTTGGGGTAGTGTATACTGTTACGGGGTGTCGGGCGCCGTCGGACCAGACGGTGGGCCCAAAGTCTGTCCTGGTTACTTGGGTTTGGCCAGTGAGGGCCTGATTGAGCTCGACAGAGCTACGCTGCATACTCGGTTGGGTAGCTCCCCCGAGTGCCGCTCCGGAGTTTGGGCTTGTGCTTTCGCGTTGGTGTCGGGTAGTGCAGGTGGGACTTGCTCTCCACTGAGGCTTGGAGTGGGGGTAGCTGTATAGTCACAACCGGGCACGGGACGGGTGTGTTCACAGTCCCGGGGACGGGTGGGTTCACGGTCCACTTGCGGATTGGGTGCAGTTGTTTGGAGTCTTAGGGGTAGTTTTGAGCTTGATAGCTTAGTGACTTGTAGGCGTAGAGAGTTCCATTTCTTTTCTTCTATCTTGCTTTGTAGACTTAGTGGGTGGACCGATGTTGTTTAGGGCGGCACCCACCGAGGACTACTTGTTTCATAGTAGTTCTCACGCCCTCTTTCTTCCACCCTTGTTGCGGGGCCTTCGCCTTCGCCGCTCCTCTCCCGAGTCGGACCGCGGGAAGGCGTGGCGAGCTAGAGCCTACCCTTCGAGTTCGTGCTAGAGGACTTCCACTGCAGGTAGTGATAGTTTTGTTTTGGTTTTCCACTCTTGTTCATACAGTTGAACTCGCTGGAGCGAGTAGTTCTTGTACTTGGTTATTGTATGTTTATAAGTGGTTTTCCTACCTGTTTGTTCATAGTTTACTTCAGCTCTTTGCTACTACTTGTAGTATTGTGTGTTTACACAGATTCAGCTACGCTTCGTATACAGGAGAAATTCTCTTGTATACGGCGGATTTGTCGGCGAGCCCGGGGGACTGTGCAGCCCGGGGCGTGACAATACCTGTTTGGCCAAGCTTTACCATGTAGCCATTTGAAGCTTTTGCTGTGGCAAGAAGCTGATTCAACTTTTAGTCCAAACTGAAACTTTAATTTGAAACTACTCCAGTTGACTACTCAGGGGACCCTAACAAAGTATCTATCATGGCTTCTTCATGTAGGACATCACTTGCCCATAATCTTAATTCCAAATCAAATCATAATCTCCCTAAGAAGGGACTTGCTTTTATCCTGCAACATCAACATCAATAACACACTCTGGAGTACTTGGCCAAATTTTAGCATCACTGCATAAAGAATTTGATGTTTCTATTGTCGCAAGAAGATGGATGAGCTTTCTGCACAAAACTGAAGCTCTACTGGCGAAGCTTCCGCTGCAGAAACCTGTTCACAGGATTCTAATAAATAATTCATTATCGCCATTTCAAATAGCTCAACTCAAATAGTACTTTCTTCCATGCGCCCCCGATATGTTCTCCACCCTACTAAACCTACCACATTTATATTGTGATCTTCCTCTGCAACGTCTGCAACCTATCCCGCAACCATAACAATTCCATCACAAACTCCTGATTTCTTGTCACTGATAACCCATTAACCATCTTATTAAGCATAAAGCTCCTCAGCAACAACCCCCCTCCACCGTCACCCTCACCATTTTTCCGGACACCACCATGTCCTGCCCCCTATTCCTCACAAACATCGCTCCAACAATTATTTATATCCCTATTTATTAACGTTCTTTCAGATAGCTTTACTCAAACAATACTTTTTTCGTAAGCTCTCCATCCTTGTAAGCCAATCGCATTCGTAACATCGTCTCCCCTCTCAAGCATCTGCAACTATCCTCTAACCACAAACAACTCGCTCGCATACTCCTGACTGCTCATCCCTACCAATCGATTAAGTACTTTATCAGACATTTTCAAGTAGTTCTACTCAAACAGTACTTTCTCTCCATAACCCCTCATCCTAATACACCAAATCACATTCAAATCCTGATCTCCCTTCGCAACCGTCCGCACTTATCCTGCAACCGCAACAATTCTCTCACAAAATCCTGATTCCCCGTAACCAACAACCCATTAACCACCTTATTAAACATAAACCTCCGCGGCAGAAACCCTCTCTCCACCATCTCCCTCACCAGTTTCCCGGCCACCACCATGTCCTCCCCCCTCTTCCTGGCAAACATCGCGCTTATAATTACATTATACGTATCCAAATTCGGCAAGCACGCACCTCTCACACCCATTTTATCAAACATCTCCAGCCCCTTCTCAATCTCCCCCTCATCGAAGTAGCACCGCATGATAATATTATGCGTCTGCACGTTGGGCCTGCACCCGTCGCTCCGCATCCTGTCCACGAACCCCAGAGCCCGGTCGAACTCCGCCGCGTGGCAGAGCCCCCGTATAATAACATTATATGTGGTTGAATTCGGGGTGTAACCTCTACCGAGCATTTCGTCGAACACCGCGAGGGCGTCGTCGACAGTGCCCTTTTTGCATATTACCTGGATGAGCGCATTGTAGGCGGCGATGTTGGGGAGGACGCCTCGTTGCAGCATTTCGTCGAACACCTCTCGGGCCCTTCGGAGTTCGCCGCTGAGCCCTAATCCGTGGAGCACGGTGGTGTAGGAGACCACGTCGGGGGCGCAAACTGGGTCCGTTTTGGATCGCCGCTTCATCTGGGCGAAGAAGTCGAGGGCTTGGCGGGTTTGGCCCGCGCGGAAGAGCCCGTGGAGGAGGATGTTGTAGGTGGTCTTCGTGGGGGCGACCCCGGAGGCGACCATGTCGCGGAGGAGGTCCAGGGCTTGGGAGGTGCGCTTGAGGCGGCACCGACCCTCGGCGAGGATGTTGTAGGTGGCGGCGTCGGGGAAGCGGTGCTTTAGGGTTTTGAAGAGGAGGTGGCCTTGTTGACGTGGCGGGACTTGGAGAGAGGCGTCGAGGAGGGAGTTGAAGGTGCGGGGGTGTGGAGGGAGGAGGAGGAGAGGAAGAGGCGAACGACGCGATCGGGCTTACCGGAGAGGACGAGGCGCTCGGCGGGGAGGGAGAAGGTGCGGGGGAGGGCGAGGCGGGGAGGAGGCGGCGGCGGAGGAGGAGGAGGGAGTGGACGCGGCGGCGGTCGCGGAGGCGCGCGGCGAGGTCGAGGGCGAGGTCGAAGGTGGAGGCGGAGGGAGCGAGGTCGCCGTGGCCATGGCAACGGGGAGGTGGAGGAGGGAGCGGAAGAAGAGGAGGCGCGGGGGCGTGGTCCCGAGAGGCGCTTGAGGACGGCGTCGGCGAGGGTGGCGGGGAACGAGGGAGAGGTTGGAGAGCGCGAGGGCGAGGAGCGGGCGTTGTCGCCGTGGGGGTGGCGGAGGACGAGCTCGGCGATGCGGGAGGAGGTCGAGGTCGATGGGGGCGTCTAGGGTTAGGGTTTTGGAGGAGGAGGAGGAGGGAGATAGTGGAGAAGGAGGAGGAGGGGGAGGAGGAGGTGTTTTATCGACTGGGACTGGGAGGGGCATTTCGTCGAACACGCAGGGAGCGAGAATAAGCTCGGCGCGAGATAGGGAGAATAGATGGTCGATTTGCATGGACCCGGTCCATCCTTACGTATCCCGAGCACCGTTGTTGTCTGAAGAAACTTGCATGGAGGACTCGGTCCACCACGTCACCAATAGATAGCTCGTAATCCATCTCATTTAATTCCTCGTTAACGTCCATTGAACATTTATTTGGGCATCATGAATAGTTTTGTAATATTGTATACACTGAATTTAATCCTTAATAAATTCTCTATCACTTCTTTCTTTATTTTTTTTGTTGTATTTTTACATTTATAAGCTCGATTAGTTTGTTAATTTAATTATATAGAGTTGGGACCCATTTTTACATATTTTTTTTTTTCCTTCTTTTCCTTAATTAGATTTGGTAAGTACTAGAGTTTATTTTCCTTGGCCATAAGAGATTATCTAAAAACATCTAAAAACAAGCCCTAATAGGTTCCATGCATTTTTTTATCAATATTTATGAGACATTTTCAATGTACATGCACAATATATGATGGTTTTAACAGGGGACTAAAGATGCCTATTGAAAACAAAAATAAAATCCATAGAGTAGTTAAATAATATAGTTAAAACCGCATAATAATATTAATAAAGGGAAATGTGAAATTTTTCTTTAAATTTTTTATTCTATTTCAAACATAAAATTAAGATTTGAATTCCAATTATAATACAAAATTTTAAATTTTAAATTCCAATACAAAGTTAAATTCATAACGTAAATTTGGTGTCGAATTCAAATTCAAAATGAAACTTACAATAAAATAGCAATATACGATTAGAATTTAAACAAAAATTGAAATCCCAATTCATATTTAAATCAAATTTCTAGAATTAAAAATTGAATGTAGTATGAAAATTAATTTTGCATTGTTATCAAACTAAAATTGAAAATTGTATTGTTAGTTCGAATCCACTGTTAAAATTTACAAGTTGCACAAAATTTGAATTTAAATCTGAGCACAAGTTGAACCTAAAAAGTACATTCTAATTTAAATTTATAGATCAAATTCAAGTGTGATTGCATTTAAAATTTAGTTTAGGTTTAAATTAAAATATTTTATTCAATATCAAATTTAAAAATAAACGTATATTTTACTTTAGAAATAAAGCTAAATTAAAAATTAGATGTACAATACAAAATATAATAAGTTTGGATATTTTCCGACAAGTTCTAATTCCTTTCGAATTCGGTACCGTTTGGTTCGGGTATAAGTAAGAACTAGCTATTACGGGGATAGGTACAAGTATGGGGATTTCCAAAATAGCGTTTGGATGAAAATTAGATTGTTCCCGGGAATAAGAAAAATATTAAATAGTTTTATATAGAAAATGAAGGTGTTAGTGGGGATAACCGAGAACTGCTATTCTCGGATAAAAAATTAGCGTTTGGGTTTAAAGGGAGGATAAGGGCCTATTCCTATTCCTTAACCAAACATTGCAATATCAATTCGAATATAATATTTTTCAATTTGGCCTTCTAAGCTGGATTGGAAAAAGCATGAAGGGGAAATCCGAAAATAAGAACCGTAGCGAGACTCCTACATACCAAACACTAATTCACCCATTTCGATTTTCATTACAGAGTAAGAAAAAGCCAAAAAATAACTTTAATTCTAAGAAATTCATTGAATGCCAAAATTATTGAACAAGTTTTGCCCAAAAATTACACTAACAATAATACTTTAAGCAAGACCTTTAAAAAACTACTTTAGCAAATAATTAAAGTAGCTTTGATGTATATAACAAAGAGAAATCACAAACCTAACCATTTACGAGAAAGAATAAAAAATGGTTAGTCACCGACCGTCCTTAGAGCAAGTGGCAAAAGGCTTGGTGGTTGGTACTCGAGATCCAAATTCGAATCCTAGTTGATTTACATTTTCAGCTAAGGTTATTTCTAAATGAAATAAACGAAGCGGGTAGCGTGTGACCTATTTCTTTCAAAAAAAAAAAAAAAAAAAGGTTAAGTCTTTTCCTTTTGTTTCAAAAGTACTTAAATTGGTTTTTTTTAAAAAAAATTTGGAGCTCTCTAGAAGCAAAGCATATTGATTTACTAGGGAAAGAATTTCACAAAGTATATAAATTTTGCCAATTCAATTCACATCTATCAAGCTATTAAGGGAAGGCCTAAATAAAGAAGCAGGAGTATTAAACAACCTTCACTAAATTAATTTTTTGTGCAATTTTATCCCTTATGTTAGATAGAAATTAATGCAAATAGAATTAGTTCACACAACTAAGCAAATTACATGGGATTGAGAGTACAAAATAAGGTGAGAAAAATGAATTAATGCATGCTATCCTTATTGTCATCAAAGAGTCAAAAACACACATAAACATTTGCTCTGTTACATTACTTACTCAAGTCTCGAGTATATAATATTTTTTACACACGTAAACAAACTCACACCTATTATAATTAGGAAATAAAGAACATGCTGCACCATGACTAGCTTATTTCTTAAAAGCATATGAAGACCTCGACAGACATACGTATATATAGACACACGCAATCGAGCACACATGCATGTGCGTACACACAAATACATAATGCAATATATATATATATATATATATATATATATATATAGAGAGAGAGAGAGAGAGAGAGAGAGAGAGAGAGACGGTTTACCTTGCATATGGACATTGGAGCAGAGCTGTGTGCTTCATAAATATCTAGCTTTCATACGCTTCTTATAGTAAGGACAATGTTTTGGGTTGAAGAGAGAAGCCCGACGGTTGGATTCTAGCCCATCCCATTGTAGCTTATCCCACCAATCCTTCTCGCAGCTAATCTTCACAGCTCTCATTGAACGGGCGTCCGACCGACCGAAAAGAGGAAGTTTTTTCAGATTGAAACACCCCATAATCTTAATCTCTTCCAGCGACGGAGCACAAATGTTTAGCTTGTGTATGTGTCGTAGCTTCGGAAGCTCCTGTAGATGGATGGACCTCAATTTCGGAAGTAGCTGTGGAGCAGCTCCTCTTTTATCCTTTTTATGATCATCATCAGATTTGAAAATTGCCGTTAGATCGCCGCAATAACGGATGTTGATTGTTTCCAAGTTGCGTAGCTCTGACACTGAGGAGAGTACATATTCTAGCCTCGCGCAAAACTCCAAGTAAATATGATTCAGTTGCCCAATCCCAATCCTTTCTCGTACATGTAAAGCTTTAAGCCCCGGAAGTTGGCTAAGCCATATGCTCTCCAAAGAATCAGCCGCATCCCTCCAAGGATAGAAGATAAACTCCAAATTAGGGCACCTCTCAAGGCGGAAACATTTGAGATCTCTGAATTCAATGTCCATGGTAAAATTAGATGTGTTGTCGTGAATGAATAAAGAATTAGCAAATTGCATTTCGTATTCAAAGCCATTCTCCTGTACTATTCGGGAATCGTGAACTCCATCAACCTCTATGTGATTACTCAGGGGCATAGCAGGTGGCGACGGGTGATGTCGACGGTGACGATCTGTCATAGTGTTTAAAACATCTGCATAACATGATGCCGACGTTATAGTAGCATTCGATTTGGTGCTAGTACCAATATTAGTGCCTCTCTTAGCAGTTGGTGAAGAACCCTTGACGTGGATATGGAAGCAGGATTTTGCTCTGCTTAATGGATCAGGAAAGGCAACACTAAGTGACCGGAAGAGCCTAACATCCCTCACGACCACATGAGCATGGAATAATCTTTTATCAGCATCATTAGTTACCTTGGTTAACTCACTTTGTCTTTGATTTTGAAAGGAATCAAGGCACCGATCGACGTCGCAAGCACTGACGCCGTTGTAGTTATCCAAGTACAACACATCTAGTCCTGCTGGTCCTTTACCAAGACCGGCTACTATACGGAGTTGCTCGCATCCGAGGAGAAATAATTGCTTCAGTTGTGGGAGTTTGCTGATATTCACTACTTTTATTGCGGTGCATGAAAGATCGAGCACCTCGAGCCCCATCAATTCCTGCAGGTCTACGTTCTCCAACTTACGGCATCCTTGTAGGGAGAGCTTGGCGATCAGCTTAGAGCCGCTAAGGCGGAAGGTCTTGAGGTTGGGCAAAGGAGCTGCTGCAGGGTCGACTAGCTCCACAGCCTCTTTCAGTGATGCGCACCTTTGTAGGCTGATTGTTTCAATTGTCGCAGGGAGATTGAAGTTTAGATATTCTAACCCCTCGCAATCAGTGAGAATAAGCTCCCGGAGGTTAGGCGTGAGCTCAAAGGCTTTGCCTCCTAGAAGAAACGCACCGGCATCTGAGTTGTATAAATTCAGGACCCATAAGTTATCAAAAAGTATTGGTAGTTCTCGTTGTCCCTCTGGTGCTGCTGATGAATGCGAATTAGGATCAAGAGAAGTTACTTTGCATCGCTCCAGCCTAAGCATTCTCAAGTTGCGAAGACAAAGGAAGGAGGAATGTTCTATAGGACTTACTATGCAGCCGAGAAGGTCTAGCACTCGAACGTTTCTGAAATGGTCGACGAAGAAGCCGTCCGGTAGAGCTTCGTGTGTTTCCTCAAAATGCCAAAAGACGGATGAAACGTCAGACAACATGACTGAACCGCAATATTCTTTGAAGAAGAAATCCCATGGCTCTGGATTATTAGTTTGAGGAGAGCGAACCGCGATCCACCGGTAACTACTCTCCTCCTCCTCCTCCTCCGATGATGATGATGATGGCGATGACAACTTTACCCGATCTCCCCGTGGGGTAGAGTCGATCAATAAAGTCTTCGGCGGCAACAACTCTTTCTTTTCCCCCATCAGCGTCCCAGTGGGAGAGGTTAATTCTTCCTGCCAATATTGCAGTTGTTGATCATTTACCATGGGTCCAATCAGTGGAGCTAGTGCTTTCCCAATCTCCCAGATGGCCGCATCATCTCCTTGTAAAATTCCGTCGCACACAAAATACTTGACAGCGGTTTCCAGGGGCCGACCACCATCGGGTAGTAGTAGTACTGATCGGTTAAACGCTGCTCTACGCAACAACAGCAGGCAATACCAAAAGCAGCGAAGGACTACTTGCGGGGCGGTCCGCAAGCGCCCACCGCTGCTCTCGTCAATGTAACGGGCAATCTCGACGGCCTCCTTGTACACAAGATCAAGTGCGGTTGCTTCGCTTGATGGCTCGAACCTTACGATACACTCCGCACTCGCTGACGCGGCTTCCCTGCTAATATTTATCCCAGAGGTCCACAACACCACATTGCGGCTCCCCCTTATGATAGGAATACCCAAATCAATAGGGTCAATTAATTTGCCACCCGCAATATTATTGCAAAGGACGAGCAGCACTCTACGGCCCTCCACAGCTCTGTACGTCTCCTCTGCGACCTCCAAAACCAGGTCTCTCCAGCTGAATTCCTTCCACGGCGAGAAGTCGTCGTCTTTGTCCGCCGCGTCGAAAGCAGCCGCCGTCGCCGAAGGAGGAGATGGTAGTAGATGATTGAGCTGCTCCGCCACCGCCCTCTGCATCTCCCTGCGGTTCCCAAATAGTGCGGGCCGCACCACCTTTATCACCCTCTCAAACACAAGGGACGTCTCGACCTCTTCCGCCACCTCTCGGAGGAAAGCGGTCGCCCCTACTCCCTTCCATGCCTCCACGTACATCTTCTGTACGGACCCACGGAGCAAGATTTCAAGCACTTTGCTCTTTACCCAGTAATAGCCGCCATCATAGTAATGCATGGCGGTATATATATATATATATATATATATATATATATATATATATATATATATATATATATATATATATATATATATATATATATATATATATATATATATATATATATAGAGGTAGGTAGGTTTAATTTGAATGGAGCGTCAATATATATATATACTCATGCATCAATAATGGTGAGAGATCGATGGAGCATGAATTCTCATTCACCGATTGATTGAGTAATTAGTTAATTTGGCCTTCTTCTTCATAATATATAATATCAATCAATCCTCCTCCCTGCTTTTACATATATATTAGCTGCTTCGGCCACATTATTAATGGAGAAATTAATCCACAAAGACTAGTACTGGCATGCAAATTAAACTTTTTTTTTATTACATACAATATCATTAACTCAAGTAATTAAGATTGCCATATGTCAACACTTTAGCTGGCCACTAGACGAAAGCAGTAACTACAGCTATATATAGGAATATATAATTCCTTACTTGCCACCTTAGAAAAGAACCGATATATTCTAATGCAAATTAAAGATGTAGACATGTAGTGTTGTTATTCATTGATTTGTACTCTTGTTTCAATTTATTTCAAAATAAACAAGTTGCTAGCTACCAATACATTACAACAGGTATTTCAAAATTTTATTTTTTCATAATAAACTAATTTTGATAAAAATAATCTATTTTATAAAGTTTTTTTAAAAAAAGATTAAAATCTGACAAATTATAGACACAACCTTTCAAATAAAATTAGATATTATTATATATATTTGATGTACGTAGTTGTGGATAGATGTATGGATTACATAACCAAATTTCTGTCCTATTTTATAAATAATCTAGTTGTCTTGAATAGATTGTTATGTACCAACAATTTGGTTTGTCACTTGGCGAAAGTTTGTGTAACGCTTCGCTTCCCACGTCACAGGAGTCACAGATCCTAAAACTACTCTAGTTCAAGTATATTCAATCCTCTTCATCACTTAGACCTAGTCATCGTCCAAAATACTATAGGCAGGTTACAGAACTATTTCAAATCCTAGTGGTGTCACAGTTTGACAAGAAAAGTATAATTTTTTTTACTTGCTACTGTAATTATAACATTATAAAACGAAACTTTACAAAGCAATTTTATGAACCATAAAGTTTAAATTTGGAGAATAAACCTAGGATGTAGAGTTCTAGTAGAACTCAATATGAAAATTGGACAAAATAAAGTTGCAATGTAAATTCCCGCTTTGAAATTGTGCCAATTAGCTAGGCTAAAATACATAGATTATCATTTTAAATTAGGATAAAATACAGAAAATTTTCTTGTAAATACTCGATTTTTTACTTTTCTCTTTGACTTTCAAAAACCTACATTTTATCCCCTTAAGATTTCAGAAATAAAGGAAGTGGCAAAGAGCTTTGTGGTTGGTATCCGAGACCCAAGTTCGAATCCTAGTTGATTCACATTTCTAGCTAAGTTTATTTCTAAATGAAATAAACGAAGCGGGTAGCGTGCTATATACCTATCTCTCTCAAAAAAAAAAAAAGATTTCAGAAATATTTTCGAGAGGTACAATGTTAATGGAGATGGCAAAATGACTAAATTATCCTTACTTTTTTTATAAGAAATTTTTTTTTTTTTAATATATTTTTGTTATTCTGAAGGATATTTTCGGTATAAATTATAAGAAATAGATGGAATAGTGATGAAACCTGACGTAATGAGACTAAATACAACAATTTGAAATGTTTAGAGGATAAAAAATAGATTTTTGAAAGTTACGGAGGAAAAGTGAAAAAAAAGAAGATATTTATAAAGAAATTTTCTGTAATTTAGCATTTAAATTTACATGTATCTTATGTTTGTGCATAAACAGGGAGATGAAATCCCACAAAAAATCCCATTAATATATAGCCACAAAGTATTAATATAGAGATACAAAAAAAACAACTTAATTAATAGCCTAGCAGGTGAAATTTTATTGTGTGCTTAATTTATAAACTAATATTTCTAGAACTCAAATCTAGATGCCCTTAACCCTCAAATGTAGAAGCATTGAATGCAATCTAGAACCCTACATAGTTTATGCATGAAAATTCGTAGTTTTTAAAAATAATATTTCATGGTTTACATTTTTGGGTTTTAAGACTCGTAGGTTTGGTAGAACAAGTAATTAAATAGCAATGACATATTAGACAAAAATATAATATCAAGTAAAACAAAAATAAAAAGCATGAAAAGATCTACTCCTTTTGAAATCTAATAGATATTATGCATTCCATGTGTTTAAGTATACGATATTAGGATGCTATCTCTTCCTAGCTACTATGCTTGATTTATTATTTGAGTAATTTTCTTATATTATAATTAGGAGTTTTCATTCATTTGTTAGTCTTGTAATTGTGTTATCCCTATTGAATAAATGTGTCTTAAACCTCAATTACAGAAAGAAATAACATAATCCAAAGAAAACGAAAGAAACAGCAAAAAATCAAAGGATAAATAATAAGAATAATGCAAGAAATTAAATGTGTGCGTACCTGAATCGCTAAATACCCATTCGTGTGTTAAATAGAAAGACCAGCAGAGAAATCCAAAAAGCTGAATGCAAATTCATTTGTCAAGGAGAGATTAAGAGCAGCAGAGAAATCCAAATGGTTGAATGCCAATTCATATGTTAAGAAGAAATAGCAGCAGAGAGATCCAAATAGCATTCAACATACTGGATCGCTAAATTGATATTCATTTGTTAAGGAGAAAGAGCTCATGTGTTAAGAAGAAAGAATAGCGTAGAGGTGGCTTTCAAAATATTTATAAGCAAGCATGTATGATAAATAAAGTTTGATTCTTTGCTTATCATGTGGGAAAAGAACCTGTTTTAATGAAAATTAAAGATGAAGCTACAACCTGATACTAATTGCACATCCAACTAATTCCTTTTCTATTTTTAACTCTTTATACAATAGTTTAACTTTATTTTATTTTAAATAATAATATACATCATTACCATAAGTAAGATTACCATATGTCAACAATTTAGCTGACCACTTGAAGAAAACAGCTAAACACAGACTATAAAAATATGATTCTTTACTTACCACTTTAGAGAGAACTTACATATATATTTTAATGCAAATTAAGATGTAGTGTTATGATTCATTGATATGTATTCTTGTTTCAATTAATTTCAAAATAAATTAGTTGCTGATCCAATGAATAGCACACAGATATCTTAAAACTTTATTTTCTAAATAATAAATTAATTTAATAACATTGGATATTATTATACATTTGATGTAGTCATAGATAGATATATTGATTGCATATCCAAATTACTTTGCTATTTTAAGTTTTTTCTTTAACAATTTAAATTTTTTTTTTAATTATAAATAATCTAGTTGCCTTAAATAAGATTGGCATATGTAAAGAACATGGATTGTCATATGATTCTTTACTCGCAACTTTTGAGGAGAACCCATGTTAAAAATAAAGGTGGTGGGTTGGTGATTTTTTAGCTTTATTCTTGTACTGGTTAGAAAATAATAAATTAAAGTTAGGAGAAATAGGTTGTTGCATAGAAAAATTTTAAATTTAAAAAAACTACTTATTTTTAGAGATAGTTTTTTGAAATAAGATTTGACAAGGTTATATATTACATGTAGGCTGATGTAGCTATATATTTATGGACCGACTGCGTACCCAAATTTTCTTCTAAATTTTTATTTTTTCAATAATAGTTTAGAAATTTTTTTTATTATAAATAATGGAATTGTTTTAAGAAAGATTTTCATGTTCAATAATTTAGCTTCTCGCTTGGTGAAAGCGAAAGTTTCAAATACAAAAGTATGATTATTTATCGGCCACTTTGGAAACGAACTAATGTTAAACCAATTTGAAGATAAACTACTAGTCATTAACCCACGCGTTGAATACAGATATTTTTAAATTTTTATTTTTCCAAAATTTTAAATTACTTATTGAAAATGTAAAGCCTAATTACTTATATGAATAATTTCCCTAAATAATTAAGATTGGATAAAATTACATATTGGATTTAGTTGCAGATAGATATGATGACAACACACCAATATCTCTTTCTTCTTTTTAATCTTTATACTCAATAGTTTAAAACCTTTTGCAATTATAAAAGTGTTAATTAGTAAGATTATTATGAACCAACAATTAATATATATAGTTGGGTGAAATTAAGAAGAAGTTTATGCTTTAATTAAAGTATTATTCTTTAGTTACTTGTTGCTTTAAAAGGGACCAATTTTAAAGCAAATTAAAGATAAAGGGTTGTTGGGGATTCTTTGCCTTTAGTATGCTGTGCTCGATTAATTTCAAAATAAATTAATTATTAACGTGTGCATTTGCACTCAAATATTTTTAAAATTTTACTTGTTTTTAAAAAAATAATAATTTAGTTTTAAGAATTGTGGGATTTAATAACAACAGTTTAAAAAGCTTGAATAAAAATTACAACAAATTAATGTTGAGAACTCAGAGTTTGAGGACCAAAAGTGTAATTTACCCTTTTAATTTTTTCCTTTTTATATTTTTAATTCTTTGTTTGGTACCACAAGTAAATCAAATTTTCAATTGATTTAAAGAGATTTGATGGTATTTTTCATAACGCAAATGAATCTTATTCAATTTCCATGATAACCACTTTTAAAGTAGTTGCATCTTCTTTCGCATAGAATAAAACAAAAAATAATCACATGGAAATGGATTTTTAATCTTTTACCAAACAACTAAGTAAAATAGAACTGAATTTAAATTTATTCCAAATCGAAGAATTTATTATAAGTTAAATTCAACTGAATTCTTGTCAAGATTTCTTTGAATTCTATCTCAGATTTGGTGCTAAACTAAAAAGAGTATAAGAGATATTAATGCATGGAGGTAATTGAATCAGCAACTGTAGAGCAAGATAAATAGCACACAAATTATCGAGCAATATGAATGCCAAAAAAAAGAAGAAGAAAGAAAAAAACCAATTGGTGTCTGGGTAGTGATAAAGTTTCATCACATTCTCTCTCAGTAGCTTACAAAGATCAATAATCGAAGTGGAAAGTAAAGCTAACCTAAAAAGCATAAGAACTAACAGTACAGTTACATTTATGTTCAAATAAACTAGCATTATTTCCTACCTAAATATGTTTTTGTTGCCAAAAACACAGAAAATTTGCAAGCATAGTTTTATTCTAGCTTTATCTGCATCCTCTAGAGTTTCTTATATAGTTTAGTTTACATATGTACATGTTTAAAGAGATCACTATTTCTATATTTACATCATTTTTGTGAATGACAAATAATCAATCATAGTTCCATTGATCAAAAAAGAAAGAAAGTAGTTAAATACCTGTTTGGCCAAGCTTTACCATGTAGCCATTTGAAGCTTTTGCTGTGGCAAGAAGCTGATTCAACTTTTAGTCCAAACTGAAACTTTAATTTGAAACTACTCCAGTTGACTACTCAGGGGACCCTAACAAAGTATCTATCATGGCTTCTTCATGTAGGACATCACTTGCCCATAATCTTAATTCCAAATCAAATCATAATCTCCCTAAGAAGGGACTTGCTTTTATCCTGCAACATCAACATCAATAACACACTCTGGAGTACTTGGCCAAATTTCAGCATCACTGCATAAAGAATTTGATGTTTCTATTGTCGCAAGAAGATGGATGAGCTTTCTGCACAAAACTGAAGCTCTACTGGCGAAGCTTCCGCTGCAGAAACCTGTTCACAGGATTCTAATAAATAATTCATTATCGCCATTTCAAATAGCTCTACTCAAATAGTACTTTCTTCCATGCGCCCCCGATATGTTCTCCACCCTACTAAACCTACCACATTTATATTGTGATCTTCCTCTGCAACGTCTGCAACCTATCCCGCAACCATAACAATTCCATCACAAACTCCTGATTTCTTGTCACTGATAACCCATTAACCATCTTATTATATTGATAAGCTTTAAGTAAAAATATATTATCATAAATATAATATTTATATTGATAAGCTTCCAAGACCACCCATGTAGTTTCTCGATCGCTTTCTCACTTTAGTATTTTGTAGTTTAAAGTGTATCACTTTAATACCATATGATTTCATTTTTTTCTTTTCGTCGGCTGTAGTGACCTGACCCTTTAGTAGGTGAGCAAAGGGGTTTGGTAATCCTCACTTTGTTTTTATCACCCAACCCCTCTGCATACCTACACGTAAGGAGAGAGAGGGGGAGGCTTTTACACAGCTGCTAATCCCCTTCTTCATCCCCTAGCACAACCAAAGTGAGGTGGTGAAGCTTGGGTGAAGTGCGGACATCGCCGACGACGCGCCGCGAAGCCGTTCGAGAGTTTTTCCGACGCCGTGGTGCTGCGAGAGCCGAGCGAGCCCGGGATTTCGCCATCCTCGACGCCGCGACGAATCTAAGAGATTCTCAGAGGTGAGTGATCCATCTAGAACACCTCCATTGCTTCCACTTCAACTATTTTCGAGCTGAGTTCGGACTGCTGCAGGAAATCGACGTCGACTCGCCGTATTTTGGGTCGTACGCGACGTAGAAGCGACGGATTTCGCTGTGCCTAGACTCGTTGGAACCGTGACGACGAGAGGAATCCAACGAGCATTTATTTAGAATTTTTGGTGAAGGTTAGCTCAGTCGAAATCCCAGTTTTCTCCCTTGCTGTTTTCCTCCTCGAACTGCTGCTGACTGCAGCGACACTCCGCGGTGTTTTGCCTTTTTCTCCGTGTAGGGAACTCGGATCGCGACGAAATCTGGGGCATTGGATCCGCGACTTCGAGGCGATTCCAGCGATACCTTACTCGCTGGATTTGGAGCAGGTTAGCCCAGTCGAAGTGTCGTTTTACTGAGCCGCTGTCCCGCGAGCAGAATCTGACAATCTGATTTGCTGTTTTCCAGCGTCGACGTCGGTGTTTCGCCTAGAACTCAGCGTAGGAGGCGGAATCCAGCGAGCGGAGCCGTTGGATTCTGACTGCGAGGCGAAGATTTCGAGCCCTTGCTCGCCGTCTTTGGACAAGGTTAGCTTAGTTAACTTTAAGCTTTTCTCAGCCGCAGCTTTCCGGACAGATTTCGAATAAATCGAGTTTTTGGTTTATCTCTTCGCAGCCGGTTGTCTTTTGGACGGTGACGGATCAGCGGAGGTGATCGAGGGACCCAGGGCACTCCTTGCTGCCAGGGATTCGCCACAGAGGTGGGCATCCATCGGTCATTCCTAAGTTTAAGTAGTCGGCATGTATAATTCTGTTTTAATGTTTAGACCTTAGCTCAAATTCATGAATATCAACTAGTATTAAATCTGAATTTTGGAGCATGTTCACAAGTAGTATTTTTATACATGTTTGGACTTGGACTTGACTTAGGAGAAAACTACGATCAATCGTCATATATCACACTACCAGATTTAGCTCTAGGAGGCGTGTTGTTTTGTATCGTCGCCGGGGGAGTGCGTCGGATACCCAGAGTAGTGTAGCTAGTTTGACGCTCGCGCTGTGGATGCCGAGCTATGTTCAGTTTCAGCGTGTGTGCCAGGGGCACGTGGTGTGTTAGTGGTTTGACACGGTTTCTTGACTATGCTGTGAGAGCAGATTGAGCTCGACGGAGATACGCTTGCATACTCGGTTGGTTCGCGCCCACGAGTGCCGCTCCGAGTCCGGTTTTGTGCTTTTGCGTTGGTGTCGCTACGCCTCGTTTGGGCTCGCTCTCCGCTAGCTACCCGGAGGTAGTTGTAGTGTTGCTTCGACGGGCGGGACGGGTGTTTCACGGTCCCTGGTGAAATTGGGTCGGAGTTTGGTTGGTACTACAGGTGGTTAGTCTTGAGTGTTCAGAGTAGTGACTTATAGCTGTAGAATGTTTCCAGTTTCCCTTTTTCCTACTCTTACTTACCCTGTAGACTTAGTGGGTGGACCGATGTTGATTAGGGCGGCACCCACTGAGGACTACCTGTTTTTACAGTAGTTCTCACGCCCCGTTTCTTCCACCCTTGTTGCAGGGCCTTCGGCGTCGGCTGCTGCTGCTTCTGAGGGGGACCGTGGTAAGGGCGTCGCGAGCTAGAGCCCTTCCCGACTGGTGTCGTGTTAGCCGTCTTCCTCTACTGCAGGTAGTGACTTTTGGGTTACTCTTTTGTACATACAGTCGTGAACTCGCTGGAGCGAGTAGTGGTCTTTGTGAACTTGTATGTATATAGCTCTTTTGTACTACCTGTTTGTATTTATAGTATATTTCAGCTCTATGCTACTGCTTGTAGCGTTGTATTTCTATACAGGTACAGCTACGCTTCGTATACAAGGAAAAATTTCTTGTGTACGGCGGATTGTCGGCGTGCCCGGTTGCCCGAGCAACCCGGGGCGTGACATCGGCTCTTCTATTAACTCTCTGTTAAATCATATACAAAAAACTTCAAACCACCTATGGTTTATCGAATATCCACTTTAGTACTCTGTTGTTTATTTTCACTTTACCACCGATTTAACGAAAAAAATTAATAGATGACATAACGAAAGAGAAAACCAAAACCATAAGGTACAAAAATGATATATTTTAAACCATAAGGTACTAAAGTGAGAAAGGGCGAAACCACAAGAGGGTATTTGAAAATTTTCCAAGCATCCTGAAACCCTTCCATCCCAACAAAGAAAGGATTTTATAAGGCCAAAGAAATTGCGGTTAAAAAAGAAAAGATTGCATAGCATAAGAACATCCTTCTTCACGACAATACGCACAAGAAACTTCGAAACGCAGGCATAATAGACCAAACAAAAAGATTTCCAAAAAATAATATATTGATGTATATCTAAACAGATTAAACCAGAAAGTCCAAACAGAAGAATGAAACAATCGCGAGATTACGAAAGAAGGCTGCGAAAAACGTAGGGCACAACCAAAATGAAAACTAACAGAAAACAAACCCCGCAAACCAATTAGTGTTGTGGAGTACCTCTCTCTAAAACATCACAAAATGATGCGACACAAGAAACAAATATATAGAGGAAGAATTGGTACAAAAGAGTTTATTACCCACCGGAATGAGAAACCGGAGAGGTCGTGAACTGGCCATCTTTGTAGCTGTGTATGTACTGCTGCGGTAATGCATGTTCCACCTGCGGCATTCGGAAAGGGAAAAAAAACCGTGTTATATTCTACTTTTTACTTGACAATTTATTGAAGAAATGATGCAGTATTGGATCACATAGTAGATTGACAATGAGTAAGCTCATTGAGACTATATATATATAAAATGTAACAGATGATAATAATGGAGAGTAAGAAAGGGAATTAGAAGAAAATATGCCGGATTCCCCAAACATTTCGTCGATTGCAGATCATTGCACAACCTTCGAAAGTTGAAATAAACTTCACAAACTTTCTAGTTGTTTCAATCAGCTACCTAACCCTGAATTTTAGGGCCAAATGACTCGAAGTACTCTTTAGAATGGTTGATCCATTTTAGGGTTTTTGAGTTATCTAGCTTTCGTGTGATTGAATACAGTGAAGGAAAAAAAAAAAAAAAATCTTATCCATATCTTTTTTAATGAGATTTGACCAACTAAATTCACCTGTGCTCCAAAGTTTTATCATATCTGTTGAGGTTAATCTATTTGACAATAGATCTAAAATCTCAACTATTTATGTTTATATACATAAATGGATAAGATCCAGTATTTTGCACTAGAATTTGAGCCTTGGTAGAAAAATTTCTGAAACTCTAAATACCAGATAATATGATAAAAGCTACACGAAAAATCCTCGAAGAAAAAAAAAGAGTGAGTTACTAGATAAAAGACAGTTGATTTATGAGGAGTTACTGGACATATGATGTTTCATCATAAAGGGGATTCCCAAATATCTACAAAGAGATGAAAATTTCAGAATAATTAATGGCTTGATTAGAGGTACAAGTGATCAAAGAAACAAAAGAGAAGTAAAACAACCATGATGAAATTTGTGAGGAATTATCAGACTACAATATGATATAGGAAAGAGGATTCTACCGAAACTCAGATAACAATAGAAAAGATCAAAGGATTGATGATAGTAACATAACCAAAGCTCATACAAATCTTCTAATCACACTAAACAGAGAAATGGGCCCAAGAGGGTATTTCCTAGTTGTTTCAAATTGTAAATCAACATGATAATATGACAAAAATTTCTTCACATTTACTCATGTATTCAGAAGATTGCCACCCTGATCTCCTTCGTACTAATTTACAAATGGCTAATATAAAAAAACGGGGACGAACTTTGTGATCTAGAATCGAACAAACTGAAGGCTAATCTGAGAATATTAAGATTTATGAAGTAGTAACTAAACCAATCTGAGAATATTAAGAATATACGAAGTAGCAATTAAATATGTGAAGGAGCCATTCAAAACAAAGTATCAGTTGCCATTTCAAGATATTATAACAAGTGGATTGGGAAAGGCCGTACCCAGTCCCCGTCAGGGCCGCCACTAGGAACCATAACATTAATTTCACTAGACTTAGCAGTGGTTATAGATGCTCCCAATGAATCTTTGCTCAGGTACAATTGACAGCCTGACGTGTTATCTATTGATATTGTTGGTGCTGTACCCTGCATGGCTTAAAGTAATGATTTGACAAAGGTGACAATATTAACCATGGAAAGAGATAACGATAATTACATGAAGCTGCAAGATAAAGGAATTGTAGGATGAATACATGCTACAATTGTTATCTAGTCAACTAAATTTGATTCACCGAAATCATACATGATCAGTACCTACTCCAGAAACTCCAACTATAGAGTCCTAATAGCACAGAACTAACTACTTTAGTTATGAAGCACTTATGTTAAGCAAATAAAAGGAATAGACACAACTTCATTGTTTATTCGAATGCATTTCGAGAAAGAATCATTTTGTATATAAAATAGAACTTTTTTTCTTGATTCTCTTGCCTTAAATCAAAACTTGAAGTCTCATTTGGGTTTCGATTGAAGCTGAGTATCAGTTTTGGCATTTTCACCAGTTTTCGATAGTTCTAGAGCAATTTTGGTAAGTTCCAAACAAAAAAAATTCAGAAAAGAGTATGGAGGAAAAGCAAATAGAGAAACACAGAAACAAAATAAACTAACAAATTGTAGTGCATTTAGAAATATTATATATTGATATGCGAGCTTATTTTATAATTCGCTAGTTTTGACATGAAACTTCTAGAACATGGTAGTGCGGAAAGCACTAGATTAGTCAAAATGACCTATATTCTAATCCACATTTGTCCAGCTTAACTAGACTTGAGACTGATACCCTCCTTTTATCAAGAAAGTTATTAGTGCTTAGACATCCGGAATTATACCATAGAATCATCTTATAAGCCTTAACCATATGAGAATGAGTGAAGGCATTTCTATTTCAACTTCAGGTCTACTTTTCAAACAAGTATGCTGCTACTTCTGTCTTGCAAACTAAGTGACTTGACAATGTTTATAGTATTAGAGGTTCACCTAATAAAAGAAATGTCAATTACCTGACACTGAACCTCAACACCATTGCAATTCACAATCTCGCAAGCCGCTACAACATCCTGAGCCATGAAAATGAAATAAATTTATTATTATTGTGTTTACCAATATTAGTACAACCGAGGCTGCAAAGAAGATTGCTGGTATTCATATTTTTGTACCGTGAAAACTATTCCTGTTTTTGTGCATTTGTCAACAGTAATGTTGTTCACTTTCCCTGCAAAAAAAATAAGTAATGAATCTATTTCTTCACAAATATATACACATAAGAATAGCAGATCAAATATCAATAGTTTTTTTTTGCATTTGTCAATACTAATGTTGTTCACATTTCACTGCAAAAATGCAAGCGATGATCCTATTTCATTCAAAATATATACACAAAAGAACAGCAAATCAAATATTTAAACACTTTGTACAAACAAAGTGTTTACACAGATAAATGCCATGCAAAAATCAAACACATTTGCATCACCTTTCACTTGCAAAACTGAATCCTTGCACCCATAAACATAGACAGATTGCTTGGAATCACAGTCTTCAATGATCAGGTTCTTCTTACCGATTTGATTTTCGACAGCCCATCTGCTGTAAAATAAGTTGCACGTCATCAATTAGAAAAACTAAGAAAAATTGTGAGGTACAAATGAAAAGATAATTAGCAAGAAATGATGGATAGCCTGACTAAGAGGAGAGAAAATATTCTCACTTGCGGCCCATTTGAAGTTCCAACTTTGGGGGACCTACTCTATTGAAGGGAAAGGAACCGGAGCGGGAAGCCTTTTCAGTTGTGGCGACAACACTAGTTCTATCAGTACGATTCTTGGTCTTCATGTCATCAGTTACTTTCTTCAAACCTGTAAAGCAAGATTCAATTTGCACTTACATAGCATACCAACATGAAAATTTTAAACTGTTTGGATCTTTTACATTTACATCCCTGCAAAATCATCTACCACATATATACCCCTGTAAAATCTCATTTCATATTCAGATTGCACATATGCTATAACTTCACAGAAGTATACGTGTAAAATATATCTTTTTTTTAAAAGGAAGCATATGCTTGTACCTGCAGTAACTCGGCCTGAGCTTATCTCTTTGAAAACTGCAGACATGCCGGACTTAGGTTGAGATGGTGGCGTCTCAGAGCTGAAAAGCGATGCTAGGGGAGGAGGTGGTGGAGCAGGCGCTTTTGCTGGTGAAGCATTAGAAACAGAAGAAGCAGAAGTTGAGGGAATTTGGTTGTCAAGTGTGGTTTGACATCATGTATGGACATGACAGAGGGTTTGGAAAGTGAACCAATCTGAATTTTTCTTCAATAGCAACTAAGGGGAAAAGGAAAGACAAACTAACATACAAAGATGAATCAATGCCTTCGGAGATGATAATAAAAATAAGAATTCTAACAATTACGCAATCAGATATAATGAAATATATCCTTGTAAAGTCACAATAAACAGAAGAGAAAGCAATATTTTGTGAATTTTTTCAAGATGAGAAAATTACAAAAATGATACGGTCAGAGGTGATTAGGAAAGAATCAGCCAAAATTTTTTCAGAAGAGTATATAGCTTAACATAGAATTTAATGACAAAAGAAAAAATATATGACTAATCGAAGTGGAAAGTAAAGCTAACCAAAAAGCATAACAACTAACAGTAGAGTTACATTTATGTACAAATAAACTACCATTATTTCCAACCTAAATATGTTTTTGTTGCCAAAAAAACAGAAAATTTGCAAGCATAATTTTATCTGCATCCTCTAGAGTTTCTTATAATAGAGTTTACATATGTGCATGTTTAAAGAGGTCACTATTTCTATATTTACATCATTTTTGTGAATAACAAATAGTCAATCATAGTTCCATTTATCAAAAAAGAAAGAAAGAAGTTAAATACCTGTTTGGCCAAGCTATACCATGTAGCCATTTGAAGCTTTTGTTGTGTCATGAACCAGCTTTTAGTGAAAACTACTACAATTGACTATTCAGGAAACCCTAAAAAAGCATCTATTATTGCTTCCTTGAGCAGGACAGCACTTGCTCCATAATCTTAATTCCAAATAATCTCCCTACATCGGGGGTCCGCTTTTATCCCGCAACATAAATAGCTCACTCTGGAGTACTTGGCCAAATTTCAGCATCATTGAAAAAATGATGTTTCTATTGTCGTAAGATGGATGAGCTATTGATGTTTCAATTGTGGTAAGATGGATGAGAATGTCCTGTCCTCTATTCCTCACAAACATCGCTCCAACAATTATTCTATATATATCCTTGTTTATTAAGATTCTTTCAAATAGGTTTACTCAAACAACACTTTTTCCGTAAGCTCTCCATCCTTGTAAACCAATCGCATTCGCAACCTCGTCTCCCATCTACAAATGTTTGCAACTAGCCTCTAACCACAAACAACTCGCTCGCATACTCCTGATTGCTCATCCCTATCAATAGCATTTTCAGACATTTTCAGGTAGCTCTACTCAAACAGTACTTTTACTGTACGATCCCACACCCTAATACACCAAATCACATTCAAATCCTGATCTCCCTTCGCAACCGTCCGCACTTATCCTGCAACCGCAACAATTCTCTCGCAAAATTCTGATTCCCCGTAACCAACAACCCGTTAACCACCTTATTAAACATAAACCTTCGTGGCAGAAACCCTCTCTCCACCATCTCCCTCACCATTTTCCCGGCCACCACCATATCCTCCCCCCTCTTCCTTACAAACATCGCGCTTATAATTACATTATACGAATCCAAATTTGGCAAGCACGCGCCTCTCACGCCCATTTTATCAAACATCTCCAACCCCCTCTCAATCTCCCCCTCCTCGAAGTAGCACCGCATGATAATATTATGCGTTTGCACGTTGGGCCCACACCCGTCGCGCCGCATCCGGTCCACGAACGCCAGCGCCCGGTCGAACTCCGCCGCGTGGCAGAGCCCCCGTATAATAACATTATATGTGGTGGAATTCGGGGTGTAACCTCTACTGAGCATTTCGTCGAACACCGCGAGGGCATCGTCGACAGTGCCCTTCTTGCATATTACCTGGATGAGCGCGTTGTACGCGGCGACGTTGGGGAGGACGCCTCGTTGCGGCATTTCGTCGAACACCTCTCGGGCCCTTTGGAGTTCACCGCTGAGCCCTAATCCGTGGAGCACGGTGGTGTAGGAGACCACGTCGGGGGCGCAAACCGGGTCCGTTTTGGATCGCCGCTTCATCTGAGCGAAGAATCCGAGGGCTTGGCGGGTTTGGCCCGCGCGGAAGAGGCCGTGGAGGAGGATGTTGTAGGTGGTCTTCGTGGGGGCGACCCCGGAGGCGACCATGTCGCGGAGGAGGTCTAGGGCTTGGGAGGTGCGCTTGAGGCGGCACCAGCCCTCGGCGAGGATGTTGTAGGTGGCGGCGTCGGGGGGGAAGCGGTGCTTTAGGGTTTTGAAGATGGAGGTGGCCTTGTTGGCGCGGCGGGACTTGGAGAGGGCGTCGAGGAGGGAGTTGAAGGTGCGGGGGGTGTGGAGGGAGGAGGGGGAGGAGAGGAAGAGGCGAACGGCGCGATCGGGCTTACCGGAGAGGACGAGGCGCTCGGCGAGGAGGGAGAAGGTGCGGGGGGAGGGGGCGAGGTGGGGGAGGAGGCGGCGGCGGAGGAGGAGGAGGGAGTGGACGCGGCGGCGGTCGCGGAGGCGCGCGGCGAGGTCGAGGGCGAGGTCGAAGGTGGAGGCGGAGGGAGCGAGGTCGCCGTGGCCATGGCGACGGGGGAGGTGGAGGAGGGAGCGGAAGAAGAGGAGGGCGCGGGGGGCGTGGTCCCAGAGGCGCTTGAGGACGGCGTCGGCGAGGGAGGCGGGGAACGAGGGGGAGAGGTTGGAGAGCGCGAGGGCGAGGGAGCGGGCGTTGTCGCCGTGGGGGTGGCGGAGGACGAGCTCGGCGATGCGGGAGGGGAGGTCGAGGTCGAGGTCGATGGCGGCGTCTAGGGTTAGGGTTTTGGAGGAGGAGGAGGAGGGAGATAGTAGAGAAGGAGGAGGAGGAGGAGGAGGGGTTTTATCGACTGGGACTGGGAGGGGCATTTCGTCGAACACGTAGGGAGCGAGAATAAGAGGGGATATAAGCTCGGAGTGAGAGAGAGAGAGGGAGAGATGGTCGCTTGTTGCATGGACTCGGTCCATCCTCACATTGTTCCATGGCACCGTTGCATGAAAAAACTTGAATGGACATGTCCACCGTGCCAATAATAGATAGCTGGTCTATTGTTGGACTAATGAAGGAGGAGGCAATTGGATAAACCTGGTCTATTGTACGTCCTTGCACCGTAATATGAGGAAACTTGTGTGGACTTGGTTCGCCACGTCAGCAATAGAGCGCAAAGTGACCTTTCCTCTTTGAATCCTATTTTTGTTAATCACATGATATTAATAAAGGGAAAAAGCTGTGATTTGTAAACCACAGGGAATATGTGAAATTTTTCTTTAAATTTTTTAATTCTAATTCAAACATAAAATTAGGACTTGAATTCCAATTTGAATCCAAAATTTTAATCTAAAATTCCAATAAAAACTTAAATTCATAACATAAAATTTGATGTTGAATTCAAATTCAAAATAAAACTTAAAATTAAATAGCAATACGCAATCAAAATTTAAATAAAAAATTGAAATCTAATTCAAATTTATATTTGAACCAAATTTCAGAAATAAAATTAAATGTAGTAAGATAATTAATTTTGCATTATTATGGAAGTAAAATTGAAAATTTTATTGTTAGTTTGAATCCATCGTTGAAATTTATAAGTTGCATAAAAATTTGAATTTAAATTTGAGCACAAATTGAAATTAAAAAAGTACATTAATTTGAATTCAAAAATTTAAATTCATAGATCAAATTCAAGTGTGATTGCATTTACAATTTAATTTAGGTATAAACCAAAATATTTTATTCAAAATGAAAATTTAAAATAAACTTATATTTAACTTTAGATTTAACTTACTTTTAAAATTAGATGTACAATACAAATATAATAAGTTTGGATATATTTTTCGAACAAGTTCTAATTCTTTTCGAATATAATATTTTTCAATTCGACCTTCTAAGCTGGATTGGAAAAAACATGAAGTGGAAATCCCCGTTCCACCAGAAAATAAGAGTCGTAACTAATAAATGGAGTCATTCATTATGATTCTCATTATAAAGTAAGAAAGGGCCAACAAAATTAACTTTAATTCTAAAAAATTCATAAAATGCCAAAATTAGTGAATAATTTTTGCCGAAAATTTTTGCTAATAATAATGCTTTAAGCAAGACCTTAAAAAAAATTATTTCAGCAAATAAAGTGGCTTTGCTGTACATAACAGGGAAGAAGAATCATAACATACCAATTTAGGAGAATAATTAATAAAGAATCTTTAAAGTATTTTCTTTTACTTCAAAAGTACTTAAATTGTTTTTTTTTTTAAATTTATTTGGAGCTCTTTAGAAGCAAAGCATATTGTTTTAGGAAAAGAATTTCAGCAAGTATGTAAACTTTACCAATTCAATTCACATCTATATATCAAGCTATTAAGGGAAGGCCTAAATAAAGATGCAAGAGTATTAGACAACCTTCACTAGATTAATTTTTTGTGTAATTTTTTCACATAATTGAGTAACATATGATTGTGAGTACAAAATAAGATAAGAAAAATAAATGCATGCACGCTATCCTTGTTATCATCAAAGAGTCAATATATACAAACGTAGACATTTGCTTGGTTACATTACTCAAGTCTAATCAAATATATATAATATTTTTACACAAGGAGACAAACTCACACACATAATTAATAATTAAGAAATAAAAGACATGCTGCACTATGGCTAGCTTATTTCTCAAAAGCATATGAAGACCTTGGCAAACATACGTACATATAGCAACACGCGATCGAGCACACATGAATGCATACACACAAACGCATAATTCATATTTAGAGAGAGAGAGAGAGAGAGAGAGAGAGAGAGAGAGAGAGAGAGAGAGATGGTTTACCTTGCATATGAACATTTGAGCAGAGCTGGGCTTCATAAATATCTAGCTTTCATACGCTTCTTATAGTAAGGACAATGTTTTGGGTTGAAGAGAGAAGCTCGGTGGTTGGATTCTAGCCCATCCCATTGTAGCTTATCCCACCAATCCTTCTCACAACTAATCTTCACATCTCTCATTGAACGGGCGTCCGACCGGCCGAAAAGAGGAAGTTTTTTCAGATTGAAACACCCCATAATCTTAATCTCTTCCAGCGACGGAGCACAAATGTTTAGCTCGTATATGTGTCGTAGCTTTGGAAGCTCCTGTAGATGGATGGACCTCAGTTTCGGAAGTAGCTTTGGAGCAGCTCCTCTTTTATCCTTTTTATGATCATCATCAGATTTGAAAATTGCCGTTAGATCGCCGCAATAACGGATGTTGATTGTTTCCAAGTTGCGTAGCTCTGACACTGAGGAGAGTACATATTCTAGCCTCGCGCAAAACTCCAAGTAAATATGCTTCAGTTGCCCACTCCTTATCAATCCATATTCATGTAAAGCTTTGAGCCTCGGAAGTTGGCTGAGACATATGCTCTCCAAAGAATCAGCCCCACCCCTCCAAGTGAAGATAAGCTCCAAATTAGGGCACCTCTCAATGCGGAAACATCTGAGATCTCCGAATTTACTATTCATGGTAAAATTAGATGTGTTGTCGTGAACGAATAAAGAATTAGCAAATTGCATTACGTATCCAAAGCCACCCTCCCGTGCTATTTGGGGACTGTGACCTCCATCAACCTCTATGCGATTATTCAGGGGCATAGCAGGTGGCGACGGGTGATGTTGACGGTGACGATCTGTCATAGTGTTTAAAACATCTGCATAACATAATGCCGACGTTATAGTACCATTTGATTTGGTGGTAGTACCAATATTAGTGCCTCTCTTAGCAGTTGAAGAACCCTTGACGTGGATATGGAAGTAGGATTTTGCTCTGCTTAAATCAGGAAAAGCATAACGAAGTGACCGGAAGAGCCTAACATCCCTCACAACCACATGAGCATGGAATAATCTTTGATCAGCATCATTAATCCCCTCGGTTAACTCACTTGGTTTTTGATTTCGAAAGGAATCAAGGCACCGATCGACGTCGCAAGCACTGCTGCCGTTGTAGTTATCCAAGTACAACACATCTAGTTCTGCTCGTCCTTTATCAAGACCGGCTACTCTACGGAGTTGCTCACATCCGAGGAGAAATAATTGCTTCAGTTGTGAGAGTTTGCTGATATCCACCACTTTTATTGCGGTGCATGAAAGATCGAGCACCTCAAGCCCCGTCAATTCCTGTAGGTCCACATTCTCCAACTTACGGCATCCTTGTAGGGAGAGCTTGGCGATCAGCTTAGAGCCGCTGAGGCGGAAGGTCTTGAGGTTGGGCAAAGGAGCTGCTGCAGGGTCGATTAGCTCCACCTCTTTTAGCGATGCGCACCTTTGTATGCTGATTGTTTCGATTGTCGCAGGGAGATTGAAGTTTAGATACTCTAACCCCTCGCAATCAGTGAGATCAAGCTCCCGGAGGTTAGGCGTGAGCTCAAAGGCTTTGCCTCCTAGAAGAAACGTATCGGCATCTGAGTTGTATAAATTCAGGACCCATAAGTTATCAAAAAGTATTGGTAGTTCTCGTCGTCCCTCTGGTGCCGACGAATGTGAATTAGGATAAAGAGAAGTTACTTTGCACCGCTCCAGCCTAAGCATTCTCAGGTTGCGAAGACGAAGGAAGGAAGAATGTTCTATAGGACTTACTATGCAGCCGAGAAGGTCTAGCACTCGAACGTTGCTGAAACGGTCGAAGAAGCCGTCTGGTAGAGCTTCGAGTGTTTTCTCAAAATGCCAAAAGATGGATGAAACATCAGACATGACTGAACCCTGAAATTTTTTGAAGAAGAAATCCCGTGGCTCTTGAATATTACTGTGAGGATATCTCACCGAGATCCACCGGTAACCCTCTTCATCCTCCTCCGATGATGGCGATGAGAACTTTACCGAATCTCTCTGTGCGGTAGAGCTGATCAATAAAGTCTTCGGGGGCAACAACTCTTTCTTTTCCTCCCTCGGCGTCCAAGTGGAAGAGGTTAATATTTCCTTCTCCCAATATTGCAGCAGTTGATAATTTACTATGGATCCAATCAGCGGAGCTAGTGCTTTCCCAATCTCCCAGCTGGCCGCATCATCTCCTTGTAAAATTCCGTCGCACACAAAATACTTGACAGCAGCTTCCATGGGCCGACCATATGCATCATTGGGTAGTAGTAGTGCCGATTGCTTAAACGCTGCTCTACGCAACAACAGCAGGCAATAATACCAAAAGCAGCGGAGGACTACTTGCGGGGTGGTCCGCAAGCTCCCGCCGCGGCTCTTGTCGATGTAACGGGCAATCTCGACGGCCTCCTTGTACACAAGATCAAGTGCGGTTGTTTTTCTTGATGGCCGAATCCTTACGATATAATCGGCCATTGCTGACGCGGCTTCCCTACTAATATTCATCCCAGAGGTCCACACGATCGCATTGGAGCGCCTCCGAAATACGATAGGAATACCCAAATCATTATCGGCAATTAAATCGGCATCCGCAATATTATTGCAAAGGACGAGAAGCACACTACTACGATCCCTCACAGCTTGGTAGATCTGCCTTCTTACCTCCGGAAGCAGGTTTCTCCATACGAATTCCACACCCTCGAAGTCGTCGTCTTCGTCTCTTGCGTCAAACGCAGCAGCGGCCGTCACGGAAGGAGGAGATGGTAGTAGATGATTCAGCTGCTCCGCCAGCGCCCTCTGCATCTCCCTGCGGTTCCCAAATGGTGCGGGCCGCACCACCTTTATCACCGTCTCAAACTCGCGCTTGCCCATCTCCGACGTCTCGACCTCTTCCGCCAGCTCTCGGAGTAAAGCGGTCGCCCCGACTCCCTTCCATGCCTCCACGTACACCTTCTGCAAGGACCCACGGAGCAAGGAACGAAGCACATAATTCTTTGCCTCGTCGTAGTCGGCTTCATAGATAGGCATGGCGGTGTATATATATATATATATATATATATATATATATATATATATATATATATAGATAGATAGAGGTAGGTTTAATTTGAATGGAGCGTCAATATATATATATATATCCATGCATCAATAATGGTGAGATCGACGGAGCATGAATTCTCATTCACCGATTGAGTTAGTTAATTTGGCCTTCTTCATAATATATAATCAATCAATCAATCCTCCTCCCTGCTTTTACATATTAGCTGCTCCACATTATTAACGGAAATTAATCCACAAAGACTAGTACTGGCATGGATACAGCAGGCAGACAAATAAATTGAAGTTTTTCCAATGTCTTAAGATTAGAATAAATTCGGACAACAAAGTTTTAGTAGAATGCATCGAATAAATCTAAAATTTAAATTTAGAATATCAAATTGTGGAAAGAATAATAAATCTGAGCCATTGAGTCTTAATATGAGTTTAATCCAGAAGCTGAACTCCAGGATTAAAATTGTTTGGAACAATGCAATAATTTGTTCAACATTCGGCATTCCATATATGACTAAAAAGGTTTTAAATACTTATATTCCTAAATAATATGAAATAATTTGACAAATTGTAAAAGAAAACCGAAGATTTAGGCACCCAAAATCTTTGAATTTTATGTCTTCTCAAATTTTCTAGCTAAAACCTGTAATTTCTTTGTTGACACTTTTACTGGCATCATAGTAAATAACTAAATAATAATTATTTTCTAAGAGAGTGTTATTCCATATATATTTCATTACACATTCAAAGAGGAAAAATAGAAATTAATATTCACTTGAATAAGGCAGTAAATTGTATAAGAAATGAATCATATATAAAATTAATATGTGTTATAAGTTATATAACAAGAATGTTTGAATTTTAATTAGGGTAAACTTCAAATTGCCCTCTTGTGGTATAGCAAATTTTTACTTTGACCTCCCGTGGTTCAAAAAGTTGTACCTTACCCTCTTGTGGTTTAATTTTTTTCACCTTAAAATTTTATATCAAATAATGTTGCAAATTACAATTTTTAGAAAAAACACTGGGTGGCAACATAAAAAATACACTAAATCACAAGGGGGCAAAGTGCAACATTTTGAACCACAACGAACCACGGTAAAAATAAGTTGGTGCATAAATAGGGAGATGAAATCCCACAAAAATCCCATTAATAGCCACAAAATATTAATATATATAGGGAGATACAAAAGAAAAAAAAACAAATTAATAGCCTAGCAGGTGAAATTTTATTGTGTGATTTATAAACTAAAATTTCTAGAACTCAAATCTAGATGCCTTAACCCTCAAATGTAAAAGCATTGAATGTAATCTAGAACCCCTACATAGTTTATTTATGCATGAAAATTCGTAGTTTTTTAAAAATATATAATATCTAGTGGTTTGCATTTGGGTTTTAAGACTTGTAGGTTTGGTAGAACAAGTAATTGAATAGCAATGACAATTAGACAAAAATATAATATCAACTAATTAAAACTAAAATAAAGCATGAAAAGATCGACTCATTTTGAAATCTAATAGATATTATGCATTCCATTTGTCAACGTATACTATATTAGAATGCTATTTTCTTCCTTGCAAGCTTGATTTATTATTTGAGTAATGTTCTCATATTATTAGGAGTTTTCTTTCGTTTGTTAGTCGTGTAATTGTGTTATCCCTGTTAAATAAATGAGTCTTAAACCTCAATTACAACGAGAAATAACATAATTTGAAGAAAAAAAAAAAAAAAAAACACCAAAAAAATCAAAGGATAAGTAATAAGAATAATGCAAGAAATTAAATGTGTGCGTACCTGAATCGCTAAATACCCATTCATGTGTTAAATAGAAAGACCAACAGAGAAATTAATCCAAAAGGCTGAATGCCAATTCATTTGTCAATGAGAAATTAAGAGCAACAGAGAGATCCAAATGGCTGAAAACCAATTCATCTTGTGTTAAGAAGAAATAGCAGCAGAGAGATCCAAATAGCATTCAACATACTGAATCGTTTAATTGATATTCATTTGTTAAGGAGAAAGAGCTCGTGTGTTAAGAAGAAAGAATAGCGTAGAGGTGGCTTTCAATGTATTTATAAGCATGCATGTATGATAAATAAAGTTTGATTCTTTGCTTATCATGTGGGAAAGGAAAAGGAACCTGTTTTAAAGAAAATTAAAGATGAAGCTGTAACTAGATACTATAAATTACGTACACATCCAAATTTCTCTTCAATTTTTAACTATTTCTACAATAGTTTAACTATTTTTTATTATAAATAATAATATACATCATTACCATAAGCAAGATTACCATATGTCAACAATTTAGTTGGCCACTTGAAGAAAACAGTCAACACGACTATAAAAATATGATTATTTACTTAACACTTTAGAAAGAATTTACATATTTTAATGCAAATTAAGATGTAGTGTTAGGATTCATTGATATGTATTCATGTTTCAATTAATTTCAAAATAAACTAGTTGTTGACCCAATGCATGGCACACAGATATCTTAAAACTTTATTTTTTAAATAATAAATTAATTTAATAACATTGGATATTATTATACATTTGATGTAGCCATAGATAGATATATTGATTGCATATCCAAATTTCTTTCTTATTTTAAGTTCTTTCTATGACAATTTAAAATTTTTTTTAATTAATCTTTATTCAATAGTTTAAACCTTTTGCAATTATAAAAATATAATTGTGTTAATTAAGATTATTACATACCAACAATTAATATAGTTGGGTGAAACAAGAAGTTTATGCTTTAATTAAAGTATTATTCTTTAGTTGTTGCTTTAAAAGGGACCAATTTTAAAGCAAATTAAAGATAAAGGGTTGTTGGGGATTCTTTGCTTTTAGTATGTTGTGCTCGATTAATTTCAAAATAAATTAATTATTAACATGTGCATTGCACACAAATATTTTTAAAATTTTACTTGTTTAAAAAAAAAAAAAATTTAGTTTTATGAATTGTGGGATTTAATACCAACAGTTTAAAAAGTTTGAATAAAAATTACAACAAATTAATGTTGAGAACTCAAGAGTTTGAGGACCAAAAGTGTAATTTACCCTGCTAGTTTTTTCTCTTTTTATTTTTAATTCTTTGTTTGGTACCGCAAGTAAATCAAAATTTCAATTGATTTAAAGAGATTTGATGGTATTTTTCACAACGCAAATGAATCTTATTCAATTTTCATGATAAGTAGTAGTCAGATTTGGCGAGAATTTATTTTCTATTGATGATACTCGATAAATTATATCTTCTTTCGCATAGAATAAAGCAAAAAATAATCACATGGAAATGATTCTTTAATCTTTTATCAAACAACTAAGTAAGATAGAATTGAATTTAAATTTATTCCAAACTGAAGAATTTATTTGTAAATTCAACTGAATTCTTGTCAAGATTTCTTTGAATTCTATCTCAGATTTGGTGCTAAACTAAAAGAGTATAAGAGATATTAATGCATGGAGGTAATTGAATCAGCAAGTGTAGAGCAAGATAAATAGCACACAAATTATCTGAGCAATATAAATGCAAAAAAAATAAAAAAAAAGATAAAAAAAACCAATTGTTATCTGGGTAGTGATAAAGTTTCATCACATTCTCTCTCAGTAGCTTACAAAGATCAATAATCGAAGTGGAAAGTAAAGCTAACCAAAAAGCATAAGAAATAACAGTACAGCTACATTTATGTTCAAATAAACTTACCATTATTTCCAACCTAAATATGTTTTTGTTGTCAAAAACACAGAAAATTTGCAAGTATAGTTTTATTCTAGCTTTATCTGCATCCTCTAGAGTTTCTTATAATAGAGTTTACATATGTGCATGTTTAAAGATGTCACTATATCTATATTTACATCATTTTTGTGAATAACAAATAGTCAATCATAGTTCCATTGATCAAAACAGAAAGAAAGCAGTTAAATACCTGTTTGGCCAAGCTTTAACGTGTAGCCATTTGAAGCTTTTGTTGCGGCAAGAAGCTGATTCAACTTTTAGTCGAAACTAAAACCTTAAATTGAAACTACTCCAGTTGACTACTCAGAGGACCCTAACAAAGCATCTATTATGGCTTCTTCGAGCAAGAGTGCTCTTGCTCCATAATCTTAATTCCAAATCAAATCATAATCTCCCTGAGCAGGGATCCGCTTTTATCCCGCAACATCAACATCAATAACTCACTCTGGTGTACTTGGCTAAATTTCACCATCACTGAATAAAGAATTTGATGTTTCTATTGTCGTAAGAAGAAGGATGAGCTTTCTACTCAAAACTGAAGCTCTACTGGCGAAGCCTCCGCTGCAGAAACCTGTTCACAGGATTCTAACAAATAATTCATTATCGCCTTTTCAAATAGCTCTACTCAAATAGTACTTTCTTCAATGCACCCCCGATAGGTTCTCCACCCAACTAAACCTACCACATTCATATTGTCATATTCCTCTGCAACGTCTGCAACCTATCCCGCAACCATAACAATTCCATCACAAACTCCTGATTTACCCACTAATCATCTTATTAAGCATAAACCTCCTCGGCAACAAGCCCTCTCCACTGTCTCTCTCACCATTTTCCCAATCACCACCATGTCCTGCTACCTATTCGTCACAAACATTGCTCCAACAATTATCCTATACATATCCCAGTTTATTAACATTCTTTCAACTAGCTTTACACAAACAATACTTTTTCTGTAAGCTCTCCACTCTTGTAAACTAATTGCATTCGTAACCTCGTCTCCCCTCTCAAGCATCTGCAACTATCCTCTAACCACAAACAACTCGCTCGCATACTCCTGACTGCTCATCCCTACCAATCGATTAAGTACTTTATCAGACATTTTCAAGTAGTTCTACTCAAACAGTACTTTCTCTGCATGACCCTTCACCCTAATACACCAAATCACATTCAAATCCTAACCTCCCTTCGCAACCATCCGCGCTTATCCTGCAACCGCAACAACTCCCTCGCAAACTCCTGATTCCCTGTAACAAACAACCCATTAACCACCTTATTAAACATAAACCTCCGCGGCAGAAACCCTCTCTCCACCATCTCCCGCACCATTTTCCCGGCCACCACCATGTCCTCCTCCCTCTTCCTGGCAAACATCGCGCTTTTAATTACATTATACGTATCCAAATTCGGCAAGCACGCGCCTCTCACTCCCATTTTATCAAACATCTCAAGCCCCTTCTCAATCTCCCCCTCCTCGAAGTAGCACCGCATGATAATATTATGCGTCTGCACGTTGGGCCTGCACCCGTCGCTCCGCATCCGGTCCACGAACCCCAGAGCCTGGTCGAACTCCGCCGCGTGGCAGAGCCCCCGTACAATAACATTAAATGTGGTCGAATTCGGGGTGTAACCTCTACTGAGCATTCCGTCGAACACCGCGAGGGCGTCGTCGACGGTTCCCTTTTTGCATATTACCTGGATGAGGGCGTTGTACGCGGCGACGTTGGGGAGGACGCCTCGTTGTGGCATTTCGTCGAACACCTCTCGGGCCCTTGGGAGTTCGCCGCTGAGCCCTAATCCGTGGAGCACGGTGGTGTAGGAGACCACGTCGGGGGCGCAAACCGGGTCCGTTTTGGATCGCCGCTTCATCTGGGCGAAGAAGTCGAGGGCTTGGCGGGTTTGGCCCGCGCGGAAGAGGCCGTGGAGGAGGATGTTGTAGGTGGTCTTCGTGGGGGCGATCCCGGAGGCGACCATGTCGCGGAGGAGATCCAGGGCTTGGGAGGTGCGCTTGAGGCGGCACCAGCCCTCGGCGAGGATGTTGTAGGTGGCGGCGTCGGGGGGGAAGCGGTGCTTTAGGGTTTTGAAGAGGGAGGTGGCCTTGTTGACGCGGCGGGACTGAGGGCGTCGAGGAGGGAGTTGAAGGTGCGGGGGGTGTGGAGGGAGGAGGGGGACGAGAGGAAGAGGCGAACGGCGCGATCGGGCTTGCCGGAGAGGACGAGGCGCTCGGCGAGGAGGGAGAAGGTGCGGGGGAGGCGAGGCGGGAGGAGGCGGCGACGGAGGAGGAGGAGAGGAGTGGACGCGGCGGCGGTCGCGGAGGTGCGCGGCGAGGTCGAGGCGAGGTCGAAGGTGGAGGCCGAGGAGCGAGGTCGCCACGGCCATGGCGACGGGGAGGTGGAGGAGGAGCGGAAGAAGAGGAGGCGCGGGCGTGGTCCCGAGAGGCGCTTGAGGACGGCGTCGGCGAGGAGGCGGGGAACGAAGGGGAGAGGTTGGAGAGCGCGAGGCGAGGAGCGGGCGTTGTCGCCGTGGGGGTGGCGGAGGACGAGCTCGGCGATGCGGGAGGGGAGGTCGAGGCGGCGTCTAGGGTTAGGGTTTTGGAGGAGGAGGAGGAGGAGATAGTGGAGAAGGAGGAAGAGGAGGAGGAGGAGGGGTTTTATCGGCGGACGGGGCATTTCGTCGAACACGTAGGGAGCGAGAATAAGAGGGGAGATTAGGTCGGAGTGAGAGAGGGAGAGATGGTCGATTTACATGGACCCGGTCCATCCTTACGTATTCCGAGCACCGTTGTTGTCTGAGGAAACTTGCATGGACTCGGTCCACCACGTCACCAATAGATAGCTATTAATCCACCTCGTTAACGTCCATTGAACATCAAAATTTAAATTTATAGATCAAATTCAAGTGCGATTGCATTTAAAATTTAGTTTAGGTTTAAATTAAAATATTTTATTCAATATCAAATTAGAAAATAAACTTATATTTTACTTTAGAAATAGAGCTAAATTAAAAATTAGATGTACAATACGAAATATAATAAGCTTGGATATTTTCGGACAAGTTCTAATCCTTTCGAATATAATATTTTTCGATTCGACCTTCTAAGCTAGATTGGAAAAAGCGTGAAGGGGAAATTTCCATTTTATCAGAAAATAAGAGCAGTAACGAGACTTTTACATATCAAACACTAATCTTCACCCATTTCGATTTTCATTAATGAGTAAGAAAAAACCAAAAAATAACTTTAATTCTAAAAAATTCATTGAATGCCAAAATTATTGAACAAGTTTTGCCCAAAAATTACGCTAATAATAATGCTTCAAGCAAGGCCTTTAAAAAATTACTTTAGCTAATAAAGTGATTTTGATGTATAATATAACAAGAAAGAAAAATCACAACCTACCCATTTACGAGAAAGAAAAAAAATTGGTTTAAGTCTTTTCTTTTTGTTTCAAAAGTACTTAAATTGCTTTATTCTTTTTTTAATTTGGAGCTCACTAGAAGCAAATTAAAGCATATTAATTTAGGGAAAGAATTTCCGAAAATATATAAATTTTGCCAAGTCAATTCACATCTATAGAGGGCCTAAATAAAGATGCAGGAGTATTAAACAACCTTCACTAGATTAATTTTTTGTGCAATTTTATCCCTTATGTTAGATAGAAATTAATGCAAATAGAATTAGTTCACACAACTAAGCAAATGACATGTGATTGAGAGTACAAAGTAAGATGAGAACCGATCGTCCCTAGAGTAAGTAGCAAAAGGTTTAGTGGTTGGTACCCGAGACCCAAAAAAAAAAACAAAAAAAAACAAGAAAAACAAAAAAGGATGAGAAAAATGAATTAAAGCATGCTATTCTTCTTGTCATCAAAGAGTCAAAAGCACACAAACATTTGCTTGGTTACATTACTCAAGTCTCAAGGAATCAAACGTATATGATATTTTTGCACACCTAGACAAATACACACATATAATAATTAAGAAATAAAAGACATGCTGCACTATGGCTCGCTTATTTCTCAAAAGCATATGAAGATCTTGGCAAACATACGTACATATAGAAACACGCGATCGAGCACACATGCATACACACAAACGCATAATTCATATTTAGAGAGAGAGAGAAAGAGAGAGAGAGAGAGAGAGAGAGATGGTTTACCTTGCATATAAACATTGGAGAAGAGCTGTGCTTCATAAATATCTAGCTTTCATATGCTTCTTATAGTAAGGACAATGTTTTAGGTTGAAGAGAGAAGCGCCGTGGTTGGATTCTAGCCCATCCCATTGTAGCTTATCCCACCAATCCTTCTCGCAACTAATCTTCATAGCTCTCAATGAACGAGCGTCTGACCAGCCGAAAAGAGGAAGTTTTTTCAGATTGAAACACCCCATAATCTTGATCTCTTCCAGCGACGGAGCACAAATGTTTAGCTCATATATGTGTCGTAGCTTCGGAAGCTCCTGTAGATGGATGGACCTCAGTTTCGGAAGTCGATTTGGAGTAGCTCCTTTTTCATCTTCATTATTATCATCATTAGATTTGAAAATTGCCGTTAGATCGCCGCAATAACGGATGTTGATTGTTTCCAAGTTGTGTAGCTCCGATAGTGAGGGAAATACATATTCTAGCCTCGCGCAAAACTCCAAGTAAATATGCTTCAATTGCCTATTAATCCATCCTTCTTTGCATAAAGCTTTGAGCCTCGGAAGTTGGCTGAGCCATATGCTCTCCAAAGAATCAGCCCCACCCCACCGAGAGAAGATAAACTCCAAATTAGGGCACCTCTCAATGCGGAAACATTTGAGATCTCTGAATTTAATGCTCATGGTAAAATTAGATGTGTTGTCGTGAATGAATAAAGAATTAGCAAATTCCATTATATCCCTAAATCGATATTCCCGTGCTATTCGGGAATCGTGACCTCCATCAACCTCTATGTGATTATTCAGGGGCATAGCAGGTGGCGACGGGTGATGTCGACGGTGACGATCTGTCATAGTGTTTAAAACATCTGCATAACATAATGCCGACGTTATAGTAGCATTCGATCTGGTGCTAGTACCAATATTAGTGCCTCTCTTAGCAGTTGGTGAAGAACCCTTGATGTGGATATGGAAGCAGGATTTTGCTCCGCTTAAATCAGGAAAGGCATCACGAAGTGACCGGAAGAGCCTAACATCCCTCACGACCACATGAGCATGGAATAATCTTTTATCAGCATCATTAGTTCCCTTGGCTAACTCACTTTGTCTTTGATTTCGAAAGGAATCAAGGCACCGATCGACGTCGCAAGCACTGCCGCCGTTGTAGTTATCCAAGTACAACACATCTAGTTCTTCTGATCTTTTATAAAGACCAGCTACTCTACGGAGTTGCTCGCATCCGAGGAGAAATAATTGCTTCAGTTGTGGGAGTTTGCTGATATTCACCGCTTTTATTGCGGTGCATGAAAGATCGAGCACCTCGAGCCCCGTCAACTCCTGCAGGTCTACGTTCTCCAACTTATGGCATCCTTGTAGGGAGAGCTTGGCGATCAGCTTAGAGCCGCTGAGGCGGAAGGTCTTGAGGTTGGGCAAAGGAGCTGCTGCAGGGTCGACTAGCACCACAGCCTCTTTCAGTGATGCGCACCTTTGTAGGCTGATTGTTTCAATTGTCGCAGGGAGATTGAAGTTTAGATATTCTAACCCCTCGCAATCAGTGAGAATAAGCTCCCGGAGGTTAGGCGTGAGCTTAAAGGCTTTGCCTCCTAGAAGAAACGCACCGGCATCTGAGTTGCATAAATTCAGGACCCATAAGTCATCAAAAAGTATTGGTAGTTCTCGTCGTCCCTCTGTTGCTGCTGATGAATGCGAATTAGGATCAAGAGAAGTTACTTTGCATCGCTCCAGCCTAAGCATTCTCAGGTTGCGAAGACGAAGGAAGGAGGAATGTTCTATAGGACTTAATACGCAGCCGAGAAGGTCTAGCACTCGAACGTTGCTGAAATGGTCGACGAAGAAGCCGTCCGGTAGAGCTTCGTGTGTTTCCTCAAAATGCCAAAAGACGGATGAAACGTCAGACGTGACTGAACCGCGATATTCTTTGAAGAAGAAATCCCATGGCTCTGGAATATTAGTTTGAGGAGAGCGCACCGAGATCCACCGGTAACTCTCCTCCTCCTTCGATGATGATGATGATGACAACTTTACCCAATCTCCCTGTGTGGTAGAGTCGACCAAAAAAGTCTTCGGGGGCAACAACAACAACTCAGATGCACTCGACGTCCAAGTGGAAGAGGTTAATTCTTCCTCCCAATATTGCAGCTGTTGATCATTTACCATGGATCCAATCAGCGGAGCTAGTGCTTTCCCAATCTCCCAGCTGGCCGCATCATCTCCTTGTAAAATTCCGTCGCACACAAAATACTTGACATCAGCTTCCATGGGCCGACCATCATCGGGTAGTAGTGGTGCCGATCGATTAAACGCTGCTCTACGCAACAACAGCAGGCAATACCAAAAGCAGCGGAGGACTATTTTCGGGGTGGTCCGCAAGCTCCCGCCGCTGCTCTCGTGAATGTAACAGGCAATCTCGACGGCCTCCTTGTACACAAGATAGAGTGCGGCTTCTTTGTTTGGTGGCTCAATCTTTACGATATAATCCGCGCTCGCTGATGCGGCTTTCCTGCTAATATTCATCCCAGAGGTCCACACGACCTTATTGCGATCCCATCTTCCTGTAGGAATACCCAAATCATTAGGGTCAATTAATTTGCGATCCGCAATATTATTGCAAAGGACGAGCAGCACTCTACTACGATCCCTCACAGCTCTGTTTATCTCCTCTGCGACCTCCGGAAGCAGGTCTCTCGAGCTGAATTCCACACCCTCGAAGTCGTCGTCTTTGTCTCTTGCGTCGAAAGCAGCGGCCGTCACGGAAGGAGGAGATGGTAGTAGATGATTGAGCTGCTCCGCCACCGCCCTCTGCATCTCCCTGCGGTTCCCAAATGGTGCGGGCCGCACCACCTTTATCACCCTCTCAAACACAAGGGACGTCTCGACCGCTTCCGCCACCTCTCGGAGTAAAGCGGTCGCCCCGACTCCCTTCCATGCCTCCACGTACATCTTCTGGTAGGACCCATCGAGCAACCTTCCAAGCAGAAAATGCTTTGCCTTGTTGTAGTCAAGTTCCTCGATAATCATGGCGGTATATATATATATATATATATATATATATATATATATAGAGGTAGGTAGGTTTAATTTGAATGGAGCGTCAATATATATATATATATATATATATATATATATATATATCGATGCATCAATAATGGTGAGAGATCGATGGAGCATGAATTCATTCACCGATTGAGTTAGTTAATTTGGCCTTCTTCAAAATCAATCAATCCTCCTCCCTGCTTTTACATATTGGCTGCTCCCCATTAATGGAAATCCACAAAGAGTACGTACTACTGGCATGGATAGAGTAGCAAATAACACCATCAGACCGCGACATTAATTTATAGCCCTTTCCATTTGGGGTAAACTTTTCAATTCACCCCTCTCGACGTGGTTTTGTCGCATTTTTATTTTACCACACTGTTGTTCAAAAATAAATTTATATTTAATTGTTCTACAATTTAAGGTATATTTAATTTGTTATCCTGTAATTTAAAAAGTTGCATCGATGATTTATTATCCTGTAATTTGAAATAGGATTTATTCCTGTTTAATCAAAAAAAATAAAAAAAAAAAAAGTTGCGTCGATGATTTATTTTTTGTCTTAGTTAAACAAATTAAGCATCATCATATGATTTTAAAAAAAAATATTATTTTTATATCATGTTTAATTAACAGTGGATCCTTACGATGTAACAAAAATAAAAAATACGGGATAGTTAATAAATGCAACTATGTGAACCACAATGTGACAAAAGTAAAAAAAAAATGTGCAAAACTACATGCGGACAAATTGAAGTTTTTTCTACGTTTTAAGATTAGAATAAATTCGGACAGTAAAAATTTAGTAGAATGCATAGAATAAATCTAGATTTTAAATTTGGAATATCTAATTGTGGAAAGAATAATAAATCTGAGCTATTGAGCTTTAGCATAATTTAATCCAGAAGCTGAACTCCAGGATTAAAATTGTGCGCAACAATGCAATAATTTGTTCAACATTCGACGACACTCCATATATATGACTAAAAAGGTTTTAAATACTTATTTTCTTAAATAATGTGAAATAATCTGACAAATTGTAAAAGAAAACCGAAGATTTAGGCATCCAATGTAGTGACCTGGAAAATTACACCTGAGGCTTGTCGACAGCTCTGGCGAGTGTCGGGACAAGTCCGAGTCGCGTTGACGCCAAATGGACGCCAAACGGACCTTGTGGGAACACGAGAGCAGTTAGAATCCTGAAGATCCGCGAAATAGCAGATTTTCAGTGATCCGTACCGGTACAAGTCTGAGACTGTACCGGTATGAGAGTGATGGCTATACCGGTATAGCCACCAGGAGTATACCGGTATGGCCCTGCGAAGAAATGCTCTCGAGTCGACCCATCTGTACCGGTACAGAGATCCTTGTACCGGTACAGCTCGACAGCATGGTGCAGTTTGACTTTTTCACTCTCTTGTCACATCACCTTACTCCCCTTTACCTATTAGAGCAGAGAGGAGAGAGAGAGGGGGCTCTTCTCCTTCTTCCTTGCTCAACCAAGGTGGTGGAGGAGCTCAAGTGAAGACCGATCTTCGTCAACGACGCGCCGAGGAGCGACTTCAGCGGATTTGCGACCTTGTGACGCTGCGAGGGAGCCAGGCGTGCGTGCGGGACCGCCGTCCTCGACTCAGCGACAGGCCTAGGGCATTTTTGGAGGTGAGTTGGCCATCGACATCCCTCCGTTTACTTCGGATTGCTTCATTTTCGCACCTTGCTGCCGCTGCTGCTGACTGCAGCATCGACCCGCGGAGTTTTGACTAGCTCTCTGTGTAGGAGTGTCGAAACGCGTCGAGACTTGCGTCGTTGGATCCGGGACTTCGAGACTAATCCAGAGAGTCCTTAATCGCCCGATTCGGAGAAGGTTTGCCCTGTCGAATCCCATTTTTACTGCGCCGTTGTTTTGCAAGCAGACTTGGATTTGCTGAAATGCTGATTCTAGCGTCGACCCGCCGTGTTTTACCTTGTTCTCTGTGTAGGGAAGTCGGATCGCGGCGATTTTTGGCTTGCTAGATTCGCGACTTCGAGACGAAGATTCTGAACCCAAGATCATGATTTTTGGAGCAGGTTTGCCCAGTCAAAACCCTACACTACTGAGCTGCTGTTGCAGAGTTGATCCTGAGGTGCCGAGCTGCAGGTTTCCAGCGTCGACGTTTCGTATTTTGGCCCGTCCTCGGCGTAGGAGCGACGGATTCCAGCGAAACTTGGACCGTTGGATTCGCGACTTCGAGACGAAGCTTCAGAGCCCTGAATCGCCAAATTCGGAGAAGGTTAGACTGGTCGGATTTAAGCTCTACCTCGCTACTGTTGTTTCTTGACAGATTTGTGAACTTATGGAATTTCTTGTTGCCGATTCCGAGTGTAGGTGGATTAGAGACCCTAGGATCACTCCCCTGGTTACATCTTTGAGCTCGGCACATCACCCACCAGATTTGGAGATCTCTAGGTGAGTGGTGACTTTGGAATCGACTTAATCGAGCTTAAAGTGTTGATATGTTGCTAATTTGTGGAACTCGTTGTATAAAGCTTGGAGTTAACTTTGTTGCTGATCTTGGAGGAGCTCGACGGACCAGCCGAGGATCGAGGTTGATTCTAGACTTCCTTCGCTGTCAGGGAAGGAGCTTTGTAAGGTGGGTTTTCATCGGATCATGCCTAAGTACTAGTAGTCGACATGTGTAGTTGTAATTGATGTTAACCTTAGCCCAATTCATGGATTATAGTATCATTTAATATCTGAATTGGAGCATGAGTAGCCTGCAATATTTTCTTACATGTTGGACTTGGACTTGACTTAGGAGAAAACCACGTCTTTGATCGTCATTAGCATACACTACCAGATTTAACTCTAGGAGCCGTGTTGTGTCTTATCGTCGCCAGGGGAGTGCGATGGATACCCAGGGTAGTGTAGCTTGCATTTACGCTCGTGCTGGGATGCCGAGCTTAGTTACAGTAGAGTTCAGATTGTTTCGTGTTGCCGGGGACCGTCGGGGGTTGACGGTGGGCCCAGATTACTGTTTTGGTTACAGATTGTGCCAAGGGCACGTGACTTGTTGGTTGTTAGACCCAGTTACCTTGACTTTTTGCCTGTGAGAGCTAGAATGAAAATGTCAGAGACACATGTATACTCGCGTGGGTCGCGCCTCGCGAATGCCATTCCGGAATGAGGTTTTAGTGCGATGTTGATTCGCAGTGCGATGTTGATTCGCAGTGCGATGTTGATTCGCAGTTTCTGTTTGGGACAGTTCCCGAGCCGGCCACCTTCGGGGTGGTGTGCGGCGTAGCTAGATACGAGCGAGTGGGTCCGTTTGGGCGGCCGGGTGAGATAGTCAGTGACCCCTTTGTTCTACCTTCAGTGAGGCTGTGTCGTGAGTAGAGCCTAGTTGAGCGAGACGGGTGTGTTCACAGTCTCTAGAGAGTTTTCTCCGCCAGTTACTCTTGAGATATGGTGTAACCTTAATAGGCGAGACGGGTGTATTCACAGTCTCGAGAGAGCTTTCTCCGCCAGATACTCTTGAGCTACGGTGTTATCTAACTAGGCGGGACGGGTGTATCACAGTCCCTGGTGAGATTGGGTCAGTTTTTACTGTTCTACTGAGGGTTGTATTAGAGCAGGATTGTATAGCGGCTTATAGCTGTAGAGAGTTCCAGCTTTCCTTTACCTTTTTTGCTTACCCTGTAGACCTTGTGGGTGGACCGATGACTTTAAGGGCGGCACCCACTGAGGACTACCTGTTTTTACAGTAGTTCTCACGTCCCTTTTTCCTCCACCATTGTTGCAGGGCCTTCGGTCTCGGCTGCTGCTCCTTCTGAGGTGGATCGTGGCAAGGGCATCGCAAGCTAGAGCCCTTCCCTACTGGTGCTGAGTTAGCAGATTTCCCTACTGCAGATTAGTTGTTTTTGGCTTGGAGCTATGTACATATTTGTGAACTCGCTGGAGCGAGTACTTTTGTATCGTGATTATGTATGTATATAGCCTCGTTTCTTCTCTATCTGTTTAGTTTGTTTTTAGTTGTTTCTGCTCTATGATACTGTTTGTAGCAGTGTATGTTTATACAGGTACAGTTACGCTTCGTGTACAGAAAAAATTTCTTGTACACGACGGATTTGTCAGCGTGCCCAGGGAATCCTTCAACCCGGGGCGTGACAGATTAAGTTGGTATCAGAGCTTAGCTTTAGGTCACTGGGACCTAAGAAACCTAAGCTGGCAAACCTTAGGAAGGCTTGACGCGAGAGGCGTGATTTAACGCGAAAGTCATTGATTGATTGTTCTAACTCATCCTTGAGTGGAGTGAGTGACTGAAGGAGTGTCTGTTTCGGTCCAAAAAAATTATGTTGGCTGCAGACGACATAATTTTGAGGAGAAACAGGGACCGCCTTCGAGACTTTCGTTGATTGGGTCGTGAGCGTTTGTGTTTTGTCTGACCTTCCGTTCTGTTCCCCGCAGCTATATATCGACGCCGAGGTCGACCGTCAACTCGGGATTGTGTCGCATCATTTGAGATGCCGGAAGAGGCAGGGTCTAGTTCACCCCCAGATTTGAGAAATATTATAAGGGGATTTTCTATAATTTAAACTTTAAATTTACATGTATTTTATGTTCGTGCATAAATAGGAAGATGAAATCCCACAAAAATCCCATTAATAGCTACAAAATATTAATATAGAGCTACAAAAAAGCTAATTAATAGCCTCACTGGTGAAATTGTATTGTGTGCTTTATAAACTATTATTTCTAGAACTCAAATCTAGATGCCTTAGCCCACAAATGTAGAAGCATTGAATGTAATCTAGAACCTGGCCTACATAGTTTATTTATGCATGAAAATTCGTAGTTTTTTAAAAATAATATCTCATTGTTTACATTTGGGTTTTAAGACTTATAGGTTTGGTAGAACAAGTAATTAAATAGCAATGACAATTAGACAAAAATATATATAATATCAACTAAAACTAAAATAAAGCATGAAAAGATCGACTCTTTTGAAATCTAATAGATGTTATGCATTCCATGTGTTTAAGTATACGATATTAGAGTGTTATTTCCTTCCTATTATGCTTGATTTATTATTTGAGTAATTTTCTTATATTATTAGGAGTTTTCTTTCATTTGTTAGTCGTGTAATTGTGCTATCCCTATTGAATAAATGAGTCTTAAATCTCAATTACAGCAATAAATAACATAATCCAAAGAAAACAAAAAAAAACACCAAAAAATCAAAGGATAAGTAATAAGAATAATGCAAGAAATTAAATGTGTGCGTACGTACCTGAATCGCTAAATATCCATTCATGTGTTAAATAGAAAGACCAGTAGAGAAATCCAAAAAGCTGAATGCCAATTCATTTGTCAATAAGAAATTAAGAGCAACAGAGAGATCCAAATGGCTGAATGCCAATTCATCATGTGTTGAGAAGAAATAGCAGCAAAGAGATCCAAATAGCATTTAACATACTACATCACGAAATTGCTATTCATTTGTTAAGGAGAAAGAGCTCATGTGTTAAGAAGAAAGAATAGCGTAGAGGTGGCTTTCAATGTATTTATAAGCATGTATGATAAATAAAGTTTGATTCTTTGCTTATAATGTGGGAAAAGAACCTGTTTTAACGAAAATTAAAGATGAAGCTACAACCTGATACTAATTGCACATCCAACTAATTTCTTTTCTATTTTTAACTCTTTTCTACAATAGTTTAACTATTTTTTTATTATAAATAATATTATACATCTTTATCATAAGTAAGATTATCATATGTTAACAATTTAGCTGGTCACCTAAAGAAAACAGTAAACACGACTATAAAAATATGATTCTTTACTTACCACTAATTTAGAAAGAACTTACATATTTTAATGCAAATTAAGATGTAGTGTTAGGATTTATTGATATGTATTCTTATTTCAATTAATTTCAAAATAAACTAGTTGCTGACCTAATGCATAGCACGTACACAGATATCTTAAAACTTTATTTTTTAAATAATAAATTAATTTAATAACATTGGATATTATTATATATTTGATGTAGTCATAGATAGATATATTGATTGCATATCCAAATTTCTTTCCTATTTTAAGTTCTTTCTATGACAATTTAAAATTTTTTTAATTATAAATAATTTAGTTGTCTTAAATAAGATTGGCATATATGTGTCAAGAATATGGATTGTCATATGATTTTTTGCTTGCAACTTTTGAGGAGAACCCATGTTAAAAATAAAGGTGATAGGTTGGTGAATTTTTAGCTTTATTCTTGTACTGGTTAGAACACAATAAATTAAAGTTAGGGGAAACAATCTATTGCGTAGAAAAATTTTAAAATTAAAAATAATAAATTATTTTTAGAGATAGATTTTTGAAATAAGATTTAACAAGGTTATATATTACATGTAGCTATATATTTATGGACTGGCTGCATACCCAAATTTTCTTCTAAATTTTAATTTTTTCAATAATAGTTTTATGAGATCTCTAAAAGATTTGAAATAGTCTTATAAGAAATATGATAGGATGAAATCTTTTAATTTGGCTATAACATTTTTGGTAGTGACTAGACCAAAGAGATTAATTACGAGAGTTAAGCTTGCTAGAGTTAAAATAGTTCTAGGATTGGTGACTCTTGTGAAGTAGGGTGTCACATTTGGTATCAGAGCCAATCACCGGTAGAAAGTGTCAGATAAGTCTTGCATTAGCCAGGGTTATATAACGGGTAGACTGCGGCTTTCCAGCTGACGATTGTTGTGGATGGAAGGCGGCTTCCCACAAGGTCAGCTAAAGCTAGTAATTCTTTCCCCCTACAATATGAAATAGTTCTATATGTGAGATAAAGTAGGGCTAAACCAATCAACCCAACGATAGTATTTCGAATGGTGACTAAGCTCGAGAGGTTAAAAAAGTTAAATATGTTAGAGGTAGAGTAGTTATAGGATGGATGAACTCTTGAGAAGTGGGGCATTAAAAGTTTAAACTTTTTTTATTATAATAATAAAATTATTTTAAGTAAGATTGTCATATTCAATAATTTGGTTTGCCACTTGGCGAAAGAAGAAGTTTCAAATACAAAACTATGATTATTTACCTGCCATTTTAGAAACAACTTATGTTAAATAAATTTAAAGATGTCAGATTAGGGATTCTTTTGATTCAATAATTTAGTTGCAGATATATAGATATGATGATCACACACCAACATCTCTTTCTTACTTTTAATCTTTATTCAATAGTTTAAACCTTTTGCAATTATAAAAATATAATTGTGTTAATTAAGATTATTACATACCAACAATATAGTTGGGTGAAACAAAAGGTTTATGCTTTAATTAAAGTATTGTTCTTAACTTGTTGCTTTGAAAAGGAACAAATTATAAAGCAAATTAAAGATAAAGGGTTGGGGATTCTTTGCTTTAGTATGCTTTTGATTAATTTCAAAATAAATTAATTATTAACATGTGCATTTGCGCACAAATATTTTTAAAATTTTATTTGTTTTAAAAAAATAATAATAATTTAGTTTTAAGAAAAATAATATATTCTGCAAAATTGTTTAAAACTATTTAAAACCTAATTATTTGCAGAGACAATAACTTTTTTAAATAAACTTCAATATATAGAATGCATATTATTATACAAATTAAAGATGTATATAGGATAGGGGATTCTTTAATTCTATACTAGTGAAAATCCCGCGCTTCGCTGCGGATAAATAGTTTGATAAATATACAACAGTATAGTCAAAATATAACAGTAAGCGTAACTCAATATTAAATAATTTGATAAATATACGAGTGTAACCAAAATACGACATTAAGCATAACTCTTATGGAAATACAATATATATATATATATATATATATATATATATATATATATATATATATATATATATATATATATATATATATATATATATATGAACTAGAATACTATCGGTAGTAAAACCGGTCGTTTTACTACCGATTTGTTTTTCGATGATAGAGCTTCCAAATTGACGATCGACTCCGTTGAACATGATCTATATAATTTGAAGTGTTTAGAAATCAAATTTCAAATCTTTTCGACTTCATTTGCCTAATGATCAAACGGTTTCAAAATTTATAATTTTAATGGTCGATAAGAGCGTTTTCTCGTTTAACGGCGTAAAGATATTCAAATCAATTGAATTTTTGTTAGAAAATTCTTTAAACTATTTAAAACAAGATCTATACTCTTGATCTTGATTACAAGACTCCTATTATCATTTTTTAAAGAGTATTCATTTTCACTGCTCATTTTTATGTCCACTTGATGGATAAAAGAACAATATCGAAAGTGCGTGAAATTTGATTTAGGTAGTTTAAATAGTTTAGATCATATTTAACTTGATCATCAATTTGGAAGCTATATCATCGAAACAAATCGGTAGTAAAACTAGCTTTACTACCGATAGTATTCTAGTTCAACTCTATATATATATATATATATATATATATATACTACCAAGTTTTTAACCATTGGATGAAAAATCAGAGTGATGATGATATTGTCGGTTAGAATTGAGTGATCCCCTTAGGGTTGAGTGGTCCTATAGTATTTAATCCAGGTGGTTAGAAATAGTGAAAAGAGTTGATCCAAAGACTAAAAAACTCTGTGAATAATAATGAGATTTTACTACTAATAAGTAATTTCACTCATATATATATATATATATATATATATATATATATATATATATATATATATATATATATATATATATATTAAATAATTATGAATTTGGATGGCATAAATTTTGTAGAGGTAAAAAAAAAATAGAAAGAGAGTAAGAGAGAGAAAGAGAGATCCAAAGATCTCTCAAGATTTGTTGGTGGAAATTTTGTAGAGAGAGAAAGAGAGAAATATAGAGAGATGAAAAGAGAGAAAGAGAGAAAGAAAGAGAGATCTAAAGAAAGATTTGTTGTTGAAAATTTTGTAGAGAGAGAAAGAGAGAAATAGAGTGAGAAAGAGAGAAAGAAAGAAAGATCAAAAAATCTCTCAGAGATTTGTTGGTGAAATGAGATGATTTTTGTAGAGAGAGAAAGAGAAATAGAGAGAGGAAGAGATAAAGAAAGAGAGAAATAGAGAGAGAGGAAGAGAGAGAAAGAGAGAGAGAAAGAGAGAGTAAGAGAGAGAGGGGGGATCTGTTTAGGAGAGAGAGAGGAAGTCGGTTTGGGGAGAGAGAGAGGGTTGATCGGTTTGGTAGAGAGAGAGAAAGAGAGAAAGAAAGAGAGAGTAAGAGAGAGTCAGAGATTTTTCTTCTTAATCTCTCTCTCTACATATATTTATTCTTCTCTCTCTCACTCTCTCTCTCCTTAATTAATTTTTTTCTCTCTCACACACTGTATCTCTCAAATTATTTTTGACTGAGAAAATAAAATTGGGAAACAAAAAAATTAATTTTTTCTCTCTCTCACACACTGTATCACTCAAATTATTTTTGACTGAGAAAATAAAATTGGGAAACAAAAAAAAAAGGAAAAAAAGGAAAACAAAAAAGTGTTCTCTTTGGCTTGTGGTGTTTGGACCGAACAAAAAAAAAAAACAGAATTTTTTATCTATATTTTCTCCCATTGGAAAAAAAAATATTATCATGAAATTATTTTTACTCTACTATAGATTCAATTCTAATCAAACAAATAATAATAATAATAGTAATAATAATAATAATAATATAAGAAGAAGATATAAAGAGCAGTAAAAGTAAAATTATATTCTTCAAAAAACTTTTTTGGTCCGGGAATGGAAATAAGAATAGGTCCTTATCTCCCTCTTTATATCCAAATGCTAATTTTTTATTACTTTCAATTTTTATATAAAACTATAATTTTTCTTATCCTCGGGAACAACTCAATTTTCATCCCACCGTTATTTTTCTTATCCCCATACTTGTACCTATCCCTGTAATAGCCAGTTCTTATTTATACCCGAACCCTAAACCCTAAATCCTAAAACCCTAAACCCTAAACCCTAAACCCTAAACATCATTTATATCTAATACCAATAGTCTAGATTATTTAATATTTATTTATATATTTTATATTTTATAAAAATAGATAGTAAATTATGTAGTAAATTATTATCTAATAATATATAATATATAATAATGTTGATAATATATATGTAGTAAATTATATATGTAGTAAAATGTTATTTTATATATATGTAGTAATAATATATATAATATATGTAGTAATTATATACGTAGTAAAAATGTATATGTAGTAATTATATATATGTAGTAATTATACATACAGTAATTATATAATAACATATATAATAATATATAGTAATTATATATATGTATTATTTATATATAAATAAATAAAATTATATATATATATATATATATAGAGAGAGAGAGAGAGAGAGAGAGAGAGAGAGAGAGAGAGAAAGAGAATTATAAATAAATATATATATATATATATATATATATAATTTTTTATATATAGAATTATAAATATATATATATAGAGAGAGAAATATAAAGTATATATAATAAATATATGTTTATAAATAAATAAAATTATATATATATAGAGAGAGAGAGAAGGGAGGTCCACCGTGGACCTCCCTCTCATGTGGTCCACGGGGCCGAAGTAGCCCCGTGGACCCCGCCGAAACCACCGCGCCTGCTCACACCGTGCCCGCCGCCGGCGCCGCTCCCGCACCTGCGTACCCGCGGACCCGCGCCTCCGCCATCTTTTCCGCGAGCGCCCTCACATTCTTCTTTAGACTGATCAAAATAAACCAAAGATCATCAATTATAACTTATTAATCAACCAGCATGCTTAAAGCCAGATCACCACAAGTAATAAATTCATTAAAACCAAGCAACTAATCAACACTCGACAGAGTAAAAGAGCAGATTCAACAAAAATCTGGTTGGTTTTTAACAATCAGGTTATTCGAAAAAATGCTGCGCATATGCTCAGCTATCATAAAACGAAACCCAAAAAAAAAAATGCACCATCACAATGAATTGTTTTCCCATGTAACATATGTTACACATCCTGCCCGCGCCCCCTCCCCGCGCTGCCGCCCGCCCGAGCCCCCGCGCCCCGCTGCCGCCGCGCCCACCCGCACGCGCCTCCTCCCCCGCTGCCGCCCGCCCGCGCCCCCGCGCCCCGCTGCCGCCGCGCCCACTCGCCCGCGCCTCCTCCCCCGCTGCCACCTGCCTGCGCTGGAGAGAGAGAGAGAGGGGGGAGGAAAGAGAGAGAGGGGGAAAAGAGGGGGAGAGAGGAGATGGGGAGGAAACGGGGGGATGTAGGGAGAAAGAAGAGGGTCTCTCTCTCTCTCTCTCTCTCTCTCTCTCTCTCTCTCTCTCTCTGATATCTTTTTCTCTCTCTCCTATCTTCCTCTGATATCCTCTTTCTCTCTCTCCTATCTCCCACTGATCTCTCTCTCTCTCTCCCCCATCCCTCTTTCTCTCTTCCTCTCTTTGTCGCCTGCGCGGAGTGAACGCCACGTGGCGGATAGCACCTCTCTGCATGCCACGATGGATTGTAACAGTGTATAATTTTTTTATTCTATTAATTTCAAAATATAGTAGTTGTTAACCCGTGCTTTGCGCACAGATATTTTAAATTTTATTTTTTGAAAGGATCGTAAATTTAATATTTTTCAAAAATTATCCATAATTATAAAATAAAAAAAATTAAACTAATAATTAGCAGAGATAATAATTATTCTAAATAAACTTGGAAATGATTGTACATTAGATGTAGTTAAAAATAGATATGCTAATAACTACCAAATTTTTCTTTTTCCCATTTTTAATTTCTTCGTAACAGTTTAAACATTTTTCTCAAATATTTGGTGCAGTGAAAAAAAATGAATGGAAAAAAAATTATGCAACTTCAAGTTCTTATTTTTCACTAAAAATAGCGAAAAACAAAAATGGGTTACATTTTCCTCAAATATGTAAAAACAGTTTTCTGAAAAACTTTTTTACGAATAAACAAAAATAAAATTTCACGCCGAAAATAATTTTCGGTGTATTTTACGGCGAATTAAACACACCCACGGCAAAAATAGAGGATTCTTTATTTGTTATATTTGAAAGGAACCTAATTTAAAATATTTTAAACACGCAGGGTTTTGGATTCTTTGATACTCGGATTCTTTATTTGTTATATTTTTTAAAAAAAAATTAATGAGTTAATTTTAAGAAAAATAATCTATTTTTATAAAAATTTATAAAAAAAATTTAAAACTTGATTAGATAGAGTACTTTTTTAATAAAGTAATCTATTCTATAAAAATTTACTAAAAACACATAAAACCTAATTATTCATAAAAAGAAAATTATTTTTTTAAAAAAAAGATTGAACAAGATTATGTGTTAAACATAATTGTGGGTCGCTATACTGATTGAAAATTCAATCTAAGTAGAAGGTAAAGACATAACTGAATGGATGCAACTGAAACACGGTTTTATACTCTCTGCGTTTGGTTCGAAAACTAAATTCTGTAAAATAATTTTTACTGTTCCCGAAAATAAGAAATATTTCAATATAAGATAGAATAATGATAAATTTGTATTTAGATGAATTCAGAGATATTTTAGAAGATATCCTTGATAGCGTAGGGATAATAAGTCTAGAAACCTAATTATTTGTTAAAAAAAAAAAATTTAAAAAGATGAACGAGCTTATATGTTAAACGAAGCTGTGGGTCGCTATACCTATTGAAAATTCAATCTAAGTGGAAGGTAAAGACGAGACCGAGAAATACTGTTTTATACTCTCTGCGTTTCGACAACTAAATTCTGAGGAATAACTTTTATTTTATTTATTTATTTATTTTTTTAGGAGAATGTAGCATGCTGCTGCTTCATTCATGAAAAAAATGAACTTAGCAAACGGGAGAAGCAATTAGGCTTTAGGGAGAAAAAAAAAAAAAACAACTAAATGCAGTACTCCTCCCACATAGTAACAGTCGTGCGGATATCTGTTAGCACCTGTCTCATCATGAGCTTTCTGTTGTCGAAAATTCTTCTGTTCCGTTTTCTAACCAGATGGCCCACCAGATAGCAAGTAAGATAGCAGCCTCCTTCCTACTGGTCCCTGTTTACCCCGACACGCGTTCCAGAGACTGTCTATATTTGTATATGCCCATAGGGAGCGCTTATTAGGAAATAGACACCCTAGTATCGCCCGAGTGACCTAGCAGTTTAAGAACAGATGGTCAACAGTCTCAGCTTCGTCCAAACATAGGATGCACGTGTCCACACCCGTCCAACCCCTCTTCGCGAGATTGTCCATAGTGCGCACTTTCTTATTTCGATATAAAACAATGAATATTTCGATATAAAAATAATGATAAATTTGCTTTTGAATATATTCAAAAATATTCTTGAAGAGAAAAATAAAATTAGTCCTACTTTCCTTAGGAAGGACTTTTAATAGTAGGTTGACCTGGAACAGCTCGTTTTGATAGAATCAGCTTGTTCCAGCCATTTCACTAGCGGTTTGGGTACAAGTTGAAAAATATCCCCTCTTGTTCCGGAACATCCCGGAAACCAAACTCAGCCTAAAAAGGGTAAAAAAACAAAAGAAAAAACTTTAAAAAAAAACCCGTGGTTTCGTACTTTCTCATTCAGTACCATATGATTTAAAGTATATCAATTTGCCCTCCTGTAATTTTATTTTTATTTTTTGGATATCTTTTTTGTTAATATTTTGTTAAATTATATACAAAAATCTTTGAATAACTATCTAGATTTATCGAATATTCACTTTAGTACCCTTTAATTTTAACTTTATCATTAATTTAAGACAAAAAAATAATGAAATTAATAATAAAAGAGAAAAACAAAACCACATGGGAGCAAATTGATACACTTTAAACCACAGGGTACCAAAGTGTGAAAGTGCGAAACCACGACGGGAGGGTTTTTTGAAGTTTTCCCAAAAAATCAAAATTTCAAATGAAAATTTGACAACTAAGTCAACAAACTCTTGCAAACTTTAATAATTAGTAACCATATAACTACAAGTGATTTAGAATACCAATTACAAGCTCAGAGTGCGCGAAAATCCAAACATCCTGAAACCTCTCCATCCCAACAAAGAAAGGATTTTATAAGGCCAAAGAGGCCAAAGAAATTGTGGTTAAAAAAGAAAAGATTGCATAGCATAAGAACATCCCTCTTCACGACAACATACACAAGAAACTTCGAACGCAGGCACATAGACCAAACAAAAAGATCTCCAAAAAATAATATATTGATGTATATCTAAACAGAATGAACAAGAAAGTCCAAACAGAAGAATAAAACAATCGAGAGATTGCGAAAGAAGGCTGCGAAAAACGTAGGGCACAACCAAAATGAAAACTAACAAAAAACAAACCCCGCAAACCAATCAGTGTTGTGGAGTCCCTCTCTCTAAAACATCACAAAATGATGCAACACAAGAAACAAATATATAGAGGAAGAATTGGTACAAAAGAGTTTATTACCCACCGGAATGAGAAACCGGAGAGGTCGTGAACTGGCCATCTTTGTAGCTGTGTATGTACTGCTGGGGTAATGCATGTTCCACCTGCGGCATTCAGAGGGGGAAAAAGATCCAGTGTCATATTCCAGTTTTTACTAGACAAGTAATTGAAGAAATGATGCAGTTTCGGATCACATAGTAGATTCCCTCGAACATTTCGTCGATTAGATCATTGCACAATCTTCGAAAGTTGAAATAATAAACTTCACAAACTTTCCAGTTGTTTCAATCAGCTACCTAATAACCCTGAATTTTAGGGCCAAATTACTCAAAGTACTCTTTTGAATGGTTGATCAATTTTAGGGTATTTGAGTTATTTAGCTTTCGTGCGATTGAATATGGTGAAGGAAAAAAAAAAAAAAAGAACTTATCCATATCTTTTTTAATGAGATTTGACCAACTAAATTCACCTGTGCTCCAAAGTTTTATCATATCCGGTGAGGTTAATCTATTTGACAATAGATCTAAAATCTCAACTATTTATGTTGATAAAATTTGGACAACCATTACATAAATGGATAAGATCCAGTATTTTGCACTAGAATTTGAGGCTTGGTAGAAAAATTTCTAAAACTTCAAATACCAGATAATATGATAAAAGCTACACAAAAAATCCACAAAGAAAAAAAAGAGAGTGAGTTACTAGATATATATATAAGACAGTTGATTTATGAGGAATTACTGGGTATATAACGTTTCATCATAAAGGGGACTCCTAAATGTCTACAAAGAGATGAAAATTCCAGAATAATTTATGGCTTGATTAAGGTACAAGTGATCAAAGAAACAAAAAAGAAAAACAACCGTGATGAAATTTGTGAGGAACTATCATACTACAATATGATATACAAAAGAGGATTCTACCGAAACTCAGATAACAATAGAAAAGATCAAAGGATTGATGATAGTAACATAACCAAAGCTCATACAAATCTTTTAATCACACTAAACAGAGAAATGGGCCCAAGAAGGTATTTCCTAGTTGTTTGAAATTGTAGATCAACATGATAATATGACAAAAATTTCTTCACATTTCTCATGTATTCAGAAGATTGCCACCCTGATCTCCTTCGTACTAATTTACAAATGGCTAATATAAAAAAAAGGGGACGAACTTTGTGATCAAGAATCAGACAAACTGAAGGCTAATCTGAGGATATTAAGATTTATGAAGTAGTAACTAAACTAATCCGAGAATATTAAGAATTTACGAAGTAGCAATTAAATATGTGAAGGAGCCCTTCAAAACAAAGTATCAGTTGCCATTTCAAGATATTATAACAAGTGGATTGGGAAAGGCCGTACCCAGTCCCCGTCAGGGCCACCACTAGGAACCATAACATTAATTTCACTAGACTTAGCAGTGGTTATAGATGCTCCCAATGAATCTTTGCTCAGGTACAATTGACAGCCTGACGTGTTATCTATTGATATTGTTGGTGCTGTACCCTGCATGGCATAAAGTAATGATTTGACAAAGGTGACAATATTAACCATGGAAAGAGATAACGATAATTACATGAAGCTGCAAGATAAAGGAATTGTAGGATGAATACATGCTACAATTGTTATCTAGTCAACTTAATTTGATTCAACGAAATCATACATGATCAGTACCTACTCCAGAAACTCCAACTATAGAGTCCTAACAGCACAGAACTAGCTACTTTAGTTATGAAGCACTTGTGTTAAGCAAATAAAAGGAATAGACACAACTTCATTGTTTATTCGAATGCATTTCGAGAAAGAATCATTTTGTATATAAAATAGAACTTTTTTTCTTGATTCTCTTGCCTTAAATCAAGACTTGAAGTCTCATTTGGGTTTCGATTGAAGCTGAGTATCAGTTTTGGCATTTTCACCAGTTTTCTATAATTTTGGAGCAATTTTGGTAGTTCCAAACAAAAAAGATTCAGAAAAAAGTAAGCAGGACAAGAACATAGAGAAACACAAACAAAATAAAATAACAAATTGTAGTGCATTTAGAAATATTATATATTGATATGCGATCTTATTTTATAATTCGCTAGTTTTGACATGAAACTTCTAGAACATGGTAGTGTGGAAAGCACTAGACTAGTCAAAATGACCTATATTCTAATCCACATTTGTCCAGCTTAACTAGACAGTCTAGACTTGAGACTGATTCCGTCCTTTTATCAAGAAAGTTCTTAATGCTTAGACATCCGGAATTATACCATAGAATCATCTTATAAGCCTTAACCATATGAGAATGAGTGAAGGCATTTCTATTTCAACTTCAGGTCTACTTTTCAAACAAGTATGCTGCTACTTCTGTCTTGCAAACTAAGTGACTTGACAATGTTTATAGTATTAGAGGTTCACCTAATAAAAGAAATGTCGATTACCTGACACTGAACCTCAACACCATTGCAATTCACAATCTCGCAAGCCGCTACAACATCCTGAGCCATGAAAATGAAATAAAATTATTATCATTGTGTTTACCAATATTAGTACAACCGAGGCTGCAAAGAAGATTGCTGGTATTCATATTTTTGTACCGTGAAAACTATTCCTGTTTTTGTGCATTTGTCAACAGTAATGTTGTTCACTTTCCCTGCAAAACAAAAAGCAATGAATCTTGTTCTTCACAAATATATACACATAAGAATAGCAGATCAAATGTCAATAGTTTTTTTGCATTTGTCAATGGTAATGTTGTTCACATTTCACTGCAAAAATGAAAGCGACGATCCTATTTCATTCAAAATATATACACAAAAGAATAGCAAATCAAATATTTAAACACTTTGTACAAACAAAGTGTTTAAGAAGATAAATGTCATGCTAAAATCAAACACATTTGCATCACCTTTCACTTGCAGAACTGAATCCTTGCACCCATAAACATACACAGATTGCTTGGAATCACAGTCTTCAATGATCAGGTTCTTCTTACTGATTTGATTTTCGACAGCCCATCTGCCGTAAAATAAGTTGCACGTCATCAATTAGAAAAACTAAGAAAAATTGTGAGGTACAAATGAAAAGATAATTAGCAAGAAATGATGGATAGCCTGACTAAGAGGAGAGAAAATTTACTCACTTGCGGCCCATTTGAAGTTCCAACTTTGGGGGACCTACTCTATTGAAGGAAAAGGAATTGGAGCGGGAAGCCTTTTCAGTTGTGGCGACAACACTAGTTCTATCAGTACGATTCTTGGTCTTCATGTCATCAGTTACTTTCTTCAAACCTGTGAAGCAAGATTCAATTTGCATTTACATAGCATACCAGCATGAAAACTTTAAACTGTTTGGATCTTATACATTTGCATCCCTGCAAAATCATCTACCACATACATACACCTGTAAAATCTGATTTCATATTCAGATTGCGCATATGCTACTATAACTTCACAGAAGTATACGTGTAAAATATATCTTTTTCTGAAAAGGAAACATATGCTTGTACCTGCAGTAACTGCTTTGCCTGAGCTTATCTCTTTGAAAACTGCAGACATGCCTGACTTAGGTTGAGATGGTGGCGTCTCAGAGCTGAAAAGCGATGCTGGGGGAGGAGGTGGTGGAGCAGGCGCTTTTGCTGGTGGAGCTTTAGAAACAGAAGAAGCAGAAGTTGAGGGAGGAGGTGCTGAAACGGTTGTTGCAGCCCCAGCAGGAGCCCAAGAGAGACCCAGAGGATAATAACGCTTGACATAGTCCCTCAATCCGGGCAGATAGAGATCCTTTAAAGCTTTCGCCCACTCGACATGGTCGGGATCCTTATTTCTGTACTCCACAAGAACCTGAGTTGAAAGGTATAAGTTATCCTTCCATTTAGGAATTGAAAACGCTAGTAAAATTCTGTACATGTTGCCTTTCTTTTCAATTCGGTTGTCAAGTGTGGTTTGACATCATGAATGGACCTGACAGAGGGTTTGGAAAGTGAACCAATCTAAATTTTTCTTCAATAGCAACTAAGGGGAAAAGGAAAGACAAACTAACATACAAAGATGAATCAATGCCTTCGGAGATGATAATAAAAATAAGAATTCTAACAAATATGCAATCAGATATAATGAAATATATCCTTGTAAAGTCACAATAAACAGAAGAGAAAGCAAAATTTTGTGAATTTTTTCAAGATGAGAAAATTACAAAAATGATACGGTCAGAGGTGATTAGGAAAGAATCATCCAAAATTTTTTCAGAAGAGTGTATAGCTTAACATAGGATTTAATGACAAAAGAAAAAATATATGACTAATCGCCTGCAGAGTTTTGAAAATTCATATAGCCAAATCCACACAAATGAAGGCCGAGTAGTTCTGAGAAGACAAATCACAAAATCAAGCATACAAGAAGTTATAAATTATTCTCCAACGAAATGTTAAACTTCTCATAAAATCAGAAACTTAACCCTTAGAATAAGGTGTATGGAATTTGAAAGAAGAAACACCCGCTCATCTGCAAGTTTGTGCAATCTGGTGCCTTGGTAATGATAGTGAATTGGACATCCTGAGAGTGTTTGAAAGTCATAAAACATTTGGCATTGCTTATTATGTTCTTTACTTTTCAGATCTAAGTTGACTCTGTAATCTGTATACGTAGTAGTTTTACCTTTCAAACATTGGGTTTTGTTTTATTTCCAGTGTGCCTAGAGCTCATATGTCCTATTGAAGATGCACGATTAATTAGGGAACATTTGAAGTAATTAGAAGTATCTTTTAGAGAAACATAGATGTTCATCTCTAAGTTCATTAAATTTCAAGTTTCTTTTCTAGGCAGATATGAAACTGTTGCCAACTGACAATCTTATGGGACCGTTTTCGTAAGTTTATGCAAATGTCTGGCTATACAATGGAACTAATATCATTTTTTCAGGCATCTATTTAAAAGATAATTTTCTTATATCTCATCTCCTCCTTTCTCTTCAAACGTGACTTTTATGGGCTAGTTGCCACATTTATGGCTGTGATCAATTTTCTGAAGTATGGGTTCACTTTTTCCCCCCCATCTCAGATCAAAGAAGTTTAAGTCCTATTGAGCATTCTTAGAAATTTAGATATGTGTTGAGATTAGCTCCAGACATAATTAGTTTTTTATCTAAAATTTATTCAGTGTAAGCTTTGTATGTCAAGTTACACTAAAAGAAACAATAAGATCACATGAGCATCCATAGGTCATAACCAATGCAAGGCAAATATTCACTGCATCTCAAAAGGCTATGTTCATTTAGTTCACAAAGAAGTTTCGATTTGCTGATTTGCACCCAAGATGGAAATGTTATCTACCCTTGAAACTTATTATTTGCAGGGCCAAGCCCCCCACAAACGCATCTTTTTGGCTTCCTATATGCTTTTACATAAAATATAAATATCTCAGGGTTTTGTTTATAAACGGAACTCCAATACGATCATCTCTTTCCTTTTCTCTTTCATCTTTTCTTCATCTAAATCCTTTCCATCTAAATCTCTTTTTTTTAATGCTGAAACACTATTCAATACCCTAGATATCCACTACAACAACAATGATGCAACCAACAATTGTTGGACAATTTACATCTGTGCAGCACGTCCACTAATTATTCTAATATATACTTAATTAACTCCTCATATATATATGACAAGAAAAATGAGAGAGAGAGAGAGACAGAGACAGAGAGAGAGAGAGAGAGAGAGAGAGAGAGAGAGAGAGAGAGAGAGAGAGAGATTACCTTCTATTTTACAAAACATCAATAATGTAATAAAAGGAAATGAAGTAGCATGGATACACTTACAATTTTTTTATATTTTATTTCCCTAAGTTCTAAGCAATTGAATGTGCTGGCCATCTGTGAACTCTACATCTATGGGTTTCACTAGGCCACAAAATTCAAGAGCTAGTAGCCAAACTTCCGATTTCTTTGATGTTACAGATGAGTTTGCAAACTAAGCAACAATAACAAGAATAAAAAAGTCCATCTGGTAAACCATACATGGCATAGAACTTAAATGAAGACAAAGACCCAAAAACATAAGTGTAGCCAAATGAGGGTAGCTGACAAAAGATTGCCAAAGCCCTCGAGAAGAAATAATTTTTTTTAAAAAAGAAGAATACATTGATTCAAATTGGTTTATTAAAGATTCATAACATTAAGGACTTTAGAAGTAGATAATCATAGACCATATAGCAGGGGAAAACGGTAAAAATAAATCACAGTGTTGACATTCCACAAGACTATACGGATGCTTTAAGATAAGAGACTGAAGTGAAACTTAAAATACTTAGCGGAATGCTGCCCCACAGCCTTAATTACATTTGTCAAGTCTCCATGGGTTTGTGAATTGTGAATCAGTATCTCACCAACCCATCATGGCCAAGGCATGTTTTCATTTCACAAAGTTTTCAACGTTAAACATAATGGGTTAGACAAAAAAGTTTTGATCAATATTGCAGCCCTTGCTAAGTGGTGACTCTACTGATATACTAAGGAGGTTATGTTTTCAGCACAATTCATGGTGGTCCTGTTTACTGAGCCAACTGCAATCAACCCACCTATTATAAGATTCTGGCATGTGTCAAGGAAACCTAAGAAGTTGGTGATCAAGAAGGTCATGAATTAAGCCTATCATATTCTAACAATGGAGGTTTAACCAACTTGGGCACAAAACAAACCCATATCCATCCCTAATTGCCTGTGCAATCACGCAGGCATTTAAGATATTTTTCCCTTTATAACCTATAGAATCATAATTTGCAAAAACAGGAAATATGTACCTTATTATTGTAGAATTCAGCCATCTGCCAACTCTCTTCAACATGTGCAATAGGTAAATTCATCCCTGGAGCCGGAAAAAAAAGGCTTCACGAACAGCTTCTACACCAAATCAAGCACAGGTAGATGCCTAAACGTAGGAAAAATAATTAAATTATAGGAGTTAGAGATTAACTAACCACAATCTTTTCCCAAGTACGCGATCCACACTAAAGCTGTCAGACTGTCAGCAGTTGTCTTCAGATGATTGAAATAATCAGGCCTCCTCCCTTCTGTCAACGCAGTTGCTTTGACAATCACATCGTTAAGTGGCTTCAGAAAATCCACTAAATCAGCAATGTCAGGTTTCTGTGCAATTTACCAAACATACTTTTCAGATTCACATGCAACTATATAGATAAAAAGAAAGGGTGAGAAGGGAGGGGTAGGAACTTCAAAATATTCCTATCAGAAAGTATAGAAGGTTTGAGCAATTATAACAGATTCAGTTGGGAAAAATAAAGAAACCTTTTTTAAAACTTATCAGTCATCTCTACTGATGGATATTGGCTTGCATTTGCTAATAAAGAAAAAGACAGAGCACTTCCGACATCCAATAAAGTGTAGCCTGATTACACTCTAACAACGCCTGGCTCAAATTGTAAGACTTTTCCACCCTAAGATTGAATTTGCTAATTGATTGTTAGGACTTACTGCTAAATGCCTCCAAAAGCAACACATGCATGATAATCACAGGAATTATTAAACCACTCCAAAATAAAGAGAACCCTAAGATTAAGCTACTAATGCACATAATGTTCCTAAAAAATCATGTGATTGTCGTGTGCCCAACTTCTACAGCAATTTAATGGCAAGTACGTAAAGCCAATCAGCAAAGCAACATTATAGTAGTAACAAATTAATTAACGTCTTAACCACAAGGCGACAGAGTAGAATCTAAATACGTACAAGTGTAGGGGATGATACAAGCCTTTAATCAAAAGAATTGAATCTTAGCTACACACCAATGCCAAACTTTGACCGAACAAATCTCACTTGTTCTCGTATCAACCTTTGGTTCGACTTAATCTCAGACGAAAACAGTTAAGAAATTCGATTATATCAATAACTATAGATGGAGATGGAGAGCTTAGTGATTATTTATTTCAAAATTTATATCACACTCTGATCCAGTTCTAAGATCGAATATAACCAACAAAATGCGTTCGCTACACTCGTAGCTTGCTAAATCCATGTACGTCAAATGAGAATCAAACCCTAATCCCAAATTACTCTAAAATTCAAACTAATAGCAGTTTCTTTTTTTAAAAAAAAGGATCATGTGGAGAATTGGGACTGGAAATGAATAGATCATCGTGATCGGATCCGAACCTGGCACTTCTTCGCCCTGATCAGGAGATCCTTCTCCGCGGCGAACGCCTCCTCGAGGATCTTCGTCGCCTCGAGGACCTTCCCACCGATCTTCTCCGCTGCGGCGGAGACGCGGCGGAGGGGGCCGCCGACGACCTCGTCGAACGCCGCGATCGCCGGATCCGCGGGCGCCGCCTCGGCGGTGAGGTCCCGCGCCGCCGCCGCCGCCGCCGCCCCGGCGCCGGCGGCGGAGGAGGAAGAAGAGGCGAGCGACGCCTCCAAGCGCGCCACCGCGGCCTCGAGCCGCTCCACGAGCGCCGCTTCCATCTCCCCGGCTCGGATGGATCGGGAGCGGTCGCCAAAGCGCTTTTCTCCTCCGCTCGTTGCCCTCTCGCGCTCCTCCGCCGCAGAAGCCGCTTTGGTTTTCGTACACTGGTGTGGGTCGGGTGGCCTCTGAGTTGAGCTCTTGGCGGACTTTTTTTAAAATGACCCTGTAAAATTTCATATTTGCGAAATAACCCTTTGAAAATTTTATTTGTGAAACTAACCACTGCTTTCGCGCCGGCGGCCACGTAGGATTTTGCTATGAAGGCGGTGAATCGTTCACCGTCTTCGAGCGCCTCATGAAGACGGTGAACGATTCACCGTCTTCTCTGGCGTCCCGCTCGCCTTTGCCCAAAAACCCGCGAGACGCGGTGTCACGAGAGAAGGCGGTAAACGAATTACGTCTTCACAATGTCCCAAGTGAAAGCGGTGATTCGTTTACCGCTTTCTCTATGTACACTGGACTTAGCCAAATTTCCGCATTGTGAAGGCGGTAATTCGTTACCGCTTTCTGTGGCATTGCGCACGGATCTCCGCGGGTTTTTGGGCAAAGGCGGAGCGGGACGCTAGAGAAGACGGTGAATCGTTCACCGTCTTCATGAGCGCTGTAAGACGGTGAATCGTTCACCGTCTTCATAGCTAGATCCTACGTGGCGGCCGCGAAAGCAGTTAGTTTCACAAATAAAATTTTCAAAGAGTTATTTCGACAAATATGAAAATTTACAGGTCATTTTAAAAAAAGTCCCTCTTGGCCTTTCCTCTTTTTATTATTTTAATTTATTTATTTATTTTTCAGTTGTTGTGGTGGGTTACGTGGGTATGAGGTTGTGTGGGTCGGTGGCTTTAGTCGCTTTTCCTCGCCAACGCTCGACGCTACTTTTTATCTTATTTAAAGATTTCGTTTGGAATGGTAGAAATTTTATATTATAGATAATATAATAAAATATTTATATTTAGTTTTTAACTTTTATATATATATATATATATATATATATATATATATATATATATATATATATATATATATATATATATATATATATATATATATAATGAACTAAATTTCTTATCTTTATTAATAGCAGATCGTTAGTCTTTCAGAGTTTTTAGTTGGATTGAGAGATGTGTGGTTAGGATGATGTGGGCCCTAGGGTTAAGTAGGTGGTAGGTTGAATAGTATGATCTAACGGATGAAAATCATCAAAATGATAGATCTAACGGTAGAAAACTTGGTAGACCAAGTGGTTCGGTTATTGATAAAGATAAATAAATTTGGACTCTATATATATATATATATATATAGAGTAGGGCTACTATACTATTATGAGTAGTAGAGCCCTACTACTCATAAGTTGTTTTCGATGATAGAGCTTCCGAATCGACGATCCACTCGTTAAATATGATCTAGAGTATTTAAAACTTCTAGAAAATAAATTTTGTAATTTTTCAAAATCATAATAAAGTCCATCAAATGGGCATAAAATGAACGTCCAGAATCGAACGATGCCCTAAAAATAGATGATCGGATCCTTCAATTTAAGATCGGAGTTATTGATCTATATCTAAGTAGTGAATAGAATTTTCTATCAAAAATTCAACCTATTTCAATTCTTTTACACGTTATATATATATATATATATATATATATATATATATATATATATATATATATATATATATATATATATATATAGTTGAGCTAGAATACTTTCAAAAGCACCATTGAGGGTGCTTTTGAGTTTTTAACCATTGGATGGGGAGATGTAAGGTTGAGATGATGGTAGTAGGTGGTGGTTGATGGGATAGGTGGTAGTAGGTGGAATAGTGTTAGATCCAAAGGCTATTACTAGTCAAAAGTAGATCCAATGGCTAAAAACTTAGAAGACCAAAAAATTGGTGCTTCCAAAAGTATTCTAGCTCAATTATATATATATATATATATATAGAGAGAGAGAGAGAGAGAGAGAGAGAGAGTTGGTAGAATACTTTCAAAAGCACCATTAAGGTGGTGCTTTTGAGTTTTTAACCATTGGATGAGAAAATGTAAGATTGAGATGATAGTGGTAGGTGGTGGTTGATGGGATAGGTGGTGGTAGGTGGAATAGTGTTAGATCCAAAGGCTATTAGTAGTCAAAAATAAATCCAATGGCTAGAAACTTAAGACCAAAAGTTGATCTTAAAAGTATTAATTCTACCAATATATATATATATATATATATATATATATATATATATATATATATATATATATATATATATATATATATATATATTTATATTCACTAGTTGAGAGTATGTGTAATTGTAAGTAATAATTATTTTAATTTATTTTAAATTAATAAAATTGGTACATTATATTTATTTAAAAAGTTATAATAAAAATTATAATTTATAAATGGTTAAATTATAAAAAAAAAAATTCTCAAAACTCGATTTTTCACTTTTTTTATTAAAATTTTTTTATCATTTCATTTTTTTTTAAGTGAATATTTTCATATTAACTTAATGTTGTCCACTAATATTTAGTTTTATATTAATATTTTATTGATTGCAACTAACAATCAAATTTGAATTTTAATTTTAATTGTATATAACTTATTTTTTATTTAATCTTAAATTTAAAGTTGAATTAAATTTTGAGTTTAAATCATGAATTAAATTTAATTTTGGATATCAATTAAATTTTTTTAATTATAGTGGTTCAAAATTAAATTTTAAAATTTAAAGTAATTGTGAATTAAATTTTGATAATTTTATTTTAAAACATGTATTTTAAATTTTAAATTTATCGTAATTCAAAAAATATAAAAATATATTCAATGTATTATAAAAAAAGAATAATATAGAATATTGCAGATAATTTCTATAAAATCTAATTTTTATTTTTAATTTTTGGATAAAGCCGATGATTTCTGTAAAATATAATTTTTATTTTTAATTTTTGGATAAATATTATAGACAAATTTATATTGATTTGAAATAAATTAAAATAATTATTTCGTACATTTGCATGTACACTCAACTAGTATTATATTATTATTATGCATATTAAAATGAGTGTTTACGAATTTTTTTTGTTGCGCTTTTACAAAAGTGGGCAACTTTTTCGATTTCTGATTCGGACCGAATTTTCAAAGAAATCAAAATACTCTTGTACATTTTTCTCTCATTCTTTTTTTCTTTCTCTTTCCAAAGAATGACGGAGGTAGAGGCGAAGGTGGAGGCGGGGGCGGCGGCGGCCCGCTTCGGTTTTGTATAACGCATCTTTACCCTCCCCGTGCACCCTCGCCTTCCTCGCCTCCGACCCCGTCTAGGCGGCGCTGCGACTTTTTTTTTTTTTTTTTATCTCTTCGACCCTCAACCGCCGCCTTCGACGCCGAGATCTATCTCACCCTCTTTTATTCTTTTCGTCATTTCCTTCTTCTTCATCCTTCGCCTCCTCCGCGACCTCCGACGACGACGCCTCTCCGTCGACATCGGCGCCGCAGCCTCGGAGCGGGGTCTTTAGCGGCATCGTCGCCGGCGCCATGGTCGTTTGGTGAAGAGGTGTGGAAAAAAAAATTTATAGAAGAAGAAAGAAGAAAAAATAAAAAAAAATTATATAAGAAAGAAGAAGATGATGAAATTGTATTTTTAAAATAAGATTATACTTGTTTTAAAACAAATTTATATTGTTTTAATGAAAATGGTATTATTTGATATAAAAATTATTTTTTTTTGAAATGAATTTTACATTCTTTAGACTAACATTGCACTATTTAGAAGAATTTTACATCAATTTTTTTCTTTTTTTTTTTTTCTTTCTTTTCTTCTTCTTCTTCTTCCTCCCGCCCGCTCAGCACTGTTTTAAATAAAATTTTAAATTCTAAAACTAGTGGTTTACACCATGTACTTCTATTGGAGCATACGAGTAGCATTTGTCAAAATATAATATCTCAAAGGCTAAATTGTAGAAACTTCTCTATAAATCCCGCTTTTCAGTTCTCTTGATAGACTTTCAAAAACTTATATTTTACTCTCTTAAAAATTCAAAAATATTTTCAGAAAAGTACGACGTTAATAGAGAGAATAAAATGACTAAACTACCTCTACTTCTTATACAAGAAAAAATAGTTTTTTAATATATTTCTTTCATTTTGAATTAGGTATTAATTATAAGACATAGATGAAATAGTGACGGAACTCTGACGGTGAGGGGGCTAAATGTAATAATTTGAAATGTTAAGGGAGTAAAATATAAAGTTTTTAAAAGTTAGAGGCGAAAAGTAAATTGAGGTATTTATAAGGGTGTTTTATGTAATTTAGCTTCTTCTTTCGCTTCTCCTTCTTCTTGGCTGGTCGGGGATGGAGAGGAGATGAGATGAGAGGAGATGATCACGCGGTCGGAGCTCGCGGATCAGCTGAGGGAGCATCAGATCCGTTCCCATCGCGCCACATGGCTCGTCCTCACCACCTTCTCCCCCAAACCCTACATCGCCACCAGGTTCCTCTCCTTCTCCCCCTCAATTTTTCGTTTTTGGTGCCAATTAGGGTTAATTATTCCGCTTTTTTGTGCTTAGATTTTGGATCATCACCATGGCAAATTCTCGGGTGGATTACTTTTATTTGATTGGATTTTGTTATTGATGGTGGTGATTTTGATGCTCAATACCTGTTTGATGAAATTACTATAAAGGTTTTGATTGAGGAATTTATGTTGGATTAGGTCTAATAATTAGTGTCCTTTTGTATGCTTAGATTTTGGATCATCACCATGGCAAAATCTCAGGTGGATTACTTTTATTTGATTGGATTTTGTTATTGATGGTGGTGATTTTGATGCTCAATACCTGTTTGATGAAATTACTATGAAGGTTTCGATTGAGGAATTTATATTGGATTAGGGCTAATTAGTGTCCTTTTGTATGCTTAGATTTTGGATCATCACCATGGCAAAATCTCAGGTGGATTACCTTTTTTTTGATTGGATCTTGTTTTTTAATGGTGTTGATTTTGATGCTTAATACCTGTTTGATGAAATTACCATGAAGATTTCGTTTGAGGAATATATATTGGATTAGGGCTAATTAGTGTCCTTTTGTATGCTTAGATTTTGGATCATCACCATGGCAAAATCTCAGGCGGATTACAATTTTCTTTTAATTGGATTTTGTTATTAATGGTATTGATTTTGATGCTTACTTCCTGTTTGATGAAATTACCATGAAGGTTCGATTGTGGAATTTATATTGGATTAGGGCTAATTAGTGTCCTTCTGTATGCTTAGATTTTGGTTCATCACCATGGCAAAATCTCAGGCGGATTACAATTTTTTTTAATTGGATTTTGTTTTTAACGGTGTTGATTTTGATGCTCAATGCCTGTTTGATGAAATTACCATGAAGGTTTCGATTGAGGGATTTATATTGGATTAGGGCTAATTAGTGCCCGTTTGTATGCTTAGATTTTGGATCATCACCATGGCAAAATCTTTGGTGGATTACAATTTTTTTTTTAAATAGATTTTGCTTTTAATGGTGTTGATTTTGATGCATTTTGATGAAATTACCATGAAGGTTTCGATTGAGGGATTTATATTGGATTAGGGCTAATTAGTGCCCTTTTGTATGCTTAGATTTTGGATCATCACCATGGTAAAATCTCAGGTGGATTACTATTTTTTATTGGGTTTTGTTTTTAGTGGTATCGATTTTGATGCATGATGAAGGTTTAGTTGAGGAATGTATATTGGATTAGGGCTAATGAGTGTAATTTTGTATGCTTAGATTTTTATCATCACCATGGCAAAATCTTAGGTGGCTTCCTTTTTTTGATTGGATTATGTTTTTAGTGATCCTGTTGTCGATGCATGATGCCTGTTTGATGAAATTTTCATAAAGGTTTCGGTTGAGGAATTGATGTTTGGATAAAAAAACTTTGTGGATTTTGTTTTTAATGGTGCTGTTGTTGATGCATGATGCCTATTCCAGATCTATGGCAAGCATCCTCTCTAGACAACCGAGGATCCATGACAATGAAAAATAGGTATTTCATGTTCCTGAAGTCTAAGTAACTCGTAGAGACAAGCAAATATAATACCAAACATGACCTTTTGGTTACTTTAGTTTGAAGCTAAGATGGTTCTTCTTTAGCTCTTTCGACAAGCCGATGTGCAGCATTAGTAGTCTGATGCAAATTAGAGGAAATTCTTCTCCTAGGAGGGTTAAGCAGATTGATCGAATAAAGCTAATGCAGTACACCAATATGATTTAACTGTAAATTTAATCACATGTTTGGTTGTGCTAGATTAAATATTTTCTAGAAAACTTTAGATACCTCAGTTATAAGTAACCTAGTTTTGCTTACATATTGTGGTTGACATTGTAACACTTTGCTGTGGTAAGGCCTGGTTATTTGTTAGGAAGTGTGGGTAAAAGTCATTAAGATTTAGCATGCGACAATCACAGAGTTCATTCCTATAAAAGAGGAGGGTAGAGGAAGTAAAATAACTCCTTATTTACCAATAGTTTATCAAGCCACTTGATTATTACTCTCAACTTTTATTCAGTTGATGCGAATTTCAAATAGGCAACTGGAATAGCAACCTCAGATCAATTAAGTATTTTTGAATGATGCATAGGATGTCTAAGTTTTGTATTTTGTGCTGTACCACTAGTGAATTAGCAGAGGTTTTTCCAACATATTTTGGTAGTGGTTGAGATTGGGTGAGAAATCTCTAACTTGACCCTAGGTTACCTAGGCAGTAGTTGATCTTATACCGTTTCTAGGATGGTCCCAACACTCTTAAAACCCCCTATTTTTGTTAGAAATTTCAATTTAAGTTATCTTATATGTATTTATAGGAGTTTGACTCCTTTTTATAATATATAATCTTCTAGCTTTTCTTACTTCATTGGATTCTCTCATATGCTATCCAAAATTTTCATGTTCAAAGCCTTCTTTGTTAGCAGTGTAGTGAGTATATGAGATCAAACTCATGTCCTTCCCAACCTAAACCGATCAACTAAACTCGACCACTTTTGGTCTCCAAAAGTTGGCTCGGTGTAAGTTTGGACAATGCTAAATAACTAAATAACTTGAACTGGGTTAGGGTTTATATTTTTAGTAATTTATTTGAGTTTGCTTGACCCTTCAACCAAATCTAGCTTGTTTGAGCAGCAGCCTCGTCTCAATAAGACACCTAAATTTCATTAGCTTCCTTCTTTTCTATTTGCATAGCTAGTTACTATTTATAACAGCCTTTTCTTTCCATGTTTTTAACAATTCTATAGGACTAGCTTATGCTATTGCAAAATTAGAGGCCACAACTGAACCAATCTAGGAAAGAAGATGACAAACCATAGGGCATTCTTATCTCCCAGAAAAACCCTCCCATAGGCCATAACCCACCCCCTTTCTCTAATTTACCGTTTTAGCCACTTTGATAGGTGTGTATGTGCAAAGATTTAATAACTGTTTTGAAATTGTGAAAACTTCCGTGTTAAAGATACTTCACCTCTTCCTCTACAATGCACTTTTTGGCTATTTGGGTTCCAGCTGTTTCTTCGCCTTTCTCTTACTTAAGAGGTCTTTTCTGTTATGTAGCTTATTATAATCACCATTGCTTCCTGCAACTGCAAGTCAAATGGCTAAAATGAGCCTCAAACTCTATTCCCAATATGGAATATTAAAATGAATTCAAAATTTTCTGTATAGCTGTAGAATAGACGGGGTCATTAGCAGCAGTTTTTGCTTTGTGTTCATATTACACCTGAAACATTGTAAATAACTGTGCTATCGTATATGCACAATTCAGATGTGAATCAATGAGCAGTGAAAGTAAGAAAAGGGCAGTCATTGGCCGGTGAAGTGGCAATATACAGAAAGCTGTTGCATATAGATAAAACCTTAGAAAACAATACTTAGATATTTGTGCAAAAGTTTACTAATGGAAGCTAGAAGTTGTGTGAGTCTTGGAAGAGCTGGAAGTAACTTCTAGTCATAGATGCCTAATAGCTTTACATAAATAGATAAAAGGAGCAAAAGCTGTCAATTAATAGATCTTACCCGAAGAATGCGTTATATTTCTTTAAAAATACTGTTATTTTGTTCGTGTAATTTTCCTTACTTTTATGCACAACGCTATAATAATGGACATCAAAAAATTTCATTGTATTTTGCAGGAGGGATGCTATCGTGGCTCTTTCATACGCCTTGATATTTTGTTTTCTCAAAATCTCTTGTTGCGTAAGCCTTTATTTCAAAATTTTCGGGCTTTCTGCTGTCTTTATAATTCTTGGAATTTTACTACCCATATGCCTTAAAATTTCTAGGTACAGAAAGTTAGCCAGGAAAAGGGATAGAAGATTATTGTTACCTTTATCTGTGTAAATATATATAAGAGATTTGAAGCTCTTTTTGATTTTGAGTGACTACTGGTATATGGAAATCGCTTAATTCTCTTCAATTTAAGTATTGATATTGCTCACCAAAAACTTGAATCTCACTTTTATTATGAATTTCTTCCTTTATCGAATCAACATGGTATCCGTTTCCAATCCAACTTTTAATCTGAAATTTCACTTTTGGGACCCAAAAGCTCATTTCATTTTCCAACCACAACCACAACTTTTCGGACTTTTTCCTTGTTTAACGAGTAGCTCCTGATATGGGAGCAGTGAAGTTACTCGAGGTGCATAGCCAAACAGGATGATGTTATACCTGCTTTTGACATTTTGAGACCTACATATGTGGTCAAGCATTTATGAAGAATGAAAATAAGAGGCAGTCCTTATCGCTTACTTCTATTTCATGCGGCAGAATTTTAATGCTGCTTTTTCAACTGCTTGTAGTCTTTTTTTTTTTTCTTTTTAGAGGAGAAAGCCCTACTGATATAAATTTCTGAAATCATAAATTTCAGAAATCTATACTTTAGTTAGTTGCCTTTAAGTTTTTACCTTAGACAAAGCATCGGAATTTGACCATGTGGGTTGTGTTGAATTAGTATCAAGTGAAATGTGTCTAACGGAGCTCAGTCGATTCGAAAATTCCATCATTGAAAATGGCTCAGGAGCAACAGAAGCCTCCGTGCTCCTAAAAGCACACCAGTCTTGCTCTCTCTCTCTCTCTCTCTCTCTCTCTCTCTCTCTCTCTCTCTCTCTCTCTCTCTCTCTCTATATATATATATATATATATATATTGCTCTTGAATTTGTTAATGTTTGAAAATTCTGCTATTGTCATTACTCTTTGTTTAAACTTTAAATGCTACACTTGGTTCTATTACTTGGTTCGCAATTCTTGGAAGGGTAAATTATACCCAAACAATCTTGAACCATTTAGTGTTGTTTTGATTTGGCCCTTGATATCAAAATTGTTACAATTAGAGCCTACAATATTTCCTTTTAGTTGTTATTTTATAGTTTCTTTTTTAGTTTCTTTCTAAATTGGATGGAATTATCTGAGTAAATTGTACTGGAATTTCCTTCTTTGTCATTATTTTATTTAGTACCCGTAACTTGCGTCAAGATTCGACACCTTAGAGCATGGGGAATATCACATTCATAAGATAGAGATGGTTAATTATTGTTTGCTTAGTTAAATGTAGGTGGTGAGTTAAATTGAGAGTCCGTTTGGTTCAAGATTTGTAATATTCCAGAGATATTATTGTAAATTTTATATTTGGAACAGCAAGTTTGTTACTAATTTATCAAACCGCTTGGGTTTGGAGTTTGCTAATAACTATTATATTCTTATTAATGGATTAATAATGATTCTCATCAAACATGAAAATGAGAATACTTTCTAACTCGCAATAATCTAGTATTTCTACTACATAGGAATTTGCAATGATTCCACTACTTCACTAGCACCTTTTACAAATTACTTGACTAAAGTTGAATGACAATAATTTAACTATTTAAGATAGAACACACAGAAGATTACATGAATTTACAAATCGTGAATTAAACTTATGCTGATTACCCTCTAATTGTGAAGTTAGTGGATGGGTTTCTTATTTGTGACTTTTGTTTCCGTTTTCTAGGCTTTTGAACTCTTAGTAATGATTGTGATTTGATCAATTACTAATTTTGGATTACACGACTATTCTCTGATCATGCATGTATGTGGTTCTCTTTGATCAGTCAAAGCGCATTCATTGCTAATCTTTAATATTGTTTCCGGTCCTCTTATTGTGTGCTTACTTGATGGGCTCTCTTTTCAGATGCTCTACTTTTGTTTCCATTTTCCTAGGCTTTTCAACTCTTTATTAGTGTTGAATATAAATGTTGAAACAAAAAAAAAGGGGTCATTTTTTAGTAGTTTAAGTTTATGGAGAAACCGATTGTTTGATATAATTTTACATAGTATCAGAGATTATTGAAGTCTCAGTTAATTTATTGCTAATTGTGGATTGTGTGGCAATTTGCAGATAGGAACTAATGCTTGTGGTTATCATAGTTGTTTTTGTTAATAGCTAAATAAAATGGATGAATAGGAGGTAGGTTACAAAGAGACTAATTATTAAGAGTGTCTCTTTCAGATGTTTTGTAAGTATTTGAAGCACATTGGAGGTGGTTAAATTGCGCTAGAGCTAGAGTAGTTTGAATGGGTGACCTCTTGAAAAGTAGAGCGTTATAGAAACAATATTTTCTAGTGTAAGATAGAGACTAAAAAGGGATTAGATTAAAATCTAATAAAAAGTTAAAGCTCTTGTGAATATATTGAAATTAAAAGTTTGAGGACCAAAGTGAAACTTGACTCAAAGTTTGGGGACTGGTAGTGGGAATGTACCCTTTATTAGAAAATTAAGATAATCCCTTTTGATTGCGAGTGCTACAGTTTATTTACAAGAATATACTCTCAGATGGAACTAGGAAATACACCTGCTAATTTACCTGTTGAAGTAGAAGAGACTTTTTTTTTCTTTTTTCACTTTTTGCAGTAGTGTATTTGCATGGATATGTTTTCTTTTTCTTTTCTATTCCCTGCTATGTTTTTGGAAACTTCATAATTGGTATTCAAACTTTCAAAATTATGTAGTTAAGCACCTTCGATTATATTTTATCAATTTTGAGTGAATAACATCACCCAAATGGTTAATAATAATAATAATAATAATAAAGGACTTATGGCAGTAATATGTAAGATTCTCATGACGAAAAATTTTAGTTTTATTTTATTTTATTTTTGAGAGATAGGTAGCCTGCTTCGTTTATTTTATTTAGAAATAAATTTATTTAGCTAGAAATGTGAATCAACTAGGATTCGAACTTGAGTCTCGGGTACCAATCATCAAACTTTTTGTCACTTGCTCTGGGTACGGTCAGTGTAAAATTTTAGTTTTGTGGTTAAAAAAAAAAAAGAGTTCCAGTAGTTGACTTTCAAAATTTAAGTATGTAAGTGTGATCAATTTTAGCACTAAGAGTGATTTTTGATAACAAGAAGACTCGGTGTCTATTGCTGGAATGCGACTCTTACTGTTATTGATCATTATTACACTAATGGCTCTCACTCTAAACAATCAATGTTTAAAAAATCAGATCAAATAACTAGCGACTCGAAAATATTACTGGGTCAAGGGTCACTGATTCAATCAGTAGGTCAACCATCGATTCAATTAGTGGCGTCCGCATAACGTTATAAATATAAGTTTTGAAGTTTTAATTTTTATAAGACTAATGTGTGTTATTAGAAAATAAAATTAGATAGAGTAATTTTAAACCGTTGGATTGTAATATGACTTAGATAAAAGAGAACTTGGCCGGTTCGAACGGTTCAAAATCAAAATCGTTTTATAGACTAGGTTACGTAGGATCGGTTGAACAGACCGGCTCGATCTGGTTTTTAAATCATTGCAAATAGTCGGTTAGTTCAAGTGAGTGATTTAAAGAATTTTAAAGTTAGATACTAATATATTAAATTAACTAAATTAAATCTTAGCTCAAATTTTAAAGGAACAACCAAATAAATTAAATTTGATATAATGATCTGATTAAAATAGAAATCTTTATTTAAGGCCACGTTTTGGGTACCTAATTTGTCAATTACTTTTTAGCTGATATTTTTGTTAAAAAAATTTTTATTTTGAATTTACTTTAGTGCTAAGTGCAACTTGATGATGGAGACCAAGTGCCTCACTTGACAATTTGTGTTCAAAGTGTTGTGTTGACACAAAAAGCTGGTCAAAGAAGAGTTATGGCCTTTTTTTCTTTCTCTTTTTTTTTTTTTTCTTTTTTTTTTTTTTTTAATTCCTGAAAGAAAAAAGCTATCATTGTAGGATTCCTCTTCTCAAGTAGTGCTTCTTCATGGACCACATTTTTTTTTTTTTTTCTATTTGTGAATTAGTTCTTAAACATTGACAAGATTAATAATTATGGACTTTTGAGTGCATAGATTTCCTATGAGAGTGCCATGATTGATACAATGACGTGAAATTGTGATGTAGAAAGGATGTGATGGGGGTGACTTTGATAAATATCTAGCCAACACAAGCCAGGATTTAGGGCTTATCTTGTTTCTTTTGTATTGTAGTTTGATTAGTTGAAAACGGATCAGAAAAATATATATTAACACTTTCATTCACGCACATAATGAATATAAAAAATCTCATAAACTGAAGAGGTTTTGAATTGACTCTGATACTATGCTAGCTAGCCAAAAGATAGATCTAGTATAAAATAAGGTCAAAAGTATAAATTATCATTTTCTTACTTGAGTGCTATAAATTACGTCGGCGACAGTCACCAGGTACGTAATTTCGTCGCTTTGGAATAGGAAAGATTAAAAGTACTATTAAATTTTTAGATCTTGTGACCTAGAAGAATTTCTCTTTTTTTTTTTTTTTCTCTCTCAGTTTGATTGAGTATGCAAATCCTATGTGTTATAACTATGACAAAGATTAATTTTTTCTTTCGCACTTTCTAATGTTATGATTGAAACTGCATATCTTATGTGTTGCATACAATTGTGGTAGAAAAGAATTTTTCCTCTCTCTTTCTCTTTCTCTCACACTCTCTCTAATGTTATAATTGAGATTGCAATTTTTTTTTTTTTTTTTTGAGAGATAGGTAGTACGCTACCTGCTTCGTTTATTTCATTTAAAAATAAACTTAGCCAGAAATGTGAATCAACTAGGATTCGAATTAGAGTCACGAGTACCAACCACCCAGCCCTTTGCCATTTGCTTTAGGAACGGTCAGTGAGATTGCAAATTCTATGCACTATAACTGTCGACAAGAAGACTTTTCATGTGTTGAGAATGTGACCCTATAGGGGAGTTTCTTTCATATATTAATTCCTTATAAAGACCATTACTATAAGATCCCTAGATATAATGTACCCTAATTAGAGTGTCACAAAAAAGTATGAGTAGCAATGGGGTGTCTCTCTCTCTATTACTATAATTGAGTTGCAAATTCTACGCGCTATAACTGTGACAGAAAAGACATTTCATGCCTTGAAAATGTGATCGACTAGGAGAGTCTATTTCATATATTAATTTCTAAGGTCCCGTTTGGTCACAGGAATAAGTAGGGATAACGATTCTGCCAAACGAAAAAATTTATTGCCGAGATATTTTATTCCGATCAAACTTTGCTATTTTTGGTTATCCCGGAATAGCAAGGGAAGCCTTGAAAATGTGACCCACTAGGAGAGTCTATTTCATATATTAATTTCTAAGGCCCCGTTTGGTCACGGGGATAAACGGGGATAACGATTTTTCCAAACAAAAAGATTTGTTGCCGAGATATTTTATTCTTGTCAAATTTTACTATTTCTGGTTATCCCGAAATAGCAAGGGATTTGTTATTCCACTATTTTCGTGGAATACTTTTATTCTAATGCTTAATTTCAAACTTAATTAAAATTATAAATTAAATTAAAACTAAATTATATAAATATAATATATTATTATAAATTATAATACATTATTTTTATTATAAAATTATTAATTGTACTATATTAATACATATTATTTATATTTAAATATTAAAAATAAAATTTACAATAAATTATATTTAAATATTATAATAAATTCTTTTTATTAAATTAAACTTTAAGTAGAATTTTAAACAAATTTGTAAATTTATTATAATAAATTATTATTTTTTAATTATTCCCACCTCTATTCTTTATTTTAAAATCTCAAAATTAACGTTTATAATTTTAAATTTTAAATTTTAAAATCAAAATTTAAAATTTAAAATTTAAAATTTGTATTTTAAAATTTAAAATTTTAAAATTTGATATTTTATAATTTTAAAATTTAAAATTGATCTTAAATTTAACGTTTGAAATTTTAAATTTTAAATATTAAATTTGATATTTTAAATTTTAAATTTTAATTTTAAAATTTGAAATTTCAAAGTTAAAATTTTAAATTTAAAAATATAAATTTCAGAGTTAAAATTTTAAATTTAAAAATATAAATTTAAAAATTTAAAAATTCAAATTCAAATATAATAAAAAGGTAATATCATTATTTATTACTTATAAAAATTCAATATCCTTCTTATTCTATTTTATCTAACCAAACGCAATTTGTTTTATTTTCAGGAATAACTCAATTTTCATTCAAACGCAAAATTAATCTAACCCCCACTTATACCTCAATTTATACCTATTCCGGGAATAACCATTTTTTTGCTTATTCCGGAACCAAACGATATCTTAAAGACCATTACCATGGGATCACTATAATGTGCCCTAAAGTGTCACAAAAAAGTATGAATTGGCAATGGTATTTTGTTTAAGGGTGATCATTTTCTTTTTCTTTTTTCTTTTTTTTTTTTGGGAGATAAGTAGCACGCTATCCGCTTCGTTTATTTCATTTCGAAATAAATTTGGCTGAAAATGTGAATCAACTAGAATTCGAACTTAGGTCTCGGCTACCAATCATCAACCTCGTTGTCACTTGCTCTCGGTCATTTAAGGGTGATATTGTAGGGTACTCAAATCTATTAAGGAGCAATCAAGTTTTATTGATCTTCTTTTGTGATTTTTTAGAGTAGTTGTGGTTTCACATCCGTGCCACTAGTCACGCCGACTTACTTATATTCCTCGTGATTGATGGTGTGATATGATGCGCCGCTATTGTTCGTTTATTTATTTATTAAAAAGATTATATTTTGCTCTATTTTAAAAAATTTGCAGGTTCTGTTTAGATCTCAGAGTAAGTTATTTAGTAACAAACTTATATAGTATTTAGGAGCTTAATTTTGTTCTCTTGATGAAAGGTTTTGAAAGGCTCTGTTTATTTATTTATCTAAGATAATTTTTTTTATTCTAAAAAATTAACTTGAAATTTAATTAGTATGTCTTTCTAGATATTTGATTATTGTATATAGTTTAAGTTGCAACCCCCGTATCTCCCTACAATTTAAATTCAAAATTTGAATTTAAATCCTATGGAGCTGCAAGATTTTAATTTATTAGCGAAAGCCTACATCCATATGTTACAGGGATGTCAATGGATATGGATACCCGAAATTTTATCCAAATCCGAACTCGAATGAAACGAATATATCCGATGCTAAATGAATATGGATTCGAATATGGATATCAAAAATAGAAACTCGACGGATGTGGATTTTGACTGTACCCGACCCGAATCCGAATTTATTTTGTATTATATATAATATGTATATAAAAATTTGATGTTATATTTGAATTTGTATTTTAAAAATTTAGATTTAATATAATATATTTTGAAATATTGAAAAAGGAAATAACTGTTTCGGTTTCAAATTTTCGGGTTCAGGTTCGGATTTCGGATTTTTTGTTGGGTTCGGATTTGGATATGAATTTTTAAAATCCGTCGGGTCGGATTTTTAAACATCTGCCCCAAATCGGATCGTTGACATCTCTACATATGTACTATAAGGTTTTATAATTTTGCATCAGAATTTTATTTATTTTTTAATTTAATAATTAAGAGTCAATTATTAAGTAATAGTTTAGTGAAACTTGTGTGTCTGTGAGGATCTTTACTTGAAATTAATTATTTTAATTTATGAATTATAGATTGTTATTTCAGTTATTTAGCTTTGTTAGGTAATATATAAGAATATTTTAGTGGATGATTGGTGGAATAATATAATTTAAAGGGTGAAAAACTTGGAATACTTGGTGCTCTTGTCGATAGCATTATAGCCTTGTGTGTGGCAGATCTTGTGTGTTATCAGAAGCATAAAGGTATATATATATTGCAGGTCTTGTGTGCTATTAGGAGCACAGACATTTCCGTGCTCCTAAATCATTTTCGATCATTTATTTTTCCAAATTCGATGATCAGCTCCGTTAGGCCTGATTTAACGTATTTGAACTATTTAAAAAATTATTTTTGCAAATTTTTAATATCATTTACCTAGTGATCGAAAGAATTAAAATCAACAATTTTTAATGGTTGATGTATGTCGTTTGCAAGTTTAACAGTGTAGAAATATTTAAATTAGATAAAATTTTGATAGAAAAATTTTTATACAAATTTACAACAAGATCAATGTTTCTGATCGAACATTTTAATGTTACATCGTAACATTTTGTGAGATTTTTATTTTCAACTTTTGTTTTTGAACCATTTTGATCACTAGGTAAGAGATATCAAAAGATCGTAAAATTTATTTCTCGATGGTTCAAATATATTAGATCAAGTCTAACCGAGTTGATCTTCAATTCAGAATATCTTCTTAAGCCAGTACAATTCGTGCTACGTAGACACGCGATTCATATAGATCTATGATATTTGAAACGACCCGACCCGCCAGAAACAATAATTTGTTGGGCGAAACCACTAACTAAAAATATTTAAGTCCAATTAATATTACTAGCGTGCATGCCTTATATAAACTGGTTAGAATCAGTATCCTATTCGATGTGGGACTATTGGACGTTATAATATTTGAATGCAATAATGTGCACAGGCCAATTATAGTCATAAAAAGATAAATAACACAATCAGAACGTATATTTTCATAGTGTTGCTAATGGAAGAAGACGGGCCAATGGAATTGGAACTATTACCGACAATGGGCGTAGTTTGGAATCTGAAGAGGAGAAGAAAACATATTTCTTCCAATATTTTAAACGCCTCTATATGTCTGACTCCACTGCCCCTCAATCTTTTGGCGATTGGAGTGAGCTGTTCACCTCTAGACGGGTTTCGGGCACCTGGGGGGGCTCCCTAACCGAGCCTTTTAGTACCGACGAAGTTAAAACTGCAGTTTTCCAACTGGGTGGTGATAAAGCTCCGGGGCCGGACGGGTTTCCGCTAAGATTTTACCAAACTTTTTGGGACGTTATAAAGGGAGATCTTATGGACGTCTTTCAGGAGTTGTACGGGGACAGGATGTCTACTAACCCTATTGATTACTCATTTATTTGCTTAATCCACAAGAAAGAAGGAGCGGCAAGTGCTAACGAGTTTCGACCCATCTGCCTCATTAATGGACTCCAAAAGATTATATCCAAGGTTCTCGCAAACCGCTTGGCAGTGGGTATGAATGACCTTATTTCTCCTTCGCAGTCTGCTTTTCTGAAAGGGAGAAACATAACTGACGCGTTTGTCACCGTATCCGAATTAGTTGGATGGGGTTCCAGGGAAGCTACGGAGGGAGTGGGCATAAAAGTGGACTTCGAAAAGGCGTATGATATGATCTATTGGCCTTTCCTCTTTAGTATTCTACGATGGTGGGGGTTTGAGGAGAAATGGTGTGGGTGGATCCGACAGTGTGTTTGCAATGCTAAAGTTGCGGTTTTGGTTAACGGAGAGTCGACTAATTGGATCAAAACGAAGAGGGGCGTACGTCAAGGGGATCCCCTTTCACCATTTCTGTTCCTTTTGGTGGCGGAGTGCCTCGCTAGATTAACGGACAAGGCCTCGACAAACAACCTCTTTAAGGGTATTGGGCCCTCGGAGGAGAGTACTACGACACTTATTCAGTTCGCGGATGATACTTTCTTTTTTTCGGTGGCCAGAAAACGGTATTTGAGAAATCTGCGAATAATGTGGAAACTCTTCGAGTGGGCCTCTGGACTGAAAATCAACAGGGACAAGTCCGAGCTCTATTACCTGGGACGGACTGAGGGCAAAGCGGCCAGGCTGGCACGGGTGCTTGATTGCAGAGCGGGGTCTCTCCCCACCACTTATCTGGGGCTCCCGCTCTCTGCAAAACCGCCCACCAAGGAGGTGTGGAGAGGGGTCATCCAAAAGCTGCAGCATCGAATCGACGGTTGGCAGTCAAAGCTTCTCTCGAGAGGGGGTAGGCTCACTTTGGTCAACGCGGTACTTACCAACCTACCACTCTACTTCCTCTCCGTCTACAAGGCACCTAGCTGGGTGATCAAGCGTCTCGAAGCCCTACGCAGAGATTTTTTCTGGACTGGCCAAAGTACCTGCCCTGGCAAGGGGTGTCTGGTCGCATGGAGGAACGTCTGCAGGGCCAAACGGGATGGTGGTCTAGGCATCCTCGACATAGATGATATGAATAAGGCTCTTTTAGTCAAATGGTGGTGGAAATTTTACTCTGCTCCCCAACTGCCGTGGACTATTATCATACGGGCACTTTTTACCGCATGAGAAGACCGCTTAAGGAGGGAGAGGATTCCGGCCTCGCAATGGTGGAAAGGTGTTTTATCCACCAAAGAGGTGTTCAAATGGGGTATCAATCACACCCGTGTAACGGACATTCGATCGATTTTTGGCGAGACGGATGGTGTGGAGATACCGGTCACAGCACTTCCTAAGTGTATGAACAGGTGGAACGTAAATCTATACGGGTTAGGGAGTGTGTGGGAAGAGCTGACTGGAATTGGACTAGGATTCTAGGTGGTGTGATCCCAGATTCGCCAAGCCTGGGGACCACTATACAGGAGCTCAAAGAGAGAGTTTCTAGTTTCATTACCGGGTACGGCGAAGACGTGGTAGGCTGGAGGTGGAGTACCAATGGTATTTTCTCTGTCCAATCGACCTATCGAATGCTAAATGATGGGGGTACGAGGGACAGACGGGGCAAGTGTATTTGGAAGTTGCGTATCCCACTGAAGATCAAAGTGTTCTGTTGGCTGGTCCTTAAGAAAAGAACACCCACGGTTGATAATCTCAGTAAGAAAGGCTGGGTCGGCAGTATGGCTTGTGCGCTTTGTGGGGTTTCTGACGAGTCGCTGATCATCCTGCTTCACCCAATGCGTCTGTGCCAAATTCCTCATGGCCACGGGAGTCGACGACATCCAACTGGACGACCTGGGAGATGAAGTGATTGCTGTTTGGGATAGGTGGAAGGTACGACCCGGGGTACAAAGTAGAGGGAAGGGCCTGGCGGCTTTGGCCGCATGCTGGTGGAGCATCTGGAAGGCCAGGAATAACTTAATCTTTCGTGATATTCAGTTCGATCCAGTGGCTGTGGCGTGTAGCCTTAGACAGCTGATAGGTTTTTGGGCGGATCGGCGTTGATTTCCTTCTTTGCTTTCTATTTTGCTTTAGTTCCTTAATTTTCGTATCTTTCTTTTCTCTACTTTACATTTTGTGTTTCCCTTTCCGAGGCCCTGGTTGCCTCAACGCTGTAGCCTAATTCACAATTTCAATGAATGAAGCTGGTAGCTTGCTACCTTTTCTCAAAAAAAAATATTTTACTCACAGTTTATTGGTGCCTGCATCTGAAGTCGATAAAAGTTAAGGAATGAGTTATCGACGGTCTTTGATTTGACCCTCACTCGATCCCCTATACCAATAAATAAACTCTTTATTACTTGTGCTAGAGACGGTTGGTACATCAGTAGATTTTCAAAATAAAATTTTTGCGAGTAAATGCACATGTGATAGTCCACTTGTGGTTACTGATTTGGGATGCAAACGGATCTGGGTTGGTGGAGCTCCTGCCCCGATCCCTTCCGACGGAAGCGGTAAATGAGAGAAAATAAATGAATTTGGGGCATGAAACGAGATAAAATTTACGATCTGAGACGGATTCGGGACGGGAAATGGGTGAAATTTTGATCCACCCCGAAAATTATTTATATTTTAGAAAAATATTCCTAAAAAATAATGTATTTATAAAAAAAATTAAAATACAAATAAATTAGTGCTCTTATTTATAATGTATTTGAAACTTTTGAATTTTGTTTTGAAGTGTGATTGATATTTTTTTTATTTTTATAATTAGTATTATTAAATTATATATATAATATTATTAAAAATTGTTAATTTATAATTTATAAAATATTAATAATATTTTAATTTTATAAAAGGGAAGGTTATGAGACAGGACGGATTATGAAATATATTTTTTAATTCCTCACGGATTCGGGGCGAAAAACAGAGCGAAATTTTGCTAGCTTAGATCGTAGGTGGGGCACGCCCCAGATCCGTCCGATTTGCATCCCTACGAGCGTATTATAATCAAATCGTTAGCCACGGCGTATGATGTTCGAATTTTAAGGCATATCAATTTTGTACGCAATGTGCGCCGCATCTCCCGCACTCACCATTCCCCACGCGAAAAATCGTGCTCGAGCATGATCATCACGTTTGACCAAGTCAAAAAGGCCAATCCCTGGTTCCGATGCTGATTTTAAAGCAAATCCGACGATTCCCCAAATTAATACAAAGGATTATATTTATGTATTATGAAAAGGCTAAAATAAATAAAATAAAAATGTGCTAAATTACAAAAAAAAAAAAAAAAAAAAAACTACGGTAAGAATCTATATTTTTACTTTTAAGAAATTTTATTTTATCTTCTTAAAATTTTAATTTAATACATTTATTTCTCCTCCGTCAAGATTACATCAATACATATAATTTATAATAAAAATATTTTTAAAAATAACAAAAATAATTTTTTTATAGTATAAAAAAGGATAATTTGATCATTTCACTCTCTCTCTCTCTCTCTCTCTCTCTCTCTCTCTCTCTCTCGACGTCACAAACGATGAAAAATATTTCTAAAATTTTAAGCGAATAAAATATAGATTCTTGAAAATTGGAAAAATCAAAAAAAAAAAGAAAAAGATATTTGTAGGGGCTCTTTTATATTCTAGTCAATTTTTCTAGAGTTCATACTATACTCTTACGAGTATAGAACCTCTTGTACTTATAAGTTTTTAGCCGTTTGATCTACGCTTTAATTATTTTCATCTGTTAGATTATACTATTCAACCAACCACCTACTCAATCCTAGGGTGCCCATTATCAACCTAATCGTAACCACTCTAATCCTAATCGTATATTTTTTTATTTGAACGACCGAAAAATTATGAATATAAAAAAACTCTATACTTATATTAGTATATTAGTATAGTAGCCCCATTTCTCTCTCTCTCTCTCTCTCTCTCTCTCTCTCTCTCTCTCTCTCTCTCTCTCTCTATATATATATATATATATATATATATATAGTAGAGACTATCTATTAGGAGCACAGAGCCCTTGTGCTCCTAAATTTTTAACCGCCCATCAAATTTGATGGGTTGTTAGTGAAAGAGAGATGAGTAATTGGAGAGAAATTGGGTTTCCCAATTTCTCTTCTCTTTGAATTTCTCTCAAATTTCTCTGCTTCCATTCATCCAAACCATCCATCAAATTTGATGGGCGGTTAAAAATTTAGGAGTATAAGGGCTCTTGTGCTCCTAATAGCACAAAGAGCCCTACTATATATATATATATATATATATATATATATATATATATATATATATATATATATATAGAGTTGAGCTAATACTCTTAAGAGCAGCCCATTTTACTCTCGAGTTGTTTTCGATGATAGAGCTTCCAAATTGATGATCGGCTCCGTTGAACATGATCTATACCACTTAAAGTGTTTAGAAATCAAATTTCAAATATTTTCGACATCATTTGCCTAATGATCAAAGGGTTTTGAAATTTGTAACTTTAATGGTGGATAAGAGACGTTTTCTCGTTTAACGGTGTAAAGATATCCAAATCAATTGAATTTTTGTTAGAAAATTCTTTAAACTATTTAAAACAAGATCTATACTCTTGATCTTGATTACAAGACTCCTAACATCATTTTTTAAAGAATATTCATTTTCAACCATTCATTTTCTGTTCACTAGATGGATACAAGAACAATATCGAAAGTGCGTGAAATTTGATTTCTAGGTAGTTTAAATGGTTTAGATCATATTTAACTGAGCCGATCGTCAATTTGAAAGCTCTATCATCGAAAACAACTCGAGAGTAAATGGGCTCAGATTTTAAGAGTATTCTAGCTCAACTCTATATATATATATATATAGTCCTGGTTATGGTGCTTGTAAAAGCACCAAGTCATTGGTGCTTGTAATTTTTTTACCATTAGATCTACACCTTCGATTATTTTCACCCGTTAGATTATACTATTCAACCAACCACCCACTTAACCCAAGGGGGCCCACATCATTCTAACCGCACATCTATTAATCCAATGCTTTAAAACTTACAAGCACCAATGACTTGTACTTTTAAAAGTATAGGAGCTCAATTATATATATATATATATATATATATATATATATGGTAGGGCTATCGTGCTATTAGAGCACAGAGTTGTGTTTCCTAAGTTTTTAACCGCCCATCAAATTTGATGGATGGTTTGGTTGAATGGAAGAAGAGAAATTGGAGAGAAATTCAAAGAGAAGAGAAATTGGAAAACTCAATTTCTCTCCAATTACTCATCTCTCTTTCACCCTAACCATCCATCAAATTTGATGGGCGGTTAAAAACTTAGGAGCACAAGGGCTCCTATGCTCCTAATAGTACATAGCTACTATATATATATATATATATAGAGTAACTTGTCTTAATTAATAGCTGACCCTTGTGCTTCTAAGTTTTTAACCATCCATCAATTTTGATGGGTGGTTAAGAGAGAGAGAAGAGAAATTGATGAGATATTCAAAAAGATGAAATTGAGAACCTTAATTTCTCATCAATTTCTCTTCTCATCTTAACCACCCATCAAAATTGATGGATGGTTAAAAACTTAGGAAAGATATGATCACGTCTTATTAATAAGACAAAGAAATTCTACTCTATATATATATATATATATATATATATATATATATATTATACTCAGTCTTATTAAAGTATCTATTTTTTTGTAAAAAAATTGCAGTTATAAAAGGTTACTGAGTACTGTAACAATTTTTTATTCTTATTTTATAAGATCTCAACTTAAAATAAATTTAAAAATCTAGATAATGAAATGAAAATTTTTAAATATCGAAGAAAAAATTACAAAAAATTTATTTTTTTCCTATAATAGTCAACATATAACGGTTACACGAGAAAGCGACGCTGATCGAAGCTGATCGAAGCATCATCACAACTCAAAATTCTAAAATGCAGAAGTTATAACAGTGATGTGGCATCTCCAACCAATAAATTATTTTTTTTTATATTAATCCGTCAAATCATGATTTAAAAATTTATCAATATTATATATTGTTTTTAAAAAAATATAATTGATTAGTTATTAACGATGTGATGGAGGCTTTTCCAAAAGCACTTCGAAAGTCGCGCCGAAGCGGCGCCTGCCGCACGTGCGCGCGCCACGTGTGGGTGGAGGTGGGGCCCACTCGGGACCGGGCCATACCCCCGCACGAGGGGGTAATCATTGGTGTGCCGGACACGCGTCGCGATCTGATTGGGCTTCGCCCCGCACGGGTGGTTGGCCTCGTTCGGATGTCGCCGCGACCGTTTGTTTGCACTAGTCAAAAATAAAATAAGATAAAATAATAAAAATTAATTTTTAATTCTAATGGTATTATCTAAACTATAACTTAAACTATCTTAAATTTGATTATTTAACTTTTTTTAAGATTTAAATTTTATGATTTAATTTTTTTAATTTAATTGATTCAAATTTTGAGCTAATTATAATTTATTTTGCTGATAAATTTTTTTATAACTAAGTTTGCAAAGATAAACAGAGTATTTACAATTTTTGATGTCAAAAGACCGTTAACTAACTTAAATTAAACAAACATATAGGTTGGATAGTAATTTCTAAATTTTAAAAGGTTTGGTAACTAATTCAAAATAGTTCATAGTTCAGGAAAACTAATTAAGTTCTATACGTATTTTTAGAAGAAAAAAAATTAGGGCAAATATATAAAATTCAAATACTTTTAAATCAAATCTAACGAAGCTGATTATTAATTCGGATATTCTATTATCAGAAGCGTTGCGGAAGTATGTTTACCTCTGTATTTCTAAATGCGAAATTATGATATGCTCATGTATATTTATATATACAACAGAATTTGTAAAACACTGAGTAACATTTCATTAGTAATTTAGCTTTTCAAACTTAAAATGTTCATCGATCTTAACTACGTACAAATTAACTTTAATTTGAAATTCAAATCCCCACTTGATAATGTCACTTAAATTAACAAATTAGTGGCTACTTAATAATATATTTGTTACATCAAAACACCAAATTAAGTTGGTGGAGCCTTGCCTAATCCTAACTTTATCATAAAATATCATCTAACTTTTTAATTATAATTATTTATAATAACCCACCCCCCTAAAAAAAGCACTAAATTGCACGAGTGCAACTTTTATGGGTCAAAAAGTTAATTAAGATGGTTTAATTGTTTATATATTTTTGGGTCATGTTTTTCGCTGCGTGTCATGGAATTAATTTAATAAGGATGTGTTTGTTTGGTGGTCGGCAAAAAAAATATTTTTGGGGGATAAAGTTGCAAATGGGCATTCCAATCATGGCCTTACACGTGTACTTGTACCGAAAGATAAAAGAGGTATTGTAGTGTGGTGATCATAAATCTTATTAATTAAAACCGGGGTTTTAGGTATTCGTACCGCACTTCAACAACAATTTTTATTAGAAACTTTTTTTTATAAGATATAATAGTAGGTATGTAACTCTGATTTAAAGTATTATTTTTTTTAAGATATATCTTATTATTATTATTACTATTATTGTTTTACAAAGAAGAATATGGGGATCAAATTAACCTCCAACCTCTCGATTTGAGTTAAGATGATCAAATTCAATGAATACTGTGTCAAAATTAGGATCAACTCATCATAATGCTCTAGGTTACCTGTTATCGTCATATATATCCACTACAACAAAAACGGTTTATAGCGACACTTTTAAATATAGATACATGTCAAAAAAGTGCTGCTAACTAAAATTATCGATACTTTTAAAAAATATTGCTATATGTAAAATTACCGACACTTTTAAAAAGTGTTGCTATATGTGGGGTCGCTAGGTATATAATGACAGTTAAAGAGTGTCGCTATAACCTAAAAGAGTACTGCTAATTTACCAACACTTATTTAAGCATATAGCAACCGCCGAAACTCTATCTCGTTGGCTGCGGTAGCGGAGGAGGACGGCAGGAAAGACTCTTCGTCTAGAATTTTAGTGAATTGAGTGAATAGAGAAGAGAAGATGATAATTGATTTTTTTTTTTTTTTTTTTTTTTTTGTAATTGGGTGTGGTGGGTTGAGTAGAGTAATCTTTTATTTTTGGTTGGATTGAGCTTTATATTTAGGTATTAGTAGATATTTTTTTAAGTTTTAATATAAATGAGACACTTACTTAAAAGTGTCCCAAACATGTGTCCCTATAACCTAATTCTTTTGTTGTGATCAGCTGATATGCTCGCTTGAAATGTATTGTCCGCATTTGAATCAGTAGCATGACTACAGTATATCAACAGTTTTTAAGAGATAATTTCAAATTGTAGCCAATATTGATCGATTTTAATATATATTTGACAACTATTACGTTAGTCTATTAGATAACTTAGTTTGAAAGAATTAATCCTGAATTTTAATCGAAATTGTTTGAATACAAGAATAGTTTGCATGAAAAATCATGTCTTTTTTCTACACATTAGGTTGTGTGATAATTTGACTAATAGATCAATAAAGAGTAGTGTGAACCAAAAAAATTAAGTTACCCCAATTGTATGTAGATTGTGTTTTTCATTTTTGAAGATGACAAATAGTTTGCAGGTGAGGCTACAAACAAACACCTTAAAATTACTCATTATAATCATAATAAATTAACCAAATATTGCAAAGCAATAACTTGATATTTGTAAAAGATATATAAGTGTTAATGAAGAGTCCAACACTACTTAAATTACTCATAAAATTACCTACTAATTAAGCATTAATTGTGAGTACAATTTGTCTCTGACCCTTTAATTAATGGTCTATAGTTGTTAGGAGAATGACACATTGTCACAATATATAGGACTCCACTTTATTAGATCATGAATCTATATATATATATATATATATATATATATATATATATATATATATATATATATATATATATATATATATATATATATATATATATATCTTTTGTATAACAATCCTGAAGTTCTCTTCCTTTGATCAAGTATTAAATTGCTTGACAGGTTTAATTAATCATAGCTAATAAGCTACCGATCGATAATTCAAAAAAGTACACATACCTTTCCAAAAAAGAAAAAAAGAAGAAAAATTAAGAAAAGCATATATATGCATGACTCAAAGCTATTGATTAGATCTTTAATAAAATTAGAAACATTGAGAAAAGGATGCTATGTTAACTCCAAATTAAGTAAAATGATGCTTTGATGTTTACTAGATTATATCAAGTGGTTTAATATGCGAAAGGACACCAATTTGGCTTAATGTCATACTCATTTTTCCAATCAATGCAATAATTTGTTCTTGACTTTGCTATCCTACCACACATGTCAATACAAAAGCCTTGTCTTTTGGCTATCACATTAATTAGCTAGCTAACTAAACATAAGCTAAGGATATATATATCCCACCATATATACATTTTGATGCTCCTTTGATTAGTACTTATTTTATTATAAGAGGTAGTGCAATATAAAGCCTCTTTATTTCATGACAACAAGTGCACTAAATTGTTTTTCCTCTTCATAATTAAGTTAATTGAATGATTAATTTAACACTTGCTTACAAGCATGTAAGCTTCTTATTCATAAGAATCTCACATAACAAATTTAGGGCATCTTTTGCAAATGGGTTATTTACATACACGTCCCTGCAAATATAGTAAATTGCGGAAATATCCCTGCGAAATAAAAATTCTATAAGTTGTCCCTGCAAAAGACCTAAGTTATGCAGATATGTCCCTGCCGTCAAGATCGATTAGAAAAATTTTATTAACTACGGTTAAAATACTTAACCATGATTAATTAAATTGTGAATTGACAGTTCTACCTTTCTTCTTCTTCCTCCTCATCTTCTTCCCTCTTTTTCGTAGCCGGCGAGGGAGGAGATGCATGCGGCGGCGGCGGCGGCTGCGAACCCTCTCTTTCTTCCTCTTTCTCTTCCCTCTTCCTTTTCCCCATTCTTCTTCCTCTTTCTCTTTCTCTTCTCTCTTCTTCGTCGCCGGCGAGGGAGGAGATCCGGCGGCAATGGTGAACCCTCTCCCTCTTCCTCTTCCTCTCCCTCTTCTTCCTCTCCCTCTACCTCTTCCCTCTTCTTTGTTACCGGTGAGGGAGGAGATGCGGCGGCGGCGAACCCTCTCCCTCCTTATCTTTCTCTTCTCTCTTCCTATCCCTCTTCCTTTCCTTCTTGCTCTTCCCTTTTCTTCTTCCTCTCCTTCTTTCTCTTCAATCTTCTTTGTCGTCGGCGAACCTGACCCGCGCCGCCACCGTCGTCCGCTCCGGCGGCCCAAAGAGGAAGGGAAAGAGAAAGGGAAGAGAGATATTTTTGGAGGGGTATATTTGTGAGGGTAAAAAAGTCATTTAACAGAAAAACTGTTAAAAAATAAACGGTTCACTAACGGATGTTAACCAGAGGGACATATCTGCATAACTTATGTCTTTTACAAGGACAACTTATGAAATTTTCGTTTTGCAGGGATATTTTCGCAATTTACTATATTTGCAGGGATGTGTATGCAAATAACCCTTTGCAAATTAACACACTACTTAATTACTTTTCCACCCTATAAGATTTCTCTTTCATGCACTAATTAATCTTTAATTTTTTAATACCTTTTTCTAATCTCAATGACTTGGCATTCTTCAAGAATTCAATATTGAAATGAGCCCACATGATTAGTGGGATTTAATTAATTAGTATATATTAGGATTGCTAGTACTTTGTCCTTGTGTTACCATGAGATCATATATACTACAAAGATTTGTCACAAGGTAGTTGGATATGTAGGAGGGAAAAGCATTTAGTGCAGTTCATCTAAAACAAGTGATATTAGGCAAATTTTACACCATCAAATAGCCAAAGAATAAGCCAAAAATAAACGCAATTTTATCCTTCAAGGGCATGAAAAGGGTGTGCTAATAAAATTGGAATATTTTAATTGCTCATTTGGCGTTACATTCTGTAATTTATTATTCACTTAATTAGATTACTACAATACAAACGGTCTATAACGACACTTTTAAATGTAGGTACATGTCAAAAAAGTGCTGCTAGCTAAAATTACCGACACTTTTACAAAGTGTTGCTATATGTGGGGGTCGCTAGGTATATAGTGACAGTTAAAGAATGTCGCTATAACCTAAAAGAGTGCTGTTAATTTACCAACACTTATTTAAGCATTTAGCAACCGCCGAAACTCTATCTCGTTGGCTGCGGTGGCGGAGGAGGACGACAGGAAAGGCTCTTCGTCTAGAATTTCAGTGGATTGAGTGAAGAGAGAAGAGAAGATGGTAATTGATTTTTCTTTTTTTTTTTCTTTTCTATTTGTAATCGGGCCAAATGGACTGGATGTGGTGGGTTCAGTAGAGTAATCTTTTATTTTTTATTAGATTGGGCTTTATATTTAGGCATTAGTAGATGTTTTTTTAAGTTTTAGCATAAATGAGACACTTACTCAAAAGTGTCCCAAACATGTGTCGCTATAATCTAATTCTGTTGTAGTGGATAAGCAGTAGTTCAGTGCTTGATCCTTCATATTTTAATTGTAGTGAGAACTTGAAATAAGTTTCTAGGCCCGAGCGTAGATGTTTTTGTTTATTTTTATACTGTAATTAAGGAAAAAGAAATTTTAATATATAGCTTCTGTTTCTATTGTAATCGAAAATTGTTATACAAATTTTAATGAAAAGACTAATATAATGTTTTCTTTTTCTGAATATATCTATTTAAACAACATGTTTTGTCATTAATGTCCAATTCTTTAACTATAAAGTTAGGTTCATAATTACAACAAATATCTAGATAGTACATGGGACCCTTTCTTATATGGTGTATACATTGTGTAAGGAAGAAATTAATGATTAAACTTCTAGTTCAAAAAATTGTTCTACCTTAAAGCTTATACTAGCTACCAAAGAAAATTATATATGTTAACCTTATCACTACAACAAAAACAGTCTATAGCTGGCGACACTTTTAATTATAGGTATAGATCAAAAAAAGTGCTGCTAGCTAAATTACCGATATTTTTAAAAAGTGTTGTTATATGTAGGGTCGCTAGGTATATAGCGACAATTAAAGAGTGTCGCTATAATCTAAAAAAGTGCTGCTAATTTATCAATTATTTAAGCATTTAGCAATCGCCGAAACTTTATCTTGTTGGCTGCGATGGCGGAGGAGGATGACAAGGAAGGACTTTTCGTCTAGAATTTCAGTGGATTGAGTGAAGAAAGATGGGAAGATGGTAATCGATTTTTTTTTCTTTTCTGTTTGTAATCGGACCAAATGAGCTGGGTGTGATGTGTTGAGTAGAGTAATCTTTTAGTTTTTATTAGATTGAACTTTATATTTAGGCATTAGTAAATATTTTTTTATATTTTAGCATAAATGAAATACTTATTTAAAAGTGTTCCAAATATGTGGCCCTATAATCTAATTCTATTGTAGTGTTAATTGGTACCAAACAAAAAACATATAAAGGACATATGTAATTACTATAACGAATGAAGGACACAGATAATTAATGAAGTATACAGTGAAAAGTTGTTGTGTTCACCTCCGACCTAACTAAAAGGGGAAAAGAAAAAGAAAGAGAAAAAAAAAAGAAAAGAAAAAAAAAGATAATCCACTTTAGATCTTGAAGAGGTGGATCCAAATGATTAATCTTTGTGCTTGGTTCGTGGTTAAGGGGGTGTGGTATAATCTCTTAACCCCAATTTTATTTCCAAACATGATTTTAGGGGGGTGAGATTCGCTAACTTCAGCTAATCCGAGATAGCTCATTTGGAGTGGTGTTAGTTAACCCCAGCTAACTCCACCCCACCCTACTATTCCAACCAAACAAAGTATTATTTTACCCACTATCCTTTTTATTCTATATATTCCAACCATATAAACACTATTTTTTACTATACTGGACTAATTCTAACTCTCAATCAAACACAAAAATACTTTAACCCTACCTTAATTAACCCTGAACTTAATCCTATTCCTGAAATAACTAATTTTTTCTTAACCCCGAACCAAACGGTAATGTGACATAATATCGTAGCCAATTGCAAGCTTCTGTCATTCTGTGAGATCGCGGGTTTGATTTTCACCTTCAAGTAACTTATATATTAATTTTACGTTCCTTTCATGTTCATCATGCGCATCACTAGACTGTTACATATATATATACATTTCTGATTAGTGTCTTATTAAATCGATAATTTGGATTAATATATAACATGTATAGTACAGATACTTTAAATTACTCAAATTTACTATATGAAAAAAAAATGAATCAGATTAACACATTTAATTAATTTCTTTCGGGGACAAATCTGTTATTTTCAAATTAGAGAAGTTATTTTTTATTTACACATACACAAGGTTTTAAGTGCCTGTCGGCACGGGCTGTATCTATCGTGCCGTATCATGCCGACAAGATACCGGCACGATACAGAGCCCGTACCGATGGCACAACTCAAAACCCTCTATTCTTTAAATTAATAAGTAATTTTTTCAAAAAAATTCAAAAGATGTGATAAAAAGACGTAATAAATAGTTGGAATATTTTGTTGCTAAAGAAAATAAATATTTCATGATATTATGTATCGGCACACAAGAATTTTTTTGACCGTACTTTAGCATCGGCCTTTGCTCGGCACGCAGTGCCGTACGGAATGTGACAAGTTTCGGCGACAGGTGTCACGGCACTTAAATCCTTGCACATACACTTTCTTCCATTTTATATGATACTTTCGATTAATGATTTACAGAAATAATTTCTTATATATTTTCGCTAAAACAATAGCTCTTTAAAGCATTTTTCTTATACACTACAATAAAAATGGTCTATAACGACATTTTTAAATATTGGTACATGTCAAAAAAAATGTTGCTGGTTAAATTACCGACACTTTTAAAAAAAATTGCTATATGTCGGGTCACTAGGTATATAGTAATAATTAAAGAGTGTCGCTATAACTTAAATGAATGCTGCTAATTTAACAACACTTATTTAAATATTTAGCAACCACTGGAACTCTACCTCGTTGGCTGTGGTGGCGGAGGAGGACGAGAGGGAAGAGCTCTTCATCTAGGATTTTAGTGGATTGAGTGAGGGAAGAAGGGGAGATGGTAATCGATTTTTCTTTTCTTTTTTTTTTTTTTTTTTCGGTTTGTAATCGAAACAAATGGGTTGGGTCAGGTGGGTTAAGTAGAGTAACCTTTTAGTTTTGGTTGGAGTGTGCTTTATATTTAGGCATTAGTAATTTTTAGTTGTGGTATAAATAGAAAACTTACACAAAAGTGTTGGAAATATATGTCCCTATAATTTAATTCTGTTGTAGTGTATAAGTTGTTGACGTGTAAGAAAATCTTTTTTGTAATAATTTTTAATGCGCGCAGGCAAATACAAGAATTTTTTTTTTCTATCGTTTTAATATAAATTATCTTATTATCCTAATTCGCTACATCCCTCACCATTTCACACGACTATAAAATTAGTTTGTTACAAGTCCAAAATGACACATCCTCTAAAAAAAAAAAAAATTATGTTGCATTAATATATTAATTAAATATATATATAATATAGAAACAAGAGTGTGGTTATAGGACCATTTGTGAACGCGCATTTTGAATATGTGGATGGAAATGTAACTGGGGAATTTATTTTGCACCTAACAAATCCAGTTATATAAGTATACGGCAATGTCCAAATAAGCATAAAAAAAGAAAAATAAAACTAGAAAAATAAAATAAAATACTTTTAAATATAAAAATATTTAAACATTATTTTCTATAACCTTAAAGTTTGTAGAGTGTCTTGGTTATTTTATATTTTTTAACATAGTATCAAAACAGAATGTCACTACAAAAAATCTTGCATTTAAGGACACTTTAAATGATATTTAGCGACGCTTTAAAGCGTCGGCAAAAATAATTCCGATGCTTGTAAAAGCGTAGTGTAAAGAGTCGTTAAATAAACATGCCGGGATAAATATACCGACATTTTAATATAGCGTCGGAAAATTTATATAAATATTTGATAAAAATATGTTTATTAGCGACGCTTAATCATAGTGTCGGCAAATACTAAATATTAAAGACGGTAGAAGAAAGTGTCGTTTAAAAAGCGTCATCTAAAATATATTTTGTTATAGTGAGTAATGCTTCTGTATTTTCTTTTTTGTTACTGTTCATTCACTTCCATTCAACGATTTAGATTTAATTTTTTCTTAAAATTATGACCTGCAATAGCGGTCACTTTAGGAAGATGCAGGTCACCCGATACCTAAAAAAATAGTATTTTTGTCTTTCAATACATGAACAGTTTAGTCATTTTATCTTTATTATATTATCAAAATTTTTATTCTTTCTTTAATTTTTTTTTCTCTCTCCATCTTTCCTCTCATATTTGGCATTTCATATAAGAAAATTTTCAAATTATTTGACTACAAGAATTTTTGTGAATCAACTATTTATTTTTTATATATTCATCTTGAATTCAACCCGACTCTTATATAAAGTTTAATATTATGTTCGAATTTATATTTTAAAATTTTAAATTTAATATAAAATATTTTGAAATATGGTAAAAAGAAATAATTGTTTCGGGTTTGGATTTGGTTTTGGTTTCGAAAAATTGGTTAGTTTCGGGTTTAAATATAGATTTTTGAAATCCGTCGAGTTCGGAAATAGATTTTGTGATTGTTAGTCGGGTTCGAATTCAAATTTCTAACCTTTTTTTTTTTTTTTTTTTCTGAATTGTAATCTTAATCTTTTTAATTTTTATGTTTAAAATTATGTTTAAAATATTTATTAGCTCTAATAGTTAAAATATCATTCTGTTTAAAACGTTTATTATCATTAACAATTCCAGATTGTTCTTAATTTTATTCAGTTTAGTGGGTTGAAATCAGATTTTTGATAGAATAGTTTAAAATCTAATCAGTTGAATTAATCAGTTCAATCTGATTTTTAAATTATTGATACTAATTTAATTAAAATGAATAATAAAAGTTAAGAAGCTAATTATAAACCAAAAGGTAACAAACTAAAATTTAAAAAGTCAACTAAAAATAAAAAAATTTTAATGATAAGAGTGAAAATTGTCACACCCCAATAATTCCATATCAGATAGGAATGAGGATGATACTAGTAATAATAATAAGAACAGCATTTTTGAGTGGTTTGGGAGTTATTATTCTTTGGCGGAGTTAATTTGGTATCAGAGTTGGTTCACCAGTCGAAAATGTGTGGCGAGTCTCGGCTGAGTGAGAGTCTGAAAGACAAGGTGATAGGCTATGTTGGAGTCTGAATGATAAGGTGACCGGCTATGCCATGGTCTGGATGACAAGACTAGCGAGACAAGTTTCACATTGTATAGTGATTTTGGGCTTGGGTGTGTGTGTGATTGAATTTGTCGAGAACGTCGGGACCTTAACGAGTCTGTCACATCGATAATCTCACATCGGATAGGAATGAGGATGACACTAGTAATAATAACTGGGCTTAAGCATTTTGAGTCGGTGGTTTGACCCAATGAGTTATTATTGCTGGCGGGTTGGATCGTTACAAAAATCAATTTAATAATTCAAATTAATCTGACTGATCAAATTGATAAAATATAGAAATAGCCTAGATTTGTTCAATAAAAATTTATTTAATTTATCACCATTTCTAATTTTCTTTACTCTAGTAAAACTCTATGGTGGAGATTTATTATAAGTTTAAAATTTAAATTATACAGTTTAAATTTATTTATTGGTAAATTTAAATTGCACTACACTAATTAAATTTATTGGAGGTTTCTATTTACTTTTTAGGTTCTAAACTTCAAATTTTATTTGTTTTCAAGTTATATTTTAAATTATAATACATTATCTTATTATTTTAAAGATTAATTTTTACTATTAAAATTTGAATTAATTTTGTCCATACAATTCTATTCTAAGAATAAATTTGAATTATACCCTCTATATTTCTAATCAATTATATATCCACATTAAATTTTTTAAATAGTGATAAAGAATTAATATCAAAATTAGAAAAAATTTTAAATATTTTTAAACATATTAAATATGTTGAATTTAAATATTTTGCCCATATTTAATTTTTCAAAATTAGTAATATAAAATTAATGTCTAAGATGAATTCATAATTTTGTTAAACATATAAAATATGTTAAATTTAAACATTTACCAACATTAAAATTTTTTTGAATAATGATACAAAATTAATGTCTAAAGTAGAACAAGTCTAAATATTTTTTAACATATTAAATACATTTAATTTATAATTTTTTTACCTACATTCATTTTTTTTAAAAATAAGCGATACAAAATTAATTTCTAAAGTTTAGGAATTTAAAAATTTTCTTAAACATATCAAGTATGTTGAATTAAAATATTCATCAACATTACAAATTTTTTAAATAGTAATACAAAATTCCTCTAACTTAAATTTCAATTTTTTTAATTTTAACTATTTAATATTTAATATTTAAATTCAATGTATTTAGAAATAGAACTATTTCTAAAATTCCTATAATTTAAATTAATGCCTAAATTTTAGAAACACTAAAATTTCTAAACTAAATTCGTAAATTAATGCCTAATTAATGTCTAAATTAGGGTAATCAATCAATTTCCTAAATTAGTGCTAATTAATGAATAAGTTTAGGATATCAATTAAAAGTTTTTATAAATGTTGTATAGTTTAATTACCGATCGAAATAACCTTGAATGATATAACCCATTTACCTGCTAAATTTTAAAATTACATCTTTATTCTCTATTAATTAATCAACGGTTAAGATCTATTTTATTTTTTTAATAATAAAGTACCGAATCATTTCTCTAAAAATATACATCTGGAAAGGAAAATATACTACAGACAAATACAAGAAACTTTTTTTGACATCTTTTTAATATAAAATTGTCTTATTATACTAGTTTAAAACAAGTCCAAAATGACACATATCTTTAAAGAAAATATTTTATTTTGCATTAATATATTAATATATATAATATAGAAAAAGAGTGTGGATATATATAGGACCAATTTGTGAACTGTGGAGGATCCAATGCTTTTATTCCTTGATACAGCTTGTACTTTTTCTATCCCCACTTAGTTATTATTGTATCTCTTACACACCACCCATTTTGAATCTATGGATGGAGATGTAATAGGAGAATTTATTTTGCACCTAACAAATCCATTATATAAGTATACCGCAATGTCCAAGTAAGTATAAAAAAAGAAAAATAAAATAAAATACTCTTAAATATAAAAATATTTAAACATTATTTTCTATAACCTTAAGTTTGTATAGTGTCATGGTTGTTTTATATTTTTCAATATAATATCAAAGCAGGATGTTCTGAGTTCGAGTCAAAAATTTAAACACTATTTTCCACGAGTATAAACTTTCAAAGTATAACGATTATTTCATATTTTTTAACAAGCAACCATGCTCACAAATTTATCACCTTTAGCTCTTTAGCAAATAGGTGCCACAAACTTTCAATTTATAGAGACCCTCTAACTCTTATTAAATAATTTAATGTCTCTCTCCTTAATTAATTGAAATTGCTAATAATATAACCATTTGGATCTTATATTATTTGCATATTTTATTACAGAAAAAAGCACAAAAAAGGGAAAAAAAATCTTTTATTCTAATATATAAGGTTTTGTGCAAAACATGCCATCAAAATGGCTGTGAATTTAATAATTTTGACCAAGGATGTGAGCCTATATATCTAACTTTTTAATAAGTTTAGATGATCTAATTAATTATCAAAATAAAACAATTATACATCTATTTGAAGAAGAGCAATGCTACATGTAGGCCACTAGGTTTAAATCCTATACTCTTGTCATCTAGAGATCACTATTTTTTCACTAGTTTTATCAACTTTTTAGTACAAAAACTCCAAAAAAAAATTATTTAAACCTCAGAATGAATGAGGGGTAAAATTTATGCGTAGAAAGATAATAGTAGCACGTTATTAAAAGGGTATAGATTTTACATATATCATTCATTCTACAGTTTACATTTTTTGAGATTTTTAATATTATAAATCAAATTTACTGAGACACCAAATATTATAATGACTCTTAGATGCTAAAGTGTAAGATTTACACACTCTTTTGCCTGTTTGATTTCAAAGGCTATGTGACACCCTAATAGTCCCATATCGGATGGAAATGGATTTGTCATTGAGTTTATATGAGACTTGGACACTAGTAATAATAACTGGGTTTAAGCATTTTTGGCTAGTGGTTGGGCCCAACGAGTTATTATTGCTAGTTGGCTGGGTCGTTACATTTGGTATCAGAGCCGGTTCACCAGCTGGACATGTGTGGCGAGTCTCACGAGAAAGTGGTCTGGATGACAAGGCTAGCGAGACGAGTTTTACATCGCTTTGGTGTTCTTGGGTGTGTGTGTGTGATTGGGTGACGAGGACGTCGGGGCCTTAACGGGGAAGTACGCGTGACACTCCAATAGTCCCACATCGGATGAAAATGGGTTTGTCATTGGGTTTATATGAGACTTGGACACTAATAATAATAACTGGGCTTAAGCATTTTGGGCCGGTGGTTGGGCTCAACGAGTTATTATTACTAGTGGGCTGGGTCGTTATAGGCTACTAGTTTTTTAAAAAAAATTTTCTCACTTTATGAAAAAGTAGTACTGTTCTTGTTTTTCCAAAAAATAAATTCGAAAAACAAAAATATTAATTTTTTTTTTGTAAAATCTGAAAAAAGAATAGCCTTTCTTAAAACTAAATAGAGAGAAAACAAAAAAAAAAAAAAAAACCATAAAAAATTTTGGTTTTGAAAATTTTTTTTCTATAATTTTTCAAGAAACCAAGCTCTAATACTTATGTATTAGCACACGAATAGCAATTTTCTTTCCTCTATAAAGAAAAACCCAAAATTTAAGCTTTCTATATATATGCAGAGCTACTATGCAATCGAAAGGATAGAAAATTTACCGATTGTCTCTAGCGCAAGTGGCAAAAAATTTGGTGGTTGATATTGGAGGTTCCAAGTTCGAATCCTAATCGATTCACATTTTCAGCTAAGTTTATTTCTAAATAAAATAAACGAAGCTAGATTTAGTGCTTCCGACTTTTTGACCATTTGATCAAGAATTGTATAGTTGGGATAATTACAGTCTCCCTACGGTGAGTGGTCTCCGGGCCCCCGAAAAAAAGAAAAAGAAAAAAAAGTAGGTTAGGAGCAGAGAATCCCACTCCTTTACCAACTCTTTGAGAAAGAGAACTGCCATCCTCAGGTTCGGCTGGGTATTACTAAAAATATAGTTCTTTTTGACTTTCTAGACTTTCACTACAATAGAATTAGGTTATAGGGATACATGTTTGGGACACTTTTGTATAAGTGTTCCATTTATACCAAAACTTAAAAAAAATCTAGTACTAATACCTAAACATAAAGCTCAATCCATTCAAAAATAAAAGATTACTCTACTCAACCCACCCCACCCAGCCCATTCGGCCTGATTACAAACAGAAAAGAAAAAAAAATAGAAAAATCGATTACCATCTCCCATTCTCTCTTCACTCAATCTACTGAAATTCTAGACAAAGAGCCTTTCCCTCTCGTCCTCCTTCGCCATCGCAGCCAACGAGATAGAGTTTCGGCGGTTGCTAAATATTTAAATAAGTGTTGGTAAATTAACAACAGTATTTTTGGTTATAGCGACACTCTTTAACTGTCACTATATACCTACGACCCCACATATAGTAACACTTTTTAAAAATATCGATAATTTAGCCAGTAGTACTTTTTTTTATCCTTCGACGTTACCCTCCGCGCACCAGTCTCCTATTGCCACCCGAACTCTGGAGCGTGTTTTTTTGCTCTTTAACTTGTGGTCTGATCCTTCAACATTACCTTCCGCGCACCAGCTTTTTTATTGATTTTTAATGCTTCCATTTTTTTCTCCGTTTTATTTACGTTTTATTTCTTTTTTTGTCTTCTTCCTGTTTTTTTTTCTTTTTCCTTTTTTTCTTTTACTTGTTTTGTCTGCCATTTTTGCCCAGGAAGTCCTGGCTGCTTCCATACTGTTCGTCTAGTTCATTTATCAATAAATGAAACAGATAGCTAGTCTACCTCTTTCTCAAAAAAAAAACCTTTTTTGATCGGTACCGACATTTAAAAGTGTCACTATATACCGTTTTTATTGTAGTGTGTTCACCAACAGCCTACCAAATCTGTTAGGCTATATCTCTTCAACAGCAGGTTCTTCCTAGCCGTCCATCTATCCCAAACTGGGTCCACCTCGTCCCACAGGTCTTTGTGGTTGTACGCCATCCACTCCCATTACGAAGATAAACTTGATAAAGACACACCGGGTGAACAAGTGGTCCCCAGTTTCATCTTCCGCTCCACACAGTACGCAAGTTGCATTAAAAAAAAAAAATTGATTTAAGGATAAAAAAAGTCGAAGTTATCTGATCTTTTATGTTTCCGATAGTACAATAACTCTACTTCTATCGATACATCGTTGTTGTTATTATTATTTTTTTTGAGAGATAGGTAGCACGCTACCCATTTCATTTATTTCATTTAGAAATAAGCTTAGCTAGAAATGTGAATCAACTAGGATTCGAACTCCGGTCTCGGATATCAATCACCAAGCTTTTTGCCACTTGTGCTAAGAACGGTCGATTTGTTATTATTATTATTATTATTATTATTATTATTATTTTTGGCAAAATTTTTGTGTTTGTTGCTTTTGTCTCAAAACAGAAGGGACGAGGAGAGAAACAAACCCCCCCACACCAAAGCGGCTCGTCCCCCTCGCCGCTGTCGTGGGAACCACCACTACCCCACCGCACGAATTTCAAAGCACGTGGGAACCACCACCCCCGCTGCACGAATTCAAAGCACCCCCCCTCCCTTTGAAACAACTCTATAAATTAAGCGAGACAAAAGATGAGCCACCAATCTCACTTTCCTGCTCCAAATTCCAAACCCAACTACAATACACCCATATAACACTGTAATAAAAGCTCACTATATATATATATATATATATATATATATATATATATACTACTTATCTCTTATGAGTAGTAGGCTACTACTCATAAGTTGTTTTTGATGATGGGGCCTCCAAATCGACGATCCACTCCGTTAATATATGATCTAGAGTATTTAAAACTTCTAGAAAATAAATTTCGTAAATTTTCGATATTATTTACCTTACGATCAAAAGCTCACACAATTGACAATTTTTAACGGCCGGTATGGGATACTTGCTAGTTTAACGGTGTAAAAGAATTGAAATAGATTGAATTTTTGATAGAAAATTCTATTCACTACCTAGATAAAGATCAATAATTCCGATCTTAAATTGAAGGATCCGATCATCTATTTTTAGGACGTCGTTCGATTGCTCATTTTATGCCCATTTGATGGACTTTATTATGATTTGAAAAATTACGAAATTTATATATATATATATATATAGAGTTACTTATACTCTTATGAGTATTGAGACCTACTACTCATAAGTTGTTTTCGATGATGGAGCTTAAGATCGACGATCCACTAGATTAAATATGATCTAGAGTATTTGAAACTTCTAGAAAATAAATTTCGTAAATTTTCAAATCATAATAAAGTCTTGGTGCTTGTAAATTTTTATATATATATAGTCTTATGGTGCTTGTAAAAGCACAAAGCACTTAGTGCTTATAAATTTTTTACCGTTAGATTTAGGACTTTAGTCATTTTCATCCGTTAGATTATACTATTCAACCAATCACCCACTTAACCTAAGAGGGCTCACATCATCATAACCGCACATCTATTAATCCAAGGGCTAAAAACTTACAAACATCAATAACTTGTACTTTTAAAAGTATAGGAGCTCAATTATATATATATATATATATATATATATATATATATATATTAATAATAATAAAACAGTATGTGACGTGAAGTATTCTACGCCATGAATTTTTTACCGTTAGATCTAAATGCTTTGATCATTTTCATCCGTTAGATTATACTATTCAACCAACCACCCACTTAACCAATGGGGGCCCACATCATCCTTACCTCACATCTATAAATTTAAGGGCTAAAAACTTACAAGCACCAATGACTCCGTACTTTTAAAAGCATAGAAGCTTAATTCTATATATATATATATCCCCCTTATATCTTTTGCTTCAGTTCGTTCGATACATCTTCTTCTCCTATGATAAGAGAAGCGCTTCTTCGTCTTCTCCGGAGCTGCTGCTGCTTCTTCTCCTTCTTTTTCTTATTATTGTTGTTATTACTTGTCTTATTCTATGATCAATTTTGGAGGAGAAGAAGAAGAAGGAAGGAGCGGCAGCTCAACCTTCCGCCCGGCGGCGGCGGTTGCGGTGGCGGTGGCGTGGGCTGGCCGCTCGTCGGCGAGACCTTCGCCTACCTCAAGCCCCACCCGGCAACCTCCGTTGGAGAATTCATGGAGAACCACGTCTCCAGGTATATATAATTGCTTCAACTTTTGGTTCTTAATCTATTCATACGCGCGACGCTTTAGTTCTCAAATTTTAATTTATTATAAATTTTCACTCGAACTTTTTGAATAATTATGATTAAGTTTTTACAATCTAATTTAGTCGACTAAACATTAGTGTATTCTTTATACAACCTCCGTAGGAGAATTCACGGAGAACCACGTCTCAAGATAATTGCTTGAGCTATTCTTAATATATATATCAAAAGCTTACATTTTAGTTCTCAAAATTTATTTTATTATAATTTTTTACTTATATTTTTTGTAATAATTATGATTAAGTTTTACGGTCTAATTTAGTCAACTAAATATTGTTGTATTACTTATCCTCCCATTGAGATTTTTGGCTCTTAATATGTGGGAAGCGTTATAATTTAGTTGTCAAAATTTTAATTTATTATAATTTTTTATTTGAACTTCTATGATTAAAATTTACAATCTAATTTACTCTTTTGGTTGTGGTACTTTGATTTTCAAACTTTCTAAATAGTTGCAATTAAATTTTATAATTTATTATACTTAATTAAATATTGTTGTATTGTTAATATAAGAGTGATGTTACTACAACAAAATATCTTTTAAACTACGCTTTCTTCTAGCGTCTTTAATATTTAGAATTTACCGACACTATGATTAAGCGTCGCCAATAAACATATTTTTAATATTTCGACGCTATATTAAAATGTCGGTATATTTATCCCGACATTCTTATTTAACATTTCTTTTACTGCGACGCTTTTACAGCGTCGAGATTATTTTTGCCGACGCTTTAAAGCGTCGCTAAATATCATTTAAAGTGTCATTAAATGCAAGATTTTTTGTAGTGTGTACATGATAGTATATAATTTTTTTTTTTGTTTTTTTGTATATCTAATAATTTTTATGGAGGATTTTTATAGAATATTTGTTTTATTTGTTGCAATTTATAAATTTGTTGTTGCTATTTTGTAATGCCATAAGGACCACTTATTAATGATAGATTAGAATTTACCATGTGAAGGTCATGATGGTGCTGGTTTATGTCATGTTTTCTTTTTGTCCGAGATTTAATAACTTGTGAGTTACTTGTCATTTCTAATTTATTGCTAGTTAATTTTCTGGGCAATATTAGTTCTTAATTTTAATAATATATAAAGCAATGCTATATTTTTATACATTAAAAAAGTGAATATAAATTTTATATTTCAAAAATCAATATTTTTCAAGTAGTCTTATCAATCCTTTTTGTAAGATGTATAATCTATTTTGGAGTTTATAAGTAGCATTTCTTTAGCTAATATATATATATATATCCGATACTACGCTTATCAATAAGACGTAAACACTCGACGCTATCAGATTAGATCCATTCTTTTGATCATTTTCGCCCGTTAGATCATACTATTCAACCAACCATCCACTTAACCCTAAAGGATCCACATCATCCTAAACTGGAATATTATCAATAGTACAAAGCTATTGGTGCTATTAGTTTTTTAACTTTTGGATTGAAAAATGTGCGGTTAGGATAATGTGAGCCCCCTAGGGTTGAGTGAGTGGTTGATTGAATAGTATAATATAATGGATAAAAATAATCAAAAGGGTTAAATCTAACGGTGGAAAACTCGATAGCACCAAATGTTTGGTGCTATCGATAGTATCTCAGCTGGACTCTATATATATTTATAGCATAACATAAATAATAACTAATTGTAGAATTATTCATTATAAGAAGTGAAAGATTAAGAGAGACAAGGACAATTACATTTCACTAGGCAACTTGAGATATAGGTTATATATTATTATTAGGGAATTTTAGTTGGATCATGTCCACTATATATACAGTATATGTGCACTGCTTAATTAGTGAGTGAGATGTTTTATATTTTCTTGATTTGAAATTTAAGAATTATATTAAAAAAAAAAGTGAATTGGTTGATTGAATTGAACTAAACATGGTATTTTGATAGTGAGCAAATCAAATGGTGTAACATATATATGCTCTAGTTTTGTCACACAATTAATTGTCCCTCTATTTCTATTTTTTTTTATTTTTTTTATTAAGGCACGGAAAGATCTACCGGTCGGACCTGTTCGGTTCCCCGACGGTGGTATCGGCGGACGCGGGGCTGAACCGGTTCGTGCTGCAGAACGAGGGGCGGCTGTTCGAGTGCAGCTACCCGCGGAGCATCGGCGGGATACTGGGGAAGTGGTCAATGCTGGTGCTGGTGGGGGAATTGCATAGGGAGATGAGGATGATCTCCCTCAACTTCATGAGCAACACCAGGCTCAGGGAGCACCTGCTACCCGAGGTCGAGCGCCACGCGCTGCACGTGCTCCGGTCGTGGCGCGAGGGGCCGCCCTTCTCGGCCCAGGACGAGGCCAAGAAGGTACGACATTCAATTATATTCGTCTGCGCTTCTGTTCTTGATTTCAGTACCGGTCATTTTTAGTAGAGCGTTTGGCAGTTATTGCGACCTTTCACTGCTGCTGCTGTAGCAATTGAAGCTGAAGAGAAATTAATGTTGGCTTTATGGATAGTCCCCATAATTGGTCCATGCACATCTCATTAGATTTTTTCCCCCCCTTGAACCTTTAAATATATATAAAAATATATAAATATATATATTATCATTTCTTATTGCTCCTTTGAAGATGCTTGTTGGCCACAAGTACCCATTTATTTATTCCATGTAGAACAACTGAAGCTTTAATTAGTTCCCATACTTTCACTTTATTGTGACATGATTTTTTTTTAAAAAAAAAAAATGGTTCAAGTGAAAGGATAGAGTGCAAATTAAACTATGGATACAATCTACTGAAGATCTAGTAATTAATCAAATGAGTCACAAAACCATGTTAACTATAAAACAGCTATTTATATTTTTTAAAAAAACATTAAATTAAAGGGTAATAACATTACTTTCTTAATGCAGTTCACTTTTAATTTGATGGCAAAGAATATAATGAGCATGGACCCGGGTGAGGCAGAGACTGAGAAGCTGAGGAGAGAGTACATAACTTTCATGAAAGGAGTTGTCTCTGCCCCTCTCAATTTTCCTGGCACTCCATATTACAAGGCTTTAAAGGTATGTTTATGTACATAAAATAGATTACTAAATCTGGTAGAGAAACCCCTCTCTCATGTCTGAGCTCGAGATTTGTTGCTTGACCCATTATGCGGACTTGAATTATGCGGAACTCGAACTCATGATCTTCTGCTTTGATACCATGTGAAATATACGAAACCCTTCCTTTACGTCTAGGCTCGAGATTTGTCACTAGACCCATGACATGGACTTGAATTATGCAGAACTCAAACTCATGATCTTCTGCTCTGATATCATGTGAAATATACGAAACCCTTCCTTTACGTGTCTGGGCTCGAGATTTGTCACTAGACCCATGACGTGGACTTAAATTATGCATATCGGAACTTGAACTCATGATCTTCTTCTCTGATATCATGTGAAATATACGAAATAATTGTTGTACTCTAAAAATTTAAGCCAGTAGAAATGATGATTAAATATTTTTATATTTAACAGATAGTATCTTATCAGAACTGTAATATATTCTGAAATAAATAACTGAACTTAAAAAAAAATAATTTTACTATCTATCTTAAGATATTTGTATGATTTTTGACGGATCGTATTTTGCGAGTAACTGAATTCGTCAAAAAAGTGTTGTTGTTGGTAATTAAAATAAGAAATTTTAAAATTCAAGTATTTATATTATAAAATTTGTAGTCATGTTTGGTAGTAAAATTAAAACTTTTAAAACTCTGGTATTTATTTCAACATGCACCACATGGTTTAACTAAGGTTTTAATGTTTCATACCTAACAAAATAAAACATGCTTATTCTATAGAAATTTTAGAAAAATATCTAAAACTTTATTATTATATATGTATTCATTTCTTAAACATGTATTGTTGTGTGTGGTTCATATTTGTCGGTAGAATAAGTTCATAGAGCATTAATTATTATAACTCCAACAAAATTATTCGCTTATGAGAGGTCACAATCAAGTTATTAATTCATAGCTCCAGCAACTTCTATTTATTTTATGATCAATCTATTTTACTATTTAGTAAATTGAAAGCTAGATGACCCACCTCATAATTACACATGAATGATTAAGGGATCGATTCGATAACACCAAGCTTTAAAAAAGCGATCGATATAAATCTCTTTTTTAGCTTCGACAGTAATAAAATAACGTTTTTTATTAACAGAACAGATGTATTGAATATGATCACTTTTCGCAAGAAGATACACTGAATTAAGTAACTCTAGTTCTTAGAAACGTAATCTATCCATAGATGAAATTAAAGTTTCATTATGTAATTAAGAGAGGCATATATCTTTGTGCAGTCGCGATCGAAGTCATATATATATATATACATAAGCAAGATAATTATTATTATTGACAGAGTAGAGACATTGAAATGATCGGTTTTCGACTTCTGAAATGAAATAATTTAGATAAAATGTTGTATTATCTAATTGAGAGAGGTATGTTGTTGCAGTCACGATCGGCGATTCTTACGGTGATAGAAAGGAAAATGGAAGAAAGGATGCGGAAAATGAATCAAAAGGCGGAGATGATTGAGGAGGATGATCTTCTTGGATGGGCTATGAAGCAATCCAAGCTTTCCAAAGAGCAGATACTTGATCTCTTGCTTAGCCTACTCTTCGCCGGCCACGAGACCTCGTCGATGGCCTTAGCCCTAGCCATCTTCTTCCTCGAAGGATGCCCGAAAGCTGTTCGCGAGCTGCGGGTATCGAACAACACTTTTAATAACTTCAATTGGCTTGTGCATCTTGATCCAATTTCAAATGAATATATAATTCCTTTTTCTTCGCGACAATTGGTTAGGAGGAGCACTTTGAGATTGCCAGAAAGAAGAAGGAATGCGGAGAGACCCGATTAAACTGGGAAGACTACAAGAAGATGGAGTTCACCCAATGGGTAAGCGAATTCGAGAATTATTTTGATCGAAGCAGAAGCAGAAGTTTTAAATTGAAACTTAAATGCTCCTTATCTTCTGTCACTATAACAGAATTAGGTTATAGGGACACATTTTTGGAATACTCTTGAGTAAGTGTCAAAAAAATATCTACTAATGTCTAAATGTAAAGTCAAATCCAACAAAAAATAAAAGATTACTCTACCCAACCCACCACACCCAGCCCATTTGGCCCGATTACAAATAGAAAAGAAAAAAAAAAGAAAAATCAATTACCATCTTTCATTCTCTCTTTACTCAATCTATTGAAATTTTAGACGAAGAGCCATTTCCTGTCGTACTCCTCCACCACCGCAGCCAACAAGATAGAGTTTCGGCGGTTGCTAAATGCTTAAATAAGTGTTGGTAAATTAGCAGCACTCTTTTAGGTTATAGCGACACTCTTTAACTGTCAATATATACTCAGCGACCTCACATACAGCAATACTTTTTAAAAGTGTCGGTAATTTAGCTAGCATCATTTTTTTTGATCTGTACCTATATTTAAAAGTGTCGTTATAAATCGTTTTTGTTGTAGTGCGGAGTAGAGAAGTTGTTTGAAGCCCATGCAAGACAAGAGTACTGTTTAATTACAGTGTTGTTTGTTGAAGTGCTGCTTGAATAGTGCTTTTGAAAAAAAAAAGTATTTTATTAAAATACTTTTATTAGTTTGCTTCTTTGTGTCAAAATCTCATTTCAGTTAATATATATATGCTTTAAGATATATATTTCTACTGGTGAAATGCTTAATTGGAAATAGTGATTGTAATAACTAAAAGCCACAGTTAACTAAAAGTCACTGTACTATAAATAGTGGTTTGGCTTACCTAGAGAGAGAGATCATATGTTATGGTCCCCTGCAGGTTATAAATGAGACACTACGGCTAGGAAACGTTGTGAGGTTTGTGCACAGAAGAGTTATTCGAGACGTACACTACAAAGGTACAAATTTTATTATCTCTCTCTCTCTCTCTCTCTCTCTAGATCTCTTTTTCTCTCTCTCTTTTATACACATATGGAATATTCTTATCCTTCAAAAGTAAATATATAGGATTTGGTGACAAAATGAGAGAGACAAGTTATTTATGTATGAATGTTTTTGAACTAGGGTATGATATTCCTCGTGGATGGAAAATTCTACCTGTTTTTGCTGCTGTTCATTTGGATTCCTCTCTCTACCAAGATCCCCATCAGTTTAATCCCTGGAGATGGAAGGTAAATTAAAAATCTTCACCTTATTGTTAGTATTTACGGTACAATTAGTAGTGATTAATTTTTCTCGAATATTATTAGTAATCAACTTCTATTTATAACTATTATGTCATTTAATCGATTAGTCTTTTACCTTAGTTCTTTTTTTTTAATTTTTTTTTTATTTTTAAGAGTGTTAAATATAAAAATGTTTAAATACCGTTCTCTAATAACTTAAGCTTTTAGAGTACAACGGTTGTTTTATCTGGTGTCAGAGCAGGAGGTCCTGAGTTCGAGTCACGTCATGCTCCTAGCATATTAATTTTCTCCCATTTAAGCTTTTAGAGTACAACGGTTGTTTCACAAACCCGCTTCATTTATTTCATTTAGAAATAAACGTAGCTAGTAGCTAGAAATATGAATCAATATGAATCAACTAGAATTCGAACTTGGGTCTCGGGTACCAACCACCAAGCCCTTTGCCACTTGCGCTAGGACGGGCGGTCTTTTACCTTAGTTTTTTTTTTTTTTTTTTTTTTTTTTTTTTTTTTAGGGAGAGATAGATAGCACGCTACCCGCTTCGTTTATTTCATTAAACTTAGCTAGAAATGTGAATCAACTAGGATTCGAATTTGGTCTCAGTGCAAATGCAAGTCTTGCACATCTTTACCTTAGTTTTAAATGATAATTTTGTTGGCTTGTACCACTTTAGACACAAGTAATAAATTAGGTGTTACGTATTACTTTAGAATATTTGCTTGGCATTTTGAACAGCTTTTCTGCTCTAAGAAGTAACATGCAAGCAAATATTTGATAGGAAAAAGTATAGTTTTTTTATGTGGGAAAAAGCAAAATAAAACTTCAGATTGCAAGAACATATATAATTTCGAGTCGGCAACTTGCAATTTTGTACTTTTAGTGCTGTTCGATAAAATATTAATTGTATATATAAATAGTACTTAACCTATCTATGTGTTAGGAGAAGCACTGTATAAACATAACCTCAAAAGCTTTTCTTTGCTTCAGATTGAAGAGCTATAGCACTAAATTTGCGCTTTTAGCTTTTAGACATATAGAATCTTGTTTCTGCTTTATGCTATTTATAGTAACCCAAATTAATAAGCCCTTAATAACACAACATGATAACAGTACACTTTCACAATTGGGATTTACACCACTGAGGAAAAGAATAAGTGCGGCTTAGTTTTAAATTAAACAAAAGAAAAGGAAAATGTAAGCATATACACATGTTTAGTTACTAGCTTCAAAGGTTGAATAAGTAAATCAGGTCTATCTTTTTCCCCAAATTGGGTTGGGTCTACTTATACTTAATTATGATCTAAATCCCAAGTTATTTTGGGCTGTGTTTGTGGATCGTAAGCATTAATCAACTGTTCCAAAACATGTACTGATAGAAAGGACGTATTCATCGTACTTAAGAGTGAAACTACAATTCTTATAGATTTCGACCTGACTCAGCTCATCTGAACATTAGATCTATTATTGGACCTATTGCTGTTAAGTCCATTGTGGATTATAGCAAGGATTTAAGTGGAGTGGCATGGAGTTGTGCCGGAAACTTGCCGGCACGGTACGACACGGTGCGTGCCGAGCCATGTTGATGTGTGTCGATCAAAAAAATTCTTGTGTGCCTACACATAATATCATGAAATATTTATTTTCTTTAGCAACAAAATATTCTAACTATTTATTATGTCTTTTTATCACATCTTTTGAACTTTTTTGAGGAAATTACTTACTAATTTTTAAAGAATAGAGAATTTTGAGTTGTGCCATCGGCATAGGATCTATATCGTGCCGATAACTTGTTGGCACGGTACGGCACGGGCCGTAGTGTCGGCACGGTACGGTACGGTGGCTACGGCCCGTGCCGACGGGCACTTAAAACCTTGGATTATAGCCTTATTCAACTTATCGAGTTCACCCAACTCAACTTCTTAGTATTTAAGCATATTGTCACCGGCCAGAAAGTGCGCCATCGCACCTTAATGTCTCAACCATTGTATTTACGGGCTTCGACATGACTCAACCTGCCTAAATGTTAGGTCTATCATTGAGTCTTATACCATTAGGTCTATTATAGATCGTAGCCCCATTGAACTTATTGAACTCGCCCAATTCAACTTATTAGTCTTTTTGGCCTATTGTCACCAGGTAAAAAGTGCGCCATCGAACTTAACGGCTCAATCACAGTGCTCATGGATTTCGACTGGAGTCAACCCATCTCAATGTTAGGTCTTTTGTATAGAGCCTTTTACCATTAGGTCTATTATGGACCGCAGCCACTCTCAACTTATTGTTTTGAGAATAGGTAGCATGCTATCTGCTTCATTCATTGAAGGTATGAATTAGGCTACAAAGCTGAAACAACCGGGGCCTCAAAAAAAAGATCCGCCACTCTCAACTTCTTAAACTCACCCAACGCAGCTTATTAATCTCTCGAACCTATTAATTGTTTAGACCTATTTTAGCCAACAATAAATTGCCAATAGTGTCCTGGCTCTATATGACAACCACCATTTACTCGGTCGTAATAAAGCATAGGTGCTCTTAGTGGGATTCGAACTTATGATCACATGCTTTGATATGATGTGAAAAAACAAACTTAAGCAGTCGAAAAATAGTGTTTTAAATATTTTATCTCTTTGTTGGTGGGATTGATCATTTGGCACCATCAATATATTTGAACTTAGTCCATTGAAAAATTGAGTGAAATTAAATACATGCCTTGCTTATCATGGCAAATGATGGACATAGCTATCAAATGAGGATGTCATACATGGACCACCATATGATTTGGTCGATGGGCATGCTTGGCTTTTGCCTAATCTTGTGTGAAAGCAACCACACATCTTGGCCTAATCATTTCTTGTGGGCACCACATCATCATTGTGAATAGGGATGCAAATGGATCCAGGTTGGTGGAGCACCAACCCCGATCCGTCCAATGAGTAGATAATTGTAACCTGCCTATGGCCTGCTCAGTCCATCTCGATCCGTCAAAAAAATAGAGTGAGAGGTGGGAGCTTAGTTTCTTTCTTTAATCCGTCCCGATTTGTCACAAATTCACTCCCGTTTCGATCTGCCCTTAATGGAGTGGTATGTGGGGGCTAAAAAATAGGATAAAAATTAATCCGTCCTAAATTCATCCCAATCTGGCAAAAAGTGGGGTGAGAGGTGGGGGGGTTCCATCCTGCCTCCAGATTCGTCCCGTTTAGATCCCTGCTTGTTACTTCGAGCATGTACTTGGCACGTACTAGGCTTTAGTACTAATGTGTTGCATCAACCTAGCATGATCAGATCAGAAATAGACGAAAGCGGAAAAGTTCTCAGAAATTAGAATCGGATTGAAACGAGGGAACGTAAGCCGATAGAAAGTTGACGACTGAAAGTTAAACATGTGATCCGACTTTAATTTGGGTCCACGTAAAAGTGATAAAATTTAGAGAAAATATCTAATATACTCTTCAGAACTTCAAACATATCTCTAATCTATCAAATATCTTATTTTTGTTCCAAGTAGAATTTTTCTTTAAATGAAGAAGAAAAGTTGGGCCCAGATCGGCCCCAATACGGCCAAATGGGCTCTGGCTTTAAACTTCTCAGAGAAGCCCGATTTGGCGAAGAGGGCATAATATATATTCTTCTTAAATACAGAAGAAGTGCGTTTTGCGTAGAGCTTTTCAACTAAGTTCTATTTACACTTTATGATCACTGAAATATCTTTATAGCAACTTTTTTGGTTAAGCTAGATGCAAAAGCTTCTCATTGGAGCTTTTACTTGTTTCTCCAACAAGTGATAGGTTCTCTCAAAGTTACCTGCTTATATATTACCCTTTCGTAAGTTACGAAATTCTCAATAATAATTAAAGCTTAAGCTACTGAAGAACAGCACTTTTAATATCTGAATTCAACAATTTCTGTTTATTTTCTTTCGCAGAGTGGCTTATCCAGCGCGGTTTCACTGCCGCCGACGAGCAACTTCATGCCGTACGGGGGCGGCCCGCGGCTCTGCGCGGGGTCGGAGCTCGCGAAGCTGGAGATGGCAGTGTTCTTGCACTATCTTGTGCTCAAGTTCAGGTGGGAGTTAGCTGAGCCTGACCAAGCCCTTGCACACCCATTTCTGGACTTCCAAAAAGGTCTACCAATAAAGGTTTATGGCATCACATGACATTTTTTTTTTCAGTTCAAGGAGAGATTAATTAATGGAATCATTTAAGCCAAATTAGATCACATTTGTTTCAAATTAAGTAATTTGATTAATCAGGAAAAAGAGAATAGGCTATTGGGTGTATAGATAGGGCAAGGTTTAAAGGAACTAAAGGAGAGAGAGAGAGATTCAGAAATGATGATCAAGTGATTGTTGTATATTATTTTTCTATTGTATATCTCTTAATTTATTTTGGTGATTAATTAAAGTGTATGGTAAAGGAAAGTGATCATATATATATATATATATATATATATATATATATATATATATATATATATATATATATATATATATATATATATATATATATATAATTGAGCTAAAAACACTAAAGCACCAACCATCTAATACTTTTAGATATATTCTAGCTCAACTCATATATATATATATAGAATTGAGCTCCTATCTTTAAAAGTACCAAGTCATTGGTCTTGTAACTTTAGCCCTTGAATTTATAGATGTGTGGTTAGGATGATGTGGGCCCCTTGGGTTAAGTGGGTGGTTGGTTGAATAGTATAATCTAACGGATGAAAATGATCAAAGGTGTATATATATATATATAGATAGAGTTGAGCTAGAATACTCTCAATAGTAAACGGGGCGTTTTATTATCGAGTTGTTTTCGATGATAGAGCTTCCAAATTGACGATCGGCTCCGTTGAACATGATCTATACCACTTAAAGTGTTTAGAAATCAAATTTTAAAAATTTTACGACATCATTTGCCTAATGATCAAAGGGTTTCAAAGTTTATAATTTTAATGGTGGATAAGAGACGTTTTTCGTTTAACGGTGTAAAGATATCCAAATCAATTGAATTTTTGTTAGAAAATTCTTTAAACTATTTAAAATAAGATCTATATTCTTGATCTTGATTACAAGACTTATCATCATTTTTTAAAAAATATTTATTTTCAACCATTCATTTTCTGTTCACTAGATGGATACAAGAACAATATCGAAAGTTCGTGAAATTTGATTTCTAAGTAGTTTAAATGGTTTAGATCTTATTTAACGGAGCCGAGCGTCAATTTGGAAGTTCTATCATCGAAAACAACTCGATAGTAAAATGATCTGTTTACTATCGAGAGTATTCTAGCTCAACTATATATATATATATATATATATATATATATATATATATATATATATATATACATATATATATATATATATATATATATATATATATATATATATATATATATATATATATATATATATATATATATATATATATATATATATATATATATATATAAATATATATATATATATATATATATATATATATATATATATATATATATATATAGTGGTTGGTTGAATAGTATGATCTAACGGATGAAAATCATCAAAGGGATAGATCTAACGGTGGAAAACTTTGTAACACGAGTCTTCGTGTTATTGAAAGCATATAAAGACTCATATATATATATATATATATATATATATATATATATATATATATATATATATATATATATATATATATATATATATATATATAAAATTAATTGAGCTCTATCTTTTAAAAGTGCAAGTCATTGGTACTTGTAAGTTTTAGCCTTGAATTAATAGATGTGCGGTTAGGATGATGTGAGCCCCCTTGGATTAAGTGGGTGGTTTGTTGAATAGTATAATCTAACGGATGAAAATGATTAAAGATGTAGATCTAACGGTAAAAAAATCACAAGCACCATAGCCGGACTCTATATTGAGCTAGAATACTCTCAAAAGTATTAAAGAGATGGTGCTTGTGAGTTTTTAATCATTGGATGGAGAGATGTAGGGTTGAGATGATGGTGGTAGGTGATGGTAGGTGGAATAGTGTTTGATCAAAGGCGTATTAGTAAACAAAAAGTAGATCCAGAAACTCAAAAGCACCAAGAAGTTGATGGTTTTGAGAGTATTCTAGCTCAACTCTCTCTCTCTCTCTCTATATATATATATATATATATATATATGTGAAGGCCGAAGGCTTCAGCAAATCCACGAAGGCAAGTTTTTGTTTGAAATTCAAATTTCAAGCAGTGGCTTTCGAAAGCGATTTAAGAAAATGACGCGAAACCACCTCGCGGATGTCGCTTTAATTATAGCTAGCTACGCCATAGTTGAATTGAATTGAGAAGGATATGAAAAGAGAACATTACGGGCTGCAGGCGCGTCGGAGGATCATCATCGTCAAAACCATTCTTAGAAATTCTATCCTTTTATATATCTTCTCTAGCGGTGGGCGTAGCCGTAATCTAGAGATTGTTTTGAAGCACTACCACAACTCCAACCCAATGTCGAGCTATTTCGCTCCACAAGCAACTTTTTATCCTAGAAATTAATCAATTTTGCGAGCATTTATTGTACGTTGATCGATCGATGCTGTGGTTCTGCACATAGTTAGTTAATTCGAATTCGGCAAAAATTCGGTACGGATATAATACGTATAAAATTTGTTTTGTAATTTTTAAATTCGTTAAAAAATTAGGTTTTAAAAACGGATTCAGTATAAAATATAAGATAATTTATATTTAAGAATAAAAATTATAAGTTTTTTATTCATAGTTTTAATAATTCGAAAATAATTCGCGAATAATTCGGCTGGTCCAAAAATTCACGAATAATTCGGATTTTTTAGAAAAAATTCGTAAACGAACCGTTTAATTCAGATTTTCAATAATTCGCGAATTAACTAAGTATGTGCTGCATCGATCGATTTCTCCACCTAACAGATGCCGAAATATTATGACATGTTCGCTATTAATATGAAAATGATGATGTGTCCTACAGTCGTCAATCACGATATTGTTCAATCTCTTCAACATTAATAAAGAGATATCAATATTTAGCCAACTCTATTGAAATATGGGACATCATTTCAATAATTTAAAAAATAAAAATCCAAATAATAATAATAAATTAATATTTCACACCACCTCATTATTTGAAAGCTGGGAGTAAAATTTATCCTAAAATATAATATTTAATTTGCACTTCTCTAATTTATTGGCTATGATCATCTTTATAGTTTTTAAAATATGCCACTTTAAAATTTATTTATTTTAATTTGGGTAAGGCGTGCGCGCGCATGAAGCGAAAATCCACGCGGTTTAAGTCTCCTCCATCAAAAAGTCAACTACATACTATTTCAAAGAAAAATATTAAAAGAAGATATTAATTAATGAGAGCTGAAGCTTCCTTGATCTCTCTCATCATTTTCTCATCACTTTCCTAAACTAATTTTCTTTCACAATATTCCATTTTTTCGGATGGCGGCTGCGGGGGAGAGCGACGGCAGCAGCCGTAGGATGTATCGGACCGACTCCTCCTCCTTCCTCCGGAGGATCGCCGGCCGCTCCCGAAGCTGCCAGCAGCTGCTTCTAATGGAAGCAGTAGGAGGCGTTACCGCCGCCTTTACGCACAACAACGGTCGCAGCGACGACAACGACGATGACGACGATGACGATGTGCTGTTGCCCGGGTACGAGCGCTTGTCGCGGTCCATGCGGTCGCCTGAGGATCCCGATCCGATCCACCAGAAGAAGGAGAAGCAGAAGCAGAAGCAGAAGCAGGTGCAGAAGCTGATGCAATATGTGTTTGCGAGGAGGAGGGGCAAAGAAGGCGACGATGACGACGCAGAGGCCGCGGCGGCGGCGGCGGCAAAGACGGAGGAGGAGAGGAGGAGAAAGAAGGAGAAGAAGAGGTCGTCGTGGTTACCGGACCCGGAGAAGAGGTGGCCCATCCAGGGGTGGGGGTAAAATGACGATAAATTTGATCGATCGATTCGTCGGTTGCACCCTTGTACCATTTTGGTCTCTGTTTTTCATAAAAATGTACAAAATTTATTTAAACTATACATCATTTTGCATCGGATCTCTATCGATCGAAATATTCAAGTAGATACAACAGTTGGAATTTCTTTTTCTTATTAGTAAAAATAACGAAAGATTTATGTTGCGTTAGCTTTGTTTGGTTAGGGAATAGGAATAGGAATAGGCCCTTATCCCCCCCTTTATACCCAAACGCTAATTTTTTACTCGAGAATAGTAGTTCTCGGTTATCCCCACCAACACCTCCTTTTTCATATAAAACTACCTAATATTTTTCTTATCCCCGGGAACAACTCAATTTTCATCCAAACGCTATTTTTCTTATCTCCATACTTGCTATTCCTCGTAATAATACTTATCTTATACCGAACTTAACTAACTAAACCAAACGAATTTTTCTTGAGCCCCTGTTTTACTACAACTACTGTTTTTCGGAGTGGATCGGGGCAGGAGCTGCTTTTTAGTGAAGTTTTGATGGTTCGCGGCTAGGGGTAAAGTTCGGCCTCGGCCTAAACGAGGCACGGCCCAATGGACCATGTTCGGGCCGAGCTTTAGATATCCGACCTATAATTTGGGTCTGAGTCGGGTTTAAAAATTTCGATCCAAAAATATCTCGGGTCTATTTGGACATGTTCAAGCCCAATTGGATCCGACCCGAAAGCCCGATATATTAGTTATCATTACCAAGTAACCATATTTTTAATTATTTATTATATATTATTATAGTATTATTCTAAAGTCCTAATTAATTAGACGTTTCTTGTTCTTTGAAAGTAAATCAATTTTTGATATGATCAAACTCAAATCTCAAACTTATAAAAATAGATATCTTATATGTGTTATTTGCGCGATGAGTATTAGGCTTTGGGCTTGGGATTGGACCGGGTTTTAATTTTCCGAAAAGAATAGGATAAAAACGTGACCAATTAAAACCCAATATTATTTTTTGGCCGGATTTGGGCATAGTATGGCACGATCCAAACCAAGCTCAAGTTCCAGCCTTATTATTATTATTATTATTATTTTTAAAATATTTGAGACATATTTAAACCGGATTATTATTATTTTTTATTTTTTCAGTCCTCACTTATCGTCTCATTCAGGGCAGAGCAGGGTAGGAGCTCCATCGACCTGAATCCATTTGCTTCTCTAACTACAACATATAAAATACCTCTTGTAAACTAAAAACAAGAGCGTAGATCTTACCCCCTCATCTTAGGATTGATAAAATTTTAAATAGTTTTAGTAAAAATAAAAAATATTGATCCGACAGATATTAATATTTTTGCAATGAAAAGAATGTAAGATGTACATTTTATTTTAGAGTGTACCGTATCAGTAGTAGTACTGCTCATCTTTGAAAAGTTTTATTTATTTGTAAATGGTTTTAAAATTACAAAGTAAATAGGTCTACATCTTGCCTTAAAAGAACATAGAAAGAGAGTGGGAGGTGGAATGGCCCCTCAAAAAGAGAAAAGAAAAAGAAAAAGAAAAAGAAAAAGAAAAGAAAAGAAAAGGATTAGTTAGAGTGAATGAATGATTGATGAACAATATATAATATATATAGGTGGGCATGATATTATTTTATCTTAATTGCAAAGTCATTGATTAAAACTACAATCTAAATCAAAAATCAATAATTTTGATAGTAAATTAATGAATCGGATCCTTTATTTTCAGAAAGTCATTCAATTTTTAAATTTATTAAAATTTATTATAATTTCAAAAATTATTAAATTTGGTTTCTAGATAGTTAGGAGACGTCAAAAATTATAAAATTTGATAATATGAATTATTGATTCAGAAGTTCCATTAACGAAATAAGTTATGAATACGACAGTTTTGAACGATTAAAATCAAACAAATTTCTAAATTAAATAAAGGATCAGAATCTTCAATCAAGATAGATCAAAGTTATTGGTCTTAATTTAGATAATGAATAGATGTTTTTATAAAAAAAAAAATCAATTGATTCTGATTTTTCACCACTATTAAATTAAGCACCACCTCATATTGTCTATTAAAATCATTAATTTTGAGGTCCTTTGATCATAAAGTATATTATGTTAAAAAATTATAAAATTTGATCTGTCGAATATCTAAATGTTCTTAATTACCTTTAACAGTATGCAACGCCAATTTGGAAATTTTATCGAAAAAGTCGTATGAGTACGCGCAAATACGATCATACTCATAAAAGTATAACAATGTACAAATATAAAGGAGCTATTTAATTACATATAGTTGTAATTGCACTGCAGTTGTAACTATATACAAATCCAAATCTGTTGTTTAGTTTGATGGATTTAAATCCATCTATTACAATTAGAACAGCATGACAAGGCCTAATTGCAGCAGTTGGAACTAAGTGGAAATTGACCGTATGTACGTAGTACCAATTGTAACAGTCGGAAAGAGTAATTTTAAACAAAAAGTAACCTCATCACCTCCCTAATTACTTTTTAAATAGAAAATATTTTTTTAAATATTGGCGGTAATCTTATCATCACATATATAAAGTGATAAACTTCTCAAGAAATTAACACTTCTCGATCAACTGGGTGCAACCAAAAAAATTATTTATACTTGCAGCATGTTTTCGACTATATCGAACCAAACAAGATACATATAATTGTAACTGTTGCATTTCCAAACTATATACATTTAATTTCACTTACACTGTATTTCTACTTATATTTAACTAAACAATTCCTAATTTTAAAATGATTGTAGTAAGCAAATTTTAAGACATATATACCAAACTTTATCCATTTTTTTTAATGTTTTAATTTGAGCAAATTCTCGTAATTAAGCCTAATAATTAATTCTTTTGATCAACGATTAATAGTATTAAGAGAATGTACAAATCCATCAGTTTTAAAATAGTTGTGAATTCAACAGCATTTTTATTAAATTTAACAAATTAATTACTAAAATGGCTATAGTTTTATCTTTGATAAAATATTTTTTTTGAAATAATGTAGAGAATTTATTAGAACAAGCAAGGGCTCTAGCCGTTTAAGCCCTTTTTTTTTTGAATAAACTATGTTGAATCAACTACCAACATTTCAAAATTTTAATTTTTTACTATCGAACCTTATAATTTGTTTGATTTAAGATAGTCAATGACACTTCAAATTCAAAATTTGAATGCATCATTTTTTTTTACACGAAGATCATGCTTATATTTAATATGATGTGCAAAGATCATGTTCTTATTTTAGGCATTGCGTGAGAAAATTAAACTTAATTCAAGTTCTAAGATATAATAAAAAAATTATGCACGGGGAAAATTGACACTAATATCAAATTATACCCTTTTTTATGTAATAATGTAATTATTTGTAGCTTCTAATGCTTAAATAGTGGGATTTTAAAAAATTCTATGCACACCTAACGACCAGCATAGAAAGAGATAGGTTTTTTTTTTTTTTTTTTTTTTTAAAAAAGACATAGTTGTAGTTATATATATATATATATATATATATATATATATATATATATATATATATATATATATATATATATATATATAACTGGTGCTTAATATGTTATTAATAAGACCTGCTCATCGCGTTTACCAAGTTTTCACCGCCGATCGGTGCAGAAATGTGCGGTTAGGATGATCTGGGCTCCTTAGGGTTAAGTGAGTGGTTGGTTGAATAGTATGATCTAACGGGTGAAAATCATCAAAGGGGTGGATCTAACGGTGAAAAACTTGGTAGCACGAAAACCTCCGTCTTATTGATAGCATAGCAGCCGATATATATATATATATATATATATATATATATATATATATATATATATATATATATATGTATTGTAGTTCAATGCAAGACAAGTACGTACATGACACCTGTATTCTAGGGTTTAGCGATAGGGTTTAAGGCCCTACAAAAAATTTTGTATTTAAGAACACTTTAAATGATATTTAGCGACGCTTTAAAACGTCGGCAAAAATAATTCCGACGCTTGTAAAAGCGTCGTGTAAAGAGTCGTTAAATAAACATGTCGGGATAAATATACCGACGTTTTAATATAGCGTCGAAAAATTTATATAAATATGTGACACCCCAATAGTCCAAAATTGGATGGGAATAGGGTTGTCATTGGATTTATAATAGACTTAGACACTAGTAATAATAACTGGGCTTAAGCATTTTGGGCCGGTGGTTGGGCCCAACGAGTTATTGTTGCTAGTGGGCTGGGTCGCTCCATATGGTATCAGAGCCGGTTCACAAGCTGGACATGTGTGAGTCTCTACGAGCCAGGGTCCAGATAATGAGCTAGCGAAACGAGTCTCACATCGCCTGATCGTGTCTTGTGTGTGTGATTGGGTGACGACGTCGGGGCCTTAAGGGAGTTTGTGACACCGATAGTTCCTTGGATGGGAATAGGGTTGTCATTGGATTTATAATAGACTTAGACACTAGTAATAATAACTGGGCTTAAGCATTTTGGGCCGGTGGTTGACCCAACGAGTTATTGTTGCTAGTGGGCTGGGTCGTTACAAAATATTTAATAAAAATATGTTTATTGGCGACGCTTAATCATAGTATTGGCAAATGCTAAATATTAAAGGCGCTAAAAGAAAGCATCGTCTAAAACATATTTTGTTGTAGTGGTAATTACGTCAGTATCTTATGCAACGATCTTCTTTCTTGATGTTAAATATTATTTAAATTATTTAATATTTTTGGAACTAAAATTTCATGATTTTTTTACATTATTTTTCTAGTGATTAAGTTATCTCAAATTGACTTTGTATTAACCATAAAAGATAGTGAAAATAATATTCAAAATTCATAAAATTGGAATATTCTAAAGTTTAAATAGTACTCTAAATCAAATTTAAACAGTATCAATCGCCGATTCGGATATTCCATCGCTGTAAACAATGCAAAGATAAACGTCTCGATCCGTTTACTTTTAAAAATATTCTAATTTTATTAGTTATAGATACTAATTATGCGTAAATAGTGGGATTTAAGAATTTAAAGCACACCTAACTCCCAACATAGGAAGAGAAAACTATATACCTTAATTCTAGCTATAATTTAGTTCAACACAAGACAATAACTACATAGATTAATAATTATTAATGTATATTACGCCTCGATTCTAGGGTTTATCTAGGGTTTCGTGTCACCTTTCACAAAAAAAATAAAATAAAGTAAAATAAAAAAGTAAGTAAAAAAAAATGTTTCATAGATCTTGAGGGCAAACAAAAAATATGATGAAAAACAAAGTCAAATATATTATTAAAAATAATAGTGTTATATATGTTAGGTAAAAGTATAAATTAATTTTGATATGTATGGAATGTGTTTGGATTTCAGCTATCCGTTTAAATTTTTAAAATTGTTTGAATTTTTTTTTATAAATATCGTATAAAATAAAGTTATTATCAGATTTTTTTATGAATTATGCTGTTCCACCAACCACTATATATCATTCTAATGAGTCACTGAACCAAAGTGAGTCACTATCATTCTAATCTCATAACTCCATAATTAACCCAAGAGCTGAAAACTCATTAGCACTAATGATCACTTAATGTTATTAGAAGCATTTCAGCCTAACTCCCTCTCTCTATATAGAGAGAGAAAGAGAATTGTGCTGTAATAGTCTTTATTATCAACTTGGGATAATTCCCTATATACCCCTCATACATTTGAAAATATTCGATTTATTCCTACTTTTTTTTCTTTCTAAAATACCCCTAATATGTTTCACCGTTATTACAAAATATCCTCGTAGTTATCTCCTGTTAAGTTAACTTTGGTTAAACTTGATTTAACTATTTACCACAGTTAAAAAAAATTAAAATATCAATTTTGCCCTTAACTTAAGGGCAAATAAGAAATGTTGGTGACGGTAGAGGGGTATATTGAAAAAGACCAAAGGTCAAAATACTTTTTGTACCCCTGACTTTAATGATAAATAAGAAAGACTGTGATGGTGGGAGGGTATATTTGAAAGGGCAAAATAATAATTTTACAGAAATAACAACAGATTTTAACTCTATGGATATATTAGAAATAGATTGAAACGTAGAGAGGGTATTTTCAATATTAGCCTTCTAAGAACAGTAAATTGAAAAATCGAAAACTTTTCAGGGTACTATCAACTTTTTGACTACTGAATGTGTTGCTAGAGAAAAAGCCTTACAATCTCATTTTTTGTGACCAAACAAGTGAACTAAATGGTGGAATAGTAATAATTCAACAGTGAAAAAGTGGATAATAATCATTATTCATATACTGTTAATAGTATTCTAGTCATCGTTGTTTTCAATAATAGAGTTTCTGAATCGACGATTCATACCGTTAAATATGATTCAGAGCATTTGAAACTTATAAAATATTATGAACATCATGATTTTTTGAAATTATAATAAAATTTATCAAGCGGGATAAAATAAATGGTCAAAATTGAATGACCTCCTGAAACAGAGAATCAGGCTTTTTAATTTCAAATCGGAGTTATCTATATATTGAATAGAGTTTCAAAAATTCAACTGATTGCGATTGTTTTACTAGTAAGTATTTTATACTGGTCGTTATAAGTTATCAATTTTGAGATTTCTTAATTGTAAGGTAAATAATGTTGAAAAACTAGAAATTTTGAGTACTAAAATTTTTAAATGCTTTAAATTATATTTAATGGTATGAATCGTGGATTTAAAAGTTCTATCATCGAAAATAATTTGTAAGGACGAAGGTTATAGTAGTTGCTCTCTCTCTCTCTCTCTCTCTCTCTCTCTCTCTCTATATATATATATATATATATATATATTATAGTTATCTTTTTTTAAAGAGCAAAGTCAAACTTTTTGTATGTAAAAACTAGCATTTGATAAAACAAGGGAGTAAACAAAGAGTGTACGTAAGAAGTAAACAAAGTCATTCATGATCTGTGCCATTTTTTTTATTTTTATGATGAGATATTCAAATTAACGATCAATATCATCAAATATGATTTTGGACTATACTATAAAAAATTTTGTATTTAAGAACACTTTAAATAAGAAAAATGCTAGATGTACACCCCAAAAGGGGTGTACATTTCACAACCCACCCATCCTTGGGTGGGAATTGACTCACCAGTCACATGTGACGGGTGAATTACACTCCACCTCCACCCAAGGATGGGTGGAGTTGTAAGATGTACACCCCATTGGGGTGTACACCTAGCATTACTCTTTAAATAATATTTAGCGACGTTTTAAAGCGTCGGCAAAAATAATTCCGACGCTTGTAAAAGTGTCGGGTAAAGAGTCATTAAATAAACATGTCGGGATAAATATACCGACGTTTTAATATAACGTCAAAAAATTTATATAAATATTTGATAAAAATATATTTATTGGCGACGCTTAATCATAGTGTCGGCAAATACTGAATATTAAAGACGCTAGAAAAAAGCGTAGTTTAAAAAGCGTCGTCTAAAACATATTTTGTTGTAGCTAGCTAGCTAACTATTTGGGCTTTTTAATAATCAAATTTATTTCAAGAACTAGGCTTGAATATTATCACTGTCACCAAGCTATTGGTGCTATTAATTTTTTAGCCCTTAGATTGAAAAATAGATGGTTAGGATGATGTGGGCCCCTAAAGTTGAGTAAATGGTTGATTAAATAGTATAATCTAACGGTTAAAAATAATCAAAGAATTAAATCTAATAATGGAAAACTCGATAGCACCAAATTCTTGGTGCTATCGATAGTACCCCAGCCGGACTCTAGAGTTCAAATAGATTAGATATATCGCTTTTAATAGTGTTGATCGTCAATTCGAATAAGCTACGTACTGTTGAAAATTTTGTCACTTTATTATTATTATTATTATATATAAGAGTTGAGCTCTCGTGCTTTTAAACATGCAGGAGAATTTGTGCATGTGATCTTTTAATTATCAGATCGCCTCAAGATTCGTATAGTATTATTAGTGATTTGTTCTGATCCTTTTTTATTAATACTACACAAGTCTTGAGACGATCTACGTTTTTTAAAACATAGCAGCTCAACTCTATATATAGTATTATCATATCGGCCATGGCTACTCTACTATTATGAGTATTGGAGCCCTACTACTCATAAGTTGTTTTCAATGATGAAGCTTCCGAATCGACGATCCACTCCGTTAAATATAATCTAGAGTATTAGAAATTTTCAGAAAATAAATTTCGTAAATTTTCGAAATCATAATAAAGTCCATCAAGCGGGTATATTTAAAATAAACAGTCAAAATCGAACGAGGTCCTTAAAAAGGATGATCGGATCCTTCAATTCAAGATCGAAGTTATTGATCTTTATCTAGACAGTGAACAGAAATTTCTATCAAAAATTCAACAAATTCCGATTTTTTTATACCGTTAAACTAGCAAGTATCCCATACCGGCCGTTAAAAATTGTCAAATTTGTGACCTCTTGATCGTAAGGTAAATGATGCTGAAAAATTATAAAATTTGATTTTTAGAAGTTTTAAATGCTATAAATAACGTTTAACGGTGTGGATCGATTGCTATCATCGAAAAGCAACATGATCTGGCGATCATCTTCATAATAGTATAGCAGCTGGACCCTTATCATATCTATATATAGTATTATCATAGCTTCGAATTCAATGTAAACACCTAACCTGTAAAATAAATAGATTGGAAATTTGTAATTATATTCTCTTCGAATGCTGTGACAACAACTAATTCCAATAACACGCACCAACCTCTACTACTATTTATATATTTGTCACGTTCCAGCAACTTAGATACTTCAATTCAAAGCCTCAAACACGATTACTTATATTATTATTATTATAAGCATTAAAACTATAATTAAACTCTTAATTAATTCCCTTATTAACTAATATAAGTAAACAACAGTAGTTAATGACTCGAACTACTGGTGGTTGTTTATGGCTTATATATGCTCATGTACTTAAAAAGTTCTCATGAACTAACATTACCATTCGAAGCAAAACCTCTAATTTGTTGCTGTTAATTTGTTTTATAAAAAAGCTAAAGCTAAATTTTAATGTTAATTTGTTGAGTTTGCTTTTTAAACATCTAACACAAAATGTTGCACTTAATTATTCTGTGATATGGCGTGTTTTTACTGTGTTATTCTGTGCTTCGAAAAATTATTTTTAATTATTCTGTGATACTAATTTTGTTTTATTATAAGGACTGTTGTAATACATAGTACAAGAGATGTCAACAGGTCGGATTCGGGACGGATTTCTAAAAATCACCCAAACCCGAACCTGAACCCGACGGATTTTAAAAATCCATATCCAAACCCGAACCCGAACCCGATGAATTTTAAAAATTCATATTCAAACTCGAACCCGACCATAAATCTAAAACTCGAACCCGAACCCGAATCCGAAAATTTGAACTCAAAACAATTATTTCTTTTTTCAATATTTCAAAATATATTATATTAAATATAAATTTTTAAAATATAAATTCAAATATAACATCAAATTTTTATATGTATATTATATATAATACAAAATAAATTCAGGTTCGGATCGGGTATAATCAAAATTCATATCCGATCGAATTCATATCCGTCGGATTTCTATTTCTGATATATATCCATATCCGAATCCATATCCATATCCATCGGACATATTCGTTTCATTCGGGTTCAAGTTTGGATAAAATTTCAGGTATCTATACCCATTGTCATCCCTAAAAAGTACTAACCTGTACAGTTGCTAAAAAAAATTTACTTTATTATTATCTTGTTTAAAAATAGAGTTTTTCGTGTATTTATTAAATTACATAATAACAAAATAAAAAATATAGAGCAAATTTTCAAAAATCCGAAACTACAACCGGTAGATACAAAACCCAAACCTGAATCCAACATATTTTAAGCATTCATATTCAAACCTGAAGTCCCGAACCCGACGAAAAATTTGAAATCCGAAATTTAAACCCGAAATCCAAATAATTATTTCTCTTTATAATATTTCAAAACATATTACATTAAATCTAAATTTCAAATATAATATAAATGTGGAATAGGGTTGGGGTTTTGGTGCAGGTTCAGCACAGCCAAAATTCATGTCCGAATCAAAATTTATCAGATTTTTATTTTTGATATAAATATATTGGAAATTATATTCGTTTAACGATAGATAAATTTACTCCGTTCGAATTCAAATTTGGATAAAAATTATGGATATTCAGGACAAATTAACATTCCATTCCATTGACATCCCCACCTGCAGGTCCTATATAAGAAGCTCTGCAGCTTTGACATTCGCATTTCGCACCACTGCCTTTCCCGGCAAATCCTTTTTTGTATCCTTTCTACTACACCAATTAAAAAATAAAAAATCTCTGCGGCTGGCAGGAGGGGATGGCCGGCGGCTTCTTCCTGTCGGAGAAGACGGCGGTGCTGGGGCTGAGGCTGTACGCTCTCATCGCCGTCTCCGTCGCAGCCTTCGTCGCCGCCGCCGCCGCTGCCGCAGTCCTCGTCTGCCTCCTCCGCTGCAGCGACCGGCGGTGGCGCCGCCGGCCGTTGCTGCGGGTGAAACAAGTGTCCGGCCTGTCGTCGACGTCGTCGTCGCCGGAGGAGAAGGCCGAGGCCGTCGATTTCGGCAAGGAGGAGAATGGTAATGAAGAGGTAGTGGTGGAGATTGGGGTGGTGGAGATGGAGATGGGGTGGGGAGGGAGGTGGTATGCGTTTGCGGAGCTCGAGGCGGCGACGGGGGGATTCGGCGGCATTGGCGGTGGCCGGGGAAATGTGATCGGAAAAGGCGGCTGCGGGACGGTCTACCGCGCAGTCCTGCCGGACTGCTCGGTGGTCGCCGTCAAGAATCTACATAACCACGAGTGAGTGTTCATCCTTATCGTGACAAAAAAAAACCATACAGAACTTATTTGAACAAGTGAGTGCGTGGGAGAAATTCTACTTGTATACTCCAAAAAGGGTGTAGATCTTACACCCCCCCATTTTAGAGTTCACAAAAATTCAAAGTGATTTTTAGTGAAAAAACAAAAAAGATTGATACGACAAGTAAAAAGTAAATAGTCTTTGGATGGAGTAGGTATAAGATGTACATCTCACTTTAGAGTGTATCAGTAGCATTGTTCTAGTGCACGGTCATTTTTATTATTTTTGCTCTGTGCAGAATTATAAAATTTGGATCTTAAATACTTCAAACACTAGAATCACAAACAAAATCGGAGTATATAGGAGTAACAGCTGATTCTGACTATCACTGTTCCATATACAGGAGTAACAGCTGATTCTGACTATGACAAAGTTTTCGCACGAAACCGAGTTTTTGAACAGCATATGTGAAAATTTGGTGGCACAGGTAGTAGATGATACACACACAAGTTCTTAACAATCGGAATCTTACTTTACAGTTGCAGATATGCAAACACATAACATAAAATTGAAACATATAAGTAATAATCTTTACGCGAGCTCGTGAGAACTTCACAACGTGTAATCTTCCGTCTCCCTTAGCAAAATATATTGCTCGACAAATCTCTTGGTAATGGTAAGCAATCATTTCTGCAGGGGCCAAGCAGAGGAGGAGTTCAAGGTGGAGGTCGAAGCCTTAGGAAAAGTGAAGCATAAGAACCTGGTCAGCCTCATTGGCTACTGCGCAGAAGGATCTGAAAGGTATATTTAGATCTGTCCAGTTTATAATTTGTCGAAACAGCAGCCTGCTTTACAATTTCTCGCTGCAATTTTAGGCTGCTCGTGTACGAGTACGCTGAGAATGGCAATCTCGAGCAGTGGTTGCACGGAGATGTCGGGCGATTCAGCCCCCTAACATGGGAAATCAGAATGAAGATTGCTGTAGGAACAGCAAAAGGGTTAGTTTTAGTTCATGCATATGTATTCAGTTCCAGGGACATAATTTATATCTTACATAATGTATACAGGTTTAATTACTTGATTCAGTATATGTATATATATATAGGTGTCATTGATGTAGCTAATTTCGGGCATCAATTGCGCATTCATTGTCTTTTTGAAGCTTCTTTTTTTGGTTCTAATTCTGCGAAATTCCCCCCAATTTAACATTCTTCGTAAAGTTACTTCCTGAATCTTACTTAAATCTGCTGCAGAATAGCATATCTGCACGAAGGATTGGAGCCTAAAGTCGTGCACCGAGATATCAAGTCGAGCAACATCCTCTTAGACAAGGAATGGAACCCAAAGGTATCGGATTTCGGGTTCGCCAAGCTTTTGGGTTCTGGTTCGAGCTTTGTGACGACTCGCGTTATGGGAACGTTCGGGTGAGCTTCGTCTCGTTCTACTTTTATACTAAGCAGATTCTCTACTCCGAAAAGTAGCAACCGTACATTTGACGAACAAAATGTCTAGATTTTTTGGCCGTGACAGGAAGTTGAAATGAGCTTCTGAGCCCAAGAACAGAATCTCCAATTTAAAGATTTCACTCCAGCTCCAGTAACATAGCTATTTGCGGATTTTAGTTAAAGTGCTATGAGTTCTTCGAAGAGCTCTACGGAAATAGCACTTACTAAAGCTCCACTTTTTGATCAATTTAATCTTATCCCCCAATATATTCCGATCCGATCTACGTAATTTTTCTCCTTTTCCTCAAACTGTTTGTCCAGGTATGTGGCACCTGAGTATGTAAACACAGGTTTACTCAACGAGGGCAGCGACGCGTACAGCTTCGGCGTTCTGTTGATGGAATTGATATCAGGTCGAAATCCGGTGGACTACAGCAGGCCGGTTGGAGAGGTCGGTGACGGCAAATCTTTGACAATTTTGATTCTTTCTTCTTTTTTTTCGCTCTTTCGTTTTGCATACGCAATTCGTAATGCTATTCAATCCATAGTGAAAATTTTGACCCCGAACTAACTCGCGAAAACGAAAAATGCGGATTAAAATGTGGCTTTTGCATTAGTTGTTGATCTCAAATGTATCATTGCTTCAAACTTTGTAGATAAACTTGGTAGAGTGGTTTAAAGGGATGGTGGGAAAGAGGTGTTTAGAGGAAGTGGTGGACCCATCAATCAAAGCTCGACCGTCGTCGCGGGAATTGACTCGAGTGGTAATGGTTTGTCTCCGATGCGTCGATCCGGATGCTCAAAAGAGACCGAGGATGGGGCATGTTGTGCACATGCTCGAAGGAGACGAGTTCCCCTTTCGCATGGTAAGATCATATATATTCTTCTCTCCAAATCCTCTCTTCTTGATCATTGCTAATTTGATTATATATTTTGAAGTTAAGGAACTACATTTTCTCTTGCAATATACGATTTGTTTGTTTGTTTGATTACTAGAACTCGCAATGTTGAATACTTGGATAGTTTGTTAAACAAAAATGATATGATGGTGAAGCTGTTGTAAACCATAGACCATAAAAAGAGTTGTTATATGGTTAGAAAAATGAAATTTAAACTAAGGATTAAGGTAATTAGGAAATGGAATCTATATAATCTACTATATCGGAATAATTTATGTCGAATTTGTTAACTTGAGGCATTGTAAGTTGAAGGTGAAAAACTGATCATTGGCAGCAGAGTTTAACATGGTTTGTGTTGGAAATATTAGGGCAGCGGAAACTTACAAACCGGATAGCCAATATATCCGGAAATCCAAATTGGATCGGTCTGCTTGTTTTACTGGCCTTCTTGGATCGTCCTATCTCGATGCCTCTGGATCTCCCACGTTTCTCGCCTTCTTCCGCGTGTACGCTTACGTCACGGATCGAATGCGGATCTGATGCGACGGTTTTAGGATGTCAATCGAAGATGGCTACTAGAGTCCTCTTCTATGTCCACACTCCAAAACCCCGAAAATGTAGGTAGAAATCCTAGAGAGAAAGAAGAGAGAGAAGAAAGAAGATTTTCGTGGATTATCGAATTAGATTGTATTCGATCGTCACTCTGATCGGAGAGAAGAGCGGGCGTATATTTAGAAATACCGGACCCCTAAATATTCTAAATCTCATATAGATTAGGATAAGAATCAGAATCAGGATCAGGATATCTATTAACATATACTAGATATCCACTAGTAGATACGTTTATTAACTGATAAGAAACATATGATTCATTCTTATCCTAAACTTATTAGGATATATAAATCTCAATCTACATCTTAAGTGGATCGGGTTAATTTAAGACCCGCCAATGTGGACACACCGCATGGCCACAGTTTGGATATTGAAATAATGGTTAAGTATTGCAAACCACAGATCATGCATGTAAAAGAGTTAGCATTCCAATTGTAATTGTCTCAGAAGCTCAGCTTAAATTGATTTATAAGATTTCCTTTTTTTGTTTTTTGTTTTTTTATCTCGAATATATGTCTCTGCTGATCAGTACTAGAAATCTTATCGATCTCAATTTCTTTCCTTACTGAAACTGTTATGCTATATTTGTGTTTGTCGACTTGCAGGAACATCGATCGCCGCGAGAGCGTAACTCGAACTCTCGCAGTCTCGCTGCGAACAGAGTCGCAGCTCTCGCTGAAAGTGTGGGACTTCCTGCATCCAAACTGTCGATGTGCAGATGACGAAATCGCGCCCAGTATGTATCATAAGACAATAAATTCATAATCATATATGTTATCAAAGTTTCTTAGATGTGTAAATAATTCTCTTTGTAACTGCAAACACTTGTTTTGTTTTTTTTTCTTTTGCAGAAATAGATATGCTTTTAAGTGATGTTACTTAATGTTATTAGGGCTATTTTTGGGCCTTTGAATTAATCTCACACGCCCCCTTCATTTCAAGAGGTTCTGAATTTGGCAACATAGTAAAAAAGTTAGGAGGTATTTGGGTTAGATTCACTACTTTATAATTAGATTATAGAAACACATATTTGAAATATTTTTGTGTAAATGTTCCATTTATGCCAAAATTTTTTAAAAAATCTACTAATGCCTAAATATAAAGCCCAATCCAATCAAAAATAAAAGATTATTCTATTCAACCCATCCTACCCGACCAGTACATTCGGCCCGATTACAAACAGAAAAAAAAAAAGAAAAAAATCGATTATCATCTCCTCTTCTTCTCTCACTCAATCCACTAAAATTCTAGACGAAGAGTCATTCCCTCTCCTTTTCCTTCGCCATCGCAGCCAACGAGATAGAGGTACGACGGTTGTTAAATTCTTAAATAACTGTTGGTAAATTAACAGCACTCTTTTTAAATTATACCGACACTATTTAACTGTCACTATATACCTAGCGACCCCACATATAACAACACTTTTTAAAAGAGCTGATAATTTAGCAAGCAGTATTTTTTTTTTCACATATACCGACATTTAAAAGTGTCGCTGAGCCCTCCGTGCTACCAAGTTGTTTTCGATGATGCGGCTTCCAAATCGACAATCGGTTCCGTTCGATTAGCTTCTAGAAAAAAAGTAGTAAAAAATCTCTATTTCAATTTTCCGTTCGATTAGCTTCAAGAAAAACTAGTTTTCTAATAAATTTATTTTCTAAATTTTATGGGAAATTAATTTTTTTGCTTTTCGAAGTTTTTAAGAAAAACAGAAATTCTAGTTTTCTATAAAACTTGAAAAACAAAGCTCCCTCCCCCCACAAAAAAAAAAAAAAAAAAAAAAAAAAAAACTAGCATTTTTTTTGTTATAAACTAATAGAAAACTAAAATAGAGATTTTTTTATTTAAAACTTTTTTCTCAAATTTTTTTTCACGCTTTTTTGAGAAACCAAATTAATAGCTCCTTCACGACTTTTATGTAAATCATTAGCGTGAACCATTAATTCAAAAGTTCGAGCTATTAGAGAAGGGACGATCAATTCCCTTCAAGTGAGCAAGTACATATACAACACGTACATATTTTGATTGTAACTTGGCCCAACCTGGTTTTTGCCACTTCGAACATACCTCTGCCCAACTCGATTTTTCATAACTTCGAATATGACTCCGCCCTAATCGATTTTTTATCACTTCGAACGTGACTTAACCCAATTCAGCCGGCCTCCACCACTAGGTGGAATGCTACCTTTTACAAGTCAAACATCTTACACTGAATGTTTGTTGTTGGACCTATTTTAGCCATCCCCGTTCCATGACAATAGGCTCAGAAAACTAATAAGTTGAGTCGGTGAGACTAATAAATTAAGTGGAGGTGATCAACAAGAAACCTATTGACAAGAAACAACAGATCGATCCAACGTCCACATAGGTTGAGTCAGGTCAAAACCCGCAATCGTTGTGGCTAAGCCCTTAAGTGCGATCGATGGATGCGCTTTTTCTATCGGTATGTGCTTTTGGAATAGTTGGAATGGTTGGTTAGCGCTTACAATCTATATTTGTTTCTGTGTACCGGCTTAACGATTAACTAGCATATTTTATATAATTCATACAATTATAATTTAACTAAAGTACATGATGAACTTTTCTATACCACAAGAATAATCGCTTAAATCAAATAAATCAAGAGATTAAGTAGCAAAGTTAAAATTTTAAAGAGGAGTGATATATAAGACTACCAACTCTTTTGGGTTGTAAACTTGTAATCTTCAATGCCTTAAAAATCGGGTCAAAAAATTATATCAACATGGCATCATAAATATTTATAAAATTATTTCCTGCTAATAGAAAATAAAAATAGCTAGCTAAGTTGATTTTAAAAGGCTAAATCGAGCTGCTACCCGCTTCATTCATTGGATAGATGAATTAGACTATAAGTGTAGGGCAGCCGGACCCCGAAAGTGAAAAAAAAAAAAAAAAAAAAAAAAACAAGTACGAAAAACTAAACTAAACTAAATTACGAAACTGGGAGGTAGTCCCACTCCTTCACTAGAAGATTGAGTCTGTGGACTGCTAGCTCGGGATTCAGGACGATATTCGGAAAGACTAAGTCATTTTAACTTTTCACACAATCCACCAGCAGCCTACTAGATCAGTAAGTCTGGAACGCTTCTTTAGGGGAGCCCTTCTGCCCGCCCATCTATTCCGTACAAGATTCTTGTCGTCCCCCATTTTAAATTATTGGTAAACCATACAATCACTTTGAATTGTAGACTTAGCATTTCTCAGGAAAAGTTCAAGTTCCATAAATTTTACCTATTTTTTATAATGGTCCATAATTGTGGAGTTATATTCATATATTATCAATTTTTTTTATAATATTTCATAACAAAAAATGCTAGTTAGAGTTTATTATTATATTTAAAGAACAACAATGGGCCGGGTTGGGCCAAAACGAAGCCCGAAAACCAAACTCCGAGATTTGGCCCAAAAGAGCCCGAAAATATTAACATATATAGATATATATAACTCCCTAAAATTTGAATTTTTATTTGTGTATTAAGTTCGGCTCAGCTGGAGGGAGCATTAACAAACTATTCCTTTACGATATCCAAACGATGCATCTCATTTTTCCATTTATTGGTGTGTCCCTTCTCTTTTTTATTTGCTTCGGGAGACAAACACGTTAGCCTAGCTTTTCAATTGTAGGTTATGAATCCCAAGGATCTAAAAGATAAATAACACCTAGAGGGGGGGTGAATAGGTGTAAAACGGTAAATTAAAAAATTCAAAATAATTTTAAAATAAATGCGAAAAATAAAATCAACACACCGAGATTTTTACGTGGAAAAATTTCAAACCGGAGTGAAAAATTCACAGGACCGATCACGCGAAAAATTCACTAAGAAACAATTGAGTATAAGGTGATATACCGAATTACCCAACCCAATTTACCGAATCTTCCAAGTAGATCGCCTTCGCCGGTACTCGAACGATCGAAATCCTTCAACCGATCACGCCGCAACTCCTTGCCGCATCAACACCTCGACTCCTCGATGCGTCCAGTCCTTCTTTAACTTCTTCAGCACTGCATATAACTTCACGAAATTCGCCAACTTATAAAATCCTTAACATCATTTACTTTTTAAAAATTAAGATAAAAAATTTTGTAATGCAATTAAAAGTTCATACTCGTGTTCAAACTCCATGTACATATATTTTATTTGATCAAATTTAATATTTTAACACATATAAATGCAATTTTAATGTGAGAGTTATAATAAAATAAACGAAAATTGGATTAAAAAAAAAAACTACTTTATTTTCCTATCATATATATTAACATCCTTTTAATTTCCAAGGAGTGAAAATGATCGAATTAATGCAGTCGAATTTTTTGAGAAATCATATTTGCATCCATATATTTTTTTAAAAAATTTTCCTTGGATGCGAATTTGGATATAAATATGTGTCGAATGCGTAATTTTGACATCCATATTCGCATCATATCGAATCTGGTGTCGAATTCGATTGGAGATAGATTCGATTGGAGTTTATCCTAATTAACCACTTTCACTCCTATGGGTTCTGCTGCTTTTTCTTCTTTTTCTGTTTTGGGCTACCGCAGAAACTCTAGCTCGTGAGCTTCTACAGTATGTTACGGACTTGAACAAATTACTTGTTAAGCCCGTATGGCGCTCGTCTTCCTTCTCGAAATGGCCAAGCCTATCTCTTTGTGTGCAAGCCCGAACCTACTCGTCCTACGACTAAGTACAAGAAAGAGTTTCGAGGAAAGCAGTATTCTATTATTTGGGAGCAAAAAGAGTACGTACAACTGAATTATTGTCAGGGAGTGAAAGCCACAAGTATATATAGACTGCACGCTGCCCAAAAGAGCAAATAGAAAAGCGTCAAGTGACACAAAGTTACAAGCCAAAACAGAATACAACGAGCTCCCAAGGAACCGTATTTATTACATCTCCTAAAACCCTAAACCTCCAATTGGTTGGGGGTTAAGAGGTAGAATAACCCCTTAACCCCCCTATTATTTCCAAACACTTTCAAAAATAGGTGGGATTAGCTAATCTCACCTCAAATGGGTTTTCCTGACTTAGCTAATTCCATCAAATCCTACCAAACACCAACCAAACACTATTTTTATTCATAGTAACTCACTATCTTTTTATCCCACCTACTCCAACCAAACACTATTTTTCACTATTCTGAACTAACTCCAACCCCCAACCAAACACAAAAATACTCTAACCCCACCTTAACCTTGAACTTAACACTATTCCTGAAATAAATAGTTTTTTGGGTAAATTGCACTGTTGCCCCCTGAATTTTTGGCGGAGTTTCACTTTACCCCTCAAACTCTTAAAACGGTCATTTACCCCCCTATACTTTAATATTGCATCTTGTTGCCCCTTCCGTCAATTAAAGTTAACGGAGCTAAACGGGAGTTAACGGGAGAGTTAGGTTTTGGCGGGAAATCTACCACCCAAACTGTCCCTTGTTCCAACCAACTCACTTTTATTCCTTAAAAACTCTTTTTTCTTCATTTCTATGCCCTCCAACTCTTCTTCTCATAGTTTTTGCATCCCAAAAACCGCCAAAACCTAACCCTTCCGCCAACTCCCGTTCAACTCCGTTAACTTTAACTGACGGAAGGGGCAACAAGATGCAATATTAAAGTATAGGGGGATAAATGACCGTTTTAAGAGTTTGGGGGGTAAAGTGAAACTCCGCCAAAAGTTCAGGAGGCAACAGTGCAATTTATCCATAGTTTTTTTCTAACCCCGAACCAAATGGTAGCTAAGAGGCACCTAACTTCTTGACTTCTTTGTCCAAAATCTCGATACTCCTTGAGACACTTCTAGAAGATTCTGGCAAAAACTCTAGCGACGATTTTTTTTGAAGTTTGCGTGATTGCAAAAATAAACACTAAAAAAAAATAAAATTAAAGTCCCTGACAGGCAAACTGCAATTTTTATCACAATTAATTTGTCCAAACAGCTAATTATAATAAAAATTTATTAAATATTAAAACCTAAACTCTACTTCCTTTTAAAGTTGATTAGAGTTACTTTTTTTTTAACAACTAGTTAAGATTACTTCCAAATAATAATGAGAGATTTAATTATTTAATATATTAGATTTTATAGGAATAAATTTATCACTAAACTTTGGAAGTAATGGCCAGATTCATTTACTTACATCAAAATAAACAATAAAATTAGAAAAACTAATTCTGCCAGCATCAAGTTATACCAAACAAATATAACAATAACTCGTTTCGTTTGGTCCAACCACCGGCTCAAAATATTTAACCCCAGTTATTATTACTAGTGTCTAAGTTTTTTATAAACCCAATGACAACCCCATTGGGGTCCTGTTAATGTGAGACTCGTCTCGCTAGCCCGTCATCCAGACCCTAGCTCAGACGAGACTCGCCACACATATCCAGCTGGTGAATCGGCTTTGATACCAAATGTAACGATCCAGCCCACTAGCAACAATAATTCGTTGGACCCAACCACCGGCCCAAAATGCTTAAGCCCAATTATTATTACTAGTGTCTAAGTCTCTTATAAACCCAATGACAATCCTATTCCCATCCGATGTGGGACTATTGGAGTGTCACAGTGATTGGATTTAACTTTCAAACTGTACGAATTATATCAAAACAAATAACAAAAAATAACCATGCTTCAAAAAAAACTCAAACATTATTGTACTTGAATAAATTACATTGGATCTAAAAATTCGTCAATTCAAACACCCCCTGGGTACCAAAAAAAGCGTCATTAAATAATAATTTTCTTGTAGTGTATGATATCTCATCTCTTTTTCTAGCTATCGATATTTGTTTCCACAAGTACGTGGCACATGGCGACGGATTTAATGAAAAACTAGGTACGGACCCGCGCGATGCGGCGGGAAGAAAATACAACAGTAAATTATTATAACTATTAATATTATTTTATTTTTATTATGCATTAATATTTTTAAATATGATTATTTTAAACAAAATGTATAAAATTAAAAGTTTGAAATAAAAATGTAAATTTAATTGAAAATTCAATTTAAAATTTGAATTCAAATTAATATTAGATACCATTCCGTAATGGCTGTAATCGAATGTTAAATGCCAGATTAGGAGAACAAAGAGTTAATGTTAAATGTCAGATTAGGAAAACAAACAGTTACTATTTTAGCAAAAACATCTCGTGGGTGTCAAGTCATATCTGAAGCTTATTTTGCCAACCTATCAAAGTTGGAGTACTTGAGTCTTGGGTCAAATTCTTTGATCATTGACATGGATCAAAATTGGCTTCCCCCATTTCAACTTTTGGATATTCATTTAACCCCGTTTAGTTGGCGGTTAAGGGGTGGAATAACCCCTTAACCCCCATTTTATCTTCAAACACCACCAAAAAGATGTGGGGTTAATAAATCCCACCTTAAAAAGTTATTCCGGTTTAGCTAACCCCACGTAATCCCACCTAAATTTTTCTATTCATAATAACCCACTATCCTTCTTATCCAACCTACTTCAACCAAACACTATTTTTCACTATCCTCGACTAACTCCAACTCCCAACCAAACACAAAAATACTTTAACCCCACCTTAACCCCAAACTTAACACTATCCCTGAAATAACTAGTTTTTTCTTAATCCCGAACCAAACGGAGGTTAGGCTCTTGTCGATTTTTGCAGCCTCAATTTCCAGCATGGCTTCGATGGCAGAGGCAAAATTAACTTTCCAAATCTGTCCAACATGGGTGTGAGACCCCAGATAGTCCTATATATGAGATATAATAGGGCTAAAACTCTTAACCCGGCTTAAGCATTTTGGATGGTGGCAAGGCCCAAGAGGTTAAGAAAGTTAAGCGTGCTAGGACGGGAGTAGTCCTAGGATGGGTGACTCCATGGGAAGTTGGGGCGTCACAGATGGTATCAGAGCCAATTACCAGCCGGAAGTGTGAGATGAGTCTCGGCTGAGCCAGGGCCTGGATGACGGACTAGCGAGACGAGTCTCACATCGCCTGGTACTTGTGAGTCTGAGCCTGACGAGGACGTCAGGGCTTAAAGGTGGGGAGATTGTGAGACCCCAGATAGTCCTATATATGAGATATAATAGGGCTAAAACTCTTAACCCGGCTTAAGCATTTTGGGTGGTGGCAAGGCCCAAGAGGTTAAGAAAGTTAAGCGTGCTAGGACGGGAGTAGTCGTATGATGGGAGACTCCATGGGGAATTGGGTCCTCACAATAGGGATCAAAGACAAAAATAAAAAATTAAATAACATTGTGACTCACATACAAAAAATAAAAATTTTAAATATAAATTAAAATTAAAATTTGACTTTTAAATCGAATTTCTTATTTTGATGGATTGCGGGCGGGCGCGGGAGCGTGCGCAAGCCAACGCGGAGCGGGTTTTTTTTTCACTTTATTCTTTTGGGACCCACAAAATTTAAAAAAAAAATTAAATATAAATAAATTTAAATTTTAAACTGAATCTCTTCTTAACAAAATTTAAAAGTTTTTTTCTTTTACTTTTTTCTTTTGGGACCCACAAAATAAATTTAATATTTTTTTAGCTGGATACTTAACAAATATGGTATTATCTAATTCGGTAAGTTATCAAAGTAGATATTTAACATTTAAAGGATGCTGACAAATTTAGTATATACTAATTACTATTTTTTTTTTCTAATATTGTAATACTCCTTAATTCAAATCGGTAACCTGTTAAACAGGTTACTTCATCTAAATTCCAACTATAACCCTTTACTAATTAAGGGATTAAATTTTAATATTTATGGTCTATTGAAGCATTCATCTTTTATTTTTTGTACATAGTCACAATATTATATAAAAAAGAACCCCCTCCGCGTTTGCTCGTACCTGCCACAATATATCAAACTAAGAGATATAAGAGATTCGAGTTAAAAGTTATATTTTAATTTTAATTAAAATTTTTATTTTTATTTTTTTGTATATGAGTCACAATATTATATAATTTTTTTATTTTTTTGTATGTGAGAGATAGAGAGAGAGAAAGAGAGAGGATGGGAGTTAGATATATAAATAAAAAAATTTGTATTTTTTTGTATGTGAGAGATAGAGAGAGAGAAAGAGAGAGAATGTGAGTTAGAAAAGGGGAAAAAAGTTATATTTTAATTTTAATTAAATTTTTTATTTTTATTTTTTGTATATAAGTCACAATATTATATAAATTTTTTATTTTTTTTATGAGAGAGAGAGAGAGCGAAAGAGAGAGGATGGAAGTTAGATATATAAATAATAAATTTTGTATTTTTTTGTATGTGAGAGATAGAGAGAGAGAGAGAAAGAGAGAGGTAATTAAAATTTTTATTTTTATTTTTTTTTATATAAGTCATAATATTATATAGATTTTTTATTTTTTTTGTATGTGAGAGAGAGAGAGAGAGAGAGAGAGAGAGAGGAGTTAAAGTTAGAAAATGAGAGGGAGAGAGAGAGAAGAAAAATCAAAGAAACCCGCCCGTCCGCGCCGATGGCTCGCGCGTTTCACGGAGAGACTTGCCGTACCCCTTTTAGATCCACAATTCAAAAAGAAATAGATGTTAGAAGATGATGCATGTAAAAGAAAAGCGAAAATAATTAAATAATACTTTTAAAATTATAAGATAGTAAATCCAAAGTATCTCAATTTTTTTTATTTTAATAATATAGAATTTAGTCCACGTACAATTTTGACCCATCAATGTTGAAAGGTCCAAACGTTAAATTAAATTCATGTATGATAGAGTAGGTGGGAGCGGTGTAGGGTGTAGCGTGGACCACCACTTAAACAACTTTTTTTTTTTTAATTTATTTTTTCCTGCTTTTTCTAGAAGCACTTTCTCGTAATTTAAAGCTTTCGCTTTCTAAGTAAGCTGGAGAACGAATTTGAATCATCCACACCATTAATTAAATGCGTGCTAAAAATTAAAATATTCCCTTCGAATCCATGTGACACCCTAATAGTCCCACATCGGATAGGAATGGATTTATCATTGGATTTATATAAGACTTGGACACTAGTAATAATAAGCGGCAAGATTTTTGGGTGGTTAGGCCAACGAGTTATTGTTGCTAGTGGGCTGGGTCGTTATATTTGGTATCAGAGCCGGTTCACCAGCTGGACATGTGTGGCAAATCTCGGCTGAGCCAGGATCTGGATGACAAGGCTAGCGAGATGAGTCTTACATCGCCCCGGTGTTCTTGATCGTGTGTGTGATTGACCGACGAGGACGTAAGGCCTTAACGGGGGGAATCTGTGACACCCCAATAGTCCCAAATCGGATAGAAATGGGTTTGTCATTGGGTTTATATAAGACTTGGACACTAGTAATAATAACTGGGTTTAAGCATTTTGGGCCGGTGGTTGGGCCCAACGAGTTATTGTTCTTTAGTGGGGTGATCGTTACAATCCATATCCAAACTCGAACCCGACCAAAAATTGAAACCCAAATCGAACTAAAAAATTTGAATCAAACAATTATTTCTTTTTTTAATATTTCGAAATATATATTATATTAAATCTAAATTTTTATGATACAAATTCAAATATAACATCAAAATTTTATCTATATATTATATATATTACAAAATAAATTAGGGTTCGGATCGGGTTCGGGTTCGGGTTCGGATCAGGTACAATCAAAATCCATATTCGTTAGGTTTTTATTTTTAATATCCATATCCATATCCATCGGATATATCCGTTTCATTCGAGCTCGGATTCGGATAAAATTTCGGGTATTCATATAACATCCCTACAATGAATGGCTATCAAAATTTTAGGTTTTCTTTTTTGATTAATTGCATTTAGGTCCCTACAAATATAGAAAATTATAAATATATCCTTACAAAGTTCAATTTTCATATATTGTCTCTGTAAAAATCTTGATTCGTTAGAATTCGATAAAAAAATTTAGTTAACCATAGAGTAAATAATTAACCGTAGTTAGTCAATGAGGTGAATTGACATTTTTATCCCTCTTAATTTAATTCAAGTTTGGGACTTTTAGAGGAAATATTTGTGATGGCAAAAAAACCATTTTACTTATAAAATAGACAATATTTTAACGATAATAAATCGGATGAACATATTTGAAAACGGTAAAATTAATTTATAAAAATATATTAAAATTTTTTATTTTTTCTTATAAAATAAGTAAGGATAATGTGGTCATTTTGTCCTCTTTATTAATGTTGTAAATACTTAAAAATATTTCTAAAAATTTGAGGAGGTAAAATATAGTTTTTTAAAAGTTCGGAGAAAAAGTAAACAAAACAAATATTTATTGAAGAATTTTCTGTATTTTAGTCGATATATAATTACCTAAAAATATAGTATAAAAATCTTAGTAAATTGCACTAAATGACAATTTACAATTTAATTATTTTTCATTTAGGCTAAAATTAAGATAGAAAACTTTCTAATAAATACATGTTTTTTCACTTTTTTCTCAACTTTCAAAAATTTAAGTTGATATACTTAGTCCCCTCAGTCAAGATTCTCTCATTGTTCTATCAATTTCTCATCATTTATATTAAAAATATCATTAAAAATGACAGAAATATTGTAACGATCCAGCCCACTAGCAATAATAACTCGTTGGGCCCAACCAACGGCCCAAAATGCTTAAGCACACAGACTCTCCCCGTTAAGGTCCTGACGTCCCAGCCCACTAGCAATAATAACCCGTTGGGCCTAACCAACGGCCCAAAATGCTTAAGCACACAGACTCCCCCCGTTAAGGTCCTGACGTCCTCGTCAGTCCAATCACACACACAGCCCAAGATCACCAGGCTATGTGAAACTCGTCTCGCTAGCCCGTCATCTAGACCCTGGCTCAGCCGAAACTCGCCACACATGTCCAGCTGGTGAACCGGCTCTGATACCAAATGTAACGACCCAGCCCACTAGCAATAATACCTCGTTGGGCCCAACCAACGGCCCAAAGTGCTTAAGCCCAGTTATTATTACTAGTGTCTAAATCTATTATAAACCCAATGGCAATCCCTTTCCCATCCGATGTGGGTCTATTGGGGTGTCACAAATATATTAAAAATTATTATTTTAAAATAAGTGAGGGCAATTTAGTAATTTCATCATCTTTATTAACGTCGCAAAGCTTTGAAAATATTTCTTAAATCTTGAAGGGTGAAAAAGAGGGGTCGAATTTAATTTTGGAAAACTCTACTTGTACAACCGGGTGGGGTTGTATATCCTACAACCCCACCATCTAACGGCCCGCTTAATTCATTGCACAGTAACAAAATATTCTCACCCCTCTTAAGTTTTCACCTACTACTCTCTCTCTCGGTTAACAGCCTCTACACAATCTCTCTCTCTCGCTCTCTCGCTCTCTCTCTCTCTCTCTGTTTCTCTCCTCTCTTTCCCTCTCTCTCTCTCGCTCTCTCTCGATCTCTCTCACTCCCTCGGTTTCGCTCCCCTCCCGCTCACCGCTCGCTCCTTCGCCGCTCTCGCTCCCTACTCCATCTCTCTCTCCCTCTCACCTTCTCTCTCTCTCTTGCTCTCTCGCTCTCTCTCTCTTTCTCTCTCTGTTTCTCGCACCCTTCTCTCACCCGAAGCCTTCTCGCACCCGAAGCTATATAGGTGTTCCTTTTAATATTACAAATTTGCATCGTGGAGTGGTATAACCGTTCCATATCGAATACAATGCGAAAGCCGTAGCCCTATATAGCAATGGCCATTCATTTGAGACAATATATGTTCCTTATAACATTACAAATTGTGTCGTGGAGTGGTATAACTGTTCCATATCGCACACCGCAAAAAACTGTAGCCCTATTAGCAATGGTCATTCATTTGAGTCAGCTATATAGGTGTTCCTTTTAATATTACAAATTTATCAGTGGAGTTGTAAAACTGTTTCCATATCGTGTTACAAATAAAGTCAGTAACCCTATATAGCAATGACCATTCATTTGAGGCAGCTATATAGGTGTTCCTTTTAACATTACACCGTATTCGTGAGTGGTATAATCACATATCGTGCCACACTGCAAAAGCCGTAGCCCTATATAGCAATGGCCATTCATTTGAGCGGCTATATAGGTGTCCTTTTAACATTACTGGTTGTCTTAGTAGAGTGGTATAAACTGTTCATTATCATCGATATATACCATGCAGTTATTGCTATCTCTTCAATGGTCGTTTGGCGGGAGATAGTGTTCCTTTTAACATTACAAATTTGTCGTGGAGTGGTATAACTGCTCCATATCAAAGCTACAAAAGCTTTGAAATTTATTTTAAAGTTTTAGAATATATTTGTTGTTAAAATTATAAAATTCAAATTACATATTTTGCATTTAACATTAGAACTTTGCACTTTTAAAATTTAAATACATTATGTTAATTTTAAAAATATAAAATTTCCATTACAAAATTCCCATTACAACTAGGGATTCGAGAAACCCTAACAACCACAATCCGACGGCGAAGAAGAGAGGTGACGGGTGGTGAAAGACAAGAGGGTTTTCACCTCGTCGCAGAAGAGGGCGAGGCGAATCCATCGGCGGCGGCGTGAGCAAGGGTGTTGGAGAGGCGGGGAGTCACGGAGGTCGAGTATGGCGTCGAAGAGGACCTCGCCGGAGGTGACCCGGCTCACGTCGGGGCCGAGGGCTAGGGATTTGAGGGACTCGAGCGCTCTCGGTGGCCAAAATAGGACCAAGGAGGAGAAGGGGCAATGGAAAGGAGATGAGAGAAGAGAGATGAAAAAGGAGGGAAAGGGTAGAAATAATGTAATAGGAGTGAGGATATCAATGCATTTTTGAGCTGTGGAATATCAGCCGCTGGATTAAAATGTGTAAGATGTACAACTCCTTTGAGTTGTACCTATAGCACTACTCTTTAATTTTTAGGGAAAATTTCCTGTGTGCCCCTCCAAAAGCATATATTTGCATAGATGTCCCTATAAAAATTAAAATATTCTAAATACCCCTCTAAATACAACAAACTTTCAAAACTACCATTCAAAGTAACTTCCGTTAAAATTTATACTAACGGCAAAGCAAATACCAATTTTAGCCTTTTCATAATTGCCCTTTTTAAATGTTCCAATTCTCACTAATAATTATAACTTTTGTGAATGCCCTTTGAATTTAAAATTCTTAATTAGGATTTAGCAACATGCATACTTATTGTGTGACACCCCAATAGTCCCATATCGGATGGGAATGGGTTGTCATTGGGCTTATAAGAGACTTAGACACTAGTAATAATAACTTGGCTTAAGCATTTTGGGCCGGTGGTTGGGCGACGAGTTATTTGTTGCTAATGGGTCAGTCGTTACATTTGGTATCGTAGCTTCGCACCATTTGGACATGTGTGGCGAGTCTCGGTGAGCAGTGTGCCTGACAACAAGAGACGAGTCTCACATCGCACGGTGTTCTTGGGTGTGTGTGTGTAATTGGGTGACGACGAGGACATCGGGGCCTTAACGGTTATATCCCAATAGTCCCACATCGGATGGGAATGGAGTTGTCATTGTGCTTATAAGAGACTTGGACACTAGTAATAATAACCGGGCTTAAGCATTTTGGGCCGGTGGTTGGGCCCAACGAGTTATTGTTGCTAGTAGGCTGGGTCGTTACATATTGTCTAAGATATTTAGTTTAAAAAATATTTTTAATATAATTATTTAAATCTACTTATGAAATCTGTGTAAGTCATTTCGTTAGATTCTCATATTGATTTCTATAAAATTTGTATAATCTAATTTAAAAAAATAATATTTTTGTCTTATTAAATCTTGTTAAATGCTCCTAAGTTTTTTTAGTTTTAATAAAGGGAGAGAGTGAAGAATAAATTGATTGAACAATTATAACGCTTTACCATCAATTATGTAGTATAAAATTACTCATCAAATTTAAAGTAGTAATAAAATAATTTAATATTATGTACAAGATTAGAAAGAAGCAACAATCAAAATTTGATACAACTATAAAAATAATGCAAGTTAAGAAAATCAATTGGAATATATAGCAACAAACTAGCATGTAAACAAGCTTTTATGAATTTAAAATTTTACATTCTAAAATAAATTGAAGTAAAAGAAACCTGAAAATCTAAGACTAATTTGAAAATATTGAACTAAAAGATTCTGTAATATTTAAATAATCTAAAACAATTAGCTTGAACAATTTGTAAATAAAAAATAAGTAAAATTTTGCATAATACAAATTTTGACTATTTAAACTAACATAAGTATATATATATATCCAGCCGAACTTATTCAATACATGTCATAAAAAGATATTAATAAAATTTAGTACAGTTAAATATTTAACTGATCTGAGTTAAATATTAGTATATTTATTCAAACTATTATTAAATTTTTATCTTTATATAAACAAAGAAGATTTAAAAAGTGAGTAATGATTTTGAAATTCCTTTTATTTTGAAAACCATTTATAATAGTCAAGGGCAAAATAGACATTTCAATCTTTAACTCATTTTTAATTTTAACCTAACTAAAGTAAAAGTAACAGAGGGAGGAGTGAGGACTCAACAGTTTGGGCATTTTTTAAAGAAAGTAGACATTTAGAGGGGTAGTTATGATATTATCAAATTTATAAGGGTATTTATGATATTTGTAAGTTTTACAGGGGCACGGATGAAGTTGACCCTAATTTTTATTTCAACACTTTTAAGGTAACGTTTGGTTCAGGTATAAGCAAGAATTAGCTATTACAGGAATAGGTATAAGTATGGGGATAAGAAAAATAGCGTTTGGATGAAAATTAGGTTGTTTTCGAGGATAAGAAAAATATTAGGTAGTTTTATATAGAAAATGAATGTGTTGGTGGGGATAACAGAGAACTACTATTTTTGGATAAAAAATTAACGCTTGGTTATAAAGGGGGGATAAGGCCCTAGTTCTATCCCTATCCCCTAACCAAACGATGCTTTTTAAGATATTAGAGGGAAAAAGAAAATTAGAAGTGCTTTTGAACCAAACATAGCCATAATTGCAAACTAAAATGTTCAAGAAAAATTAAGTTGAGAGCCTTTTCAAAATAGAATGTAATTGAGGGGGGTTCCCATGAAATTTACCTATTTCAAATTTAATAAAACTTTTTGGGTGGTCAAAAAAAGGCCTTTTGCAAATTGTACCTAATGTTTTGACCCACATGAGGAGACTTTTAATTTGATTATTAGCTTTTTTTTATTTTTTTATTTATTTTTAATTTAACATGGCATGTGCTTTGGTATCAAGAAACTTGATGCTCCATGAATTATAATTGTGAAATTTCAGATAATTCTATATATATATATATATATATATATATATATATATAATATGATAGGGCTAAAACTCTTAACCTAGTTTAAATATTTTAGGTGGTGGATAAGCCCAAGAGATTAAGTAAGTTAAGCGTGTTTGGACGGGAGTAGTCCTAAAATAAGTGACCCCATGAAAATTTGGGGCGTCACAGTTGGTATCAGAGTCAATTACCAACCGAAAGTGTGAGATGAGTCTCGACTGAGCCAAGATTATACAATAAGGAGAACGAGACTCTCATGCTGTTCACTGTTGTGGATAGAGCGCGGCTCACCAAAAGATCGATTTAGGCTAGTGAGACGAGTCTCACATCGCCTGATACTTATTAGTCCGAGCATGACGAAGATATTTATCATATATGTTGGGCTATATCCACATTGCGATTTTATCCTTGAACTCATTTAATTTTATATACTACAAAATACACTAAAATTATTAAATTTATTTGCATGAATTATTAATGGATTGGATAAAATCTCTAATTTAATAATATACAATCATTCGATTTTAAGAAAATAAAATTTAAGAAAACTTCAATTAAAAAGTTAAATTTAGCGGGCTATTTCAAAATGGGTTGAAATTGAGGAGTCTATTTCTGTATATTCAAAAAAAAGTTGTGAGGGGGTAATAGAGGATAAAATTAGTATTTTGAAGCTAATATAACAGATTGTTTTAAAGGATATTCATAAAATTAGAGCTACTTGGAAGGATATTGTGACGCCCCAACTTCCCAGGGGAATTAAGTCATTTCTAAGATCTTAGCACGCTTAACTGTGGCATAACTTGGGTGTTTGCAGCCTGCAATCACTTGCTTAGGGTTAAGAGTTTAGCCATATTATATGTTATATATAGGAATAACTGGGGTCTCAGATATTGAAGAAAAATTTTACTTTATTTAATTAAAAGATTCTAGGACTATTTCTGTCCTAACACGCTCAATTTCCTCAACCATTTGAGCTTAGCTACCACCCAAAATATTTTAAACTGGATTAAGAGTTTTAATCCTATTATATCTTATTTATAAGACTATCTGGGGTCTCACAGGAAATTTCTTATATACCCTTAAAAAGTTTTCAATTTTCTAATTTACTCCTCTTAGAAGGCTAATATTAAAAATACCCAACCTATTTCAAATATACCCCTAACGTTAAATTCTGTTAATGAACTGTTAGAAATAACTGTTATCTCTATGAAATTACTATTTTGCCCTTTCAAATATATCCTTCTACCATCACTGACTTTTCTTATTTGCCCTTAAATTAGAAGCACAAAAATTATTTTGATTTTCGGTCTTTTTAAATATTATACTCTTCTACCATCGCCAACATTTCTTATTTGCCCTTCTTAAGTTAAGGATAAAAGAAGCATTTTGATTTTTTTAACTCTAGTAAATATTTAACTCACGTTTAACCTACATTAACTTAACGAGTAATAACTATAGGAGTATTTTGAAATAACTGAGGAACAGATGAAAGATATATTGAAATGAAAAAAAAGAAAAAAAAAAAAGAAAGTAGGGGTTTCTAGAATGAGTTATCGGCAACATCAACATGCTGAAAGTCATGCCATTTGTGCCTCAACTGGAATTTGGTGGACTTTCTGCCCTACCTCCCCCTCAGTCTTACATAAAAGGTTGAAATTTTAAAAATATCAATTTAAATTATAAAAAATAAAAATTTATATAACTTATCTCAATTGTATGTTATTTTGAATCAAAATTTTACTCTTGCTATCAAACCTTTCAGTTTATTTGATTTGAGTCGGTTAACGATAATTTAATTTCAAATTTTAAATACGTCGTTTATCTTTATAAGTTTAGTTAGTATATTTCATAAACTTAAAATTAGATAATTTTATGTTTATGAAGGAAATATCCTACTATTTACTTATTAACTCATTTTTGTCCTTTAATTTGTAAAGATAAAATAAATATAGTTACCCAATCGCACCATATAATTTCCATACTGAACGTAGATGATGAAATAGTAACAGTACGGAGCAAATTACTACAAACCTAAATTTAAAAATAATATAATTTTTTTAAAATATATATAAAAATAAACTGCAAATTAAATATAAATATTTATGGAAAAACTTTTTATATTTTAACTGAAATTTTTTTATATTGGATATATACAAGTACAAAATGTTGTTGACTTTTGTATTCTTTTTTATAAAGTTGCCAACTTAGTTAGTGCTTATAGGGACCAATGACTATTTAATCATAACTTTTGCAATAAATTCACGTCACTATCACTTCACAGGCCGTATCTAACACAGTTTGTGTCACGCCCCGGGGTTATTTTGTAAGTAAAGCAAATTTTTTTTTTTAATTTGGTATCAGAGTCGGTTCACCAGCTTGATATGTGTGGCGAGTCTCGGCTGAGTCAGGGTCTGGATGACAAGGCTAGCAAGACGAGTCTCACATCGCCTGGTGTTTTTGGGCTGTGTGTGTGATTGGGTACATCGGGCCTTAGCGGAAAGTTTGTGACACGATAGTCACGTCGGATGGGAATGGATTTATCATTGGGTTTATATGAGACTTGGACCTTAGTAATAATAAGCCAAAACGTTTCGGTCGGTGGTTGAGTTATTATTCTTTAGTCGTTACGGTTTGTATCTAGCACGAGTTGATTAAGAAATGGTCGTTGGTATTTGACTTTTCAAGTTCGAAGACTAATTACTTCATTTTTCACCGACCAACTACTTTACGGTAACTCTAAAGGCACCATATTTATTCTCAATCGGCGAAGGCTATCCGGTGAGGGACCATTCGGTCTCCCTCACCTGACTTATCTAAAATAGATACATCTAAAATAAACATTTTTTATCTAAAATAGATATATCTAAAATGATCTTTTGCTACATTTAGTTTCCTAATAATTTATTTTATAGATAGTTCTATACATAAAATTTATATTTATAAAATTAATTTTATATCTGCTACGTGGGCGCCACATTAGCGCCAAGATATATATAGTGTGATTGTCAGAGTTAAGCTGAAGACGGTGAACTATTCATCGTGTTCAAATACATCTAAGATGGTTCTGTGCATTCCTTTAAATTACTACCTCCTTTATAAATTAGAATTAGTCGTAATAAAGAGAAAAACGGTGACAGTAAATAATTTTCCAAGTTTAGAGATAGTGAATGGTTCATATAAATATTATACTATTATATTTATTTTCAAAGAAAGATTAGTATAATTTTCATGATGGTACTTTTATTTCAGATTGATATTGTGCAAATATCACATTATATGATCAGATGTGTTTTGCCAGGATATTTTATATGGTGGAGTTCTAGAAATTCCGACACAAGTTGCCGATTAAATGGAGGCAATTTTAGAGACTATATATACATTTCCAAATATTGTACCTCCGCGGCCTGCAGAATATGGTGGACTATCGAAATCGGGCCATGTACCTCTACATAGTTCGTCGAGCCATCTTCACCGACAGAGGATCCACCTCATCATCTAGACATTATAATAATACCAGAGGATCTATAACGACGAGTAGGCGCTGACGATCGACATCGATATAAGCCCTCATTTTCAGCTCCTCCACGGCCAGATATAGTTATTACACTTGCTATAGTTGGGCTTGAGCTTAAACTGATGATCGGGATGCAAAACATTCAGCCAGCCGTTCAGAACGCTGCATGCTATCAAACATTTTAATTAGTTGGGTGCCATAACACCTTTCGGTGAGTATGGTGTTGATTATGATCGCGATCGTGGTCAAGGACATATGGGTAGACTAATCAAAGAAGAGGGGCCATGAAGAGGATGTGACATCATATATCATAAATTTTAAACCGTACGAAATATTTTATATTAGCGAACAAACTTACTCCAATTTTGGATATATTGTTGTGATGATATGGTATTGATATTCTATTGATATTGTTTGATTACGTTGATGTTGTGTTAGATTTGTTGTTTTAAATATAATCAAATGCTGCTATTGCTATTACTTATTAGATTTGTTGTGTTAAACTTGCTACATTTTTGAAAAATTGCATACTCAAAAGATAAGTTCCATACATTACCAAAAATAAAAGACTAAGATGAAAATTTATGCAGAACCCCTCAACTATATTACATTTTGATATCTCCCCCTTTCAAATTGGCTCCATCAATCAAACCTCTTGATTCTAAAATTGAATTATTTAGCTAAAGAAGTTTAAAATGTTGTTAGATTCATTAATAATTCAATCAAATTTAGCAAATAAAATTAAAATTTAGCTGAAGCCATCTTTTAAAAAAAAAATCTCCCACCTACCGCTCTGTTCACAGCGAATCGGGGCGGAATCTCCACCAATCCGGATCCATTTGCAACCCTACTTTGGATCCAATAACACACCCACTAATCAATCCCTTTCTTAAAAGCTATCATTTATTTTTAGGGATAATTAATTAGCAGTTTCCTTTTTTGAAGGAAAAACTTTAAAAACCCCCTATTTGGTTTCGCACTTTCTCACTTTGGTATTTTGTAGTTTAAAGTGTATTAATTTGTTCCCATGTAGTTTCGTTTTTTTCTTTTTATTATCAATTTTATTATTATTTTTTTTAAATCAGTGATAAAGTTAAAATTAAAGAACTAAAGTAAATATTCGACAAATCTATATGGATATCAAGTTTTTCGTATATAATTTAACAAAATATTAAGAAAAAACTATCGAAAAGATACAAACAAAACCGCAGGGCGAATTTATATATTTTAAACAATACAAAGTGAAAAAGTGCGAAACCACGTTTAAAGTTTTCCCTTTTTTTTATAAAAAAAGGGAAACTGCTAATAAATGATCCCTCCCCCTTAAACAGTGCTCTTCTGTTACTAATCCATTATAATTAATTCACTTTTACTCAGTAATAAAAAAATAATAATAATCAAAACCCATTAACTAAATTCCCTTTCTCTCTCTCGTCTCTGCCCACCCCAAAAACTCCCCCAAAAAAATAGAGAGGAGAGAGAAAGAAGAGAGAGAAAGTTACTGAGAGAGGTATCTTTACTTGGAATTGTGAAAATATTGTGTTATATATGGTAAAAAAGTATGATGAAAAAATATCGCAATGAATCAGATACGATATATTTTTTACAATCTCATCGAAAAATAAAAAAAAAAAATCTATATATTTTTATCCTAATTTTATTTTATGTAATAACGTTAAATATCTTGCTCAACGCCAAACTAAGCTGCAGCAGAAGAGAGAAAAGATGCTTTTTTTTTTTTTTCTCCTCCTCTTCCATAAATCCAGTGTAAAGATGAGAAATTTATTGTAAAGGTGACACATTTCTTTGGTGGTTCTCTCTCCTCTCTCTCTCTCTCTCTCTCTCTCTATCTATCTCCAAAAAGGAAGGAGAGGAGAAGCCCCCTACACAGCCATTAATTTATTTATTATTCTGAGAGCCACCTCTCCAAAAACCCAATTTTTTTATACATGTGTCCTGTGGAATAAGGTGGTCTCCTCTCTCCTGTTCCCACTTGTTCTTCCTCTGTGCCCAACAATCAGGTATGGGCTCTCTCTCTCTCTGTCTCTCTGTGTAAGTTCATTACTGTAATTAGATGGGTAGGTGTGTAATTTCCTATGTTTGGGATTTGGATTTTTTGTGTGATCCATGTTTGTTGCCTCTGATGTGTGGATTTGATGTTTTTTTTTTTTTGGGGTTTAAGTTTGGTGGGGTTTTTGGTTTTTTGTGGTTTGTAATTGCTGTTACCTCTTAATTTGGTGTAAAAATTGTTACTTTGGTGAGTTTTTTTCCCTGTTTTTTTTTTTCACCTTTTAGATCCTTGATGTCTTTGTGGGGCTATATTCTCAGAGGGAGTTTAATAATAAGGCTCTTCTTTAGAGAGAGAGAGAGAGAGAGAGGTGGATTTAGTTTTTTTCAATTTGGGTTTTTGCTGTTCATGTGAACTGAGTTTATGCAGGATTTTGAGCTGATTATTGGATTTAAATGTTAATTTTGTTTTGAACTCACTCATTTGGATCAACAAAACTCTTAAGTGTTTTTGTTTAAAAAATGAAGGGAAATCCTTTTCAATTTATTGGGTTTGTAGTAAACTTAATTAGTCATCTATAAATGATTCAGTGGATTCTATGGATTCTTTACACAGCATGTAGGTGAAGAAATGTAGGTTCTGTTCCAAATATGCCCAAGTCAGATATTCAGAAATTGGATCTTTCTCATGTATATTCAATCTTGTCTTTTTAATTTTATTTTTTTCAAAAAAAAATGTCTCTCTTTTGTGACATGAAATTCAATCCCATTATTCTTGGAACTTCCAAAATGTACTATTATTAGGGCCTATTCGGCGTCTGCTGTAGGGTGTACTGCTGTTGAATGAAGTCTTTGTCGAGGAGTCTTATTAAGAGAATCTAGAATAGAATCAAAAACTCTAACCTTAAATTCATATTTTTACTTTCTGCTATAGCAAAAGCTCTCGACTTTTCTGACCGAATGTTCTGACATCGGTAAGTAACTTCATCTGAAGTCAGAAGCAGAAGCAGGGCCAAACAGATAGGGGCCTTATATTGGTAACAAAATCACCTTGGTGCCCATTTTGGTGCTATTGCAACCCAACAGGATCTTTTCTAGTGATCTATCTTATTTGAATATTGGTTACATCCTTTAATTAAATGTTAAAGGATGTCGAACTTGACCCTTAATTTGTTAGTTTGTTTTATTTAAGATGCTACAGATGCCGTCCTTTAGATGTTAACCGGTGTTGTTCTTTACCTTGATGTCCTTTTGATGTGCATTGGGGTGCTTACCATTTCCAAACAAGCTTAATGTGAATAAGTTCAAACTCAAGGGCTGATGAAATATAACACATTACTGATTCTGGGACGTCTTTCCTGCGAATAGTCAAACTACTACTTAATCAATGTAGCCGACTTTGAAACTTCCACGCCTTCTAATTGGTTCCGAAATGCCACCATTGTTCAGTGATATGACTAGATTAGAGCTTGGAAGTGTGATGTAAATGTGCGCTAAAATATTAACAAAACATCTCAGCAATACCGTCGTGAAATTATTCATGAACAACTTAGATTAGCAAGTATTCTTTCATTCTTTCCTCTATATGTATACATGCATAACTACATTCCTATACACGAACATTTCTTCATATATTTCATATATATAAACACGTGTAGGTACACAAGATCATTCATCCCAGCCTCTTGTTTTCAGAGTCGCAAGTTAATATAGATGAGTTAGTGATGGAGCGATGACTCGTCTTCTCTTGTTCTTTTTTGGTCGCTTTCCTCTTGTATATTTATGCAGAGAGCGAGATAGTGCGAAACATATATATGCCTCCCTTGTCAAAAGTTTTCCTTGTCGTGCATTTTTCAGTTCAAATTTTCTCACGGTGGAAACTTTAGCTTGTTCGCTGCTCTTACCCTGTTTCCTAATGTATATATTTGCTTCATTATTGTATAGTAGTATTCAGTGGGAGCGAGAAAGGAATCATGTGGCGAAAGAAGCACGGATCTCACGGGAACCAGGAGCATGATATTGAGCAGCAAGAAGCAAAGGTATGTCAAAATTGATTTCACGAGATTCTTATTTACTTATTATAGCTCTCTTTACGTCGCTATTTTGTGACTAAACACAAAAGATTTTATAAGTTGGTTTCGAAAAGAAACCAAACTTGATACTAGTGCTTCTACTTTAAGCTTGATAAAGAAATTTTCGTATTGGTGGAATTACTATTTGGTCATGTAATTGTTATATCATATAAAGCATTGAATATAATTATCGAATTCTGAGTTCAAATCGCACTTCATTTTGCTCATTACCATGCTCGGTATATGCGTTTTTATATGGAATATGAAGTTATAATACAAGTTCACGCAAAAAATTTTAAATAGAGCTCTGACGACTTACGCCAGTAAATGTGTTGTACCATGATTACGCAATTTTGTTCAACTTCACCATGTTTAAGTCCTTTATTTTGGTTCTGGAATGTACTAGGAGTTTCAAATTATGATCGGAATTATCGCAGGTAACTAAAATATTAAAGATAGAGCAATGTAGGATTCTTTCTTGTAACGCCAAAAAGTTTAAGCATATAAATATTTATGTATGTGTCCCGCAGTATTTGTTTCTGATGATTGGTTGATTAAGCAGATCAAGGAACTGAGGGCGGCCATCGAACCGTTGTCGGGCCGTAGCTCGAAGTACTGCTCGGAAGCGTGCCTGCGGAGATATCTAGAAGCTCGGAATTGGAATGTCGATAAGTCGAGGAAAATGTTGGAGGAGAGTCTCAAGTGGAGATCGACTTTCAAGCCCGAAGAGATTCGTTGGGTAAGCCTCATTAGCTCTTTTTCCCCCCCCTTTTTTTTTGCTCTTTCGGCAATTGATCCAGTCTTTTTATAATTATTCGTTTAGCTATTAATCTATGCATTACGCAGAATTAAACTAGTTTAAGGAACATATCACACTTTTCGTTTTTTTAACTCCATTATATCTTTTCTGGCTCAGCCTGAGGTTGCCGTTGAAGGCGAAACCGGTAAAGTATACCGAGCTAACTTTCACGATCGACAAGGGAGGATCGTACTCGTGATGAGACCTGCCAAGCAGGTATATTTTTCTTCTTCTTCGTAACTCACTTCTTTGTGGATAAAAATGTATAGAACTTACCTGAACTATAAACCATTTTGAGTCGACTGTCCAAGCTTTCAGTTTGTTTGATTTGAGTCAGTCGGCTGCATTCTTACTTCAAAATTTAAGCTAATTGCTTGCTTTAGAAAATTGTACGAAGTATACTAACTACGCCTGCAAAGAAAAACAAAGCATTCAAATTTTGGAATTAAACTGTTGTCGACAGACTCAAATCGAACAAATTGAAAAAAGTTGGATAGTAAAATCAAAATCTTGAAAAGTTTGGTAGTCAACTAAAAAATCGTTCATAGTTCAGGTAAGTTCAATTTGTTTGATTTGAGTCAGCCAGCGGCACTTTGACCTCAAAATTTAAGTTGATTGCTTGCTTTAATAAATTTACAGTTGCGAGAATTGGACGAAGTATGCTAATTAAATATGTAAAGATAAACAAAGTATTCAAATTTGACGAACTCAAATCAAACAAATTTTTGAAATGTTGGGTAGTCGACTCAAATGGTCTATAGTTCAGGCAAGTTTTGTACGTTTCTATCTTTTTCGTGTTGTGCCTTGTTTGGATACTCCTAAAATATTATAAAATCTTCAGAACACGACGTCGCACGAGAACCAACTTCGGCATTTGGTTTATTTATTGGAGAACGCGGTCCTGAATCTGCCCGAGGGCCAGGAGCAGATAGTGTGGCTGATCGACTTCAAAGGGTGGTCGTTGACGAACTCGGTGCCGATAAACACCGAGAAACCACGAATATCCTCCAAAATCACTACCCCGAGAGGCTCGCCATCTCATTTCTTTACAATGCGCCGAGAGTTTTCGAGGCCTTTTGGAAGGTTTGGTCTCTTCTAATCTTCTGAACAATTAACAGAAAAAAAAAGAAAAAGGGGTTAAATGTATCGACACTCCCTAAACTTCTACTGGTTTTGAAATTGACCCCATAAACTTTTTTTTTTTTTTTGATTTACACCCCCTGTGCTTACTAACCGTTTGATTCGGCTCCGTCCGTCAGCAATTTTGAAAATTTTGTTAGAATCAAACGTCTACGAGAGATAACACCTCTCGTAGGCGTTTGTTTTGATTCCATTGTCGGGGGGTCAATTTCAAAACGGGTTAAAGTTTAGGAGTGTCTATACATTTTAACCCAAAAAAAGAAAGAGAAAGAAAGCAAATATCATGTGCTGAATCTCTTAATAGTCCCTGTATTTTCACTATATTGTGACTCAGTCCATTTACTTTTCGTTTTGTATGATTTAGTCTTTCAAGTTTCGCCGTTAGTATGACAAAATCTACGAGGACCGTTGAATCACGCGATGTCACCCAAAATGTTATTAAACTATGTGAAACGAGCAGAGAACGGTGTTTTTAGTATTTATATTCAACAGGAATCGATCCTTGCAAAGCAAATACGTGCGATCATTCTCTCAACTTTCTCTTTTCTCCGTGTTAGGTTGTGAAGTATTTTCTCGACCCGAAAACCTTCCAGAAGGTGAACTTCGTGTACTCGAACAACGAGGAGAGCAAGAAGCTCATGCACAAGCACTTCGACCCGGAGACGCTCCCCGTGGAGTTCGGGGGGGAGAACAAGACGGAGGAGTACGATCATGACGAGTTCTCGAAGATGATGACGAGCGACGACGCGAAGTTCGCGAGCTTCTGGGCGTCGGAGGAGACGAACGGCGTGCCCAATGACGTACGCATCGGGCACGCGGCGTCGAGGGAGGTCGAGGTTGCTTCGGAGCCCTCCTATGTTTCTGCACACGCAAGCTGAGCTTAAAAATAGTAAGCTATGTTTAGAAGGCGAAATAACGAAATCGGATTCGGCGAATTCAATTTTAAAAAGTATAGATCTTTTATATCTCTGCTTAAACAACAGTGGATATGTAGAGGAATGGTCCCTTTGCTCTTTGCTGGAGGAATAGTATGATGCAAAGAGGTTTTAATACAAGTACTAATGACTTTGTTAATGCGAAAGCATGTTTAACCTCATGATAAGTGATTTTGTGAATGTGAAACCGATCGTACTCGGCATCTCAGATTCGAAATCTAGTTGTTTTATATTTCTAGCTGAGTTTAGGGCTGTCAATGAGCTGAACACGAGTGAGCTAGAAGCGGCTCGTGCTCAACTCGTTTAATAAACGAGCCGAATATGAGCTGACTCGTTACAATATCGAGCTAAAAAATTCAACTCGTGTTTGACTTGTTTATTAATAAGCCGAACATGAGCTAGCTCATTTAAAAGCAAGTTACATTGTCGGTCCTGCTATTAGATGAAAAGTCGGAAGAAAATTAGAAAATTAGAGTCTTAATCAAAAATTAAAATTTACATTTCAAAAATTAAAATTTACAAAATGTAGGTCTCTTTGCATTTGGATTAGCATACAATCCAATGAGAGTGTGTGTGTGTAGAGAGAGAGAGAGAGAGAGAGAGAGAGAAGAGAGAGAGAGAGAGAGTAGGACTACTGTGTGTGTGTAAATATATATATATAGAGAGAGAGAGAGAGAGAGAGAGAGAGAGAGAGAGAGAGAGAGAGAGGCATACAATCCAATGAGCACAGTAGTTCTTGTGCTCTTAAGTTCATAATCATTAATTTTTGATGGACGGTTAGAATTAATATCTCATTTCTCTTTTCTTTTTTTTTTGAATTTCCTTTCAATTTATCTTCGCTCTTTCACTCTAACCATTCATCAAAATTGATGGATGATTGTGAACTTAGAAACACAATGACTGTGTGAGCTTCTAATAGTACAGTACCTCTACTCTCTCTCTCTCTCTCTCTCACTCTCTCTCTCTCTCTCTCTACATATAAGCTAACTCGAGCCAAACATGAGTGAATTAGCCGCTCGTTAAGATTTTGAGCTGAAAATTTTAGTTTGTATTCGCTCGCTTATTAAACGAGCGATCAATCTCGAACTCGTTTGAACCGAATACGACGCTCACAAACAATGAGCTAGATTGCCACCCTAAGAGAAATCTTTTTTTTTTATAGAAAAAGTAGTAAACTACAATTTGCCTCCATGCAATCAAGCCAATTTTTATTTTGTCACTATAGGGTTCAAAATAAACTAAATTTTGGAATATTTAAATGTAGTTTTTTTAATTATAGGGTTACAAAGTAAAGCTAAACCACTAATTGAAGTTTATCCAAAAAGATCAAGAAAAGAAGAAACTAGCTTTCTCAAAAAGAAAAAGAAAAAAGTGGATGTGAATTGACTAATTGCTTCTATTAGTTTTGGTTATGTGAAATTTTTTTTTTTTTTTTGTGTGTGTAGGGATGTCAATGGATACAAATATCAAAAAATCCGAACCCGAACCCGAATAGAGTGATTTATCTTATGCTAAATGAATATAGTTTCGAATATAAATATCAAAAATAAAAACACGACGGATTTTTTTACATTAAATTGGATTATGTGACTTAGGTCGTAATAATTTAGAAAGCTCAGTCGAAAATTATTATAAATTAAAATTTAAGGACCAAAATGTCTCGTGCCTTATTGTCTGAGAACCAAAAGTTTAACCTAACCTAACAAATATAAAATTGAGAAAATTCGTTTAATTGAAGAATAATATTCGGCAAGTAAATTGGGTTGTGGTATTTGATTGTAACAATTTAGGAAATTCAAGCCAAAAATTATAACAAATTAAACTTCTCGTGCCTTACTGTCTTTTTGCTAACAAAAAAAAAAAAAACACCACTAGTTTTGTGTTTTTTGAAAAAGTTGATTTTTTTTTTTTTTTAGTTTTGCATATTTAAGTCAAAATTTTTAAAAACTAATCAAAATACTCTTATGTCTTAAACACCCTATCTCTCCTTCCTCCGCCCTCTTCTTGCAGGCCGATGTTTTCATCGAAGGCATCAGTCTGGGGCGCTCATCCCATCTCCGTCGCCTCCACGCCACCTTCTCGCCTTGTCTACGTCATGATATTCCTCGAAACGAGAGGAAACAACAAACTTGACCCGCTCATCGTCGTTACACACCCCAATAATTTCATATCGGATTGAAATGAAGATATAATTGGGTATATAAGAAACTTAGACACTATTAATAATAACTAGGTTTAAGTATTTTGTACTGGTGTTTAGACCCAATGAGTTATTATTGCTAGTAGGCTGAATCGTTACATTTGGTATAAGAGTCGGTTCAGCTAAAATTTTAAAAAAAGTACTCTAATTTTAGGATAAAATTGCAAAAAGAATTACTATAATTAAAAAATAATATTAGGATAAAATTTAAGAAAAAGTATATTAGGATAAAATTTAAGAACAAGCACTCTAATTTTAGGATAAAATTGAAAGATATTAGGCTAAAATTTAAGAAAAAGTACTATAATTTTAGGATAAAATTGCAAAAAAAATTACCATAATTAAAAAAATAATATTAGGATAAAATTTAAGAAAAAGTACTATAATTTTAGGATAAAATTGCAACAAAAAAAAAAAACCATAATTAAAAAAATAATATTAGGATAAAATTTAAGAAAAAGTGCTATAATTTTATTATAAAATTGCAAAAAAAAAATACTATAATTAAAAAATAATATTATCAGGATAAAATTTAAGAACAAGCACTCTAATTTTAGGCTAAAATTTAAGAAAAAGTACTATAATTTTAGGATAAAATTGCAAAAAAAATTACCATAATTAAAAAAATAATATTAGGATAAATTTAAGAAAAAGTACTATAATTTTAGGATAAAATTGCAAAAAAAAAAAAAACCATAATTAAAAAAATAATATTAGGATAAAATTTAAGAAAATGTGCTATAATTTTAGGATAAAATTGCAAAAAAAAAAAAAATACTATAATTAAAAAATAATATTATCAGGATAAAATTTAAGAACAAGCACTCTAATTTTAGGATAAAATTGAAAGATATTAGGCTAAAATTTAAGAAAAAGTACTATAATTTTAGGATAAAATTGCAAAAAAAAAATTACCATAATTAAAAAAATAATATTAGGATAAAATTTAAGAAACAGTGCTATAATTTTAGGATAAAAAAAAAAATTACTATAATTAAAAAACTAATATTATTAGGATAAAATTTAAGAAAAAGTATAATCATTTTAGGAATACAAAAAATTAATTAAAATTATTTGCTTTAATTTTCGCGCCAGGAAGGGGTCGAACCTTCGACTTTCTGCTTAGGAAACAGACGCTCTATCCACTGAGCTACAGGCGCTTTTTGTTTCTTATACTGAATTAGAAATATATAATTTAAAAAATCCTTTTGTATAATAAAACACAAAAAAAAAAGAAAAAAACCTCTTTAAAAATATAAAGACACTTTGAAAAAAATAAAAAACCTATATTTTACCCCCTCAAAATTTATGGTTGATGCAAGTTAGTCCCCCTCCGTTAAGGCTCCGACGCTGCTTTATCCATTTCTTATATTTTGTTTCGAAAATACCCTGGAAATAACATAAATATATTAAAAAATTTATTTATTTTTCTAGAATAAGTAAGGGCAATTTGGTCATTTCGTACCTCTCAATTAATGCTGTTATTTCTTAGAATATTTTTAAAATTTTGATAGAGCAAAATATAAATTTTTGAAAGTCAGAGAGAGAAGGAAAAAAAAAAAAAAGGTGAGAAAGGGGTATTTACGAAAAGGTTTTATGTATTTTTTAATTGATTTTGTTGAATTGAGGAAAAGTCATATTTTGGCACTTATCCGAAAGGTTAATATTTTGGAAAATAATGAACGATCGTTTTTATCATAATAGAAAGTCTCGTGTCTATCAAAAAGTTTCAAGTCCAGACGCGTGGAGAGCTGTTAAATATAAATATTTCGAGCCCCAGAGATGTGGAGTAGTGCTGAATACGAGGCTCAACTCTGAAATTGGGTTAATTAAATATAAAATTTTGAAAAGTTTGTTGAAATACCATAATAGAGATTTGATCATAAATTTAGAATTTCATTAAATATTACTATTCGATTTTCAGTTCAGTTCAGTTCAGTTCAGTTAATAAGTGTTAAAAACCAAACCCAAATCGAAAACCGAACTTCAGCTAAACAGATCCAAACGAAAAACCATATAAATCGAATCAAATTGTGTCTTATTTGATTCGCTTCGATTTGGTTTTCGGTTTGGAACCAAACTATGAACACCCCATAAAAGATGAAGATTAATTTAACTCACAAGATGATGAACAGAAACAGCAAACTCAGTACTTGGAATCAATTCCTGAACAAATATTTTTATTTTCTCTTCTTTTTTTTTCTTTTTTTTTTGGTTCCTTCTTTTTTCATCCACTACTACAAAGATAATCAATGGGGGGAAAAGATACAGTTTACAGTGTAAAATCCACTCTCATCCAATTTACACTTTAACCCAAAATGACCCACCAATTGGATGAACAACAAATTACACAAGACAAAAGGAAAAAAATGGCAGTGTTGTTTTACAGAGATGAAGAAAATGAAGAACAAAGCAAGAATTTCGCTCCTCGGCCGACCTCTGCTTCGCGAAATGACACTCGCAATCAATCGTATCGTCGTTAGGAGAAATCGAAGAGAAAGAATGATGCGGCGAATCATTTACTTCGGTGTTTGTTTCGCGATCGAGAAGTAGGCAGCGACGACGCAGCCCGGTTAAATAATATAACCGAAAGAATCATCCATAATAGAAAGAATTTTGAGGGGGAAATTCCCTTTAGTTTTCAATCCTCGATGTCACTTAACCCCGCCGGGTCGGGGAAGATCTCTTTCGACTGCCTCCTTTGCGACAGCGAGTGCTCGCCTCCGTTGCTCCCCTGCGACACCATCGTGCCCGAACGCTTCAACCTGCGGTGGTCCTCCCTGGAGGAGCCTGCGGCCGCGGTGGCGGCCGCGACGTCTGAGGAACTACGCCGCCAGCTGCCCAAGAACGTAATGTTCCACGATCCGCGTGACGATGAGGCTGCACCCCCCCGCAGCCGCCCCGAGCTCGAGTTGTTGTTATCCTCCCTGACCACTTTCAAAGGGTTTTCTAGTGCTTTGAGTATGTATTTCACGGGGGGCCGTTTCGAGGGCTTAGGGTTTAGGCAAGACATTGCAACGATCGACACCGCCCAGACTTCCTCCAAGTGGTCCTCGTCGACGATGAGCGACGGATCAATAATTTTTGTTATTAGTTCCTTCTCGTTGATGCTGACGTACTGCAGAATCCGTCCGAGCCATTCGTTTGTAACGGCATCATCTGATTTTGATGCGCTGATGCCGAACTTGCCCGTTACTAGCTCGAGCAAGACTTTCCCGAAGCAGTAGACGTCGTATGCCCATGTCGGAGGAGGAGAGCCTGGAGATATATGAATCCAAAATAATCAATATTTCGGACGGTAGAATGAAAATGAAATGATAAACAGAAAAAAGTCGGAGCGCGTATGGCTTACCTGAAGTACTTTGCTCAGGCACCCTACACATCGACAGAAAAAAAATGCATAATTAGAAGCAAATTGGTAGTATTACCATCTAGAGTACACAAACAATGAAAATTGGGAGATAATTTTAAGGTAATAATTCCACGATTTTCTAAAACTAATGTTCGAGCATCAAACTAGTGATTTTCTAGAACAAAATTTTGCTTCATCCGTAAAGAACAATTTTTTTTCCAATTTCGCAAACCTAAATAAGCTAAACTTTTGCCCTAAATGAGCTAAGTTGAGCAAAAAAGCAGCGGCTCAGTTTAATGAACTTTTTGAACCATAGCATAGTAACGGCGATGTTCGGTTGTTATCTTATCAGAAGTATATATAATTTATAATCCTGAAAAATAGAATAATTAACTTTTACAGAACGGCGTTAGTAATGAAGAAGTACAAGTCATGGCAACAAAAAGCACTATTTCATTCACACAAAGTTAAAAAGGAAATTTTCATACTAAAACGATCACAGCAATAGCATGACACGACAAGTCAAACCGATAAAGAAATTTAGCTTGGCTACGCAAAAATAAGGCCGAAATGAAACTTACGGTGACAATCTCAACAGCTTGGTGATGACACTCTGTTGGCTTTCACCTTCTTGGGGGCATACCCCGCTCAAACTTCCGAGACGCACTTCAAATTTATCATCGAGAAGGATGCTGCTCGCTTGAACATCTCTGCATTCATATCAACTAAGCTATCAGCGTACAGCTGAATAACCAATTCAACAATTATGAATAATTAATTCATTAAAGAAGTTCATGTTTTGTTGTTTGTCGGGAAGAATATAACTGCGTTATTTATTTATTTTTCGTAAAGAAATACCCATGATCTAAGAACATCACATTGAAGACCACTTCTAAGTCTTTCCTTTCTCGTCCTCTCTTTTAGTAACTTTGAAAATCCCAGGGCATAAATAAGCCTAAATAACTCTGGTTAAAATTCCACCTTCAAGAAAAAAAAAATACAACTTATGAAATGTTTGAAAATTGAAAGATTTTTAACTTGCAATAAACAGATCTCCAAAAATCACGCAAGCAACACAACCTACTGCTTCGAGACAAATTTTCCTCCAAAAGAGTAATAATCATCACGAAGCTATCATCTTCAAAATGCTCCAAATGTTGCCACCTAAGAATTCTCCACATGTATTGTGATACAAATATTGAAACATCCTTGTAATTTACTCATCATCATGTTCCAAATTTGATTCTCCAATTTGCTCGCCTAATTTGGGCTTTCTTAGTCAACAACTGATGATATTTCAATAACACTGACCTACTCATGATGTGGAGGAAAGAAAAACTGTGTAGTAGATCTGGTGTTGCTGCTCTTCAGTTAGTATGTCTAACCTTCAGAAAATACTTTTGATCTTTAAGAACTAATGATTTGACAGCACTGGTACATTAATCGAAGCTCTTATTATTACGCATTCGCCTTGAAAATCATGATGAGTCCCTGCATAGCTTCAATTAGATTGAGATCTTCTTTATTGAACTTCGATTCTATTTGGAAAATCTCACAAGCATCGTCCCATCACTCTACTCTAGGACCATTTTGTCACATTTTCCTAGAATGTAACCAACCAATGCTTATAATATGAGTAGGATAAAATAAAGTTGATCAATGATCGAGCTTCGGTTGCGACGATATAGGTATATAGTATTCTAAAACATTAGGTGTTATTTTGAACTTAGCTAATATTTTGAACAAAAGTAAAAAAGGTCTATCATCAACAGATGAGATCGATAGCGTAGAGAAACAAGCGGTAGTCATTTCTACTTAAGCAGTTATTTCTCTGCAATTAAAGATAAAAGAAATGAAAAAAAAGTGAGGAAAAAGGGGGCAGAGAGAGAGAGAGAGAGAGAGAGAGGACTTTTCCTTGATTCAACAAATCTTTTTCTTGCGCATATCCTCGATCACTCATTTTCTATTAGACATCGGAACAACCACAGAATACTTTTCTAATTGGTGGACTCCTAACATCCACATAATCCCCTCAAGGCTTTGATCAACACAATCAACTCTAAACAGGACATCAAAAAGGTGAAGCAGGAATCATCTAAGATTTTTAAAGTTCTAAGAATATAGAAAATACCAACTTCAACCCCACTACTATTGTCTAAAAAGCAAATGAAACAATGATTGCACTCCTTCGGAAAACGAAGGGGCCCCCCAAAATATCATCTAGTGATTTCTGGGTTGCTAACCAACACATGTCGCTAACATGACCTAACCGAACCAAATAAATTAACAAAAGAAGCTACAAGCATAATATATTCGTGATAAAGAAGGTTCATAGCGAAGTAACATTTACCGGTTAGGGTGATGGGAAATATGGCCAATTGAAACCATTCAACACTTATCAGTTCGTGAAAAAAAAGGTTCATAGCGAAGTAACATTTACGGGTTAGGGTGATGGGGAAATACGGCAATTCAAACCAGTCAACATGATGTAGTTTATAGTCGGGATAAATTAGTGGTCCAAGAAATGATACACCAAGCATTAGTTAAACTTACGCAGGAATCAACGCCCGTTTATGTGACACGCCAATGTCTCTATCATTTCTTAATGTTTCAAGTCAAATATCAGAAACTGCTTTACAAATCTATCAAAACCATCGCATTCAGCTGATCGAAAGCTACAGTTACATCCCTGCTTTCTCACTTATTGTCGCATTACTATACGAAAAGAAGTAGTTGACCACAACAAAATTTATGTCCATTTAAAGCTAAGTTGATTGTGTAAGCTGTTAGAAAATCTAAGTTCATGATGGAACTTTGACACAGTTGCGATAAACATCTTAACTTAAAAGCAGCTATACAACCTCTAATCATCATCTAAACTTAGTTCGTTACAAGAAGTAATCAAAGTGAAACAAAGATTGCTAGATAAGAAGTTACCTATGAACCATCGGCGGATTACACTCGTGGTGCAGATAGCACAGAGCCTCAGCGACCCCGATCGCAATCTTCAACCTCTTTATCCAATCCAAAGACTGCATACCTCCTTCTTCGTCCTCCTCCTCGTCGCCGGATTTCCGATGCAACGCGTTCGATAAATCTCCATTCGGTACAAATCTATACACGAGGAACTTCTCGTTCTCGTCGTCTAAGCAATGCCCTAGAAACGGAACCAATCTCGGATGCAATCCTTTCGAAAACAAATCCAATTCCGCCATGTATGATTCTTTCCGCGCCGCTCGAACATCGATCCGCTTTACGACCACGCGATCTCCGTTTTCGAGAAAACCAGAGTACAGGTCGCCGGAGTGGCCGCGCTTGATGAGATTCGCACTGTCGAACTCTAACGTCGCCCGAACTAGCTGATCGTAAGTGAACTTATCCCCGACCGCAGCAAGGTTCACCGAGACCACACCAGGCCGCACGCCACTGCCGCCGCCGCCGCCTCCCGTGGGTTCGAGGCCGGAGGGGGCGACGGCCGCCTCCCCTCCGCCGCCCTCCCCCTGCCCTGTTTTCCGTGCTCCTAATTTTACGCAACAGCATGCGACTGCAACGGCCGAGATCACGAGCAACAACACCAAAACCCCTCCGGCGACTCCGATCAGTATATACTTCAGCTTCTTGTGGTGCTTCTTGCTAGAAGATGCGGGCTGCGGCGGCGGAGGTGGCGACGGCGGTGGTGCCGCAGGGGGGGCGGCGGGGGGGCTGGTAAAGGGAATCCCCCGATCGGCGTAGAACTTCTCGCAATCGGCGAGGCTCCGCTGGTCCGGCGCGCCGACGAAGCAATTCAACCGAAAGGAGACATTTTTACTGCCGCCACCGATCGGAGACGCGCCGTCGAAGTAATTACCGGAGATATCGACGGAATTGAACTGCGAGAAGAGGCGAGGGAACCCCGCGGGGATCGAGCCGTAGTAGAAATTGTGGGAGAGATTGAGCACGGCACCGGCATTGGCGAGGGTGAGGGCGAGGGTGAGGTTGGGGGGGAGGGAGCCGGTGAGGTTGTTGTCGGAGAGGTCGAGGAGGCGGAGAAGGGGGAGGGGGGGGGACCAGAGGGTGGGGGGGAGGGGTCCGGAGGGGTTGTGGGGGGCTAGGGTTAGGGTTTGGAGGAGGGAGAGGGCGGAGAGGGAGGGGGGAGGGGGCCGGAGACGGAGGAGGAGGAGAGGTCGAGGAGGGAGAGGGAGGGGCGAGGGTCGGGCCGATCCAGGCCGGGATCGGGCCGGGGAGGGCGAACCCGGTCGAGTTGAGGGCGGCGAGCCGGGAGAGGTTGCGCAGGCCGTCGACGGCGAACCGGGGGCTGAGGCGGCCGAGCCGGGTTCGGCGTAGGCCGGAGAGGTTCAGCGAGACGACCCGGCCGGACCGGTCGCAGCCGACCCCGGCCCAGGAGGAGCAGGGGTCGGCGTGGCGGGGCCAGTCGCGGGCGCGGAGCCCGAGGGAGCCGCGGAGCGAGCCCGGCGAAGTCGGCGCCGGAGCTCAGCCTCTGCCCAGAAGTCGGCGCCGGGACCAGGACGGCGCCGACTACCGCTGCCCCTGCTATCGCCAACAGCACCGATCGGACGGTGATCCGCGGGGCGCCGCGGAGCATCAGACGGTGCCGGCTGGCCATGGTCTCATCTTCGCCGCCGCATTGGTCGTCACCGGCAATGGCCGGTCACCGCTCGGAAGAGTTGGGGGAGAGAGTAATGCAATGGGAGGAGGGGGCACAGCTAAAGTAAGTAAGTAGAGAGCTTCTTCTCCTGCCACTTCTTTTTCCTTTTTTTTTTCTCTCTCTAATTTTAATTTTTCATTTTCTTATTTAAACTTTAAAAATTAAGGGGAAAATAAGAGAAAGAAAAAAAAAAAAAACAAATTTTTTTTAAAAAAAAGGGCAAAAAATGGGGGAGTTGTGGAGGAGTGGGGAGTGGGTGTTAATTAATTTTGAAGCCGGAGAAGAGGAAGGAGGAGGTGACCGGGAATAGCCGGTGAAGGGGGGGTGTTTGTAGAAGTGGGGGGTGGTGGTGGCAATTAATGATGTAATAAATAAATTATTATAAGCATGTTACCGAACCCGCCTAGGGATCCGTTAACCCTATTATAACCCTATTACCCACCCCCTCTCTGTTGAATGCACTGTCATTTTTTATTCTTCTGGTGCTAATTATTAATTTCAAAAATTCGAGTCGCTAAAAATACGTAATTAATTTATTTAACTTAAAACGTACAGATACAGTATCTACGAATCTCGATTATGACTCGGCCCTTTCAATCTTACATTATCTCAAAAATAATTCGATCTAACTCGGTCTCACGTTATTTCGAATGTGACTAGACATACTTGGCCTCCCACCACACAACAAGATGCCAATTTAAGCAAATAAATTTTACTTTGGGGGCAATTATTTGCATGCTCGAAAAAATTCTCGACTCTCTTATTTACTACTTTTAAAAGACTAATGTTAAAAATACTCTTTTACGTTTCAAGTTATTTCGAATATATCTTTAGAATTAAATTTATTAGTGAACGGCTAGTAATAGTCGTTATCTCTATAAAATTACTATTTTATCCTTTCAAATGTACTCTTTTATTATCACTAATTTTTCTTATTTGCTCTTAAGTTAAGAGCAAAAAAAATATTTTAATTTTTTTAAATTCAAGTAGACACTTAACTCATATTTAATCTTTAACGGATAGTAATCATGTGGAGTATTTTTGAATAATGCAGGAATATATAAAAAGTATATTGAACACAAAAGATAAGGATAATTAGATATTTTCAAAATTTTGATGAATATACAGACAATTATTCATTTTACTTTTATCTTTATTTTAAAATTATATTTACAAATTCAATGGAAAATTCTATGCCCGTATATTAAGTTCCTTTACTAATAAAAAGCACATAATATTTTAAAAAATTTTGCTTATTTATTTCTGACTTTTATTTTAAATTACCGAATGTATATAAATATAATTTTTTAAACTAGAATAACTAAATAATTATTTTATTGCTATAACTCTTTACCACATGAATATCCATATAATTATAAGTGCTATAATTTTATATACAATTTCTAACTAAAAAAAAGGTATTTGTAGCTATGCCTAACCAAATCTCTCCTTATTATAAATATAAGAATAGTATCATTTGAATCTCTTATTATTGCCTCAATAGTAATTTGTTTTGTTTTTTCCTTTAACCTTTTTGGGATTTTGCACATAACCTCCCTGGCAAAAGTATTCTTATACATATTAGTCCTAAACATGAAGCGCGGACTCCTGTTGAATTATGTAAAGACATGTTCCGAATCGATATCATAGTAAAAGCGTCGAAGATTTGAAGTTTATGAATGTTGGGTATCGAAACTTAAAGTTTGAGTATCGGTATTATTGAGTATCTCTGTTGTTCCGCCTCAGCAATTCCTCAAAACCCAAAGGCTGAAAAACTATTTTTGTACTGTATACAGGTAAGCAAAGTGAGTACCGGAACAAAGTACGGATACGCGAATTGAATTCGGGTACTGATTCTCTATTTTTGTATTGTGTACCAGTACTGTGACGCCCCAACTTCCCAGGAGGTCACCCATCCTAGGACTACTCCCGTCCTAGCACACTTAACTCTCTTAACCTCTTGGGTCTTTCCACAACCCAAAATGCTTAAGCCGGGTTAAGAGTTTAGCCCTATTATATCTCATATATAGGACTATTTGGGATCTCACAATCTCCCCTCCTTTAAGCCCTGACGTCCTCGTCAGGCTCAGACTCACAAGTACCAGGCGATGTGAGACTCGTCCTCGCTAGCCCGTCATCCGCACTCGGCTCACCCGAGACTCATCTCACACTTCCTACCGGTAACCTGCTCGATACCATCCGTGACTCCCCAACTTCCGGGGGTCACCCATCCTAGGACTACTCCCGTCCTAGCACGCTTAACTCTCTTAACCTCTTAGGCCTTGCCACAACCCAAAATGCTTGAGCCGAGTTAAAAGTTTAGCCCTATTATATCTCATATATAGGACTATTTGGGGTCTCACAAGTACGCTACTTTGAGTACCAGTATACAGTTCTGCAACTGGTTGGATATGCAGAATTTGACTTCAATTGGATATAATCTTGTTCCAAAAGTTTATGAACGCACTTTAAAGAGAATTTTTAAGAGGAGATCGACCGCGAAATGTGAATCGGAGACTTGGATGGACGGCAGAGATCGTTTACTACTCGATTTGAGGTTTTACGGTTATATTAACTCTTGTAATTAATCTTTTTAATTGTGAGCTTCATTAATTATAGACATCATAATTAAGAGAAAATTGTGGAGGGCTCCTTGGAAAGAGTTTCTTATAATCCAATCTACTCATCATACTTTTGTGCCGTGGATTAATCGAAAAACACATTAAGGTGGTTTTGCCCTTAGACATAAATCGACTCATCGTTGACTGAACCACGTAAATCTTGTGTTCTCTTGTTTCTTTTATTATATTATTATTCTCATACTTATTTTTTACAATTGTTCGCGTCTTTTTTGTCTATGAAAGATTTTGTTTTCGCTACGCTCGTTTACTATGTAAGTTTGAGGTGTGCTCGATAACCCCACAACTGGTCCTCCTTCACCTCCAACCATCAATTTATCCACCATATATACTAGTACAGTTGCTTCACCTACATATAAAAGTAATAGAAATGGATTTTGACTATTATTAATTAATGTTTGATCCACTATATATTTATTAGTAATTTTTGTTATTCTCTTTGTTATAACATTTTTATAGTATAGATTCTGTTATCATTTATTTCTGAAAGAAAAACAGCATTGTACTTGTATTATAACAAGTAATTACTCTTGGTTTAAAAGGATCAGTATTTTGTTCTGTAGCAGGAGGTCGAATTGAGCCAAGTCATGTTCGAAATGGCATAAGGCTGATTGCACCTAGGAGTGGCAATTCAGCTCGCTGTTCGCTAGCCAGCTCGTGTTCGGCTCGAAATGAGCTCAAGATCGGCTCCCTTGTTTAGTAAACGAACCGAACACGAGCTGAAGCCAACTCATTCGTATTTGGCTCGATAGCAGCTCGAATACATATCATTTATATTTATATAATTTTATTTAATTTATATTTTTATATATAAATAAATAATTATATATAATATATATTTTTATTATTTAATTTTTAGCAAAATAAAATATAAATGCGAGCTTAATTATAAATAGATTCATTATAAAGTTTCAACTATTAGTTCAAAGTCTAATTGATAAGTTTTTATAAATTTATTTTTTATATATATTTAATCTAATTATTTTTAATTTATTTGGTTAAAGTGCGTGAGCCTCACTCGTACTCGTTAATAAACGAACACGAAATGAAATTTTCATTCGATACTTTAACGAGACAGTTCGTATTCGGCTCGTTTTATAAACAAGCCGAACACGAGCCAACCACAGCTCGCTCGTGTTCGGCTCGTTTACACCCCTAACTACAGGATACTAACTTGATATACTTTAAATCACAGGGTACTAAAGTAAGAAAAAATGATACCACATGGGGCGTATTTGAAGTTTTTTCTAAAAAATATGTTGATGTTGCTGCAGCTGAGTATATATAGCATTATATATGTTTTTCAAAATATGGTATATAGAGCTCAAATTTTTGATTTAATTTTACCCTGTAAAATAATTTTTTAAATACTAAATTAAAGATATTAGTTCGCAGCTAAAAACAAAGGTAAAAATAAAATAAAACAAATTACAGTAAAACCCAAATATTTTATTTTCGAAGCACAAATTACCTCTTTTTTGTTGGATTCATTTTTGTTGTTTCTGTAATGGCATGCACAAATATAAATTATTATTATTATTATTTTACAAACTACGCTGAGATAATTTATAACAATTAAATGTTTTAAAAATTAAATTTAAAATTTTTTTAGATTGTTTATTTAGCATTCAAAATAATTTGAAAATAAATATTTTGAATGTGAATTTAAAATCATAATATTGTAATAAATTATTTGAAAGTTTAAATGTTCTAAATTATATTTAAGCTGATCTTTAGTTTTTTTTTTTGTTTTTTTTTCTTTGTTAGGATTGTTTTGAATTATAGAGATCAGTGGCATTTTCGTAGTTTTTGGTAAGAACGGAGGGTTAGAATTAAGCCACGGTCAACGTTCCACGGTCAAAGAGATTTAGTATTAGAGAGGACAAACGAGCGGGGAAAAAGAAAAAAAAAAAAAAGTTGGTGACCTGGCCCGATTTGACGCTACCCAATCACCATCCGCCACGTTGATGCAAGTACGTTATCTCCTGCACCGAGTGCATGCGTACATTCCATGCGCCGCACCCTCATAATTAATCATCAATTTTTTCGAATTTAAACCAAACATATATGTAAAATCTCATAAATAAAAAAAATGAAATATTTTGATTTATATGCACTATTAATCAGTTATAATCAGAATAATAATGTTCAAAAAATCTATGTAAAAATATACATATTTTAATAATTTAGTATACAATTATACCTAGTAATTTAATACATCAAATCAAAATATAATACGATAAACATCTTTTAAAAATATCGAGAAAATCTATGTGTAAAAACTTAAGTGTATCTTAAGAACCCATTATACAACTAAGCATCAAGTAATTCCAAAAATCAATGCTCAATAGTTATAATTTTTAACACATATATAACATACTTAATGAATTAGATTTTTATTTTAAGAATAATTGCCTATATACCTCTCATACGTTTGAAAATATCTGATTTATCAATAATTTTTTTTTTCTAAAACACCCGTCATATGTTCCACCGTTATTGTAAAATACTCCCGCAGTTATCTCCTGTTAAGTTAACTTGGATTAAATGTGAGTTAAATATTTACCACAGTTAAAAAAAATTTAAAATGTCAATTTTGCCCTTAACTTAAGGGCAAATAAAAAATTTTGGTGACAATAGAGGGATATATTGAAAAAGACCAAAAGTCAAAATACTTTTCGTGCACGACTTTAAGGGCAAATAAGAAACACTAACGGTGGTGGGATATATTTGAAAAGGCAAAATAGTAATTTTACGAAATAACCTAGTTAATTAATGATTTTAACTTTATGGGTATATTAGAAATAGGTTGGAATATAGAAAAGGTATTTTCAATATTAGTCTTCTAAGAGGAGTAAATTAAAAAGTCGGAAACTTTTCAGGGGTATATAAGTAATTGCCTCTTGATTTTAAATAAAGCCTCTATTATTGGGTTTCATAGAGTGTGGTGTGGGAGATGTGTTTATACACCTGGTGCAAAGAATAATTTGGTATTGAGGCGCCGTTTTAGTTGATATATAAATACATATATTATTATGTACATAAATGTAAAATAGTAGCTTTTTATTGAATATATATATATATATATATATATATATATATATATATATATATATATATATATATATCCTTTAATAATAAACAAAAAAATTGTTAGTTATGCTAAGATACTTTTTACAGATACTTTTGAAACAAAATTTTCCGACAAGTTATCTAATTGCTTAAATTTTCAGAATAATCGGTTAATTTATAGTGTGCGCTACGTGTACGTAATAACAACTTATAGTTTGTAGCGTACCTGAGCATAATTTGAAAAAAAAAAAAGAATACACATGTTGAACTTGTTACTTTGATTCAATTAGGTAGTAGTAGAAGTAGTAGTAGTAGTTATATACTATAGTAGGGTATTTCAAAAGCATTGAATCCAAATGAGTACAAGGTACATCTAGTATAAAAAATACAACAAATCATCAGTTGCAAGTACACTAATGAGGTCACTACCACCAACACATGTGGTTGTTTTTAGTTCTAAGTTAATTAAGCAGCAGCATCTCTCTCTCTCTCTCTCTCTCTCTCTCTCTCTCTCTCTCTCTCTCTCTTTATATATATATATATATATATATATATTGTTAGTTATGCTAAGATACTTTTTACAGATACTTTTGAAACAAAATTTTCCGACAAGTTATCTAATTGCTTAAATTTTCAGAATAATCGGTTAATTTATAGTGTGCGCTACGTGTACGTAATAACAACTTATAGTTTGTAGCGTACCTGAGCATAATTTGAAAAAAGATGATATGACATTAAAATTTTAGATCAAAGTTATTGATCTTGTTTTATATGGTATAAAGAATTTTCTATCAAAATTTCATGTGATTTGAATATTTCAACACCGTTAAACTTGCAGTCACCAGGTTAAAATTAGTGATTTTGAGCCTCTTCGATCACTAGGCATGTGGTTGTTTTTAGTTCTAAGTTAATTAAGCAGCACTACAGCAGCATCTCTCTCTCTCTCTCTCTCTCTCTCTCTCTCTTATATATATATATATATATATATATATATATATATATATATATATATATAGAACTAGGCTACTATGCTATTAATAGCACCAAGTGATTCGTGCTACCAAATTTTTGGCCGTTGGATTGAGAAATGTACGGTTAGAATGATGTGAGCCTTCTAGAGTTAAGTGGGTGGTTGGCTGAATAGTATGATCTAACGGGTGAAAATCATCAAAGGGGTGAATCTAATCGTGGAAAACTTGGTAGCACCGAGACCTCCGTGCTATTGATAGATATATATGGACTCTATATATATATATATATATATATATATATATATAGAGTCCTATTATACTATTATGAGTACGATCTCTCTCGTACTCATAAGTTGTTTTCAATGATAGAGCTTCCGAATCGACGATCCACACCGTTAAACGTTATCTAGAGCATTTAAAACTTCTAGAAATAAAATTTTATAATTTTTCGATATCATTTACCCTACGATCAAAAGCTCACAAAATTGACAATTTTTAATGACCTAGGTATGGAATACTTTCTAATTCAACGGTGTAAAAGAATCGGAATTTGTTGAATTTTTGATAGAAAATTATATTCACTACATAGATAAAGATCAATAACTCGATCTTGAATTGAAGGATCCGTATCATCCCTTTTTAGGATGTCGTTCGATTTTGACCGTTCATTTTATACCCGCTTGATGGACCTTATAATGATTTCGAAAAATTACGAAATTTATTTTCTAGAAGTTTCAAATACTCTAGATCATGTTTAACGGTGTGGATCACCGATTCGAAAATCCCAACATCGAAAACAATTTATGAGTAGTAGGGCTCTATACTCATAATATATACTACTATATATATATATATATATATATATATATATATATATATATATATATATATATATATATATATATATATATATAATTGAACTCCGATGTTTTTAAAAGTACTAAGTTATTTATGCTTGTAAATTTTTAGCCATTGAATTAAGAGATGTGCGATTAGGATGATGTGGGCCCGCTAGGGTTGGTGGGTGGTTGGTTGAATAGTATAATCTAATGGTTGGAAATGCTTAAAGGCTAGATCTAACGGTAAAAAATTTACAAGTGCCAAGTGCTTGGTACTTTTACAAGCATCATAGTGGGACTCTATATATATAGAGTCCGGATACTATACTCTTATGAGTATAGAGCCTTTTGTACTCATAAGTTTTTTGCCATTAGATCTACCCTTTAATCAATTTCACCCGTTAGATTATACTATTCAACTAATCACCCACTCAACCCTAGGGGCCCACTATCAACCTATATAACCATAACTGGACTCTATACTCATATAAATATAATAGTAAAGATATATATATATATATATATATATATATATATATATATATATATATATATATATATATATATATATATATATATATATATATATATATATAACTTATGCGCGATAGATAGCCTACTACACACTTTATTTATTTCATTTTAAAAATAAATCTAGCTGGAAATATAAATCAACTGGGATTCTCTCTCTCTCTCTCTCTCTCTCTCTCTCTCTAGTGTGTGTGTGTGTATTTGAGAGATATGTAGCATACTACCCGCTTTATTTATTTCATTTTAAAAATAAACATAGCTGAAAATGTATAAAAATCAACTGGAATTTAAACTTGGGATCTCTCTCATATATAATTGAGCCAAAATCCTTAACACTTTTACGTCGATCGACACCTTTAAGTATTCTCATCAACTTTCTAAGATCAAGTGGTCCTAAATACACCTTATACATATCGTTGAAATTTATTTATTTTAAGCCCACTTGAACAACAGATAAATAATGTTGAAAAATCACGAAATTTTATTTCTATAAAGTTAATGAGAAGTAAAACGTATTTAACAATGTCAATCGTTGATTCAAATGCTCTGTCACCAGATATAACGTAGAATTACTAAGAAATTGGTACTTCTAAATGTATTCTAGCTCATCTCTCTCTCTCTCTTTCTTTATAAATGTAATTAAGCAAAAATATTTTGAGAATGATTAAATCCTTACTACTTTTACATCATTTTAATTTATAATGATATCTTCGAATCGACAAGCGATACTTTTAAATATTCCCATGAACTTTCTAAGATCAAGTGGTCTTAAACGCACTTTATATATACCATTGAAATTAATTTGCTTGTTTTAAATAATGTTGATGAAGAATCATAAATTTTATTTTTAGGAAATTGATGAGACTTAAAATGTGTTTAGTAGTGTTAATCGTTGATTCAAATATCCCAACATGAGATACAATGGAAGTACAAAGGGATTTTCTCTCTCTCTCTATAATTATAATTAAGCTAAAATACTTTTAAAAGGAGTATTTACTTACTCTACTTTTATGTCATTTTATTTTATAAGGGCATCTTCAAATTAATGGATGGTTGACTTTAGATCTTCTCGTGAACTTTCTAAGATTAAGTGGTCTTAAATGCACCTTTTGGGACAACTTGAATAATAAATATAAAGTTCATGAGAGGTAAAATATATTTAACAGTGTCAATCATCGATTGAGACCCATCATCAGACACAACGTGAAAGTACCAAAGGATTGGTACTTATCTTTTTGTACTCATAAGTTTCTGGCTGTTAGATCTACTTCTTTGATCATTTCCACCCATTTGATCATACCATTCAACTAATCATCTACTCAACCCTAAGGAACCACTATCATCCTAACCGCACATCTCTGTATCTAATGGTTGAAAACTTATAAGTACAAAAGGTTCTATACTCATAAGAGTATACTAGCCCTAGCCTATATATAGAGTCCGACTACTATACTCTTATGAGTATAGGTCCTTTTGTACTCATAAGTTTTCAACTGTTAAATTTACTCATTTGATTATTTCCACCCGTTAGATCATATCATTCAATCAACCACCCACTCAACCCTAAGGGACCACTATTAATCTAACCGGGGATCACTATCATCCTAACCACACATCTCTTTATCTAACGGTTGAAAACTTATGAGTACAAAAGGTTCTATACTCATAAAAGTATATATAGTAGCCCTAGCCTATATATAGAGTCTGACTACTATACTCTTATGAGTATCGGTCCTTTTGTACTCATAAGTTTTCAGCTGTTAGATCTACTCCTGTGATCATTTCCTCTCGTTAGATCATACCATTCAACCAACCACCCACTCAATTTTAGAGGACCACTATTAACCTAACCGGGAACCAGTATCATCGATCCTTATTGGTTCGCTAAGTTTAATCTCATTAAATAGCTAGTTGTTATATATTTGTTTATTCCATTATTTTAAACAGTCCTGTTAATTATTATAATCACAATGACAGTATCATTCTCTTCATCATTTGAACTTCAACTGCTCTCTCCACCTTTCTAGACATTGACAGGTGTGCATCACAACTCATACTTAGTTAAAAAAACAAAAAAAAAAAAAAAAAAAAAGGGATAGATTAATTAATGTTGACATAACACTAATGAAGGGATTAATTAACATTCCTGTGCTTACAAGCAATACCTTACAAAAAAAAAAAATTTAAAAAATTAAAAATGCATGTATTGGAGATATTCTAGTTATTTTAAATTTTTTTTCTTGATTCATTTACACTCTTCAAACTTCCTTTTATTTTGTTTGAGATATTAATTCTAGTTATTTAAGTAAAATTTATTAACTGTTAGCAATTAATTAATCTAGTTTAATTTGCTATAAAATGACTAAAATTATTAAAGGGTTTGATAAATTTCTAATTTTTTTTGTTAAAATTATACTTAATTCCTAAAAAGGAAAATTTTAGGGAGGATGCCAATCAAATAATAATAATAATTAATATTATTATTTAGGAGATATTAATGACCGGATTTATTTTTTAATTCCGTGCATGATTTGTGAATATTTATTTATCAATGAATTATGGCCATCTAAGTACCAGTGTAAAATGTTTGTAAAATTACACGTACGTAGTCACGTATAACATGAATAAACCTAGAATATTTTTAGAAGTAAACAGAGCCTTGTACTATCTCTCGCTGTTTTCGATAATAGGACATCCGAATTGATAATCGCCTCTGTTAAATATGATTTAAGCTATTTAAACCTTTTGAAAATCAAATTTCACAATTTACGATATCATTTGCCTACTAGATCGTTGGCACTAATCATTAATCTCAAAAACTCGTATTGTTAAAAATACGCAACAAATTCACTTAAAGCATGCAGATACAGTGTCCACGGGTCTCGATTGTGATTCGGTCCAACCAGTCTCACGCCACTTCGAATATGACTCGGCCCACCCAGCCTCATGTCATTTCGAACATGACTCGACCCAATATGGCATCCCGTCATGGCATGATGCCTATTTAAGCGGAATCGAACCCTTGACCTTTGACTTTGATACTACTTGTCGGATCGTTGGTGTTAATTATTAATCTCAAAAGCTCGTTAGAAATATGCAACCAATTCACTTAAAGCGTACAGATATAGCGTCCACGAGTTTCGATTGTGACTCGGCCCAACCAGCCTCACGCCACTTCGAATATGACTTAATCTACCTAACCTCACGCCATTTCGAACATAACTCAGCCCAACATGGTCTCCCGCCATAAGACAGAATGCTAGCCCATCTAAGCCAACAGTAATGAGTGGTGTCATATTCATCTTACATTAGCCATTGAAAATTATAAATTTTTAGAAAATTTAAAAGCTAGACAAATGCTATAAAATATTATAAATTTAAAAAATTTAAAATATCTAGATTATATTTAATAGCATCGATCATCGATTCAGATGTCCCGCGGACGAAATTGACACAAAAGTAAAAAAATCTAGTCTACTTAATTTGAGGAGTACTCTTTCACACTTCCTTGTTCATCAACTACAACATCAGTGTACCTAAGCATTTTAGAAGTTGGAAAAAAAGAAAGGTCAATATTCAACTATAGTGAGCTATGTAAAGTATATAAGATAACAAAATAGATTTTGACCAAAAATTAAGGATTAGAATCAAAACTTTGAATTAAGTAATGTTATATTATAGTTCAAACTCATGTTGCCTTTCCTTATAAGAAAAGGCACCTTTTAGCCTATCATAATTAATCATGTTGTGAAATAAAAAAAAAAAAGTATTATATGTAATATTTTATTTTGACTTTTATATTTAAAGAAGGTTTTGACCACAAGCTCAATATGTAGATTTTTACATGTAAGCACCAAAAATGAACTTAGCCACCGTTTGATTCGGGGTTAAGTAAAAACTTTTTATTTCAGGAATAGGATTAAATTTAGGATTAAAGTGGGGTTAGAGTAATTTTGTGTTTGTGTAACACCCCAATAGTCCCACATCGGATGGGAATGGATTTGTCATTAGGTTTATATGAGAGTTGGACACTAGTAATAATAACAAAGCCCAAGAGGTTAAAAGAGTTAAGCGTACGGGAGTAGTCTAGGATGGGTGACAGGGAAGTTGGGGCGTCACATGTTTGCTGGGCCCAACGAGTTATTATTGCTAGTGGGCTGGGTCGTTACATTTGGTATCAGAGCCGGTTCACCAGCTGGACATGTGTGGCGAGTCTCGTCCCACATCGGATGGGAAAGGGATTGTCATTGGGTTTATAATAGACTTAGACACTAGTAATAATACAACTCAGTGTACCTAAGCATTTTGGTGGTTGGAACGAGTCAATATTATTAGTGAGCTATGTGTTTGGTCCATAGATTTTGACCAAAAATTTGGTTGAATCAAAACTTTGAATTAGTAATGTTTATTATAGTTCAAACTGTTGCCTTTCCTTATAAAATAGTGTTTGGTTGGAGTTAGTGGGGTGGGGTGGGATTACCTGTCAAATTGGGTGTTTGGGAATAACTTCGGGGTTAAGGGGTTATGCCACCCCTTAACCCCGAACCAAACGGGTGCTTAGATTATATGAGAAAAAAAAACTCTAAATTAATTCTGATATGCTCTGAAAACTTTAATAAGTTATTAGAGAATGCTATTTTAATATTTTATATTCAACAAGTAATTTTTTTTTAAGCATAAAGTAAGAAAATTTATATTTTCAAAATTAATTCTGATATCGCCAGAGTTAAAAAAAAAAAATTTAAAATCATCGCTAAATATAATGTATCTGTTTCGCCAATATCAACTTTAGCTCCGAAAATATTAATTTTCTAATTAATATATATTTAAGTACTTATATAAGGCTAATAACACCAAGAAAACCAAAGGACAAACATAGCAATAAATATGCCCAATGTAACTTTGTGACCTCCATATATGCATGATTAAAGTTTGCATTTAATATGTGTTTGTTTGGTGTTGCTTCTTATCTATACCCAAAAAATATAAAAATATAAAATTTAACTGAACTATAAATTATTTTGATTTGACTATCCAATCTTTCAAAATTTTGATTTTAGTATCTAAGTTTTTAATTTATTTTATTAAAGTGATTTGAGGGCTCTTTAATTAGATATAAAATTTAATCTAATCGCTGACTTTAATAAATTTATAGCTTCGTAAAGTGCATGCATAAAATATACTAACTAAATTCGTAAAGATATAAAAGATGCGTGTATTAAAATTTTGAAGGTAAAAAATTACTAATTGACTCAAGTTAAATAAATTAAAAGATCAGATATTAAATCAAAATTTTTTAAGATTTAAGTAGTCAATTCAAAAGAAAAATAGTTAAAATAAGTTTTATACATTTTTCCCTTACCTTATATTGTAGTTTAAAAAATAAAAATAAAATTTTAAATCTTTTAAGATAGAAGCTCTATTAAATAATAATTTTGAATCTGCAATTAGAAGAACATGTTGGAATAAATTAATATTATACTTATTATAATAACGCTACTGAGATAATACTTCATCAAAGAGCAATCTATAATATATATGTCTTTTTTTTTTAGGGAAAAACTTCAAATAGTTTCGCACTTTCTCAATTTAAGTATCTTGGTTTAAAGCGTATCAAGTTTAATACCCTATAGTTTCGCACTTTCTCACTTTAGTACCTTGTGGTTTCAAGTGTATCAAGTTAGTACTCTGTAGTTTCGCACTTTCTCACTTTAGTACCCTGTGGTTTAATATTTCGTTAAATTATATACCCCGAAATGAATAAAAAAAAAATTTGAAACCACAGTGTACAAACTTGATACAAAAATAAAACTATATGGTACTGGCTTGATACACTTGAAACCACAAAGTATTAAAGTGAGAAAGTGCGAAACCACATGGTACTAACTTAATATATTTTAAATCATAGAGTACTAAAATGAGAAAGTGCGAAACTACAGGGGTATTTCAATTAAGTTTCTCCTTTTCTTTAAGGTGAATATACCAATTATTGATAATTATAGAGATATTAATGAAAAAAACTATTGGAATATTTGAAGTAATTATTAATTAATTATAAACTTACAACATGTCCTTGTCTACAAAGTCTTTATAATTGTAACGGCACATAAAGAAAAGTTGTAGACTTTTTTGCCTACAAAAAAGAAGAAAAATCATCCTCCCCACAAAGTCAAATTTATCAACTCCTGACAAATAGAAAAAAAAAAAAAAAAAAAAAAAAAAGGGGTCTAAACCCTAATAAGTTAGGGTTATATATATAGAAAGGTATTGATGTCATTTTCTGAAAAGGAAAGATAAGGACCAACCATATATTTTACCAAATGGCTCTCTCTCTCTCTCTCTCTTCTTAAGATTAATAATCCCATACAAGATGTATAGCAAACAATAACTTAATCTGTATATAATGTGAAGAGTACATGCTCATGATTGATTCAAATCTTGTAACATGATTTGATTCACGCTTTTTTGATCTTTTTTTTGTTTTTTTTTTTTGAGAAAAAGTGACCCACTACCTGCTTCCTTCCTTAAAATTATCAACTAGCTAAAACGATGAGGCTAGGGCCTCGGAATGTAAAAAAAAAAAAAAAAAAAAAAAAAAAAAAAATCATTAAGTCATAAGTCTCTCCATGAATCGACCAACCGCTTGAATCGAACCACCTCTCTAGTCGGCTCAGGCTGAATATTGTGGAACACCGAATTATTCCTAGCCTTCCATACGGTGTCCACCAGCAAGCGGCCAACTCAACGAGCCCCTTTCTCCTACCTTGTCCACCGTACCGTCCCCTCCATCTATCCCAGACTACGTGAACATCCTCCCCTAGGTCATCCTGTTGAACGTCCTCGATACCCGTGACTGTGAGAAATTTGACAGAAACGCATTGGGTAAACAGGTGATCAACCGATTCCCCGCCAGCCCCACACAACACGTACAGGTGATCTTTTTTTTTGTTGGCATAGCCATCTAGTTACATATAACACGTAAAGTTATTCACACCACATGATAGTCATGCCTACCAATTAGCACGTATTTGGTAATAACCCATATGGATAGTAAAAACTTGTAGTAAATTGGCTTGGCGATATTAATACTTGGATGAAGGGATGTACGATTAGGATGACAGTGATCTCCTATAGGAGAGTAGATGGTTGGTTGAATAGTATGAAATAACAGGTCACAAGGGGCATATCTAACGATGAAAAACTTGATAGCACTAAGCTCTTGGACTCTCTCTATCTCTCTCTATATATAGAACAAGCTTACTATTTTACTAATTAATAGCACCAAGTCATTGGTGCTAGATTTTACAACCTTTAGATGAAGGGGTATGCAGTTAGGATGACAGTGATCTCTTAGGATTGAGTGAATGGTTGGTTGAATTGTAAATCTAATGAGTGGCGAAAATGGTCGGAGGGTAAATCTAACAGTGCAAAATTTAGTAGCAACAAGCCTTTAGTGCTATTAATAGCACAGTGGCCGAACTATATATATCGTCGATTCGGAAGCTCCATCATCGAAAACAACTTATGAGTAGTAGGTCTCCAATACTCATAAGAGTATAGTAGCCATGGCATATATATATATATATATATATATATATATATATATATATATATATATATATATATATATATATATAGAGAGAGAGAGAGAGAGAGAGAGAGAGAGAGAGAGAGAGAGTCCGACTATGGTGCTTGTAAAAGCACCAAGCATTTTGTGCTTTTGAATTTTTTTACCGTTAGATCTACGTCTTTAATCATTTTCACCCTTTAGATTATACTATTCAACCAACCATCCACTTAACCCAAGGGGGCCCACATCATCCTAACCGCACATTTATTAATCCAAGGGTTAAAAACTTACAAGCATCAATGACTTGGTACTTTTAAAAGCATAAGAGCCCAATTCTATACATAGAGAGAGAGAGAGAGAGAGAGAGAGAGAGAGAGAGAGAGAGAGAATATTATCGATACCAAATGGACTTTCTATCGATTTGTTTTCGATGATAAAACCTCCAAATTAATGATCTATACTGTTAAATATGATCGGCACCACTTGAATTATTTCAAAAATTAAATTTTATATGTTTTCGATATTGTTTTCTTATATATCAAGTTGACATAAAAATAAACGGCTGAAAATAAATATTCTTCAAAAAGAGATGATGGGATTCTTATAATCGAGATCCAATAATATAGATCATGTTTTAAATAATTTAAAATTTTTTTTCTAACCCCAATTTTATTGATTTAGATTTCTTTACATCACTAAACGGGCAAATCCCACGTGTCGACTATTAAAATTATAAATTTTGCGACCCTGATAAGATACAATAATTTCTCCCACTGAAGGGACTCTTAAGTGGGGTTACTGTACAAAGTTATGATGGAAATTAAGAAAATAGTGGCCTTTTTTATTATGGATCTGCAATAGCAATTGAAGCACACCTTTCTTGGTCACACATGCACACAAAAAGACATAAAATAAAATAAATTAAAAAACAAAAAAAAAAAGGGAATGAAGCTCACTTAATTCTCAAATGCTACTTAAATTTTTCAGGCTCTCATTTAAATGGGTGTCATTGTCTCCTATTATTATTAATCCTTGAGCTACCTCACTGCAAATCTAGGGTTAAACTTTTCTTGGTCATATTCTTTTATTGGTGGTTTAATTAAGGATAAGAGGTTCGAAGTTGCTTCTACTTTCAGCTACAGCTATTTTGGTAAATCACTCAGTGTTTGTTGTGGCAGAAACAAAACAAGAGATTGTGTGCGGTCAAAAAAATTCTTACGTGCCGACACATAATAGCATGAAATATTTATTTTCTTTAGCAACAAAATATTCTAACTATTTATTACGTATTTTTATCACATCTTTTGAACTTTACTTACCAATTTAAAGAATAAAGGGTTTTAAGTTATACCATCAGCAAGAGATCTGTATCGTTCCGGTATCTTATTGGTACGGTACGACACAATGGATACGGCCCGTGCCGACAGGCATTTAAAACTTTGGGCAGAAAGTTAAAATAAGATTTCGATCGTCAAAAGTAAAAGCTCTAATTCGGTGATTTTGCTTTTGCCGCGAGTAGAAGCTACCATATGAATTTTATTGTAGTGCTTCTTCTAAAAGCAGGATTTAGATAGCACTTTATCAAACAATGTTATACCCTTGTGGAGGATCAAATAGGCCAAATCTAGCAAAAGAGTTTATTGCTTTTGCTAGATTTGGTGGTTTAATTAAGGATGAAAGATTGAAAGCGCTTTTACTTTCATCTACAGCTATCTTAATAAACCATTCAGTATGTATGAAAAATTGATATATTTACTGTAGTGAAAAGTTTTTTTTTTTTAGAGAGATAGATAACACGCTACCCGCTTCGTTTATTTCATTTAAAAATAAACTTAGCTGAAAATGTGAATCAATTAGAATTCAAACTTAGGTCTCGGATACCAACCACCAAGTCCTTTGCCACTTGCTCTAGGGACGGTCGGTTACTGTGGTGAAAAGTTTAAATGAAATTTTGAGTTCTAAAAGCAAAGCTCTAATTCAATGATTTTGTTTTTGCTGCGGATAGAAGCTACCAGATACGCTTTATCCTAACGCTTCTTCTAAAAGCAAGATGCAGATAGCATTTTATCAAACAATATAATATCCTTCTGCAAGACCAAATAGGCCGAATCGAGCAAGTGGTTTAATTGCAGATGAGAGATTGGAGGTTAGGGTTGGCAATTCAGCTCGCTGTTCGTGAGCCAACTCATATTCAGGGAAATAAGTTCGAGATCGAATCGCTCATTTAGTAAACGAGCCGAACATAAGCTGCATTTTTCAGCAGTTTAATAAACGAGCCGAGAACGAGCTCAGGTCAACTCTTCGGCTCGATAACAGCTCTAATACATATATTTTATATTTATATAATTTACATAATTTATATTTATATGTTAAAAATAAATAATTATATATATATTACAAATTTTTATTATTAAATTTTTAGTCCAACCAAAATATAAAGCCCAACTCAATTAAAAAAAAGTCCATTTACATATAAAAATTCAACTATTAGATCAAAGTCTAATGAATAAGATATCATAAATTTATTTCCTATACATATTATTTCTAATCTTTTATCTTGTTCGTGAGCCAGCTCGTGTTCGACTCGTTAAATATACAAGCCGAACTTTTCAACTCGATGCTTTAATGAGCTAGCTCGAGATCGGCGCATTTAGGAAACAAGCGAAATACGAGCCAGCCTCAGCTCGCTCATGTTCAGCTCGTTGACACCCCTATTGGAAGTGTTTCTTCTACTTTCAGCTACAGCTATCTTAATAGATCATTCAGTAAGTTAGAACAAAAAATAGGATAAAAATCGACTCCATCCGAACCGAACCGCCAAGGAAACGGACGGGAGGTGGAGAACCCTCGCGCCCCAAATCCGCCCCGTTTGCATCCCTTACTTTAAATGGTGATTTACAGCTGGGCCAAATTCAACTGGGCCCAAAATTATTTCCATTTTTTTCTTTTTTCTTTTTTTTTTCTTTTTTTATACAATGAATATCGTTGAAAAAGATATTTGCGTGCATAATTTGCTAGGATAGTTTATTTCACCTACAATATAATTTATCTTATTCCAAAAAATATATTATACGGAGCCACTGTATAAGATAACCCGACCAGGACAAAAAAAATTGTAATAATTATTTTACCAAAATTAAAATTTAGATTAATTCTGAGCAGAAAAATCCGAACAAACCGGAAGATAAATAAAACATATATATATATATATATATATATATATATATATATATATATATATATATATATATATATACTAAATAAGATATTCATCATCATCATACCTAATAAATTATTATTAGATAACTTATTCTGACATCCAAACAGAACTTTTTAAGTAAAATGAGAGAAATATGTCTAACAAAATATTTTATTGTAAAATAATGCATTTGTCGATCCCTTATTCCAGTCATATATGAGTTCGACTGTTATACTATCGATAATATCAAACTCTTGATACAATCGAGCTTTCTGCCGTTAGATATATCCTTTTGATCATTTCCACCCGTTAGATTATACTATTCAACCAACCATCCACTCAACCCTAAAGAACCACCGTCATCCTAACTGGAAACCACTATCATCTTAACCGCACATTCTTGTTGGCTTAAATGAACCAGCATCCTGCCCTGTGAAGAAAGACTATGTTAGGCCAAGTCGTGTTCGAAATGGCGTGAGACTGGATGAACCGAGTCATGTTCGAAATAACGTGAGGCTGGTTGAGCCGAGTCACAATCGAGACTCGCGGGCGATGTATCTGTACGTTTTAAGTGAATCGGTTGCGTACTTTTAACGGTTCGAATTTTTTGAATTAATGATTAGCGCCAACGATCCGACAATTCTTTCATCCAACGGTCGAAAACTCAATAGCACTAAGCGCTTGACACTATCGATAGTATAGTAGCATAATTCTATATATACATATTGAATTCAAAGTACTAGTTAGATGAAGAATCAGCAAAATTTTTAGCGCACAAACATACAGATGAACGAGGCGCAAGGTAAAGGACTACAGTAAAATACTTTCCAAGTTAGAAACCAAAATGGAAATATTGCTAAAAGTTCGAGGACCAAAATGTAACCAGAGTAAAAGCTCAGGGACTGGTGGTGCAATTTAACCCACAATAAATCCATCTACAGTAAATATACACCAAACCAAACCTGCTCTCCAGCTGCAGCAACTACTTTTATTGGGGGGAAGAGAAAAAGTGTGTTCCATTTCCATGGACCACCTTGGCATAGTGGTAAAAGTGGTTAAGATAAACTCTGAATCAAATTCGACACCGAATTCGATAGGATGCGAATATGAATATCAAAATTTAGCATTCGACACGTATTCGCATCTGACTTGACATCTTATGATGATTTCATAAAAAATCAGACCGTAAGCTGAAGGACGGGGGTACGAGAGATGGACGGGATTACCTGATTTGGAAGCTCCAAATTCCACTTAAGATCAAAGTGTTCTGTTGGCTTGTTCTCAAGAAACGGACACCTACGATGGACAACCTCAGAAAGAAAGGGTGGCATGGAGGCACAGCCTGTGTGATGTGTGGGGTTTTTGACGAGTCAGTGGACCATCTCTTCACCCAATGTGTGTTTAGTAAATTTATCATGGTCACGGGACTCGAGGATGTTCAGCCGAAGGATCTGGGTGACGATGTCCACGTGGTCTGGGATAGGTGGTATGGTGTACAAAGCAGACGGAACGGATTACCTGGTTTGGCCGCATGCTGGTGGACCATCTGGAAGGTCAGAAACAACCTAATTTTTCGTGACATACAGATAGACCCGGCTTTTGTGGTGCGTAGACTCAAACATTTGATAGATTCTTGGATGGACCTTATATGAGTGCGATTTTTTTTTTTTTTTTTTGAGGCCCTTGCTGCCTCACCTCTGTAGCCTAATTCATATTTTCAATGAATAAAACAGATAGCGTGCTACCTATTCTCAAAAAAAAAAAAGAAAAATCAGACCGTATTTGACTGTTTTCTCTCCTAATGATAAGAAGAATATTAAAATTTAGCATTCGACACGTATTCGCATCTGACTTCACATCTTACGATTTCTTAAAAAAATCGGACTGTATTTGACTGTTTTATCTCCTAATGATAAGAAGAATATTAAAATTTAGCATTCGACACGTATTCGCATCTGACTTCATATCTTACAATTTCTTAAAAAATCGGACCGTATTTGACCGTTTTCTCTCCTAATGATAAGAAGAATATTAATATACATTGTAGGGAGATAAAAGTTGTTTTCTATCGTATTTTTCGTTTATTTATTATGAGTTTCATGTTAAGATTATGTTTATGTTTGTTAAAATGTTGAATTTTATTGAAGCACATTAAATTTGGACAAGCCAACCTTCGAGATTTTCAATTTTACTATCTAATCGTTCAATTCATTTGATTTCAAAATTATAATTAGATTAAGATAAGCGAGATATCAAATAACTCGAATCAAACAAACTGAAAGATGAGGTACTAAAATCAAAATTCTGAAAAGAAAAATCGCCAAATCAAAACAGGTCATAGTGGAAGTTAGTTTCATATCTTTCCGAATTTGGGATTAAGTTAAAAATTTTACCAAATTTAATGATTTTGTTAGTTGTTAATCGTTAATCAGTCTAGTTTTATTTGATAAAAAAGTAGTTAAAAGTTACTAAAATTATCAGCGAATATGATCAAATCTCTGCAATTTTTGACTAAAATGACTTCATTCTGAAAAAAAAAAACAAAAGTTAAGAGAGACTCAATCAAAATTACTTAAATAGAAGTTTGAGGGGGCCATTTCAAAATGGCATATAATTGAGGGGTCTTCATACATTTTGACTCTATCAATTAAGTAGAAACAATCGTTGTTCTCTAAAAACTTAAGTTAGCATAGGATGGTAATGTTTAATATTCTCTCTCACGTCTAAGCTCAAAACATTTTGATAGTTCCAAACCATATGATATTGAAATGGGTCTCTAAAAACTTTGAAATCAGGACCTCATGCTTCGATGCTATATTAAGCGAGAACGGTAAACTTAACTCGAAGTTCAAAGATCTATCTTGAAATGTGATATTGAAATGGGTCTCAAAGCAAATGCTTGCTAAATAGAAAACCTAATCTCATCCAGTTATTGGCATTTCAAAAATCTAACAAAGCAACATCAACATAAATGCAAAAGAGAGAGCAGGAAACTTTATTACTTTAGTCGCGACTTTGCTCTTACTGGGATACGGTCGTCTGAAGGGGCAAAGAACTCTCGACTTCTTTATCCTCCGCAGCTCTTTCTGCGACGGCCTTCGACATGCTGAACATCTGATAGAGAAAGAAGAAATTCTTTGAGCCGCATACAAAATCTTAAGAGGTTGATCATGAATTTAGCCCCGGTTTCAACAATGTAGTCCCTAAAAGTATGACCCACAAATTTTGAAGGAAATGCTAACAAAAAGAGTTAATTGTTATGCAAAACAAACTTCAGGGACTAGATTGTGGCGATTGAACCCAGAAGAAAGACTTAAGAGCGGCATAAAAGAGCTCAAAGTCGTCAACTCGCGCGTAATCTCACTATCTTAAAAAGTGTAGGCGAGATCGAACGACCTTTTTGATCGTTTTCTGGAAGCAAGTCTTGTGCTCATCCATCGAGGCGTGAATGAACTCGTCGATGTGGTCCCTCAGATCCCTCACAAAACTCCCGCCCTCCGTTTTCTTCTTTCTGCATGAGCTCGCGGCTGGATACACCGGCAAACGAGGCTCTTCAGGCTGAGGCTTCGAAGACTCCATTTCTGAGGTTGAACGGCTCTACTTCGACTCTTCCAAACAAAATAAAACCGATTTCGTATTATGAATAATGAACTAATTTCTGAACAGAAATAACCGAAACAAGTTGTGGAAAACACGGCGTGACCTAGTCGGCTACCATAAACAAAAGTATCAAATGTATACATCATCTCTACGAGAAGTTAGCATCCGCAAAATTGAAACCTAAGAAGGTCTTTGAACAGCTCTATAGAGGATTTCGCGACAATGTTCTCACCAGATATAACAAAACAGACTCTATAAAATAACTAAACGAAAACCATCATTATTTTAAAATACATGGCAAACACAAATTTTCAAAAGTGAAAAGTATTGAAACTGAAAGTTGTGGAAAGGGATGCAAAGAGGCCAAGGAAGGGCGAAATCGTTTGCTCGGGCTGGGTCTAGTAACTAAAGCAGACCTGCTAAAATGCAAACAAATGACCATTCGGGTGGCCGAGTTAAGAGCATACAGAAAAGAAAAGCCTCTGATGTGGGGGCAATCCCCATGGTGAGACCATTCCATCTACCGTCCGTCATGCTTTAAGATAGATTCATGCTAGCCCACATTACAGAACGGCGGATGGGACCGTCTCACCATGGGGTACTGTACCTACAAAATTTCTGCTCGTACGCGTTGTATGCTACTGACACAGTCTACGGGCGTCGCAGTAGAAGGAAGTCGAACCAACAATTTTTCAATGTAAGAGGATAAATTAGCAAATGACAAAACAATAGCAAACAATGTACATGCAGTATTTGGTATATCTCGTCCTTTGCTCAAGAAACATGCAGTATTTAGTTGATACGTAGTGTGATCAAAGGTCTAAAATGGATACTGTATTTGTCCTTCAAGTTATCTTTGCAGGATAAGATAAATCATTTCGTAGACAAAGTATTATACATCCTGCCAGATCACAAATGCTAAGATCTTTCAGAGAGCGAAAATGAAACTCCTACCTCCCAATCAGTTTTTCTAACATCCAGATAGGCCAAAGGTTGGTAATTGAAGTAAAGCAAGCATGGCGAGGCTAGATAAGAGTACGGCGAGCAAGGGACGAGAAAAATAAATCAAATAGAAGCTAATTGTATATGTATGAATATGGAGTAGAGCTTCCGGTTATGTTGCTCGAGGCCACGAGCAATATTCCGTAAATGCTAATAATTTGGTTTCTCAAACACAAAAGGCATGTAAACAGTTGTGTCATATATAAAATTTCCTATTCATTTGTACGGCTAAAAATTCCGTAAAAGGAAAACCAAACCAAACAACCAACAGTCATGCAATAATATTTAGCTTTGGCCTTAAAACATACTAACCAAGGATTTAAGTGCCTATCAACACGAGCCATATCCACTGTGCAGTATCATGATACAGCCGCCCCGTACCGATGGCACGGCTCAAAATCCTTTTTTTTTTTAATTAGTATGTAATTTTCTCAATCAAATTTAAAAGAATTGATAAAAATACATAATAAGCAATTAAAATATTCAGGTCATTATGTGTCGGCACACATGCATATTTTTTCGACCCGCAGGCATCAACACAGCTCGACAAGTACCGTACCGACAAATTTTCAGCACGATCCTATGCCACGGCACTTAAATCCTTGATACCAACTATCTCACTCTACTTCGAATTTCTACAAACCAAGAAAAATATTCAAACAAATTTGCTTATTTTCTATCTTTAAAAGGAGCCTGCATAAACTCAGGCCTCAGCAAAATACATTATAAGCCTTTTTTGTAGGGATTTAACTAAAATTCCTACAATGGTTTTTCACTGCTGCATCAAAAAGCATAAGCTTCAAATCGGAGCTTCTACTTTTATGGCTCAGAAGCTTCAATCGTATGTATAGATCGCAATAATTTCCGATCGGAAAATGAAAAAGCATATCTCCGCACTCTAAAAATCTGAATATAATTGAGCATAAATTGTCAAAAAAAAAAGAAGTAAACTTAATCAAAATTTAATGGTATGATACAGAATCACATAAATGAAGTAAAATTCTTATTTCTTCCTCATTTTTCACCATCTAAAATCAAAATATATACATACACAAAAAAAAATCAAAAAAAAAACCCTAAAAATTAATCAGTTGAACAGGAATTTAATACATTGATGCATACATAGGAATCTATCAAATATTACTACCAAAAATAAAGGAAAAAACAATAAAGAAAAGGAAAAGTTTGAGCACTTACCGAGTATACTGTGAAGAGAAGAGGTGGGGATTGGTTTTTTATTTATTTTTTTCTATTTATTTTCTTGGGGAAGAAGCCGCGAGGGAGAGAGAGAGTTCTAGAACCCGCTAACGGGTTGAAAATGGGCCGGGTCCGGCCCATGAATGAGCCCGAATCCGAAAAACTTTGCTATACACATTGTAGGGGGGGAACGGGGAGCGGCAAAATGCGACCCGAATCCGAAAATTAAAAACTTTTTTAAAAGGGTAAAATACATTTGCATCCGCCAACCCGGATCCATTTCCATTTGCACCCGTAAACAAGCACAAGTACTTGGATAAACACATCCAATAACAACAAGATATTTGCTGCAATTAAACTGGTTGATAATGGATCGGATATTATCCAAAATTATCCGGATCCGCTCTTTTTCTCCGGATCGGGTCTGATACAGATGCGGATATTCGAATTTATAGTAATAGGTAAAGGTGAGGGTAAATATAAATTGTGAAAAAATAAAGTTTTTTTTTTTTTTATCTATTATGAGGTTTCTATTAAAATTGCATATTTTATTAGTGAAAAATAAGATAAGTAAAATAAGGTTGAAAAATAAAATATTTTTTTTACATTTTTATTTTCTTTATGTGCGCATATTAGTGTATATTAGTATCCGAATAGTATTCGAATATATATCCGATCCATATTCGAATCCGAAAAAATATCCAACCATATCCGCAGATATAAATAAAATAAAATTTTAACATTCAACGCACATCTATATCCGAATTCATATCTGAAAAAATAAAATATGGATGTGAATATGATCCAAGTTCAATATGCCTATTTTTAGGTTACAAATGTCACTTTCAATATATTTTACTTCGGCATTATCGTCGATGATGGGACGTACGAATCGACGGTCAATACCGTTAAATATAAAAGTGAAAGTGAATAGGATAAACTATGATTGAATACGATACCGAATTCGATATAATACGAATATGAATGTAAAAAAAATTAGCATTTGAATATTTTCGAATACGAATATGCGCCGAATGTATATTCGTATCCTATTGAATTCAGTATCGAATTCGATCGTGAGATTATCTTAAAAATCTTCGAAGTTATTAAAAAGAATAAATGAAATTGGATTACATGTTCGACGAGTTTCCGCTTCGGGAACAACTTTTCTACTCAAAGCAGCAACCAAACGGCTGGAAGAAGAAACGAACTTCTGAATAGAAATTTCAGTTCTAGTGCTTCTTCGAAGAGCTCTGCTCAAAACAATGTAGCTTTCGTGAAACCACCGGCGAGGCCAAACAGGCCCTAATTCGCATGATCAAACAAACAAAGGGCGCCAAATTGTCCAAAAAAAAGTATCAGATTTCATCGTCAAATCCTGTAACGCGGCGTAAAAATAAAAAAAAAATAAAAAAAAATAAAAAAAAATGGCATCCTAAATTAGGTTAATTTCATACAGGTACTTGTAAATATAGTGAATTGTAACTATATTTCTATAAAATTCAACTTTCATATATTATTTCTATAAAAGTCTTAATATTTTCAAATATATTTCTCTAATTTGTTACTGTTAAAGTACTGTTTATTTTATAAATAAAATGATCACAAATATATCCCTTCAAAAGTCCTAACTGTCAATTAAAGAGAGGTAAAAAGATCAACTCATCTCATTAACTAACTAGGGTTAAGTACTTTACTTATGATTAACTATTTTTTTCTAACGAATTCTAACTGTAGGGATATATTTGAAAATATCAAGACTTTTGCAGAAACTATTCTCCAAACAAAAAAAAAGACTTATACAGAAACAACATATAAAAGTTGAACTTTGTAGAGATATATTTGTAATTCACTATATTTACAGGAACCTGTATGAAATTAACCCTTCTAAATTTATCGGCGAAACTAAAAGCAAATTTTCTCTTAGAAATAGTACATATTATGATTAACAGGTAGAGTGACTAAATGCTACATAAATATGCTGAGTTCAAATATTGCAATAACAGTGGAAATGAACTCATGAATCTGTAGAATAAACTGTTACAGCAGCAGGGAGAAGATCAAAGAACACAGCACACAAAAAAGTCGAGCAACGAAAACCTGATTTCGTTGCAAAATAAGTATCGAAACCGGTATACGACTTACGATCTTCTGTTCCTCGCCACAAAGCTTTAAGACTCGAAAGATCGATTACTGTGTTATGATGCTGTACTAATCAAACCCTACCGAGATTGGATCTCCCGGTGAGTTGGCCGCGTCGTTCGCGCCTGTATCGCTCTCACCGCCGACCTTTGCTGGCCCAAAGAACTGAATCACACAAATCCACATCAATCAAAAACATCAGCTATTCCAGATTAAAGCTGACCAAACTGAAAACTCTTATCTGAAAATTGGTTAAAATACATGAAGACCGCCTCAACTACTACAAGCAATTTAGAACTAGAGCTGCGAATCTTTGTTTCTTTCGAGTCGTATCCACCGAACAAACTGAGAAGTTCAATAAACTCGACAGTAATTCCGTCGAACATCAATGCTTTTGCCTTCCTTTTGAAGTCTTTAATTCTGACGGAATTACAATTCATCTGACGGAACTTAAATCGACAGAAACAAGCAATACTGACACTTTTTTTACGACAGAAGCATCGAAAATGAAGTTAGATAGAGGGTGATCATATCCTCAATTTGTAGTGACCCTATGTGCTAATAATTCTGCTCATACAACCCAGAACAAAGTTGTGTGAATCATTGATCCGAAATCGAAAGTCGAGAAGATATCGACAACTAGTCGAGGGTTTCTCCAAATTATATTCTTTTCGCCATCAAAATCTCAAGGGTAAACTGCACATTTGCTCCTCTGGTTAACGCTTTGGTCTTCAAACTTTAATTTGTTATAATTTTTTGTTCAAACTTTCGGAATTGTCGCAACCAAATCCTATAACCTAATTTAGTAGCCAAATATTGATATATCGTTAATGCAGAACTGATGTAGCAGTGCTATGATTGATGATGTGCCAATAATTAAGATGTTACATTGCTTTTACATCAACGATGCGTTAATATTTAATCAACTAAATTAAGTTGTGGAACTTAATTGTAATAAATTTGAAAGTTCGATATAGAAATCTTAAACCAGTGACCCGAAAATATTACTGGGCCAAGGGTCACTGATTTAAGTCAGCATGACGTTATAAATATTTAATTATTATTTTTAATTTTATTGTATAGAAAAATATACATATATTATTATTATTCTATTCTATTATCATACTTAATTATAAAATAATTATAAAATACTGATTTCTAGATCAAATTAACTTATTAAGTAGTTATTAGACTAATCTTTGGTAATAGAAAAAATAAAATTAGCTAAATTGACTTTCAAGTCGTTGAATTTTAATATGACTTATAGAAAAAAAAAAAAAAAAAAGGAAAAAAAAAAAGAAGAAAAAAGCCCGACCGTTTGATTAAAAAAAAATAGGTCATTTCAAAATAATTTTTTGACTTATGAGATTTGATACAATCAAGTCTCACAATCTAATTTAGTTGACTAAATTTTAATGTATCGTTAATGTAAAAGTTACGTGACATTTTAATTATTAGCGCATCATTAATTACAACCATGTTACATCTCCGTTATATTGATCATACATCAAAAGTCAATCACCTCTATTGGATTATTGTACTTGATTGCAACAATTCTAAAAGTTCAAGCCAAAAATTACAATGAATTAAAGTTTGGGAACAAAATGTCACCGATCTCGTAAATCGAGGACCAAATTTGCAATTTACCTTAAAAACAAGGCTAATATACAGAAAACTCCTCTATAAATATCATTTGTTTTACTCCTCCCGACTTTCAAAAACCTATATTTTACCCCTTCAAAAATTTAAATTATTGCATTTAGCCCCCCTTCGCACTATAATTTACACCGAAAATATCATTAAAAATGACAAAAATATGTTAAAAACTATTTTTTTCTTATAAAATAAGTAAGGATAATTTGGTTATTACGTCCAATCCATTATTGCCGTAACCAAGAATTTAAGTGTCCATCAATATAGACAGTTTTTACCATGCTATATCGTGTCAACAAAATATCGACACAATATAGCTCTCGTGTTGATGGCACATCTTAAAACTCTTTTTTTTTAAATTAGTAAGGAATTTTCTCAATAAAATTCAAAAGACTTGATAAATAAGTATACTAAGCAATTATAATATTTTGTTGCTAAAACAGTAAATATTTCATGCAATTATGTGTTCGCACACATGTGTTTTTAGTCGCCCACACGCATCGTGCCATACCACACCGACAAATTTTCGGCACGATCCCACCCTACTGCACTTAAATTCTTGGTCATGACCTCCTGAAATTTTTTAAAAAATTTTAAAGAGACAAAATATAGATTTCTGAAAGTCAAGAAAGCAAGAAGCTTTCCGTATTTTAGCCTAAAAGCAACCAAATAATTCAGCAAATAATTTCCATATATATATAGAGAGAGAGAGAGAGAGTAGGGCGACTATACTCTTATGAGTATAGAGCCCTTACTACTCATAATTTGTTTTCGATGATGGAGTTTCCGAATCGACGATCCACTCCGTTAAATATGATCTAGAGTATTTGAAACTTTTAAAAGATAAATTTCGTAAACTTTCGAAATCATAATAAAATCCACCAAGCGAGCATAAAATAAACGGTCAAAATCGAATGGCGCCCTAAAATGAATGATCGGATCCTTCAATTCAAGATCGAAGTTATTGATCTTTATCTAAGTAGTGAATAGAATTTTCTATCAAAAATTCAACAAATTCCGATTCTTTTACACCGTTAAACTAGCAAGTGTCTCATACCGGCCGTTAAAAATTGTCAATTTTGTGACCTTTTGATCGTAAGCTAAATGATATCGAAAAATTATAAATTTTGATTTCTAGAAATTTTAAATGCTGTAAATAACGTTTAACGATATGGATCGTCGATTCGGAAGCTATCGTCAAGCTTGATTTATGATATGAAAGCGATCATTAATAAAGTATAGTATGGATATAACTAAAAATTTTAAATGCTCTAAATAATGTTTAACCGTATGGATCGTCAATTCAGAAGCTCTATCATCGAAAACAACTAATGAGTATGAGGGCGATCGTACTCATAAGAGTATAGTAGCCGGACTGATTATGGTGCTTGTAAATTTTTACCGTTAGATCTGCGTCTTTAATCATTTTCGACCATCAGATAATAATACTATTCAACCAATCGCCTACTCAACCCTAGAAGCTCACATCATCCTAACCGTACATCCCTTAATCCAATGATCAAAAAATCTACGGGCAACCGACCGTCCCTAGAGCAAGTGGCAAAGGGCTTGTTGGTTGGTACCCGTGACCCAGGTTCGAATCCTAGTTGATTCACATTTATAGCTAGTTTATTTCTAAATGAAATAAAGCGAATAGCGTCTTTACCTATTTTTCAAAAAAAAAAAAAAAAATCTACGGGCTAATAAACTTGAAACTTTAAAAAAAAAAAGCGTATATATAAATATAAATAAATAAAAATAAAATAATAATAATTCACCGCGGCGAAGAAGGTGGTGTTCTTGGCCCGGCGGACGGTGTTCTTGAGGCAGATCCAGTGCTGCTCGGCCGTCGTGTTCTTGAACTGGTCGAGGTGGTCGCGCGCGCTCGCCAGAAAGTCCTCCCCCTCCTCCTTCCTCTTCTTGTAGCACGGCGTCGCCGACTGTCTTCCCGACCCCCCTTCCCCGCCCTCCGCCATGACGATCGACGTCTGCCGACGACAGATTACAAGATTGCTGCTGCTGCTGCTGTAAATCTAAACCGACAGAATCGGTGCAATCAAGAATTTGTCAAAATAAATAATAAATTAATTTATAAAAGAAAAAAAAAAAGAAATACTCAAAATTTTAGTTACCAGGGAGTAGTGGAGAAGAGGAAAGTGCAATATCTGAACAAAGATAGAGAGAGAGAAAAAAAAAAAAAAAAAAAAAAAAAAAAAAAGGGGAAAAGTGAAAATTAATGGAGAACCCCTCAACTATAGAGAAATTTCTGAATAGGCCTCCTTGATACCGCCCCGCGTGGTTTCGTACTTTATCACTTTAGTATTATGTGGTTTAAAGTGTATCAATTTAGCGCCCTGTAGTTTTATTTTTCTCTTTTTATTATCAAATTTGACGAAGTTAAAACTTAAGGTACTAAAGTGAATATTTGATAAACCTAGGTATGTATCTGAAGTTTTTTTTTTATATAATTTAACGAAGTATTAACGAAGAAGCTAACGGAAAAAAAAAAATAAACTACAGGACACTAAATTGATACACTTTAAACCACAGAGGTGGTATTTGAAGTTTACCACCTGTGTGGTTTTGTACTTGATACCACCCGTGTGGTTTCGTACTTGATACCATATGTGTGGTTTCGTACTTTCTTATTTTAGTATTCTGTGGTTTAAAGTGTATCAATTTAGTGCCGTAATTTTATTTTTCTCTTTTTATTATCAATTTTGGCGAAGTTAAAACTAAAGGTACTAAAGTGAATATTTGATAAATCTATGTAGGTATCTGAAGTTTTTTTGTATATAATTTAACGAAATATTAACGAAGAAACTAACGAAAAAATAAAATAAAATTACATGACACTAAATTGATACACTTTAAACCACAGAGGTGGTATTTGAAGTTCACCACCTGTGTGGTTTTGTACTTGATACCACCTGTGTGGTTTTGTACTTGATACCACCCGTGTGGTTTCGTACTTGATACCATATGTGTGGTTTCGTACTTTCTTATTTTAGTATTCTGTGGTTTAAAGTGTATCAATTTAGTGCCCTGTAATTTTATTTTTCTCTTTTTATTATCAATTTTGGCGAAGTTAAAACTAAAGGTACTAAAGTGAATATTTGATAAACCTGGATAGATATCTGAATTTTTTTTATATATAATTTAACGAAGTAGTAACGAAAAAGCTAACGAAATGAGAAAAATAAAACTACTTGACACTAAATTTTGTAACTTTTTTTTGTTGGTGCACATGAACTATTAAATTTTTTGAATCAAATGTTTTTAACCGACTTAGATAGAAAATTTTATGAATTTTATTAGTTTGATTCATCAAATTTAATAACTTTAATTCTTTTTTTAGCAAAATGGATTAGACAATTAATGACCAACATCAGATAAAACTTTTTAATTTGATAAAAATTTTCAACTTAACTAAGTAGAAAAACATGAATAAAAAAACAAAAAACAAAAAACAAAATAGTGGAGGGGTCTACTTCAAAGTCGCGTATAGGTGAGGGGTTCTTCGTACATTTTTACCAAAAGAAAAAAAAAATCAGAGAGGAATTAAAAAGGAATTTGATTTGCTTGGAGGGAAAGATACAGGATAAGAGAATCGAGCATTTGTGTATGTGGCATTATTCTATTGGGTGTGTAAATTTGAAATCTTAGAGGGGCTATAAAACAAAAATAAAATAAAATTGCACATTCGATCCTCAATTTACTCTTAAACTTTAATTTATTATAATTTTTTATTTGAACTTTTAGAATTGTTACAATCAAGATCGTAATCCAATTTAGTTGGCTAAAGATATCGATATCTTGTAACAATGCATTGTGAAGCGTCGTTTCCCAGGACGTCACAATTAGTATCAGAGCCAATCACTAATCGGAAGTGTAAAATGAGTCTCGATTGAATCAGAGTCATACAATAGGCAGAGCATGACTACCTTGCTAATCCAATTTAGTTGGGTACAATCAAATACTATAATTTAATTTAGTTAGTTAAATATTGAAATACTACAGTAATGTAACAATGCATTGTGATGCCCCGCTTCTCGGAACGTCACGGTTAGTATCAGAGCCAATCACTAGTTGAAAATGTGAAAGGAGTCTCAACTGAATCAGAGTCATACAATAGGCAGAGCATGGCTACCTTACTGACGACCATTATGGATAGAGAACAGCTCTCCACAAGGTCATCTAAAACTAGCAAAAATTTTAAAATCGGGTTGTAGCATTTTGGACAATGATTAAGCCGAAAAGATTAAGAGAATTAAATATGCTAAGAGTAAAATAGTTCTAGGACACTACTGAGAGGTGGAGTATCGCAATTGTGATTGATGATATGCTAATAATTAAGATGTCATTTCACTTCTGCATCATCGATGCGTTAAGATAAAGTTAGGTGGTGCGTTAATATAAAGTTAACTAAATTAAGTTATAGAACTTAATTACAATAATTCCGAAAGTTTAAGTCCTAAATTTTTCTGCTCTTTAACGTTCGGCTCATTAACAACTCTAGGCAGGAGGCCTCTTTTTTTCATTGATCTGTCATAATCCTTTAAAAACTCGCTCCCGCCTCAATCCGCCCTGAATGAAGTAGTAAATGCGGGCCAAAATAGAACTAAAATTAATCCACCCTAAACCGACAAGAAATAGAGCGGAAGGTGGGAGATCCCTCCGTCTTCTGGATCTGTCGCATCCTTATTTATGATATTTCCAAATTTACAGGGTCATCAGTAAAATTACAACTTTGTTGGAGGGTAAAGAAGAAATTAACCCAAAAAATAAAAAAAAATTATGACGTGGTAGACCCGGTTCACCAAATATTCCTCTAAGTATTGGGCCCTTATTGGTCCCAATAAAAAAACTCTAACCCTAGTCCCCCGACCCTCCTCTAGGCCCTAACCCTACTACAAAAAAAATTCATATTCACTATTGGGCCTACTAGGCCCATAAAAAACCCTAACCCTAATCCCCCGACCCTCTCTCTCCATTCCTTCTCCGCCGCCCCCTGCCGCCGCCGTGCGCCGCCGCAGCAGCCGCTCGAGGTCGTACTCTTGCCTCCTCTTCTTTTTTTTTCTTTTTTTTTTGGTGTTTAGATCTGATGAGAGCGTCTTATAATGGGATCCGTCGTGTTCGTTCGATCTCGCCCAAATTTTATCTATACGATTTTTTTTGTTTTTTTGTTAGCGTCAAAAGGTGGATTTTTGCCTCCATTTGCAATCGCATTTGGTTAGTTTGTGGATAATTCGGTGGAATTGGTAGTGGTAGTGGTAGGGGAGAAACCCTAGAAGAAGTTGTTTGCTCTGGGAACTATTGTTTATGGGGAATCAATTTGCATTGGAACCCTAGGTGGAGAAAAATTTGATGAATGGGGGTGGTTTGTGGTGATGTTTGAGGAGAATTACATGCTTTACACTTCGTTTGAATGGAGAGAAAAGAAGAGGAACGATAGAGAGAGTAAATTTCTCTCATGTTGTTTGAGTTAGAGTGTGTTTGTTTTACCGAAAGTGGAGAGGGGCGAAGTAGTTTTCGGCCATAAATTCCCACTTCTGTTGTTTGGTTTGCCGTAACTTTACTTTCGGTCGAAACTCAAACTCTCTAAGATAGCGTGATTGACTTTAGCCCACCCCAGGCCGAAGTCAACTATGGACAACAAAGAAAAGTGAGGAAAGAAAGAATAAAATATCAACCATCTCTCACATTTCTGGCTTTTATATTATTTTCTGCCAAACGAACAACAAAATCGAGGGAACTTCAGTTCCATAGTCATACAAACAAACAACGGAAGAAAAGTAATTTTTATACGAACTCTAACTCACCTAAAAATGCTTCAATTTGAACTTCACCTACGGTGAAACAAGCCAGCCCGAAGGGAAGAAAATAGGAGACGAACTTTCTCTCCCTTTTTTTCTACTTTTGGAGAGAAAAAAGTGAACCATTATGGAAGGTTATTTTCTCTCCGTTTCTCTCAATTTCTCTTCTTTTCTTTCCTCTAAGTTTTGAGCCAAACAAGAGCGACTGTTTCCTATAAGATCAGTATGTTTTCTCGATCGTTTTTTATAATATCAGTATGTTTGGGTAATATGGTATCAAAACCAATTCTACGCCATCTGAGATGTTAGAGGTTTTAGAGTTCGATTCCCCATATCCTATTTAACAGTATAGATTCTTGACAGTTGTCTCTTTCGTTATATTTTCTATTACTGCACGTGGCGTGGTTCAGTTGATCTCCACCACGCACGTAAGGATATTAAGAGGCTTCATTTAGACAGGGAGAAAAGGGGATAAAAGAAAAGAAATTAGGAGAAAAAAAAAATAGTTTTCTCTTCTTTGGATTGAAAGAAAAGAAAAATAAAGAGAAAACAACCTTCCATAACTATCAATTTCTTTTCTCTTCAATAAGTGGAGAGAAACGGAGAGAAAAGTAATTATCTTTTTTCCTTCCCTTGATCCAAACAATTAGGAGAGAAAATTTCTTTTATTTTCTCTTCTTTTCTCTCCTATCTTCTTCATCCAAATGAAGCGAAAGATTATTCCTGGACAATTTCCTATTAGGTATATCTTCTGGGCAATACATAGTTGTCTCTTTTCATGTAAAATTCTAAGGTCGGAATTTAAACTTATCTATATTCACTCTTTAATAGGAAACTTGACAATCATTTGTTTATTTATTTATTATCTGAAGCTGCAAAATTGGGTGATAACTTCTGAAAACTATCTGAAATTTTACGAAATCAATTAGTTTTGACCTAGTTTGGATTACTGATAACAGAATAAGGTGTCTGTATCGGTAGATGGTACACAAATTTGCCATATAAGGTTTCCAAGTTTAGAAGCATCCAAGTTTGGCTTTCTCGTGCATGTCTAGCATCTTAAGATTCTGGAATAGCTAGTTTCTCTCCTTTCTTAGCTCCTAAGGTGTCACTTTAGACTCGCTATATTGCTCTCAGTTTAACATATGCACCGACAATGTCGAGACTTCGCCTATGCATAGTGGGTTACCCCAGATAATGATTTTTCAGAATTAAGATTCATCATGTCTACTGGAGTTATGTTAGGTGACTATAATAGACGGGTGTGATACACAGTAATCCCAAAAAGAACTCCATGTTTACAAAAGGAATCTTGAAGTAAACATGGAGTAAGATTTAGCAAAAAGATCCGACACCAGGAACTCGACTCTCTCTCTCTCTTGTGTGATTCTCTAGTTTTGAGTTATACCGAAAGAGCATTTCCAGAACTAAATCTAGAGAAGCATTGATAAAGGCATGAAATATGTCTTTCCATCTATGCCTATAGAAGTCTTTACATTACCTGCGTTTCAGGGAATTACTTTAGCAGTTTTATTTGTTCGTGCACTTCTCCATGTGGCTTCTTACCAGATTCATCCGATCCATGGAGCAAGCACTGAATGAGGGAAAAAGTTAGCAGAATGTATCCTATAGGACACCTGGGGAATGAGCTGTCAGATTGCACTTTACCTTGCTTTAAGATCTGCAAAAGTGCTATCCGACGGCTCATACCCTGAGTGTCCTATTGGGTACATCTACTGAAATTTCTTTTCCTTATTGAGTCTCTTACTTTCAAACCTTAGGATTAGTTCTCATTAAGTTATAAAATGTCAACACGCAGGAATCTCTTTTGTCAATGATCAAGGATATAAAATAAGAGCCAAAGCGTTGAACCGCTAGGATGAAATGATTAGTTGTGAACCATCAACTTATTTTCTTCACTTCCAACAAAACGGCGGTAAACCATTTCTGAGCTAAAGCCTAGTTGGGTTATTCTTCTCTCTTTAGCTGATTCTTAGATTTGCATTTTTACCTTCTTTGTATGATGCATGCTGGGGCTGCACCAATTTTGAGCAGAGGAAAATTCAAAAAATATGGCATATAATTCTAGACTTGTGTCTTTATTCTGTTTTTATGGATCTACTTCAACTTCAGCACCTGTTTGTTTCGTGGATAATTCTGCCGAACAACGGTTTTTTTTTTTAAAAAAAACCTTTTGGAGCTATGATTAGCGGTTGTAGCATAAGTTGTTCTATGTTAAACTAGGATGTGAAGGGATTAAGATTATGCTTACGTTTTGCTTAAAATATTTGCTGGATTTCGTCATCGTCGATTAGCAAAAATAGAGGAATAAATGCTGGTATGCGATCAAGTAACCCTGAGACATCGCATAATATGATAATTCTAAAGGGAAGTTTTGTCCACCTCCAATGTGCAGTGTTTGCATCTCTGAGGATTTGATTCATCCTTACCTTATTCCGCTCCCAAATGCTGTTCTTTCGTCGAGCCACGTGGCCTCTTTTTTATATGGGTTTTCTCTCTCTCGCTCACATGGACTCACATGGGCTATGTTCAAGAGGCATGCATGTGCCTCTTTTGCACCTTCTCTCTACAATTAAAAATCTAATCTCTTCTCTCTCTCCCTCTCTATTGTATTTTCTAACCGAACACACACATAAAAATTATTTTTCGCTTATTTAATTTTACCTACAGTGGTTTGCTAATTATTTTACGTTACTTCAACTTTGCTGACCTGCTTAAATTTTCCCATACTACATAGAATATTTCTTGTCTTTTTGCTTTCTTTCTCATCATTCCGATGCGTGCATCCTCCCCAACTTTTTCTATATATAGCAATATTATTTAACATCAAACACAGGGTACATGAAACAAAATATTCTATAGTACATAGAATATTTCTTGTCCTTTTGCTTTCTTTCTTATCATTAGAATGCATGCATACTCTCCAACTTTTTTCTATATATAGTACTGTTGTTTACTATCAAACACACGGTGTATGAATGTTTAGTTTTGTCTATACTTATTTGTCTTTCAACATCAACCATTATATAGAATATTCTCCAACTTGCTATATATATACACTTACAACTTTTACTAGAGTTATTGGGGCCCATTTACTTTACGAAGGAGGGATAATTTCCTTTGGCTCTATCTATCGATCCAGCCAGTCATATCCATGTATTTTTTCTAGAATAATTTGAGGTACATATCTTCTACTTTCGTAAGGTGCGGTAGAACTATGTTGATGTATACTCTCATAGAGTGTACTTCTTTATTGTATAAAAATACATTAATTACTATTTTGGTCTAAACAAATATGTTTCTTTCTATACTAGAACAATAAACTTACATAAATAAAAAACTTTAAATGTGTAACTAATTAATTTTATATATATATATATATATATATATATATATATATATATATATATATATATATATATATTCCTTCTTGCATGACTCGCTTAATTAAAATTAATTAATTATCAGTTATCAAATTTGTTTGTTGAATTTTCTGGATTTAATCTTTCTTAAAGTCATACCGCCATTAAGTAACGTCGCCTGTTTTATTTAATCTAAAGTTTTAGTTACTGTTAATATAGTTACGCGATTTAAACATTGCTGGTTTACTTAAATTCCAGGTATTTTTATGGATTTTTTTGCTAGTGTGCTGAAGGTAAAAAAAATTCATCAAAAAAATTATGTTGCGTCATAGTTAAGAACTGGTACTACCAAGTTTTTTACCGTTGGTTAGGGTGATGTGGGCCTCCTAAGATTAAGTGGGTGGTTGGTTGAATAATATGATCTAACGGGTAAAAATCATCAAAGGGATGGATCTAACGATGGAAAACTTAGTAGCACCGAGTCTTCGTCTTATTGATAGAGTGCTCGATATATATATATATATATATATATATATATATATATATATATATATATATATATAGAGCTAGAATGCTATCGATAGCAAAAATCTTTCGTTGCCACCCATTTGTTTTCGATGATGGAGCCTCCAAATCGACGATCGATTGAAAATGATCTACACCACTTGAAGTATCTAGAAATCAAATTTCATACTTTTTCGATATTATTCTCTTGTCTATCAAAAGGCGTAAATGAATGGCTATAAATAAATATCCTCTAAAAAGTGATGATAAAAATTTTATAATCAAGATCGAGAATATAGATCTTGTTCTACATAGTTTAAAAAAATTTCTAACGAAAATTCAATTGATTTGGATAGCTTTACACCGTTAAACGAAAAAACGTCTCGTATCTACCATTAAAATTATAAATTTTAAAACCCTTTGATCGCCTAATGATGTCAAAAAGATTTAAAATTTGATTTCTAAATACTTTAAGTGATATAGATCATGTTTAACGATGCCGATCGTCGATTTGGAGACTCCATCATCGAAAACAAATGAATGGCAACAGAGAACTTTTGCTATCGATAGCATTCTAACTCAACTATATATATATATATATATATATATATATATATATATATATATATATATATATATGCTACTATGCTATTAATAGCACCAAGTCATTGATGCTACCAAATTTTTGGCCATTGAATTGAAAGATGTGTGTTTAGGATGATGTGGACCCCCTAGGGTTAAGTGGATGATTGGTTGAATAGTATGATCTAACGGATGAAAATTATTAAAAGGATGGATCTAACGGCACAACTTGGTAGCACCGAATGTTTCGTACTATTGATAGCATAACAGCCGGACCATATATATATAGTGCTATAGAGTCCGACTGCTATGCTATCAATAGCACGAACCACTTAGTACTACCAAGTTTTCTACCATTAGATTCACCACTTTGATGATTTTCATCCGTTAGATCATACTATTCAACCCACCATCCACTTAACCTTAGGGGACCCACATCATCCTAACCACACATCTCTCAATCCAACGATCAAAAACTTGGTAGCACCAATGACTTGGTGCTATTGATAGCATAGTAGTCTAGTTCTATATATATATCAAGTCAAATAGATGGTGATGTTAGGTACAAAAATCACTAAATTAAAAAAAAAAAAAAAAATCGAGATAACAAGTTTTTCAGTTGGTACACAGAAATTTCCCTTCACGAAATAGATATGCAATATTACACCTCGCACACAAATTTTAACTTTCGGCTCTCCCATCAAAGCCATATTCACTCCTAATAAGGCATTCAAGGAGCTTCCTCCCCCTTCCGGAAATTTCGAGTAGATTCGAGATTAGTCGCCGATTCGAGGGTTTCGACAAATTCGCGCTCTTGCAAAACCCCTCGCCGCCAACTTTTTTCCTTCGCCTCGCCGGAGCATATTTGCTTACCCCCTTTTGCTTCAAGGGAGTAGAGTATTATGTGTGTGACATAAATAATTGCACATGAATAAAAATGTAATGTGTGGCTTTATCTCCCAACTCTTGGAGCCTTGAGGAGATGCACACTCTTCACCAGCCCTTTTCCCACCTCCCCAACTTGCTTAAGAATCTCTAATGGATCTATTCTCATTTCATCTTCCTCGTCCCGGTCACGTTTCTGCGAAAAGAAAAATCACCAGGCATAAATTAAAAACCAAAGAAAACGAAATCACGCTATCTCTCCGTATGGTTTCGAGTATGACCAATCAATCACCTTGGAGAACCTTTTCTCCCATGTTAGACCAATCGCGTCCCCTCCGACGGAATCATACCACATCTTAAACATGTCCGGGAATTCTTTCTGAAATTAAATCGACGAGAAATAAGAATTTTGCTTTCCTTTTGAAAAGAACAAATGTGATTGATTAAAAAATTATTAAGTTTTTTACCTTAAGATCCTCCAGGAAACATGTGGTAGGATCAAAGTTTACCAATAGCTTGTCTCTCGCATCTTCCAGACTTTTCACAGCACCTCGAAGCGGCGTGTAGGGGTCGAAGTCCTTACTTGGTTTACCACAAATTACCAGCTTACCTGCAAAGATTTTGTGTTAAGAAGCCACTGAAGTTAAGGTTTTGCATCCTTAGTCCTTTTTGGGCCATCACAGTTTTCACTGTCTGAAAAGCCCCAGATCTGAATCTCTAATGCACGAGTTTGCAGCACCACGGGCCGGGGACATTTCGGTTCATTAAAAGATTATTTCAAAATATTAAGAACCTAAATGGAGGAAAGAATGGGATGTTTTTGCAAAGAGTCTAAAGAACTAACCAGATTGAACCTCGGCAGGAAAAAGAAGGTGGCGCGGACGAGAAAGTTTATCACGATGAAGAAGAACTACAGCATCATAGTTGTTCAAAGGAGTCCTAAAAACGCACTGCGGCAGAAGGGGGAAAACAGAGTGACTATCGCAATTTTGTCGAAAGCAATTATAAGTATGGAAGGAGAGGATATTTTATGTTTACCTCCCATGTGTATGGACCAGAGGGACCTTGAAGGATTAAATTGGTCAAGAGGTCCGCACTGCTTCGAGCATAAGCGGCTATTCGCTTCAGCACCTTCAGAAGAAAAGTCAACAACAGGGAGAAAATGGATATGAGATATTAATCATATAGAAAAGGTCACGATAAAATAATCAATGAATTATTTATATACAAATGTTGGGATTTGGGAAATATTAAAAGACATGATGCCAGCTTTTTAAACTCGAGTAAAAAAGACAAATACAAGGATAAAAGACATGGTACTCCCCAAACTTAATACAAAACTACAATACTTAATATTTCATTCAAACAGATTGGTCTCAAACTTGTCTGGATTTTGACTATGAAGTTGAAATATTAGAATTTCTTACGAAGAAGAGATGCTATTGTAGGCACTCTTTCCAGGGGAAAAAAATTTGGCGGTCTTCAAACCTCTTAACTTGGAAGGGAGGGTAAAAAAAAAAAAAGGCAATAATTGTGCTAGCTTGGGCACAATTAGGGATGGAGAACTGCAATTAAGTCCAAATGAAACCAACTCTGACTTGATTGCGGAAATTGACCAACTAGAAATGAGTAGATTCATAGGCACAAGAATGGAAAAGACAAAGGCTAGCTTAGAATTGAAGTTGATCAGATAAAGGTAAAATTGTATGAAGAACTCAAACCTGTTTTGATATAGACCTATACTTAACCCTTTTTATTTGAACTCAAACCTGTTTTGTTTGATTTAATTTTAGTTCCAACATATAAATTGGATATTAGGATTAATTTAACCACTCTGCCTGTTTTTAAGCTGACAAAATTCAGGTTTCCTTCATCGTTAATGATTGGTAGCTAATGAAAATAATAATCTTAATGAGCTCCTAGTTCAACCGATAGAAATAACTGAATAAAGATAAATAAAAGTTAAAGGGGCCGTCTATCCAAAAGAATGAAGTTCAGGCGTCAATTTCAAAATGGCATATTGCTCAAGGGTCCTCTAGAGTCTGTACATTTTTACCTCCTATGAAACCCTCCAATCTGTATAAAACACTAAATAAACAAACCAATAGTAATCAAACATTATGCCATTTTCTACGAGACGATCCTTCTAAGCATCAGAAAGAACTAAATACACTGCACTTAAGGAAATAGAAATACCAGCTTGTTGGGTGAGTGCTTAGTCCACGCTTCAGATGCTTTATCATAGGATGTAGCAAGAAACATAGCTCGTTCTATATCATCAGGATTTTCTTCATAAGATTTTCTGCTCAGTAAGAAGTTTTCCTACCAAAAAAAAAGAAAAAGGAATTAGAGCTTGAATCTCTCTGGTAGATTCCCAGGAGAAGTATCATCTATTCAAATGGATCACAGGATACTGACATTAATCTCCTTTTCATCCTTTGCCGTGAAATCGTTGTTTATATCAACAATCAGCGGAGAGAAGGTCCAGTCGAAATTGGACAGTAGGCGCAAGAATCTGTCATTACAGTTGAATTATTGATCCATTAAATAAAGAAAATCAAAATAAAAGATAAACGGCTGTGACATAAATTGATCAGATGCCACTCAAGATTAAAAAAAGTCAGATCCCAGGACAATTTTGTAGTGATTGTACCAAACTCGATGTAATTAAGATGTAATTTACATTGCACCAATACCCATTTAATGCAACACCCCATGTAAAATGTTGCCAAACAATAGTATGTAGTTAAAAATATAGGACCTAATAGAAATTTATAGTATTTAAGCAAGTCGAATCCAAAAGAAAATAATAAGTTTTTAGCATTAACTAAGAACTGAATTCACCAATGGAAATCAGAGACAGAGCAGTGCCATCATTCATTGAACCAAACAAGTCACACGGTGTAGAGTTGCCAGCTGGACCCAACTACCAAATTCGGGCCCAGAGTTGCCTCCTATAACTCAAGGTTACATGCTTTGTAGATCCAAGATAAGGCCCATTAAATTATGTACAGCAGAAGTCTAAGGTCTAGTAGATATGCAACCAACATGATGCAAAATATTGAGATGTGTAACATAATTGTTATCTTCTGAATGATACCTTAAAAAGTTAAGAGGCCTAAAAATAGAGGCATACATTCCACTATTAACTCAGTACGCAGTATGTGAAAATAAACAATGGCCTGAACGGTTTCAGCATTATCTAAAGAGATGCGTAATATGAATAAACAATCACAAGATTACCCTGCTGAAGCAAGTCGACTGTTAAAAATGGCAAAAGTGTGTGGAAAGTAATTAAAAGAGAAAATTACAGAAATTTTACCTAAGAAATCCAGTGATCCGCGAACAGGGAGCATTAAATGGAAATGGCTTCAAAAACAAGTAGGCAACTACCAATTCGATCGCCTCCTCTGCTAGGAATGAGGAAAACAGATGTGCAGAAACCCATCGTTTTGCAAGCCTTCATGACATGAGCATAAGAGAATAGGGTAAGATAAGGTGCATTTTCAGACGTAAGAGCACAAAAGCTAAAAAATAAAAATATAGTTTTGCACATATATCCTTGAGAAAAATGATCTACCCTACTATACATATGAACTTTCACATAAGCCCCACAAAAGTGCAGTTTTTTGCAGAAAACCACATCCTCAAGTTAGGGAGTCATCAATCCATAGGAATGAAGTGGATTTAGTAGCCTTCTCGAAGTAGGGATAATTTTTTGAGTGCAAGGGGTATTCACAATTCTCAAAATTCTGATTTTGCAAGGGTATAAAAAGGATAACATTGTATTGTGTTTATGTCAAAATATTGGAAAGAAAATATCTCACCTGACAACCGGCCCATAAATGGGGTAACGGCCATGCAAACCATTTATCATACTCGAATGCTGGCTTCTTAAGAATATCTCCTTATCTACGGATGGAGTAGTTCTCAGCTTACCGTCAGTACTAGCTACAAGGGAAGAGATAAAATGAACTTAATATCAGACCATTGTTAAAAAAGAAGGCAAAAAGAAACACCATTACCGGCAAAACCAAACCTTGATTTTTCAACATACTCAAGCCTCTTTCATGCAAAATTTTTAGTGAAAATGAATATCCAGATGTATGGACATTCACCTCATCCTCAGTGGCTGTACAAAACATTCCCCACCGATCCTGAAGACTGTATTGATTAAAGTTGAAACCAAGTCAAAACAATGAAAGAGAACTTCAGGCAGCAAGACGGTAGACAGCTTCATCAAAAATTTGCAGGGTTAACTGGTTGGTTATTCCCTATACTCTCAAAATATTGCATCATAATTCATGAATTTTCCATTTACATTTTACCCACTTGTCAATGGCAAGGGTTAAAGTCACAAAATATGAGAAAGTCACCATTGTAAGATCTCATCTCAATGGCAAGGGGTAAACTCCCAAAATATGAAAAGAAAAGGTAGAGGGACTAAAGTATTAAAATGGAATGTTCACGGACTATGTCACAATATCGGTGTAGCACAGGGACTATCAACACAATTTACCTTAATTGTTAACAGTGTACCTTTCTGCAATTTTTAGAAGAAATGCAGACTTCGTCTTCTCAATAGCTACATCGTCCATGGGCCAGTTACCTGATCCCTCTAACTGTCCATGATCATAGAAAAATCTTCAGGCACTAAGAATCAAATACTAAATAAAAATTGTGCATAAGTTCTAGGGGCTTTTACATACATATCTTTCAAAATCTTCGACTTATGCATATTCGTATTTTGATATAAACACCATCGAAAGTGCTATTTCTTAAATAAAGAACTCAAGCTGGAATTTACACAATTCATAAAGTTGGTTTTGGATTAGTAAGAGTTTTTGAAACAAGGAATAATTTCACAAGTAGAAGGGTTTATAGGTAGGTACTGAGCTTTTGAAGTGCATATATGATAATTCAGAGTTTACAAGGGAAGACATGTAAATAGATAGTGCGGCAGGGGCATATATGTAATTATCTCTAGCTTCTAGATTTAAGCTAGTGCGAGAGCAGGCATGAGGCATGAGGCATGAGGCATGAGGCATGAGGCATGAGGAGCTGGTATAGCTCAAAAAAATAATCAGCCACATGAAAAATATGAAATGATGAAGAAAAAACAAATGCACTGAAAAGACTATTATGATCTTAGCAAAAATCCTTAAAAACAAAAGAAATGAAAAGATCATGTAAATTACCTGAATCATAACTTCAAGTGGTTGAAGACAAGTCGCCACAAAATTTGGTGGTTTTTTATTAGAACTCTTCTCAAAAGCCAAGGGATGAGGTTCGGGAGGGAAGACAGACGTATGCCTGAAAGCTGATAGCACCAGCAATGATGAAATAACTACTGAAGATGCAAAAAGTCAGAACCATATTTTTAATAACAAAAAAAAGAACTACCTAAAAATGCTAAGATAAAGGAAAATACAGCACAAAACAATCGAGTTCAGTCAAGAATAACACAGATTAATGTTTCCTACAGAAAACAAGTATTTCAGGAAGCAGCCTTTGCAGAAAAGAGAATAGTAACATATCGAATAGTATCAACATAAGAAATTTATGCTGCAAGCTTAAGATAAATGGCCGAACAACAACGATGTCCTACTTCTTTTAGGTTAGAACAGTAGTACTTTGGGTTTAATTAAAATTGGGTCATTACACCACGTGTTCAGGCCCAAAAATTCAAGTTATTGGCTCTACTTGACGCCATAAAGCAACCATCAGTGTAGGATTTTAACATAAGCAGAAAGATAAGCACACCACTTTTCCAATTTGGAATGCATATATAAGAAATTAGGAAAGGAAGTTAATAGTTAGGAAATAGCAATATTGTTCTATCAGGTCATCTGAATACATGAGTGATCAACAAAGGCATGAAGTTGAAGTTGATACACATGTATTGGCTAAATTTTAAAGCTTCCTTTAAAAATAAAGATAAAACAAACCTGGATCAAGAGGCTGCACACTGGATACTTTCAAAGGGATTTCGTCTAAAAGCCACAGCCGCTTAGATAAAACATCAAAAGCTCCAAGAATAAGTCCAGAATACAATACTGGATCTACAAAAAGAAATAAATAGGATAAGTAATATTTGATAAAAAGATAATAAAAGATACATGAATGAATTACAAATCTGGTCCTTTCAATCATAAAATCTAGTCCTCAAGAGTTGTTTCCATTTAAAAATTGTCCCTACATTTCTCTCTAAAAAAAAAAGTCCCTATATCAGTCTATCACTCAAATAGTGCCATGTTGACACCATCATTAGATTTCCTCCACTAATATTGAAACATCTAGGAGAAAATTGAAAGCAATTCCAAACTATCAGCACAAAATTAGAATTGAGGTCAGACTTCATAGGTAAAATTGAAAACTATTCGAGTATGAAACTGCAATCAGGTCAAACTTAAGTAATTAAATTATTAAAATTAAAACTATGAGGATAATTGAAAATTCAGTGAAACTTCAGGGAGCTGATAATTAGTTGATCCAAAAAAATAAAAATTTATGCATAGGTGAAAGGTAGAAATAAACACACACCTTTACCACCAAGATGCAGGGAAAAGTCAAGCTTATCAACTGTATGAACCATGTGTTCTTTTAGTAGTAGAAAATGTCTAGAGAGCACATATTCCGTGATCCTCTTGATGATGAGATGTCTTTCCCAGGGCTCACAATCCCACACTAATAGTCAGAAGAAAAAGCTATCAGTTCTTCAGCAATTAAATGAGTAATCCAGCAGATAGTACCTATAAAAAGAAGGAAAGCACAAGGAAAGGAAGAAAGGGATGGGGAAAAAGGAATACCAGTGCTCTCTGCAATTGTCCCGTCCTTAAATCTCCTAAGTTCTGCTTTTTCTCCCCAAAACTTTCTGAATTTGATGGCCTGAAATGATGTTAGTATCTAAAAAATACAATTGAGTAAAAGCAGTCATTAGACTTCAATGAAAAAGGAAAAGAGATACCTCCTCTTTGTTCTCAGGGTTTGGGCCCAGATCAACTACTCGAAAGCTTGTCTCCTGGGAGCTAATTGATATACCAACAAGCATTTGCTCATTACCAAAATTTGAAAATCCCTACAAGACACGTTCATCATATAGATTATATCACCAATAACTAGGAAAAAATTTGAGATATATTTACATAATATATATAGCCATCCAAAATTATCTGTTCACATATGAATATATCCAGCATTATCAATTTAATATGAATGATATCCAGCAAAATCTTAAAATAAAGACATCTTATTCAAAATGTTTTTATTCCAATACAAAACCAACTTCTCATGAATTAGTCAACTCCCCCAACTTAAGAAGTTCTCTTTCGTAGGAATCTGCAATCCAAAGGGGTATATGTGGAAACTTGCACTTCAGAGAGGTACACGTGTAAAAACATGATTTTTCTTTGATTTTTTGAAGAGAGAAATATAATTGTAAAAGCGTCCAAATTAAATTAGCAAGGAACAGAGAAAGCATACATCATTGATTCTCCATTCAGAAGGCATGTTTCTCCAGATAGCACGTATCAGCTTTGCTCTATCAGTCAGTCCTTGTTGCAGAAGAGAATGCACGTCCTTTTCACATACTCGCCAGCATTCATCATCCAAGCAAAAATCCAATGCAGAAACCTTAGAATTTCCTTTAAGGTTTATCCTGAAAATAACCAGAAAGCACCTAAGGAACTTTCCACATTCACAACTTAAAGAACGGGTTAATTTTCATCTTACCCTCAAAAGTTTGAAAATATTGTACTTATCCCTCAAAAAGTCAAAATTATCACATAAGTCCCAGTAAAATTTATATTCTTTGTAAATATCTTTTTTGGAGGGCATTTAGGAAAATTGAAGCGGCGTTTTCAAGGACATCTATGATATCTTCAAGGATAGTTTAGAGTATTTCCGATAGCTAGGGCATTTATGATATTTTCAACTTCTGGAGAGCTTCCGTAAAATTGTAAGACTTTGAGAAGCACTTAGTAATCTCTTAAAAGAAATAGATAAAGTTAGTCAAACTAACAACTGAGCAGTAAGCTAAGCATATGTAAAAACTTGTACAAGGTGTCGGTAACACAGGTCTAATTCACCCAACCGGAGAATTCAGAATTTAGAATTCTTAGGCAAACAGACTGTGTTATAGAGTATTTGAAGAACTACTAATTTATGTCCAGGGCTATGAAAGAAAGCCTTTCACATCCTGACCAAATTGACCAAATTCTCTACAGGTTATGCAGAAGCTGTCTTAATCAGGAAAATAAACAAAAGAAAGCTATTAACTATCAAGTCGAGACCTACAATCTTATGAATTAAATTTTGTGATTTGAAGGTTCTGTTCTTGCAATTCAATTCTTATATCACAACCTGAACATTAAGGTTGACTAGAAACGTTTGGTATGCTTAATTGACACAGATGTAATAAAGGCAAAAGTTGTATAGAACTTGGTGTCATTAAACATTTTGTGATTTTCAAGATATGCTTCTCTTTGAAAGAATGGCAACAATAAAGTGTTAGCATGTGATATAAATGATCAACAAATTTGTAGTACCTCAGGCAAGAATCAAATTTAGAAGCAAAGCCAACTTTATTAATGAAAATCTCTTCAAACCCAGCATCTCCACATTTATCAATGCAATTAAGTGTGCGAGCAGCCTCATCTTGAAGCTGAATAAGCATTATTGTCAGATTGAAATACAAAAGAAACAAAATAAATTGAGAAGCAAGCAAAGTTAGCCCTAAAAGCGTAACAGAGAGATATTTACATTATATATACATATCAATGCAAAATTAATCAGCAAAATTAATCTACTTCATGGATATCTGGTAAATATGAATCTTTATACACACCCTTCAAAATCGTAATTGCTACATACATATACACTTACAAAAGTACCTCTTTCGCCCAATTCTAATAGGGAAAAAAAATAAAGAAAAAGAAAAAAATAATTTCACCATGAATTGGATGATTCCCCACTTTAAGATAAGGATATATTGCAAGACATTGCACTTTTGAGGCATATGTATGACAACACACATTTCATAGGGATACATATAAGTAGATGGATGATATTGCAAGGACATACATGCAAAGCCAATAAATTAAGCATGAAAGGGAATAATAAATACAAAAAAAAACATAATGTGAAAAGGAGAGGCGCAAATAATGTATTTTCCATCTCAGTAAACGACTGCATTACATACCTCTACGAAAGCTGCCCTAGTCATCCGGAATGCCAAATTTAAATGGCCAGAGACATCACAAATGACGACAGTAAATGATTGCAAATACTGAGTCATATCCTATAATTTTTCAATACAATTTAGTCAGAGGGGAAATTAAGGCAAAAGAAGAAAATAAATAAATAAAGCATAGTTTTATTAGACATGGAATTGTAATAATAACCAAAATGAATAAAAAGATGAATTATGTCAAGAAATCAATAAGTATTTAAGTATGTAAAGGCAGGAATCAAGCAACCAACTGGCTTTCATATAGAAGAAAGGAATTATAATTGGAATTCAAAATGAAATATAAGCAACAGACCTTGGGCAAACTATGCTTTCTCATTGGCCTAAGTGCTAGGCCCTTCTCCCATGTATTCGAAGTTGCTGCAAGAACAATAAAAACTGTTTACCAAAACAAGCATGTGCAATCTCGGGTAAATAAGAAAGCTAGTTTTACTACATTGAGACCTTAGGTCTTACATGATTAAGGACGAAAAGAATTAACTGCCAATTTAGTCCCCAAAGTTTACTTCAGATTTCAATTTTGTTCATGGATTTTCAATTGTAATAATGAGTCCCTGAAGTTCAAACTTAATTTGAATAATCCAATTTCATTTCTGTAGCCTCACTTCTAACAATTCAGCACCTTGACTTTAACCCAGATTTCAATCTTACACATGAGGTTTCAAATTTAAGAAACAAAAGACTGACATGGAACCATTTTTAAATGATAGATCGAAAGAGGACTTGAGTAGTAGATTGCAGCAACAAAGCTATGAAGACAAAAATAAAATCAAGGTCAAACTTCAGGGACCATCAACCCTAAAGGTAAAAAGGGTTAAACTGTGCAAGTAACAGGAAAAGTAAATGAAAGGAACAAGTTTATTAGTTACAGGAAAAGTAAATGAAAGATATATGCGGATCTTGGTCCTTAATACATGTATATAATGTGTTTATAATGTTAAATTCCCAATTCTTGAAATAGTCAGAAAGCTCAACCATTTATTGAAAACTAGATGCAAGAAAACTTTCGTACCAATAAACTTCAATGTAACACGGAAAATCTGCAGCGCACTCATTGACTTGTTAATAATGTTCCCTCCAGTTTCTCCAGTAAGAAATGCCACAAGGATAGATATCAAGTAACCGTTGAGGCAATCATGCGTAAAGAGAGAACTTCTTTGGCGTGCCCAAACCTGCACTATTGTATTAAAAGCTCAGTGCGTGTAGTCCAGAAACTTAACTAAGTATGTTCTTTGACTGGCTTCTAAAAATGGTTCTATATTCCAAAAATTAACAATTATTGCTTTGGAAACAATTATGGAGCTTTTGTTGTGGCAAGAAGCTGAAATGAGCTTCTTAAACCACGAAGCAAAAGCCCTTTTGAAGATTTTCCTGCTTCCACTGCAACGCAGAGGTATTAAAGGGATATTAAGAAGAAAGCTATTTTGAATACTCCATACCACCACTGCAAAGCTACCAGCAGCCCAAACAAGCGACAGTATATTACTTATGCCAGTATAGTATATTTTAGGAGGTGTCTATGGTAATTGATTGATTAATAGACATCCATAACATAATAGCCAAAAGATAAGAATTTGTCTACTTACTTTTAGCAAAATTAAAGCCTCTTCTAGAGTTTTCCAGTCCTGAAAAGCTTTCTTCACAATCCCAGCATTTTCCTCCAAGAACATGTCTTCCAATATACTACTATTGTACTTCGGAGTAGCCTGAGTTACACCACCTGCCAAATCAGTTATTATGTGGATAAAACAACAGAGTGAAAACAATTGATAAATCAACTTGCTGAAAAGAAGAACAGTTTGTCATCTACACTAGGTTTCTTCATGAATTGAAAGACATATGGGATGTTCCAGATGCATATATTACCTTGGTTAAAAGCACGGACATTATTCCTCGTCAAACTTAACTTTGCCGGGTTGAAGAGTGATGTGGCAGTTGGAATTATCCGAATGTAAAACTCAGCAAGTTCAGGAAGATCCGTCGCTACAAGATCATTTCGTGAATATGCGCAATTAAGATAGCATTAAAACAAAAGCACGGAAGATAGTAAGATAATTCAGACAGAGATCAGCAGAGGGAAAAGTTAATGCAAAAATAATTTAAAAAAACCTGGATATATCAGCAGAACAGGTTTTCGAGCCTCATTCTGAAACGTAGACCATTTGATCTTCCGAATTGACGGTAATGATCTCAGACTCCTCTCTATAACACATAAGTAAAGGCACCTCTTTGCATGATACCGATGATTCAGGTAATCCTTCTCATGAAAGCACTCCTAGATATCACAGCCATAGCGACCACATTATCAAAGTAAAACACAAATATACACCAAAAAAGGCTAAATGGCAAAAAACCACCCAGCAATTTCGCTTGTGCCTTAGTTGTCCCCATTAATGAAAATTTGCATCGATTTTGCCCTACACTTTATCAGTGACTCAAATAGATACTCATGTAAAACTTCGATAAAATGAGTTTGCATATTACATCATTCTTTGTCTAAATATTTATCTATATTAACAAGTAACAACAACATAATTGGTAGATCTAAAACTAGATAAAAGAGATTTCCTTCTTTACTATAGAAACCAAAATTGGCAGTTTGTTATAAAATTTCTTCAATTTACGCGATTCTCCTCCGCTAGATATAACCTTCCCTGGGTTTCGCATCTAAACTCAACAATCAAAACTCAAATTTTTGGACCTATCAGAAACTTTTTCCAAAGCGCAGAATCAACATTAATGCAATTCTTTATGAAATGAGGCCATTGAGACACCAACAGAAACACACTTTTTCATAATTTGGCGTGTTTTTTTCCGTCAAAATTTAGCCACAAAAAAAAAAGTTCTTTTTTTTTGGTTCTTCTACCTTTGGCATCCGAACTAGAAGATCGACATTGACATCGGGCTTCGCGACGCACCCAACCGAGTGGCTTCCCGAAACTTCTACGGCCTCCGGGCGCTTGAACGTGAAGCCGACCTTATCGTACGCGACGCGGAGGTCCCGAACGAATCCGAGGGCAGCGTCGGCGGCGATCTCTTGGTCGGGGATCGACCCAATCGCCTCGGCGACGGACGAGACGAGTCGATCTAGGGTTTCTGCGGCGGAATCGCCGAGCCGCACCTCTCCCAGGAGCTCTCGGAGCTTCAGATCCATCGACGCCGTCTCCGACGCCATTGGAGGCGGCGATCGTGCCCCTCCGATGTGTTTAGGGTTTAGGGTTTCTCTTATGCGGCGGCGACGAGAGGTAAGGGTTTAGGGTTTTGGAGGGCACGGGGAGGGAAAAGGTTTTAGAGCGTCGCGAGAGAGAGAGAGAGAATCGAAAAGCTCGGTGTCTCATGTGTAGGGACGTCAAAGCGTCGGATTCGGATCGGATTTTTTAAAAATCCGAATCCGAAATCCGAACTCGACAAATTTTAAAAATTCATATCCAAAAATCCAAACACGACCAAAAACTCAAAATCCAAATCCAAAACCAAATCCGAAACAATTGTTTCTCTTTTCAATATTTCAAAATATATATTATATAAAATTTAAATTTTTAAAATACAAATTTTCATATAATGTAAAATAAATTCGGGTTCGAATTTTGTGCAGTCAAAATTCATATCCGTTGGGTTTTTATTGTTTATATTCATATCCGAAATCATATTCATTTAGTATTAGATAAATTCGCTCTCTTCAGGTTTGAATTCGGATAAAATTTCGGGTATCTGTACCTATTGACATCCCTAGTCATGTGGAGAGGCTTCAGAGCTCGACCGTTGGATCATAAGATCGAGTTTTCCCATCTTTATGATGGAAAAATTAGTGATCGGACCGGGTACACTGTAAGAAATGGTGTAAATTTTAGGCCTTGTTTGGGTGCACGGATATAGAGACTTTTCCGTTGGGCTGGTAAGTTGGCCAGTTGAGCTAATAGTGTTTGTTTCTAAGGCGCTAGGAGTGCTCAGGTGTCATGTATTGATCATAGAATATAATCATGAGCATTCTAACATAGTTCGATTAAATATAAAAATTGTTGGTTATTAACTCTTTCATATCGTATTCTAATCACTTGAGACTTACACCTACTACTTTGCAAAGAGGACTGAAGAGTGCAAGCGAACTACATGGTAAAATAATATGATTATAGATAGTTTGCATTTAGTTATGGTTGTTTATATTGCACTGACTTATTTTATTGTATATGCACGGTTAGATACTCTGTTGTATTGCTCTACGAGAATTTATCTTCAAAAAGCTTCCACCCTCAAGGCGGGGCCCAAGAGTAGGATAGTTAAGTATCTATAAACCTATTAATCCCCGTTTCTTTTTGCCACGTGGCAGGTTTACCTTAATCCAAGGCTAATTCAATCCACGTCACCAAGCCCCTTCACCTTCGCCCGACGCCTCTTCGGTCGCTCCCGATTCCCACCGCTTCAAACCCTTCCCCCCCAACCGCCGCTTCGATCCTTCCTCCGCCTCCCCGATTCCCACCGCTTCGAACCCTCCCCCCAACAGCCTCTTCGATCCCTCCTCCGCCTCATCAATCCTTCCTTCGCCTCTTCGATCTCTCTCTACCGAAACCTCCGCCTTTTTCATCATTTTGTTTTTTTTTTTCCTCTCCGCCTTGCCCACCGCCCCCCTCTCTCTGTCCCCCTCCGATCCCGCTACGAATCCCGGCGAAGATCGCGCCGGGAAGCGGCTTTTCGTCATACACCTGGCAGGCGATGCCGATTCCTGCGTAACGGAGCTAGAGGTGAGGGGTAGGCGGGTAGGGCGTACATTCTCAACTTTTATTATTTGTATAGATAGATAGATTACCCTGCTGGCAAACATTCTATAAATTTCGGATCCCTCTACTCTTTTTCTGCATAATAAAACAATGGTGGTGGAGGAGGGCAGGCGCGTGAAGAGGGCCAGAGGCACCCTGGCGCTTTTGGAAGATTTGATAGCTTACGAAGTCCTTCCCGCCGCCGGTGACTGATCAAAGGCGTGTCGAGGGGCTGGCGGCGCCTGATCTCCAGCGATCCATTATAACATGTATCACTATACAGTTTCATAAACTGGACTAGATGATCCAGTTATCAAATCACACTTGAGTCAACAAGCACTTCATCTATATAATAACATTCCTCGGTACACCATACACCAAAAGCATAACAAGCGAAAAAGGCATTCCTGCCAGAAGCTCGAGTCCTTGAAATTTGACTACAGTAAGAATGTAAGATACACTACATCAGTATTAGAAGGTTAGAGGTCAACTATATGCCCTATATGAAGACAAACCACTCCAACCAAGAATAGCATACTTCTACTGGGAAGGATAATTAATTGTCAATACGACAAGGCACGTTGATAATGATTAAATGCCGATTCCTCTGATTGTATTGTTTATGCTATTTCTTTCAATTTCGGGTATATGTTGCATCTCCTCAATGACTGCAAGCTAAAGAAGAGGTAGATAAGATACTTGATATTTACCATGGAAATATTAGTTGTGTTGTATTCACATCAGGTTACTTGACAGTTATAGTTAAGCTGGCGATAGAGAAAGACAAATGGCGCTGACAATATTTACTTTGGAATGGAGCAGAATGATCACTCTAAGACCTTGATGTATTAATTACATTTGGTTAGGTAATGATTCATGAGTTTGGTTATGTATGTAATCTATTGTTGAATTCTATTTATGTTTGGGCAGTAAATAATGTAAACATGCTTTGGTTCTGATTAAAGAGTTTTGTATCAATGTGAAGTAGTTGTTTACATTGTTTTTTTTCCTCTAATATCTTTCCTGCTGCTATATTGAAATGGGCTTTAAACGTCAAATTACATATTAGATTATTTTTAGTCTTACTTTGTCAGTTTGTCAAATATCTGATTCTAATCATTCTCAAACAGATCAAGTTGCGGCTTCATAAACTATCTCAAATTGACAGGAAGAAGTGATGAAACTGTGAGTATCACAAATCACTGGCATACGACACCAATTGTCTGTCTTTGTGAGTTTTATATAGTCCATTTTTCATAATAGAAATTTTTCTCTGAAGAAGCATAACAGTGAAGAAAATCTAGAAATAAGAATAGTTCTCTGGAATTAGTTTCTTCATTATTGTGATGGATAATTATAAAATGGATGTTTCTGGTTTTCTATTATATGCATTGCATCCATTTTTTATGGTTACTTTTTTCCTTTTTTTGCATCGGTTTTTTTCTCATTCATCCACTTTGACACAAACAATTTCTTTTGAATATATTATATATCAAATCCTAGAAATTTATTGTAATTAATCGCGACCATAACAGTGTAAAGGATTTGTACTGATGGTGATCTCTGGTCCGTTCGTCGCAAAATTTGATGTTTTCGGTTCCACAGTTTGGGTCTGATCGAGACGACGAGGCGGCTCCTCCCTTCGAACTAGAATCAATTTTCAACCCTTACAATTTACCCTTATATATCTTCACCATTCATCTTTTCTTTTTGCTCTTTCTTTTTCCCCCCTCTGCTCTTTTTATTTTTTTCTTCTATTGTTTTATTATATTATTTTTTTCTTGCTTAGTTTTGGTGGCGCCCAACTCCTACTAGGAGCTCGACCGGGATTGCAAGAAAACGAATTGCAAGAAAACGAAGAACATCAAGGACCTTTCCGGCACTGTCAAGGAGATCCTTGGCACTTGCGTCTCTATCGGGTGCACCATCGACTGCCCCGACGCGTGAGATTGGTTGCTTCTTTATCCTTCTCTTTTAAAGAGTAGATTTTTATTCATCCTTTGATGATTTTTATTCATGTAGTAGTTTTGAGACTTCAATTTGCAATCTCTATGTGGTCGTACTAAGTAAAATGATGTTGAGCTATTTTTGGGTTAAATTAAATGATTGTTCTATTTCGCTCAATTCGTCATATTAGAGTAAAAGAAAGTTAATTTGCGATAAACAAAAGGTTATTTTGTTTGCGTACTAAGTAAGCTCTTCATATTTTTGTTAATTATTCATTTATTTACTTTTGTTTTACCTGTGTATCTAAAGTCTCATGAATTATTGTTGCGCTTACACCAAGTTTTTTTTACTATAAAAAGATATATTCAAAGGATAAAAAAATAGAATAGACATGTTGTCATGATTTGTTCTACAATAGAAGAATGGAAGCCGTTAGTTATAAAAATTGCTTTCCACTTTTGTTAGAAATTAATTGACTAGATTGGCAGATTATAGTGTAGATTTATATAGTTTAAAAAATGGGTTGCACCAACATGTTATATCTTTTTGTTCCTTTGATTTTTACTTTTTATGTTGTTTTGGGATCAATTGGGTTTCTTTCTTAATTAACTGATGGATGAAAAAGAAGGGAGGATAAAAGTCGTGTTCCATATGTGTAACTTCTCTTACAAAATTTAATCATTTCACTAATTTTGCATGGTTTTCTTTTTCTGTTAACTTTTAATTGCTCCGTTGTGGTATAGTGCATTTTTATTTTACCATCTATTTCGTTAGTAAGGATGGATTTTTTTTTTAAGTAACTTAATAAGAGAGAAAGAAATAAAAACTATAATTTTGCTTTAACAATAGCTACCCGCCGCAACGCGCGGGTATCTGCACTAGTAACTTTTTGAACTACATGATGACAAAGTAAAAAATAAGCTAAACTATAAAATAGTTAAGTCCAACTTTTCAAAACCACAAGTGACAAAGTGAAATAAGTTAAACCACATAAGTGCAATTATGGTTTACCCTATTAATTAATTCCTAATAGATAAATAGTTATTGAGTTTTTTAGAGTACTTACAACTAAAAATTTATATGAGAAATAAATTAAAAAAAAAGGCTCATTGCATATAGCTTTCTACAAATACATTAGAAAACGTATATATCCCTCCAAAATTTAAGTGATTAAATATTTTCCTCGAAATGTGCCGACATGTTCATATTTTCTCTTTTAGTTTAAAGCAGTTAGTATTATATTAATTTTTAACAGTTAAGAAGTGAAATGATAATATTAACTTTACAAATATTATTAAGAGTAGAAATATGCAAAAAAATATCCTCCTCACAAAGTCACGAGATTAATTTTGCAAATGTGTCCCTCCAAATACTAAAATTATATAAAGATGTCCCTCCAAATGTTGAATTCATGGTCACTTTTGCAAATATGTCCCTTCAATTGCTAAATATATGTAAACAATACTCTTTCCCATGGTTTTCTTCTTTCTTTGTTAAATGTTTTCTTCTCTATTGTTTTTCCCGATCTCAAACTAGTAGTATACTAGTGTTGAACCCACTTCGCGGGCAATTTTGATACTAATATTCTGATATAAATTTTTTAAAAGTTTTGACACCAATTCATATATAATTACGAAAAAGTAGGTAAAGAAGAGAAAAAATATGAAATGACAAGAAAATATGTAATTTTTAGCTTGAATGATTACTAATTATTTTAATATATATAGTTTGAATTGATAATAAAATATATAATTATATAATATACAAACATATATTTAGCTTAAATGACATCTAATTAGAAGTTAAAATAAATGTATAATGTGGAATTGTCACCTTATTTGGAGAACATATGAAAGCAAAAAAGAATGACAATAAGTGAAAAGCAATATACATTTTTACCATTATAAATATAAGTAATCAGTAACATTACATCCAAATTTGAAATGAGCTGGCATAATTTTGAAAAGGATAACACAATCAGGCACATAGTGATAGTTGATTCAATTACACCATTTTGCCTGACGATGATTTGATTAGGAGCTGCTTAGTAAATCACCAATTGCCAATCACTAAGTAAAATTTCAAGTTTATTAAACTAAATTTTTTTATATTATTTAAAAATAAAAAAACTTAAATTAAAGGCTAAGTTCAATAAGACCTTATCAAATAGGATACAGCTTAGTAGCTATAATGTGACACCCCAATAGTCCCACATCGGATGGGAATGGATTTGTCATTGGGTTTATACGAGACTTGGACACCAGTAATAATAACTGGGTTTAAGCATTTTGGGCCGGTGGTTGGGCACAACGAGTTATTATTGCTAGTTGGCTGGATCATTACATTTGGTATCAGAGCCGGTTCACCAGCTGGACATGTGTGGCGAGTCTCGGCTGAGCTAGGGTCTGGATAACAAGGCTAGAGAGACGAGTCTCCTATCGCCTGGTGTTCTTGGACTGTGTGTGTGATTGGACTGACGAGGACGTCAGGGCCTTAAAGGTATGGATGATAAGGCTAGCGAGATGAGTCTCATATCGCCTGGTATTCTTGGGTTGTGTGTGTAATTGGACAGACGAGGACGTTAGGGCCTTAACGGGGGAGTCTGTGATACCCTAATAGTCCTACATCGGATGAAAATGGGTTTGTCATTGGGGAGTCTGTGATACCCTAATAGTCCTACATCGGATGGAAATGGGTTTGTCATTGGGTTTATATGAGTGAGATTTGGACACTAGTAATAATAACTGGGCTTAAGTATTTTGGGCTGGTGGTTGGGCCTAATGAGTTATTATTGTTAGTGGGCTGGATCGTTACATATAACAGCTGAAATTTAAACATTAAAATGTAAAAAAAATAAGGAGTTAAATGATTCAGCTAGAAGAAAGTGATAATAATTGAAGTAAAAACACGGCTAGTAAAATAAGCCAAAAATAATATAAAAAGTACTGTGTAAAAAGCAAGAAAATTTAGGAGAGTGATATTCAAGGCTCAGGTAAGCAAATAATTTATGCCATGGAAAGAGACATACATAGAGAAAAACAAACCTTTCAGTAAAAGAAGTACCCAACAGGTAAATAAAGCCGTCCAAGCTTCTATTCAATATTTTGCACCTTTTATTTACTCATGCTTATCCATCACCATTGCCTTATGCCATAAAAAAGGGCAAGCAATAGGATTGATTTTATACTGTATGATGATAAGAACGTCTAAACTTGCTATTCAATATTTTGTAATATCTATTTGCTAATACTACCTGCCTCTCATCATTGCGCAGAAATTCAATATTTTGCAACTTCTATTTGTTCCTGCTTACCTATCATCATTACCTAGAAAATCAACGAAAAATAAAATAGCAGCCCAAGAAAGAAGCTTCAAATCCGCAGCAAACAAATGGGAATAGAAAAAACAGAACACTAAGAATCATTAAAGATCAGTAAACATTACTGCAATTGGTTTAGATTTACAATTAGTAGAGTTTAGCAAATATATATAGAAGAAAATTTAAGTTGTGCAATAATCTAAGATAAAAAAGTTGGATGGTCAACATAGAAGTACAGGTAAAGGAGTAGTGATTAAAAGTGTAGAGAACAAAATGATAAAATATTTTGTAAATATTATTAATAAAGTAAGTTTGTAAATATTTTGTAAATATTATTAATAAAGTAAGTTTAATAAAGAATAATAAAGTAAGTTTGCATGTAATCCAGCCCGGATAATCCGTACTAAACGCACCCTTAAAATTATAGTACATATCCATTGTTCACCAATTTATTCTATAGTTTATATTTATTCTAGAGCTCATATGTCTCTATATCTTACTTAGGTTTTCACTTAAGTTTAGATGGCACTTATTTTAATCTAGATTTTAGGTTCTCATCACTATTACATACATCTTATCGATTTTTTATTTTTCATTCTTATGAAAAGGGTTAAGTAGTTCTTCCCTAGCATGTAACTGAATTATAGTTAGAATAGCATCTACTAATTTAGCATACTAATAAAATTAAGAACGATGGATAAAGAGAGAGATCACCGTTTTCGGTGATATTCTCTACTTTTGCTAGGTTTTTCTTCCAAAAGATGGATTTAATTTCTTAAAACACCAAAAAATCTTGGAACAATATCAAAATCTCAAAAATCCTCATTTTTAAAAACTTTAGAACCAATATTTTAAAATGCCCCCTACTTCTTCTCCTGTAGCACTTAAAACGTGGATGAAAAGATTTTTTTTTTCCCTTCTAAAGCCTTCTCTTGAAGCTTTCGACTGATCCAAAGCCTCTAAAGAGGTAAATCCCAAGTTTTCTCCAAATAGATCCAGGGGTCTCTTTTGCTTCTAGAGAGAGAAAAAAGAAAGGGAGAGTAAGGAAGGGGCAGAAATGAAATTTTTAGGGTTTTTGATTCGTGATGGGAGTTTTATAGATAGGCTAGATTTGCAAATAAACCCCACAAAGAGTCATATTGTAACCTCTCAAAAATTATTGTTCACAGCATTAAATTGTACATGACTTTCGATACCGCTACACGGGTAGTAGAATTGGTACCCTAGCGTAATTTCGTAGCCCGAATATTGATTTCCACAACTTTCTACTGCATGTTGGTACTAGTCCGAATCAATACTAGTGCTTGATGATCATTATCTATACTCGAGGTGAGTTTCGCAAAATCTGAATGTTGGTTTCTTCTCTACACAGAGGAAAATTGGTACTAATATTTAGTTTCAATACTTAGTACGAAATTTGCACTTTCAGCATAATTGCATTTCAAAAGTCCGTTTTCGTGTAGTTTCAAGTCGAAAATACTCGGCTGACTCCCAAACACCCTTGAAACTATTGGAATGGTTTCTAATCCTTATTACCTACTAGAGTTTCACAATTTACAAAAGTTCAGATCATTATATATGTAGTTCGAATACAACAATTATAACTACATGCATCTTATTTGGTTGAATGTAGTAGAAAGTATTGCAGTTATAACTAATTTCTTTGGTGACCTGCAATTGAGAAATTTATTGTCGAAATTTTGTCACTGTTATCTATGCAATGGCATAATACCTCTAATGTTTACAAAGTGATTATGAAGGTAACTTATCTTTTGTTTAAATTTACTCTTTCTTATTGCCGAAGTTGGAAATATGGCTAATTTGGACATAATTCCAAATACTGCAATTGAGCCCCGTCGTGCAGTTCTAATAGCAGTAATTTAATTCAAATGATTCAAACCAAATATCATATTTGAATTTGTACATAGTTTCGACTACAATGCAGTTACAACTATATGCAACCAAACATCCCTTTAGAGAGTTCAAATCGATCTGAAATACGATCAAAACACTATTGTTCAGTTACTTCGATCCAAGCTAATCTGAAATATAATCAAGAATATCATTATATTATCTACGCAGAAAGAAAAAAAGATTTAGACAAATGATCTACCTATAAAAATATGGAAATTCAGAGAATTTTTGTATATATATTTTTAATTTATTTGGATGTCGAAATAAGTTATCTAAGACTAACTTACTCAGTATAAGAATTTTCTAGTATAATTATAAGTAAAAAAGTTTGATTTTTATTTTTCAAAAATCTTAAAATCGATAATTTAGTAGAATAGTATATTTCACTTACAAAATAATTTATCCTATTCTAAAAAAATAGCATATAGGCCAACTATAATATCAAATTCTAAACATTCGATTACATTCCTTAACAAATTGAATAAAATAAAAAATTACATCATACGAAACTAAGAAAAAAACAAAAATAGAAAATATGTGAGCATTAGGGTTCATAAAAATCTAAATATTTTTGTTAGTAAAAATAAAAAAATTAAAACAACAAATAATTTAATTTTTTTTTTTAAAATAGTAAAATATTGCTTGGATTTGTGATCACTTTTTACACAGAACCCCTCATGAAACAGTAAATTTGGATTTTGTAAATTGTAACAACTCTTCTTTTGTTGGAGATTAGGTACATTGGTAATATACTCCTCCCCTACATATAAAAGCTCGCTGAGCAAACACAATTGCTTATTCTCTTCTCTTCGCCTCTCCCCTCCTCTCCCCCCACCCCACCCACGCCGCCTCGGCTCGGAGATTCCTCTCCTCCTCCTCCGCCGCCGCCGCCGCCGCCGCCAACGCCATGGACGACGACGACGAGTTCGGGGACCTCTACACCGACGTCCTCCACCCCTCCGCCGCCGCCGCCGCTGCCGCCGCCGCCGCAGCTGTCGCGCCCGGCGCCGATCGGATCGCGATTGAGGTATCCCCGTCTTATACCCCTCACACCATAGCTCCAGCCTCGGCGGCGGCGGCGGCGGGGGGGGATGAGCTCGGCGGCGGTGGGGAGGATGAGGGCGACGATGACTGGCTCCTCGGCCGCGCGCCGCCCGCCGTGGAGGCGCCGGCGAATTGGGACGATGACGAGGAGGATGGCGCGTCTACGAGAACGGCCGATGCCGTGGGATCCTATGCGCGGAACGAGAGCGAGGCTAGGGTTTTGGAGAAGGGTGACAACGAGGGGAGCGGAGCTAGGGTTTCGCACGTCTCGGAGGGCGGCGCCGATGTGATGGAGGAGGATGAGGGAACTAGGGTTCAAGTGGAGGTCGGCGGCGGCGGTGGCGGCGGGGATCAATTATTGAAAGGTAAAATTGAGGAGAACGCGGATGTTGGCGATCTGGATCAGGTCCCGGCCATCCCGGGCCTCTCATCTGGCCCGACCGCTCCGGCGCCGTTTCTGGGCCGCGATCCGAAGCCCTCCGGGAGCGAAGATTGGGACAGCGACAGCGAGGACGATCTGCAGATCGTGCTGAACGACGACAACTACGGCATGCTCGGCGGCCTTCGCGATGGAAGGGGAGGGGTGGAGGACGGAGACGAAGATGAGGACGGTGAGGAGGATTTGGTTATTGTTACTGATGAGGATCAGCTCCACCACCACCATCTACCTGCCACGGAGGAGCAGGATTGGGGGGAAGAGGGTATGCAGGCGGGCGGGGATGGGGAGAGGAAGGACGGCGGAGAGGGAGCGCAGAAAGGGAGCGGAGCAGGTGGTGCCGCTGCGTCGGCGCGGATCGGGTACAGCAATCATAGCTTCCATCCGCCACCGCACCATTCCATGTTCAAGGTCAGTTTATGCCTGGGAAAGCTGAAGCTGAAAACTCTAGCAAACTGTAATTACGATATATGCTGTACAATCTAGTCGCCCTGTTTTGCTTGTATTTACCATGTAAAATTTACTTGATTTCATGGATAATATCATATTTGGATTGTTATTATTCTCGATTACAACCTTGGGAAACACATACTTTGCATCGACTAATGAATTCCTTCTCCAGATGAAAGCAATTAAGGAAACCTTTTATTTTGCATGAATTAGAAATATGTAACTGTGTGTTGTGGGGAAAAGGACAATTCCATGCAACTCTGATCGAAATTCTTGGAAAGAAATGAGGTACTTGCAGTACCAAACACCATTCTCTCAACTGAATGTCATTATAATTACTCCAAGGCCAAATTGGTGTTTTTTTTTTTTATTCCAAACTGCAAAAAAGGGAAAAATTTATCTCGTTGTTTTTTTATGCATAGATCCTCTCACAACACATATGCAAAATTTAGCAAGAGCTCTGTGCTACTACCATATAACTCTCCAAAGTAAATACAGTTGAATTCTTCTTAAAATTTGTTTGATCACAGCATAGAAAGCGGATCCAATGGATCAAAGTGATTTTTTTTTTTTGGAGAATATTTACTTACAATAACAGTTAATCGTGAGGATCAAGGTCTAATCCAACAGTGGGATGTTTGTACCAAACTAATAGTTGTATTTTCCATAATTTGAAGAAATTTCATCTCGAATCTAGTGGTATTGGCTGAAAGAATGTATATCTACATCTCAAATCGCACTATGTTCGTAACTTTCGTTGCTTTACATTTTATTTTATTTCCTGTTACTTTGATGATTCTTTTGGGAAATTGCAAATTGTCCAAATCTTTTGAAGTTGTCAAAACTGGGGAGCTGGTGCTAAAAGGAAAGCAAATTGCTGTGTGGGGTGAAGTTAGTCGATCAGTCATCCAACGATGTTGGTAGAAGGAATAAAGAGTGTAGTTGTACTAAAAGAAAAATATGAAACCAACAATAATTGCAAATCCAAAGTAAGAAGATTAGGGAGAAAAAGGTGTTTGCCCTAAAAAATTGTCCAATTTTGATAATCCTCCACTAGAATGTATGATTCTTTCGATGTCCCTTTGGTCATAATTGAAAAGAGACTAAGACAATCCCAAAATAGAAGGTTCAAAGCATTCAAACTTTAAAAGGGATATGATTTAATGAATACAAGATGAATAAGTTTCAAAACTGTAAGAAGGGGATAAATTCTCAGGAAATTAAGATTATTGCGGAAAATTTTGCATAATTTTTGATAGTTCAGCAAAATGAAACGGAAGAAGGTTAAAGAGAAAGTATAGAATAATTAAAGGATATGTTGTATCTGGACAATTACGACAATAAATTGATTGGGAACATCCAGATCTAGGGATGTGAATGGATTGGGGTTGGTGGAGCTCCCACCCCGATCCGCCCCGAATGGGGTGGTAAGTGGGAACCAAAAGTATAGAAAAATATAACCCGCCCCGATCGGCCTAGTAAATGGAGTGGGAGGCGGGAGACCCCTTTCTTCCTTTGTTCGGCCTGAATCAGTCAAAAAACCGCCAAAAACCTGCTCCCGCGCCGATCCACCCCGAATGGAGTGATAAGTGGGGGCCAATAATAACCTGACAAGAAACGAAGCAGGAGGTGAGGGACCCCTCCCACCCCCCGGATCTGCCCTGTTTGCATTCCTAATCATATGTACCTATCTTTTCCTAGTTCAAGCTTTCTTCATTTCTTGTTATTTAGTTTTAAAATTTATTTAAGCTAAGAAAATACTGACCAAATAGTGATGAGGTTTGTTTGAAAGTTTGTAGAAAAGGCCATTCAAAATCTAATTGACCTCAGGCAGGACTTGTCTGAATTTATTGATGAAAACAGAACCAACACGACCTACTTAGGTCATTCACTCAAAGTAAATTTGAATTTTGACTTTTCTACAGGTCAATTAATAGAAAAGTGAACTTGATTGAATCAAACTCATACTAATCTACTAGGTTGGATCAATCAAAGCTATTTCTAAACTCATGTTTTGTTAAGATACAAATCTTTTGGGACCATACATGACATCTAGATTTGTTTCTTGCTCAGGGCATTGTTCTTGAATGGTGTTTTTGTCTTTGTTTTTTTTCACTATCATCTAGATGTACTGTTGAAAATTTCTGTTGGAAATCTTTCAAATTCACAAAAGCATATCAAATTCAAATAAACTTGTTTTGACCCAGATTGACTTTGAAAGTAATTAGAGCTTAAGTATCGAGGTGACCTCGATTGGATGAAAATCAACGGACTTTTGGACTCTTTATTTGACATAATCTGGTGTTAATCTATCATGATCCTACATTAGCTACATCAATCATCTTCCTATATTGACTCAGCCATTGACATTCCTTGATCCAATGATAAATTTGTATCTGGACCCTCACATATTGTGTGTTGTTGGATTGTTAGGATTCCGCCCGGAACAATTATTGTTGTTTGTTGTGTTACCTAAGACCAAGCTGATCATATTTATATCTGCATGTGGCTTAAATAAGAAAAGATGAAAAAACAAATGTGGCGGCCTTTGAAGAACTAGTTGCAGGATTGCAGAGTTTGTATAGAACAAGAGTTATTTATTGTCCTAAAGTTAGGTCGTTATTGACTGGAAGGCCTTTTTTTGGTCGTTGAATAACCAGCTTTATTACATTTTATTTTACTGCTATAACTCATCTTATTTGAAATATCAAATGCCACCTGTGTCTCATTACTTAATACATATCAATTTAATTTGAGCACTCATTTAGGATTTCAGCCTGTTTCCGGCCTATGAATGTTGTTGCTGTCAGAAATTATACTGTACAAATCTGCGTATCACCATTTTGATGTTGTATTCAAGTTCAAGAGGACAAAAGAACAAAAGTTTGGAATCTTTTCAACTGTCCTACAATAGTTTTCATAGGAAATTATGGTATCGCATATGTTTAAAATATAGCTTTTACCTTTATTGCATTTGCCAATTTTGTCTTCCTATTTTGTGCAGTATGTAAGACCTGGTGCGGGACCCATATCAGGGGTTGGCAGTGCTATTGGCCCTCAAGGTCAAATCCGTCCTCCTCTTCCATCTGGGCCTCTTGCTGGTCGAGGGAGAGGTGATTGGAGGCCTCCGTTAGGTAGAGGCATTGGGAATGTGCAGAAGGGTTTCTACCCAATTGGTTCTTGGAATAATTCATCAGCTCGCGCATTTGGCAATGGATTGGATTTTACGCTTCCCCCACACAAGTATGTTTGGCAGTCTCTGTGCTAGTAATTGTGATTGTTTTGTCAATATAAAGTCGACTTGTTTTTAGTTCTTTAGTTATGCTAGTCCTAATATTAGTTAGTTATTCTTTTGTTGACTAAAATGAATAAAGTTGTTTACTTTTTTATTGAAAGCATGATGCACTCTTTTTATAATGAACCCTTAGATTGTAATACTACTTGATGTTTGTTCGTCATGATCAGAATTTGATGCATGTCTATGTTGCTGTAAATTTGATTCCATTAGTTCGATTGAGCGATGAAGAAGGTGATGAATCTTATGCTAGACAACAATTGCCATGAGCCTTTTGCTGTATTCTTATTAGCTGTTATAATATGCTCTTGTTACATCAAATAGCTTACATGATTGATGATTCATGTCCATGAATGAGGCATAAGTTTACTTCACTGCAGTAACATTAAAATTCTGGGAATTGATATCGTAATTTTGATGCCAGGACAAGAATGTAAACAGTATGTTAGCTTTATCATCCTACTAATAATACATGCAGCTTGTTGACAGTCTTATACTCGGTCTAGCTCAGTGTAATATGGTACTTTGGAGATACATTTATGTTACATTGTCGGGATATGGATGATTGACTCTGTGATTGCATGAATTTAGTCACCTGTCTCTTACCAATCTTTTTTTTTTTTTTTTCTCTCTTTTCTTTTGGTATTTTAGTATGCATGAATATGCTTTCTCTACTCGTGGTTGAGATATTTGCACATTCTGTGTCTGTACTTGCCTGATCATGCTATCATGGACAGTAATGTTATTTCAGAATTAAGCAAAAGAAAAAGATGGTAACAGGATTGTGGTGCTATCCTTTTTCTTTGTTTTTCATGTTGTTTGGTAAGATAACGAGAGTTATTTGTTCCCTCAGTTTGTACCTGCAGATGTTGTCCTGAAATTACTTCCATCTAGGTTAATTGAATATTTAGAAGGAATTCCGCTTGTTTTAGTATTCTTGAAAAGTAGAAATTGCAGTTTTACTAACTTAACGCTCAGATCCCTCCCATGCTTATGGTAAGATTTTACTGCAATCGTACTATCAGTAGTATTTTGAGACAACATACTACACACTCAACTTATGTTGCTGTAACCTAATATGCCAAATTAAGCTACATCAAGTATCTTCAAGAGCCAAATATATGGAATTCCCTCTTCAGAGATCTAACTACGGGAGCTTCCTGCATGGGTTAGATTTTTCTTTGCCCACAGCTCCAAAATCTGGCTTTACTGGCTTTCGCTTGCCTAGAAAACTTGATTTGATTAAGTCCTTAATGTTCTTTCACAGAAGTGTCTTGTAAGTTGGAACCATTACTACGAAATGGAAATTGATATGTTTATTTTCTCAATTTTTTCTCAGGACGGTATTTGATATTGAGATTGATAGTTTTGAGGAAAAACCATGGAGATATCCTGGAGCTGATGTTTCAGATTTTTTCAACTTTGAACTTGATGAGGACAAATGGAAAGAGTACTGCAAACAGCTGGTAAGTGACTCTTAGTTTGCCCCATTTACTCCTGCATATCAAGTCAAAGAAAAGGTATGTTACCATTGTTTGTTGTTTACTTTCTGATTACCAGGAACAAATGCGTTTGGAGGCTACCATGCAAAGTAAAATCCGTGTTTACGAAAGTGGACGATCTGAGCAGGTTATTCTATAAATTGGATTTATAAAAATTGAACTAACGTCTCCCCAACAAATCCCTTATTTTTTATTTTATTTATTTATTTTAATTTTTTTCTCTTCTTGGTTCAGGAGTTTGATCCAGATTTACCCCCTGAACTTGCCGCTGCAGCGGGCTATCATGATATTTCTACTGATAATGGGCGCCTTAGTAAAGCTGATAATGGACAAATTGATGTTAATAGCCATGGAAGAGGACCTGCTAACGTTCGACCACCATTAGTACGACATCTATATTCCAATATTAAATATCAGTAGTTTACAATACCTTGGCTTATTTAGATGTTTCTTATTATGTCTTGTTTGGCCTAGCTTCTGGATCTACTTCTCTATTCCTAAAAGCAGAATCTTCCATAAGTCAGGCGTTTGGCTAACAAACATTTTGGAGTTTTAGCTTCAATAGGAAGCTAAAGTGAGCTTTCTGGTTAAGTTCCTTCTGTTGTAGTGAGGAGCTGCAGACAAGATTTTAATGGAAAATCTTTTACTGCTTCTTCGAACAGATAATTTCAAGAAGCAATTTTGAATAAGTTACAGCCGAGCCAAACAGTCCCTAAATTAATATTTTTCCTTCATGTCTAATTGTTTATCCAGTTCTTATTCCTATATTTATGTATCTCTGTCCACCCAGCCAACTGGGAGGGCGATACAGGTTGAAGGTGGTTATGGTGAACGTCTTCCCTCTATTGACACTAGGCCACCTCGTATGCGTGATTCAGATGCAATTATAGAAGTAAGTCTCAACTTCTTTAGTTATTTTGAATGGTGCTTTTATTGATGTACACATTTGTTTAGTTTCTTGCTTTCTAATTGTCATTTGCAGTATGTACAAATAAAATATGTTGGACGGCTTACATCGTTTGTTACTGAACTTATCGTGAAATTTCACTCAGGTCAAACCAAACTTCAATTTGTGCGAGAAATTGAGCACTGATCTTCAATTTTTGTTTCAATCTGGTTCCTCAGTTGAACTCTGGATAATTTTCATAATGGATTGTCACAGTTGATTCAATTGTCATGTCATCTCCAAGTAATGATGTCGTGATGATGTAACAACTAATCCAGCTGCCTTGGCATATGAATCAACTCCATCTTAGAAAAAATTAAAATAGTGTTTGACGGCATAACCTGATAGGAATAGAAAATGAAGTTCAATGTGTAGATTGGAACAAATCAAAGTATGACGTAAGTGAATTTCTTGGTAATTAAGGGATAATCACTCACAGCCATGTACTAAAGGTACTTCTATGAACAGATTGTGTTACAGGACTCTGTGGATAATCCAGTTATGTATAATGGTGTGCTAGAGCAACCTGAGAAGGATTTCCAGGGTGAACGTACTAAAGATTCCTATGAAGTTAAAGAAGATGAAAGAAATGGGGCGTCAGACTACATGGATCATGTTAATGATTCCACAAATAGGAGGATTCCTACTAGACAAGTACCCTTGTCATCGGAAGGAGGAGACAATGCCTTGCTTCCCTCCGAGACTCAAGATCAGTACCCACCTCCCAATTTCAAAACTAAGAGCCCTGTAAATGGTGGTTCTTCGGGTGCACATCATGGAGCGAGGTATGTTATGCATTTCATGCTTAGTTCTTTTCTTTGAGTACATTCGTAAATTGTTAAGGAAAATGATAGAAAAATTTAAATGATTAGAAATCTTCATTTTCTGGCTTTATCTTCTTAAACATAGTGATATACTTTTTGAGGGGTGTTTAATTGTTGGATAATTTTATTAAGATCTTGCTACAATTGGTGAAATCCTTTCTTCTTTTTTTGTTTTTTGTGTTTCTGGGGATTTGTAATAATGCCCACTAATGCTGTATCTTTACATCTGCTGTCTGGTTGGAAATGAATATTGGATATCATCCTTTTGACTGTTGTAACCTGCAGTTTTTCTCCTTTGGTATTCTTCACGCTTAAAAGTTTTTTTTTTTTAATTTTTAATTTCAACTTACTTGGGCATGTAAAAGAAACATTCAACGTGCTGGAAAGTGTCCATGCTCTCTTAGGTTTACATGGTGGTAGACTGATGTCCTATATTCGGGTAGTAGGTTCACTAATGATGTGGACATAGACAACGTGCTTATGTCTGCCCTTTAGACTTTGGTTTTGTTCATTTGGGCACTTAAACGTCTGCCCAAGTTAATTCTCAGTGAGGGATTGGTGCAATTCAATGTACATGTCATCACGTGATTATTGTTTGTAGTACTCTATCTACTTAAAATTGGTATTAGGTTTAAGATCGAAGCCACTCAAGTAGACATGTTCTTAGTACTAAAAATGTAATAGAACTAGAAGTTGAACAGAAACTACCAAGGGACGTAAATGAAGACTGCATATAATTGGATATGGTTGTTTCTGTACTCTTTTACGTAAGAAACTTGATGTCCCTAGGTCTTATTATAAATCTCAGTTGATAGAGCTTGTTTACCCAGTGACTGGTTGCATCTGCTTAAAAAAAGAGATCATAATTCAAGCCTTTCCACCATCAAATATTTAGGGTAATTGGGGTTTTAGCTTTTTTGTTTCCGTACTCGCCCTTTACATGTTTACATTATTTTCATGTTAGTTTCTGAAACTTTTGTATATAGGTTTAGGAAAATAAATCAGTTGATAAACTTTCTTGATAACTATAAATTCCTTTACGAGAATGTGTTTTGAAATGAAGTTTCTTGCCATTAATTTTCAGGTTGCCTCAACAAATATCTACTGGAGGACACTCGACTTCAAGCGGCAGAAAATCTAATGATGCAATTCGTACCCAACCTACCAACTCAGAAGGACATGATGATCATCAAGATGATCGCCAACTAGTTGAGAACAGTGAAATTAACGAGAAGTCTGAGGTATCACCCACCATTGAAGATAGATTTGACGAAAACGAAGACAAGCTCGAACTCCATGACAGCATTGAAGCAGGAGATGACGCCAATTCAGATATTCACCAATCAAGTGAGACTCTTGGTGAGGACAATGACTTAGCCCATTCTGGCAAGAAGTCGAAGCTAAGTTCGCGAGTCGAGCATTCTTCGGCATACGATAATGACGATGAGGATATGCAGCGGACCTCGCATAGTGAGAACAGCAGGGCAAAGTCTGGGAGCAGTAGGGAATATCATAAGCGCCCTGAACTTGGGGAAGAAGTTGTACAAGATGAACGATCAAGGCGGTTAAGTGATTCTAAGTGGCGCCGTGAAGGAGAAGAAAGTAATTTCCGTAGAGTGGACGGCCAACACCATGAAAGAAGCCGTACAGTTCCCAAAGGGAGGGAAGATATATACCATCCGTACTCTCATAGAGATTTGGATAGAGGAAGGAATTTTGAGATGGTTAGGGAGGCAGATGTCTGGCAGAGGAGAGAAGAAGCCCTTCATGGTAGAAGGGTTAAAGATGAAGATATCAGGCGAGAGCAGAGTTTGGAGGCAGGTATGAGACACAGGAGTAAGGTTAGAGCAAGCGATCGGACTGAGAGGGATGAAGACCTTCATAAGAAACGAGTCGACGACAGAGACTGGAGAGGCTCCAGACCAAGGGAGAGGGATGATATCCTGATGAATCGTCGCGAAAACCTAGATGATTCGCACACCAAGAGAAAGAAGGATGAGGAGAGCTCGAGAAGAGTCAAACTTGAGAAGGAAGATCTATCGTACAGGGCTAAGGAAGAATCCAGCCGAAGGAAGAGAGAGAGGGACGATGGAGTGGATCAAAGGAGGAGAGAGGATAATACAAGAATAAGGGATAAAGTTGAGGACTACTATCCTTCCAAGCATAAAGAAGATAGTTTGCATCACAGGGAGCGAGAGGATAGACAAAGGTCTAAACAACCTCTCGAAAGTACATCAACACATCGTGAGAGAGAGGAAGGGCGAGGAGCAGTAAGGAGTGGACGGGCTGGAGAGGATAAGCTATATGGTAGCAGTAGGAATAAGGAAGATTTGAAGCCTGTGGGGGATAAGATCTATCAGGACAAAGAACGTAGACGGCAAAACGAGTCCGCGAAGAGAGATCAAATTGGGGAAGAAACTTCAATGCAGCATAAAGGGCGTGATGAAAGAATCTCGAGACATGATAGAGTAAGTTCTCATAATTACCACTCTTCAAGTGGGTCTGGCGGCCATCATATGTACATGGAACAGAAGGAGACTATGAGAAAACGCAAGAGCTCTGAACCTAGTGAGCAAAATTCTCAGCGGCCTGGAAAGAGGAGGCATCAGGACCACAGTGCACACCAAAATGAGAAGGTATGACTTGATAAACCTCTGATAACTTGGCTCTATTTTGATTTGCATCAGTTTGCCTCTGAAAATCTTGGACAGAAGGTATTTGTGAGCATCTGCTATGAGAAGCAGTTAGTCATTTGGTAAAGAAGAAAAGTTCTGGAGCTTTTCTATGATGTGAAGCTAAAATGAGCTTTTGAGCTCGAAAGCACGGCTGCTACTAGCTCTAATAGTTCTATTCCAACCAAGCGAGATTTCAATAGGTAGGCTTACGGTCCAAATAGGCTTAGCCAGCTCCAATTCAAACCCTCTCCTGCTGCTGAGCAGAATATCAGTCAGGTGATTATAATGAACGGAACTCTTACTGCTTTTTTGAACAAATCTTCGTAAGCAGCATATCTGCAATTGCTCCTACTTGGTGAAATAGGTCCTTGGCACTGAAAGGTTTTAAAAGACTACAGGGGCTCGATAGGAGCCATTGCTTCTTGACCTACATGGGCATTGGGAATCTGGTCTAAATGGGCTTTTCTTTAAATAAATACCCATTAACTCTTCCAAATGAGGGAAGCAAACAGTGATGTACTATTAAGAGTTCCTTTTTATACTATTTTTCATAGGGAAAAGAGGAACGCCATTAGCTTTTTCGTTAGCCCTGAATAGCTGAATCTGGTTAATGCATTAAGTGGATAAGTGTTTTATTTATCGATTCGGGTCAGTGTCACAATCATCACCAGCTGATAAATGCTAGGGAAATGCGATTTCTTGTTGACCTTCAGGTGCTCATATTTCTGGTCATAAAAGTAATTGGGAAAGAAAAAAACAGCAACTTCGAATTAATTGCCTGCAGGATGAATAAATAGTGCCTTACCAAAAACAAAAAAATTAAAACAACCGTTATCAGAGGATATTTTTTAACTGTCTCATGAATTCCATTACATCTTGCGTCACCTTGGTTGGAGGGAATGCAGATTGTATAGTGACTTCTTTTCAATTGTTTCTTTACTTTTTTATGTATAAACCATGTCACATTCTTCTCGTAGTGCTGCAGTAATTTGACTACACTTATATATAGCATGCTTGTGGTAAGCAGCGGGAAGAACTCCAAAATTTTATTCAACGATCTCATTAATGCGTATCTCATTAATGCGTAACTTATTTGTTCCTCTCTATCTAACTGTGCTTTTGATCAGGGCAATAGCAAAGGCCAAACCAACCAAGAAATCATCCCCTCATCCAAGAAGAACCGTTCCGAAACTCGTGAACAATCAGAGGCTCATCTCCACCGTTCATTCACGAAACAAGGGAAGGAAGAGCCCACCTCAGGACGATAATATGGAAGACTCTAGAAGGGGGCGTTCTAAGCTGGAGCGTTGGACCAGCCACAAGGAGAGGGATTTCACGACAGTCAATGCAACAAAAGCATTCACCACCTCAAGCAGGGCAAAGGAGGCTGAAACCCTAAACACCGATGAGTTAGGCAAAACTGAAGCTAACGATAATACTGCCGGAAGTTCCAACCCTAACCCTAGCGCTAAGGATGGCGATTTGGGACAGGTCACAGAAAAGGTAGCGGAGGACCAGGACCGCCACCTGGACACGGTAGCAAAGCTTAAGAAGAGGAGCGAGCGCTTTAAATTGCCGATGCCGGTTGAGAAGGAGACGGTGCAGAATAAAGTAGCAGATAACGAAATGCCTAAGCCCCTGAATGAAGCTGTTCCACCCGAGATGGAGGTTAAACCAGAGAGGCCGGCTCGTAAGAGAAGGTGGACAGGGAGTTGATTAATTTCTTGAGACCATTGAACATATTTGTCGCACTCTGACAGTTACATCGGTCCACATCTTTGCTCATCTCTCATCAGTGTAGCCCTGCTATATACGGCGGAGATGGCCGCTTTGGATGAACATTGCTGATGCTTCAATATTATTCAGATTGAAGCTGAAACCGACCATCCTGAGATCATATCGAATGACCGTGTTGTAACTTATGCACCCTGGATATGTACTCTGGATGCTATCTTTCTTTCTTTCTTTCCCCTGATTTTGTTTCTTTTTTCCTTCTCTCTTTTTGGATCCCAACAACTTGTAATACATATAAGGCACTATGATGCCGTTGAACCGCACCGGACATTTATGATGAGTTGCTTCAAGAAAGGCGCGAAATTGATGGCCGACGCACTGTGACCTGCTGGTCCGAGGCAGCGAGAATCTCTATCCTGCTCCACAGGCGGCGAACCGGAGGAAACTCTGGCTTTTATTGGATTTCCTCCTTATTGTTGCTGTTCTTTTCCCTCTTTCGTCCTGCAAGATTCATGTGCAAGCTACAGTGAGTCATTGTAGCTGGGAGAGATTTCCAGGAGGAAAATGCAGTCACTGGTTGTCGAGGTTTTGCGCATCTTGATGTGCGAAAGCAAGAAGCCGACAACACAAATCCAGAACTTTCTGGTCTGAGAGCATAGGCCTGTGCGATCCGTGTAACGATTTGCATGCTTGTGTTCAACTGTACACGAAAATGCTTGATGTTGTATCGGGAAAGATTGGGGAACATGCATGGTCGAGACGTGCGCTCGACCAAATGGGGGGGGGAATCGGTTGGTCTTATCTCCCAACGAAGTGAATGTCGGCTTTCGGTCATTCGAAAGCGAGAGCATATCTGTAGTTCGGAGGTTTTGGTTGCTGTTGGTCACCCTTAAGATGGTGAGCCTGGGAGCTCATGCTACTCTGAATTGCTCCACCATATGTTTGTGCTCTTCTCACAAATGCTTGTTCCTGTTGATTTTGTTTTTCTCCTGATTCCTGATGGTCTTTGCTTGATTCCTTTTTCTCTGTTTCCATGGTTTCTCCCTGGATTGCTTCCACAGTGTAGATGATATAACATTAAATATTTGTATATTATAGGGAAAACTTCAAAAACCTCCTATATGGTTTCACACTTTTTTATTTTAGTATTATGTGGTTTAAAGTGTATCAAGTTAGTATCCCGTGGTTTTTCATTTTATTACTTTAGTACCCTGTGGTTTAAAGTGTATCATGTTAGTGTCATGTGGTTTTGAATTTTATCACTTTACTATTTTGTGGTTTCACATTTTATCACTTTAGTACCCTGTAGTTTAAAAAATCACATGGTACTAATTTGATACAAAATTAAAATCACAGGGTATTAAAGTGATAAAGTGTAAAACCACAGGGTATTATTTTGATACTCTTTAAATCACAGGGTACTAAAGTGATAAAGTGAGAAACCACAGGGTACTAACTTGATACATTTTAAACCATAGAGTACTAAAGTGAAAAAAATTGAAACCATAAGGGGCCGTTTTGAAGTTTCTCCTATATTATATAATGTAAAATCTATTCGGATTTCGGACCGGATACAAACAAAATTTATATTTGAACCTAATTCACATTTTTAGCTAAATTTATTTTGAAAAGAAAAAAAAAACAGATAGTATGTTATTTATCTCTAAAAAAAAAATAATTAATATCAGAAAAAAATCATGCTTCCAAGGGCTTTTTTTACAAATAGCCTCCTAATAAAAATTTATTTTATAATTGGTCCTGTGTAAATTTTATTTGTAAAAATGGTTCTATCCCGCCACGCAAGGGCCACGTCAGCGCCACGCGAGCGGAGCCGGGCTAGGATATTTGTATTGGACACAGTGAACTATTCACCGTGTCCAATACAGATACTCCAGACTTAGCCATATTTTGGCTAAGTCCGGGGTCCGGTATATTTGTGGGTCTTACGTGTATTGGACACGATGAATCATTCGCGTGTCTAAACCCGTGAATGGTTCACCGTGTTCAACTTAAACACTGCCCCGCTCCGCTGCGTGCGCGGTGTGGCGGGTAGGGCCATTTTTGCAAATAAATTTTACACGGGACCAATTATAAAATAAATTTTTATTAGAGGGCTATTTGCAAAAAAACCACCTTCCAATTTTTTATACTCTTGATCAAAACTATATCCACATTCTGTATTCTTCGGTCGGATTCGGGTCGGATTCCATAAAATTTCGGTATTCGTATCCATTGGCATCCACACTACATGGATTCCTTAGGTACGATTTGATTCGGGTATAAGCAAGAACTAGCTATTACAGGAATAGGTACAAGTATGGGGATAAGAAAAATAGCGTTCGGATGAAAATTGGGTTGTTCCCGGGGATAAGAAAAATATTAGGTAGTTTTATATAAAAAATGGAGGTGTTGATGGGGATAACCGAGAACTACTATTATCGAGTAAAAAATTAACGTTTGGATATAAAGGGAGGGATAAGGGACTATTCTTATTCCTATTAAAATATCAGGGCTTAATATAAAAAAGAGATTCTCAGCAGAAGCAGAGGCATCGCGAGCTCAACAAAGCCCTAATTCTAAGATAAAAATGAAGGTGAGAGAGAGAGAGAGAGAGCTCGATCGATCGATCCATCCATGTCGTCGCCTTATTTCGACCGATTTTACGCAAGTTTTTTTTTTTTTTTTTTTTTTTTTTTTCTGATTTTTGGGTGTTTTTTTTTTGAATTTTTTTGATGCGGGGATCATGAAGATCGCGGTGGAAGGGTGCATGCACGGGGAGCTGGACGCGGTGTACGCCACGCTGCGGCGCCTGGAGCAGGTCGAGAACACCAAGATCGACCTCCTCCTCTGCTGCGGCGATTTCCAGGTGATTTGATTTTGATGCGATCTTTCTTTTCTTTTCTTTTTTTTTTTTTCCTGCTTTCGATGTGATGATGGGATTGGATGTGAATAGCGCTAGGGTTCTTAATCAGAGTTCGCAATGTGATTGTTGAGTATAAATGATTTAAAAAATTTTGATTTTGATAGTAGCTTAGCAGAAGGCCTTGAATTCAATGATAAGATTGAAATTGTGAAGTGCTAGGGTTTTTAGAGTTTCCGCTTTTGGGGTTTGTAATCTCGCTATGTTCTTGCTACATCGAAAGCCCTGTACTTTTCTATTTGCCAAATCCTTTATTTGATATGACTGTAGCTGGAAGCAAAAGAAGAAGAATAAGCTGGGCCAATGATTGTTTTGAATGGAAGCGAAATAATGATAGTTTTGCGTGAATTAAACCTCCAAAAGCCTTTAGTTCACGTAGCTGTTGAGCATAAATAATTAAAAGAACTGTTTTTTTTTTTATAGTAGATTAAGCTTTTAGAGGCAAGTGATTTGATTGTTGCTTTATGCACCGTACCAGAGTAGAAGGTTTTGAGTTTAGTGATGGGATTGGAGTTGTAAAGTGCTAGGATTTTTAAAATAGCGTAGGAGGGGCGGGAGAGGAGGGAGTGAGAATATAACGTATTTCGCTCTGCTGTACAACGTAGCGTTGTTTGAGCTAGAATTCGTTTAATTGAGTCAAAAGCTTTGAATTGGAGTTTTTTGCTTTTGTGGCTCATAAGCTCGTTTTTGCTCCCTGCTATAGGGAAAGCTGTGGAATTTTCTATTTGCCAAATGCTTTTTTATTGTGATTACAGCTGAAAGTGGAAGCGGAAGTTGGGCCAAATAGGCTGGAGTTTGGATAATGATCGCGTTGGATGGAAATGAAATTATGATACCATCACTAATTGTTGGGTATACATGATTAGAAGCACTGTTTTCGATAGTAGCTTAGGCTTTTAGAGACGACTTATTTGATTGTTGGTTCATGTCGTACCGAAGCAAAAGGTCTTGAGTCCAATGATGAGACTGGAATCACATGTTTCTGGGATTTTTCAAATTAAGGAAGGAGAGAAGCAGGGGATGAATACAACATGTTTGGCTTTGCTGTTGGGTGCACTGTTGTTTTACAAACTACTATTTCGTTTAGAATTTGCATGGTAGTCTTTTTTTACAGCAGAATTAGATGCTTTAAATTAAATTGAAATTTCTTTTTTTGAAGGTTCATGATCCTAGGGCCTATTCAGCCTTGTTGTAGTGCTATTTGATGAAGTGCCATCTAAGTAATGTTATTAAGAGAAGCATAATATTAAAATACCCTAAACAACTTCTTTCTGTAGAAGAATTAGTAGCATCAATTAGGGGCTTTTGTTTTTTAGACACATAGTATCATTTCTTCTGTCTGCCGTAGTACAAGCCCCAGAATTTTCTCTTTGCCAAATTCTCACATAGAGGCTGCTACAAGCAAGGTCAAACAGACTTAATTTTTGGTTCCTGCTGCACAAAGAACTTTAGAATTTTCTATTTGCAAAATGCTTCGCAGGATATGGTTGCAGCTGAAACTCGAAGCAGAAGTGGGGAGATGAGAATTGCTTTGAAGGACTTAAACCACCAGACCCTTTCTTTCAATCGAAGGGTGATTCTCTATTGTTACAGTGTCTTGAGATATGAGAAAAGCAGTAGGAAACTAGCAATAGAAGAAGGAAAATGGTTGATGAAGTGGAATAGAAGAAGTGAGATTGGTTTCTCTATGGTCTATTATTTTCTTAGAGTGATCAAAGTACGAAGTAGTATAATCTTGTACTAGAAAACAGCACTATCTAGTCTTCAGAAAATCTAATCTTTAAGAGTAGGAGTTGATCATTGATTAACATTTGTTTGTTTATGAATCCAAATATGGTTTGCTACTGAGCTTAGCTCTATCCTTTATGTACCATTTGGCATTTGAGTTTGGGCATAATATGCTCTTCTGTCTTAATTTTAAACCATTGGACATGGAAAAGCAATGTGAAATTTTGCATTCTGAATGAGATTGGTCGCTTAGCATGTGTAGTGATAATGTAGTTTTGGAGAAACAGGATTGTTGGTTTTTCGTCATAACTAATATATAAATTGTTGCTGTAACTATTGTCGTTCTGTCTCATCAAATTTAGAATATTATTGGTTTTCTGGTTTTTATTTCTTTTCATAGCATGTGAATAAATCATTTCTTTCTCTAAGCAGGCAGTTAGAAATGAAAATGATCTAGAGAGCTTAAATGTCAAACCAAAGTATCGCAGTATGAACACATTTTGGAAGTACTACTCAGGGCAAGAAGTAGCTCCATATCCAACCATATTCATTGGTGGGAATCACGAGGCATCCAACTATTTGTGGGAATTGTGAGTTTTATTATTTACTTAACCAGATAGCTTTCAGAAATTAGAACGTGAGAGCATCATGTTTCCTCTTGATTTTTTGCACTACCTTTATACTCTTAGAATCAATTGTGTGAGTATTATATTTCAAAATTGAAACTGATATGGCTAGTCCTAGCCTTCTTTTGAACCACGGCTTTGTCTTCTTATTTGGCTGAACGGGGAAATCTTAGCAAGACAGTGTAGCTCCTGGATATTAGTTTAAAATTGTTGTTGTCTTTTGCTTTCATGGATAAAAGTCATTGAACTGTAAGTAACACTTATGATCACTTGTGAGTAGGATTAATAAGCATGGCCTGTATTAACTGGAATTGAGATCTTAATTGTCAAAGCAAATTGGCAAGAATGGTCTTTATTAGATGGAATTGAGATTCGTAGTTGTGAAAATTTAATACATTTCATACTAGGGTTTGAACTTTCATTTCTTATTTTACTTTGAATGCTGTAGTTATTTTCCCTGTTGCTTCTTCACTAGGTATTATGGAGGTTGGGCCGCACAAAATATTTATTTCTTGGGCTATGCTGGAGTTGTTAAGTTTGGCAACATCCGCATTGGAGGGCTCTCTGGAATTTATAAGCCAGGACATTATTTTGCAGGCAAGTTTAACCTTATACCTGCGCTTTGATCTTCTATATTTTTTTTTAGTTTTTTGATCTCCAAAACAATAAATCCTTTTTTTCTTAAGGGGATGATTGACAGTACATTTGTCAGTTGCTTACTATTTTATTCTTTGTTCTTAAATATAAATTTTTCCTTGACAGCTAAAGTTTCATTATCCTTGACTTATGATAGTATATTATTGTTCAAGCAGGACATTTCGAGCGGCCTCCGTATAATGAGAGTGACATACGATCAATATACCATGTGAGGCATTATGATGTCCTTAAACTTATGCACGTTGAAGAACCAATAGATATTTTCTTGTCCCATGATTGGCCTCTAGGAATCACCGAGTATGGAAACTGGGAGGGGCTTATTAAAATTAAACGGCATTTTACAGAAGAGGTAATGTCAATTATGTTTAGCTATTTTCTAGTATGGTCGCAGTTGCAGGTTCGCATGCAAGCGAATGACATAATATAATATTAATTCTCTAATGAAAGGAGGAAATTGTTTTTTTTCCTGGCTTGTTGGTTTATATATGTTGAAATTTGAAATTAGATCTTCGGTGGTGACTGGCTTTTTTTTTCCGATGTAGTTTTACAGTTGAATCTCTTTTGTTTGTTGTAAACCTTGCACTACAGTGATCAATAAATACATGTTGCCTGATAAAAGTGTACTAATTTGCTGTTCTTTTTGGAGTTTCTTGAGCCTCTTCAAGTTACCACATAGTTCAGATGAACAGTTTCAAAATTGAAATTACATTCCTTTCACAATTCTTCTTCACAATGAATGCCATTCCTTGTTGAAACACACTCATGTGATGTATTTATTCATCATTTCAGTAAAGTTGAATATGAATTTGGTGATAGTAGCTTTTCTTGTTTATTTATTTTCCCCTCTCATATATATCTGATAAAGTTGACGTCTCACAAGCTTGTGGCTGTAGCAATTGGCTGAGCCAATTTTTGATTGTTCTGGATTTGATGTTCTGTTACATGAATAATATCCTGCTTTTTCTTGCACCAATTATATTGCAGACCTCTGCTTCAGGAACTAGTTTCTTATAATATATTGTTTATCATTTATTTCCTTTTTTGGGATTCCTTTTTAGGTCTACAGTAGAACCCTAGGTAGCAAACCTGCTGCAGAGTTGCTGAACAAATTAAGACCACCTTTCTGGTTTTCTGCTCATCTCCACTGTAAATTTCCGGCAGTAATTCAGCATGGGAAGGATGGACCTATTACTAAGTTTCTTGCACTTGATAAATGCCTCCATGGTCGCAGATTTCTGCAGGTTAAATGTCTTCATTTTAGCTAATTGCACAAGGGTCGCCGGCATTTTTAGGAAGATTTCTGTTTGGTCTGCAACCTTTCAATTGATATAATCGACTCCTTAACTTTATGTTATTTTTCAGACTTACCATTTTCATTTAGTCCCTCCTTAAATTGGATAAAATGCATGAAAGATTAAATATACCCAAATTATAGCCACACAAGAAGTCTAAAATGAGATTTATGTGAATAAGTAATCCAATTTATGGAGGAATTTAACCGAAAGGGTAAGATTATAGCAAAATGCTCAGGCAAGGAACCTGATCGGAACAATTAAAAGGTTGGGGACCAACTTTGCTGTTGTGCTAAAAGGGTAAGGACCCTGATGCAATTTACCTGTATACTTTTTGCCAAGACATCTCACTTTTAATCAGCAAGATATGCGGTGAATTGGAAATATAATCTCATTTTAGCCTTCATTGAATTTTTCAGATTATTGATATCGAATCAGATCCAGGACCTTATGAGATTCAATACGATGAGGAATGGCTTGCAATAACAAAAAAGTTTAATAATATTTTGCCCTTGACGCGAAAATATTTTGATGGAGGGGAAGAATGTGTCATATATATATATATATATATATATGTATATATACATATATATATATATATATATATACGTATATATATATATATATATATACATATATATACATATATATATATATATATATATGTATATATATATATATATAGTTGAGCTAGAATACTCTCAAAAGTATGAAGGGGTTGATGCTTTTGAGTTTTTAACCATTGGATGGAGAGATGGAGGATTGAGATGATGGTGGTAGGTGATAGTAGGTGGAATAATATTTGATCCAAGGGATATTAGTAATTAAGGAGTAGATCCAAGGGCTAGAAACTTAGAAGCACCAAGGGCTTGGTGTTTCTAAAAATATTTTAGCTCAATTATATATGTATATATATATATATATATAGAGTTGAGCTAGATATAGCTAATTTCACAGTGCTTGTAAAAGCACCAAGTATTTGGTGCTTGTGATTTTTTTACCATTTGATCTATATCTTTAATTATTTTCATCAGTTAGATTATACTATTCAACCAACCACCCACTTAACCCAATGGGACCCACATCATCCTAACCGCTATATATATATATATATATATAGATATATATATAGAGTTGAGCTAGAATACTCTCGATAGTAAACGGGGCATTTTACTATCGAGTTGTTTTCGATGATAGAGCTTCCAAATTGACGATCGGCTCCGTTGAACATGATCTATACCACTTAAAGTGTTTAGAAATCAAATTTCAAATATTTTCGACATCATTTGCCTAATGATCAAAGGGTTTCAAAATTTGTAATTTTAATGGTGGATAAGAAACGTTTTCTCGTTTAACGGTGTAAAGATATCCAAATCAATTGAATTTTTGTTAGAAAATTCATTAAACTATTTAAAACAAGATCTATACTCTTGATCTTGATTACAAGACTCCTATCATCATTTTTTAAAGAATATTCATTTTCAACCATTCATTTATCACTAGATGGATAAAAGAACAATATCGAAAGTGCGTGAAATTTGATTTCTAGGTAGTTTAAATGGTTTAGATCATATTTAACGGAGCCAATCGTCAATTTGGAAGCTCTATCATCGAAAACAACTCGATAGTAAAATGCCTCGTTTACTATCGAAAGTATTCTAGCTCAACTCTCTATATATATAGTTGAGCTAGAATACTTCTAAAAGCACCAAGTAGGTGGTGCTTGTGAGTTTTTAACCATTGGATGGAGGAATGTAGGGTTGAGATAATGGTGATAGGTGGAATAGTGTTTGATCCAAAGAGTATTAGTAATTAAGAAGTGGATCCAAGGGCTAGAAACTTGGAAGCACCAAGGGGTTGGTGCTTCCAAAAGTATTCTAGCTCTACTCTCTCTCTCTCTCTCTCTCTCTCTCTCTCTCTCTCTCTCTCTCTCTATATATATATATATATATATATATATATATATATATATATATATATATTACTTTCTTGCACTCTCACGATCTATTACTATCTGAAAAGCCACTAAATCGAGAACTTAGATGCTTGCTTTTAGGGTCAAACAACTTGATATTCAAGATTGTCGGCAATGGGTGATGCGTAGACTGGATGAAAGAGGGGCCAAACCTTTTGATTTTGTCCAGACTGTCCCAGCCTACGATCCTTCTCAGACCTTTTCCAATCCTTTTCGTACTGGTACTTTTCAGAAATTTTGTATATTTTATCCTATAAATTACAGTTATCTGTTCTCAGTTAACATAGCTCTTATTCGGTTGTTGCAGTTCTACATTGTATAGTTCTAACCTACTAGGTTATTCCATGTACACCATGTTATAATTCTTGTTCCATGCGCCTTCATGCTTTTGTAATTTTTCATCTAATCGGTGTATTTCGCATGATTGTATTTTTGTGAAAGTTTGTTCTTTCGGATTAAAGTAATTTAATTGATCCACATTATAACTCTCTCTCTCTCTCTCTCTCTCTCTCTCTCTCTCTTCCTTGGGAAGATTTAGTAAGCTGGTTTTCTGCATTCCATTTTTGATCTTGAAGTTCTGTTGCTGTGAACACTTACATTTCTACTATACTCAGGTCATTGTCGTAATCCGCAAACTGAATCCTTGCTGCAGTTTTTGGAACTCCCATATCTTCTTGATGGTGGGAATGTAGCCAATACTCCATCGCAAAGTACCAGGCAGTTAAATCCTACAGGTAGAGATTTGTGAAATGCAATTGAACTATCCATTCCTCTCTCTGTTTTTTTCTTCAAAGTCAGCATGCAACAGTCTTGAAAATGATATAAAATGGATTGTTAGTGAATCAGCACTAGCATAGTAGTCAAAGGTCTTCCTCCATTCTGTTGAGTGTCAGCAAATTAGCTATTTTCGTGATGGAAATTTAGAAACTTAGTAACATATTAAATTTTAGTGATTAGTATGGAATCAATATAATTGTATATACTATCTAGAGGGCAAAATGGTAGCAGAGATCTGAGGAATTGAAAATGCTACGTATGAACTTTGATTTAGTTGAAAGGAACAGTTATTGGTGGGTCTAATTCAGATAATAATTTAAAAGAATTTTTAAGATGTAAGCAGAATTAAAGGTAGGAGAAACTTACAAAAAAAAAAACCGTGCTATAGCCCAATTCCACTTTGCGGCCATGTGATTCAAGATGAAACACTTTGTCCCTGTCGTTACTTTCTTGGTCCAGTTAGGGCGCTGTTAAAATGCCGTTAAAAGTATGTGGTTTCCAGTTAGGGTGCTATTGAAGTGCTGTTAAAAATATGTCGCAAAGTTGTACAATGTTGAACTACAGTATAGTAAGCGACAAATTGGACTACACCACAAGGAGGGTTTTGTAGTTTTCCCTATATTACAATGTGTTGAGGTATGTGGTTGTCATTCTCACTGAAAATTGAAACAGCAACATCAGGAGACAAAGTGCTATTCTTTGAACTTCAGGGTGGAAAAGTCGAATCAGGCTATACGAAGGTCAGAATTTTGGAGTTTTTCCTTGAAATGTAAGATAGTGACAAAATGATTTGTATTGGGAGAATTCGTTAGTATCATTAGCAATTGCAAAGCTTCCTGACATTAGGATGGGATAACTAGGAGTTGAAACCTCTGTCAAAAAGTATACGCAAATTTGTTAGGAAACTAAAGCAGATAATATGAGGGAGAAAATGGAGACTTCAGATTGTGGAGTGAAGAATCAAATAGAGTTAAGAAACGGTGATGATCATTTGATTAATTTAATGGATCATACCATTTCCAGTTGTGCTTTTCCATACAAAGAGGGTAAACAAATAGACATATGCGCATGGTAAAGAGACCTCAAATAAAATTTAATGGTGTAATGCATTTAAAAAATAGAAGAGAGAGAACAACGTAAACTTTTGCAGTCAGTCCTGCTTTCGCCTGATTGTACTTCGCTCCAAAAATTTCAACTCTTGGTTAAAAGATCTCTGGACTATGTTTTTCTGAGGAAATGGACCATGTGAGTTATACATACAAATCCTTAACATATATCTGTTTATTTCTAAAGACTATTAGTGGACTTGATGGCAGATGCTATCTTTAAATGTGGAATGATGGAAATGGCCATGTGGACTAAGATTTTGGGATGAAGAAGGCCATGCAAACATTACTTTCAGCCTGGAAGAGGTCTCGGGAACTTGTAATATTTTGGGACAACAAAGGAGAATTGAACTCAAATTTATAAATAATATTACCTACATACTTCGAAAAGCTAACTTGTTGAATGATAGAGGGCGACACAAATGGGCATAAGCAATTGGAAGTATTTTACTTGGTTCTTTGAAACAATAAAGTGATAAGGATTGTGGCTCTTCTATAAAGGGCAACAGAAAAAAGGCGCAAGCAATTTGAAGTATTTTACTTGCTGTTCAACAAATTGCATTAAATCTTGGACAGAAATGGACAACAAAAAATGGTCATATTGCACACAGTAGCTTTATTTGGCATGTTCGGAGATAAATACATGTACGATTGCCTTTTGTTGGATTAGTCTCAGTGTTGTGCAGCTTCTTTTAGTTGCTTATTGTAATGCCCCAATAGTCCCATATTGGATACATAAGGGATTATGTTTGGCTAAACAAGGACCAGGTACTCTCTTAATAATGAGTTATAACTGAGCTTAAGCATTTCTGGATTGGCAGGTTGGGCTCAACATATCGGCAGTGCTAGTGGGTTGGGTTGTTACACATCTTACACTATTTCCTAATGAATGATTTAAACTAAACTCTTCTTTTTAGGAGTCTCTGCTGGCATTTCTATTGGCATCGTCTTAAAAGTGATCTCAGTATGCATATAGATTCCTCGTATTTTGTCTTTAATGGAGTTTTGAAAGGTAATTATCTGATGTGTAATAGATGCACTTGATGACGACGATGATGTGGACGAGCTGGAAGAGCATGCTGATTCTGATGATGAGGAGTGAAGAGCGAGGATTTCTCACAGGTGTGATACATGACTAACCCAAATTTCTCCTCTGTCCTATCAGTAGAACTATTGACAGAAAGCACTAATCTGTACAAACATACTGTTGAAGTACAGATGGATTGATCATAGATCAAAAAATTCTGCCTCTTGGATTGATCCGACAACTTACATACCTTGAATTATAGCACTCTTTGAACTAGGTACCTACACTTCAGACGTTTTGATATTACTACCTAAACATAAAGTATTTATGAAATAGGAATTTGATTTTACTAGCTAATCATATAGTATTTGTGACACGAATACTTCTAATGGAATATTCCATTATTTGATAGTATATTCTGCAACTTTTTCGACAGAAACTTGAAGTTCTAAGAGACTGAAATTTGTTAAATATCAAAACAAATGAAAGGCTAGTTAGTAAACTCAAAATCTTTCTTGTTCAGGTACCTGTCGAAAGCTGCGCTATAGTTCAAATAAGCTCTGCATGCTATTAATAAGCGCTATAGTTCAAGTAAGCTCTGCATGCTATTAATAACCTTACAAAAATTGCTTTAAATAGATGAGAAATACATCAGGTTGTGTATTCTGTGAGCATTATGTTGAATTTAAACATATTCCTACTTCAGAGTCTTTTAAGTGCTGTCGAAAACTTTCCTTCCTTCTATATATAATGATCTTGTAACGACCCAGCCCACTAGTAATAATAACTCGTTGGGCCAAAACCACCGGCCCTAAATGCTTAAGTCCAGTTATTATTACTAGTGTCTAAGTCTCTTATATACCCAATCACATCTCCATTCATATCCGATGTGGGATTATTGGAGTGTAAACCTGACAATCTCGACCCATACTCGAGGGTGCCCGCGGGTTACCCGCAAATTTGCGGGTATGGGTACCAAATTTACGGGTATGAGTACCAACTTTTCGAACCCAAAAAATTACAAGTAAAACGGGTGGGTACCCATTAAGCTGTGGGTATTTTGAGTAACCCGCCGGTACCCACGGGTATCCACACATATATTTTTTAAATTAAAAAATATATTTTCTTAATTAAAATACATATTTTTATTTATCCATCTTAAAAATTCTAATTCTAATTTCTTATCACGTCTTTTTTATAACGAATTTTTTGTGTTTTAAGACTTTAAATATTTTTATTGTATGTTATGATATTTTAAATAATGAGTTGTGTTGTATTTTTTTAACTTATATATATGTATTTGCATTTAAAAAAAATAAGAGACAAAATGAAAAAAAAAATTACGGGTAACCCGCATACCCACCCGCCCACCCGCGGGCGGGTATGGGTAAAGATGTTGACTACCCAAAAATTTGCCAGTAAATTTTATCCATGCCCAAGTAACCCGCGGATACAATGACCCGCCCGTGGGTTATCCAACCTGCCCATTTGTCAGGTCTATTGGGGTGTGACAAACTTCCCCCGTTAAGACCCTGACGTCCTCGTCAGTCCAATCACACACAGAGTCTAAGATCACCGGGCGATGTGAGACTCGTCTGGCTAGCCCTGTCATCCAGATCCTGGTATATCCGGTCACCTTGTCATACAGACTCCGGCATAGCCTATTACCTTGTCTTTCAAACTCTGGCTCAGCCGAGATTCGTCACATATTTTCGGCTGGTGATTGGCTCTGATACCAAATGTAACGACCCAGCCCACTAGCAACAATAACTTGTTGGGCCAAAACTACTGGCCCAAAATGCTTAAGCCAGTTATTATTACTAGTGTCTAAGTCTTTTATATATCCAATCACATCTCCATTCATATCTGATGTGGAATTATTGGGGTGTGACAGATCTCTTGAATTTTGACTCGGAAATTATTTCATTGAGAGTCGTATTTTCTATTTCTTCGTTCCTTTGATGCATGATGTTTAAACCAGACCACTATGAATCAGATTGACATTTTCCACAAATTTATTTCAGGAGGGGTCCAACATGCTACAGTTTTTCTTCTTTGAATCCTGAAATTTCTTTTACCATCATAAAAACCCTTTGAAAATCTTGTAACTCTTTATTGCATGCTTGCTCAAGATAAAGTGCTCCACTGTTGAAAAATCTTTTAATTACTGACTTTGGTGTTGTTGATCAACCCACCACCCCACCCAAACATCTCATTTTCTGATTGGCTTCAATGGAGCTTCTACAAAAGTGTTGTTGGATAAAGCTGTTCAGATTAAAAAAAAAAAAAAAAGAAGAAAAAAGAAATGAAAAAAACAACACTATTTGCTTTCCATCTAATTGGATCATATGCTCTTAAGACCTGTTTGGATATCCGAACAAGTTATCTGATAATAACCTGCATGTCATATGAGGATTTTCTTGTGATTTCGAGTTAGGATTTCCGCTACTTATCATGTTTCTTTCAGAATGATGCGTTCAACCTGCGAGGTGATTTATTTTTTTCGATGATAATAATTTGCAGGATGTATATACTACGTGGTTGTTGACGGACTCGTTATCCTCTCAACCAATTATTACCTCGCCTTCGAGCAAATGAAGGAGATATAGGTCCCCTTTGGATATCCGAAGAAATTATCCATTAATAACTTAGGTGTTATAAGTTTTTCTTTCCCCTTTAGTTTTGTGATTACTAGTTAGAAGTTCGATTTTAGCTCTTTAGAAGGTTTTGATAAGCCATGATTTAGTAGGATAACATATTTTGCTTGTTAGTATCAGGCAAACTATCTTATTCTAAGAAAATAACGATAAGGTCGAAGGCCGAATATAGTATGCTTTTTTAGATATCTGATCATACTCCTTGTCGGCCAAGTAGTACAATCTTTCCGAGTAAACGAAAGAGATGTACCGAATAAAATACTCCGTGCATTTGTGTGGATACGGATCACTCCATGCTTATCCATGGTGAACTAAATTGAAGATTCAAAATAGTGTGACCCAAATGTTTGACTACATGTTCTTTGTTTCGTTTCCGACTCTCTTTTCCATTTCTCCTCCACTATTCCACTATTCCTTTTCCTTTTTCCTTTTGATCTTCGACATTGTTTCAAACCGACACCACTGAAACCCTAGAGAAGGGTTCTAGATGTTGTGGCTGATTTGGTCGAACACTCGACCGATAACTAGTCAACTTAATTGTTAATCAATTTTCCTTGCCTTTGCTTTGAAGATAGAGATGCTCTGTGATTGCTACGTGTGGCAACTTTTTTAGGTTGAGCTATAGCTTAGCTTTCATGCTCCAAAAATTAGGGTTTCTAGGGTTTCTATGTTCTCACATGTGCCTTTATAGTAAAGCATGGTGGGGAGGGGGGAAAAAAGAGCCCTTTCCATGTTCTACAAAGATGTATCTTTTACTTTATTTAGATAGGAATGTTTTGGATATAAAAATTCAGAGATAGATAGATACTCAGGGAGAAAGAAAGAAGGGATAATATCTAATAATATACCCTTCAAAACTTTTACAAATATTAATAGGCTAAATTACAGAAAAATTCATTGTCAATACTCATTTTTTCACCTTTTTTTTTTTTGTCATTCAAAAATTTATACTTTGCCTCATTGAAAAATAAAAAAATGTTTATTTCCGCCTTTGCTGTCAGTGTTCCATTAGAGTTTCGTTTATATCTTATTTTTTATACCCAAAATATTCCTGAAATCCTCATTCATGCCCATACACATACATGCTTTCGGCTGTCGTCTCGCGCTCTGCCTCCATGACTAGACGCACGCCCTCGCCCTTCTCCGTCGTCGGGATGAGCAAGATTAGGGAGGAAAAGAAAAAAAGATGAGGATAATTTGGTTATTTTGTCACACCGTATCTCCCTGTGGATATTTTTCAATTTTTAAGATGGCAAAGTGTAGGTTTTTGAATGACAAAGAAAAAAAGTAAAAAAGTGGGTATTCACACGAGAGTTTTATGTAATTTAGTCTATTCAATATATATACTTCTGGTCGGTCAAAATTACCTTATTGATTTCTAAAAATAAAAAAAAGGCTCAAATACATAAAATCTTTTTATAAATATCCGCTTTTACACTTTAATCCCATGCCTTTTTAAAGGTCTTTATTTTGGCCCCTTAAAATCTAAGCACTGTTATAAATTTGTTACTATTTCATTATTTGTGTGGAACAATTAGGTAATTACTAATATACTTGTTTTATCCTTAAATTTAATGAAAAAAAGATTAGTTAGTAAATAATTGAGGAACTCTCTCGCAAAGTTATCTAATTTGAAAGAAAATATAAAATTCTTATGCTTTTTTTTTTAATACTATTTTTAAGGATATGATAAATATTTCAGTAGGTTTCTCGACTGCATACCTTACAAATTTCGGAATAATTGCCTATATACTCTTCATACGTTTGAAAATATTTGATTTACTCCTATTTTTTTCTTTCTTTCTAAAATATTCTTCATATGTTTCACTGTTATTGCAAAATTCTCCTACAGTTACAGTTATCTCCTGTTAAATTAATTTAGGTTAAACGTGAGTTAAATATTTACCATAATTAAAAAAAATTAAAATACCAATTTTATCTTTAACTTAAGGACAAATAAGAAAGGTTGGTAACAGTAGAGAGGTGTATTGGAAAAGACCAAAAGTCAAAATAATTTTTGTGCCCCTGACTTTAAGGACAAATAAGAAAGCCAGTGATGGTGGAAGGGTATATTTGAAATGGCAAAATAGTAATTTTACTATTTTCAAGGATATGATAAATATTTTAGTAGGTTTTTTAATTGTACCATAATTTTATATGTCCTTGCAAATATAGTGAATTACAAATATATCCATTCAAAATTCAACTTTCATATATTAGTCCTACAAAAGTTGTAATATTTTCAGATATATCTCTCTGGTTTGTTACCGTTAAAGCACTGTTTATTTTATAAGTGAATTGAATTTCTTATCATTATAAGTACGTTCTTCCAAAAGTTAATTGAAGAGGGATAAAAAGGTCAATTCACTTTATTAACTAATCAGGGTTAAGTATTTATCTTATGGTTAACTAATTTTTTTAACGGATTCTAACGGTAGAGATATATTTGAAAATATCAGGACTTTTATAGAGATAACGTTTAAAAGTTAAACTTTGTAGGGATATATTTGTAATTCACTATGTTTGTATGGAGCTGTATGCAATTAACCCTACTACTTATGTATGAAATAGTAACGCAATTATAACAATGCTGTGTTAAGTGTTATAATTTTAAATTTTAGAGGAGCAAAATAGTAATATTTTTTTTTTTAAAAAAAAATTATAAGAGGAGGGGCAGAGTAAAAAAATGAATATTTATAAGCGGATATTCTGCATTTTAGCTTTAAAAAATGAGGTTGTATCAATCCAAAAAATGAAGGTACTAGGGCCTATGTGAGAATGGCCTAATCAAAACAAGATAATAATTTTATATTAAATAAATATTTATTAAAATATTTGTTCACAAATTGCAATATATTTTTAAGAGAAATGTAAGCAAGCTCTCCACTTTGGCTCATCTTATTTTATAAAAAAAACTCTGCTAAAAATATAAAACAAATAACGCTTTGAATTTGAAATTTCGGATACCAACCCTGTTTGTAAAGGCATGCTTGAGGCGCGCGGCGCCCAGGCACGAGGAGTGGGCCTCAACGCCTTAGCTATAGTGAGGCGCAGCGTTATTGCTATATTGTGCACCTTAGGCTTAAGGCGGGTGCCTCAGGCGATCATCTCACAATATTAAAGTTTTCAAATTTTTTTTGCATATTATAATTTAATCTGATAAGATACTTAAAAAATATTAAAAGAAATTTTAAAAAAAATTCGACTTTTCGGATTGTCGAATTTTGAATTTGTATCTTATACTTTAAATCAGATACAATACTTAAAATATCTTGAAAGAAATCCAAAATTTCTAAAAAAATCAGCCGCTGGCCCCCTTCTTTCCGTCTCTTGTTCTCCCATATCCTCTCTCTGTCGAGCATCCAACAACATCTGTGCTAGCAGCAGGAATCAGCGGCAGCAAACCAGCGGTGGCCAAAACAAGCAACCTACAGCAGCAGCAGCAGAAAAACAAGAAGCAGCAGCAGCGAAAACAACAACGACAACAGCGTAGCAAGAACATCAAATTAAATTATATTCATACTTTTTCTTTACTTTTTGATGATTATTTTGAAATTTTTAATGTAGAATATCAAACTAAATTAGGCTTAATAAATGTGCATTTCGCCTTCTTGAGACGCGCATCTCGCAGTGTGTCTCGCGCCTAGGCTCCAAGAGTATCTTGTGTTCCTATGCACCTCTCGTTTTTTCAAACACTAGATACCAACCACCAACCCTTATTTGAGGCTGTTTGACTTTTGGCAAAAGCATAGCAAAGAGAATTTCTGAAAAAAAAAGTTTTTTGTGCAAAATATCTTTTTCAATTTTCATCCCTTTGGTTAAAAAAAAGAAAAAAGAAAAAAAAAAAGAGACTGTTGAATTTACTTTTTCAGATTTTATGAAAAGTTAGTATTTTTCTTTTTTTGAAAATAAACATATTAATTTTTTTTGTGAAATCTTAGCTTATTTTCCTTAAAACCAAATGGGCAAAAAAGAGAAATTTTTTTTTTTTATTTTTTCGAGAAACCAAACAACCACTTACAGGGATAAGCAAGAACTAGCTATTACAGGGATAGGTACAAGTACGGGGATAAGAAAAATAGTGTTTGGATGAAAATTGGATTGTTTCCGATGATAAGAAAAATATTAGATAGTTTTATATAGAAAATAAATGTGTTGGCGGGGATAACGAGAACTACTATTCACGAGTAAAAAATTAGCGTTTGGGTATAAAGGGGGGGGGGGGGATAAGGGTCTATTCCTATCCCTATCTCTTAACCAAACAAAGCATTTAATTAAGTATCGTTTGGTTCGGGTATAAGCAAGAACTAGCTATTACAGGAATAGGTACAAGTACGGGGTTAAGAAAAATAGCGTTTGGATGAAAATTGAGTTGTTCCCGAGGATAAGAAAAATATTATATAGTTTTATATAGAAAATGAATGTGTTGGTGGGGATAACTGAGAACTACTATTCTCGGATAAAAAATTAGCGTTTGGGTATAAAGGGAGGGATAAGGGCTATTCCTATCCCTATCCCTATTTAGAGTTGATTAATAATAGTGTTTTTGTATATTTCTCTTTCAGTCCTTGTACTTCATCTTATTATGCTATATTTTGGCCTGCGTTACTATGCTAGATACAGACATTAATTACAGCGACACAACATTGCTTTGACAAATTAAAGAAGGGATAAAAAAGGAGAAAGTCATAAACTTAATAAAAAATTATATCTTTTTTTCATTTTTTTCTTTTTTTTTGGGGGTTCTGATGAGGTTTGCCCTAAATTTCCATTTAAGACAAGCCGAAAGGTGTTCAACACAAACATTGCTTTAAATGGTAAACAAAGAAAAGCTAGTGACAAATTTGTCTCCCCTCAGTGGGTCCCACACTTTATCTTCCAATCAGATTACTGTTGGGGGTGGGACCCACAACTGGCATTAGTCTTTTTCTGTCACAGTAGTTATTTCAGATAAAATTTATGATTGAGCTAACCATTAATATTATTAAAAAGTTAGAGTCATTAGAAAGAAGATAATTAATTTACTTAAAATGTACAGATATGATGTCACGAGTTTCGATCGGAATTCGACTCAATCAGACCTTCCGCTATTTCTAACTTGATTTGGCTCAATCAGTGCTGACCCATTTAAGCCACCGATAGGTTAAAAAAAAAAATCTTAAATGCTATTTTAATATAAAATATATCATAATTATTTTTGTGCTTCAAACTTTTGTCCCCATTAAGGATATTTTTTTTTTCTTTTGGTGAAAAATGTATTGGTCATGCAATTAAGCACATTATAAAGTAGAGCTGCTATAATTTCTTTTTTGAGAGAGATAGGTAGTAGGCTACCCGCTTCGTTTATTTCGTTAAGAAATAAACTTAGCTAGAAATATGAATCAACTAGGATTCGAACTCGGGTCTCGGATACCAACCACGCACCAAGCCCTTTGCCACTTGCTCTAGGGACGGTCGGTGGGCTGCTATAATTTCGAAAGCAGAAGAAAAGCCGGTAGAAAGGAGATAATTAATTTGCTTAAAAAGTACATTGATACGGTGTCATGGGTTTCAATCGTGACTCAAGTCAATCCGATCTTTCACCACTTCGAATTTGATTCGGTCCAATTTAAATCTTTCGTTTCCTAGACAGAATACTGATCCATTTAAGCCACCAATAGATAAAAAAAAAAAACAAAAATGTCTTAAATGCTATTTTAATATAAAAATTATCGCAATTATTTTTGTGCTTGAAACTTTTGCCCCCCAAAAGGATTTTTTTTCTCTTTTTTTTGGGTGAAAAAATGTATTAGCCATGCAAACACATTATAAAGTAGAGCTCTTGAAAGCATGAAAACCTATAATTTTATATAATTTTGGATAATTGGCTAATCAAGTTAATAATAATCAATACTATTAGACATGATCTTAACTATTGGAACTATTTTGAAATTACTAGAATATCATTGCAGAGTGCGTCAAGTACGTAGCTACAAAAATAAACAGTTCTTATTAAATAGTTTTTTAGAAATGGATGATACGACTCTTCAATTCAAGTTCTGAGTTATCAATCATAACTTAGAAATAAATAGGATGGTCAAACAAAAATTCAGAATAGCTAGATTGTTCTAGACCAATATTAAATGAATAATTTTTTTGTTTTTTTTGAGAGATAGATAGCACGCTATCCACTTCGTTTATTTCGTTAAGAAATAAACTTAGCTAGAAATGTGAATCAACTAGGATTCGAACTCGGGTCTCGAGTACTGTAACGACCCAGCCCACTAGCAATAATAACTCGTTGGGTCCAACCACTGGTCCAAAATGCTTAAGCCCAGTTATTATTAGTAGTGTCCAAGTCTTATATATACCCAATGACAAACCCATTCCGTGATGGATTATTGGGGAGGTGTCACGGACTCGTTAAGGCCACGCGTCCTCGTCGATCACTATTGGGGTGTCAGTGTAATTAAGCTTTTGCCATGCTCAGGAATGGTTGGTAATATTAAATGAATAAATGTTGCCAGTGAAAATTAAGTTTTTAGATAGTTTGAATATTTAATATCATGTCTGATGGTGTCGATCATTAGTTCGATGGTCCTATCATTGAAAATGACAATGATCGTCAGATCTCGCACACTATGCGGTCCTCCCGTGATAATATCTTAGTAAAAGATTTGAAGGAACAGATTCAAACCCTTTTCAAGGAATCAAAAGCAAGGGGTGGTGTCTCTTTAAAAAGACTCTTTGATGAAGGAACAAATTCAATTAATCCTCTCCAAAGAATCAAGCGCATGTGGTGGTGTGTAGATGCACACGTTCACCTTGTTCCAAACATTGCTCAAAATGTTAAAATGTAGAGAGAGAGAGAGAGAGAGAGAGAGGGTTGTTGAATTAATTGATGCGTAAAGTATTAGGTTTCCCAAGTTTGGAGAATAAATGTAGTGTTTAATTCTTTTCTTCTTTTTTTTTTTTGTTCCCCTTTTTTCCTTCAATTGTTGACTACCTTAAGCAAGATGGTCCTAGAATTTTGCCTACTCATCATGGATGCTATGAGACTTGGCTTCTCTTGTGGTGTTTAATTTGTTTCATGTTTTGTTGGTTTTAGTAAATAGCTTTTCTACTTTGAAAAAATAGTAGCGCTACTAAAAAAAATCTTGCATTTAAGAACACTTTAAATGATATTTAGCGACACTTTAAAGCGTCGGCAAAAATAATCCCGACGCTTATAAAAGTGTCGTGTAAAGAGTTATTAAATAAACATGTCGGGATAAATATACCGACGTTTTAATATAGCGTCGGAAAATTTATATAAATATTTGATAAAAATATGTTTATTTGCGACACTCAATCATAGTGTAAATGCTAAATATTAAAGACGCTAGAAGAAAGCGTCGTTTAAAAAGCGTCGTCTAAAACATATTTTGTTGTAGTGCGCTTAGATGTTTAATAAACAAAAGATCTGCGGCTTTTGATGCTATAGCATGTTGGTAATTATTGGGTAAAATAGGTCTAACTTTCTGCTTTGTGATAATTCGTCCAGAAGACTAATAAATTGAGTTACGTTGAGCCTAATAAGTTGAGTGAGGCTGCGGCCCGCAATAAACCTAGCGAAAAGATTAGACCCAACAATAGATTTAACATCCAAATGGGTTGAGTCAGGTTGAAATCCGTGAACGCTGTAGCTGAGCTCTTAAGTACAACGGGTGCGCACTTTCCATTCGCACCTGCTTTTTGGGATGGTTGGTTAGTGCTTATGATCCACAGAAGATAGTTTCAGAGCTTCAAAAATACGATCGAGCTCTATGTCTTGCTTGGCTTTGTTGTCATTCTTATATTCCTCAAACTTCAATTTGTTTTAATTTTTAGCTTAAACTTTCTAGAATATTAATGTAATTGAGTCTCACAGATCAATTAAGGTGATTAATGCATCACTGATTTGGCGATGATGTGATAGTGTTGTGGTTGATAACATGATAACAACTAAACCGCCGCATCAACGATACATCATCATTTAGTTAATTAAATTGGACTATTAGGGACTTGATTGCAATAATTTTGAAAATTCATAACATTAGTTGCAACAAATTAAAGTTTTGTGTACCAAATTGTCATCTTCCTTATAGTTTAATTGATGACAAAAAAAAAAAAAACAATTTAACATAAATATTTGTTTGCTTAAAAAATACTTCTATTAAAACTCCAACTTGACATGTAATTAAAAATGCAGTGTAATTAAAAATGCATGTAGTTGTAAATGCAGCAATTAAAAATAAGTGCATCTTGTTTGAAAGCGCTGCAAACCCTTTATTTAGTTGCATATAATTGAGAAGTGTATTTACAAAATTTTATTACTTTATATATGTGATAGTGAGATTATCCCTACTAAGAAAGAAGATATTTATGTTTAAAAGGTGATTATGAAAAGGAAACTTACCTTTTATTTAAAGTTGCTCTCTCGATCTCCAACTATTATAGCTGAAACTATAGTCAATTTTGGTGTAGTTATAATGTTTACATTTGAATCACTTGGTGCAATTATAACTATAATAGTAGTTACAATAGTTAAGTTCAAATGCATTAAATAAAATATCATATTTGAATTTGTATAGAAGTATAATTCCAGTACAGTTGAAACTTCAAACAACTACCTACAGAAGCGAGTGGTAAAGGGTTTGGTGGTTGATCGAGATCCAAGTTCGAATTCCAGGTTGATTCACATTTTAATAAGTTTATTTCTAAACGAAATAAACGAAACTGATAGCGCAATCTATCTCTCTCAAAAAAAAAAAAACTCCAAACAACTAAATAGCCCTTTAGTACATAGGCTAATAATTAGCCTGACCTAGATATGCATGTGTGAAATGAACCCAAGGGGACCCAAACATGTGGGAGTTTCCCTTCTATTCTTTTGTGTGACAAAATTGCCTAACCTAGGCAAAGAGAAAGAAAGGAGACACAACCATAGCATATAGGGCACCAATCATAATGTGAGAAATGTTATTCAATTGTTTGCCATTATATAAGAGATAGATATATATATATATATTGAGAGAGAGAGAGAGAGAGAGAGAGAGAGAGAGAGAGAGAGAGAGCTGAGCTACCTTGCAAAGAGTAATAGAGCCCACTAGTTTGGCTTTGGACCATTATAGTTCAAAAGAACATGAAGCCCTAAAGCATTGTTTAGCCTTGTGGGAACAAAAGAACTAAAGTGTAGGCTAGCTATATATGTAGAGAGAGAGAGAGAGAGAGAGAGAGAGAGAGAGAGAGAGAGAGAGAGAGAGAGAGAGTTGAGAAGAGCACAAGTGTCAATGCCTAGAAGGGAAACTCACCCTTCCCTCCCTACCATCTTCTTTGGAAGACTTGTTTGGTGGTGGCCAACTTCTACTTTGTTTTTGGGCTTTTGTGCATTGGGATGGGAGAGGATAAGGAGCACTTACTCTATCTACATGTGGTTTCTTGACATGACATGTTGTGGAGATGGGAGAAGTAGGAGTAGTTTTGCTTGTTTTTAGCCACGTTCCAAAGCAACCCCTACCCTAAATAAAACAACAAATTAACTACTTGTACAAGTCCCCCTTTTTTAAATTAGACAAAAGTTCTTGCTATCCCCCCTATCAACACCACACTTTGCTCCACTATCTCTCTCTCTTCTTAATTTCTTTTCCTTCTTAATTTCTTCTCCTTCTCCCATGACCCACCAAACTACCCTTTTCCACCAATGAAACCCCTTCATTGCAACATTGCTAGTACTTACTTAATTTGAAGCAAGGAATGCAAGATCTATTATATTATATATTTGCCTATCCTTTATTGGTAAAAGGGTGTTTGTTAAGAAACCGACACTTGTAACGCCGACTATCGTCGATATATTATTTTTAGTTAATATTTCAACATCCACGTATAGGGTCGTGCCACGTGGCGCAAAATCATAAGCTTGGTCCTTAAGGGTGATGATATATACTTAGCCCCCCCCTTAAGATGGTCTCCATCTTTGTTGACATATGTGCATCTTTTATTGTTTGGCTTTTTTTGTAAAGCAATAATGGGTATATATAATATATATTTATATGAGCAATGCTTCAATACACAATAAGTATTAAAATTAAACTCTTAATTAGTAAAAGATATAGTTGGATTTTACATAAAGTAACATATTAAATAGGTTACCAATTTGAATTAGTTAATATGACAATATTAGAAAAACAGTGTATACTAAATTTGTCAGCATCTTTTATTTAGTTTTGTTACCTATCAAATTAAATAATACCTAGTTTGTTAAGTATCAAACTCAAAAAAATATTGAATTTAAATTTAAAGTTTTTAAGTTGGTATTGTAATGTAAAATCTTAATTTCAAAATTTATATTAAACTTTTAAATTTTGAATCTACATTGTACTTTTAATCTAATCTGAAAACCAAATTTTAATTTTTGATTTAAAAATTTTGAATTTGAACTGAAAGTTTTATTTTAAATTTTTGTCTTATATTTAAAAATTGAATTTGATTTATAATTAAGTTTGTTATGTTGCTTTGCATTTAAATTTATAATTTAGTTGTAATTTGAATTCCAACGTATTTGAGAAGGTTATAGTATTTTTTAGTTGAATAAAATTAGTTTTGTAGGCCAAAATATTTTTCTATGACCAAAATACCCTTTAAATAGGTACCTGGTGAATGGTACCTATGCCTAAATAGTAAGTAGCCTCTAGAATCATATTACATCTCAACCATCCATGCAAAAAATAAATGGTCAAGATTTACATAAGATTTAGATGGTGTATTGAAGTATTTCTCTATTTATATAATGTTGGAACGTTCAAAATTAATCATATATATTCCTAAAATAAGTTCGAGCTATTAAATGGGAATTAATAACTAGTTCACTTAAAATATACAGACAAAGAACATTTGCTACGTAGGTAGGATGGCCTATATATCCATCGACAATCCTCCTTTTTCTACACTGCACGTACACATTGCGGTATGTGAATCAAATCCATGACTTGCTCTGATATTACTTTTTGGATCGTCAATGCTAACTACAATTTTCAAAGCTCAAACTATGAGAGAGAGAGTAACCAATTCATTTAAAACATACAGAGACGACAATAATCATAGGTTTCTATTGTGACTTTGGTCAACGCAATCTCCGCAACAAAGACAGGATGCTAATCTACTCGTGAGCATAAAATTAGTCTAAGATAATATTAGCTAAGATAACTCCTTGTATCTTAAGTTTCAAGGGCATCAAACTTTTCTGTCAATATTGTTGGATATCACAACAATTTATTAAATAATGGTTCTTAGGTTTTTCTAGCTAACACTAGCTTGAGATTTGACTTTTGCCCTTTTTTTTGACTTGCAATTAATTAAGTGGGGATCATCTTCTAAACACTTCTTTACTTATTAAACTACTAATTCTTCTTCAACTTATCTCCCTTAATCTATTACATATCCCAACTTTTGGCATGCTAAGTGCATGTCCATTCTGTGTGTTATGCTCCTAATCACATCCTAATTAATGTAGTGGGGATTCCTTTTCTAGATGCATGGATAATAAATAATAATATGAAATCACCATGAAGTGGAGCAATTGTGTTGTCCTTGTTCTAAATCTAGGCAAGTATATATACACTTACTTTAATCCGTCGACGGTGTCGGTTCTAAACTATATCTCAATCTGATAAACCGACATTCTTAAGCTAGCTTTATCCCTTATCGTAATCTATAGTTCGATCAGTGTTTAGTCGGCGTTGAATTATCAATATTATCATTGCATGAATATTATTTTGGTACAATTGACTTTGGCATGATGATGGTGTGATAATCATACTGTTTGTGTCACTAATGATAATTAAATTAGTCACGTTCCACAGTTTAATTCTCTTTGTGGCACCTATAAAGTAACCTAGCTATTTGATTCCTACTTTTAATACATGTACAATATATTAATTACTCACCAAACTAATTTTCATTTCCTTTTTGACAAACAACTCACTTTTTTGTGTCATCGATCTCCTTTTATTTTATGACAATATTTTTCATATATTGGTGGCATGCATGAACAGTTAAATGATAACAAGGGTTAATTATAAAATAAAGGATAATCAACATACATACATGTGGTTGACATATGTTTATTGACCAGAATATACAATATATTTTATTTAGCTTTTAAGAAGTTAATTTTGTGAAGTGCTAAAACTTTGGTGACTTTTTTTTTTTTTTTTTAATATTTAGTGATGACCAGTTGAGGGAGAGCAAATTCTAGGAGGAAAACGGACTTTTTTCGAAAATAATCCTGTGAAATTTCATATTTGCCAAAATAATCCTCTGAAATTTTTATTTGGAAAACTAACCCTCCTCTCGCAACCTCGATCGGCTGCCACGTCGGCATTTCTCAGAAAGACGGTGATTCGTTCACCGTCTTCTGGGGCTTCATGAAGGCGGTGAATCGTTCACTGCCTTCTCTAGGCGTGGACATTCACCATTTTGTGAGCAAAAACCTGCGCGTTTACCGCCTTCTGAAGTCCTTAGAGAAGGCATTTTGAACAAGCTCCTCAATTTTATTTATTTAGTTATCTATTTATGTTGTAATTGGCTTCCTAACTTTTAATTTTTCCTAATTGATTTACAATAGTTCAATTAAAAAATTTCAAAAAAATAATGAGTCTATTAATTAGTTAATAGTTAACATTTTTTTTTTTTTTTTGAGAAATAGGCATTACGCTCCCCGCTTCGTTTATTTCATTTAAAAATAAACTTAGCTAGAAATGTGAATCAACTAGGATTCGAACTTGGGTCTCGAGTATCAACCATCTTGGGTCTCGAGTATCAACCATCAAGTCCTTTGTCACTTGCTCTACGGATGGCCGGTCGGTGTTAATAGTTAACAGTTAATTAGTTGTTTTAGTTTCCTTAGTTAGAAAATGATTAAACTTGAGATGTCAATGCATACAGATACTTGAAATTTTGAAATTTTATCCGAACTCAAATTTGAACGAAGCAGATTTTATTCGATACTAAACGGATATAGTTTCGAATATGAATATCAAAAACGAAAACCTGACGGATTTGAATTCGGGTATCTGTACCTGATCAAAACTCGAACCCGAATTAATTTACGTTATATAATATGTATAAATGTTTGATGTTATATCTGAATTTATATTTTAAAAATTTATATTTAATATAATATGTTTTAACATATTGTAAAAATAAATAATTATTTCGGGTTTAGGCTTTTTGCTATAAGGATTTTGGATTTTCTGTCGTGTTCGGATTCAGGTTTCATATTTGATAGTTGGATTTAGATTTAGGTTTCGAAAATCCACTCAGTATCTGACCTGTTGACATCTCTAAATTAAACCCATCAAACATGACTAAAATCACTCAATACAAAAGAGTCAAAAGTTAAGAATTATGGGTGAGAAAAAGTGAAGTTAAGGGGACATTTCAAAATGCCCTATAGTTGAGGGGTCTTCATTACATTTTCACCAAAGATTAATTACTTCCCCCAAAAGCACTTGGTGCATGGGTGATGGGTAAGAGGAGAGAGAGAAGGATAATTTTTATCCAAAGAAGTAGTGCTGGTAAATAAGCGAGCCGGCTCGTGTTCACTTGTATTCACTTGTTGTGCTCGACTCGAAATTAAATGAGCTAAACTTGAAAAAAAAAAAAAAATAAAAAAATAAAAATTTATTTCAAGTCGAACTTGAGTATTACTAGCCTCATTTGAATTAGGGTTGAAAAGGTCGAACATACATTATTATTATATATATATATATATATATATATATATATATATATATATATATATATATATATATATATATATATATATATATATATATATTATGTATAATTATATATATTTATAAATATTTATTAATATATATAATTATATCTAATATATATTTTAATTATATATAATAAAAACTATATATATTATGTATTTGAATTATATGTATATATGTAAAGTTTAGTTTAGTAAGCAATATTTGCTTATCCACAAGACTAAACTAGTAAAACCTTATCCTAATTACTCCCCTCTTTCACTTGCTCGCAGAGTCTTTTCCTCTAAACCAACTTATAAATTATTTTTTCAATATTATAATTAATACCGTGTTCCATGTATTTCTTTATTTATTTATTTTTGAGAGGAAGGTAGCATACTATCCGCTTCGTTTATTTCATTTAAAAATAAATTTAGCTGGAAATGTGAATCATGTCAGCTAGGATTCGAACTTGGGTCACTTGCGCTAGGGACGTCGGTCGGTTGTTCCATGTATTTATTTTGCATGTTGAACTATTAGACATATTTTTGTATTAAATTCAAGATAATATTTTATAAAAATTAAACTATATATTGTATGAACATTAAGAATTTCAATCGTTATCGACCGTCCCAGAGCAAGCGAAAGGGCAGTGGTTGGTATTCGAGACCCGCGTTCGAATCCTAGTTGATTCACATTTCTAGCTAAGTTTATTTCTCAAAAGAAATAAACGAAGCGGATAGCGTGCTACCTATCTCTCTCAAAAAAAAAAAAAAGAAAAAAAAAAAGAAGAATTTCAAACAGGTCGTTTAGGCCTCGGGCACCCTCAACTCGAAATTAGGCTCACTCAAGCTCGGCTCGAACTAATTTTAAGCTGATGAGCTTGAGTCTAATTAAATTTAGACTCGAAAATAATTTCAAGCCAAACTTGAGATAAAATAAGCTCACTCGAGCTCGGGACGTCATTGCCTTTCCACCCCTACAAAGCAGTGGGAGGAAAATTAAGGTAGTAATTATACGGAGAAAGTGTGGAACAAAGGAGGTAGCTAGCTAGGGAGCAGTACTGCTTTGGTAATTTCCCTTCAGTGGCACTGCTGAGAATTTTGTCATCTCTCAGGTAGACACAAATAATTGTAGGAGTATATATATTGTTTCTTCAATTAGTAGCAGTCCCCTGGCCTTTTTTCACTTTTGCAGCACATTGTTATCTACAAATGCTTTGTTGAATAGATTCCAATCTCACTCTCCCTCTCTCTCTCTCTCTCTCTCTCTCTCTCTCTCTCTCTCTCTCTCTCTCTCTCCCCGTGCTTTTACTTTGTTTTCGATGTTGAGTTACACTCACATTTTTGTGCGCACACGCAGGCCACATTAAGTGGCATTAATTGAAGAAGCATGTCCTTAAAACTCCACGAATACAGAGAAGTCCCCTTCGATGCCCAGTTGTATACCATGTAAAACAAAATAGGTGTACATCTACACTGCAAATCCTAATCCAAGAACGAAAAAGACTAGACAGAATAATTACAGGAAGAGACAAAAAGAAAGAGACGGACAGACAAACAGCTGTATATACATATATATACGTATATATTAAATATGAGACCAATTTATCACACTTCTGAAGCAGTATATGAAACTAAATTAACCTTTGATGCTATTACGAAAAGTACTGTTATACCCCGTAAGACGTCGATAACACTTATCTTATCCCATATATTCCAACAGTGAACTTGCGTGAGCATCTATCTACATGTGTATGTGAAAACTTGGAATTAAGAGAGCATTCTTGTGGCAAGTTGAGGAGGGAACAAATGCAGCAGCATTGAGATAAGGATGCCCACACCACAAATTGATAGCAAAACCCCCACTAACAAAAGATAGGGGGACAAGCTAGAGAAAGAAAGAAAGAAACTATTGGAATGTTTTTTTTTTTTTTTTTTTTTTTGATGAGAGAGAGAGATAGGTACGAAGACGCTACCCGCTTCGCTTATTTCATTTAAATAAACTTAATTGGAAATATGAATCAACTAGAATTCGAACTTCTCAGATACCAATCACCAAGTTCTTCACTTTTAAAACGGTCGGTGAAACTATTGGAATGTTAGTAACTTGAAAGAAAGAAAAAAAAAAGAAAAGAATTTTTGGGTTCCCCCCTTGCAATTACAGGCATCTACACCATTGTAAATTTTGGTATGGTTCATCATAAATATTAATTTAATTCAGTGTGTTTTGGATTATATTCCGCAATTTACTAACCATTAATCATGATGATAAGTTTAATAAAAAGGTTTACTATGTAAGTTAGTGGTGTAATCTTTCGAGTTCGAATTAGAGCGCGAAAAATCAAAGGATTTTGAAAATATGTACTTAGTTGATCTTTAAGCAAGCAATTAATAATTGAACATATATATATATATAGTGTGAGGCTACTTATGCTTATCTAAGCACGGAGCCTTCCGTGCTTCCACGTCGTTTCGATGTTTCGACTTTCGAATTGTCGATCGGATCCGTTAAACTTGATCTAGAGTATTTAAAGTATTTAGAAAATAAATTTTATAATTTTTCGATATCATTTGCCTAGTGATCGAAAGAGCTTAAAATCAAATAATTTTAATGGCCGTAGTGAGTCGCTTGAAAGTTTAACGGTGTAGAAATATCCAAATTACGTGAAATTTTGATAGAAAATTCTTTATACTATATAAAACAAGATCAATATCTTTGATCTAAATTTTTAATGCCATATTATCGCGTTTTGTAAGATTTTTATTTTCAGCCGTTGATTTTTAGCCCCTTCGTTCACTAGGCAAATAATATCGAAAAATCACAAAATTTATTTTCTAGGTACTTCAAATACTCTAGATCGATCGACGATTAAAGCCACAACATCAAAAACGACATGGAAGCACTGAGCCCTCCGTGCTTCGAGTATTACTATATATATATATATATATATATATATATATATATATATATATATATATATATATATATATATATATATATATATATATATATATATATATATATATATAATCAACAATAAATAAAATAAAATAGTAATTAAGAACAAAAAAAATGCTAAATATCAAGAGAAACCTCCACAAGAGTACTTACAAAAAATCTTGAATTTAAGGACACTTTAAATGATATTTAGCGACGCTTTAAAACGTCGGTAAAAATAATCCAGACACTTGTAAAAGCGTCATGTAAAGAGTCGTTAAATAAACATGTCGGGATAAATATACCGACGTTTTAATATAGCGTCAAAAAATGTATATAAATATTTGATAGAAATATATTTATTGACGACGCTTAATCATAGTGTCGGCAAATGCTAAATATTAAAGACGCTAGAAAAAAGCGTCGTTTAAAAAGCGCCATCTAAAATATATTTTTGTTGTAGTCCACTTTTTGGGCCTCCTTGAGAACTCTAGAAAATTTTATGTACTTTTTCAATTCATTTCACCAACTTGCTCAGTTTATTTTTATTATTTATTATTATTATTATTTTCTATAGATGTATAGAGCTAGGACCTCCTTTTTCATCTTACACCAAAAATTCCCTATTGTAGACTATAAACTCTATATTTTAGAGCTATAAAAAGAGCTCCTAAATAGACCATAATAAAAAAATTTGTTTTCTTCAATTATATATATTATATTTGCACTACAACAAAAACGGTCTATATCGACACTTTTAAATATTGGTATAGGTCAAAAAAAAGTGTTACTGGCTAAATTACCGACACTTTTAAGAAGTGTAGCTATATGTAGGGTCGCTTGGTATATAGTGACAGTTAAAGAGTGTCGCTATAACCAAAAATAGTACTGCTAATTTACTAACACTTATTTAAACATTTAGTAACAATCGAAACTCTACCTCGTTGGCTGTGGTGGTGGAGGTGGACGAGAGGGAATGACTCTTCGTCTAGAATTTCAATGGATTGAGTGAAGAGAAGGAAGATGGTAATTGATTTTTTTTTCTTTTTCTGTTTGTAATTGGGCCGAATGGGCTGGGTGGGGTGGGTTGAGTAGAGTAACCTTTTATATATTTTTGGTTGGATTGTGTTTTATATTTAGATATTAGTAGATATTTTTTTAAGTTTTGGTATAAATAGGACACTTTACACAAAATTATCCCAAATATGTGTCCTTATATTCTAATTCTGTTGTAGTATTACAGCATTTTTTTTTTTTTTGAGAGATAAGTAGGACGCTACCCGCTTCGTTTATTTCGTTAAGAAAATAAACTTAGCTAGAAATGTGAATCAACTAGGATTCGAACTCGGATATCGGGTACCAACCATCAAGCCCTTTGCCACTTGTTTAAAGGACGGTCGGTAGTATTACAGCGTTTTTGAACAGGTCCTTAAAGTGAGAAGGAATTGGATGATGCTTTAAAAAGGGCATAAATATTGGCTGGAAAAATGGGGGAGAATTTTGCATTTTGCATGGGCACATGCAAGGGAGATTTGGTTCCTTGAAAAAGTATTATAATAAGAAATCACAATCCCTTTTTTTTAGCTTTAGCTAGGAGAATTAGGGAGAAAAAGATTATTCCTTAATTTGGGACCATCTAATGGAAATTCCAATGATAAAAGAAAGCAGGAAAACAAAATGAGAAAAAAAAAAAAAAAAAGAAGTTTGAGTGAAACAAAGGAAACAAAGCAATGGTGAAAATTGGGTAAATTGCACTGTAGCCCTCTGAGCTTTTGGCGGAGTTTCACTTTACCCCCCGAACTCTTAAAACGGACATTTACCCCCCTATACTTTAATATTGCATCTTGTTGCCCCTTCCGTCAGTTAAAGTTAACGGAGCTGAACGGGAGTTGACGGAAGGGTTAGGTTTTGGCGGTTTTTTGAATGCAAAAATTATGAGAAGAAGAGTTGGCGGACATAGAAATAGAGAAAAAAGAGTTTTTAAGGAATAAAAGTGAGTTGGTTGGAACAAGGGACAGTTTAGGAGGTAAATTTCCCGCCAAAACCTAACTCTTCCGTTAACTCCCGTTCAACTCCGTTAACTTTAACTGACGGAAGGGGCAACATGATGCAATATTAAAGTATAGGAGGGTAAATGACCGTTTTAAGAGTTTGGAGGGTAATGTTAAACTCCTCCAAAAGTTTAGGGGGCAACAGTGCAATTTACCCGGTGAAAATTAGATCACCACACTCATGGAGGGGCCAAATGTAGAAAGGAAGTGATGTACATAAACCACATATTATTGTTAGATAACCATGCACTTAATTATGAGGTGGCTACGTGTTCATTTTGCTCTCATCCAAAAGTTTATTGAAGTTTTTTTTTTAAAAAAAAAAACACTAATTATAACTCTTAGATAAAAAACCGACACATGACACAGATCGTGCTCCTCCTCAATCGTGTGTCATTAGGGAGCTCCCTACTCCCTACTGGAGTTTTATTTATTTATTTATTTTTTCTTACGAGCACACGTGCTTTTGTGATTTTTGTAAAACAAGATGGCTCGAAATAATTTTTTAGTCGGCATATAACGTAGGCTTGAATTAAAATGTTAGGAGCTTGGCGTGACTCGAACTTAGAATCTCTTGCTCTGATACTGTATGAAACAACTTTTTTTATTTTTATTTTTTATTTTTTATTTTTTTTATCTTTGAGAGAGAGAGAGATAGATAGCATGCTACCCGCTTCGTTTATTTCATTTAGAAATAAACTTAGCTAGAAATGTAAATCAACTATAATTCGAACTTGGGTCTCGGGTACCAACCAACAAGCCCTTTGTCACTTGCTCTAGGGACAGTCGGTGTGAAACAACTGTTGTACTCTAAAAATTTAAGTTATTAGATAACGGTGTTTATATATTTTTTATATTTAACACTTTTTCATTCAAGTGTTTTTGATTGGGGGTAGCTTCTGAAAATTAAGTTCTTAATTTGATATATAGGACAAGCATTATCCCATGCATTTAACCCTCCTGGCTAAGAAGTTATTGCTAGGATCAGGTCCATTGAACCATATATATTTGCAGACTACACCAGAGAAAAAATGAACCATTTACCTATCTAGCCTCTTTACAAAAAAATATTCCATATCTAGCCTCCTTTTGAAAAATATTCCCTATCTAGCCTCATTTTGAAAAATTAGAGAGAAAAAGAAAAATTAATACTTTTAATATATATTAAGGGATTAAGTGGGGGAGATTATTTTTTCTCCCTACCATCTCTTCAATATTTATTTAATAATAATTAATTTTTATTATAATATTAATAAAGAATTTATTTATTAATAATAATAAATAATATTATTATATTTTTATTAAGTACTAATAATGATATATTGGTGACGAAGATGTTAAAAACCAATCAAATATCTTCTTTTAAAGATATATGTCTCATCATGATTATAAAAAAATATTTGTATTATTTTTTTGTTTAAAAAAAAATGATTGATTTATTAATATTAATACAAGTAAGTTAACTATAATTCCTATCTGTCCAGAGGTCCTATATGACAGAGATGGGGTTGGGGATGAGAGAGAAAGAATTTTAGAAAATGGGAGAGGAGAGAGAAAAATATAATCTCTCTCACTTAATCCCTTAATATATATTAAATGTATTAATTTTTTTTTTCTCTAATATTTGAAAATAATGCTAGATAGAAAATATTTTTCAAAAGAAGACTAGATGAGAAATATTTTTTTGTAAAGAGGCTAGATAGGTAAATAGTTCAAAAAAAATAGGACACACATAATTTTGAATAAAAAACACTTGGTTTTTTACTCTCTTTTTTTTTTTTTTGTTCCAAACTCTTTTCCTCGCACTTCAAATCGCTTAGTCTTAGTCGAGATATGAGCGGTCGTGATCACTCGAGCGACACATTGGAGTGTAGACATTGAAAAATCTATCAAATATAGGTATTTATGATGGCTTGAGTTGACGCTGGACCGCAATGAGTACGACTTATTGTGCTTTTTGATACTAGTACAACAATAATACTTTCACAATATTATCCTTGTACGCTGCCACATTAATTTACCATTCAACGTGTCAAATCAAGTGACCGCCAAATCAGCAATCTATACGACTCTTTACGGGGGGTACTCAAATAACCGGTTTGCTGCCATCCTAGATTGATGCGTTAGTACATATCGTATCAAGAGATGCAATGTATTCATTTATGCAGGACACAGCGCGAGTTACAGCACCGACACAATAACAATCGATGGATTTAATTTGTTTGTTCATGCAGCTTAGGGCACCACACAAATTGGCCAGCATATATGCAATCTCAGGGCCGGATTATTTCGTGGCGGGACTCAAAAGCATTTTCTTTTCCCTTTTCAAGCTGCTAATGCATTAACATATAAATACATGACATGAAGGACTTTGATTAGTTCATATTTACCATTCAAATTGTTAAATTAAGTGACCGCCACATCAACAATCTGCAGGGGCTTTTTTGAGCAGGGTACGTGGCTCAAACTATAGGTCCACTGCTATCGTAGATTGATGCATTAGTACATATGGTGTCAAGAGATGTAATGTATTCATTTATGCAGGACACATCGCAAATTACAGCACCGACACAATAACAATCGATGGCTTTAATTTGTTTATTCATGTAGCTTAGGGCACCACACAAATTGGCCAGCATATCTGCAATCTCTGGGATTATTTCGTGGCGGGACTCAAAAGCATTTTTCTTTCTCTTTTTAAGCTGCTAATACATTAACAAATATATACATGGCAAGAAGGACTTTGATTATTTCACATTTACCATTCAAAGTGTCAAATTGAGTGACCTCCACATCAGCAATCTGTGGGGACATTTTTGAGCAGGGTGGCTCAAACTATAGGTCCACTGCTATCGTAGATTGATGCATTAGTACATATATTGTCAAGAGGTGTAATGTATTCATTTATGCAGGACACATCGCAAATTACAGCACCGGCACAATAACAATCGATGGCTTTAATTTATTTATTCATGCAGCTTAGGGCACCACAGAAATTGGCCAGCATATCTGCAATATCAGAGATTATTTCGTGGCGGGACTCAAAAGCTTTTTTCTTTTTTTTTCTAAGCTGCTAATGCATTAACAAATATATACATGACACGAAGGGCCGAACTTTGATTTGTTCATATTTACCATTCAAAGTGTCAAATTGAGTGACCTCCACATCAGCAATCTATGATAACTCTTTGAGAGGAGTGACTCAAACCATAGCTCTCGCTGCCACCATAGATTGATGCATTAATACATACAACGTCGAGAAGATGCAATATATTCATTAAGTTATGTAAGACACAACACAAATTACAGCACCAATACAACAACAACAATCGATGTCTTTAATTTGTTTATTTATGCAGCTCGGGCACCACACAAATTGACCAACGCATCTACAATCTCAAAGACTATTTTGTGGGGGAAACAGAAAGCATTTCTCTTTCCCTTTTAATATACCCAACCATCACATCACTTCCAAATCGACACGTGGACACCAAGGGTGGTTGTACTGCCTGCCCCTATATAAGCAGTTCCAGTGCTGCCAGAGGAAGCACAAGCCCACCATCATAATTAAACTCCCAACATCCCTCCCAAGGGGAAGAAACTATACATATATATATATATATATATATATATATTATATTTATATTTATATATATACACATACATCCAAACCAAGGCCAAAAGGAAAAAAAAAAACCCACCAAAAGCTGAAAAAAAGGGGAAATAAAGAAAAAAAAAAGAGAAGGTGATCACACATCTCTCACCTCAATGGGTAACACTTCTCCCTCCCCTCCTTTCTCCTCCACCCAAAAATCCCATCCCTTAAACCCTAACAAACCATTAATGGAGGAGGAGGATACTCCTCCCCACAATGCTCTCCATGATGATCTCAACCGTTGGCCTTCTCTCTCTGAGGTAAATATATATATATTATCATGCATATCCATCATGTGCAACTTGCATTATCATGTATATTCATATTCATATTATATCATATATATCCTCTTACTTATTATAATACATATATATCCATATGTACATATATATATATATGTCCCATGCACGCATATGTAGCTTGTAGATTCCCTCCTAAGACTAGTTTTTTTATTACTTGTTTAGTTCTACGATAGCATATGTATAAGTGTTTTTGAGTAGAGCTGTTTAGACAAGCACTAGTTATTAAAATATATAGCTTCTCTTCGTTGTTTAGAAGCTTAATTAATTAATTATTTGTGTTAGCTTATTCGTGGTGCTACAAAAGCTCAAGTAGAACCAATTTTTAATTTGCATGCTTACAAACAATTTAACATATGTGGCTCATTCTAATTGGTGTGGTAGATTCTTTTCTTCTTTTCTTTTGGCAAAAATAGAATCCATAATTATGTAAGCATATATATGCACTCACTTTTTTGTTTACCAATTCCCAAAAAAAAAAAAAAAAACAAACTAAAAGGTGGTGGAGGAGGTGAGAGCAATAGGAAAAATCTCCTTACCAACTGCGGCGACGGGGCTGGTGCTGTACTCGAGGTCGATGATCTCGATGCTGTTCCTGGGGCGGCTGGGGGAGACGGAGCTGGCGGGGGGGTCGCTGTCGATCGGCTTCCCGAACATCACGGGCTACTCGGTGCTGTCGGGGCTGGCGATGGGGATGGAGCCGATCGGCGGGCAGGCGTTCGGCGCCCGCCAGCCGCGCCTCCTGGGCCTGACCCTCCAGCGCTGCGTCCTCCTCCTCCTCGCCGCCTCCGTCCCCATCTCCCTCCTCTGGATCAACGCCCGCCGCCTCCTCCTCCTCTCCGGCCAGGACCCCCTCCTCGCCGCCTCCGCCGCCTCCTTCCTCCTGGCAGCCCTCCCCGACCTCATCTTCCTCAGCATCCTTCATCCCATCCGCATATACCTCCGCTCTCAGAACATCACCCTCCCAATCACCGCCGCGTCCGCGCTCGCCATCGCGCTCCACGTCCCGCTCAATTACCTCCTCGTCTGCCGCCTCCGCATGGGCGTCCGCGGCGTCGCCCTCGCCATGACCTTGACCAACCTCAACCTCTTCCTATTCTTATTAGCTTATATTCTACTCTCCGGCGTGCACCGCGACACCTGGGTCCCGCCGACGGCCGAGTGCCTGCGCGGCTGGTCGGGGCTGCTCCGCCTCGCCGTCCCCACCTGCGTGTCCGTCTGCCTCGAGTGGTGGTGGTACGAGCTCATGATCCTCCTCTGCGGCCTGCTGCGGAACCCCAGCCACACCGTCGCCAGCATGGGGATCCTCATGCAGACCACGTCCCTCGTCTACGTCTTCCCCTCCGCGCTCAGCCTCGGCGTCTCCACGCGCGTCGGGAACATGCTCGGGGCAGGGAGAGCCGCCGCGGCGCGGCGCGCGGCGGCGGTCGGGCTGGTGTGCGGAGCGGCGATCGGCGTCGCGGCGGCGGGGTTCGCCGCCGGGGTCAGGGACATGTGGGGGGCGATGTTCACCGGCGACCGGACGATACTGCGGCTCACCGCCGCCGCGCTGCCCGTGATGGGCCTCTGCGAGCTCGGCAACTGCCCGCAGACCGCCGGCTGCGGCGTGCGCGGCAGCGCCCGGCCCGCCGTCGGAGCCAACATAAACCTCGGCTCGCTCTATCCTGGTAACGTAACAATTATCAATAATATTTATGAACAAAAAAAAAATGTACAGCTAAAACTCCCCTCACTATAGGTCTTTTCTAGGATTTGGATAAGATTCTAAAGGAATATTATAAAATTTATTAGTAATTTTATTAAATTTAAAGTAATTATTGATTAATAGGGGATAGAGTTGTTAATTCAATGGTATTCAAATAAAATTAAAAAAAAAAAAAGAGTAGGAGGGTAGTTTAAAAGGGGGCTATAGTAGGGGGGCGCCCACATATTTCGACCTATTTAGTATTTTATATTCCACTAGAAGACAAGTAGAATTTGAATTCAAAATGTTTTTTTTTTATATATAAAAACCTTTTTTTTTAAATATTTTATATTCAACAGGTCGGAATGCCGGTGGGGCTCATTATGGGGTTCGCGGCGGGGATGGGGTTTGTGGGACTATGGATCGGCCTGCTGGCTGCGCAGGCGACGTGCGCCGTTCTGATGGTGGCTGCGGTCTGGCGGACCGACTGGGCCGGCGAGGTGAAGAAGGCCAGACAGCTCACCAAAATTTCATCTTCTTCTTTTTCTTCTTCGGATCTTTCTGATCCAAATAATAATAATAATAATAATGATAATTTTTCATGCTATTGTATAAGTAATGATGATATAGACAGTGCGGCAACTATAAATGTCAGTACTAATGATTGTAAGTTGGAGGAGATAGTTTGTGTTGGTGAGGAGGACTTGAAGAGGGTTGCATTGGAGACTGATGCACTCATCTGTGGGGAAAGAGTGGGAGTGTGTGAATTTTGAATTTATGTATTTTATTTAATTTTTAAATTTTATTTTATTTTATTTTGAGGGGTTATGTTGTTGGTGAGGATTTGTTCGTGGTAATTATGTTTATTCCTCCTCTCAGTTGTTCTGTTTGGATGAATTAAATTTGATATGATTAGAAATAGTAGTTATGCAGTACACGGTGTGATCACATAAGTTATAATCATTATTTGAAATCAACATGATCAAAAAATTACCGTCCTCGATATAATCTACGAAAAACGTACGCATTACTTTAAATTAATGGAACATAAACTCTATCTTCTTTTTAAAATTTCTTTTTGCCATTTCTCTTTTTTTTTTGCCGTTCTACAAGTGTTACAAATTAGGGTTTACAAAAGAGTAGATACATAAGTAATTAGATACCAATTTCTTCTATTCTCTTCTACTAAAGCTTACTTATTTTTAGGAGACAGGTGAAAAGGGCACAAGAGTGAAATGAAAAATCTAGTATTGTCATGGTTCCTATTCTAAAATAGATGCTCTCTTATTATTCCTGTTGGTCTAGTGGTCCTAATTTTTTATTAGATTTTGATGATAATAAATAATTATAATTATTAGACTAATCTTTTATCTTGAGTTTTGTGTTTTAGATCCCTCTATCTTCAAAAGGACTCAAGATGGGCAATCCTTTAGTAAAAGATTTGTTCATGGTAATTAGACTAATCTTTTATTTTGGGGGGGTTATGTTGTTGGTGAGGATCGATCTGGTAATTATGTTTATTCCTCCTCTGTTTTATCAGTTGTTCTGTTTGGATGAATTGAATTTTGATATGATTTGAAATAGTAGTTATGTACGTAGTATACGATGCAATCGCATAATTTATAACTATTATTTGAAATCAACATGATCAAAAAATTACCGTCCTCGATATAATCTACGAAAAACGTACGCATTACTTTAAATTAATGGAACTTAAACTCTATCTTCTTTTTTAAAAAAAATTTGCCTTTTCTCTTTTTTTGCCCTTTTACAAGTGTTACAAATTAGGGCTTACAAAAGAGTAGATACATAAGTAATTAGATACCAATTTCTTCTATTCTCTTCTACTAAAGCTTACTTATTTTTAAGAGACAGGTGAAAAGGGCACAAGAGTGATATGAAAAATCTAGCATTGTCATGGTTCCTATTCTAAAGTAGATGCTCTCTTATTATTCCTGTTGGCTTAGTAGCCCTAATCTTTTATTAGATTTTGATGATAACAAATAATTATAATTATTAAACTAATCTTTTATCTTGAGTTTTGTGTTTTAAATCTCTATCTTCAAAAGGATTCAAGATGGGCAATCCTCTAGTACCAAGCTTCACCAATTGAACTATGTTTGCCTCCTTTGTCAAATAGACAAACTCACTCTCTATATTCTTATTTTGATTAATATTATGCCTTTTGATTAAAGTGAGAAATTTTAAGCTAAGTTTGATCTATTCCTCTTATCACTTTATAGTTCACTTCATCAAATCTCTAAATTATGATAAGTGGTTTCTATAAGGTGGATAGGATTTTGTAATATTTAAAATATGCTTAAATCCGTTTTCTATCAAGTTACTGTTCTAGACTCTGTTTCGGACGCCCTAAACCTGATTCCGAGCGCCCAGAAGTTGTGCACGCGCACTGCACTTCCAGCTGCCTGTTAGACAGCATGTGCCATTTTCTCAGAGTGGAATCATTTGGGCTTCCAGAAGTTGTGGGCACCCAGATCACACATGACAGCTTTTCTTACATAGCCAGATCGTGTGCGCTGTTTTCTCTGAGCGAAAACATTTGGGCTTCCAGAAGTTGTGGGCGCCCAAATTTCAAAGACGCTGTCGCCCGTACTGCGCCGCGTCGAACTTTTCGGTCGATCCACCATACTGTCGAAACATGCAACCTGTCAAGTCAAACAATTTGGTCGCCCTGAACAGACATTCGAGCGCCCAGAACAAGTGAAGAAATTTCTGTTCCACTCTGTTGGATCGTTGGCGCTAACCATTAATCCCAAAAGCTCGAGCTGTTAGAAATACGCCACCAATGCGAACGCACAACCACGGCACGATTGTGACTCGGCCCACTTGGCCTCACGCCACTTCGAACATGACTCGGCCCAACCCAGCCTCACGCCAGTTCGAACATGACTCGGCCCACATGGCCTCCCGCCACAGGGCAGGATGCTGGCCCATTTAAGCCAACACACTCGAATAGCAAACATGCAGGATCCAAAAACACATGAGATTCGGATCCACTATAGGGCGCCCAGAACAAAGTCTAGAACAATAACTTGATAGAAAACGGATTTCATCATCTAAACTTTGATTATTATGAACTTTTAGATAGGAACACCCAAGTAGGTTGAGACCATTTTGTTCAAAATTCACGACCTTTTTATCCCGACCTAATTAGGATTTTTTATGCAAATGCTTCATTCAATCTCGAGTTTTCTACTATAACTTCCCGCCACCAGGGACGTGATTTTGCCATTACTCATATCCTTCTTTACACCGTTTTAAACATGCCAAATGACAGCGCTCGCTACTACCAAACCAATACTTGAAAATTTTCTACATTTTTTGAGGCGCAATTTCGCAATCATTTTCTTTATGAAGATTCTACCTCAAGAGAAGATTGCTCTCATCTTTCCTTCTCTCACCGCCTCGCCCACTTTCTTCTTACTAAAGTAGTTCATCCTCGGGACGATCACCACACCACAGTTCAGAAGATGGATATTTTTCTTCTTTATCATCTATTTGCGGGAATCCGAGTTAATTTGGGGTATATCATCATTCGCCACATGGCTATCGCTGCTTCTCATACCTCATGCTCACTTCCTTGTGGCTTTTTGATCACCGCCATCCTCGAGTTCATGGATTTTAATCTTTATGATGTAAGGCCGATGAAGTACCCCTTCGCCATTTTTACAGCCACCTTCTCCACCATTGGCTTTAAGAGAAATCGTCATGGCGTTTGGGTAAGGAAGCATGTGATTGATCAACTCAGCGAGCATAGTGATGACAGTGCCAATGCCGAGGATGATCCTTTGCCTCATGAGCTGCCTCCACGAGCGCCTTCTCCATCAGTTGAGCCTCCACCACGAGCATCTTCTCCACTATTTGGGCCGCCAACCGTTGCGCCTTCGCCTTATGTTCCTCCTCCTATGGATTTTCAAAACCAAGTTTTTCATCGACTTGATAGGATAGAAGAACATATGCGTATTTTACAGACGGATGTTTCCGGCATCAAGACATGCATGGACTCTCTTTGGACCTTCTAGTGCATTTTATGCTGCTTATGGGCCTCACGTTGATCGACCATCCTCCTCCACTATGCCTCCACCGGTTTCGCCCACGGGTCATGTGACGCCCCAACTTCCCAGGGGTTCACCCATCCTAGGACTACTCCCGTCCTAGCACGCTTAACTCTCTTAACCTCTTGGGCCTTGCCACCACCCAAAATGCTTAAGCCGGGTTAAGAGTTTTAGCCCTATTATATCTCATATATAGGACTATATGGGGTCTCACAGGTCATGAGGACGATGATGAAGAGAATAAAGATGAAGACTAGATCTATTCTACTTCTTTATACTTTCTTTTATGATATGTCTATACTCTATCTTATGCTTTTATTACTTTTGCCTAGTCTCCTTTATGCTTGTTTTTTTGATGACAAAGGGGGGAGAACTTGTGATGTGATATACTATGCTATGTGATGTGAATCTCGTTTACATTTTGATTTACGTTTTTGATAGATGCTTACATGATTACTTGCTTTTTATTGTGATATATGCTATGCCTATGATTATGTTATATGTTTGTTAAATATGTGCATATATGTAGGGGGAGTATTCTACTCATTTGCTCTCTACTCATTTGAATATTATATCACATTATTTGTCATCATCAAAAAGGAAAAGATTGTTGGCCTAATGGCCCTAATCTTTTATTAAATTTTAATAATAATAAATAATTATAATTATTGGACAAATTTTTTATCTTGAGTTTTGTGTTTTAGATATCTCTATTTTCGAAAGGACTCAAGATAAGAAATCCTCTAGTACCAAGCTTCACCAATTAAAACTATATTTGCTTCCTTTGTCAAATAGACAAATTCACTCTCTCTATTCTTATTTTGATTAATATTATGCCTTATGATTAGAGTGAGAAATTTTGAGTTAAGTTTGATCTATTTCTCTTATCGCTTTATAGTTCACTTTATCAAATCTCTAACTTATAATAAGTGATTTCTATGAGGTGCATAAAATTTTGTAATAATTAAAATCTGCTCAAAATCGTTTTCTGTCAAGTTACTGTTCTGGACTCTGTTGTTTTCTGTCAAGTTACTGTTCTAGACTCTGTTCTAGGCGCCCTATAGTGGTTCCGAATCTCATGTGCTTTTTGGATCATGTATGTTTGTTGTTTGAGTGGTTAAGAAATTTCTTCACCTGTTCTAGGCGCCCGAATGTTTGTTTACGGCAACCGAATTGTTTGACTTGGCAGGTTGCTTGTTCCGAACAGTACGACGGATCGGCGAGAAAAGTTCGACATAGCGCGCGCGCGGCGCACGTGTTGAAAATCCGGGCGCCCACAACTTCGTAAGCCCAAATATTTCCGCTTAGAGAAAACGGCTCACGCGGTCCGGTTATGTCGAAAATATGTCACGCGTAATCGTCTAGAAGCATAAATGATTTCGCTCCGAGAAAAGCAGCGCATGGTGTCTGACAGGCAGCTGGAAGTGCAGTGCGCGTGCACAACTTCTGGATGTCCATAATCAGTTTTAGGGCGCTCGAAAGTGCAACTGATCGACTGGAGCTGGCTGATGTTATAAATAGATGGTTTTGAGGCCTTTCTCAGCAACAATTTGAAAGTCCATTTGAGCTTAAAAATTTCAGTGTTTCTAATACTCTTAGCTCTCAATTCTCTCTCTAAACTTGAGTGCAATTTGTAGTGTGATTTAATCATGTAAAAGAGAGAAAAGTAAAATCTTGAAGTTTGAAAAGAAGAAGGTGTTGGTGTGAAGGCTTGATGCTTGCTCGCAAAAGTATCATTTAGTGGAGATCCAATATTCTCTAGTGTTGAGAAGTTGGCGGGAACGTAGCCAAAGTGCCGAACCTTAAAACAAATCGACCGTGTGCTTTTTGAGTTTGCATTTCAGCATTCTTTTCCAGTGGACTAACGGCTAAGGGGAAGAGCGCAACAAAAAAATTATTATAAAAAAAAAAAAAAAACTCAATCTGAGCGCTGCATTTTGCTACTGATAAAATTTGAACTATCACTAATAATTTTATAATTTTTTTGCAGGTACGTAGATCTGAGCAACTCGTAGGCTCAGTTGAGTTCTTGGTGTGAACCCTAACCTATTTTTTGAAAAATTTAAAATAAAATAGCTTTTATCAAAGGCGTGTGTAAAGGACGATATCCTATAAGTGATATGTGATAATAGAGAAGAGTGCGCTAAAAATTCAAAACAAAAAAAAAGAAAAAAAAAAAAAGAAAAAGAAAAAAAGCACGATTGGGACAGAGCCTTTACAACTTTATTTGTTAGTTAGTATATTTCGCACGTAACCTCTCGCTATCTTATAAGTGTCCAAACTTTTTATTTTCCTTATCGTTTGAAGCAGTTTTTTTTTTTTTTTAAACCGACATTATTTATGTAGTTTTACCCAAAAGATATATGATATTTTTATTCGTGTATAAGATGATTGTGAAGAATACTTGAGAAGTATGATAAGTAACCTGTTTTTTAAAAATCTTTTTGGTGCTAATATAATACTATCTCAACTCTGAGTTAAATTTTTTTTTTAATTATATTAAAGTTAATAGCTTTGTCAGCTAATAGTCATTTATTATCACAATTATATTCAGTAAAAATTAAAAAATTGAACCATTCATTGAATTACTATTAGATTTAGGCTTAGTTTGGAATTATAGGAAGATTGCGTTACGTGCAGTGAGAATCAGCTTCATCTTATTTAATAGCGTTAGATAGAACTCAATACCAAACTAAGCTTTAGGCTTCGTTTAGGCTTCGTTTGAGATTGTGGGAGAGATTGCGTTAGTCCATACGTAATATATTGTGTTCCGTATATTGCGATGAGTCGGTTACGATATATTTTCTGTGATCCCACCGGAGAACGCAGAAGCATATTCCTATATACTTTTTCCTCAACTTCATTCTATCTAATAGTGTTAGATAGATCTCAATACCAAACTAAGCCTCAGCAAATTTCAAAATTATGTGAGTGAAATAATATAAATAAAATTAGTTAAAAATTAAGTATAAAAAAAAATTTATGCCTTTTTACACTAATTATTTAGTCAATATATTTTTTCATAAAAAATTTGACTACATAAATTTTATTTATTTGCTAAAATTTTAATTTTTATATATTTTAGTCCCTCTCATAATCAGGTACTAGCTTAGCTTCGATGGTGAGTGTAAAAAGGGTTAATTGCAATGTACAAAAAAATAAAAGAAAAGAAAAAATGGTGTTGTGACCATTGTTAGTTAATTCGATTCGGCAAAATTAATTACCGATATAATACGCATAAAATTTGTTTTTTAATTTTTAAATAAATTCGTTAAAAGATTCAGTTTAAAAAACAAATTCGACATAAAATATAAAATATAAGATAATTTATATTTTAAAATTAGAATTATAAATTTTTTATTCATATTTTTTTTCAATAATTTGCGAATAATTCGGCTCGTCTAAATATTTGCGAATAAATTTTTTTTTTTTAAATTCGTGAACAAACCGTTTAATTCAGATTTTTAATAATTCATAAATAATACCTGAATAACTTGTCAATTAACTTACTAGGATTGTGACCAGTGAGGGAGCAGTTGGAAAGTAGGAAGCAAGTGATAGATACGGCTGCTGCACCAAGCCCTTCAATTCTTCTCTCTTCCATCGCTGTCTGCTGCATGCTGACACCTCTGCCTGACAGCCTCTGCCATTTCCACTGGCTGACTGCACGGCAGCAAATATTGTGGGGGCCCTGACTACAGGGTAACAGGAAATATGACTTGGGATACGACCGTTTACGATCGTAAGATTTTTTATTTTTTTTTAAATATAAATTTATTGTGCGTACGAAATCGTCTCCCTCCACATCGGCAATGAAACGGACCGCAATCACCGAAAGGAGGTAATTTTTCGTATTATTTTATAGGTAGAGTTTTTTCTTCATTACAAATCAATTATTTGAATGCATATTTTGTAGAAGGATGAATCTTAAGCTGTTGGCTGGAGTGTAATTTAATTTGTTACAATTTTAAAAGTTTTACTACACAAATCGCGTGTACTCTATTTTTAAATTAGGATCTCAATAAAGTTCAAAAGATCGATAAAAAAACATAATAAATAGTTAGAGTATTTTATTTCATAAGAAAATAAATATTTCATGATAGGTGAGTTTTATCCTCCTACGGATCAAAATAACCCAGTGTATTAAAAAAAAAAAAACAGCTATATATCCGATTTCAATCATAACACACACCGTCTAATCATCCTGGTTATCATCGATTATTATTTGAATGCATATTTTGTAGAAGGATGAATCTTAGCGGTTGGCTGGAGTGTAATTTAATTTGTTACAATTTTAAAGCTTTTTCTTCACAAATCGTGTGTACTGATGCAAAAGGATCTCAGTTATCGACAATCAACAACTGATAGATTTATCCTCCCACGGATCAAAATAACCCAGTGTATTAAAAAAAAAAAAAAAATCAGCTATATATCCGATTTCATCCGGTTATCATCTACTTAGTCCATTTCTTCCGATCCAATTTAGTTTAATTCTCATAAATCGCACTAAATTCGTGTGAATGTGATACGGTATATATTGAACATTATTATATAATCAATCATAACACCACACCGTCATATCAGTTCAATGTTATCGATGTATTAGTATTTAGTCAGCTAAATTGGATTAATGGAACTTAATTGCGATAATATCGAATTAAAATTTAAGAATCAAAGAATCGCGGAAAATAAAAAAATGTAATTTAGCCTTTAAATTTACTTGCCCTAAGAAACTACGCAAGTGCCCAAACAAAGATAAATCTAGAAGGCATGGAATTCAAAATAATAACTATTAGAACAGAGACTCAGAAGAAAAATGTGCTTTAAAAGCTTCCTACAATAATTCTGCTCAATTTTCTTAGGCATACTACTAAATTCATAGATATAATTTTGGTTAAAATATAGAAAACTTTTTGTAAATATTAATTTTTTTAAAAAACAAAATTCTATATATTTTACCTTCTCAAAATTTCAAGCTGATACATTTAACCACGCCTTGAAATTGGGGTGTAGGCTCACTCGTATTCTGCTATATATATATATATATATATATATATATATATATATATATATATATATATATATATATATGTAATATTTTGTAAAAGCACCAAGACTTCTTGTGAATTTTTTATCGTTAGATCTACGACTTTGATCATTTTCATCCGTTAGATTATACTATTCAACCAACCACCCACTTAACCCATAGGGGCCTACATCATTCTAATCGCACATCTATTAATCCAAGCTAAAACTTACAAGACCAATGACTTGGTACTTTTAAAAGTATAGGAGCTCAATTATATATATATATATATATATAGAGAGAGAGAGAGAGAGAGAGAGAGAGAGAGAGAGAGAGAGAGAGAGTCTGCTATTAATAGCACGACGAACTTTGTCTAAGTAAGTTTTCTACCCTGATTAACCCCTTTGATTAATTTTACTTGTTAGATTATACTATTCAACCAACCACCGTTAGATTATACTATTCAACCAACCACCCACTCAACCCTGTAAGGCCCACATCATTCTAGCCGCACATTTTTTAATCCAAGGATAGAAAACTTACTAGTCATTGGTGCTATTAATAATATTCCAGTTATATATATATATATATATATATATATATATATATATATATATATATATATATATATATATATATATATATAGAGTAGTACTATACTATTATATTATTAGTAGAGCCCTACTACTCATAAGTTGTTTTCGATGATAGAGCTTGAATCGACGATCCACTCCGTTAAATATGATCTAGAGTATTTAAAACTTCTAGAAAATAAATTTCGTAATTTTTCAAAATCATAATAAAGTCCATCAAATGGGCATAAAATGAACGGCCGAAATCGAACGATGTCCTAAAAATAGATGATCGGATCCTTCAATTTAAGATCGGAGTTATTGATCTTTATCTAGGTAGTGAATAGAATTTTCTATCAAAAATTCAACCTATTTCAATTCTTTTACACCGTTAAACTACCAAGTATCCCATATCGGCCGTTAAAAATTGTTAATTTTGTGAGCTTTTGATCGTAAGGTAAATGATTTCGAAAAATTACGAAATTTATTTTCTAGAAGTTTTAAATACTCTAGATCATATTTAACGGAGTGGATCGTCGATTAAGCTCTATCATCGAAAACAACTTATGAGTAGTAGGGCTCTACTACTCATAATAGTATAGTAGTACTCTATATATATATATATATATATATATATATATATATATATATATATATATATATATATATATATATATATATATATATATATAGTACAATTTCTACTATTTGGATTTTAGGCCAATCCAAATGTAAAGAGATCAATATTTTGTAAATTTAATTATCAAATTAAGATTTTAATTTTCTAATTTTCTTCAACTTGTTTTTTTTCACTTGTAGGACTCACAAGCTAACGTACTATTCGCGAGCCACCATATTCGGTGCTCGTTAGAAATATATGAATGAGCCAAACATAAAATTTGAATTTTTCAAATACTTTAAATGAGGAACACATACGATCCGACAAAGAACTCGCGCATGTTCGGCTCATTGACAGCTCTATCCACGAGGCATGGTGGACCCGTCGATAGGCATTTAAAATCTTGCAATTTACGCCAGTTGTTACCGTCGGTCCGCTCACGAACCACAAATGAACACAAAGTTCCTATTGCACTTTTTGATTTTACTTTCAAAAATAAATAAATAAATAAATAAATAAAACCTGTCCATTTCTAGATGCTACTAGATGTAGAATAAGATGCCCTCAACTAACAATATTTGCAAAACATGTAATGCAATGCAATGCAATGCATCTTAATATGGAGTTTGAGAACAATGAGGTGTTCTCAGAACCTTATGACATCTCCAAACCAAGAGAACTTATTCCAAGATGCAGATGCAGGAACATCTACTAACAGCCCCAAAAACACAAAAGACAAACAAGGGTGAAAGGAAATAAAGCTTAATCGCCATTTATGTCTCCATCCAGGGGAAAAAGATAAAGTAATAAGCATATGCTAATCTTCTTGGTGGCCACTTAGCCATCTCAATCCGAACATCTATGAAAAGCTAAGCAAACAAACAACTGGCATGTTGCTTCGGTTAAGTTGCGAATCGAATCTATCTATCTAGTAGGCTTACGATGGCGCGTGAGTTCGAACGAAAATGTGTTTGTTTTCCAGAAGATTAGTGACGCTCCAATAGTCCCGCATCGGATGATAAACTTATTCTGATTAGAATATATGAGGTCTACAGGTTAGTAATAATAATTGGACTTAAGCATTTTTAGCCGGTAGTTTGAACCCAACGAGTTATTATTGCTAGCAAGTCGAATACCAGCTGAAAATGTGAAAGCTAAGTGCTATGCGGGATAAAGTACTGTACCAACAGATTTGGACCACTTCTAAAATCTCACATTGCCTGGTAAGTCTGATCTGCATTTGCGCATTTGTGATCTGATTTGGACCCGACGAGAACGTCAAGGTGCGAAAGAGGCAGCTTCTGAAGCTGGGTTTATGTTGGCATTGCTACTGAGTCATTAAACAATCATTTTAAACACTTTAATCCCTGAACTTTCTATTTTGATGTGATTCCCCTAGTCCTTGGACCTGTTTGGTTCCCTTAGAAAATAGTAGAAAATTGTTTTCTGAGGAAAGAAAAAAAATTCCAGTTGCTGTTGTACAGACACATATTGGTATGAAATATATTTTTCCTTGAGCACCAACATATTCTAATTGTTTATAATATATCTTTATTACGAGTAGGCTGTTTTGTTTTTGTTTTTGTTTTTGTTTTTGAGAGAAAGGTAGCATAGCATGCTACCTGCTTCGTATATTTCTTTTAGAAATCAACTTAGCTGAAAATATGAATCAATTAAGATTCAAACTTGGAACCTCAGGTACCAACCACTAAGCCCTTTGTCACTTGCACTAGAGACAGTCCGTCTCTTTTATATTTTATTGAGATAACTACTCGCTAATTTTAAAGAAAATAGCGTCTATGTGTCGTGTCAATATCTTGCTGGTATGATGTAGTACGGTGTACACAGTCCGTGCCGATGAGAACTTAAATCCTGGATTGAGAGATGGAAATATTCGGTGATAACTATGTAATCTAGTTATGGAAGAGGATTAAAACCACTAAATTCACAGTTATAGGAACTATACAATCCATTATAGTTAGAAAAATTCAATGGAAAGGGACTAGGTGGTAATAAAAGATTAAGGTCCTATTCATAATATTTGAGAAGTTGAAGGCTAAAGTCAGAAAGTGTTAACACATATTGCAATTAACTAGCTTCACAAAGGACTTGAAGGTTCAATGTAAACTTACATGTGTTCGATCATTGGTGCTAACCACAAGTTCAAAAGCTCGAGCTGTCGGAAGAGACCAACAAATTGACTTAAAAACATACAGATACAACGCCTTCGGGCCTCGTTGCCAACAATTCCCACCCCAGCGCACCTGCACAAACTCCAGCACGCGAGAATCGAATCCGTGATCTATTCTGTACCATTTGTTGGATCATCGCGCCACCCGTAATTTCTTAAGTTTAAACTGTTCGAAAAGAAGCAACTAATTCATTTAAAATGTATAAACATAGCTCCCACAGGTCTCGAATATAACTTGGCTCACCTTAGAATACCGGCCTACTTTCGAACAATATATTCATAAAAATTTAAGCAGTAAAGAAAACCATCAATAAAGTGCTCAGACCAATCTAAAAACTTTAGACTAGCATTCTTAACAAACTACAAAAAAGATGACTTGAACAATACGATGGAGCAGTTCCATGTGACCTCTTGTCCATGGAAAATAGGGTCGGCAAAGGACAATAAGTGCAATAAGTTCTCTACCTCTAAATAATTGCATCCATGGTTCACTTTCCTGAGATGATGATACAAGTGCTTGGTTTCAGATGAGATGCATCAGCAACAGTTGAACATGAATTATTGTTACAGTACTCTGCACTCATGACACAGCAATAGGGAAACTCACATTGCTGACATTTACATGTGTTATCAGATCTCAGGGTGACATCTCAGGAAGAATTAACCTTGATATAGCTCTGTTCAGTTACAGCTCATCATATTTACTTTGATAACTAATCGGTAGAATCGTACAGAACTTATCTGAACTTTGGACCGTCTTAAGTTGACTATCAAACCTTTCAAAATTTGCATTTTATCACCCAATCAGTCGACGGCACTTCGACTTCAAAATTTCAACTAATTACTTAAATAAATTTATATTTGAAATTAAAGCGTCGTTGGACGACTCAAATCGAACAAATTGAAAGGTTTGATAGTAAAATAAAAATTTTAAAAGGTAGGGTAGCTAAATCAAAATGGTCCATGTTCGGATAAGTTTTATATTTTTTTTACCTAAAAAGATTGACTATGTGGAAATATTGAAGGTTAGGACACAGAATATCTGTTAATACAAAATCCCTCCCATGAAATTGCTATCACCATATGCTAAAGAATTACCTAAATTGAGAAAACTAATCCAAGGCAAAAGTAAAAGACAAGCAATCAATTTTATAAGCTGTAACAGTGATCACAGAACAGAAATGTTGCCTCCAAGATCAGAACACTGAACGCCCTAAAATGCAGCAGATGGGTATTCTTTGCGAAGACTGTTCCTGCATCTGTTTCTATAAGATCGATTTTTTTGGTCGTAACGACCCAATAATCTTACATTGGATGAGAAAATAGTTCTGATTAGAATATATGAGACCTACACGCTAGTAATAACAACAATGCTTAAATATTTTGGGCTTTTGGGCCGGTGGTTACAATTGGTATCAAAATTGAGTACCAGCCGAAACTGTAAGAGCTAAGTGTTAAGCGGAACAAAGTGCTACACTAACGGGTTTGGTGGAAGCCACCTCTTGAACCTATAGGAGCCATCGCTGGAATCTCACAACGCCTGATAATTTTGGTTTGCATCAGTGATTTGGTTTGAACCTGACGAGGATGTCCAGGTCTACATGCTAGTAATAATAATTGGGATCAAGCATTTGGACTACTGGTTTGAGCCCAACAAATTATTGTTGCTGGCGAGTCGGGTCATTATATGAGTAATATAGTATCAGATATACTACTACTAGGCCACAGTAATTCCAAGAGGTCTTTGGGTTCAATTCGCACGTCCACCATTTCATATTACAGAGGTTTGTTTGCTTTCTCTTTTGTTACCTCTCCTGTCAGTACATGTGATGTGACACAATTCATTTGATTTTCACCATGCACGTGAGTGTAGGTGTTGCGACTAGGATTAGTGCCTAACAGATTTTTTTTTCCTCTCCTATTAGTGCATGTGACGTGACATGATTCATTTGATTTCCACCGCGCACGTGAGTGTAGGTGTTGCGACTATTGTTGGACTGGCGCCTATCAGATTCTTATAAACCACATTAATGCATTAGCAGGAGCCACCGATGCATGAGTATCCAAAAAAAATTTAACTAGCTAAAGAGCCTGCAATTCCAGTAAAGGAAAACTGAAAAGGAGGCTTGAAACACTATATTAATTACTGCAGATATCAAGGATTTAAGTACCGTCACATGGGCTCGTGCCAAACACTTGGTAAGAAAATACCTGTGCCAACACACTTTTGCATGAAATATTATTACCAAATCTGAAAACAAACAACATTCCCTTCCTTTTAACTCCCGAGCTGTTCTATTCTGAACATAATCTATCATACTTCTGTTCTGAACTTAATTTATCGATCGAGCAGCCCATATGAGAACTTTAGGACCATACATTAACAGAAAAGATAGCATATCAGCAATATATCATATGAACAACTCAGCAACATGCAGATTGAGATTGTTGAAACTGGTTCGTTTTCGTATAAAATTTTGTTTGCTACTTTACTTAAAAGTGTAGAGATCAAATATATCAAGCCATCAAAACTGTGATTTGATCATAAACAATATTGACAACTTCAGAAAGTAAGTGATGGATGGAACAATTGAGTAGACCTATTGAGTATTTATATGGTAACGTGATATGCACAAGATAGGAATTAAACCATGTGAAGTTACAAATATGCATGCATGGATAACTAATAAGTTTTACAGGTTACTAACAATAAAAACATCAATGAGCACACCACGATACATTAATTCGAAACGAGTGAAACTATAATGTCCTAGAAGGAAATTTCAGACCCTCGGTTGTGGTACAGCCCAATTTTGCTTTAATGCCTCGTGGTTCAGCAAGTGGCACTTCACGACCAATTAAATTGAGAATGTACCATTCATTTAGCAAATTAGACCAATGCAAATAAGAAGGAAACCAAAGCAATTACATTATCTATAGTAGCTGACTAGCTCTTGATAAGCTCCATGACTACTGTTGAATATAAAATATATAAACACCGTTCCACTTTTGGGGAAACACGGTTGCTTCACATTATTTCATATGATTTCAGAGCTGGAGGTCACCTAAACAAGGGGGAGAAGTTTTGAATATAAAAAAATAAAAACATCATTCTTTAGTAGGGGAAGATTTTGGAGAAATCAGTTGCTTTACACTATCTAACAATTGTCAAGTGGTGAATTGTGACGACAATTAAAACCAATCCCTCACAGACAACCTGAACAGCAATCTGATAGCAATAATCGGCACAGTTAGTACAATTGGAAGGTAAACTATAGTTGGGCTGCACAACAAGGGAGAACTAAATAAAAAAGATTGTAAAATGTAGTCCCAGATTACCACTGTCTAGGATATGCTTATAGATTCAGCAGAGTTCTTCTACTCAAAACAAAGTCCATAACAATGTTCCATCTTTTCTCAGATGTGATATATCGTGGATCTAATCTACCACTATAGCATTTGAAACAAACTATTAGTAACCAGCATTTCTTATTTTGGCCCTCCTTCAATGAGTCAACTATATATCAAACCACCGATCTGTCCCACCAGCAAATTATATCAAGCTAGATTAAATTTTCTATATCATTCATCATCCAAAAAGTCATATCAATTGGTTCGGATACGCACATTTTTATGGACTATTATGAAAGGAACTTCAAGTAAATTGGTGGATTCATAGAAAATGGCAGGACATGTGTATTCAAATTTTCGATTCATTTTGAAATTCAGTCTAATGCAATCGAACAACATTTCCTACTTAAAATCTTGTCTCCTTTTCCTATCAGGAAATTTTGAGCAATTTGGGATCTATAATCAGAATGTTTTTGGTCCCATTCAAACAATCGAAAAACAGCACGAAGGTTATTGGATCATATTACTAGTAAAGTCGCCATACAAGCATAATATCGAGCTTTTGATTTATTAGCAAGAGAAAATCATTGAGGACGTTAAAACACTTGTCCGATGCGAAAATCCTCAAAACTTATGTACGGGATAGATTGTAATCAGCAGAAAAAAAGACGTTTGCCACAAAAAAAAAAAAAACATATGTTGTATGCAACAATTCACTCAATCCATCTATGCACTAAGATTGATCATATATTACGTAAGGAAATGAAAGATCGACGTTATTTCACTGACAAGTGCAGAACTCACTTCTCTCATCCCGCTTCTAAACTAAGACTAGCATTCATTATATAAGGCTATGTTTGGATGTCAAAATAAGTTATCCGGCGATAAAACTATTCATTACGACAACTTTTTATTATGATTGGAAGCTAACAATGCGGTCAAACATCTAGAATGAAATAGCATATTCAGCTTCAAGATAAATCACCTCACCGAAACAATATGCAATCCTACCAAATACAGGCATGAAAACCTTTCAAAGAGAAAAACTCAAACTCTTACCTTATAATTACAAAATAATTTCTTCATACTGAATAAGTTATCATCGGATAACTTACCCCGACATGCAGATAACACTTAAAGATTAAGGGTAAAAATGGTCGAATACAGTGGGACTTTGGACAAAACCATATTTGCATCCATATGTTTCGTTGGATGCGGATACGTGTTGGATGCTAAATTTTTGTTATCATATTTGCTTAAAACGGATTTGGATTCAAACATGAGTTTTTTTGTTTTCAAATTTTTTGATAAAATATATACTAATATGCAAAGTCCGACTGTGGTGCCTTTAAAAGCACCAAGGACTTGGTGCTTTTTAAGTTTCTCACCATTAGATCTATTCCTTTGACCAATTCTATCCCTTTGATTATGATATTCCGCCAACTACCCCCTCAACCCTAGAAGACGATTATTATCCTAACCCTACAAATCTTCATCCAAAGGCCGAAAACCTATAAGCACTAATAACTTGATGATTTTGAAAGCATAGGAGCTTAATTCCTAACATGCATATATAAAGGCTAGGGCTACTATACTTTTATGAGTATAGGCTTTTTTGTACTCATAAGTTTTCAACCGTTGGATGAAGGGATGTGCGGTTAGAATTATAGTGTTCCCCGATTAAGATGATAGTTGAGTGGGTGATTGGTTGAATAATATAATCTAACGGGTGGAAATGATCAAAGGGACAGATCTAACGGCCAAAAACTTATGAATACAAAGGGGTCTATACTCATAAGAGTATAGTAACCAGACTCCATATATAAATATGAACTAAAATTAGTGAATAAGACACACAATTGACTCAAAGGTTCACATTCGTATTAAAACTTTGTATACCTATATTTTATTAAATAAAATTTAATACTTCAACAAATATGAATGATTTTAACGTGAAATTCATAATTTCATGTTAAAAGATGAACAAGATAGGAAACCACTTTATCCCCCTACAATATATATATTAGCATCCCTCTTATCTATTAAGTGTGAAAACGGTCGAATACGGTCGGATTTTTTAAGAAACCATATTCTCATCCATTTTTTTATTTTTTCCAGATTCGAATATGTGTCGAATGCTAGATTTTGACATCCATATTCGCATCCTATCGAATCCATGTCAAATTCATTCGGATTTTATCCTAACCACTTCTACCCCTACTAAAGATTCAAGATTAGCATAATCATTTGATAAAAATCAAAACTAGAGACATTTTCTCCAAGGTAATTTCCTCTCCTTTTCTTACTTTATTACTACTCATTGCCACAATTTGCGCTCTATCTCGACGCCAAAAACAAGATGGCTACTACTTCTACAACAACTAGATGACCTTCAAGAATGGAATAGCATATTCAGCCTTCTAGGTCATTTTTTACGAAATAGATAAACCATTTTCTGGGCGAAATATGCAGCCCTACCAAATCATAGACTCCGCGACCTTTCAAAAAGCAAAGTTAAACTCCTATGTTCAAATAACGCAAGAAAATCATCATACCGAGTAAGTTATCATCGGATAACTTATCCCGGCATCTGAACAACGCCTAAAGATTCAAGCTTAGCATAATATTCATTTGATAAAAATCAAAATTTTGATAGATACTTTCCAGGGCAATTCCCTTTCCTTCTCACAAAATTCCGATCTATCTCGACTCCGAAAACCAAGATGGTCACTACTTTCAGAGCAAAAACATTCTGCTTCAATTGTGCAGATGATACAGATTTAGAGACATTTAGAGACATCACAACATGTTTTTCAAGCACAGGCCCCAGTGAGGCATTTTAACAAACACGTAACATGCGTAAATTCGAACGGTACCGCAAAACAGAGATGACCAGCTCTGGCGCGTGTGGCGATCCGAACGCCGACCAGCAAAGTGTGGTGTCGCCGGCGCCGGCGCCGGCGTCTCCGGCACTCGTCAATGGTTGTGAACACCCGAAATTTTATCAGATTCTCAACCCAAATAGAGCGGATAAATCCGAGGGATTTTTTTTTTTATTTTAACCCTTTAAAAACTTATAATTTACTAAATATTTTTATAAAAAATTTATTTGTGAAAATAATCCTATTTTATCCAACTTAATTTTGAAGTATACAAATAATTAAAAAACGGTCATCTTTAATAGAATTTAGAAGACAGTAAATAATTCACCGATCTTTTTCTTAAAATATAAAAGGTGGATGATTTATCGTTTGTTTTATTTTCACATATAATTTTAACAACTATATAAAGATTTCAATAAATTACATATAATTAGGGGTGTAAAACGGGCCGGGTGGCATGTGAGCCGCCGGCCAAGATCTTAAAATAAAAAAGTGTCGGATTATAATAGGAAAAGATATTAAAATAAAAAAGTGTGAAACCAGAGTTTCGGAATGTTGGCGCTAACCATAAATCCCAAAAGCTCAAGCTATTAAAAATATACAATCAATTCACTTAAAGTGTACAAATCAATCTCGATTGTATATTGGCCTCATTACGCAATACATCATTTGAAACGAGCGCCACGTGATCTTCGTCCATAGGGCATGATACTGGCCCATTTAAATCAACACAGAGGTGGTATTTGAAGCTTTTTCATAAATGATTTAGGCTTGCTCTGCGTTTCATGTTCAGAGCAACTAAATTTTACCAGGTCCGACTCTAAAGTTTGGAGCAACTGAGTTATTGTGGCCAGTGAGCTTGAAGCCTAACTGTGTCAAGTCGACTCAACTGAGTTTCACTTCAAGATCGAATTATAATATGAAAAGCAAGAAAAAATAAATAAAATAGAAGAAATAAAAAATTTTATGATTTCACAATGTCGCTTAGTGATCTGAATGGTTTTAGCTTGTATTTGCCATTTAAAATTATCAAATTTGATTCACTATAAGAGCCAAAAAACTAAATTGTTGAAAGATTAAAGCTGATATATGATTTATACGTTGTAGACTTGTAGTAGGATAATTGATACAGTGTGAATGAGCCAGCTTTTTGTTATTTTCCCGAGAAGGCTTCTCCTTAATAATATTAAGCCTCTCTTTTGCGTAGAATTAAGAAAAGATTATGGGGCATTCTGTCGTATCGTTAACGCTAACTATTAATTTCAAAAGCTCGAGCTATTAAAAATATGCATTTTAATATGCAATCAATTCAGTTAAAGCGTATAGATATAGCGCCCACGGATCTCGATTATGATTCGGTCCAACTAACCTTATGCCACTTCGAACATGACTCAGTCCAATCCAGTCTCACGCCATTTTGAACATAACTCGGCCCACATGGCCTCCAGCCACAGAGCTTGGTCAAGCCAACACATTCTCCATATGATTCTGCATTCAAGATCTTGGATTAATAACTCAGACAAAGCTGCTTCTCCTGAAATGGTTTTTGATTAAATTAAAAGTTGCTCAAATAAAGCACTAACCACTGTTTTACTAATATCCTCCTGGGAACTTCCTGCTGCAGCACAACAAGCAGCCCTAAGAAGGGATATTTTGGCTGTTGGATCAATCATTTTCACTATCTATAACACTCTAATAATCCCACATCAGATGAAAAAATTATTCTGATTGAGAATATAAGACTTCGCAACCTAATAATGATAACAAAACTTAAGTATTTTAAGTCAGTAGTTTTGAGTGCAATGAATTATTATTGCTGGCATTACAAAACTGAATATCAACCAAAAGTATGAAAATTAAATGCTATACCACAAAATTAGTGAGAGCCACCTCTTCAACCCACAAAAGCCAATGAATTATTATTGCTAACAGATTGGATCATTACAAAACTGAATATCAGCCAAAAGTATAAAAATTAAATGCTATACCACAAAATTAGTGAGAGCCACTTCTTCAACCCACAAAAGCCCTCTGAAGACGGAGAGAGCCTATAACATTTCAATAGTCCCACATTGGATAGGCCACGCACTCTAGTAATAATAACTAGGTCGATATTATCCAAACAAAAATATGCTTATTGGAGTAGGAGAAAGCCATTTTCAAACAGGTCCCTTAGTTTCTTTAATTTGTTTGGATTTGCAATTAGAATACGTCGAACAAACATTTTGCAAAATTAATGATTAAATCGATTGAAATGACTATCAAAACAAATAAGGTTGAAGAGGTATCATGGATCAAAACAAATTATGCTCAGGGATCCATGTCAAAATATCCTATAGTTGAGGGGATCTACATACATTTTTACCAAAAGAAAAACCAACTCACCCACAGTTGCAGAAGAACAAGACACAAGGCAACCAAATTAGAAAAAGGAAACAAGACATAATGCAAAGTGGATATTAATCAGTTTATGTATATTACAAGTTTCAACAGACCCAATCCCTAGATTGCAATATGTTGATTGGATTGGATTAAAAACTGAGCAACTCTAGCTGTTCAAGAGGGGTCACCTTATCATGGCCCAAGCAGATTACAACAGTAGGTAACAGAACAGCTAGTATATCCATACAACAAGTAAAGCAAGTATATATTCATTCGGAAATAGAAGCATCATTTAATGGAGCGCTGCACGCTCAACAAGATCAGCATATTGATCAGAGACGAAGGACTTCACCTTCAGGACTGGCTCCTTACCATCTTTGTCGGGAGAGAAAGATTTGATCCCAATGACTGTTGCCAAGCCTGTAAGCATAATTCAAGTTTTGAAACCATTATCACACTGAAAAACTACGTATTAGTCGAGCATAAAAATAAAAATTGACTCTTAAAATACTTGTTTTGACAAATTTAGCAGTTATCCATAACAAAAGATCAGGCTCTTATGGCAAAGTTTTATACTCATGCCACTGCTCGTGGAGTGACCTTTCTATTCTTACTTCATTAGCATTCAATCCTCGATTGGGACTTGATGAAAGAAATGTCCGAGTAGGAAACTTTCAAGTGTTCTGGAATGACTCGGAGATACAAGCTAGAAAATCAAGCTCAGCAGCAAAGATGACCCCACTACAAACTGAACTTGGTGGTGACGTTCGTACAATGTATAAACATAACAACACGGATATTATGCAGGGGATTTTCCCGAACAAAAAAAGAAAAAAAGAAAAAAAGAAACAGCTTGTGCGCTCACTAAATATGACTGTAGTAGCTGATCAAAATCCCTCAGATAATTGGCAGGAATGATAGTTGGCAGGAATAAGGAAAGTTAACCTAGTCCTCAAACCAAAATGGACCCTTGCAAAATGCTACTCAATGAAGATGCTTCACACTTCTGACCTAAGAACTATCTAAACACCTAAAACACAAATGTATTCCCATAAAACTGAAGAAAAAGTATTTCACAATTACATAACAAATTTAATTGTGACAGAGTGCTGAAAACATCAGGACTTTGCTGAAGATACGATCCAACGGCAGTCTTTGCTTTTCTATTTTTTTCCTTGGGGTTACGGTGTAGGTAATAAAGGGTATGGTATCAATGATTGTACCGGTGGCGACATATTGGAGGGAAAGTAACAGAGGCAGTGCTGTTCTATCTTCATTCTAATTATTTCCACGAAGAATTGGCAATGCGACAATGGTGTGGTAGTAGTGGTCATGGCAACTGTGGTGAATAGGAAGGGAAAAGGAGATTATCAGATGATACTGATGGTTGAAGGATTCCTCATGTAAAGTTTTGATATTAGGAAAGACTTGTTGTTTAACCTCGTTTTAAAATCATGTTTCTAGCTTGTATCAGAAAAAAAAAAATCTTTTGTTTCAATCTTACTGGTAAAACAATCCATCTGGACTACCATAAAATTTGCAACAGTATTACAATTTCCTTCCTTTCTTCCTATCTCCATCACTATTATTATATTTTTGAATTATTTGATAATTTGTAGCAAGAATAATAATACTAACAAAGATAAGAAACTAATAACAGTAAGCCTTTCTCCCTTTGCACTCCCATTTCTCTTTTTTTATTTCCCCTCTTTGTTATACAAGGCATTTTGACCCTCTTCGAAGATGTATATGTTGCATACGCATATTTACAAATACATGACAATGGTTGATTTTTCATGCGTTAAAAATAACATAAAAGAGCATTCACGCAAAAGCACATATATTCGTGAAGTAAATGACAAAAAAATGAAGTAGGGCAACTCAGAAAGATATGATACATACTATCATGTATACGTCCAAACAGAAATCTTTCCCCGCGCCAGTACTCCAGAGGTCTTGATCTAACTCTAGTGCTTCGCCTTACACCAGATTTCCACAAGAGACCAGCATCTAAAATGAAACAAAAGGTATGCAGTAATCACCAAAACATCAATACAGTACTCAAGCATAACCATACATACGTTATACAATAAAGCAGACTACATTAGTGTGATCCAGGGCAATACCTGCAAGACTTTGTCGTCTTGAATTCAACTTTGCCTTGTTTTGTTTTCTCTGTGATGTTTTTCCTTTCCTTGCTCTACTAGGAGATGCTTCAGAAACTACCTGGAGAACCTGCACCTGCAAAACCAGATTACATAAATAGAAATGATAGTTATTCTCTCTACGAGATGCTTCTCAAATCTTAACGCAGCAAAAGCGAAAAGTAGACTGCCCATCTAATGAAGTTGCAAAATGAACTAGTCATCTAGTATAATAAGCTCAGACAGAGTTACAATTTGAACATTAGCATTTTCACAGGCCTGCTGCAAGCAACAAATCAACTCAAAGTATCTCTCCATTCAATGCAGATTAAGGTATCAACATAGAAGAATGAGACAGATTAAAGCAAGAGCGATTTTCCACGCATAAAGTGACTCACTGGTTGACAGAATTGCAAAATAAATATTCTTCATAGGTGTCGAATTAGCAAATGCACTGATCAAATCATCTCAAGTTCGATGTAACAACTTCCTGTTGTTACTCTGTATGAAAGCACGCAAAGAAAAGCCAAGAAGCAAATTATACATCTTTAAGCTAATGCAACCAAAGAATGATTCTTTCAATATTAGTAAGTTCAGGTGTAGTAATTAGTTTGCTATGTCCATGCAAAAAATGGTGAAGACACAGCTAGAGGAAAATAGCAGCCGGCACATCGATCAAACATGCCCACATTAACAAACAATTAGAAGCCAAACTTTTAGATACAGTTCCAACGCTCATCTTATGCATCAATATGTGCTGCCAACTTAGCACATGTATGTTATACACATAACATAGTCACATGGTGCAAAGATTAATATATCATGAAGTTGACCACTAAAGGTACATCACTCTTGGACTTAGACATAGTATAAATTAGAGAAATTATGGGTCGTCAACAGATAAAATATAATATATTATAATATAATGCACAGAAGCTGAAAGTAGCATTCTCATCCAAAAAAAGCAAATAAGTGAAAGGACAAGTTCCCATCACAAAATGAAGATTGATGCACTAAATAATAAAAATAATGCACTAGAGAATAATAAAAATAGTGGAAGCCATCAATTACTTTCTTCTATAACTTGATTACAATCAGTCCCTAACACCAATCAGTACAAAAAGGATGCCATTAAACTGCGAGAGGGTAATACCTCGTATTCCTAATGAGAACGCATGACCTTGCAAATTCTAGCCTGTAACGACTCAGCCCACTGGCAACAATAACTCGTTGGGCCCAACCACCAGTCCAAAATACTTAAGCCCAATTATTATTACTAGTGTCTAAGTCTCTTATATACCCAATCACATCTCCATTCCTATCCGATGTGGAATTATTGGGGTGTGACAGACTCCCCCCGTTAAGGCCCTGACGTCCTCGTCAGTCCAATCACACACACAGCCCAAGATCACCAGGTGATGTGAGACTCATCTCGCTAGCCTTGTCATCCAGACCCTGACATAGCCGGTCACGTTGTCATTCAGACTCCGGCATAGCCTATCACCTTGTCTTTCAGACCCTAGCTCAGCCCAGACTCGCCACACATTTCCGGCTGGTAATTGGCTCTGATACCAAATGTAACGACCCAGCCCACTAGCAACAATAACTCGTTGGGCCCAACCACCGGCCTAAAATGCTTAATCCCAATTAGTATTATTATTAGTGTCTAAGTCTCTTATATACCCAATCACATCTCCATTCCTATCCGATGTGGGATTATTGGGGTGTGACATAGCCTGAGCCTCAAAAGTAGCTTAAAAGATAGGAAACAAACTTTGCAAAATATTAAATGGCACACCATGACCTATCTATGTTATTTTATAATCATCTTTAGGAACTACATAAGAGACCAAAATATTTTTCTTCGCCATATCACTTCTAATGGGTAAACTATAGAAAAAAAGACAAGAAAAATAGGTGAAGATATATGACACGGGAGAGATAACTATGTATTTGTGAAAAGCCATGGAACTAGGAAGACAAATAAAGGGTTTTGCCCAGACCGGGAAGACAATTCTATCACTTGTAATAAGTGACAGGTAAATATCTATTGCAAGTGACAGGTAAGTAGCTATTTGTGAAAAGCCATGGAACTAGGAAGACAACTAAAAGGGTCTTGCCAAGACTGGGATGACAAAGTCTTGGCAACAAGTAGCACATCTATGCACATAAAGAATGCCGACTTAAGGAAGAAGTCTACCGCCAAGTGAACTTGCCAATCCTTGTAATTCAAAAACAAGACATCCTACAGACACAAAAGCATCCGCACAATCAATAGACTGTACATAGATATAGCCAAGATTTTAAGGGCCATGACACATCCTGTGACAACCATAATTAGCAGAACATGGCAAAGAGCCATGGTAACAAGTGGCAAGCGCTGTAAGGCTTGCCCTATGCATTCTCCTGACATATTTGGGGGAAAGAATGGAATAAAACCACCTTAATTCCTCAAAATATTTTATCAGCATGCTGCATATTTACTTTAGAACATTAAAGATTTGTTACATTGCCATATTCGCCCACAACATAAATTCTAAGATTCAAATAATTGAAAAGCTACTTCAACACGTTGCTCCCCCTAGGTAAACAGGTTACTCTTTCAGAGGTACTCACTTATGTAAACCCAAAAGTTCAGTAAGAAATAACGCAATAGAAAAGAAAATAGAGCAGGCCCCTAGCCTCAACGAAGAATCCAAGTACAAGGTCCAGAACAGGGTGTGTTTTCCAAATACAACTGCTTTAATGCTTTAGATACCTCGAAATATATTTGGAGCTCTGCTCCTCCGATGCACAAAAATGACAGTGGGAACCTCCCTGAAGTGACAGTCATTTTAGCATTCAAATCTTGAAGGAAAAGCACTTTTCAAGCTAAAATGGCATGCTAAAGCACGCAAACATTTGCAATTGGATAACTCATTCCCAGAACTAGGGCTAAGATTACCAGAAACTATCTCTGCAAATTTTGAATCACTGTGTGATACGCAATAAAAGAAAAACCATGTTCACCAAACAATACAAAAAAGCTTTTCATGAAATAGAAGTGCCAACCTCATTATTTTCATCTGAGACAACAGGTGGATTATCTGGTCGTGCATCCATTTGATGGACAGTCACTTGATGACCTGAATAATCTGTTGAAATATGATTCATCACATTAGAGGAAAAATAGAGAATAAGGCAAAAATCAAAGGTTCAACTCAAGGATTGCTACACTAGTCGGCATGGTTTTGCAAAGCCGGCATGTGCTGCCTGCACTGCTTATGCTGATAAGCCTGTGCAACCCGTGCCAACTGTGCCAGCATATAAATGGGATGCATGCCGGTGTGCAATGCCGTGCCGATGGCACACTGGCATGCCCTGTGTCAGTGGCACAATAATCCTTGATTCAGCTATTGCATCGTAAGTGCTAAACAGTAAGTCTAATTAGACAATTAACAGAATGAGAGAAGTCCTATAGACTGATAACACTTTCGAATAATCTTTTACCTAAGTTTCATTCATCAAAAACATCCTACGAATGACGACAACTCTGACCCAAAAAAGGAAAAACTAAATGGAACAAAGGTTTTCTAAGCCTCAATCAAAGCCAAGTTTTGCGTGATAAGATTCTCAGGCCAAGCACTACATCTAAGTATTCATGGAATGACTATAGAGTATTTATATCCTATTCAAGTTTAAATATCATGATGAAAATATACTAACATATTAGCTGTGTAAATTAAAATGCATGTAGGTCCACACCTTAGAGGCCATTTGGGACTTGAAGCACAAAAGGTGCTAATCGAGCTATCTCGATAGTTGATGCAATAACGAGTCACATCTTTTCATATACTTTTCAGATTGAGGGCATGAAGAACAGAAATTGAACAACAGAATATATTTAATTCAGTTTATTGAAGTTTGCCAATTAGACCTCCATCAGATTCCTTTACAGTGCTCCCAGATTTTGTTATTTAAGAAAGACCATTCTCAATATATACTAGCTGTAACTCTAATGGCGAGCTCCTGATTAGTGATCTTTTATTCTTGTTGAGTTCAGAAAATAGCCTATTGAAATCTGAAGGTCAATTATTTTTCTTGTTGCCAAAAAAATTTGAAAATCTATTTGAATCCGTTCCTGTAAGGCTAATATGAATAAGCAAACCAATGAACTGATATTTGAAGCAATCAAGAGGGAAACTTCAACTACAAATGTTATTTGTCAGTTTTCTTTCCAACTAACTCTTATTAAAAGCAGCAGAAGAAAATGAAGGCTCTTCCAGTAAAATTAGAGACTTGCTTTTCCAAATGGTCAAGATGTCAAAAGAGAGGAAAAGAAGGGGGAAAAAATGTGATCCTATAAAAACACTATATATAAGCAACAGTGGAAATATTTTCCATTGTTTGCCTACGTGTAAATCATGCAATCATCTATGCTTTGTAGTGGAGAAAGCACAAACCCATCCCAGAACTGCGAGAAAGTAAGGAATAGTTTTTCTAGGTCACTATCTCTCAATAATCTGATGATGCAGTACTTTCAAGCTAAGGCATGTAACCAAAGCAACCATAGAGTAGCAGAAAGATAACAGATTCTTTTCATATTAAATCAGAACAGTAGTGTAGTGTTTCAGCACTAGATTTGTATAATGTAGCACACTATCATGCTCATTGGATACTCAAATCCTTGCTCCAACTATATTCAACACAGACATATATTGGTCAAATAACATAGTGAATATTCTCTCAAAAATGTTTTGCACAATCACAAACAAAATATATCTGCTTTACTCAAGACTTGCACCAGCTTGATACCAAAAATTACATTTCTTTCAATTCCAGCGATATATATTTAACTTATATAAGCAGCTTGCAGACTTAAAAATGGGATCTTAGTTGTATAATATCAATTTCACCTGAATATAAAAAATAAAATAAAACAAGTCCAATGCTTTGATACACCCCTCAATTTCCAGGTTTAAGAAGAGAGTTTATAGTTAACTGATTTATAATTATACATTGCGATGGCAATGCAAGATTTTAAATATACATACTATGTTGCTTGGAGTTGATCTTTACCAACCAGCAACATGATACTAGAAGCATCTCTGCAAGCCAAATTAAAACATTATATACTCATCATTGTATTAAGTCGTTTTCTGTAACATGTCATATTGTCTTTAATAAAATCCACCCAGCATATATTGTGGAAAAGTTAATCTGAAGTTGAAGTTCTGACATCATCTAATACCATTGCTTAATCTAATATATGCAGGTATCCTTTTCTATTATCTTGTTACTTGCACAGGAAGAAATAATAAAGAAGATTTTCTTATATGCAAGAGTGCTTGCCAAGCTGTGTAGCAGCTACTCAATACTGTCTAAAAGAAAAAGCACCTCAAATTGTGCCAGTAGAGAAAAAACCAAAGATACCAACCTTTAGAAGCTTCGTCATTTGCCACCGGTTCTTGTTCAGCAACGTTTACCTGTAAGTTGGATAAGAAACTCAAAGATCGTTCCTTTTACAATCTTAGCTAACAAGTACTATGGCACTTGCCTTCTCTCTGGAAGCACCTTCAGTTCCGTGTTCACTATCATTAGTAGCAGTTTCACCGGTAACCTTAACTGGAACACCATTTTCACCACCTGGACTAGACAAGCCTTCTGTTCCATCAATATTCATATAACTAAAAGATGGCTCTTCAACTTCCCTAGTTGGATGATCAGCGACTGGAGCATCTAACTTCATATCATTTACCTGAAATATACAAAACTTGAGCAACAAAAGGTAAACTAAAGATCATATTTCAGTTCAACAACAGATATACATGCCTGTTCTTCTATGCGGCCACCAAGCTCAGTAGATATAGACTTGTCATTATCAGCTTCCTTGTAGCTATGCTCTGTGCTATGCTGAGGTGTGCACGGGGAACTTGTTAGCTTTTCTTCAGTCGTAACCTTATTGATCACCCTATCTGCCCGAGAAAGTGGAACAGACAATTTTCCAAGCAAACTTGATTTTTCTCCATTTACCATTATAGAAGTAGAGGCATCACCAGAAGTCAGAACCGTACTACCACGGCCTCTTGGGTGTGAAGGAGATTGCTTGCCTCGGCCTATAATACTTGGAGAAGAATCATTACAATATGCTTCATCAGGATTGAGGGACATTGTGTATAAATGAGCTCGTGGATCTTTTGGCGAAATACGTTTTTGCAAGGTTGAAATTGCAGCAAGTGCACTCCTAGCTGCATTTGTTGAAGATATTGGAATTTTGGGGCTCCTCATAGCTTTAGTGCGTAATGATCCAATATTAGGCAAGTCTGGAAGGCATACTTTTCCGACGTTAATTGATTTAATCTGCAAGCTCTCCCTCAATAAAGCTGCCCCTTCATCTTCATCCAAATCCTTGAATGAAGATAGTAAATTGTCTAGGATACCATTGACATCCTTCTCCCTCTCAGTGACAGAATCTGTACAGTGAACAACTGATTAGGGGAAGGCACCTTCGCATTTATCCAATGATTATAACAAACAAACAGTTAAACCTTTTCTTTCTGTTGCATCCAAGAGATTGTCATTTACTGAAGAGCCAGGACGGTCAATATCTTCGGCACGTATGTTGTCAGTTGAAATGATGCAAGTCAAAGCTTCCATGAGCTAGAAGCCTTTCCATCAAGAGATTCATCTTGTGATACTCCACGAGCTCTAAAACTATCCACTTCAGCAGTGTAATCATACCTGTAGCTAACTTTCTTCCTGATACAGCACAAAGAGGAGAAACAGATAAAAAAAATATTAAGTAGACAATTAAGGAAACAAAATAAAACATTTGCATTTGCATTTGCATTTCTTGTTGATCAAATCTAGAACCCAAGGTTTAATTATAAGAATTTATGATTTTGGGGATTGTTATATAAATTTCACTTTCCGTGAGTTTTAATATGAATCAATGTGCTGATTCAAAGATAATTTAGACCTGTAAAAAGTTTACAGGGATTTGGAGTGAAAACAGGTCGAAAACTGCGTATCTAAAAGAAGGCTAAACCGAAATTCTCTGCGCAGTTTGCACTCGGTTATGACACATTATGTGAATCTTTAGGGAGTTTCAGGAAGATGAAAGATGCAGTGTTAATGCACACTCGAAGACGAATGTTTGAAACCAAGTTTCACCAAAAAAAAGGAATTTCGGGCGAAAAGTTACGGGATCTTGAAAACAGTTTACGCGCAGTTTTCTGCTGCAAGCTGACCTTCAAAACGCAATTTCTGGCAAAGTATTCCATGGAATTTGGAAGTAGAAGATTTTATGGAATCTACACTCTGAGACAAACTCATTGGACCAAGTTTCGCTGGAATTGGACTTTCCATTGCGAAACCACCGCATCTTGAAGTTGATCCTTCGCGCAGCCTCCTCGATTGCTGCAGAAACTCAAGTTAGTTTGGGGTTTTCGCGTGTTTCTCGCAAAAATTAAGGCGCTGGATTGTGAGGCATCATGAGGACTTCTCCAAGGGCAATCGTAATATATTGAATTTCAATATACTGAACTGAATTTTGGCCAAATTAGGTGAAATACAATCAAGAAGCAGATGTGATAGTGTTCGTGGTGGGTTCTAAGAATTTCAGAACAGTTGAAACCGATCTGTAGTTCCATGGAGTGAAAACGAAAATTTCGAGATTAAGCGATCTTGGGCCATCATAATCTCAAGATCTAGACCCTGGAGGAAAGCTTTGGAGCCTGATGTTATCATTGGAGGGCTCGGACCTTGACCACACGCAGCTTAGGCAGATTCAAGATCTGTACCGTGGAGAGAGGATCCGGACTCTCCACAGTCTAGGAGCATTGTAAGAGAGAATTAATTCTTTTCATTTGGGAGACTTGTTGGCTATTGTTGCAACACTATAAATACCCTCCACAGCCATTTCCTCACTTCACCCTCACAAAGAAGAAAACTCTTCTCTTCCTCTCTCAACCATTTCTCTCCCTTTCTCTCTAGAAAACTTCCCCTAAACTATGGAGCTTGGAGGAAAGCAAGCTAGGAGGGGATTTAGAACGGAGCTTGGGCAAGAAGAAGTTTGGAGAGGCCAAAGGTGATGGTGAGTCTCTAGGATTTTGGGTTAGGGTCTCAGATTTAACCCCTAGGAAATAGAATTTTAACAAACCTTCGGCTAATTTAAGCTACAATTATAAAGATTTGCCATGAGATTTGGGTTTTATTGTAGTTTTGGAAACCCTAGGTCAAAATTTGGAGTTATTATATTTTGAGGGTTTAAAAATATTTTTTTCCTTGGGAACTCTAATTGAAGGTTAGAGAAACTCGTGGGGCAACAACAAGTTGAGAAACAACAAGCTTTTGGCAGCCGATTTGAGGAGTAGAGCAAACTTTGAGAGTTTTTTGGTGGATTGACTTGGAGAGGAGCAATTTTCTACGAGGTCCTAACTGCAAGTGTCTACAAACAATTAGTGGTAAATCGAGGTGGGTTGTACATTATCAAAGTGGATTGGTCACTTTGCATTATCTAAAGTAATAAACTATATTGAGTTTATGTATATAATAGAATAGCATAATTGGTAAAATAATATACATGAATTGTATTTTACTCAAGATAAATTGCTACCATGCTACAAGGACTAGACATATGATGAATAATACTTACCTAAGGTTTTGGACAGCTAGGACATTTTCTAAGGACAACAAAAGCTGGACATGCATGTATTAATAGACCTAGTGTCATCTAACATGGGCCATAGTCTGAGTATTGATGAAAGCCAGCAAAGGCCAAGTAATCCAGTTTGTTTGAAAGCTGTTCTATTTCAAATTAGCAAGTGTCTTTTACTTTTCCAAGTAACTAAGCTCTCTGTCCCCCTTAGGAAAGCCATCAAGGTTGATTATGATCTTCAAAAAATAATCCTAATCTAAAACAAATCCCACGATTTTGGGGATTTATTTTCTAATCCAAATACATCTAAAAAGAATCCCAAACCAGATCCCTAATTTTAGGGATTTATTCCATATAAAAAATATGAAAAATCTAAAAAGAATCGCCCAAACAAATTAACAAAAATAATAATTCCAAAAATTAGAAAAAGAATAAAATCTAAATAACTCAATCAAACCTAATACAAGAAATTGACTTAAATATAAACAAGATGATTCGACTAAACCCTCTAAATATAGTTCTGCATCACACTAAGCTTTCCAAATGCCATATTTTTCGGTTATGAATATGCTAGAACTAAGCAATTAAAACCTGTACGTTAAAGGAATTCTATGAGATGAACACTATCGTCAGTAACTACAATTGATAATCGTATGATCCAACAAATGATGTTTGTATGATCCAATTAGGCAACTATAATTGACATTTGTATGATCCAACCACTCAAGTGGTATTAAATGGTAGCCGATATCAACAAAAAATGGTGCTACTATGGCACGCCATGTCATTGAAATGTCAATCAGCACTACCATGAAATATTACATTACTTGAAACACTTCACAAAATGAAGTCTTAATCCAATATCAGAACAAGAAAGTAGTGGAAAATACAGAATAGAGAATAGCATCAAACCTCTGTTAGAATTATCACGTGTATCATTTTAAAGACAGTCACTTGCCAACGTAAAGAAACTTATGGACGGAGAAATGCAAAAGAGACTGAAGATCACGCCCGATAAGATGAAAAGTGAAGACTACTGGTAATTAACATTTTTACTTCCATAACTATCATAGAGTTGATATCCATATACAAGAGAAGCAGCAGCATACTTCTATTAATTAAAAGAGAAGCATCTCACGAAAACAAGAAAGGGCAGATAAAAGAAGATAACCAAGTCCATAAGTTGGGACTATTTGTGCATACTAAAACCGAAACTTAAAAGAAAAGTAAACTCCAGTCAGGAAGAATAAGCATGGTAATAGAAGGTTGTTTGCAGTGTCCTTTTTTTTTAGGAAATATCTATGGATGATTAACTCGCTTGAAAAAACTGGACAAATAGTCAAACAAAGAAGTAAAGCATACCGTAGTATTCCCGGACGTTGCTCACGAGTAGTTGTAGTCTGTGAATTCTGCTCTAAATCAGTGGAAGCCTCACCCCTCAGTCTCTTCAATTCTTTCTCGGCATCTAATTTCAAAACAAATAAGAAGAATTCTGATGATTCTTTATTGTAACTAGCACAAGCAAAACAGAGAGCACTCTCCAAGTTGGTTAGATAATTACTTTCAAGCTTCTCAATGGCCCAAAAATACTCCTCAGGATCTTTGATGCAATCTATGCTCGAAAAATCTACATTTTGCGTGGAAAGACTGCAAAGAAGAAGAACATAGAGTTTATGTTAGTATGTAGACCACTGTGCTTACAAGTTATAACAGGCAAGTAAATATTAAATAGCAAGACATCTATGGAAAATATCAAATCACTTCAACATGCTTACAACTGCATAGAGACAATTATAAATCCCAGTAAACCAAAAGAGAGCAAACTGACAGTATTTTCCTGCCAACCTTGAAATTATAATTGTATACATCTAGGGCAAACAATTTGTTCATAGCCGTTCTTAAAGTACATAAATCGAGAGAATTGTTCATGGTTGTCCTTATGGTATATTCATTAAAAGACACGGGAGCAATTACCCATCGAACATCATCAAGCAAAATGGATAACGCTCAATTGTCTAGATCCCACAAAATAATGGCAAGTAACAAATCCTTTCCTTCGCCGGCCACCCAACATCGCACAAGAAGCATGCCCAAACAGACATACAAAGTGGAAGAAGAAGAAAACACAAGAAACTCAGCTCAAGTGAGAAATGACATTTGTACAAAAGCTGGTCAACAAGCTGATTACCTTGGGATGGGCTTCAAAGAAAATTGAGCTCGTTTACGACCCAATGCAGGCCTTCGCCCATGGTTATCAAGCTTGTTATTCGTGACTATAGCCAAGTCTCCAGCATCTGCATGCATGCTTTTATTGTTTGAATAGCTCTGGACGATCATTCGCGCCTGTTCCAAAATGTCTGTTGAACCTTCCAATGCCTGCTCTCACATAAAAATATAATAGTTGCCCTAGATGATGTGGCACATATAATAAAAGATATAATTTGTTGAATAATAAAAAAAATATTGCAAACATGACTCTCTGAACATCAACAAAAGGATTGTTTGTGTTGCCCATGATGACTGAGCCATACTGTGACAACGCCTTGCCAGTACGTGGAAGGGGGTTGCTTGGTTGCCTAATTGGCTTATTCGTAAAAGAACCTTTGAATATCTAATTGTAATTTGGAACGCGTGATCCAAATCATGGATCACTAGTGAATTGGAACGGCAAAGCAAGCAATCCCATCCTAACCTCTTTACTCTTTGCTGAAATCGTATTGAGAGCATTATATATGCATGTACATAGGTACGTATGTATCCGATAGCTCTATTTATCTACACTTTGTGTTTCAAGAAAAGGATTTCTATTCCAATAAAATGCATCACTGAAGAGTACCCCCATCATACCATCTTTCAGAGCAAGTGGCAATCTGCGATCTAATTCCGCTTTTGTGAACCATATTGATCCGTGTTCTAGGTAACCTAAGGTGGTTGTACCGATACTATTAGAAAATTTGGTTCTTTTGAGTTTTTCTGAGGTGAAAAGACTTGCATTTCTTTTCCTTATATAAATTTTGTATATTTGTGGATCTGTAGTTGTACTGACATTTGGAGAAATTAATTAGTTTCATTGCATGATGGACCAAATTTTAGTGAGAGGATACATCTAACATAAGTACTTCATCTTAAAATATACATGAAATAATCTTTTCAATTATTAAGATGTTCCTGATTTTATTTTTTACTATATTGTGTCAGATATGTCACTAGGCTTTTTCTATGACAAGTAGAGACTTTAAAACACACTAAAATGCCATTTTTTCATGAAATTTTTAAAAGAAAACTCATGCCAATGTGTACCGCTGGCGTGAAAGGTCGTGCCGTCACCACACACAACGTGCTACTGTGCTGTGTCATGCTGATGGCACACCAGCACACCCCATGCCCAAGGCATGGAAAACCTTGCATGAAACGTATCCTCCTCTACTCATTAGCAATTGGGCAACATAAAACGAACTACAGAGAATGCATTAGTAATGATTGAGGGCCAAGAAACCAACTCGAACATACAATGAGAAACCAGTCTATATACAGCCTAAAAACAAGTATACAAAGATTAACAAATCAGGCACAAGCCATCAAAATGCTGCTACTCCAAGAATCACAAAAGAAAAGCATTTTTTTTTCATCTAAGCAGTTTGTAAACTCTTTTATATGCTAATTATGGCCGCCAACATATTTTTCAGCAATCACCACAGCAGCACATGCTAAGTGCTACAACAACACCTATTTGAGTTCTTTTACAATAAAATCCTTTTGCCCACCCTTTTTTACAAATATTCAATTATGAGCAGAATAAGAATCTTAGTTTCACTTAGCACAAGAAAGTGAGAATGGAGGCAACCATTACTATGAATCTATGATAAGACATTGAATTGAGGCGGCAAGTGTTTTGGATCCAAAGAAGGAAATATTATGCTGAACTTACTTTTGAACAATAGTGGACAGAAAAGAAAGGAAAAAAAAAGTTGCAGAATTTAATATTTTTATTCAATCAACTTAAAGAATAGATGGTACATTCATAACTTTGCTGGTAAGCAAGAAATGTGCTAGTCAAGCAACTCTATACTTGACCATATAGTGATTGCTTTTCCGCCCAACAAATGCTTTGCCATAGTAGAGGCCCATGCAAACACTCAGCATGAGAGGTCATGCTATTAACGTGCAATATCATGCCACTGCCAGCATGTGTCAGCACTAGATTATCAATATAAGAAAAAAAAGAAAAATGTCCACTCCAAAGGTTCAAATGAGTTATCATGTTACCATATGTACTCTATTAAATTAGCACAACAATTAGAAGATCTGGAAAAAGGCCATGATTTTTCATGAATTTTAGCAAATCAAGTTTAACATACTTGGATAGCAAAAATGGAGGGTTACGAATGTGGTAGTCAATTCTTCTTGAAATATTACTTTTCATTTCATCAAATTTAATCATTCATATACAAAGACAATAATTCTTCACATAGTTTAAAAAAAGAAAAATGCCAAAGTTGAGCTGCACCAGCAATATGGCAGGTCAGCCAAGACAATACTATGCCGGCATTATTTGCAACCCTACAAAAGTCCTACCAATCTAAGTCCTTCTATAGTAATGGCTACTCTAATTGTGTAGTTCAGAATATCGCACCAATATCAGAAAAAGCGGTCCATGCGGCCGCATATGCGGTGCAGTATGCAGTCGGACCTCTATGCAACCCATATGCGTCGCATATGCAGCAGGCGGCCGCATATGTGGCTGCATATGCAGTAAAGTTTTTTTTTCTAACATGAGATTGAAATACAATGTTGAATGAGATTGTTTGATTAATAATTATATATATGCGTATGAATATTTTTCGTACAAGTTTAATTAATAATAAACTTCATAATGACTCCAGCTGACATATGGAGATAATCAGAAATTCACGATGAAACAAGCTAACGTTTCAGCCAACTTATAGCTCATTGTTTTAGATCATCATCAGTTTTAAAAAGCTTCCTAATTACTGAGTGGCTGTTTTAAGCCTCTGAGAATAACAGACCATGTGCTTACTTTGTATTAATAAAACAACCATACTTCTTAGTTGAACCAAGGATAATAAACTAACTCAAGGCACTTTACTTGCTAAAAGCTGAAAATCTTTTTTTCTCTTTCGCTAGTTCGCTAGCCTTATCAGGATGTGATTACACTTGAACTCCTCCTTTATTGTCTTTGAGCTTTGATACAAATATTTTGAAATGTACTCTATCTTTGAGTAGAACATGCTCGCAAACATTCCTATGACTCAACTGCTTCAACAACTTAATAGAGAGACAACAATCCAACAATAAGGCTTGCTTATCACTCTTGTCATTTTTACGTGTTTTCAAAGACAGATTCTATGTGAAGCAGCAGCAGGTGGACTAGCCTAATTATTCATTGCTATTTAGCTTCTGATACACCCAGGCTAGACGCAAAATGGTGTCTTTTTGAAAATAAAACAGAGAAGCAAAAGAAAAGTTATTACAAAATTTTACCTCATGCAGATTGCCAGCAATTTGCTGATAGCAAGGCTCCGTTGCAGAGAATTTGTGTTCAAAAGTACAAAAAAGCAGCAGCCGTAGCAACCGAGGCCCAAGATGACATAAACTAACAGAGAAAGCTACTGAAGTAAATGCAACCAATTAACAACACGCAGCGAGACTTAATATTGGAACCAAGTGTAACAGCAAAATGATCACAGTTCACTAGAATTAGAGAACCAAGGACAATTCAAATCAATAACAAGTAACTCGCAAACAATAATCTGATGTCACCACCCAACTTCCCCAAAATCAGGTGAAAAACTTCTTCAACAGGTCCCACAAACTAGAGAATGCTCCGCGGAACAAATCAAATCGATTTTTCACCAAATAACATCCTAAGATCGATCGATCTAAACAAAGGAAAAGGAAGTAGAAGCTGTACGAGGGGGGTCTAAGTGAGCAATGTACCACGGATTTGAGGAGGTTTTGGAACGGCTCCGCATCGTGGGGCTTCGAGGACGAGGGTTCGGCGAGGGTCGCGGCTCCGAGCGTGCGAGGGAGGAGAGAAAGGGGAGAGAGGTCGGCGAGGGGATCGTCGCCGTCGAAGTGGCGGATGTCGACCGCCATGGATCACGGGTGAAAAACCCTAGATCGGAGGTGAGGGTAGAGAGAGAGAGAGAGAGAGAGAGGGGGGGGGGGAACGGGTTCGGCAGTGAGGTCGAGGAGTGGGCGTGGGATTTTTGAATGATACGCTCCGTTTTCAAAAAGGAAGCGACTCCATCTATCTATACATATCTATACATCTATACATCTATACATAGAATCTATCTATCTATACATAGAATAAAAGGTGAGCCCTAAACCTGCTACGTGTCGGCTCCCAAGCAACCCCGCCCCTGCTCACCTCTTCTCGCGTCTATGCTCTCTCCCCCTCGCTCGGAGCCGTGCCCCACCCGCGCGCGTACGTGCCGTGCCCCCAGCAAAGCCCCCTTTCCTCAGCTTTCCTCCTCGTCGGGGGCCTACCTGTTATCTCATCTTCTCTCCTCTCTGCTCTCTCTCCTTCTCTCCTCGAGCCGTGCCCCACCGGCTCTCCCTTCGCCTCTATCTGCGACGGGCCCCACGTGTCGGAACCTATCGTCATCTTCGCCGCGGCGGAGGTACGCCCCGTGACATCCTTGCTCTAGGGTTTGTCGGCATACCTCAACCCGCAACTCTATTCTCGTACTCTACGATTCCGCCATGAATTCGTCCTCCCGGTTGGGCCGGCTCACTGCGAAGTGCCTATAAATAGATCGAACAAGGTGCGGATAACCCACCTTCTTTGCTATCCTACACTTGAAAGGTTTGGTACTCTTTTTACTTTCTCTCTCTGCCTCCTCTCCTGCCCTGCCAGCCTCCTTCTCGGGCTACGGCTTTTGCGAACCACCTATCTTTGCACTTTCTGTTTCGGGCTGTAGTCCCCGCGCCTCCTACTGCTTTTAAATAATCTTACAAAATTTATAATTATCAAAACTGATCTTATTCTCTAAGCGCAAGTCATATCAGCAGTAGGCTAGAGTAGTTATATAAGTCAAACACAGTGTTCACTGTATTTAAGCTAAACTGTACTGTAAGATTGTTTGAGTTCTTCTACGCTGCAGGACTTGACTGTTGTTAAGTTCAAACACAGTGAATGGTTTACCGTGTTATAATACAGTAAATTACTAGTTTTTTTAAAAAAAAATTAAATTGATAGAAATTGGCTTTTAATTAAAAAAATATTTTTCAGAATATTTTTAAAAATCAACACTCATTTTGTGGTAATGAAAATGGGTGGGACATATACTGGATAGTGCCTAATTCATATCCTATCTATATTTTTATTTTGAATCTATATCCCAAGTTTAATATTAATCGTATATTAAAATTTAAATTTATATTTTATAAAAATAAATTCGACTACAAATCAAAATATCAAATAGATATGAATATTAGTTATGAATATTATTAATTGAAAATCCTGTCCCACTCCTATTCCTAAACCCACTTGGACTCGAAGTTCCCGAAAAAAAATTAAAATATAATAGTTATATTACTAATATGGTATGGTGTTTTCAACCAATCAAAAAACTCTTTTGGAGTTCACTCATTCTATCATTAATTTTTGAAAAATATTTTTATTATATTTTTCTGTCAAATAAGATATTTGATTGGTTAAATCTAAATAATGTGATGTTTTGTTAGTTAAAATTATTATTATTATTATTATTATATCATCTATTCTATTTCGAATTGTGGAACTAAACGTGGTACGGCAGCCCTCCCCGGTGATCGGGGCTTCGGTGGGGCCCACAACGCTCGAGTGCGCGAGCGGTTGCGCGGGCGGCGCAAGCGAGCAAAGCGGGTGAGCGGGCGCGGGCAAGCGAGCGGGCGGACACGAGCCGTCGCAGCGAGAGCCGGCATGGACGCGAGCTCGGGCGGGCGTCTTTTTTTTTTTTTTTGAATGTTGAGTTTGAAGGCTGGTTGTTGACCTACTCCTCTGATACGTCTAATGATCAAGACCTCTTTGGCTCTTCGCACTCGCTCCTCATTAATTTGTTGCCCTCTCACTCCTCTCTCGCTCCTCATTAATGGCGGGCAGGATCCGATGCCGAATGGCATTTCGTGGGCTTCTGGTGGCTTGAGTCATATTGGAGGTCCGATCTTGGGTGAATCGTCGACGGCATGGCGGGCGGGATGGTCGCTGATGTCCTCGCTTCACAGCCGGATGGCGGTATCTTTCCTCCCCTCTACACCTTCCGTACGGGCGTCAGCTGGGTGGCGGTATCTTGCCTCCCCTCTGCACCCTCCGTATAGGCGTCAGCCGGCATGGCGGGCGGGATGGAAGCATCATGCTGATGTCCTCGCTTCGCAGCCGGATGGTGGTATCTTTTCTCCTCTTTGGACCTTCCATACGGTCGTGAGCGCCTAATGGGTTTCTGGTAGGTTGTGTCATACCGATGATTCGAACTCGAGGTTGGGCTGGCGCATCATATGTTCGCCCATGCTGCCTCTTCGTGTAGTTAAGTTGATCTGACTGATGGGTTTTTGGTACTTGAGTTTGGGGTGGCACGTTGTGCGTTTGCCCGCCCCCTCTCTTCGTGTGGTTGCGTTGATCCAAGGAAAGAGGCGGTTAGGTTAGTCGATCGCAGTCGATCCTACCGTATGCCCCCCTCCCGGACCCTCGTGCACTCGGGGACCGCCCTCCCTTCCTTCCTCCCTTTCCCCTACGGCCTTTGCTCGTGCTTATAAATAGAGAGATTGCTCTCGGATTTTGTGGCGTTTCATGTGCTTTTCCTCTTCTATTTTCTTCCTATATCCTATATCCTATATCCTCTATCGTATATCCTCTATTGCTTTGGGATTCGGTGATATGGGTTTTCTATTAAAAGGCTAAGAAAGGTAGGGCTTTTGTTCGGAAGGCATTTCACTCCTATGGGTTCTCTCACTCCTATGGGTTTTCTCGCAGAGTGCTAAGAAAGTTGCGGCTTTTGTTCGTTGAAGCCTTAGTTGTTGTGGGTTATGGTTAGTTTCCCTGCCATTTGCGAGCTATCGTAGCTGAAAGTTGGTTTCTGTACAATTGTTTATTTTTTTTTATTGCTTTATTTTTTAGGTGTTTCTCTGGTTTGCTTATTTATTTCTCCTTGTGTTTTGTTTTTTTGTGAATTGTTTAGTTGCGGTTATGACATCGGTAGTTGTTAAAGTATGTTTTCGTGAATTGTTACGTGATGTGTGCTAAAAGTATTCGCTCTCGGCTCCGAGGTATGGTGTCCCAATTGAAAATGATGGATTGATTAGTGTTATTCTTAATATTTATACTAGGTTTTTATTCTACTATATTGTATGCAAATTTATTTTAAATTTTCTATCTATCGTATTATGTTTATTTTCTACCCATTTTTAGTATATTTTCTATTTCGTATATTATATGTTTCATATGTTCTGAAAATTATATGTTTATAAAAAAAAATATTCTGAATTTCAAGGCACGGCAGGGACATATCTGCATACTTTTGGACTTTTGCAGGGACATCTCACCTAGTTTCGCTTTTGCAGGGATATTTTCGCAATTGACTATGTTTGCAGGGACCTGTATGCATTTGACCCTTCATAATAATTCAAATATTATCTTTCCGTAGCATCGTGCGGGTCCGTACCTAGAAATCATTATAATAGCAACTTATTCCTAGTCTCACATGCGAAGTCTCTAACCGCTGGAATTTTCTACGTCGAGTTCGAGTCGGACAGGAATATAACAGTTTTTTTTAATGCTTTTTTTTAACTTGACATTTCTTGATATATATTTCTCTAGCACATTAATTAATGCTTTTTTTAACTTGACATTTCTTGATATATATTTCTCTTGCACATTAATTAATCATCATTCCCAAGTTCTTCTTCGTGTCACTTAATTTGATTCCATCTCCGCTTTATCCCCATGTATTGCTGCAGCTGCTGCATTAGCTTCTAAGACATCGTTGTTTCGTCTTCCGTCTCCTCCACCGCCCTATGACACTCGTGACCTCCCTGCAAATCTAAGATATCGTTGTTCCGTCTTTCGTCTCCTCCGCCGCCCTATGACACTCGTGACCTCCCTGCAAATCTTGAAGAAGAAGCGAGCGCACTATGGAAAAAAACCTCGTTGTCTCCTGCTGCCCACCTCCAGAGGGCTAGGTAAAGTTGAATGCCGACGGCTCCTTCATTAGCAAAGACTCGAGCGGAGGCGCCGGCTTCGTGGCCAGAGACTGCAACGGCCACTTCCTCTTCACTGGAGCTTCGGACTGCCGGGGCGTCGATTCTCTGTACTCGGAGCTGTGTAGCATCCGATCCGCACTGACCAAGGTGAAAAAGGATAGCTTTCCGTGTGTCATCTTGGAGAGTGACTCATCCTCCGCGATCCATGTCGTTGGCGGGGGTATCAAGAATGCGACCCGGGGACAAAACAATTAGTGCAACAGTGTCAGGACCTCCACGACAGCTTTCCTGAAATCATCATCCAACATACGTACCAAGAGGGCAATAGTGTGGCTGATTGCCTTGCCGCGGTAGGCCGCCAATCGGGATGAACCCAATTCTTCCGGCGTTTCATTGAGCTGTTGGACGCTGTCACCAAAGATAACGTTGTCTTCGATATGAACGACGGTGCTTCTGTGCGGCCTCGCAAACTATAGTCTATATATATGGTATCTTATACTATATATTCATACACCTGCTCATACATCCGGCTTCGCTCAAGAATCTCGGATGCATCTGCCCATACCCCCTATCTGAAAAATGTAGGCCATCGAAGCTCCTGTTTAAGGAGAGAGCTTTCGTATCGTTTTTGTTCCTCCAATTCATAGTTATATATAAATAGGGGAGCAACCGGGAGCTGTCGAAGAGGCGGGGTTGTAGGGATCGAAGCGGCGCTGTCGAAGAGGCGCGGTTGTAGGTATCGAACCGGCGGGTAGCGGGATCGAACCGGCAACAGGGAAAAAATAATTAGGAGTAATTGGTAGTAATTAGGAGTAATTGATAGATTAGTCCTATGGATTAAGGAAAATACGCCACGTGGCAATTAGGAACGGGGTTTAATAGAGTTTAAGATGAGTTCATATTTTGTTCTTAATTATTGTACAAATAATTTGCCTTATATTAACTTTTATTCTTAATATATTTATGCTAGGTTTTTATTCTAATATATTGTATGCAAGTTTATTTTAAATTTTCTATCTATCATATTATGTTTATTTTCTATCCATTTTTAATATATTTTCTATTTCGTATATTATATATTTTCATATGTTCTGAAAATTATATGTTTCTAAAAAAAATATTTTGAATTTCGTAGTAATTCAAATATTATCTTCCCGTAGCATCGTGCTGGCCCGTACCTAGTAATCATTATAATAGCAACTTATTCCTAGTCTCACACTAGAGGTCTCCAACCGCTGGAATTTTCCTAGTAGCTTCTACCGCATCGTTGTTCCGTCTCCTTCGCAGCCATATGACGCTCGTGACCTCCCCGCAGATCTTGAAGAATAAGCGAGTGCACAATGAAAAAAAAAACCTCGTTGTCTCCTAGTGCCCACCTCTAGAAGGCTGGGTAAAGTTGAATGTTAACGGTTCCTTCATCAGCTAAGACTCGAGCGGAGGTGCGCCGTGGCCGAGAGGCGCAACGGCCATTTCCTCTTCGTTGGAGCTTCGGATCGCGGGCGTCGATTCTCTATACTTGGAGCCGTGTGGCATCCGATCCGCATCAAGGCGAAAAAGTGCTAGCTTTCCGCGTGTCATCTCAGAGAGCGACTCATCCTCCGTGTCGACCTCGCTTAGCGGGGGTATCAAGAATGCACCCACGGGACGAAACAATTGGTGCAACAAAGGTCGGACATCCGCGGCGCTTTTTCTGAAATCATCATCCAACATACGTACCGAGAGGGCAATAGCGTTGCTGATCGCATTGCCGCGGTAGCCACCAATCGGGACGAACCCAATTCTTCCGGCGTTTCATTGAGCTGCTGGATGCTGTCACCAAATATAACGTTGTATTCGAAATGAACGACGACGCTTCTGTGCGGCCTCACAAACTATAGTCTATATATAATAGTATCTTGTACTATACATACATATATGTATATAGAATTAGGCTGGAATACTATCAATAGCACTAAGTTGTTGGTGCTATTAATTTTTTAGCCCTTGGATTAAGAAATGTACAGCTAGGATGATCCCCTAGGATTGAGTGGTTCATAGTTATATATAAATGAGTTCATATTTAGTTCTTAATTATTGTACAAACAATTTGCCTTATATTAACTTTTATTCTTAATATTTATGCTAGGTTTTTATTCTACTATATTGTATGCCAATTTATTTTAAATTTTTTATCCATCATATTTTATTTATTTTCTACTAATTTTTAGTATATTTTATATTTCGTATATTATATGTTTTCATATGTTCGAAAATTATACGTTTCTAAAAAAAAACATTCTGAATTAGGTAATAATTCAAATATTATCTTCTTGTATTATAGTAAATCTACTATATATATATATAGAACTAGGCTACTATGCTATTAATAGCGCCAAGTCATTGGTGCTACCAAGTTTTTAGCCATTGGATTGAGAGATGTGCGATTAGGATGATGTGGGCCCCCTAGGGTTAAGTGGATGGTTGGTTGAATAGTATGATCTAACGGGTGAAAATCATCAAATGGGTGGATCTAACGGCGAAAACTTGGTAGCACCAAGTGCTTCGTACTATTGATAGCATAGCAAATGGACTCATATATATATATATATATATACATATATATATATAGATAGAGAGAGAGAGAGAGAGAGAGAGAGAGAGAGAGAGTGCGGCTAGGATGCTTCCATAAGCACGGAGGCCTCCGTCTTCCACTTTGTTTTCGATGTTCGGACTTTCGAATCGACGATCGACTCCGTTAGACTTGATCTAGAGTATTTGAAGTATCTAGAAAATAAATTTTGCGATTTTTCGATATCATTTGCATAGTGATCGAAGTGGCTCAAAATCAACGGCTGAAAATAAAAATCTTACAAAATATGATGTTATGACGTTAAAATTTTAGATCAAAGTTATTGATCTTGTCTTATATGGTATAAAGAATTTTCTATCAAAATTTCACGTGATTTGGATATTTCTACACCGTTTAAGTGTCAACCGACTCACCACGGCCGTTAAAATTATTGATTTTGAGCCCCTTCGATCATTAGGCAAATGATATCGAAAAATCACAAAATTTATTTCCTAGGTACTTCAAATACTCTAGATCAACTCTAACGGAGTCGATCGTCGATTCGAAAGTCCGAACATCGAAACAAAGTGGAAGCACGGAGGCCTCCGTGCTTCCATAAGCATACCCTCTCTCTCTCTCTCTCTCTCTCTCTCTCTCTCTCTCTCTCTATATATATATAGTCTGGCTATGGTGCTTGTAAAAGCACGAAGCAGTTGGTGCTTGTAAGTTTTTTACCGTTAAATCTACTCCTTTGATCATTCCTACCCGTTAGATCATACTATTCAAGCAACTACCCACTCATTACTAGTAGACCACTATCATGCTAACCTCACATCTCGTAATCCAAGTGCTAAAAACTTACAAGCACCAATGACTTAGTACTTTTACAAGCATAGGAGCTCAATTATATATATATCCAAATTCAGAATGTTTTTTTTTTAGAAACGTATAATTTTCAAAACATATGAAAACATATAATATACGAAATATAAAATATACTAAAAATTAGTAGAAAATAAATAAAATATGATGGATAAAAAATTTAAAATAAATTGGCATACAATATAGTACAATAAAAACCTAGCATAAATATTAAGAATAAAAATTAATATAAGGCAAATTGTTTGTACAATAAGAACTAAATATGAACTCATTTATATATAACTATGAACCACTCAATCCTAGTGGTCTACTAGGGCTTGATTATATATTATGTTTATTAGTAACTGTATGTAGCAGTGGTGCAAACTAGCTAGCACACATGAGTTCTTAGTAAGCTGTATATTTGTGTTCAAATTTGCAAGTATTTGGTAAAACTGTACAAAAAACTTATAAAAAATGTAGACTATTTTGATTTAGCTATTCAACTTTTTAAAATTTTAATTTGATTTGAGTTAGTCAACAATATTTTAACTTCAAAATTAGAATGCGACATTTATCTTTACATATCTAATTAGTATACTTCATATAATTTTAGCAACTATGAATTCGTTGGAATAAGTAATTGGTGTACTCTTAAAAGTTACAATATCATTGCATAACTCAAATCAAAAAAATTGTAAAGCCGGATAGTAAAATCAAAATCTTGTAAGATTGGATAACTAATTCACGGTGACCATTATTTAGATAATTTATGTATATTTTTACCAAACTTTTTCTTAGTTTTTGTTGTAAAATATGATATGAAATTACTGTTTCATTATGTCATTTTTATCTTAAATGTGCTCCTTTGTGCTAAGGCAATGTGAAATAAAAATAAAAATTCACTAACCGTATCAGTTGAGTGTACATTTCTAGCCGTCTAGGGATTGTAATGTGGAAAGCGAATGCCTGGATGTGAGGATTTAAAACGGGCTGAATGACTCGTGGGCCGCCAGGACTAGGATGGCCTTGGGCCGGGCTACAGCCTGGCACCGGCAGGCCGGCCTATACCATGCCAAGAAGCAGCCCATAACAAGGCCCGAAACCCAAGGAACTTGTCTTGGGCCTTGGGGTCTGAGCTTCCGAGACCTCTCTTCTCGACGTCTGCAGGCTAGGCCCACTATAGACCTTGGGAAGAGTGATTTTGGTCGACTAAACAATTTTGATTCATTGGTCCAAAACCCTTTTCAACTCATTCTTTTAATAATAATTTATATTTTACTGACTGCCCTATCGCAAGTGGCAAAAGATTTGGTGGTTGGTACCCGAGACCCGAGTTCGAATCCTAGTTGATTTATATTTTCAACTAAGTTTATTTATAAATGAAATAAACGGAACGAGTAGTGTGCTATCTATCTCTTTAAAAAAATAATAATTTATATTTTTTTGAAAAAACAAATATTTATTATTTTTTAATTATTTTTATAAATTTTAAAATCGTTAAGTAAAATATGGATTTAAGATAAAAAAAAAATTTATTTATCATATTTTAAAATATTTTTTTTAAAAAAAAATAAAAATTAAAAATTTGAAAGGGCCTGCATGGAGCGGGTGCCTTTGGGGCTAAAACGTGGTGGGCCGAGGTGGAGGCTTGGTCGCTCCGGCCCATTTCGCCCCACGTAAAGTACGGCCCATATTTCACCCCTACCAAGAGGCTTCTCCACATGGTACATCTTCTTACATTATTTTTATTCCTTTCAAATTTAATAATATTTCAAATATATTTTTATTTTTTGTCTAAAACAATTTAAATTGCTATTATCTAACTCAAGTTTAAAAAATTATTAGTGTGGTGACCTGCACGATGCAGAGGTAAATATTATTATAGCCAATTTTTATCATATCTACTAAATTTTCTCCATCTAATAAATTGTGTTTTAGAGGGTAATTCATTTTTTTTCGTATTTAAAAAAAAAAAAAGGGCGGAGTCGGAGGTGCGGAGGGTAGGGGTGTGCTGACAATGGCGTGGGGAGAAGAGGCGAGGAAGGTCGTTTCGCCTCCGCCTCCGCCTCCGCCTCCGCCATCTTCTTCGGAGATAAAAAAAAAAAAAAGAACGCAAAAAAAAAAAGAGAGAGAGAAAATGTATAATAGTATTTTGGTCCGATTACTTTGAAAATCTTAAAATCAACCCTAAACACTAAACCCTAAAATCCTAAAATCGAACCGAATATACAAAATTGAATATACAAAATTAAGAAGGAGATTCTTTGTTCCAGGACTTAACAAGTTGTTTTTTGTGCTCCTCAACTAGAAAAACTGGGCGGAACAATTTGGATCCCCTTTAAAACTTTTCATTTTACCGTTTAAATCCTTCGCTCAAACGAACCAAAAAAAAAAGAAGTAAATTAATATTTAATTTAATAAAATAAAAGAAAATAAATTGAATGATTAATTTAATAAGTGTTACTCTATTTTAAATATTTATATTTTATATTTTTAAATTAATTTTGAATAAATTTAAATAAATGTTTAAATTGAATACTACCAAATTAATATTTTCAAAATAATGTATAGATATTCTTAATTTGTAATTAAGTTATTCTAAAACTTAATTTATTAAATCATATTTAATTATTATATATTCAAGGGCAAATTTGTCATTCTATTTAATTTTTATTTTTTCAACACTTAATTTCAACATAAACAGAATATTTTTTAAAAACAAATAAATAAGAATTGAGCTAGAAAACTCTAAAAAAGCACCAACTCCTGAGTGTTTGATCTACTCTTTTATTACTAATAATATTGGATCAAACACTATTCTATCTACCACCGTTATCTCCATCCAACATCTCTCCATCCAATGGCTAAAATTCTTGGTCATTTTGAGAATATTCTAGCTCAACTCACCAAATAATATCCAAACATAATTTACAACTTATTTTAGCTTATATCTGAATATTTTCTGTTCTGAGGAATAGGGATGTAAACGATTTAACACGAGTTAGGATCGGCGACTCGTTATTAAACGAGTCGAACACGAGCTTTTTATTAAAGTATCGATTAAAAATTCTACTCCTGTTTCTACCGCCAACAAACAATAAATTAAAAAAATTAAATTAAATATATTAAAAAATAAAATTTATAAAATCTTATTCATTAGATTTTGATCTAATAGTTAAAACTTTATATACAAATGAGTCTTTTTATAATTAAGCTCGCATTTATATTTTTATTTTGCTAAAAATTAAATAATAAAAATATATTTTACATATAATTATTTATTTATATATAAAAATATAAATTAAATAAATTATATAAATATAAAATATAGCGCATTCGAAGAAAGACGAAATTAACACGAGCGAACTCGACCAATGTTTCGCTCGTTTATTAAACAAATAAAAATTCAGCTTCACGTTTATCGTTTCCTAAACGCACCGATCTCGAAACCTCATTTCTGCCGAACACGAACGGCCACACCGAGCCCGAATTGCCGCCGCTCTCGGGGAATAATAAAAATGTCCTTGAAAATTTAGTTCTCGGAGCAAATGCAGCTATAGATTTTTTTTATGCAAATTGGTATAAATATTATCCCTAATAATGCAATAAATAAATAAATAACAAAAGCCCGCTCCGACCCTTCCCTCCAAAACCCTTCCCCTCACCTCGTCTTCTCCGGCGCCGATGGCTTCCGCCGCCGACGCCTCCGGCGAGGACACGGCTGCGGCGGCGATCTCGCCGCCCTACGAGCTCCGCGCCACGCTTTCCGGGCACAAGCGCGCGGTCTCCGCGGCGAAGTTCTCCCCCGACGGGTCCCTCCTCGCCTCCGCCTCCGCCGACAAAACCCTCCGCATCTACTCCGCGCACTCGCTCTCCCTCCTCGCCGAGCTCTCCCCCGCCCACAGCGAGGGGATCTCCGACCTCGCCTTCTCCTCCGACGCGCGCCTCCTCTGCTCCGCCTCCGACGACCGCTCCCTCCGCCTCTGGGACCTCGCCGCCCCCGGAAACCCTACCCTCCTCAAAACCCTAGTCGGCCACACCAACTACGCCTTCTGCTGCGCCTTCAACCCCCAGTCCAACCTCGTCGCCTCCGGCTCCTTCGACGAGACCGTCCGCGTCTGGGAGGTGCGCTCCGGGCGCTGCCTCCGCGTCCTCCCCGCCCACTCCGAGCCCGTCACCGCCGTCGACTTCGACCGCGACGGCGCCCTCATCGTCTCCGGCAGCTACGACGGCCTCTGCCGCGTCTGGGACTCCGGCACCGGCCACTGCGTCAAGACGCTCATCGACGACGAGAGCCCCCCCGTGTCCTTCGCCAAGTTCTCCCCCAACGGCAAGTTCGTCCTCGCGAGCACCCTCGACAGCACCCTGGTGAGAACCCAATTTCGACCTTTTGTCTCTTTTCCTGTGAGTTTCGCTGCTTTGAGTGTGTAATTAAAAGTTAGTGTAATAGGGGCCAAATGTGAACTGTGGATCATAAGCAGCGCTGCTGTGAACACACTGGATTGAATCAGGATAGTTTCAGGAATAGCTGTTCTACTAATCACAACAAACACTCCCCCAATGGCAAGTTTGTGCTCGCGAGCATGCTCAACAGCACCCTGGCGAGACCCCGATTTTGACATTTAATTTTCTGTGAATTTGGCTACTCTGAGCGTGTAATTGTTAGCGTAATAGGGGCCCAATGTGAACGGTGAATCATAAGAAGCGCTGATGTGAACGCGCTGGGAATAGCATTATCCCTCTTTTTATCTCCGAATTAATCCACTAATCACAAGGAATGCATCCTAGCGAAATTCTCCCCCAATGGTAAGTTCGTCTTCACAAGCACGCTTGACAGCAACCTGATGGGGCCCCGGTTTCGACATTTCGTGTCTTTTCCTGTGAATTTTGCTGCTTTGATATGTAATTAAAGTTAGCGTAATAGGGGCCAAATGTGAACTATGGATCATAAGAAGCGCTGCTGTGAACACGCTGGATTGAATTAGTATAGTTTCAGGAATAGCATTATCCCTCTTTTATCTCCGAATTAATGCCCTATTCTCAATAAAGTGAACAAACGTATCCTAGTGAAATTCTCTCCAAATGGCAAGTTCATGTTCGTGAGCATGCTCGACAGCACCTGGTGAGACCACAATTTTGACATTTTCCTTGTAAATATGATTAGGCACATGGAAAATAAAAAGTTGGTTCTTTGAATAACCCTAGATTATGTTTTATTTAGTCAGGGTATAGTTCAGGATTAACTGAACTAGGATAATTTGGTATAACTATTATAAACGTATTCGATAGCACCTTGGTAAGACACGCTGGACTCAGTGATTTGATACTATTGCTTTGTGCGAGTGTGTAATTGTGCGGGATTAGGAAAAAAAAAGAAGAAAAAAAACGAAAGCTGCTTCTTTTAATTTCCTATTAGAAGGTGAACCCTATATTAAACTTGGGTAATTTCTTTGGATATCTATTGCTTTGTTTGAGTGTTTAATAGTGTGTGTAAAAGTTGCTTCCTTTTTTTTTTCTGTTAGATATTGAACACTAGATTAAATGTTGGTTAGGGGATAACTGGGTAGAAATTAAGCACTCCATTAATGAGGCCAATGTGACAAATGAATCATAAGAACAGTTGCCGTGGAAATATCGAAGTAAACTAGGATAAATGGATTTAGCCTGATCGCAAGAATGCCTGATAACACCATGGTGAGACCTGCTGGGCTTGGTGTTTTTGACAATTTCTTGGTTGATCTATTGCTTTGCTCGAGTGTATAAGTGGGTGTGATTAGGCAAAGGGGAATAAAGGGGGAAAAAATTGGTTCTGTGAATTTCTGGTTGAAAGTTGAACTCCAGATTGAGTTTTCTGTTGGGAGATAAAATGTGACAAATGAATCATAAGAACAGCTGCTGTGAATATAATGGATCAAATCGTTAAGGTAGGATGATTTCAGGAATGGCTTGTCCATCCAGCTGCTGGAATAACACTATTCCTCATTTAGGCCCCAGTTATCCTGATAACCACAACATTTATCCTTTGTCGTTTTGCTGTTGTACGTCCAATATAAACCCAAAAGATAGAATTGTTAATCCCTGCAATAATTATAGTTGTGCCAGCAAAGTAAAGCTAAACGTGAGATAGACTTTGTTTGTTGTTATATCCGAATAATGGGATTGCTCAGAAATTATAAGTTATTCATGCAGAACTGATCCCTGAATCAAGAACGTACATTTTGATGAATTTTGTAGATTTCAAAGATTAATAACTGGAATAGTTAGATACAATTGGAATGCTGGTTGAAAATTCTTTTTACTGGTTAAAATCTTAGGGAAGGCATTCCATGATCGAGGACTTTTATTTCGCATTGTTGGACCTTTTCAAGAGCACTGGCTGCATTAACTCTTTGTTGTTTATGGACGTTCAAGTTTGTTATTGATATCTTCTTTCGTTCTTAGAATCGTGGAATAATATGTGGCTTGGAATGGGCCAACGTCATAGGCTCAGAGCTTGGACAAGCTCTCGTCTTTTTTTCTTCCTCACTGAAAGTGAGAAACCAAACTCTAGTTGAACAAATTTTGGTGAACAAAAATTTCCATCTCTTATTAACTTTTGTGATATATTATGAGATAAACAAAAATTAGCATATGCACTTTGGTTTTCTGGACATATTTATTTTAATAATTCATCATATTCTGTCATTTTTGCCTTAAAAATGTTATGGTCTGAATTTGTTCTTTTGACATCAGTTGGGAAGGCTATCTCAATTTTCATCAAAAGTTTATCTGGAAACCTCATCAAGTTGTCTAGATATTTATTGAAGTAATGCAGTGCTGGAGCAAACAGATACCATGTTTGTGATAGTTCCATTCAACATTAGCCCATATTGCCTTTGCCTAATCGTTATGCTTTTGTGAACTTGTAGTACTCAAGTAAGTGAAATAACTGTCATATGTCACTGAAGGAGTAAAAATTTGGTAACTTTCTTTTTCTCCAAATCTTATAAGAGCAAGAATAGTGGTGGTGTCCTATCGCCATATACAATTCGATGGAAAAAAGTTCAAATCCTTCTTTATGATTTAGCTCTAACTCTATTTCAAGACCTGACAATCGGCCTAACCACATAAGTAAAGAGAGTATATAGATAGCATTCCATTTTTAGCCACATAAGTATGCTGCTATAACACCTCAGCTGTTTTTGATTATTTGAGATCAATACTGTACCAATTTATTTCAGTAATTTTAAGGGCACAAGATACAGTTCTTGTTGATATTTGTATTGATGGGAAGAATTCAAAAAAGATACTTTCCCAATATAGATGTTGCTGATACATGTCTGCCTAAACTTTCTTTTCAGCGGCTCTGGAATTATTCTGCTGGGAAATTTCTAAAGATATACAATGGGCATGTCAACAAGAAGTTCTGCATTCCGGCTGCATTCTCGATTACGAATGGTAAGTACATTGTGAGCGGCTCGGAGGACAACTGTGTGTACTTATGGGACCTTCAAACGAGGAAGATCGTTCAGAGACTGGAGGGCCACACAGACACGGTCATTGCCGTTTCGTGCCATCCCAAAGAGAACATGATTGCGTGCGTTAGGTAATGATAAGACGGTTAAAGTATGGGTGCAGAAGGAAGAGGATCAAATGATCAAACGGAAGAGTAAATAAGGTTGTTTCCTCTTGCTTTCCTCTTGACTTGGTTAAAGTTTTTGAGCTTTTGTTCTCCTTTTCCTTTGTAGATTGCAAAAAAGTTTCCTTAGGTCGGCTAATCTAATTTTTGTCTACATATGGAACTAGGCATTTTGAGGTCACTGGAAGCTTTGAAGAATCATGCTTTATAAGAAATCCGTTCTAATACTAAAGTCCATTAAGAGCCATTTTCCTAGATATGAAACTAGGCAATTTTTGTCAAAATTTTTATGTCACTGGATGCTTAGAAGAGTCACGCTTGATAGTAAGTCAAATTTAAATAGTAAAGTACCATGTAGGGGGAATATACTACCCTAAAAGAAATCAGATTTAGTAAGATTTGACGATATTTATAAATTAAACTCCTAGATTATTATTATTATTATAATAGAGAGACTCAACATAGCGTGCAAGTTACTACTAAATTTGACTTGTTCTGACATATTCAAACAGCCCTAGAACTCTGTAGAATGGATTAGCTATTAATCCATTATGAATCTTTCTTTTCTTATGTCAGATTAATTCAAATTTTTTTGTTTTGTGATCTAAACTCAATAATTCCTCTAATTTTTTTTATTTGTCACAGAGCCTTAGTTATTTCAATTTTCAAGTAGTATTTATTGTTTGTTTTATTTTTTTATTTTTTGGCTGCAGAATTTGGTTTTGCATGTGATGTGGAGGCTAACAGAGTAACTTGGACTTCCTCTTTGAGTGGGGATTTGATTGTTGTCTAAAGTTGAAACGCTGAGGCAAAAAGATAAGAAACGCTTATCTTATCTACTAAATGTTTCTTATTTATAAGATTTTCAGTTATTTCTAATAGAAGTTGCCTTCCAATCTTACTTTTCATGTGCTCCTTCCATATGCCTTCCCTCTTTATTTACATTTGCTTTTTTCCTGCAAACTAGAATAACTGATCTATTTTAGGCTAGTAATAAAGATTTGTGTTCATCAGTACGGGCCATACCTATCATACCGTATCGTACCGATAAGATATCGGCACGATACGACCCCATGCCAATGGCATGGCTTAAAATCCTTATATGCCATGCCATACTATGTTAGTAAGTTTTCGACACAATCCCGTGCCATAATTAAGTGTTATTATTAATCTCATCTTTGCCGTTTTTGTCAATCTTACTTGAGGTAGAGCCTATTTGACCCAGATAATGCTTTTATAGAGGCTCTAGATTCATGGAGCTTCTCACTGCAGCATAAGCAGACGCTTTTGTCGGTCTCAAAAGTTCATTTCATCTTTTTTCCACATTAAAAGTTTCTAACAAAGAGGCGCCTTGCCTACCAGATTCCTTCCAAATAGAGCATGCCCCTATCATCTCTAAGCATGGTAGTTTCTTTGGGTCAATTGCAAGTATGGTTTCGTCCTATAAGTTTTGATTGTAACGCTTTGGCATTTGAAGATCAACTCTGATTTCAATATCATTCTCACAGTATTTGTTTTACCACGTAGTCTCTGAGCTTCGTCTTCTGCTTCAATTTTTGCTTTCCTGAGATTTTTAGTTCCAACAAAACAAATTCCAGCGATGATTCTGACGGTAGCGTCTTTCTGAGACGGTGGGTAAACAAAATGGCTTGAATTTTCATGCAGAGTAAACTTCTGAGCCTAAATTGTTACAGTTGAAATCGCGAGGACAAAATTGATATGTAATTAATCCAACATTTCTCATATCCTGGTGACTGAGTTTCCATAGTAAACATTTTCCTTAGCCTGATTTGGTCCAAGATGCATCTGTCTGAGAGTTTTTACTTCAAAAATATGGTGATGAATGATTGTGAGAGTATATTTTAGGTCGTAAGATACAGAACTTATCTGAACTGTGGGCCATTTTGAATCAGCTGTCAAAACTTTCAAAATTTTGAGTTTAGTATCTAAGCCTTTCAATTTGTTTGATTTGAGTCGGTTAACGGTACTTGGACGTCAAAAATTAAATGTGTTGTTTGTGTTTATAGGTTTAGTTAGTACCCTTCATGCAATTCTCACAACGATAAATTTATTAAAGCAAATAATTAACTTTTACCTGAACAATGGATTATTTTGATTTCGTTATCTAATCTTTCAAAAGTTTGATTTTACTATTCAATCTTTCAATTTGTTTGATTTGAGTTATTCTAAGAATATTTTGACTTCAGAATTTAAATGCATCGTTTATTTTTACTTGTCTAGTTAGTATACTTCATGTAATTCTCACAACTATAAAGTATCGTTGACCGACTCAAATCAATCAAATTAAAAGCTTGGGTCTCTAATATCAAAATTTTGAAAAATTAGGTAGCCGATTCAAAATGGTCCATAATTCAGATAATATTTGTATGTTTTCACCTATTTGTTATTGTGCTTGTTTTGTTCCTTAACTTTTTTATGAAATTGTTCTTCAGTAGTTGTCAATGCGTGATTGCTAGCTTTGATACATTTAAATTTAATTGCAAGAGAAAATTCAATTACAGCTGTTGAAATTACGTTTAAATTGACCGTAGTTTTAACGCATCACTTGAAAAGAAGGTAAAAGTTTATATTTCTAATTATCTTTTAAATATATATTTTTGGGTTATTTACATACAGGTCCCTGCAAATATAGTCAATTGCGGAAATATCCCTGCAAAAGCGAAACTAGGTGAGATGTTCCTGCAAAAGTCCAAAAGTATGCAGATATGTCTCGCGTGCCTTTTGCGGGGACATATCCGCAAAATATTCCTGCAGATATGTCCCTACAAAAGACACGCAGGGACATATCTCGCATACTTTTGGACTTTTGCAGGGACAACTCACCTAGTTTCGCTTTTGCAGGAATATTTCCGCAATTGACTATGTTTGCAGGGACCTGTATGCATTTGACCCTATATTTTTGGTCCTTCCTATGTAGGGGTAAACTCACCATTCTATATATAAAAATGATATAAATTCGTAAATGCATTTTTGAGCGGCATATAACCAAACAAAGCATTTATAGCTACAGTATTTTTTACTATATCCAATCAAATAAAATGCATATAATTATAATTACTTTATTTCTATCTACATGTGCATATCTAATTGCACTGCATTTATAATTACGTTGATTCAAACACCGTTTGGTTCTCGTTATGTAGTATTATAGGTTATTTTGACATAACTAGATATATGAGATTTTTGAATTAAATTATTGTTGCATTATAGCATTTGGTTTAACATAGTAATATAATGCTTGATTATAGTGTATGTACAATTACTATGGGATATGTGAATTTTTTTTATATATACTTTACGAAATATTAATAGAGTAGCATTTAAAAGAGAAAATAAAATCACAAGATACTAAATTGATACACTTTAAACCACATGATATTATAGTGAGAAAGTGCAAAAATTGTCTGTGACGGCTTCATCTCAGGGGATAAGAGAATTAGACTCGAAACGTCTCGTTTTCTTGCAAATCACGAACGAGGACGAACCACGAACAAAAATCGCCGCCTACAAATCGGGTACAGAAATCGAAATCATGATAGAAGCTACGATCATAATTTTTAATAAATTTTCAACATGGCCATCAATAAAAGCACCTGTACTTCTTCCATGTTTTTATATTTATATTTATTTTTATTAATTTTCCCCCTCGCAAAGTGTGGAAATAAATATTAAACAATTGGATTAGCACATGATTAGTACTAATCCCTAGTAATCCACCCGTGAGATCCATGCTGTAGACTCACAAGTGGAATCTTAATCAACTGCATAAATTTATTTCTTAGTATAGTACGAATTGTGTCCTTTTTATGTAAAATTAAAAACATATGATAAAATTTTTTTAAAAAAATCAAATTGTGTAGGTGATCTCGTCTTGATGATCTTCGCACGTGCTTATCTAATTTTGTTCAAGGCTAAATTATAAAAAGCTCCCTTGTACTTTAAAAATTGCATCATTTATCACCCAGTAGGGGTGTAAATGAGCCGAACACGAGCGAGCTGAGGTCGGCTCGTGTTCGGCTCGCCCGTATTCGGCTCGTTACGAGCCCAACACGAGTTGGCTCATTAAAGTATCGAGAAAAAAATTCGCACGTTTTACTAAATTTCCACGAAATTTACTAACGAATAATAAATAAAAAAAATAGATTAAATATATTAAAAATACATTTATAAAATCTTATTTATTAGATTTTGAGCTAATAGTTAAAACTTTATATATAAATAAATGAGTCTTTTTATAATTAAACTCGCATTTATATTTTTATTTTGCTAAAAATTAAATAATAAAAATATATATAATATATAATTATTTATTTATATATAAAAATATAAATTAAATAAATTATATAAATATAAAATATATGTATTCGAGTTATCGAGCCGAACATGAGCGAGCCGACCCCACTCGTGTTCGCTTTATTAAACGAGCCGAAAATTCGCTTCGTGTTCGCTCATTTACTAAAAGAGCGAGCCGATATCGAGCTCATTTCGAGCCGAACACGAGATGGCCGCAATGAGCTAAATTGCCACCCCTATCACCCAGCATTCTATGATCATTTCAAAAGATCCAAAAATTTTAAAATTTTGACAAATTAGGCCGTGAAACTTCACTAAAATTATAAGTTGGCGTACCACATTAATTGTTCGACATCTCAATATATATATTTAATTTGCAACCCAATTTTTTTTTAAAAAAAAATTAGATAAAGGAGATCTCTTATTTTGCTAAGACTGTCAAAATTAATAGTCCACTGAGCAAATTTATTCAAATTTTATGATTATATTGCATTGATTATAGATAACTTTATTTGTAAATTTATTTTTTATAATTAAGACAAACATTAAATTGCAAGGGGACTTTTTTATAATTATATAACTGTAATTATGTCATTTTTTATTAATTAACTAATATTTTGTTTGGTCATAATTAATTATATATAGATATCCACTGCTGTTTGTTTGATAGAAAATGGGTAATTTTAGAACTATAAATATTCCACTTTTTTTTTACTATTAATTGTTACATTACCACATGAGAGAATGAAAAAAGATTACCTTAATATATAGTTAACTTTTTTATTATTTTTTCTGTTTCTTTCTCTTGTAATAGACTTGATGTAGAGCAAACAAATTTATGACTTATCGAGAAAGCGAAGTTACAGATGAATTTAGGCTTAGTTTGGTATTGAGACCTATATAACGATATTAGATAAAATCAAGTTGTAGAAAAATATATAGGGATATATTTCTGCGTTCTCTAGTAGGACCGCAGAAAATATATCATAATCCGACTCATCGCGATATACGGAGAACATTATTATATACGGAAACAAATAGAGTATTTTTTCAACATAATTTCTCACCGCATACGTAACGCAATCCCTCCGCAATCCCAAACGAATAAAAATTAATATTTACTTGAACGAAAACATCTCCACTTTTTGGACTATACGGCTTAGTGATATCTTACTACGCTATTGTTTAGTGTTATTTTTATTTGCTATATATACTTTACTATACACACCTCTTTCCAAAAACATTATCAAACTACCGTCCTATTATTATTTTTTATATTATACTTTAAATTTATTTTTATTTTCTATTTTATATTCTCTATGATATTACTAAACTATCGATGTCTCTCCAATCTCTATACTACTATTCACAAATTGATATTTTAGATAGAAGCTAATTGACTGTATTATGAAGCAATGTTTTAATAGTTTGAGAGAAGCACAGTGAGCAAGATAAAATAATATCATCCAAATTTTCTATCTAGTTATTTTCAACTATTTTAGTTTACAATTTCTATTATTTTTAATTGTGAGACCCAGTATAGTTCTATATATGAGATATAATAAACTCTTAACCCGCTTAAGTATATATTTTGGGTGGTGGCAAGGCGGAGGTTAAGAGAGTTAAGTGTGCTAAGACGGGAGTTGTGAGACCCCGAGATAGTCCTATATATGAGATATAATAGGGCTAAACTCTTAACCCCGCTAAGCTTTCGGGTGGTGGCAAGGCCCAAGAGGTTAAGAGAGTTAAGCGTGATAGGACGGGAGTAGTTCTACGAAGGGTGACTCCCTGGGAAGTTGGGGCGTCTCAGATGGTATCAGAGCCAATTATCAGCCGGAAGTGTGAGATGAGTCTTGTCTGAGCCAGGGTCTAGATGACGGGCTAGCGAGACGAGTCTCACATCGCCTGGTACTTGTGAGTCTGAACCTGACGAGGACGTAGATTTTTATTATAAATTCTTAAATCATGATCGATGTAGGTTTAACCCTTGAACTTTTCTCTATTTAGAATATTGTAGTATTTGCAACTTGCTACTAACTTATATTATCACTATGTGCTTTAATATTTCAATCTACAACTATATATATATATATATATATATATATATATATATATATATATATATATATATATATATATATATATATATATATATGTGTGAGGCTACTATTTTAAGCACGGAGCCTTCTGTCTTCCACTCATTTTCGATGTTGCGACATTTGAATCGTCGATCGGCTCCGTCGATTTGATCTAGAGTATTTGAAGTAGCTAGAAAATAAATTTTATGATTTTTCGATATCATTTGCCTAGTGATCGAAGAGGCTCAAAATTAATAATTTTAATGGCCGTAGTGAGCCGTTTAGAAGTTTAACGGTGTAGAAATATTCAAATTACATGAAATTTTGATAGAAAATTATTTATACCATATAAAACAAGATCAATAACTTTGATCTAAAATTTTAATGTCATATCATCATATTTTGTAAGATTTTTATTTTCAGCCGTTGATTTTGAGCCACTTCGATCACTAGGAAAATGATATCAAAAAATCAAAAAATTTATTTTCTAGATACTTCAAATACTCTAGATCAAGTCTAACGGAGCCGATCGTCGATTCGAAAGTCCGAACATCGAAAATAAAGTGGAAGCACGGAGCGCTCCGTGCTTCCGATAGCATAGTAGCCTTACTCTATATATATATATATATTCTGATGGTACGATTTAATATGATTAACCTCCCATCTTCATGAATCTCAATCTCCTAAAATAAAAAAAACCTAAACAAAAATTAAAAAAAAAGAACTATTAGCTAGAATTGAGCTCCTATGCTTTTAAAAGTACAAAGTCACTGGTACTTGTAAGTTAATTTTCGGCCATTGGATTAAGGGATATACGGTTATGATGATGTGGACTCTCTAGGATTGAGTGGATGATTGATTAAATAGTATAATCTAACGGTTGAAAATGATAAAATTCGATCTAACGGTAAAAAATTTATAAACACGAAGTCGCCGCTTTACAAGCACACTCGCTATTAGCTAATGCTTTATATAAATTATTGTGTCATATATAGTCATGCCCATCAATTAATATTCTCCTACACCAGCAAAAAAAAATGGTTGTTCTCTCTGATACTTATTTGGTCTAACTTTTTTACTTCGAAAGTTGATAGTTAATTAAACAGTTAACAAATAAAAAGAATTAGGTTTTATTTAGACTTTTTGGGCTAACAGACGAATAGGGTAACTCGCGAGCGGGTCATTGTATCCGCGGGTTACTTGAAAATGAATAAAATTTATCCGTAAATTTTTAGATAGCCAACATCATTATTCATACCCGCCCGGCGGGTAGGCGGGTGGGTATGCGGGTTATCCGCAATTTTTTTTTTCTGTTATATTTTTTAAATACAAAATATATATATACAAGTTCTAAAAATATAATATAACTCATTATTTAAAATATCATAATATACAATAAAAATATTTAAAGTCCTAGAGCTTAAAAATTTCGTAATATAAAAGGCACGATAAAAAATTTGAGTTGGAATTTTAAGAATGAATAAATAAAATATATATTTTGTAATTAAAAAATATGTGTGGGTACCCGTGGGTTACCTAAAATGCTCACAGCTTAATGGGTACTCACCCGTTTTACCGGTAATTTTTTGGATTGGTCGCATGTACTGGTAGTTTGGGATAAGTGGATGGAACAGTCAGCGGTGCGAGGAAGGAGTAATGGATTTTCCGAATTGGTCGCATGCTGGTGGACAATATGGAAGGCCAGAAATGAGCTTATCTTTCGTAATCAACAGTTTGAGCCTGCTTTAGCCATCCGGAGGCTTAAGACCCTCCTAGCTTCGTGGAAAGATTTGCTTTGATCGTGGAAAGATTTACGTAAGATCCTTCTAGCTTCGTGGAATTTTTTTATTTTTTATTTTTTTTTTTGTGAGGCCTTCGTTGCAAAAAAAAAAAAAAAAAAAATAGTACTCACACCCGCAAATTTGTGGGTAACCCATGTACAGGCACCCGCGGGTATAAGTCAAGATTGCCAGGTCTAGCGAGAAATAAAAAAAATGGGATTGAACCTCCGATCTCTCAATCAGTAAATTAAGAAGAGTATCAACCAACTGCATCAGATAGTGCTGGCAACTACACCTACAAGGCAACAAGAAGTTATTGGGCATGCAGTGAGGCAGCTCATGAATGACAGAAACACTTAATAAGTAGAATAAAAAAAGGAAAAGAGGTTTTAAAACACTAGGAATGCCTCAAGATTCCTTTTGATTTTGCATATCTTAGATGCTAGATCATATCAAAAACTAAAGAATATGGTTGGGTTCTTCTCTTTCTCTCACCCAAGAAAAAGTTGGGTCCTTAATTTTTTTGGTTTATAAGATAATTAAGTTTGGGTCACTAATTTGCTATATATGTTTGATGTTTTTTTAATCTCTTTGGCGTAACCTAAGACGAACGTGGAGCTTATACACGAGAAAACAAAAGAAACAACAGAATAATAGATAGAAATTTATATACGCCTAAAAAGATGGATATATGCAGAAGTTTGGAGAGAAACTACCACTATAATAAAATTAGGTTATAAGGGTGTTTGGAACATTTTTGTGTAAGTGTCTTATTTATGCTAAAATTTAAAAAAATATCTACTAATGCCTAAATATAAAGTCCAATCCAACAAAAAATAAAAGGCTACTTTACTCAACCCACCACACCCAGCCTATTTAGCTCGATTACAAACAGAAAAGAAAAAAAAAAAATCGATTAGCATATCTTCTTCTCCCTTTACTCAACCCACTGAAATTCTAGATGAAGAGCCCTTCTTTGTCGTCCTCCTCTGTCATCGCAGCCAACGAGATAATGTTTCGGTGGTTGCTAAATGCTTAAATCAGTGTCGGTAAATTAGCGACTCTTTTAGATTATAGTGACACTCTTTAACCGTCACTATATACCTAGCAACCCCACGTATAACAATATTTTTTAAAAGTGTCGGTAATTTAATTTAAAGCACTTTTTTTATATATATATCTATATTTAAAAGTGTCGTTATATGACCGTTTTTATTGTAGTGTACTAAATCATACAAAAAAGAGAAGCTAACATAAAATACACTTAATAGTGTTATTAGTGTCCTAACATGTGGTTTGTGATAAAATATTCATTATAACAACAAAGATCATAACATGCCTTTTTGAAGCAATTATTTTTCTCACTTTAAAGAGAACATTAGCTAAGGCACCTTAATATATGCAAAACACCCCATGTGAATGCATGTCTCATTGTGTGTGGAATAGCTGGCTATTGATCTCACAAGATCTTGTTGGATAAGTGGGAGTCATAACACCAACCTTTAATCATGGTTTTTTTTTGCAACCAAAAGGGGAGATTTTAAAGTCACAATGACATGATGGTGCCTTTTTCTAACAAACTCCAAACTTTGTTAAGCTTTTTTTTTTTTTTTTTTTTTTTTTTTTTTTTTTTTTAATTATGAGTTAGTTGGGTAATACTGTGGTTAAAAGTATCGCTTTTATAATTTTGAAAGTACAAAATTTATTTTTTTAAAAGCTTTCAGTCTTCCTACTTATATAAAGTAATTGTTTATATCCGAAAGATTAAACAAGAAGAGAATGATATTTTTTATGTTTATACTCAGCACTTCTTTTCACTTCCGGACTCGAATTATTTTGATAAAGACATGTACTTCAATTAAATGGTGATATATGTTAAATTATAAAAAAACTACCGTTTATCTAAAAAATGTAAGACAGTAAAGAATGATATTATTTATATTTATATTCAACACTCTTCTCTAATGCAATAAGATTATTGTGGCAATTACCACTTTAGTAGCACGTGTTAGATTCGTAACTTCAATCTCAGCACCATCAATGTCATTCTCTGCCCTTACAACCACCTCTACCTCGCACGGCCTACCATCTCTTTTGGAGCATCCGGCTTGCATCCGTGGCATTGGTGAGGCCTGATACCAAGCTCTTCCAAACTTAGAAAGTCCGTGTTGACATTGATCAAGGGCATTTGAATCAAGATCTTGGACTATATAAGCGAACATGACCTTATTACAATTGACATGGCATATTCCGTCAAAATTGATTAGAATTTTGAAGAATGAAACCTAACTACAACAAAATGTAAAGATTAGCGAGTAAAATAAAAATGCCAGTGAAAGTTAGGGATCAATGGTGCAATTGAATTTTTTAAATTTATTTTTATATGGAGGAGACATGCATGGGGGACCAATGTTGCATCATGCAAATGAGATCAAATTTAATTTACAAAAATAATTAGAAAAATGCAAGCAATGGAGTCCATTATGTTTCCCTCTCTAAGTGATAGACTAGGGTTTTGTCCTCTTCTCATATTAACATGTGCTTAATTAAGAGACTCAATTATTTCATGAGGCCTATAATTTTAAAATAATTTGCTAATCACTCCATGATAGATATAATTAATAAAGAGGAAAGAGATTTGAAAGATACTTTCAATTTAATTTAAGGCCCACTCAACTACTAATCACAATTATGTTGTCACATCAAGCATTTAATTATTATATTATCCATAAAAAATTAATAAATTAATTATGTTGGTAGATGCCCTGGATTGAGAAACTTTATTTATTTTTTTTTAAAGATAAAATAAAACAAGTTGCTTCTATGAAACATTATACATGTGAACATAATATATATTCTTGTAAAAATGTATGAAGAACCCTCAATTATAGCCTAATATTTTGAAGTAGCCCTTTGGAAATTTTATTGATTTTATTGATAACTTTGGCATATCTAATAATAATTTTTAATATTTGCTCAACTAAGTGAAATAACTCAAATTTTTTTTTTAAAAAATAGAAGTAATTAAGTTGTGTTATATGCCCTTACAAAAAGAAAAGTTATGGAAATAAAGAAAATTTAAAATTAAAAGAGAAATTTTTCTTTTCTCTCTCTTTTTTTTTTAATTTTTTTTTGTTAATAACTACAAAGCACTGAATTATTATGATCAATGTTAATCAACCTAACTTAGTAAACCCTCCTAAAAATTAAGTTTTAAAAATATTGAGTATGGACCTAATTAAACATGGCCTCTATTTGATGGGTCTCCATATATTTTCACCTAATTTTTCTTAATGAGCAACTACAAATAATGTGTGAACAATCTCCCATCTTCCCGGGATCTCAAGCACAGGCAAATTTTTAGTCTTAATAACTTTGTAAGCTCTGATACGCACATATTATATTTTTTCTTAATGCAACTTAAATTTGGTATTTACTGGTCGAGAAAAATGGTACTTAATTTACCTATTAATATAGTAGCTTCAATTCATACATTTTAATTTTCAACATGTATAAATATAAATACAAAATTAGTTTTTTTTTTTTCTTTATAAAAGATCATGCATGGTCATGTGGCCACAATACTATATAAACCACCAAATTACATCCTATTAATATATTATTTCTCCTTTTGATCCTTTGACCACAACAAATACCAATGGGGTTATAAGTATTGTGGGGGTGTAGCTTATTAATTAATTTAACAATAATAAATAAATGATGTGTCCACATTTTTGATCCCAGCAAAGGAATGATCAACACAATATTAAATGCATGGTATCCCACATTTTTTGGGAAATGTATTATTGCTTACTCCATCCTTTTATATATGATTTCCTACTCAACAACTGCCACAACAAACAAAAAAGCATACACTACAGCAGAATTAGATTATAGCGATACATATTTGGAACACTTTTGTGTAAGTATCTCATTTATACCAAAACTTAAAAAATATTTATTAATGTCTAAATATAAAGCCCAATCTAATCAAAAATAAAATGTTACTTTACTCAATCCACCTCACCCAAATTTATCTGGCCCGATTACAAACAGAAAAAAAAGAAAAATCGATTACCATCTCCTCTTCTCCCTTCACTCAATCCACCGAAATTCTGACGAAAAGCCCTTCGTTCTCGTCCTCCTCCGCCATCGCAGCAACGTGGTAGAGTTTCGACGGTTGCTAAATGCTTAAATAAGTGTTGGCAAATTAGCAACACTCCTTTTTAGGTTATAGCGACATTCTTTATTGTCACTAGATACCTAGCGACCCCACTAGTAAACACTTTTTATAAGTATCGGTAATTTAGAGTAGTATTTTTTTATCCTCATCCATATTTAAAAGTGTCGCTATAGACTGTTTTTATTGTAGTGATCTTTTAACTTTCCTACTAGGGTATATTTTTGGTTTCCTCAAAAACAATGAAAAAAAAAGAAAAAAAATTGGATTGGCTATCACAAGTTGTTATTTTGTGTTTAAGTGTTAGATTTTTCAGTTGAATGGATAATAAAAAAGAATGGACACACCACTTCTTGTCCATTTAAATTTATATATTTATAACTTCTTTTTTTTTTTTTTTAACAATTTAACTTTTTAAGTCATATCACGTAATTATTTAACTGTTGTAACAAAAATAATATTAACATATTTTTCTTAGACGCAGGGAATATATTAGAGTACTTGGATAATAAATGAAGTAAAAGATGAGGATTTTATACTCGATTACCAGAATTATACAAATTTGTCCATTAAAGAAAAAAAAAAAAAAAAGCGCATGTTATAAGATTACGTACACTACAACAAAATATTTTTTAGACGATATTTTCTTCTAGCATCTTTAATATTTAGCATTTGCCGACGCTATGATTAAGCGTCACCAATAAACATATTTTTATCAAATATTTATAAAAATTTTCGACGCTATATTAAAACGTCAGCATATTTATCCGGACATGTTTATTTAACGACTCTTTACTCGACACTTTTACAAGCGTCGAAATTATTTTTGCCGACACTTTAAAGCTTCGCTAATTATCGTTTAAAGCGTCTTTAAGTGCAAGATTTTTTGTAGTAGTAGGAGATCAGAATTAAACCCATTCATTCATATATATATATAGCATTATAATTTACCACATTAAATCCATGATTTTACAAATAGATATGCTTTGGTTTCTTCATTATATATACCTAATTATATTGCTGATGTGTTGGTGTTTATGTACGAAGGCTTTAGATTTTACAGTTTATGATTTAAATATAATATATTCAGAATTTACTTATAATGTACGATATTTTGAGAAAGTCATACCACGTAGTAATTGGTTTAGAAAATATTGAAAGTTCAGAATCAATCTTTGATAACATGTAATCCAAAATATCGATTTCACGGAAAATTAAGAAGATTTTTTTTTCTAAATTATTATGCCAAAAAAGTAAAAGCATCAATTCTAAAATTTGCTTGATGTGATGTTCAACTAATGGGAGGAGGAGTTTGGGATGTGACCTTGATAGTTCATTCACCTTGCAATAGGAGCAACATGCATGTGTAAGTGTGTAACACACCTTAATAATATTATAATATATATATATATATATAGAGTTGAGCTAGAATGCTATTGATAGCAAATCGGTACTTTTGCTACCCATTTATTTTCGATAATGGAGCCTCCAAATCGACGATCGGTATCGTTGAACATGATCTATACCACTTGAAGTATTTAGAAATTAAATTTCATACATTTTCGATATTGTTCTCTTCTCTATCGAGTGGACATAAAAAAGAAGAAAATGAATAATTTTAAAAAAATGATGATAAGAGTCTTGTAATAAAGATCAAGAGTATAGATCTTGTTTTAAATAGTTTAAAGAATTTTCTACCAAAAATTCAATTGATTTGGATATCTTTACACCGTTAAACGAGAAAACGTCTCATATCGACCATTAAAATTAAAACCCTTTGATCATTAGGCAAATGATATCGAAAAGATTTGAAATTTAATTTCTAAATACTTCAAGTGGTATAGATCATGTTCAACGGTACCGATCGTCGATTGGGAGGCTACATCATAAAAAATAAATGGGTGGCAAAAGTACCGGTTTGCTATCGATAGCATTTTAGCTCAACTCTCTCTCTATATATATAGAATGGTCAAGGGGTGTAATTAATGATGAACAAATTAAGGGTTAATTTTGGGTGCATGGTACAAATTAATGTGAGTTAATGAGAGAACATCCCTCTCAATGTATAGCTTTATTGGTAGCCGAAATTTTGGATTTAAAGCACATTGTTTTCAATCATTAATCTTATGTGTAGATATATTGTCAATGACTCAATAGTTTTTTCTTTTTTTAATCATTAATATCATTGTCAATGACTTAATTGATCCTACGTCATCATTTATTTAGTACTAAGCGCAGATTTTCTGCAATCCCAAAGTTAGAAATTTTTGCACATCAGCGATCTTAACCGGGATCCAAAAATATTATTAAATATAAATATATAAACGTCGTTCTTGTTACGGTAAGCATACAAACAAAGTAGACAAACCATAAAGTAGTAAAAGAGAATAGAAAATAGGAATTTATATGAAGAACTCTTTGCAGGAAAAAACTGCGAGCGAAGAAGAAGAGAACATTTATATTAAAACAGAGTAAAAAAGGAGTACAATTTGATATGATCCGTACCACAAGGTTGGAGACATCCCTTTTATCCTTCGTAAATTGTTTTTCAAAATTTGTCACACCGTGAAACTGTCAGCGAATTAATCAGGGGCACATCTAACAGTTCTTAACAAGGTGCACCCTTGTTTCATATATATATATATATATATATATATATATATATATATATATATATATATAGAGAGAGAGAGAGAGAGAGAGAGAGAGAGAGAGAGAGAGAGAGATGGACCGGATTACTATTAGTAGCAAAATTTCATTGTCTTTATCGGTTTTTAACCTCTGGATCAACTTTTTTCATTATTTCTAACTATTGGATTAAATACTATAACCCAGTGTGGACCACTCAACCCTAGGAGGACCACTCAACTCTAACTCACTAATATCATTCCGACCCTATAATTTTTCATCCAATGGTTAAAAACTTGATAGCAAAATAAGCGTTTTACTATTAATAGTATTCCAACCTAATTCTATGTAAATATATATATATGTGAGTCTGGCTAGGGTGCTTGTAAAAGCACTAAGCATTTAGTCTTGTGATTTTTTTACCGTTAAATTTACATCTTTAATTATTTTAATCCGTTAGATTATACTATTCAACCAACCGCCCACTTAATTCAAGGGAGCCCACATCATCCTAACTACATATCTATTAATCCAATGACTAAAAACTTACAAGATCAATGACTTTCTTTTAAAAACATAAGAGCTCAATTATCTCTCTATATATATATTATTTAACATAGTATGAGAGCTCTAACATTATATTAAATTATATAAAACAATTACTGTACTCCAAAATTTTTAAGCTATTAGAGAACGATATTTTAAATATTTATGTTCAACAAATATGGTTTCATTGAACAAATAATGATAATTTAATTAATGGTTAAAAAGTGGAATTCAACGTACGTACATTTGCGATCAATCTCATCTTCTCCTTTTGATAAACTAGTGTGCAGGATTTTTTAATACATAAGATTGCATGATTTTTGTACCCCTTAGCACTTTTCAACAAGCATTTAATTTATTTATTTAAAATGGTCTATCTCAAACTTTTAGAAGTGTCTAAACCATAAAAATCGCGTTTAATATGCACAATACGAATCACGTTTAGTATGCCCAACAACTTTTCTTTTTATTTTTTTTAACTTTTTGGGGAGCTTGGATCTTTACATCCTATCTGCAGAGTAGGGGTGGCAATCCAAACTTTCGTTGTAGTCGTGTTTTCGAAATGAATTTATCGCTCGTTTAGTAACGAGCGAACACGAAATTTGAATTTTTCAACTCGTTTAATAAATAAGCCGAACACGAGGATCACTTACTCGTGTTTGGCTCCATAACAATACATATATTTTATATTTATATAATTTATATTTTTACATATAAATAAATAATTATATATAATATATATTTTTATTATTTAATTTTTAGCAAAATAAAAATATAAATGCGAGCTTAATTATAAAAAGACTTATTTATATACAAAGTTTTAACTATTAGATCAAAGTCTAATAGATAAAATTTTATAAATTTATTTTTTTAATATATTTAACCTATTTTTTTTTTAATTTATTGTTAGTTGGTCGATTCGTGATCGCTCGTTTATTAAACGAACACGCAATATGAATTTTTTCGATATTTTAATGAGCGCTTGGTTAATAACAAGCGAACGAGCCTCACTCGCTCATGTTCGGCTCGTTTACACCCCTACTGCAGAGTATTGTTCTTATTGGAATTACCTGAAACTTTTTTTCGTGCCTTACCGCTAAGAATTCCGATGGTTAATTAATTTCGTGCAAGAAACATAAAATTATTATATAAACAAGATAATAGTACATAGATTGTAGGGGAAATTAATTAACTAGTAAATTAATATTCCAAATAGTGTTCTTCTTGTTTGAGTACTTAATTAATTTAATTACTTGCATTATTAATTAATTCCAGCCCCTTTCTGATCACAGCTAGCTGTTTCTGATTTGTGTTTCTTTGACTTCTCATGCCCACTTCCATGTGCAATAGACTGTTGGAGTGAAAAGTTGGCAAGAAAAGTTAACAAATCAAGTTACCCCACACCAACACTTCTTGTGTAGTATGTACTCTAGTACTAGGGATGTAAATGGATATGGATACCTGACTTTTAACCCGAATCCAAACTCCACGGATATATATCGATTTTATTCGAGGTAAATGGATATGGATTTGGATATGGATATTAAAAATAAAAATCCGACGGATATGAATTTGGATATAGATATTGACTGTATCCGACCCGAACCCGAACCCGAACCCGAATCCAAACCCGAACCGAACCGAACCCGAATCCAAACCCGAACCGAACCACACGAACAAAAATATGATATAATATATAAAAAAATTCAAGCTTTAGATCTGAATCTAAAGGCGAAAAAAAATTCTTAAACTTTTGTAATCTAAACCAATATATATATATATATATATATATATATATATATATATATATATATATATATATATATATATATATATATATATATATATATATATATATATATATATATAATTGGTAAATATTATTTTCGGGTTCGGGTTTTCGGGTTTAGAATCGGGTTCGGGTTTTCGGATTTTTGGTCGGGTTCGGATTTCGGGTTTTTGCTCGGGTTCGGGTTTGGATGTGGATTTTTAAAATTCATCGGGTTCGGGTTCGGGTTCGAATTTCGGATTTGGTAGTCAGGTTTGAGTTTTTAAAAATCCGATCCGAATCCGTTGACATCCCTACCTAGTACTCTATTGCCTCTTAATTGCAAATGGTCTTTATTTTTTATTTTTATTGTGTGGGGGGGTGGGGGGGGGATTTTTCAGTGCGTTGTTTAGTGTTTGATTGTAAGAAAAGAAAAATAGTTCTCCATAACAAATTGTTTGATTGAATGTAAAAAAAAGGAAAAAGAAAAAAGAAAAAACTATTTAAGGGTACCTCAGTTGGGATTTCCTGTAATCTTGTATATGACATGGCTTCATCATTATTATACTCTAAACATCATTGCTTATTTGTAATCGGCAAATGTAAAGTCGTCACATATATATTAATGTTTATATCAAGCATCGGTAAGATACGTTCTCGATGTTTTAAAGCGTCAAAATTTTGAAAAATCTTGACATTTTAAAGCGAAAAAATTAGAATAATAATAAAATTTATCATTCAATAAATTGGTTTGGTCCAATAGGCAGTTTTATGATAATACGTTTTGAAGCATCGGTATTTGCTATATTATAGAGCTGCTTGTAACGCCTTTCCCAAGCATTGTTTAAAAAAAATAATACTTCAATACACCGTATAAATCTTGATCATTTATTTTTCTTAATAGATGGTTTAGATTTAATATTACTCTAGAGGTGACCTACTATTGAAGCATAGGTATACCATTCACAATGTACCTATTTTCAGGGTATTTTGGCCTTTGAAAATATTTTAGTCTATAAAATCAGTTTTATCCAACTAAAAATACTTTGACCTTTTCAAATGCCTATAACAATAGTTGGATTTCAAATTACAACCAAATTGTAAATTTAAATTCAAAACAATATTTAAAACTTAATTATAAATCAAATTCATTTTTTTTAAAATATAAAACACAAATTTTTGAACAGTCAATATTTTTACCCACACCCGCTTACTGGTGGGCGGGCGGGCAGGCAGGTATGCGGATTAGCCATAAATTTTTTTTTGGCTTTTATACTTTCCAAATGTAAAATGTATATACATAATTTTTAAAAGACTATAATATAATTTATTATTTGAAATACAATCAAAATATAATAAATAATAGGGTTAACTTCAAATATCACTCCTGTGGTGTCGCATTTTCTCACCTTAGTGCTTTATGATTTAAAGTATATCAAGTCAGTGCCTTATAATTTTATTTTGATGAATTATTCTATCTTTTTTTGATAAAAAAATATCACCCTTTTTTTATTCTTTACTCAGGACACTATTTTTAGCAGCAAGGAAATAAAAAAATTATTTTTACTATGCATTCTGAAAAAAATAAAAAAATAAAAAGTAACAATTATATTGCTGATATGATTTCTCAAATTAATCAAAATTTTTTCTTTGAGTTCACACATCCTATCATGATTATTAAAAAATATTTTTATTACATTTTGCTCATAAAAGAAGAGATGTATTTGGGTGGAAATAAATAATAGTGTAAGTGTTATAACACCTTGGTGGGTGGGGTCACCATGAAGTCATAATCAAAGAGAGAGAGAGAGAGAGAGAGAGAGTGAGTGAGTGGTCCTACTCCTATAATAATAATACTTTATAAAGGGAGGGGGAGCCCCCATATGAATAGTGGTTTAATTGAGACTTGTGAGGGAGGAAGCACATTTTATACCAGCAAAATTAAGAGGCCTCTTTTAGACCAAAAGATTATATATATAGATAGATATAGCTATATATATAAAGAGAGAGAAACTTTAGACCAAAAGATTATATATAGAGATAGATGTAGATATATATAAAGAGAGAGAAACTCTCCACTCCTGCTTTGAGAAAAGGAATTAAAGTGCTTCTTCTTCATAGGTAGGTTTCCTCTTCTCTTAATTTTCTTACACATTCCAACTTTGTTCAAACAAAATCCTGACCATTTCTAATTAATTTCAGAAACACAGTTTGTGTTAACACATCAAGGAAAGGAAAAAAAGAAAAAAAACAACAGAAGAAGGAAGAAGCCAATCTCTTCTTCTAGATCTCCATGGCAACAACACAGTGGTTCTCTGAATTGGTAAGCCAAAATTAAAAATTCACTCCCTCCAGAAGCTTTTGTTTTTTGTTCATCACATTTCTTTTGTTAGAATTAAAGAGCAGCGAAAACTTACAAACTGGATAGCGAACGTATCGGACTCTCGTAAATGAGCTGGTGCTTTATTTAGCTTAACAGTATGGAAAGTACTGCAGGAGATGGATGAGAGCAGCTTCTTCCAGCAGTGGGAGGAAGCAGCAGCAGCAGACAGCCTGCATCACTTCACAGAAGAGCAGCTCTCCATTCTGGGCTTTGGGCAGCAGGACCAGCAGCAGCTGGCACATGCCATCTGCACAGACAAGCCCAGGAAGGTGGCCCCAAAGTCCTGCAGCTGGGACTCCTGCATCACCACCACCACCACCACCACCACCACCACCACCACTGACCAGAGCTCATCTCCCAGCTTCCTCTCTTTCAGCAACTCAGATGTGGAGCAGCCCAGCCATCTGCATGACCACCACCAGCAGCAGCAGCTCAAGAAGGAGGAGGTGGAGATCTCCTTCCCCATGACCATCAGCAGGGGTCAAGAGGAAGTTTGAAGCCTTGGTTGGTGAGGGGTTGAGGAAGGTGAATACAACAACAACTACTACTACTACTAGGCCTGTTTCTCAGAACCAGGAGCACATCATTGCAGAGAGGAAGAGAAGGGAAAAGCTTAGCCAGAGATTCATTGCTTTATCTGCCATCATCCCTGGCCTCAAGAAGGTGTGTCAGATTTTGTAGATTCTGGGATAAGAATTTGTTTTGTAGATTGGTTCAAAAGCTAAAAGGATTAGAATTTGATACAAACAAAAACCTTCTAATTAAGATCCTTTATTAATTGTGTGCATGTTTCCCATCATTAATTTGATTAATAGAACTTCTTCACAAATTATGCAAGATGGTTTCTTATTTTTTTTTAAAAAAAATTAAAATTAAGTGGTTGGTGATTAATTAAAGGGGAATATTAATAAATAAATCATAGAAATTGATAACTTCTCATAAATTTATTGTACGTTGTTAGATGCACCTCTGATTTGCTGACAGCTTTGCAATTCGACAAATATTAAAAAATAATTTGTGAAAGAAAAAATAGATGTCTGTGGTGGAAAATAAGGTTGATTTTTTTCTGCAAAGAAATTTTCACGTAGATTCTTGTGTTCTTTTTTACTATTTGTGTGCTTAACTAATTGTTGTAGTTATGCTACAAGGCATGAAATAATAATACATAAAAAAATGTAACACAAAACACTTTTCTTTCTATTAATTTCAATCCATAATCTAGGAAAGTTAGCTAGATTTAAGAGTGTATATATATATATATGTTCTCTAACATATATTGATTCATGTACAAACTGATTGCATGAGATGTTGTGATTAATGAAACCATGCATACTGGGTGCATAAATGCATGCAGATGGACAAGGCTTCTGTTCTTGGGGATGCAGTCAAATACCTGAAACAGCTGCAAGAGAAGGTGAAGGCTCTGGAAGAGCAATCAAGGAAGAGAACAGTCGAATCCGCGGTTCTCGTGAAGAAGTCGCAGCTCTCTCCCGACGACGATAGCTCCTCCTGCGACGGCGAGAGCTCCGCCGCCGTCGACGGCTCCTCCTGCGGGCCCGAGATCGAAGCCAAGATGTTGGAGAAGAGCGTGCTGGTCAAAATCCACTGCGAGAACCGGAAAGGAGTCCTGGTGAGAGCGCTCTCGGAGATCGAAAGCCACCGCCTTATGATCGTCAGCACCAGCGTCGTCCCCTTCGCGGGTTCTTCGATCGATATTACAGTGATGGCTCAGGCAAGATATAATAAATCATCATTTTTATTATTGGTATTATTATTTGTTGCTGTTGTTGTTCATTAATTGTCTAATGAGTTTTAATCTTTATTTCATGTGTTACTTATGTGTGTATATATATATACATATATATATGCAGGTTGAAGAGGGATTTTCAATGACAGTGAAGGATCTTGTGAAGAATCTGAACTCATGTTTCAAGCAGTTCATGTGAAGAAGCTAATAAATTAATATATATGATCTCTTTTTTGCATTAGTAGTACTCTTGGACATATATATATAGAGAGAGAGAGCTAGAGAGAGAGGGGCTAATGTTTAGTGTAGGGCTATCTTTTTCCTTCTACTAGAGGCCTGCAGTTCCCTCAAAAGATCACCATTTTTCACTTGTTTTTTCTGCATGGGTTTTTCTTTTTCTTTTTTTTTTTTTGTTTTCTTTCCTCTTAGTCTTTGTTTTTGTTTTTCTCCATGGTTTCTATCTCTCTCTCTATCTATACACACTTTTTGCATGGTTGAGCTAAGTCGAGTAGCCAATCATGTTTTTTTTTTTTAGAGATAGGTAGCATTCTGCATGCCGTTTTGTTTATTTTATTTAGAAATAAATTTAAATGTGAATCAGGATTGACTTGGATTCAATAACCATGCATCATGTTCTTGTAATCTTTTCCTTTAATTTCTACCCCCTCCTCCCCCTTCTTTTTTTTTTTTTCTTTTTTTTTTTCTATGTGGCCCTTTTTTTGTTCCTTTTAGGGGATTATTATTATTATTATTTTTTGCCCCTAAACCTACTATTTCCCTTCTTCTCAATATGCATGATGACTTTTTCCCAATAGAGCTTGAAATTGACATTTTATTTTAAAAATATGTTGTACTTGTTTGTTTTGAGGGAATGGTAGGGCCTTGTTTTAGAAGTATGGAAGGGGGGCCTCTTTTAGGGTCCTACAAATAATTAATTCCTCTTCTTATGAGTCTCCTTGTGAAAAATGCATGGCATGTTGTTGTTGTTCACTAATTTATATAGATGCAAAAATAAATGGCTACTTATTTCTATAGCAAATTTTATATATGTTATGGTGGGACTTTCTTGCTTTGGTGGCAACATGTAGTGTATGAAAGAATTAATGTTTTGTATTTTAAATTCATTTTGTTTACCTCATTCTACGAAATTAATAATTAAAGCAGTGATTGAGTGATGAGGAGGAGAGGAAGATTCAATTCCTTGAGAATTATTATATATATGGGTTGGAAAATCCAATAGAAAACTACTATACATTGATTTGATTTGCTTGTCTAGAAGCTTTAGTGAAACAATCACTTTCATTAATCCCTATCAATGATTATGATATTGTCTCAAACAAATCCCCCTCACTCCTCTCTCTTATAATTAACCTTGATTGAGTTGTTCTTGTCCTTTCCTCCCTCCCTATTCCCTTTTCTAATTTTGCTTTTTGTTACATAAATTTAGTGCTAGACTAATTAATATATAATAATTCTTTTTTTAGGGTAAACTTCAAATACCACTTATGTGATTTCACACTTTTACTTTAGTATTCTGTAATTTGAAGTGTATGAAGTTGGTGTAATGTAGTTTTAATTTTTTTTTTCGTCAACTTCTCCATTAATATTTCGTTAAATTATATATAAAAAACTTCGGATATCCGTTTATATATATAATACACTTTAGTTTTAACTTTTTCACTGATTTAATGGAAAAAATTAGTGGAATCGATAATAAAAAGATAAAAATGAAACCACATGACACTAAATTAATACAGTTTAAACTATAGGGTATTAAAGCAAGAAAGTGCGAAACCACAAGTGTGGTATTACCGATACTTTTAAAAAGTGTTGCTATATGTGGGATCGCTAGATATATAGTGACGGTTAAAGAGCGTCGCTATAACCTAAAAGAGTACTGCTAATTTACCAACACTTATTTAAGTATTCAATAATAGAAATTATATCTCGTTGGTGCGTCGCGAGAGGAGGACGACGGGGAAGGACTCTTCGTCTAGAATTTCAATAGATTAAGTGAAGGGAGATGGGGAGATGGTAACCGATTTTTTTTTTCTTTTCTGTTTGTATTTAGGCCAAATGGGCTGGATGTGGTGGGTTGAGTGGAATAACTTTTTATTTTTGATTGGATTAGGCTTTATATTTAGGCATCAATTGATTTTTTTTATATTTTAACATAAATGAGACACTTACACAAAAGTGTCTCAAATATGTGTCTCTATAACCTAGTTCTGTTGTAGTGCATAGCACACTAATTCTGCTTTATATATATGGCATAAACTTCTTTGTGATTGGTGGAGAAATGTATTTGCCACGCATGAGACCAAAGCATGAGATCGTTGTGATCCTACAACCCAACATGATTAGGACAGAGTAATAAAAATGCCTGCCAAGGACAAATGGAGAAATGTGTTTGAAATTGACACAAGCAATTAATCAACATGTGAAGGAGATGAGACCTCCTCCAAGTCACAACAACAACAACAATATATAATAATAACAACTGGCAAAATAATTCACGCGATGCGACAGATAGATAATAAAAAAAATTAAGAATTTATAGAAAAAAATAAAAATATGAAAAAATATATAATTATCTTACGATTGTTGAGAATGGGACACCGATGGAGCCATACGCCATCTTTGTTGAGGATGCATGAGAAGCAGTGGATGGGGAAAAGGGAGAGAACAGAAAAAAAAAGAAAAAAGAAACTAAAATCATTGGTGGAGAGATAAAGATAATAGAAAAAAATTAAAACAAATAGTGAATCACACCACCCTCTAATTAAGATGGTACATCCATGTTGTATTTGATCATAAAAAATCATGTATAGCTATAGGAAGATAATAATAAGAAAAAAAAAAACATACACCCACTTTTATAACTTCACGTAATACTCTTACGAAACATACACCCATGCACCTCGCCTGTAATTGTCCCTCAAAATGCATTATTGAAAAGCCCCCTAATAGTAAAAATAGTTAAAACTATGAAGTAATTATGCTTCGAACTTGGAACTTCACGTACCAATAATGAAGCACTTTGCCACGTGCTCTAGTTACAACCAATATATAGTTTTAGTTTAAAAGTTGAAAATCAAAATAGATGATATTCCATTAATGTTATAGCTAGGGCGCTAAGCTTGTATGCTTTTAGAAGTACGATGGCTTACGTACTATCTAAGTCTTTTCAATAATAGAAATTAATCGATGATCGAGAACTTTGTTAGACTTGATCTAGAGTATTTAAAGTACTTAAAAGATAAATTTTGCAATTTTTTAATATCATTTACTTAGTGATCTAAAGGCCCGAAAGGCCCAAAATCAACAATTTTAATAATCGTAGTGAGCTTTTTGCAAGTTTAACGATATAAAAATATCCAAATCATGTGACATTTTGATAGAAAACTTTTTATCCTATATAAAACAAGATCAATATCTTTAATCTAAAACTTAGTGTCATATCATCACTTCTTGTGAAATTTTTATTTTCGGTCGTTAATTTTGAGCTCGTTTGATTATTAGGTAAATGATATCGAAAAATAGCAAAATTTATTTTCTAGCTATTTCAAATACTCTGATCAAGTTTAATGAAGCCGATCGTTGATTCGAAATTCCCAATATAAAAAATGACCTGATAGCACGAAGGCCACTGTGCTTTTAAAAGTACACAAGCCGGAGTCCATCTTATATTACATGTTGAATATTATCATTTTTGAGCACCTAGATACAAAGCAAATAATGCTAAATAATCGCAAAATTTGGATTCTAGCAAGTTCAAATAGCTTCGATTAAGATAAACAATGCCGATTATCGATTCAGATGCTTCGTCACAAAACATGACGTAGAATTAAACCGTTAGATTCACTCTTAGAGTTACTCTAGCTCTTCTCAATTTTGATTTATGTCATTCCTAGTACATAGTTGAATAGTGAGAAGATTATGTTACTTGTGTGTTGAAAATATGATGGAAAAACTTGTCCATTAATATTATTTCTTTTAATAATATTACGTTTCATATGTTGCAATGAATTGACTAAAATATGTTCTATGAGATCCTAGTGGAAACCGGATAAGCGTGACTCTTAATGCTTTTGCCACAACTTTATGATTATGGAAAGATTGCACCACATGTGGTGAGGAAATATAATGAAAAAAAAAATGTTTTATTTATTTTCGTACATAGTATTGCGTTTTTCATATTGCAGTGAGTCGATTACGATATATTTTTGATACCAAAAAATAGAAAAATAAGCATATCCCTAATAGCTTTCGCCCTAGCTAAGTATTGTCTATTGGCATTAGATGAATCTCAATATCAAAAAGCCCCCAAATGGGCTCGAAATGTTGTTTGCATTTCTATTGAAAGAAAAAGCTGTAATGGGCTGGGTTGGGCCGAAATTGAGCCCACCCCAAATTGGACCAAAATTGGGTGGTCTCTGTGTTAGATCGTTGGCGTTAACCATTAATTCTAAATGCTCGAATTGTTAAAAAGATGCAACCAATTCATTTAAAGCATATAGACACAGCGTCCATTGGTCTTGATTGTAACTCAGCCCAATGAGCTTCTCACTATTTCGAACATGACTCAACCTAACACGGGTCTCCTGCCATTTTGTATGTGACTCGGCCCAATCTGACCTTCCACCGCACGGCAGAATGCTGGCCCCTTTAAGCCAACACTTTGTCCCCAGTTATGATACCTAGATTTAAATCTTGATTCGAGAGAGAAGTGTCACAGTAGTGTAACCTATGGGTATTCGTATACTCTCTATTTAAAACACGTTATTAAAATGATTATTAATTTTATTTTCATAACAAAATTAGTAATGCCCCCACAATAGCAAACAAATCCTTATTTAATGTATATTCATCATAGTTTTTGGTTTTGTGCAATTATTAAATTAATTTTAAAAAAAGAAAGAAAGCCGAAAATGGTTTACTAGTTTACTAAAAATACAAACCTAATCGTATATATCTCTTTTTTTTTTTTTTTTTTGAGAGATAGGTAACACGCTACGCGCTTCGTTTTTTTCGTTAAAAATTCAACTAGGATTTGAAATTGGGTCTCGAGTATCATCCACCAAGTTCACACTTACTTTAAGGACAGTCGGTCGTAATCGTATATATCATTTGGAAAAAAAAAACATAAAAATAATAATAGCACTGAACTGACCTAAAACATCTAGAACACTCTAGTTGGATTAATTTTTGCTATTATATATGGGGCTACTTTGTGAATTAAATATGCTTCAAAAAGTACTTTGATTGACCCAAATGAAAAGTTTGATTAGGCACTAGCCTTTTTGACTAAAGAAACAAGCACATTTTCAGAAAGAATAAACTTTTTTTTAAAAAAGAAAATCCCCTCAACTATAGGACATGTTGAAATGGCTTTTTTTTTTTTTTTTTTTTTTTTTTTAACAATTCTAAGGCTATAAGAATTGACAATGTCAATCGGTACCCGCATATACTTACGGATTATCTATAAATTTAAGAGTACGATAGTACGAATACTTATTTTTTTACCTAAAATTAATATTTTGGGTGAAATGAGCAGATACCCGTTAAATTTTAGACATTTTGAACAATCTGCGGATTCCCATATATATAATTTTTTTAAAAAATTTTAAAAATAAAATAGTGAATGCCTTTTTTATTCTACTCTTTACTAGAATCCGGAAAGTAATATCCTCCAATATTTTTTTTTTTATTATTATCTATTGTATATTGTAATACTAGTGTAGTAATCCATAAAATGCGATAGATAGATAATTAGAATTTTTTTAAAAAAATAGTTTTTATCAGGACATAACGGTCTAAATGGTGAAAAATTACTGGTCAACAAATGGTAGTCCACGTTCGGAAATAAATTTGCAGATTTTCAAAGCTTCGAATAAATATATTTTATAAAGTACACTCCAAAAAGGGTGTACATCTTACAACCCATCTATTCTTGGGTGGGAATCATTCACCACATCATGTATTTGGTGAATTACACCCCACCCTAAAGATGGGTGGGGTTGTAAGATGTACACCCTTTTTGGGGTGTACATCTAGTATTTTTCAAAAAATTAAGATCGTGGTGTAATTTCAAAATGTCCTATAGTTAAGGGGTCTATGTACATTTTTATCTTCTGAAAATGTACAGAGACCAAATTGGCCACGTGATTCACATATTCTCATCAACTATTTGTGACAACAAAAGGTTTTGTATTTTATTATATATATATAGAGAGAGCGAGAGAGAAAGCGAGGCTCTTTGTCTTTATTGGGCCATGCATGATCGCTTGTCTTGCTTTTGTCATCAGTAAGGATAATCATCCATCAAGTTTGATGGATGGTTAAAAACAAAGAGGGATAAGATATTGGGAAGAAATTTGGTGTCTTAATTTGTCTATTTCTTGAATTTCTCTTTAATATCTCATCCCTCTCTTTTTTTAACCACCCATCAAACTTGATGGGTGGTTAGACAGTTAAGAGCACAAGAGTTGCTATGCTCCTAATAATAAAGTAGTCATGCTCTCTCTCTCTCTCTCTCTCTCTCTCTATATATAAGAATTAGGCTAGAATACTATTAATAGTAAAACGCTCTTTTTGCTACCAAGTTTTTAACCCTTGGATGAAAAATTGTAGGGTTAGGATGATATTAGTCGGTTAGAGTTGAGTAGTCTCCCTAGGGTTGAGTGGTCCCCACTGAGTTATAGTATTTAATCGAATGGTTAGAAATGATGAAAAGAATTGATCTAAAAAAAAGCTAGCAATGATAAAATTTTGCTACTAATAAGTAGCCCAGTCCAACTCTATATATATATACCTAGGCTGGTATAGTAAATATAAATATAAATATAAATATAAATATGAAGGAAACAACAATAGTCAATTCTCGGCAAACTTAAATCATAAAAGGTACTTAGTATATGGAGAAGGTCTTTTTGCAAAAAATTAGGAAAAAACAGTAAATTTATATTTTTGTAAAAATAGATCACTTTTTTTTTGTCTTTTTGGATTCGGATCAAATTTTTTTAAAACTGGCCAAAATACTCTTGTACTTTAGGTCTCCACTGCGTGCTAGTAGCAGTCTCAAGCTAGCTTCCGTCTCATCTTAATTTGCCGCCTTCACACTAATTCCTCTCATCTTAATTTGCCGCCTTCTCACTAATTCCTCTGTCGTCTTTACGTATATCATGAACACCTTACAAGGGAGAGAAACATGGCGAACTTGATCCCCTCGTCGTCGTGGGTGCTCAGTACTTCGACGAAGATGGAGACGAAGGTGGCAGAGGAGGAGCGCAACGATGATCACTGATCGAGAATACTTTCAAAGTATGTTCGTGGCGAGTATGACCGATGGCGACAAGATGGTGACAATAGCGAGAGGAAAAAAAAAAAGACAAATAAAATAATATTGCACTATTTATTAAGAAGTTTTATTATTCGAATATTTATGTTATACTATTTGGTAAAAAAATTACACTATTTTATAGTTTAATAAACGTATTAAATAGTACAGCATACTTTCTTACTAAATATATAGTGCCATATATGTTCCGCTTTTATGCCCAAAAAACCCTAAAAAATTAGAAAGTATATTTAATCATCGCCAACTTGCATAAAAAATCTACAGGCTTTGCGTTCTTAAAAAAATAAACCACTTTTAGAAAATTTCAAAATAAGTATAGATTTTTAGTAAACTAATCAAAATATCTTTATTCCTCTTTCTCTCTGTTTTCTCTCTCTTGTTCATTTTTCTTCTTCCTCTTCATCTTCATTATTCTCGCTGCCACTTCATCTCCCTCCTCCTCTTCCTCCATTGTCTCTATGTCGATGCTTTGTCTCTCTTTTTTACCTTGCCCATGCATCTGTCTATGCAAGTTTGAATATGGCACAGATTGTGGAGATGAGACTGGTGGAGGCTGTGGCCGTGGATGACAATAGCCATGGTGACGATGTTATCGCAGAATTTAAGAACAACAGGGAGCGCGTCTGGACAGGAGCAACTATTGCGGCAGAGGGCGAGCGAGGGGGTACGATAGTATAAAAAGATGCATAAGGTGGGAGAAAAAAAATAAAAAAACTAATTTTTCTTCTTTTGGGAAGGCAATCATATGAGGTGGTCGCTACCGAAAAGGCCAAAAAGCATAAGAAAAAAAGGCAAAAAAGCATAAGAAAAAGAAGAATAAGAAGAAATTACAACCGACCGTCCCTAGAGTAAGTGGCAAAGGACTTGGTGGTTGGTATCCGAGACCCAAGTTCGAATCTTAGTTGATTCACATTTTCAGCTAAGTTTATTTCTAAATGAAATAAACAAAACGGGTAGCATGCTACGTACGTATCTGTAATCAATTGAGCATATACCAATAAAGTTTGTCTCTACTTTGTTAAGAATATATACTAGTAGTTAGGTAATAAAAGACTAAAAAATGATGCTCTTATCTTAACAATACAGAATTGGGCAAGACTTTTGAGGATTTAACAAAAATGCCCTTCAATTGGATAAAAATGTTTTATTAGTTATCAATCTCCTTATTTATGATTTGTTAATTTGTTTAAGATATACAAATGTATTTTACTTTTTTTTTTTTTTTTTTTTAAATTTTGCTTAGTTTTGCATTTTTTTTTTGTTTCGATAAAAGCAAAAAAAAAAAAGAAAAACAGCTTTTAAGCACAAAATATTGAGAAATATCAAAAAAATAGTAAAATAAAACACACAAGCAACTATCCTTTTGACGCCCCAACTTCCCAGGAGGTCACCCATCCTAGGACTACTCACGTCCAAACACGCTTAACTCTCTTAACCTCTTGGGCCTTACCACCACCCAAAATGCTTAAGCCAAATTAAGAGTTTTAGCTCTATTATATCTCATATATAGGACTATTTGGGGTCTCACAATCTCCCCACCTTTAAACCCTGACGTCCTCGTCCGGCTCAGACTCACAAGTACCAGGCGATGTAAGACTCGTCTCGCTAGCCCGTCATCCAGACCCTGGCTCAGTCGAGACTCATCTCACACTTAGTGGTAATTGGCTCTGATATCATCTGTGACGCCCCAACTTCCCAGGGGGTCACCCATCCTAGGACTACTCCCGTCCTAGCACGCTTAACTCTCTTAATCTCTTGGGCCTTGCCACCTCCCAAAATGCTTAAGCCGGGTTGAGAGTTTTAGCCCTATTATATCTCATATATAGGACTATCTGGGGTCTCACAATCATAGTTGAGTCATATTGAGAATCTATTACAAAGTGAAACTATTATTAATTATAGTCAAAGTAAAACCAATTTATTGATTTATTACATTTGATGCTTTATATCCATGCATACATGTGAAAAGCTTAAACTGTTAAAGCTAGAAAGGTGTTTATATAATTTTATATTTAACACTCCCCCTCACGGGGGCTCGCTCGAGACTTCTTAGTCGGCCTATGACGTGGACTTGAATTAAAAAGGGAGGAAATTAATATGCTAGGACTCTGGCGTGACTCGAACTCAGGACCTCCTGCTCTGATATCGTGTGAAACATTCGTTGTACTCTAAAAGCTTAAACTATTAGAGAACGGTGTTTAAATATTTTTATATTTAACAATATATATACACACATAACTCATTGAGATAATAATAAAAAAAAAAGTAGTTCAATGAAACCATTTATTTTAATTTCACCTTCTTCTTAAGAATACAAAAATAAAACTAAATCCAAGTTTATGTATGTAAGTTACAAGTAAAAACATTTAATTAGGTTATTTTTTTTTAGACATGCTTTTCATATATTGGATCTGTGAAATTGGTTAAAAGTAAAAGAATGAAAGATACCATACTTGTCCCATTTTATAATTTCTCGAATTTTGGAACATTCTAGAGAAATAAAAATGCTTATTGTTTTTCTTTTTTTGTTAGCTACATTTTGTTAGTACTCTAATTAATTCCTTATTAATAACCTCATCAAAAAAAATCCCATCCCCTCTATGTTATTCCCAAAATAGAATAAAATAAAAAAAATTTAATCTAATCCTTATTCATTCTATGCAATATTAAATCCAAATTAACGACTTGCTTAAAAGGCACATTATTTAATTAATTAAGGAGTCAAATCAAAATACTTATTAAAGTAAACAGAGGAGTTTAATTACACTACAATAAAATATGTTTTAGGCTTTTAGATGACGCTTTCTTTTAGTGTATTTAATATTTAGCATTTGCCGACGCTATGATTAAGCGTCGCCAATAAACATATTTTTATCAAATATTTATATAAAATTTTCGACGCTATATTAAAACGTCGGTATATTTATCCTGGCATGTTTATTTAACAATTCTTTACCCGACGCTTTTACAAGCGTCGGAATTATTTTTGTCGACGCTTTAAAACGCGTAATTATTATTTAATTAAAGTGTCCTTATATGCAAGATTTTTTGTAGTGTTACTTCCGTGTCCGTTCCGATGAGAGGGCGTTCGAATCAATAATCGATACTATTAAATCTGATTATAGGTTGTTTGAAACTTTTTAGGCTCCAAATATCACTATTTTTTAATAGTGATAGTCTATTATTTAAGTGATCTCCAAATTAACTTTTAATGGCTAATATAAGGTGAATTTAAGATCACTTGACATTACCAAGCAAATAATTAATATCATATAATTACTAAATTCGAGTCTTGTAAAGTTTAAATATTACTGTAGATCATATTTAATGGGGCTGACACCGATTCGAATCCCCTCTTCGCCATAAACGGCACAAAAGTAAATGCCTCAATTATTTCTAGAAGTATTTGAGCTTTATTTCTATTCAAACCCATATTATTAAAGTTGTTAATTTTTACATTCCAAATATATATATGTCTAATTTGGAATTATTAGAGTGTCACATTATCATTTACATACTTTAGGACAAAAGCACCTCCTAACAAGCTGGTAATTAAGTGATCCATTTTGGACTTAACAAACTAATAATTCCAAACCTTTGGAAATTTTAGTCTATTGCCACCACTATTGTTGTTGCGAGGGCCGGCAATCCAGCTTGTCGTTTCACAAGCGAGTTCATAATCATCTCGAAAATAAGTTGGAGATCGATTGCTCGTTTAATAAACAAGCCGAATACGAATTGAATTTTTCAGCTTGATATTTTAACAAGTCAGCTCGTGATATATTTAGTTCATTTAATAAACGAGTCGAATATAAACTGGCCTCAACTCGCTCGTATTCGATCAACTCGTTGACTGTCGTACTTGTTGCTACTGTATCATAACTAATTGTTCTTATTTTTTTTGTATATTATATATTATATATATTTATATAACAATAGATTGCCTTTTAAGTTAGACAGAAATAATAAGATTAGTTTTTTTAAAAAAAAAATATTTTAAATGGCATTGATGACTCTATTCATGATTGCTTTATTTACCAAACTCCTCTTTTTTTTTTTCCTCTACTTTTAAACTCCTTTTTTTTTTTTTTTTTTTTTAATCCCATTGTGGTCACACCCACTATTATCCTTTTCTAAAGAGAGCCAAAATACCTTTTTATCCAACTTTGTACTAAAATCCCAAACAAATCAAAAAGCATTTGCCATGATAAATTATTGCCTACCCCAAATATATAAATGCATGCACCACATGCAACACCTAACATTTGAAAACTATTAGCTTCAAATTAATATTTTAATTTTTAATTTATAATATCTAAAAGGGATAACTGGCTATATACCCCTCAAAATCTCTAAAATATTTGATATAACTCTACGTTTTTTGTGTTTCAAATATACCCTCCTATATCTTTTCGTTGTTCAAAAATACCTCCGTTGTTAGTATATCCGTTAAGTTATCTCAGATTAAACCCGAGTTAAATTCTACTAAAGTAAAAAAGAACTCAAAACATCCCCTTTGCCCTTGATTTAAAGGCAAATAAGAAAGTTGGTAATTATAGAAAAGGTATATTTGAAAGCAAAAAAGTCAAAATATCTCTTTTTGCCCCTAACTTAACGACATAAAAGCAAAATTAGTTACGGTAGAAAGGTATATTTGAAAAGAAAAATAGTAATTTCACAGAGATAACGGTTATTCCTAATTGTTCACTAACAGAATTTAATTTTAGGAATATATTTGAAAGAACTTGAAACGTTAAAAGAGCATTTTTAATGAGTCCGGCTACTATACTATTATGAGTACGATCGCCCTCGTACTCATAAGTTGTTTTCGATGATAGAACTTCCGTATCAACAATCCATACCGTTAAACGTTATTTACAGCATTTAAAACTTTTAGAAATAAAATTTTATAATTTTTCGACATTATTTACCTTACGATCAAGAGGTCACAAATTTGACAATTTTTAACGGCCGGTATGAAATATTTGCTAGTTTAACGGTGTAAAAGAATCGAAATTTGTTGATTTTTTGATAAAAAATTCTATTCACTACATAGATAAGGATCAATAACTCCGATCTTGAATTGAAGGATCCGATCATCCTTTTTTAGGACGTCGTTCGATTTTGACCGTTCATTTTATGCCCACTTGATGGACTTTATTATGATTTCGAAAATTTACGAAATTTATTTTCTACAAGTTTCAAATACTCTAGATCATATTTAATGGAGTGGATCGTCGATTCGGAAGCTCCATCATAAAAAACAACTTATGAGTAGTAGGGGTCTACTACTCATAATAGTATAGTAGTCATAATTTTCTAAAAGAAGTAAATAAAAGATTCAAAAATTTTGCAGGAGTATATAAGCAATTGTTCCTATATATCTAATACCATTAAAAATGTAGAGACCACTTTATTTTCTAGCGCGACTTTTATCAGCATTTTGCAGCATTGGAGGTAAAAAATTTTGACATGCAAATCATGGAAACTCGATCGTGTGTTTTAAACACTGCAATATAAAAACAAAGCCTAGATATATACATAATAAAACCAAATCTTAGAGCTTGTGTATATTTTACTTATGTAATAGGATTTTACAGGTGTATGAAATTTACTTTTGTACACCCGGTGCAACGAGTAATTTTTCAGTAGCCAATAAAAACAGGGTCCAGTTACGTACAAAACCGAAGCCCACGGTTTCCTCGGAAATTTACGATTTTGCAATCAGGGAATCAACGGTCACATCAACGCGCACGCTTTTCGACGCGTGCCCGCGGTTGACTCCTCCCCCAGTTAGCGGCGTCCCCCCGTTGACCCATTTCCTACATGGGATCACGTACACTTAACGTCGGATTAAGCGCTCCTTCCGCCAATAGAAAGTTGCCACGTGGGAGACAAATATATGTGTTGGACAGTTGTCGAAGTGTTACTGGATGTTGTACGTACACGATTGGTCCCACGTGGAATTAAAGGGTATATATAACTCGGTGATAGAGCACTCTCCCTGTACAGTGTACATCTACTACCGAGATTTTGGCCAATTATAATGTAAAACATTTACTAGTTTTATATTTTTGCAAATATAAATTATTCTTTTTTATTTTACATATTCTGTCCCTAAACCCTAAACCCTAAACCCAAAATTTTAAATTTTGTTCAAACTTTAAATTTAAATACAAAATTTTAATTTCTATATGCGGCCCATAATCCATCAAAATAAAAAAGATTCGATTCAAAATTTTAATTTTAATTTTAATTTTAAATTGAAATTTAAAATTTTATTTTTTTATGCGATCCACAACACAAACAAAATAAGAAAGTTAGAAAAAAAAACAAAAAGGCAAAAAAGAGAGAGAGGAGTGAGTCCCATAGGTAAAAAAAAAAAGTCCGCTCCGTGGGCTCGCGTCCGTGCCGGCTCGCGCCCACGCGCGTGCCGGCCACCTCCCGCTCTCTCTCGCTCACCCACTCGCCCGAAGCCTCGATCACGAAGAAGAGTCTTTGTCGTACTACTTTTGTTTCCACACTTCATAGTTACTAAACAAATATATTATTATTAAACTTATAAAATTAAAGAATTATAACTAAATAATAATATTATCAAACAATATTATATAAATTAAAAAAACTCTTTTTAGTAATATTTTTTAAATTTTTAAATAGTTACATTATTTTAACAACTATATTTAATTAAGAATTAATTAAATTTAATAATTTTGAAAATTATTTTATACATAATTTTTTTGATATTAAAATCAAAATAAAATCCTATAAAATTCAGTCTTTTAAAATTTTATTTTTTACAATCCAATCATTCTATATGTTAGATTTTTAAATTTAGGTATAAAAAATTATATATTTGATATTTTTATTATAAAAATATTTAGGTTGGATTAAAAAAAAAAAAAAAAAACTCAATTTCTAAAAAAAAAAAAAAAAATCCCACCGAGCCACCCATCTGCGGCCGCCAATGCGGGACCCGCGCCCGCTGCCACGTGGAGATTCAGCGTCCGCCAATGCCGCGTACGCCCGTGCTGCCACGTGGCACAATTTGAAAACTCAAATTTTATTATTTTATTATATATAGAGAAATATATAGATATAAATGCTACCAAATATAACGACCCAACTAGTAATACAAAAAAAAAAAAAAAATTAATTATGTTCAAACTATCAACCCAAAATATTAAAGTTCAATTATTGATTGTAACGATGACTGTTATAATCCTCTCATTCTCATCACAAATTATCTGATTGATATATATATATATATATATATAAGTCATTATTATCTTTTAACAGTGTAAATTTTCTTTATCTTCATCAATTTTTTGGCGATTTGATCCGTGTACAATTATTTTTCACGGTTAGATTATCTTATTCAACCCGATACCTCTTCAATATGAGAGAACCATTATCCAAATCTGTATCATCGCTCCTGCATCTGGCACTCACGTTTTTAAATACCGGTAGAAAAGTTTATGAGTACGATGGGTGATATACATAATAGTATAGTGGTAAGCTAAATATATATATATATATATATATATATATATATATATATATATAGAAGTAGAGCTACTTATCTGTATTATGAGTAGTGAGCCTCACCTGCTGTAGGATTGTTTTTGATGATAGAAACAAGATCGACGTCGCTCCGTTAAATATAATCTAGAGTATTAAAACTTCTAGAAAATGAAATTTGACAATTTTTCGAAATCATTTACGCACGATAAAAAGCTCGAAAAATTGTGATTTTTGTAGTAGATATAGGATACTTGCTAGTTTAACGGTGTAAAAGAATTGAAATAGGTTGAATTTTTGATAGAAAATTCTATTCACTACCTAGATAAAGATCAATAACTCCGATCTTAAATTGAAGGATCCGATCATCTATTTTTAGAACGTCGTTCGATTTCGTAGTTCATTTTATGCCATTTGATGGACTTTATTATGATTTCGAAAAAATACGAAATTTATTTACTGGAAGTTTTAAATACTCTAGATCATATTTAACGGAGTGGATCGTCGATTCGGAAGCTCTATCATCGAAAATAACTTATAAGTAGTGAGCCTACTACTCATAATAGTATAGTAAGCCATACTCTATATATATATATATATATATATATATATATATATATATATATATATATATATATATATATATATATATATATATATATATATATATATATATATATATGGCTATTATTATCTTATTATGAGTATTACTCATAAGTTGTTTTCGATGATGGAGCTTCCGAATCGACGATCTACTCCGTTCAATATGATTTAGAGTATTTGAAACTTCTAGAAAATAAATTTCGTAAATTTTGAAATCATAATAAAGTATAGTAGGCATAAAATGAATGATCAAAATTGAACGATGTCCTAGAAAAGGATGATCATAGTTATTGATCTTTATATATGTAGTGAATAGAATTTTCTATCAAAATTCAGCAAATTTCAATTCTTTAATACCGTTAAACTAGCAAGTATTCTATACCGGCCATTAAAAAATTATAAAATTTCAATTCTTTTACGAGTATAAATTTTTTTGTACTTATAAATTTTCGACCGTTAGATCTACCATTTTATAATTTTTACTCATTAGATCATACTATTCAAACAACTACCCACTCAATCCTAAGAGGTCACTGTTATTCTAACCGTATATATTTTCATTCGCTGGTCGAAAATTTAAAAGTACAAAAAGTACAAAAAAAACTTATAAAAGTACAGTAGCTCTAGCCGTGTATATATATACTGTATTTATAATTACATCCAATCAACGAGTGAAGGCGAAAGGACAACAAGGGCAATGGCATTTTTGTAAATTAGGCCAAATGAGGGGTAGTTTTGACAACTTGTTGCAACTAATAGTTCTTTTTGGGCTTGGGCAACTAATAAGGAAGGGTATAATCGTAATTGTGGAAAAGGATGAGGGGCATTTTCGGTAATTCGCATTCGTAGTTGGGAGTGATCCTTGGGCTTCGCTCGCCTACAAATAAGCCCTCGCCCCGCGCCTTCTTTCTCTCTCTACTTCTAACCGTTTCTCTCTCTTCTTCACCGCGTTCGAATTCTCTCTCTCTCTCTCTCTCTCTCTCTCTCTCTCTCTAGGGTTTGGATCCCACGAAGCCTCTCCATTCTCGCATCCCGATCCCGGGAGGGGCGATTCTAGGGTTTCCGCCGTTGATCGCGGATCCGTTGCGTGGTTTCTGGTGGTTTTGATCGGGGGAGGTTTGGGTTGGGGGTAGGGATTTGATGAGGTTCGACGGGGAGATCCCGCGCTGGGATGATGATGAGGAGGAGGAGGAGGAGGAGAATGGGAGGGTCTCGGCCATGGCGTGCCCCACGCCGCCCCAGAAGCTCGTCGTGGGCTACGCCCTCACGTCGAAGAAGGTGAAGAGCTTCTTGCAGCCGACGCTTGAATCCCTCGCTAGGTAAATTCGTAGTAAAACCCTAAAAATCTCGTGACTTGTACTTTTTCCTAATCAATTTACCCAACATTTGTGCTACTCTCTTTCTCCTGTTTTACTGGATACCTTTTAATCGATAAAAGGTTATATTTTTCGCCACTTTCATGTTTTTCCTGTACAAATCAAGCAAAATAATTGATAAAATGTTATGGAAACCCTATACTTTCCATACTTTTGGGAGGATTATTCGGAATATGTTATTTTATTTGAGGAGACTATCCATCAGTTAATTAATTAATTAATTCAAACTTAGTAGCTTCTAATTCTTATATTAAGTTGACTCAGCAAGGATGTTCCCAAATGAATTGATAATTTCAACTTGATACCCTGATCTATCGATTCTTAGATTGTATTCTGGTGTATCTGGGATCTGGGTTTCTCAGTTGGAATATTCTTGTGCATATACATCACCAGGGTAAGGACAGGGACCTGTGAATTAATTATGCTTGTTACTCCGGACGTACAGATTTTTTTACTGCATGTTGTGTTTCTTATGTCACATAAAAATATGTGGGGGTTTTTTTTATAAAATAACCCTGTACAATTTTGTAATTGGCAAAATGATCCTGTCAAAATTTTTTTTGTAAAACTAACCCTCCTTTCGCCACGTGGGTGCCATGTCTGATTTTCCTCACAAAGACGGTGAATCGTTCACCGTCTTTGTGATTCTGTGGTGAAGGCGGAAGGCGGTGAACCATTCGCCGCCTTCAGTGCAAAACCCCACCGCTTCCTTTTTTAAGGCCTCCTTTCCAACTTCACCCTTTCCAATTTTCTTTCCTGTGCACTCGAGAAGGTGGTGAATGCTCTCGAGAAGGCAGTGAATGGTTCACCGCCTTTTCGAGGGCATAGGAAAAGGAATTGGAAAGGGGATTTGCACTAAAGGCGGTGAATGCCTTCACAAGAATATACAAAAACTTTGTGCGAAAAACTGACGTGGTGCCCACATGGCGAAAGAAAGGTTAGTTTTACAAATAAAATTTTCACAAGGTTATTTTGCCAATTATAAATTTTTGGAGGGTCATTTTATAAAAAAGCCTAATATGTGGCTTCTATATTGCAGAAAACCCCCTTACACTTTTGGTTGTTTCGTAAGTACCCTCGTGCATAAAAAATTGTATTGATTTCAACCCTTTGCTTTGTCACTGTGTCAATTTGGCCCAAAAAGTTTGGGATGGCGGTTGAATTTAGATGCAAAACTTCACTCTAATGTTTTGACATATCACGTTGCTATGTTGGTTTTATGTCTGAATGCTTATGCTGCCATTGCTACGTGCATAATGGATCTAAAATTAGAGAAAAGAGTCTCCTTTATCAGAGCTTTCAAAATTGGTTGTTATCAGATAATTTATCTAAATTAACTATTATCATTGTCATCCGCCAATTTGTTTTCGTGTAGTTTTGCCTTTGAAATCATTAATCATTCCAGGTTTTTGGGACAGTTGAAAGTGTTAGTTAAAATTGATGCATTCTTTTACACAAGGGAGTAATTCAAACGCAAGCTGAAGTGCGAGGGTTATCTTTTTCTTTTGTAATTCAACCTTTAATACATTGCATATTTTACTCTGTCGAGTTTTGGATTAGGTATGATAGTAATTGGAGGCTATAATATCATCTATGTATGTAGCCTGATTAACATCATGGTTGGTAAATTTATGCATGTATTCATTTATTTATTTATTTATTTATTTTATTTGGTCAATAGTACTCTCATAATTTTATTTACTGGTTAAAATTTGTTTAATTTACTACACAAGATTCATCCTGCGTGATGATAGGTTTCTTCATCTTTACAAGGACACCGTAAAGATGACTGAAAATAAGTTTAGGGTATTTTTGTTTATTTGTTTTTTGGTCAAATTTTTGTAATTTCGAAGGACATATTCAGAGAATCCTTTAATTTTTTGACATGTCCTATAATGAAGTCTTTGTTTTTTTTTTATTATAGTAGTTAAATGTTTTTTTCGTTTTATTAAACAGTTAGAAACTGTAATTCCATGTGTTTATTAGGCCTTACAAAATTGATGCAGGAAGAAGGGCATTTGTTTTGTTGCAATCGACCAAGGCCTTCCTCTTTCAAAACAAGGTCCTTTTGACATCATTCTGCACAAGGTCTGCAGTTTACTTCTATTGGATGTGCTCGTCTTTTTTCCATCAGTTGCATATCATTTCCAGTCTTTGTTCAAGCATGCTTTCTTTTTTGGAAAAACTAATTTATCTGTTTTGTACTTTTAAAGCTATGAGTATTTAATGAACCTTTAAGCAATTTGGGCCTAATAAGCTTCTTTATCGGTTTTTTCTTTTTTCAGTTAACGGGAAAAGATTGGCAACAGATTATAGTGGTTTGTGTTTCCGAGTACTTTGAAAAGTTTATGTTACCTTTGGTGTCCTGCGAATGCATTTGTTCTTCCACTTTATATGATGTAGCGAGCTTTAAATATATATTACTATGATATGATTGGTAGGTCTCTTCCAAAGGATGGTCAATTATGATCTGGCTTTAAAAGACACGCTGAAAGCTACTAGCTTTTAAAACTTATTTGCTTCTGAAATAATTTGCAGAGTGCTTAGGTAAATGTTGAAGTCTCGACAATTCAACATCCGAGGATTGTACTTCCTGAGACCAGCTAATCTAGCCTCTGATATCATTTCTTGGTGGCTTTCAGGTTTTACGCATTTAATTTGGATTTAAACTAGGCATGCCCAGTAGTGAGGTTTTTTTGAAATGAATGATTACTTGGGTGTTTGAAACATGTTATGAGCTCTATTGAGCACCTTTTCACTCTCTGAAATTTTGACCCCAAAAAACATTGAAAATTAGCTCACCCAGTTATCATAGTTTTCTGGATTATTGCTGCTGGATGTATTCAATGTGCTCTAATCTGTAATTCTGCTAGCTTAATTTGTTTATCTAGTATTTACGAAATTTCCCTCTTCTTTTATCTCATATGTTGTGAACTCTAAAGTGCCACTGGACAATACGCTAAATTGAATAATCTTGATACTTAAATATCTTGAATTTTACTGCACCTAGTTATATTTTGTGCAGTTCCAATATATATTTTCTTGTTGGATATTCTCTTTTTTATGTTTTTTAACAGAAAGGCATAACTTATGTTGAATTCCTCATAATCTTCATGTTCTTGAAGATTTCTCGGTTGCTCGCGCACCTGTCGGCATCTAACTTCTCTGTTATCATTAAGTAATGGAAAACATCATAAAAAACCGTTAATCAAAAGGAAAGGAAATCAAGCATGCCTGAAGCAGGGAGGGACCCCTGCCTCACAGTCCGCCCTTGCTCAATTCAGTATGTTTATCTTGTGTACTGTGGTGCATGCTTCTATCAGCACTTGTCTAGAGCTCAGGGGGTGCTTCACTAAGTAGTGTTAGTGTGAAAATGCATAGAGCCTTCCAATCCTGGCACTTTTTTTGAGCATCTCCAGCACATATTTATGCTCTTCAATTAAGTTATGTGTATCCGTGATAGGATTACTTTGAATTATTTTGTGACATTGCACCTTATAAGTACTTGACATGAAATCGAGTATTAGAACAATACCTGTCTGTATTGGTAAAACATATCTTAAATGATCAACTGATCCTTTGTTTTTTTCTTTGTTCTTCTAAATTATGTTTGAAATTCTTTTACTATAATGCGGTTGATGGCAGTTAAATTCATATTTAAGTTACTATTTTCGAAAAGAATTGTTGTTTTGATGTTTCCTTTGTTTTAAATTAAAGGATTATCAAGAAGATCATCCAGAAGTGACCATCCTCGACCCACCCGATGCTATACGACATTTACACAATCGCCAATCGATGCTTCAGGATGTAGCTGACTTAAACTTAGCAGATTGGAATGGTAATTCCATTAAGATTAATCTTCCTTGAGCGTAGGAAACTTTTTGAAGCATTTATCCTTTTTCATGGACATGTTTTCTTTTTCTTGCTAGCTGCTATTATCTGTAGATACCACTAGTCTAGCAAAATTTGAATAAGCTCTTCAAAAGGCCAATGATTTTGTTATTGAAAATAATTTATTGTTTTTAGTAGGTGTTCCAAATTTGTGACCATTGGTGTAACTCAATGAATATTTAGTCATTGATTTTAGAGTATCTTTTGACCATTGGTGTGACTTTTGACCTACTTTTGTGGCGTCTCAAAATGAATATCCTTTTATGTTGGTTGGAATAGATTTGAAGGTTTGCTTCTGGTTTTGATTTTCTTTATGAGGTGACTGCATGGTGCATTTCAGGTAAAGTTGACATTCCTAGGCAACTAGTTATTACCAAAGATCCATCTTCAATACCAGCTGCAGTCACAAAGGCTGGACTAACACTACCTTTAGGTAAATCTTCTATCGATTCGTCTATTTTATTGTTTAGCTCTATTTTACCGAGTTACCTCCTGTAAACAATGCCAGCTGTAATAGACAAACCATGAAGAGGCAGTTTTGTTTCTATTTGGTCTGCATATGTTTATTTTATAGTATAGTTATGCTGGTTAAGTAGCAAATCTCAACTCTCTTGTTTGGTGGTTCTAATTAGTGAGGAACTTTATTTTTGCTGTGAAGTAGGCAGTAACTAACCTAAACAACTCCACAAGAGTTCTCATCCAACCCCTTTCTTGTAAGTACAACATCTTTAGGCCAATTCACCGGATCACTACTGAGATGTTAAGACCTCTTTTGCCTTTTTGTTGTTTTCCTAAGAGCAAATGAACCAGTATATAGATTTGCTATTTTCTGTCATTGTTGGTTAGCTTGTGATATGTCCAAACGAAATGCAGAATGACATCTTTGCAAGAAGACGAGGTGAAAAAAGTAAATTTGTTTTTGTTTTCTGTTGCCAATCAAATCCCATAGATGTATAAATTGCAAGGAATCCACAATGTAGAATTGTGTTGAGAAAAAAACAAAGAGAAGGGAAGTGGTGTCAAATGAGGCCTAAATTATTTACTAATTGTTGATGCTGTAGGCAGACTGACAGATAGACTGTATAGTATTTCAGCCTAGTGACTGGTTTTCTGACTGATAAGTTGTATGCTATTCGTAGACAACTACAACCGACACCAAACATATAGGCTCAACTGTGCACAATACATGCAATGCTGTATTCAGCTGTTGTTCTGATTTTACATTTTTAGGTTGTTCCAAGACCTTGACCGTCATTTAATACACATGCTTATTCATATAACTGGTATTTGTTGTGTACATGTTGACTGCACATTAAATATTCAAATTTCAGTGTTATGGGGGTACCCATTTTCATTTTTGAATCGAAGAAGAAGATCGTACTTATGCGTAAACCATCTATCTTCTGCAGTAGCCAAGCCATTATTGGTTGATGGAAGCGAGAAGTGCCACGAATTAGCTCTCGCTTACGATCAGTTTTCATTGTCAAAGCTCGAGCCACCTTTGGTTCTCCAGGAATTTGTGAATCATGGTAAACTTGGAACTGCTACCATTTTGCCTCACACCGGTGGATAATTGGAACATTTTATTGAATTCGACTTTTGTTGTATTTACAGGGGGTGTTCTATTTAAGGTGTATATTGTTGGGGAAAGTATTATGGTTGTGCGGCGTTTTTCCCTTCCTGATGTTAATAAGAGTGAATTGTTGAATAATTCTGGTGTTTATCGGTTTCCGAGGGTTTCTAGCGCGGCAGCTAGTGCAGATGATGCAGATCTTGACACTAGTGTTGCTGGTATGGTTCATTGTTACGCTTTCCCCTCCTCTTTGATTTCCTGATACTAGCAAAAAAGTTCAATTCAAATTCTTGTTGGTTTAAAATTGAAATATTTGCTTTCTTTTTTGTATACAGAACTTCCTCCAAGGCCACTGCTCGAAAGTCTAGCCACAGAACTTCGTCAACGGCTGGTATATTACTTTCTATTTCAGGATGATACACTTATCTTTTATATATTAACTATCTGATCACTTGTCTTGTATGTGTAGGGACTTAGACTGTTCAATATAGATATGATCAGAGAGCGCGGGACGAGCGACCGGTTCTATGTCATAGATATCAACTATTTCCCTGGCAAGTCAACACTATTTGCTTCTAATATGAAATGCAATGCTCACTTTTGTTCCAAATATCTTTTTACTATTGCTCTTCCTTCTTCGAACTTGACTGGCATAGTTGTGTCTCTGATAAATGTGGATGAGTGAGTAAAAGTTTGTTATCCCTACCTCCGATGCATGTAAAGTTCATTAATGGCATTGGTTGGTTCGAATTTTCGAGTTTGCTGAAACTTACATCGAACTGAATCGCCCCTTTAAGACGAGAGCTTTGTGCAGCAACTTCTTGTCAGTCTCGGGCTGAAGATAAATAATCTACGAAACCGAAAGCCTTTCTGAACTCTTATCCTCTTCTTCTTCCTATGCTAAGGGGGCCTTCGCGCTCATAATTACGTAAAATAATCTCTTATGAAAATTCTTTTTCGAAACCTCAGGTCGAAATACGAAAGGGAGATCAAATCAAATCAATCAGCCAATAGGTTTATCTTGTAGTGAAGAGTCTTTCGCATTATTATATCGTGGAAATGTAATTAATTTTAGAACACAGTCTAGAGAAAGCGATTGAAATGTATTATTTTCCCTTGAAGCGTTAAATTGATTGACTAATGATGTTCCGCCAAATGATATGAATTCTGCCACTACAAATGCCAGCCATAAATGATTGCTACTGCATAACAAGAAGTTCGAGCCAATGCCCTGTCATAGAGCTTTTCTGTTTATAGCTTTCTAAAGTTTTTGTTGTTGTTGCAGGATTCGGTAAAGTGCCAGGCTATGAGCACGTATTCACAGAGTTTCTCCTAAGCCTAGTGCAGAGCAAGTACAAACGGCGCTTGGCGAACAGTTAAACATGACGCATCGTACGACACATAAAATTCCCGAAGTACCCGGAAATCCACCTGTGCGCATACTCCCAACAATAATTCCCATGTACATAGCCGGGATTGTTCCGGTGGGTGCGTTAGTCGCAGCGAGCATAACCTCCCTCCTCACCCTTTGAATTCACTGAAGTAAGCTCTTCTGCCGCGAATATATGCAATAAAATCTCCTTTAATTACAAGCTTCTTAACCTTAGGTTATTTTGTGTTTTAAGTTCCTTTTTGGAAATTTTGATAAAGAAGGTTGTTGATAACTTTTGCTGCGCTCATAATATCTGATATAAATATATAGAAAGCGAGTGCGCGATTAGTGAATGTTTGAATGATTAGACATCTGAGAGATAATATGTGGCTGTTGTAGTTTGATATTTGTAATCTTGCATTAACTGTAATAGTAGCCTGATATCATTGCATGTTCCTTATCCGACGCACTCGGTACTCTCTTTTCGTTTATATCTGAATTACTTGATATCCTTGCAGTGTTCTTTGTGCTAATAATTTTTTAAGAAATTGCTTGGATGTAATATGTAAATGAATGATCGTGATAAAATGTTTTCGTATGTGTGTGGGGGTTACTCTTACCAGATCCTAGTAGGAACTAAGGCAATCTTTAACCTGGGGTGTATATATATAGTAATGATTTTGATGTATGGGAATAGAAGTAGCAATATAATTGTTTTTGGGTTAATTATGTTTTTTTTTTTTTTTTTTCTTGAGTAAAAATATGTAGAACTTATCTGAACTATGGACTATTTTGAATTGACTATCTAATCTTTCTAAAATTTGCTTAATTTGAATCGGTCAACAGCATTTCGACCTCAGAATTTGTACGATGTCGTTTATATCTTTTGAGGCTTAGATTGTGTACTCTATTATGTAACTCTTGCAATTGTAAAATTAATTTAAAATAAGTAATTCGCTTAAATATTTAAAGTCAAAATACTGTCGATTGGTTTAAATTAAACAAATTATAAGGTTGGATGGTAAAATGTGATTTTGTATAGCCAAATTCAAAATGGTCGATAATAGGGCTTCTACTCTTCTTTCCTCTTTTGTTCGCCCTCTTTAGCTATCTTTTGGTTCTGATGATTGATTATTAGCTGTTTGCAAATTGAGGTGGATGATGGTTTCTGCCTCAACGTCGCTTTCTTTCGAAGATGTTTGATCAGTTCTTAATTTGTGGGCATTCAGGAAACTTAATTACCAGCTGCATCCCCCAAATCAGCTTCTGTTTCTTAGAGCCATCATCCAATGAACGCTATTAAGTAAACATTAGGTTGAAAGCATATAAATATAAAGATATATACACACACTCTCTCTCTCTCTCTCTATTAGCGGGATCGGAGAAAAAAAAAATATATTTTTTGACTTAGATCACTACCAATCATTCCCTTTCTCTCATTGGCATAACATCAAACACTTCATAGGCAATTCTCAAATCAAATTAAACATGCATCAGCTAACAAGGAAGAGGAGGCAAATCAAATTAAACAAGCATCGGCAAGCAAGGAGGAGGAGGAGGAGGACACAACAAGAAGAAACGAGAAACCCTAGAAATTGGGAGCGGCAACGGGTTCGGATCCGGGTTGGGCGGGGTCGAGGAGGGTCCAATCGGGGGGGAGAGTGGGGAGGGGAGGGTAGGGCGTGGGGCCCTTGCGCTTGACGTCCCAGGGCTGCGTCTTCTTGGGGCGCGTCTTCATGTGGTGCGACGTCGCCTTCTTCTGCGGCCGCGACGAGCACTCCACCACCGTCATTCCCGGCCCCAAACCCTTCTTCTGATGCTCACCATGCTTGCTGCTGCGGCTGCTGCTCTTCTTGTTGTCGCGTACGGCGCCAACGACGGAGGAGGCTCGCCAAATCCCTGCGGCGTTCGACGCCATTGATGAGCTCCGAGGAGGAGGAAGAAGCAGCACAAGAAGAAGAAGAAGAAGAAGAAGCTCGAGAAGAGGATAAGGTGGTGGTGATTTTGAATATGGATACGGAGTTATCAATCAATCCATCCATCCAAACAAATAGCCTAAGAATTAATTATATAATAATATCAATATGTGGTGGTGGTGGTGAACCGGTGAACCGGTGATGGGCCCCACCGCATCAATTAATGGATATTGGATCTCCGCATGAGTTCACCTGCCCCTTTTTTATGCCTACCCGGATCCGATCCACGTACGAGATCGGCTGCTTTACTCGAACTTTTTATTAGACTCCCCAACCAGCCGCACGAATCGTAAAGCTACAACATTCTATGTAAACCCCTCTCTCTCTCTCTCCCTCTCCCTCTATATATATATATATATACATGTACGTATGTATGCAACCACACAACACAGTTAACATTTGCACCACGTACGTAATTAGGAGAGATTTAAAAGAAGGAAAGATCAAGAGCACGCGTACGTACGTAGAAGCCATGCAAACGCCGAGCTCCACGCCGTCGGCCTCCTCTCCGCGGCCCCGCGCCGACGCCGGCTTTGGCATCCCCCGCCCGTTGCCGCCACGCCACCTAGACCCGGCCGCAGTGCTGACCCGGCCATTGTTGCTGCCGGAGGTGCCGAACGAGCTCCCGGTGATGGCCGTGACGGTGCGGCAGCTGGCGGCGGCGGTGGTGGCCATCGAGCGCGCCGGTTTCGGGGCTGCAGCGTACCGTTGGCGGCTGCAGCGGCTGCAGCAGATTCTGGAGCGGTACGAATGGCAGGCGCGGTCGCAGGAGCGGCGGTCACAGGCGCAGCGGCTCTTCTGGGAGCTGCGGGCGATCGCCGAGGAGGAGCGGATGGGGCAGCAGGTGATGTCGGTGGCGAACGACGAGTTCAACCACATCACCGCCGCCGCCCCGCGGTACAACAACTAGGACGTGCGTGGTGGCCGGGGACGAGGACGAGGACGAGGACGAGGACAAGAACAAGAACAAAGAATTGCGTTGCCCGGGCCGTGAGGACGTTTTTTTCTTTTTCTTTTTTTCTTTTCCACATAGGATCGATTTATAGCAATCCAATTCTTTTGGGACTTTATACTACTACTTCTTACGTATAGGAGGGAAATACAAATACCTGTTCAATATAATTTCGTTCCATCTGTATCCAATTCTTACTAATTCGATTCTTTTTACGGAGGATTTAAACCAAACCAATTATTTCGTTTCGATTCTTTCAATCTCGTTTCGTGCATTTCTTTTTGTAGCGTAATCTAATTTTAAGTTCTATCAAATTCAAATTTGTCTTCTCAATTTTTAGAGCACCAAAATGGGTTATCAAACGAATCGAAGCTCTTCGGAGGGCCTTCTTTTGGAAAGGGCGGAGTGCGGTGGCGGGGACAATGCTTGGTTCGTTGGAAGACGGTATGTAGAAGCAAAGGAGAGGGACTAGGGGTTTTGGATCTCGAGATTATGAACGTAGCATTACTAGCTAAATGGTGGTGGAGGTTCCTTGACAAGACCATTCTTTGGGGATATTTCTTAAGAGGGGCCTACTACAAGAGGAGAATACCCCTCAGAGAAGGGACGTCTTTCAGACCGTACTCCCAGTGGTGGCAGAGCGTATTGCCGACTAGGGAGATTTTTCGGTGTGGGCTCTTCTACTCAACGGGAGATGGTAGGTCGGTGAACTTTTGGAGGGACAGATGGTGCGCACAACTTTCACTTCAATCAGCGTTCCCCCATATATTCAACGCTATAGTTTCGAAGAACCAACGGGCGTGGGAGTTTTTTGACTCAAGAGGCTGGAGGTGGCATAGGATTCTACACGGGTTTACGCCACGCTTGCCCGGAGAAGAAGTATCAATCCTGGCGTTGAAAGAGCTTGTAAATACCATCACCTTATCGGAGAATGCAGACGAACCCAGGTGGAGATGGTGTAAGTCGGAAATTTTCACAGTTAAATCATTGTATAACTTTATCCAAAATGGTGGGGTATCCATAACAAAGTTCGCGATGCTGTGGAGAAGCAGAACTCCACTTAAAGTGAAAATTTTTGGCTGGTTGGTATTGCGGAGGAAAGTACTCACCAGGGACAACCTTGTGAAGAGGGGGTGGTCGGGAGTGACCACGTGTTCTTTATGTTTGGATGCAGAGACCGTTGACCACCTTTTTATGAATTGCTACGTCACCGGAGGATCGTTAGGATGCTTATTGCCAAACAAATGCTTCCTACGAACACCGTACGTCGGTAGAGACGACCTTTGGAATGAGTGCGGCGGTAAATCGGGAGCTTACGGCGGGGAAGGAGTCTACAACCATACTTGCTACGGGGGGGGCCATCTGGCTAGAACGGAACAGAAGATGCTTTGATAACAAAAAGCTCACGATGAGACAGATATTAGCGGATCTTCGCTCCTTCCTTCTTTTGTGGGTGAACCACTGTGTGTAGCAGATCTTGGGCGAACTATTGTTTAGTTAAGGGGGTTTTTTTTTTTTTTTTTTTTTTTTTCGTTTAGAAGCCTAGTTGCTTCTCTCCCTTGCTAAATTCACCTTCTTTATGAATGAAGCGGTAGCATGCTACCTTCTCTCAAAAAAAAAAAAAAAAAATTCAAATTCGTCGGTTTTCGCATTATGCCTATTAATTGTGCTCAGTTGCTCAATTTGAATTTTGGTAATGTCGACTTAAGAAGTTAATTTTAGCTTTAACAAGATCATATTCAAAAAAATTTACTTTCATTTTTGTCAAACCGATCGATCTTGTCCCATTCTGAGATGTTCCCTAGCTAGATTAATTAGGATTGGCGAGGATCTACAACACATTTTCTTCACTTGTGCTTTTGCTGAGGCAGTCTGGAATCTCGCTTTTCCTCATCTTCTTGCCAGCCGCAATGCCTTACTAAACCTACCAGGAGACCTCCCTACTCGTTGGAATCGGGCCCGATCCTCGTTATCCGGGCGCTCCAGAGGAGTTTTGATGTCTGCTCGTTAACACGTGTTGGGAACTATGGAAAGAGAGAAATAGACGTATTTTCGAGGCACAAACGTCTAGCAGCGACGACATTCACAGGAACGTGTTGCATGCGGTTACTCTCTGGGAACTGGCGCTTCGAGCCTGAAGGGTTATGGATGGATGGATGGTGGTCTTACTGCTGTTGTTTTCTCTTTTCCTCCTCGTGTTTTTTGATACACTTCTTGGTTCCTTTTGCTTTCCTTTTGTTCGCTGGTTGGTCTTTGGTTGTGAGGTGTTTTTTTTGTTTTTTTGTTCTGTTCTTTTGTTTTTCTGGGACCTGATCGGGTCCAGAGCTCCCCTGTTACTCCTCGATTTTGTCTAAAATAGGGTATACCCCTGTTTACTCAAAAAAAAAAAAAAAAAAAAAAAAGAAGGATTTTTCTAAATTATGAAAAATTATATTATTTTAGTATTTATAGAATTAAGGGTAGCTTTTATATATATAGAGAGAGAGAGAGAGAGAGAGAGAGAGTCCCACATGGTGCTTGAAAGTACCAAGCACTTGGTGCTTGTGAATTTTTTACCAGATTAGATCTACCCTTTAATTATTTTCACCCGTTAGATTATACTATTCAACCAACCACCCACCGAACCCAAGGGGGCCTACATCATCCTAACCGCACATCTATTAATCCAAGGGCTAAAAACTTACAAACACCAATGATACTTTTAAAAGCATAGGAGCTCAATTCTTATATATATATATATATATATATATATATATATATATATATAGTAGGGTTCTTATCTATTATGAGTATAGAGCCCTTACTACTCATAAGTTGTTTTCGATGTTGGGGTTTTCGAATCGGCGATCCACACCGTTAAACATGATCTAGAGTATTTGAAACTTCTAGAAAATAAATTTTGTAATTTTTGAAATCATTATAAAGTCCATCAAGCGGGTATAAAATGAGCAGATCAAAATCGAACGACATCCTAAAAATGGAAGATCGAATCTTTCAATTTAAGATCGGAGTTATTGATCTTTATTTAGGCGATGAATAGAATTTTCTATTAAAAATTCAACTTATTTCGATTCTTTTACACCGTTAAACTAGCAAATATTTCATAGGTCATTAAAAATTGTCAATTTTGTGAGCTTTTGATCATGGGGTAAATGATATCGAAAAATTATAAAATTTTATTTCTAGAAATTTTAAATGCTCGCTCTAAATAACGTTTAACGGTGTGGATCGTCGATTCGGAAGCTCTATCATTGAAAACAACTTATGAGTACGAGGCGATCGTACTCGTAATAGTATAGTAAGCGGACTACATATATATATATATATATATATATATATATATATATATATATATATATATATATATATATATAACTAGGCTACTTATGCTATTAATAACAAGTCATTGGTGCTATCATTTGAGAGATGTGCGGTTAGGATGATGTGGGCCCCTTAGGGTTAAGTGAGTGGTTGGTTGAATAGTATGATCTAACGGGTGAAAATCATCAAAGGGGTGGATCTAACGGTGGAAAACTTCGTAGCACGAAGGCATCCGTCTTATTGATAAGCGTAGCTAGGACTACATATATATATATATATATATATATATATATATATATATATATATATATATATATATATATATATATATAGTGGCGATGGGCCGCATCTCTAAAACGGGTTATATAATGGATATTGGAGCTAGGCATGAGTTCACCTGCCCGTTCCGTTTCCTTTCACCCACCGAAAGTGGAGGGACGAAATCGCGGCTTGACCCGAACTTGGACTCCCAACCACTGCACGAATCGTAAAGCTACAACATCTTATGTATGTAATCCTATATATATATATATATATACATATATGTATGCAACGCAACACAAACATTTGCACCACGTAATTAGGAGAGATTTAAAAAAGAAAGATCAAGAGCACGTAGAAGCCATGCAAACGCCGAGCTCCACGCCGTCGGTTTCCTCTCCGCCGCCCCACACCGACCCCGACCCCGTGCCTGGCTCTGGCTTCGGCGGCCCGTTGCCGCCGCTCCTCCTAGACCAGGCGACAGCGGAGATCCGGCCGCTGTTGCTGCCGGAGGCGCCGAACGGGACGCAGCTCCCAGAGATGGCGCTGACGGTGGCGCGGCTGGCGGCGGAGGCGGCGGCCGCCGAGCACGCCGGCTTCGGGGCTCTGGCGTACCGTCGGCGGCTGCTGCGGCTGCGGCAGATTCTGGAGCGGTACCAATGGCAGGCGCGGCAGTCGCAGGCGCGGTGGTCGCGGGCGCAGCAGCTCTCCTCGGAGCTGCAGGCGATTGCCGAGGAGGAGCGGGTCGGGCGGCGGGTGATGTCGGTGGCGCTCGACGAGTTCAACCGCATCGCCACCGCCCCGCGGACAACTAGGAGTACGTACGTGGCCGGGGACGACGAGCGAGGACGAGGACGAGGACAAGAACAAGAATTGCGTGGCCCGGGCCGTGAGGACACTTTTCTTTTTCTTTTTCTTTTTTTCACATAGGATTCATATACCAATAATAATTCAATTCTTTTCAGATTTTATACTACTACTTCTTACGTAGGAGGTAAATACAAATACCTGCTCAAATTCGTTCCATTTGTACCATTTCAATTCTTAGTAATATTTCGATTCTCTTTACGGGGGATCTATACCAAACCAATTATTTCGTTTCGATTCTTTCAATCTGGTTTAGTTCGTGCATTTCTTTATCCAGCGTACGTAATCTAATTTTAAGTTCGATCAAATTCGAATTTGTGCGCAATTTGAATTTTGGTAATGTCGTAAGAAATTAATTTTAGCGTTAACAAGATCATATTCAAAAATTTTACTTTCATTTTTGTCAAACCGATCGATCTTGTCCCATTCTGAGATGTTCCCTAACTAGATCAGGATATTTCTAAATTATGAAAAATTATATTATTTTAGTATTTATAGAATTAAGGTTAGCTTTTATATATATATATATTAGTGGTTCTATTCTATTTTCTTTCTTGTTCTCTTCCCCCTTATTTCTCTATCGCGAAATATCTCTTTCTATCGATCATCTCGAATAGATCGTTTATCACTATTGATACAATAGAATCGTAGCACATTCTCATCTATTATACTGGATTTATATATACAATATAAACTTTTATCAAGTTATGGGTAAATGATTTTCAAAATTATTTTATCGTAGTTTTTTATTTAAATTTTTAAATTGTTGCAAATTAACTTATACAGACTAATTTAGTTGAATATATAGATACTTATGTTATCTTAGTCATTACGAATTAAGTTACTGATTATCATACTATTGCGTCACTACTAAACTAGCGACACATCATTATTTATTTATCCTCGTAAATTAAATTGTAAAGCTTATTTCAATCAATTTGAAAAATCTGAGTTAAAAATTGTAATAAATTAAAATTTGCGAATGTATAAAATTATATGAAACAATCATAATTCTCTAAATAATGCTCAAGATCATAAAGAATGATATTTTTATATTTTTATATTTAGCACTTTCCTCAAGTATGGACTCAATATTTATATTTTTTATATTTAATGCTGTGGCTCAAGACTTTTAGATAGACCCATCACATGAACTTAAATTAAATTAAATAAGAGAAAATTAATTAGCATTCATGAGGACTTATTATTATGTAATAGTGGGTGAGTTAATGTGTATCTTAATGAGAAAGTTAGTGTAGGCTTGATTCGTATAAATTATGGGGATGACTATGGCCAAAAGAAGAAGAGAGTTAATATAGGTATAGACCCAAGAGGAGATGTGCATTGTAATTTTATTTTTTTAAGTCGTGGAGTACTTAGTTTTTTTAGAAAACCTCTACCTCTCTCTTTTCTTTCTTTTTGCATACATATTCGCCGGACACGTAGGTTCGGGCTAACAAGGAGTAGGCTTGCCTATCTTTGTGAAGGAAAGCGGGCGTCGCATGGGCTTTGCGAACAAAAACACTAAGACCGTGATAGTTGGTATCAGAGCTGAACTATTTACAATCAAATCCATCTACCAAAACCTCACTGATAGCATAATAAGAGAACGGATGAACCAGAACATATGGAGTTTAAAAATCCTAATTAAGATCAAAATCTTCATTTGGCTACTACTTCGAAAAAGACTTCTCACTGTAGACAGATTGCTCGCTAGAGGCTTGTCTGTAGATCAGCACTGTGTATTCGTATTCTGACACGGAAAGCTACGATCACCTATTCTGCACATGTGTTTTTGTTCGTTTCCTTCTACTATCTGCGGAAGGATTGGCCATGATCTCTGATGTTATAGGGGACGTCCGAGAAGTCTGGACCAAAATATGTGAAACGCCCGACGCTGCGACAAGAATCAAAGGCTTGACCACCCTGTCAGCAATCTGGTGGGTTGTTTGGACTGACAGAAACTCGTCTTTTTTTCGAGCCACAACCCACAACGCTGCCCGATCATTCGAAAGAGTCAAACTATTGACGGATGACTGGACCATACTTCATTGAGCGCTCTTCACCACCCTCGTGCCACCTTTCCACCTCACCCTCGTTCCACCTTTTCACATTTCTCTCCTTACTTCTTACTACTGTTTACTTTGTACTTTTACTTTTACTTCTTCGCTCTCTTTTCTATACTTAAGTTTTCTCGGAGGCTGTAGTTCTCTCCACCATGTACGCTTAATTCATCCGGCTTTATGAATGAAGCAGGTACTTTGCTACTTATTTCTCAAAAAAAAAAAAAATTTGAAAATGGATACAGAGGTGGGGGCGGAGTTATTAATCAATCCAAATAGCCTAGAAATATAATATATATGTGGTGTCGATGGGCCGCGTCTCTAAAACGGGTTAATGGATATTGGAGCTCTGCATGAGTCCACCTGCCCGTTTCGTTTCCTTTCCTTTCACCCACCGAAAGTAGGAATGTCAATGGGTATTAATACCCGAAATTTTATCCAAATCCGAACCTGAATGGAGTGAATATATTCGATGCTAAATGGATATGGATTCGAATATGAATTTTGACTGTACCCGACCCGAATCTAAATTTATTTTGCATTATATATATATATATATATATATATATATATATATATATATATATATATATATAATGTTATATTTAAATTTGTATTTTAGAAATTTAGCTTTAATGTAATATATTTTGAAATATTGAAAAAAAAAATAATTGTTTCGGATTCAAATTTTCGAGTTCGGGTTTCGTTTTTGGTCGAGTTGGGATTTGGATATAGATTTTTAAAATCCGCCAGGTTCGGATTCGGATTCGGGTCTCGGGTTTGGAGTCGGGTTGTTCAGATTTTTGAAAATCCGTTCCGAATCTGACCCGATGACATCTCTAACTGAAAGTGGAGGGACGAAATCGGCTGGACTCGAACTTAGACTTCCCAATCAGTGCATGAATCGTAAAGCCACAACATTCTATGTAAACCCATTTGTATCATTTTATTATTATTATTATTATTATTATTATTATTATAGAGAGAGAGAGTTGGTGGAATCTTATCGGTAGCAAATCGGTTCCGTTGCCACCCATTTATTTTCGATGATGGAGCCTTTAAATTGATGATCCGCATATCGTTGAACATGATCTATACCACGAAGTATCTAGAAACTAAATTGCATTCTTTTTCGATATTGTTCTCTTGTCCATCAAGTGGGCGTAAAAATAAACGGCTGAAAATAAATATTCTCTAAAAAATGATGATAGGAATTTTGTAATCGAGACCGAGAGTATGTATTTATTCTAAATAGTTTAAAGAATTTTCTAACCAAAATTCAACTGATTTGGATAGCTTTACACCGTTAAAATTACAAATTTTGAAACCCCTTTGATCATTAGGTTAATGATGTCAAAATGTTGTTGACCGATTCAAGTTAAGCAAATTTAAAAATTATATAGTAAAATTAAAATTTTGAAAAGTTAGATAGCCAACTCAAAATGATCAGATAAAATTTTTACTAAGAAAAAATAAAAAAACAGAATTAAACCGAAAACAATTATATTGCTACTTCTACTCCCTTACATCTAAGCAATTTCTTAAAAAAAATATTAGCACAATATGCAACCTTTCTTTCTAAAAAGAAATGCTACCACAATTAATTTCATCCCATTTAATTTAATTTAAGTTGACATCAGCCCATATTTGACGAGAAGTGCGCGCTAAGTATAAAATGTAATTCTAATTAATTAATTTTCTCTTATTTAATTTAATTTAAGTTCACGTCATGGGTCTATCTAAAAATCTTGAGCCACAACATTAAATATAAAAAATATAAAAATTGAGTCCAAACATGACGGAAAGTGCTAAATATAAAAAATATAAATATATCGTTATTTATGATCTTGAGCTTTTGACCGTTTGGTTTGGGTATAAATAAAAACTAGCTATTACAGGGATAGGTATAAGTATGGGAATAAGAAAAATAGCGTTTAGATTAAAATTGAATTGTTAAGGGAGATAAGAAAAATATCATTTGGATAGATAATATGGAATAAGAAAAATAGTGGGTACGTAGTTATATATAGAAAATTAAGTTGTTGGTGAGAATAATTATACTAGTTTATTTCAGATATTTAAGAACTATATATTCTCGGATAAAAAATTAGCGTTTAGAGATAAATGGAGGATATATAAGGGGTTATTCCACCCCTTACCTGAGAACTATTGCAGTTGTTTCATATAATTTTATACGTTCTCAAATTTTAATTTATTATAATTTTTAACTCAGATTTTTCAAATTGATGGAAATAAGCCTTACAATTTAATTTACGCGGTTAAATAAATAATGATGTGCTGCTATTTTAGTAGTGATGCAATAGTATATATGATAATCAATAACGTTACAATGACTAAGATAATATAAGTATCTATTCAACTAAATTGGTCTAAGTCAATTTGCAACAATTTAATTAAAAATTTAAATCAAAAAATACGATAAAATAAATTTGAAAATCATTTACTTGTAACTTTATAAAAAGTTTATATTGTATAAACCCAATATTATAATAGATGAGAATGTGATACGATTCTATTGTATCGATAGTGATAAACGATCTAGAAAGAAAGAGATATTTAGAGGTAAAAAAAAAAGGAGGAAGAAAACAAGAAAATAAAAAATAATTAAACGACTAATTTTCTCATTATTCTTCAAACCATTCAATTAATACACACACACATATATATATATATATATATATATATATATATATATATATATATATATATAAGCTAACCATAATTATAAAAACACTAAAATAATACAATTTTCCATAATTTAGAAATATCATAATCTAGCTGGGGAACATCTTAATTAGAATGGGACAAGATTCGATCGGATTGAAAAGAATGGAATTAAAAAAAATTTTAATGATAATTAATTTGATAACGCTAAAATTAATTTCTTAAGTCGACATTACCAAAATTCGAATTGCGCAACTGAGCACAATTAATAGGCATAATGCGAAAACCGGACGAATTTGAATTTGATCGAACTTAAAATTAGATTACGCTACAAAAGGAAATGCACGAAACGAGATTGAAAGAATCGAAACGAAATAATTGGTTTGGTTTAAATCCTCCGTAAAAAGAATCGAATTAGTAAGAATTGGATACAGATGGAACGAAATTATATTGAACAGGTATTTGTATTTCCCTCCTATACGTAAGAAGTAGTAGTATAAAGTCCCAAAAGAATTGGATTGCTATAAATCGATCCTATGTGGGAAAGAAAAAAGAAAGAAGAAAGAAATGTCCTCACGGCCCGGGCCACGCAATTCTTTGTTCTTATTCTTGTCCTCGTCCTCGTCCTCGCCCCGGCCACGCACGTCCTAGCTAGTTGTTGTACCGCGGGGCGGCGGCGGCGACGATGCGGTTGAACTCGTCGTTCGCCACCCACATCACATGCCGCCCCTTCCGCTCCTCCTCGGCGATCGCCCGCAGCTCCCAGAAGAGCTGCTGCGCCCGCGACCGCCGCTCCTGCGACCGCCGCGCCTGCCATTCGTACCGGTCCCGAATCTGCCGCAGCCGCTGCAGCCGCTGATGGTACGCCGCAGCCCCGAAGCCGGCGCGCTCGGCGGCCGCCGCCTCCGCCGCCAGCTGCCTCACCTTCGCCGCCATCACCGGAGGTCGTTCGGCACCTCCGGCAGCAACAATGGCCGGATCGGCGCTGCCGCCCGGTCTAGCTGGCTTGGCGACAACGGGCGGGGTCGCCAAAGCCGGCGTCGGCGCGGGGCCGCGGAGAGGAGGCCCACGGCGTGGAGCTCGGCGTTTGCATGGCTTCTACGTACGTACGCGTGCTCTTGATCTTTCCTTCTTTTAAATCTCTCCTAATTACGTACGTGGTGCAAATGTTAACTGTGTTGTGTGGTTGCATACATATGTACATGTATATATAGAGGGAGAGAGAAAGAGAGAGAGAGAGGGGCGGGGGTTTACATAGAAAGAATGTTAATTGTAGCTTTACGATTCGTGCGGCTGGTTGGGGAGTCTAATAATAAGTTCGAGAAAAGCAGCCGATCTCATGGATCGGATCCGGGTAGGCATAAACGGGCAGGTGAACTCATGCGGAGCTCCAATATCCATTTTATAATTCAAATTTTATAAAATGGCAGATCCACACCGTTAAACATTATTACGTATTTAAAACTTCTAGAATTCAAATTTTATAATTTTTCGACATTATTTACCTTACGACCAAGAGGTCACAAAATTGATAATTTTTAACCAGGTATGGGATACTTGCTAGTTTAACGGTATAAAAGAATCGAAATTTGTTGAATTTTTAATAGAAAATTATATTCATTACATAGATAACGATCAATAACTCCGATCTTGAATTGAAATATCCGATCATCCTTTTTTAGGACATCGTTCAATTTTGACCGTTCATTTTATGCCCGCTTGATTGACTTTATTATGATTTCGAAAATTTACGAAATTTATTTTCTACATGTTTCAAATAATCTAGATCATATTTAACGGAGTGGATCGTCGATTCAGAAGCTTCGTCATCGAAAACAACTTATGAATAGTAGGGGTCCAATAATCATAATAGTATAGTAGTCATGGCATATATATATATATATATATATATATATATATAGAGAGAGAGAGAAACTCTTTGTCTATTAATTAACCCTTGTGCTCTAAGTTTTTAACCATTCATCAATTTTGATGGGTGGTTAAGGTAGAGAAAAGAGAAATTGATGAGATATTCAAAAAGATGAGAAATTGAGAACCTTAATTTCTCATCAATTTCTCTTCTCTCTCTCACCTTAACCACCCATCAAAATTGATGGATGGTTAAAAACTTAGGAGACATGGTTGCATGTTATTAATAAAGAAAGTTTCTACTCTATATATATATATATATATATATATATATATATATATATATATATATATAAATTTATTTTCTAAGGTCGTTTCAAATAATCTAGATCATATTTAACGTAGTGGATCGTCGATTCTGTAAGTTCTCTCACTATCGAAAACAACTTATGAATAAGAGGTTCAATAATCATAATAAGATAAGAATAGTAGTCATATATATATATATATATATATATATATATATATATATATATATATATATATATATATATATATATATATATATATATATATATATATATATATATATATAGAGTAGGGCTACTATACTATTATGAGTAGAGCCCTACTACTCATAAGTTGTTTTCGATGATAGAGCTTAATCGACGATCCACTCGTTAAATATGATCTAGAGTATTTAAAACTTCTAGAAAATAAATTTCGTAATTTTTCGAAATCATTTACCTTACGATCAAAAGCTCACAAAATTGACAATTTTAACTGATATGGGATACTTGGTAGTTTAACGGTGTAAAAGAATTGAAATAGGTTGAATTTTTGATAGAAAATTCTATTCACTACCTAGATAAAGATCAATAACTCCGATCTTAAATTGAAGGATCCGATCATCTATTTTTAGGACATCGTTCGATTTCTATTGCTCATTTTATGCCCATTTGATGGACTTTATTATGATTTTAAAAATTACGAAATTTATTTTCCAAAAGTTTTAAATACTCTAGATCATATTTAACGGAGTGGATCGTCGATTCGGAAGCTCTATCATCGAAAACAACTTATGAGTAGTAGGGCTCACTACTCATAAGTATAGTAGTATACTATATATATATATATATATATATATATATATATATATATATATATATATATATATATATATATATATATATATATATATATATATATATATAGTCCTATTATTATACTCTTATGAGTATAGATACTCCTATACTCATAAGTTTTTGGCCGTTTGATTCACCCTTTAATCATTTTTATCCGTTAGATTATACTATTCAACCAACCACCCACTCAACCCTAGGGACCCAACACTACAAAAAAAAGTTAATATAAGGACGCTTTTTAGACAACGCTTAGGGGAAGCGTCCCCAAACGTTTTTATAATATAGAAAATACCGACGCTTCAAAAAGCGTTGTTATATGATATCAAATAATTTATTAAATGATGATAAATTTTACTATTATTTTTAATTTTTCGACGCTTTAAAGCGTCAGATTTTAAAAATCCGGACACTTTAAAGCGTATATCCCGACGCTTTAAAACGGCGAGAATGTATTTTACCGACGCTTGGTATAAGCGTCAATATATACGTGGCGACTCTTCATTTGCCAACGCTTTGACCGACGCTTTCAAAAGTGACGTTGAATTAAATTGGGACGCTTTTAAGCATCATTAAATATATCAAAAAGCGTCCTTAAATGTAACATTTTTTGTAGTGCAATATCATCCTAACCGTAATCACTCACCTCCTAACTACACATTTTTTCATCTCAACGGCAAAAAAGTTTTGAGTACAAAGAGCTTTATACTCATACGAGTATAGTAGCCCATATATATATATATATATATATATATATATGTAGTCATTACTATACTTTTATGAGTATAGAGCATCTTGTACTCATAAGTTTTTTGCCATTAGATCTACTTTTAATTAATTTCACCCGTTAGATTATACTATTCAACCAACCACCCACTCAACCCTAGGGGGCCCACTATCAACTTAACCGTAACAACTCTCATCCTAATCATTCATTTTTCATCCGAACTAGAAAACTTATGAGTAGTAGGTCTTCAATACTCATAATAGTATAGTAGCGTGGCCATATATATATATATATATTGAGCTCTTATCTTTTAAAAGTACCAAGTCATTGGTGGTTGTAAGTTTTTAGCCTTTGGATTAATAGATGTGCGGTTAGGATGATGTGGGACCCTTGGGTTAAGTGGGTGATTGGTTGAATAGTATAATCTAACGGATGAAAATGATCGAGTCGTAGATCTAACGGTAAAAAATTCACAAGCACCAAGTGCTTCGTGCTTTTACAAGCACCATAGCCGGACGCTATATATATATATATAGAGTCCGGACTCTATAACGGTAAAATTTTATTTTTAGAAGTTTTAAATCTTTGTAAATAACGTTTAATGGTGTGGATCGTCGATTCGGAAGCTCTATCATCGAAAACAACTTATGAGTACGAGGAGATCGTAGTGGGACCCATATATATATATATATATATATAGTTGAGCTAGAATGCTATCGATAGCAAACCGTACTTTTGCCACCCATTTGTTTTCGATGATGGAGCCTCCAAATCGCCGATCGGCACCGTTGAACATGATCTATACCACTTAATGTATTTAGAAATTAAATTTCAAATATTTTCGATATCATTTGCCTAATGATCAAAGGGTTTCAAAATTTATAATTTTAATGATCGATATGAGGTATTTTCTCGTTTAACGGCGTAAAGATATCCAAATCAATTGAATTTTTGATAGAAAATTCTTTAAACTATTTAAAACAAGATTTATACTCATGATCTTGATTACAAAACTCCTATCATCATTTTTTTAAGAATATTCATTTTTAGCGTTCATTTTTATGTCCACTCGATGAATAAGAGAACAATATCGAAAATGTATGAAATTTGATTTCTAAATACTTCAAATGGTATAGATCATGTTCAACGGTGCCTATCGTCTATTTGGAGGCTCTATCATCGAAAATAAATAAGTGACAAAAGAAATCGATTTCTTTATCGATAACATTCTAGCTCAACTCTCTCTCTCTCTCTCTCTCTCTCTCTCTCTCTCTCTCTCTCTCTCTCTCTCTCTCTCTATATATATATATATATATATATAGTAGTCCTTGGTATGCTATTAATAGCACGACAAAACTTGGTGCTAATAAATTTTCTACCCTTGGATTAACCCCTTTGATTAATTTTATCCCTTAGATTATACTATTCAACCAACCACCCACTCAACCCTAGGGGCCCCACATCATCCTAGCCGCGACATCTTTTAATCCAGGGAGAGAAAACCTACTAGCACAAAATCATCATTGCTATTAATAGTATTCCAGCCTAGTTCTATATATATATATATATATACACACACACGTATATGCAACGCAACACAAACATTTGCACCACGTACGTAATCAGGAGAGATTTAAAGATTTAAAGAGCACGTACGTAGAAGCCCATGCAAACGCCGAGCTCGACGTCGTCGGTTTCCGCTCCGCCGCCCCGCGCCGACGCCGACCCCGACCCCGACCCCGTGCCCGCCGCGCGCTTCATCCACCGGTTGCCGCCGCACCTCCAAATCCAGGCGGTGAAGGAGATCCGGTGGCTGGCACTGGAGTGGGCGCTGTACGAGGCGGAGCTCCGGGCGATGGCGGCGACGGTGGCGCGGCTGGCGGCGGCCGCCGACCGGGCCGGCTTAGGCGCTGTGGCGGCGGCGTACGGTCGGCGGCTGGCGCAGCTGCGGCAGCTTCTGGCGCTGTACGAACAGCAGGCTCGGCGGTCGCAGGCGCGGCGGTCGCGGGCGCAGGCGCTCTTCTTGGAGCTGCGGGCGGTCGATGAGGAGGAGGGGGTGGGGCTGCAGGCAATGCAGGCGGCACGCGACGAGTTCAACCGCGTCGCCGCCGCCGCCTCCCTCGGCGGGAAAACAACTAGCTAGGACGTGGCCGAGGACGAGGACAAGAACAAGAATTGCGTGGCCCGGGCCGTGAGGACATTTCTTTCTTCTTCTTTTTCAGACTTTACACTACTACTTCTTACCTAGGAGGGAAATACAAATACCTGTTCAATTTCGTTCCATCTGTATCCAATTCTTACTAATTCGCTTCTTTTTACGGAGGATTTAAACCAAACCAATTATTTCGTTTCGATTCTTTCAATCTCGTTTCGTGCATTTCTTTATGTGGCGTAATCTAATTTTAAAGTTTGATCAAATTCAAATTCGTCCGGTTTTCGTCCTATCCCTATTAATTGTGCTCAGTTGCGCAATTCGAATTTTGGTAATGTCGTGAGAAATTAATTTTAGCTTTAACAAGATCATATTCAAATTTTAATTCCATTTCTTTCAATTCGATCTTGTCCAATTCTGATATGTTCCCCAGCTAGATTAGGATATTCTATTTTCCTTCTTGTTTTCTTTCTCTTATTTCTCTACCTCTTTTTTAAGCCGGTTTAATCTATCGAATAGATCGTTTATCGGATTCGGGTCTCGGGTTTGGAGTCGGGTTCGAGTGCAGATTTTTTAAAATCCGTCCCGATTCCGACACGATGACATCTCTAACCGAAAGAAAGTGGAGGGACAAAATCGGCTGGACTCCAACTTGGACTTCCCAGCCAGTGCACGAATCGTAAAGCTACAACATTCTATGTAAACCCATTTGTATTATTTATTATTATTATTATTATTATTATATATATATATATATGTGTGCATTATGTATGCAACGCAAGACAAACATTTGCATCACGTAATTAGGAGAGATTCAAAGAAGATTTAAAGAGCACGTAGAAGCCATGCAAACGCCGAGCTCCACGTCGTCGGTTCCCTCTCCGCAGCCCCGCGCCGACACGGACGCCGACTCCGTGCCCGGCGAGCGCTTCATCCACCGGTTGCCGCCGCACCTCCGAATCCAGGCGGTGGCGGAGCTCCAGCGGCTGGCGCTGCGGGCTGCGCAGCACATGGCGGAGCTCCGGGCGATGGCGGCGACGGTGGCCCGGCTGGCGGCGGAGGCGGCGGCCGCCGAGCACGCCGGCTTCGTGGCTGCAGCGGCGACGGCGTACAGTCAGTGGCTGCCGCAGCTGCAGCAGCTTCTGGCGCTGTACGAACGGCAGGCGCGGCAGTCGCAGGCGCGGCAGTTGCGCGCGCAGTCGCTCTTCTGGGAGCTGCGGGCGATCGATGAGGAGGAGGGGGTGGGGCTGCAGGCGATGCAAGCGGCGCGCGACCAGTTCAACCGCGTCGCCGCCGCCCCATGGGATAACAACTAGGACGTGGCCGGGGACGAGGACGTGGACGAGGACAAGAACAAGAATTGCGTGGCCCAGGCCGTTCTTTACATCAGATAGAGTGACATGCATCTTTTTCTCACATATATACACGATTTATACCAATCCAATTCTTTTCTTCGAGTTTTATACTACTTGATCAGTTGCATCATCTGTACCATTCCAATTCTTACTAATTCCATTCTTTCTACAGAGGATTTATACGAAACCAATTTATTTCGTTTCGATTCTTTCAATCTGGTTTCGTGCATTTCTTTATCCAGCGTAATCTAATTTTAAAGTTCCATCAAATTCAAATTCGTCCGGTTTTCGTGTTATGCCTATTAATTGTGCTCAGTTGCGCAATTCGAATTTGGGTAATGTCATAAGAAATTAGCTTTAGCGTTAACAATATAATATTCAAAAATTTTACTTCCATTTTTTTCAATCCGATCTTGTCCTTAGGATTTTTCTAAATTATGGAAAATTATATTAGTTTAGTCTTTATAGAATTAGGGTTATATATATAGTCCATTATGGTGCTGTAAAAGCGTAAAGCCCTTTGTGCTTGTGATTTTTTTACCGTTAGATCTACACCTTCGATCATTTTCATCCGTTAGATTACAATATTCAACCAACCACCCGCTCAACCCAAAGTCGCTCATATCATCCTAACTGCATATTTATTAATCCAATGGCTAAAAACTTACATGCACCAACGACTTTTTTGATTTTTAAAAGCATAGAGCTCAATTCTATATATATAAATTTTCATGCAGTATATATAATCGCCGAGTTTGAAACACTTGCTGCAACAATGGATACAGAAGAGAAAAGAATACATAGGATCATTACAAAGCAAAATAATGCGATGGGCGAAATGAGCATCACTAAACCCAATTCGCTGTGTTTCAGTTACAGACACATCAGATACAGTTCTCATTGCTTCAGGTGCGCTAAACAAGATCTTTGCGATGGCGTTTCGCCCTACGTTTGCGGATTTTTCAATGAATTGTTCTTCATGTTCAGTTTCTAATTCACCCATATCATGATCATGTTTCCGAGCACTATCATCTGACACTCGCAAGCCTTCAACATTTTCTGATACACATTCTAAGCAAATTTCTTCTTCTTCTAAGTCGGCATAGACGGCCATTTCAATGTTCGTATCCTCCGTTTCACGCCCGACAGTATTTTCTCTATGTTCTTCGCACTCGGATTCGGTGCCATCGAAATCAACGCTCCGATCTACACTTGCATTTGCTAATTCCTTTAAAAGATCCCTCGCAAACAGATCCTCAAAATGAGCACTCTGCGACTACATACATCCATGCTATGGTGAGTAAAACAAGAAGAGGAATGATTATAAGAATCGAAGAAGCGCAAGATCTGCAACGGGCATTATGATCTTCTTCATGATCATTCTGCGGGTAGAGAGATCGCGCCTCTCCCGAGTCCTCGACCCGACTTCCGTAACAAAATCTGCAGTCGATTAGGAACCCGTCGCTTGCTTCGTTTAAATTGTCTTCTTCGTTACTTCCGAATTTTCCGATCTGAGGGTTCGGTCGGTGAAACAAAGGAACCGAGGCCTCGGAGAAAGGCAGTTGGTTTCGGGATCATATGGCGAAATAACTCGAGACGAAGACGAGCGCAGCAAACTCCCTCTTCAAAGCTCATTGCTACCTACAGCTCCATGAACACCGAAACACGCATCGGAATCGAACCCAATGTTCTCTTTATTTTGCGCTTCTTTAACCAAAAAACGCATCTTTGATACAGGGGATGGAGAATAACCCGCACGATCGTTCCTTTGCGTTCGGATCCTCCTCGTTGCGAATGTAGAGTTGAAATTCCCATCATGAACACCGAAACCCATATCGGAATCGAACAGGATGTTCTCATTTTGTGCCTCTTTATCCCAAAAACCCACCTTTGATACCGGGAAGGAGAATAACCCGCAAGATCATTTCATGGCGTCAGAATCCCCCTCCTCGGGGATGAGGGATTGAGATTCCTATCGCGATTACGCAGAGCACAATGTGGAGGCGGGGCCGTTCCAGTGTTGGTTTTGAAGAGTTTTTCTCTGAGGCATTTCTACAAACAAATGGTGGGGGAATGGGAAAAGAGAGAGGCTTGTGCTAATTCTGCTGCTGCTTCTGCAATTTTTCTCCAATTCCAAACAGACACATGAGGGAGGCTCGGGTTGGCAGGAATGAAAGGACATAATACAATACATATTTGCAGAAATACATTAATTAATATATGCAGAGGAGCTGCTGCTATTACTGCTGCTGCTGCTACCAATCATTCCTTTTCTCATTGGCATAACATCAAGCACTTCATAGGTGTTTCTCAAATCAAATTAAACAAGCATCAGCTAACAAGGAAGAGGAGGCAAATCAAATTAAACAAGCACCGGCAAGCAAGGAGGAGGAGGAGGAGGAGGACACAACAAGAAGAAACGAGAAACCCTAGAAATTGGGAGCGGCAACGGGTTCTGATTCGGGTTGGTCGGGGTCGAGGAGGGTCCAATCGGGGGGGAGAGTAGTGGGGAGGGGAGGGTAGGGCGTGGGGCCCTTGCGCTTGACGTCCCAGGGCTGCGTCTTCTTGGGGCGCGTCTTCATGTGGTGCGACGTCGCCTTCTTCTGCGGCCGCGACGAGCACTCCACCACCGCCATTCCCGGCCCCAAACCCTTCTTCTGATGCTCACCATGCTTGCTGCTGCTGCTGCCGCTGTTCTTGTTGTCGCGTACAACACCAACGACGGAGGAGGCTCGCCAAATCCCTGCGGCGTTCGTCGACGCCATTGATGAGCTCCGAGGAGGAAGAAGCAGCACAAGAGGAAGAAGAAGAAGCAGCTCAAGAAGAGGATAAGGTGGTGGTGATTTTGAATATGGATACGGAGTTATCAATCAATCCATCCAAACAAATAGCCTAGAATTAATTATATAATATCAATATGTGGTGGTGGTGAACCGGTGAACCGGTGAACCGGTGATGGGCCCCACCGCATCAATTAATGGATATTGGAGCTCCGCATGAGTTCACCTGCCCCTTTTTTATGCCTACCCGGATCCGATCCACGTACGAGATCGACTGCTTAATTTACTCGAACTTATTATTAGACTCCCCAACCAGCCGCACGAATCGTAAAGCTACCATTAACATTCTTTCGATGCAAACCCCCCCCCCCTCTCTCTCTCTCTCTTTCTCTCTCCCTCTGTATATATATACATGTACATGTACATGTACAATATGTATGCAACCACACAACACAAACATTTGCACCACGTACGTACGTAATTAGGAGAGATTTAAAAGAAGAAAGATCAAGAGCACGCGTGCGTACGTAGAAGCCATGCAAACGCCGAGCTCCACGCCGTCGGACTCCTCTCCGCGGCCCCGCGCCGACGCCGGCTTTGGCATCCCCCGCCCGTTGCCGCCACGCCACCTAGACCCGGCGGCAGTGCTGACCCGGCCATTGTTGCTGCCGGAGGTGCCGAACGAGCTCCCGGTGATGGCCGTGACGGTGCGGCAGCTGGCGGCGGCGGTGGTGGCCATCGAGCGCGCCGGTTTCGGGGCTGCAGCGTACCGTTGGCGGCTGCAGCGGCTGCAGCAGATTCTGGAGCGGTACGAATGGCAGGCGCGGCGGTCGCAGGAGCGGCGGTCACAGGCGCAGCGGCTCTTCTGGGAGCTGCGGGCGATCGCCGAGGAGGAGCGGATGGGGCAGCAGGTGATGTCGGTGGCGAACGACGAGTTCAACCACATCACCGCCGCCGCCCCGCGGTACAACAACTAGGACGTGCGTGGTGGCCGGGGACGAGGACGAGGACGAGGACAAGAACAAGAACAAAGAATTGCGTTGCCCGGGCCGTGAGGACGTTTTTTTCTTTTTCTTTTTTTCTTTTCCACATAGGATCGATTTATAGCAATCCAATTCTTTTGGGACTTTATACTACTACTTCTTACGTATAGGAGGGAAATACAAATACCTGTTCAATATAATTTCGTTCCATCTGTATCCAATTCTTACTAATTCGATTCTTTTTACGGAGGATTTAAACCAAACCAATTATTTCGTTTCGATTCTTTCAATCTCGTTTCGTGCATTTCTTTTTGTAGCGTAATCTAATTTTAAGTTCTATCAAATTCAAATTTGTCTTCTCAATTTTTAGAGCACCAAAATGGGTTATCAAACGAATCGAAGCTCTTCGGAGGGCCTTCTTTTGGAAAGGGAGGAGTGCGGTAACTGGGGGACAATGCTTGGTTCGTTGGAAGACGGTATGTAGAAGCAAAGGAGAGGGGGACTAGGGGTTTTGGATCTCGAGATTATGAACGTAGCATTACTAGCTAAATGGTGGTGGAGGTTCCTTGCTGACAAGACCATTCTTTGGGGATATTTCTTAAGAGGGGCCTACTACAAGAGGAGAATACCCCTCAGAGAAGGGACGTCTTTCAGACCGTACTCCCAGTGGTGGCAGAGCGTATTGCCGACTAGGGAGATTTTTCGGTGTGGGCTCTTCTACTCAACGGGAGATGGTAGGTCGGTGAACTTTTGGAGGACAGACGGTGCGCACAACTTTCACTTCAACTGCGTTCCCCCATATATTCAACGCTATAGTTTCGAAGAACCAACGGCGTGGGAGTTTTTTGACTCAAGAGGCTGGAGGTGGCATAGGATTCTACACGGGTTTACGCCACGCTTGCCCGGAGAAGAAGTATCAATCCTGGCGTTGAAAGAGCTTGTAAATACCATCACCTTATCGGAGAATGCGGACGAACGGTGGAGATGGTGTAAGTCGGAAATTTTCACAGTTAAATCATTGTATAACTTTATCCAAAATGGTGGGGTATCCGTAACAAAGTTCGCGATGCTGTGGAGAAGCAGAACTCCACTTAAAGTGAAAATTTTTGGCTGGTTGGTATTGCGGAGGAAAGTACTCACCAGGGACAACCTTGTGAAGAGGGGGTGGTCGGGAGTGACCACGTGTTCTTTATGTTTGGATGCACCGGAGACCGTTGACCACCTTTTTATGAATTGCTACGTCACCAGAGGACTGTTAGGATGCTTATTGCCAAACAAATGCTTCCTACGAACCTGTACGTCGGTAGACAGCCTTTGGAATGAGTGCAGCGGTAAATCGGGAGCTTCTGGCAGGAAGGAGTCTACAACCATACTTGCTACGTGGTGGGCCATCTGGCTAGAACGGAATGAGAAGATGCTTTGATAACAAAAAGCTCACGATGAGACGGATATTAGCGGATCTTCGCTCCTTCCTTCTTTTGTGGGTGAACCCGTGTGTGTAGCAGATCTTGGGCGAACTATTGTTTAGTTAAGGGTCTTTTTTTTTTTTTTTTCTTTTTTCGCCTTCGTTTAGAAGCCTAGTTGCTTCTCTCCCTTGCTAAATTCACCTTCTTTATGAATGAAGCGGTAGCATGCTACCTTCTCCTCAAAAAAAAAAAAAAAAAATTCAAATTCGTCTGGTTTCGCATTATGCCTATTAATTGTGCTCGGTTGCTCAATTTGAATTTTAGTAATGTCGACTTAAGAAGTTAATTTTAGCTTTAACAAGATGATATTCAAAAAAATTTACTTTCATTTTTGTCAAACCGATCGATCTTGTCCCATTCTGAGATGTTCCCTGGCTAGATTAATTAGGATTGGCGAGGATCTACAACACATTTTCTTCACTTGTGCTTTTGCTGAGGCAGTCTGGAATCTCGCTTTTCCTCATCTTCTTGCCAGCCGCAATGCCTTACTAAACCTACCAGGAGACCTCCCTACTCGTTGGAATCGGGCCCGATCCTCGTTATCTGGGCGCTCCAGGAGGAGTTTTGATGTCTGCTCGTTACCACGTGTTGGGAACTATGGAAAGAGAGAAATAGACGTATTTTCGAGGCACAAACGTCTAGCGACGACATTCACAGAACGTGTTGCATGCGGTTACTCTCTCGGGAACCGGCGCTTCGAGCCCGAAGGGTTATGGATGGATGGATGGTGGTCTTATCGTTGTTTTCTCTTTTCCTCCTCGTGTTTTTTGATACACTTCTTGGTTCCTTTTGCTTTCCTTTTGTTCGCCGTTGGTCTTTGGTTGTGAGGTGTTTTTTTGTTTTTTTGTTCTGTTCTTTTGTTTTTCGGGACTGATCGGGTCCGAGCTCCTGTTACTCCTCGATTTTGTCTAAAATAGGGTATACCTGTTTACTCAAAAAAAAAAAAAAAAAAAAAAAAAAAAAAAAGGATTTTTCTAAATTATGAAAAATTATATTATTTTAGTATTTATAGAATTAAGGGTAGCTTTTATATATATATAGAGAGAGAGAGAGAGAGAGAGAGAGAGAGAGAGTCTATGGTGCTTGTAAAGTACCAAGCACTTGCGCCAGTGAATTTTTTACCGTTAGATCTACCCCTTTAATTATTTTCACCCGTTAGATTATACTATTCAACCCCAAGGGGGCCTACATCATCCTAACCGCACATCTATTAATCCAAGTGCTAAAAACTTACAAACACCAATGACTTGATACTTTTAAAAGCATAGGAGCTCAATTCTTTTATATATATATATATATATATATATATATATATATATATATATATATATATATATATATATATATATATATATAGTAGGGTTACTTATACTATTATGAGTATAGAGCCCTTACTACTCATAAGTTGTTTTCGATGTTGGGGTTTTCGAATCGGCGATCCACACCGTTAAACATGATCTAGAGTATTTGAAACTTCTAGAAAATAAATTTTGTAATTTTTCGAAATCATTATAAAGTCCATCAAGCGGGTATAAAATGAACGGTCAAAATCGAACGACATCCTAAAAATGGAAGATCGAATCTTTCAATTTAAGATCGGAGTTATTGATCTTTATTTAGGCAGTGAATAGAATTTTCTATTAAAAATTCAACTTATTTCGATTCTTTTACACCGTTAAACTAGCAAATATTCCATACCAGAATTGATGCACTTCGTAGAGCCTTCTTTTGGAAAGGATGCTCCAACATCTCTGGGGGTGCATGCCTCGTTAACTAGAAAACGACTTGCAAAAATAAGCACGAGGGTGGGTTAGGGATAAAAGACGTGGATGCCATGAACACTGCTCTCTTAACCAAATGGTGGTGGCGCTTCCTCACTGAGCCACACTTGCCTTGGGCTACTCTTATCAGACATCTTTACTACAAGAGACGGAGGCCCTTGCACGAGGGTACTGCCTTTGTCCCATTCTCGCAGTGGTGGAAAGGGGTGATCAGGTGTCGAGATGTATTTAAATGCGGCATTACCTACGAATTAGGGGATGGCTGCAACGTCAGGCTTTGGACGGACATATGGATAGGGGAAACCCCGCTGAGCACTACGTTCCCAACAATTTTCTCTGCTATCAGGAACAAGGAGGTTCGCGTTTCCCAATGTTGGAACCACCATGGATGGAGATGGCGATTCATTTCTACAGGTTTTGTGGCTTCGGCCTCTTCCGAGAATAGAAGACAGATGGGGCTGCTAAAGGAAGCGCTACTCTTGTATAACCCTACTAGTGGACCTGACGTGCACAAATGGAGATGGACATCACACCAAAAGTTCACTGTCAACTCCCTCTATAAGTTCATCACCTACGCAGGCTGTTTTGATCAGACTAACCAATTGCTTTGGAAGCTAAAGATCCCGACCAAAATTAAAATCTTCGTCTGGTTGCTACTCCGTAAGAGGTTGTACACGGCCGACAGATTGATCAACCACGGGATCCAAGCTGAACCTCAATGCCCCTTCTGTGCATTATCCTTCAAAAGCTGCGACCACCTCTTCAGCAATTGTGTTTTCGCCCGGTTTCTTCTCTTTCGGTTGGCTGACATACCCAGCCATGCACCGAACGGGGACGTTCGAGACCTCTGGACCTCTCTGTCTCACTCCTCGGACGCCGTTACTAGAGCTAAGCGACTCACAATTCTAGCGGCTTCTTGGTGGGTTGTCTGGACCGAGCGAAACAGATTTGTCTTCTCGTCGATTCTCCCGGACGCCGCTAGAGCCTTGGACAGAGCTCTTTCTCTGTCAAACTCGTGGACCTCGCTCATGTAACTGATCGACTCTTTGGGATTCTGGCTTGGTTTTTCTCTATCCCCTTTTCTCCCCCGCACCCCCCCCCCCCTCTCTCTCTTTTTCTTGTTTTTTGTTAATGTCGTTTATTTTTGGTTCCTCTTTTTATCTTTTTGGTTTGGTACTTAGGAAGCCTAGGTTGCTTCCATCTCTGTACGCTTAGTTCATTTGCCTTTTGAATGAAGCAGGTAGCGTGCTACCTTTCTCTCAAAAAAAAAAAATTTGTCAATTTTGTGAGCTTTTGATCATGGGGTAAATGATATCGAAAAATTATAAAATTTTATTTCTAGAAATGCTCAAAAACAACAACACGTACGAGGACGATCGTACTCATAATAAATATAATAATGGACTCTATATATATATATATATATATATATATATATATAGTGGCGATGGGCCGCATCTCTAAAACGGGTTAATGGATATTGGAGCTAGGCATGAGTTCACCTGCCCGTTCCGTTTCCTTTCACCCACCGAAAGTGGAGGGACGAAATCGCGGCTTGACCCGAACTTGGACTCCCAACCACTGCACGAATCGTAAAGCTACAACATCTTATGTATGTAATCCTATATATATATGTACATATATGTATGCAACGCAACAGAAACATTTGCACCACGTAATTAGGAGAGATTTAAAAAAAGAAAGATCAAGAGCACGTAGAAGCCATGCAAACGCCGAGCTCCACGCCGTCGGTTTCCTCTCCGCCGCCCCACACCGACCCCGACCCCGTGCCTGGCTCTGGCTTCGGCGGCCCGTTGCCGCCGCTCCTCCTAGACCAGGCGACAGCGGAGATCCGGCCGCTGTTGCTGCCGGAGGCGCCGAACGGGACGCAGCTCCCAGAGATGGCGCTGACGGTGGCGCGGCTGGCGGCGGAGGCGGCGGCCGCCGAGCACGCCGGCTTCGGGGCTCTGGCGTACCGTCGGCGGCTGCTGCGGCTGCGGCGGATTCTGGAGCGGTACCAATGGCAGGCGCGGCAGTCGCAGGCGCGGTGGTCGCGGGCGCAGCAGCTCTCCTCGGAGCTGCAGGCGATTGCCGAGGAGGAGCGGGTCGGGCGGCGGGTGATGTCGGTGGCGCTCGACGAGTTCAACCGCATCGCCACCGCCCCGCGGTACGACAACTAGGAGTACGTACGTGGCCGGGGACGACGAGGACGAGGACGAGGACGAGGACAAGAACAAGAATTGCGTGGCCCGGGCCGTGAGGACACTTTTCTTTTTCTTTTTCTTTTTTTCACATAGGATTCATATACCAATAATAATTCAATTCTTTTCAGATTTTATACTACTACTTCTTACGTAGGAGGTAAATACAAATACCTGCTCAAATTCGTTCCATTTGTACCATTTCAATTCCTAGTAATATTTCGATTCTCTTTACGGGGGATTTATACCAAACCAATTATTTCGTTTCGATTCTTTAATTCAATCTGGTTTAATTCGTGCATTTCTTTATCCAGCGTACGTAATCTAATTTTAAGTTCGATCAAATCCGAATTTGTGCGCAATTTGAATTTTGGTAATGTCGTAAGAAATTAATTTTAGCGTTAACAAGATCATATTCAAAAATTTTACTTTCATTTTTGTCAAACCGATCGATCTTGTCCCATTCTGAGATGTTCCCTAACTAGATCAGGATATTTCTAAATTATGAAAAATTCTATTCTTTTAGTATTTATAGAATTAAGGTTAGCTTTTATATATATATATTAGTGGTTCTATTCTATTTTCTTTCTTGTTCTCTTCCCCCTTATTTCTCTATCGCGAAATATCTCTTTCTATCGATCATCTCGAATAGATCGTTTATCATTATTGATACAGTAGAATTGTAGCACATTCTCATCTATTAAATTGGATTTATATATACAATATAAACTTTTTATCAAGTTATGGGTAAATGATTTTCAAATTTATTTTATCGTAGTTTTTTATTTAAATTTTTAAATTGTTGCAAATTAACTTATACATACTAATTTAGTTGAATATATAGATACTTATGTTATCTTAGTCATTACGAATTAATTTACTGATTATCATACTATTGCATCACTACTAAATTAGCGGCACATCATTACTTATTTATCCTCGTAAATTAAATTGTAAAGCTTATTTCAATCAATTTGAAAAATCTGAGTTAAAAATTGTAATAAATTAAAATTTGCGACCGTATAAAATTATATGAAACAACCATAGTTCTTTAAATGCTCAAGATCATAAAGAATGATATTTTTATATTTTTATATTTAGCACTTAATTTTCTCGTATGGACTCAATATTTATATTTTTTATATTTAATGTTGTGGCTCAAGACTTTTAGATAGACCCATCACGTGAACTTAAATTAAATTAAGTAAGAGAAAATTAATTAGCATTCATAAGGACTTATTATTATGTAATAGTGGGTGAGTTAATGTATATCTTAATGAGAAAGTTAGTGTAGGCTTGATTCGTATAAATTATGGGGATGACTATGGCCAAAAGAAGAAGAGAGTTAATATAGGTAGATCGAGACGCAAGAGGAGTTGTGTATTATAATTCTATTTTTTTAAGTCGTGGAGATACTTAGTTTTTTTAGAAAACCTTTGCCTCTCTCTTTTCTTTCTTTTTGCATACATAGTCGCAGGACACGTAGGTTCGGGCTAACAAGGAGTAGGCTTGCCTATCTTTGTGAAGGAAAGCGGACGTCGCATGGGCTTTGCGAACAAAAACACTAAGACCGTGATAGTTGGTATCAGAGCCGAACTATTTACAGTCAAATCCCTCTACCAAATCCTCACTGATAGTGGAATAAGAGACCAGATGAACCAGCACATATGGAGTTTAAAAATCCCAATTAAGATCAAAATTTTTATTTGGCTACTACTCCGAAAAAGACTATTCACTGTAGACAGATTGCTCGCTAGAGGCATGTCTGTAGATCAGCACTGTGTATTCTGTGCGGTATTACTGGAAAGCTACGATCACCTATTCTGTACATGTGTTTTTGTTCGTTTCCTTCTACTATCCGCGGAAGGATTGGCCATGATCTCTGATGTTATAGGGGACGTCCGAGAAGTCTGGACCAAAATATGTGAAACGCCCGACGTTGCGACGAGAATCAAAGGCTTGACCACCCTGTCAGCAATCCGGTGAGTTGTTTGGACTGATAGAAACTCGTCTATTTTTTGAGCCACAACCCACAACGCTGCCCGATCATTTGAACGAGTCAAACTATTGACGGGTGACTGGACCATACTTCATTGAGTGCTCTTCACCACCCTCGTGCCACCTTTCCACCTCACCCTCGTTCCACTTTTTCACATTTCTCTCCTTACTTTTTATTACTATTTACTTTGTATTTTTACTTTTACTTCTTCGCTCTCTTTTTTATACTTAACTTTTCTCGGAGGCTGTAGTTGTCTCCACCATATACGCTTAATTCATCCGGCTTTATGAATGAACGTTATGACCTACCTATTTCTCAAAAAAAAAAAAAAAAAAAAAGATTTTGAAAATGGATACGGAGGTGGGGGACGGAGTTATTAATCAATCCAAATAGCCTAGAAATAATATATATGTGGTGTCGATGGGCCGCATCTCTAAAACGGGTTAATCGATATTGGAGCTCTGCATGAGTCCACCTGCCCGTTTCGTTTCCTTTCCTTTCACCCACCGAAAGTAGGAATGTCAATAGGTATTAATAGCCGAAATTTTATCCGAACTCGAATCTGAATGGAGTGAATATATCCGATGCTAAATGGATATGGATTCGGATATGAATTTTGACTGTACCCGACCCGAATCAAAATTTATTTTGCATTTTATATATATATATATATATATATATATATATATATATATATATATATATATATATATAAATATATAGAGAGAGAGAGAGTGAGAGAGAGAGAGAGAGAGAGAGAGAGAGAGTTGAGCGAGAATGCTATCGGTAGCAAACGAGCTCTATTGCCACCCATTTGTTTTCGATGATAGAGCCTTTAAATTGATGATCGGCATCGTTGAACATGATCTATACCACCTGAAGTATCTAGAAACTAAATTTCATTCTTTTTCGATATTGTTCTCTTGTACATCAAGTGGGCGTAAAAATAAACGGCTGAAAATAAATATCCTCTAAAAAATAATGATAGGAATTCTGTAATCAAGATCGAGAGTATATATTTATTCTAAATAGTTTAAAAAATTTTCTAACCAAAATTCAATTGATTTGGATAGCTTTACACCGTTAAACGAGAAAAAATCTCATATATATCTACCATTAAAATTACAAATTTTGAAATCCCTTTGATCATTAGGTTAATTATGTCAAAATATTGTTGACCGATTCAAGTTAAGCAAATTTAAAAATTATATAGTAAAATTAAAATTTTGAAAAGTTAGATAGCCAACTCAAAATGATCAGATAAAATTTTTACTAAGAAAAAATAAAAATAATAATAATAATTAAACCAAAAACGTACAATTATATTGTTACTTCTACTCCCTTACATCAAAATCATTTACTATATATATATATATATATATATATATATATATATAACCCAGGTTAAAGATGGCCTTACCTCCTACTAGGATCCGACACTACAACAAAATATATTTTAGACGACACTTTTTAAACGACGCTTTCTTCTAGCGTCTTTAATATTTAGTATTTGCCGACACTATTATTAATTGTTGCCAATAAACATATTAATTTTTATCAAATATTTATATAAATTTTTCGACGCTATATTAAAACGTCGGTATATTTATCCCGACATGTTTATTTAACAACTCTTTACACGACGCTTTTACAAGCATTGGAATTATTTTTGCCGACGTTTTAAAGCGTCGCTAAATATCATTTAAAATGTTCTTAAATACAAGATTTTTTGTAGTGCGGTAAGAGTAACCCCCGTTACCCCCACACACACACATACAAAAGCACTTTGTTTTATCACCATTCTTTTACATATTACATCTAAGCAATTTCTTAAAAAAATATTAGCACAATATGCATGCAACCTTTCTTTCTAAAAAGAAATGCTACCACAATTAATTTCATCCCATTTAATTTAATTTAAGTTGACATCAGCCCATATTTGACGAGAAGTGCTAAGTATAAAATGTAATTCTAATTAATTTTTTTCTTATTTAATTTAATTTAAGTTCACGTCACGGATCTATCTAAAAGTCTTGAGCCACAACATTAAATATAAAAAATATAAAAATTAAGTCCAAACACAAGGAAAGTGCTAAATATAAAAAATATAAAAATATCATTATTTATGATCTTGAGCATTTAACCGTTTGGTTTGGGTATGAATAAGCACTAGCTATTACAGGAATAGGTACAAGTATGTGAATAAGAAACATAGCGTTTGGATTAAAATTGAATTGTTCTCGGAGATAAGAAAAATAGCGTTTGGATAGATAATATTGAATAAGAAAAATAGTGGGTAGTTATATATAGAAAATTAAGTTGTTGGTGAGAATAATTATACTAGCTTATTTCAGATATTTAAGAACTATATATTCTCGGATAAAAAAGTAGCGTTTAGAGATAAATGGAGGATATATAAGGGGTTATTCCACCCCTTACCTGAGAACTATTGCAGTTGTTTCATATAATTTTATACGTTCTCAAATTTTAATTTATTATAATTTTTAACTCAGATTTTTCAAATTGATGGAAATAAGCCTTACAATTTAATTTACGCGGTTAAATAAATAATGATGTGCCGCTAATTTAGTAGTGATGCAATAGTATATATGATAATCAATAACGTTACAATGACTAAGATAATATAAGTATCTATTCAACTAAATTGGTCTAAGTCAATTTGCAACAATTTAATTAAAAATTTAAATCAAAAACTACGATAAAATAAATTTGAAAATCATTTACTTGTAACTTTATAAAAAGTTTATATTGTATAAACCCAATATTATAATAGATGAGAATGTGATACGATTCTATTGTATCGATAGTGATAAACGATCTAGAAAGAAAGAGATATTTAGAGGTAAAAAAATAAGGAGGAAGAGAACAAGAAAATAAAATATAATTAAACGACTAATTTTCTCATTATTCTTCAAACCATTCAATTAATACACACATATATATATATATAAGCTAACCATAATTATAAAAACACTAAAATAATACAATTTTCCATAATTTAGAAATATCATAATCTAGCTGGGGAACATCTTAATTAGAATGGGACAAGATTCGATCGGATTGAAAAGAATGGTATTAAAAAAAATTTTAAAGATAATTAATTTGATAACGCTAAAATTAATTTCTTATGACATTACCAAAATTCGAATTGCGCAACTGAGCACAATTAATAGGCATAATGCGAAAACCGGACGAATTTGAATTTGATCGAACTTAAAATTAGTTTACGCTACAATATGAAATGCACGAAACGAGATTGAAAGAATCGAAACGAAATAATTGGTTTGGTTTAAATCCTCCGTAAAAAGAATCGAATTAGTAAGAATTGGATACAGATGGAACGAAATTATATTGAACAGGTATTTGTATTTCCCTCCTATATACGTAAGAAGTAGTAGTATAAAGTCCCAAAAGAACTGGATTAAGCTATAAATCGATCCTATGTGGAAAAGAAAAAAGAAAAAGAAAAAAACGTCCTCACGGCCCGGGCCACGCAATTCTTTGTTCTTGTTCTTGTCCTCGTCCTCGTCCCCGGCCACGCACGTCCTAGCTAGTTGTTGTACCGCGGGGCGGCGGCGATGATGCGGTTGAACTCATCGTTCGCCACCCACATCACATGCCGCCCCTTCCGCTCCTCCTCGGCGATCGCCCGCAGCTCCCAGAAGAGCTGCTGCGCCCGGGACCGCCGCTCCTGCGACCGCCGCGCCTGCCATTCGTACCGGTCCCGAATCTGCCGCAGCCGCTGCAGCCGCTGATGGTACGCCGCAGCCCCGAAGCCGGCGCGCTCGGCGGCCGCCGCCTCCGCCGCCAGCTGCCTCACCTTCGCCGCCATCACCGGGAGGTCGTTCGGCACCTCCGGCAGCAACAATGGCCGGATCGGCGCTGCCGCCCGGTCTAGCTGGCTTGGCGACAACGGGCGGGGGTCGCCAAAGCCGGCGTCGGCGCGGGGCCGCGGAGAGGAGGCCCACGGCGTGGAGCTCGGCGTTTGCATGGCTTCTACGTACGTACTCGTGCTCTTGATCTTTCCTTCTTTTAAATCTCTCCTAATTACGTACGTGGTGCAAATGTTAACTGTGTTGTGTGGTTGCATACATATGTACATGTATATATAGAGGGAGAGAGAAAGAGAGAGAGAGAGGGGCGGGGGTTTACATAGAAAGAATGTTAATTGTAGCTTTACGATTCGTGCGGCTGGTTGGGGAGTCTAATAATAAGTTCGAGTAAAGCAGCCGATCTCGTGGATCGGATCCGGGTAGGCATAAACGGGCAGGTGAACTCATGCGGAGCTCCAATATCCATTTTATAATTCAAATTTTATAAAATGGCAGCCGATCCACACCGTTAAACATTATTACGTATTTAAAACTTCTAGAATTCAAATTTTATAATTTTTCGACATTATTTACCTTACGATCAAGAGGTCACAAAATTGATAATTTTTAACCGTAGGTATGGGATACTTGCTAGTTTAACGGTATAAAAGAATCGAAATTTGTTGAATTTTTGATAGAAAATTATATTCATTACATAGATAACGATCAATAACTCCGATCTTGAATTGAAATATCCGATCATCCTTTTTTAGGACATCGTTCAATTTTGACCGTTCATTTTATGCCCGCTTGATTGACTTTATTATGATTTCGAAAATTTACGAAATTTATTTTCTACATGTTTCAAATAATCTAGATCATATTTAACGGAGTGGATCGTCGATTCAGAAGCTTCGTCATCGAAAACAACTTATGAATAGTAGGGGTCCAATAATCATAATAGTATAGTAGTCATGGCATATATATATATATATATATATATATATATATATATATATATATATATATATATATATATATATATATATATATATATATATATATATATATATATATAGAATTAGGCTACTATGCTATTAATAGCACCAAGTCATTGGTGCTACCAAGTTTTTCGCCGTTGGATTGAGAGATGTGCGGTTAGGATAATGTGGGTTCCCTAGGGTTAAGTGAGTGGTTGGTTAAATAGTATGATCTAACGGATGAAAATCATCCAAGGGGTGGATTTAAAGGTGGAAAACTTGGTAGCACGAGACTGCTATTGATGATATAAGATAGGACTCATATATATATATATATATATATATATATATATATATATATATATATATATATATATTTATGAGTAGTAGGGCCTACTACTCATAAGTTGTTTTTCGATGATAGAGCTTAGAATCGACGACCCACTCCGTTAAATATGATCTAGAATATTTAAAACTTCTAGAAAATAAATTTCGTAATTTTTCGAAATCATTTACCTTACGATCAAAAGCTCACAAAATTGACAATTTTAACAGTGATATGGGATACTTGGTAGTTTAACGGTGTAAAAGAATTGAAATAGGTTGAATTTTTGATAGAAAATTCTATTCACTACCTAGATAAAGATCAATAACTCCGATCTTAAATTGAAGGATCCGATCATCTATTTTTAGGACATCGTTCGATTTCGGCCGTTCATTTTATGCCCATTTGATGGACTTTATTATGATTTAAAAAAATTACGAAATTTATTTTCCAAAAGTTTTAAATACTCTAGATCATATTTAAGGTGGATCGTCGATTCTAAGCTCTATCATCGAAAACAACTTATGAGTAGTAGGGCTACTACTCATAATAGTATAGTAATATATATATATATATATATATATATATATATATATATATATATATATATATATATATATATATATATATATATATATATATATATATAGTCCGGCTACTATACTCTTATGAGTATAGATACTCCTATACTCATAAGTTTTTGGCCGTTTGATTCACCCTTTAATCATTTTTATCCGTTAGATTATACTATTCAACCAACCACCCACTCAACCCTGGGGGCCCAATATCAACCTAACCGTAATCACTCACCTCCTAACTACACATTTTTTCATCTCAACTAAAAGTTTTGAGTACAAAGAGCTTTATACTCATATGAGTATAGTAGACCATTTATATATATATATATATATATATATACGAGTCCTACTATACTTTTATGAGTATAGAGCCTCTTGTACTCATAAGTTTTTTGCCATTAGATCTACTCTTTAATTAATTTCACTAGATTATACTATTCAACCAACCACCCACTCAACCCTGTGGGCCCACTATCAACTTAACCGTAACAACCTCATCCTAATCATTCTTGCCTCAACTCTATATATATATATATATATATATATATATATATATATATATATATATATATATATTGAGCTCTTATGCTTTTAAAAGTACCAAGTCATTGGTGGTTGTAAGTTTTTAGCCTTTGGATTAATAGATGTGCGGTTAGGATGATGTGGGACCCCTTGGGTTAAGTGGGTGATTGGTTGAATAGTATAATCTAACGGATGAAAATGATCAGAGTCGTAGATCTAACGGTAAAAAATTCACAAGCACCAAGTGCTTCGTGCTTTTACAAGCACCATAGTGACGCTATATATATATATATAGAGTCCCACTCTATAACGGTAAAATTTTATTTCTAGAAGTTTTAAATGTAAATAACGTTTAATGGTGTGGATCGTCGATTCTAAGCTCTATCATCGAAAACAACTTATGAGTACGAGGAGATCGTAGTCGGACCCATATATATATATATATATATATATATATATATATATATATATATATATATATATATATATATATATATAGTTGAGCTAGAATGCTATCGATAAGAAACCGTACTTTTGCCACCCATTTGTTTTCGATGATGGAGCCTCCAAATCGACGAGCGGCACCGTTGAACATGATCTATACCACTTAAGGTATTTAGAAATTAAATTTCAAATATTTTCGATATCATTTGCCTAATGATCAAAGGGTTTCAAAATTTATAATTTTAATGATCGATATGAGGTATTTTCTCGTTTAATCGCGTAAAGATATCCAAATCAATTGAATTTTTGTTAGAAAATTCTTTAAACTATTTAAAACAAGATTTATACTCTTGATCTTGATTACAAAACTCCTATCATCATTTTTTTAAGAATATTCATTTTTAGCCGCTCATTTTTATGTCCACTCGATGAATAAGAGAACAATATCGAAAATGTATGAAATTTGATTTCTAAATACTTCAAATGGTATAGATCATGTTCAACGGTGCCTATCGTCTATTTGGAGGCTCTATCATCGAAAATAAATAAGTGGCAAAAGTACCGATTTGCTATCGATAACATTCTAGCTCAACTCTCTCTCTCTCTCTCTCTCTCTCTCTCTCTCTATATATATATATATATAGTCGGTTAGTATGCTATTAATAGCACGACGAACTTGGTGCTAATAAATTTTCTACCCTTGGATTAACCCCTTTGATTAATTTTACCCTTAGATTATACTATTCAACCAACCAACCACTCAACCCTGGGGGCCCACATCATCCTACCAAGACATCTTTTAATCCAAGGATAGAAAACTTACTAGCACCAAATCATTAGTCTATTAATAGTATTAAAATTTATCTATATATATATATATATATATATATATATATATATATATATATATATATATATATATATATATATATATACACACACACACGTATATGCAACGCAACACAAACATTTGCACCACGTACGTAATCAGGAGAGATTTAAAGATTTAAAGAGCACGTACGTAGAAGCCCATGCAAACGCCGAGCTCGACGTCGTCGGTTTCCGCTCCGCCGCCCCGCGCCGACGCCGACCCCGACCCCGACCCCGTGCCCGCCGCGCGCTTCATCCACCGGTTGCCGCCGCACCTCCAAATCCAGGCGGTGAAGGAGATCCGGTGGCTGGCACTGGAGTGGGCCCTGTACGAGGCGGAGCTCCGGGCGATGGCGGCGACGGTGGCGCGGCTGGCGGCGGCCGCCGACCGGGCCGGCTTAGGCGCTGTGGCGGCGGCGTACGGTCGGCGGCTGGCGCAGCTGCGGCAGCTTCTGGCGCTGTACGAACAGCAGGCTCGGCGGTCGCAGGCGCGGCGGTCGCGGGCGCAGGCGCTCTTCTTGGAGCTGCGGGCGGTCGATGAGGAGGAGGGGGAGGGGCTGCGGGCAATGCAGGCGGCGCGCGACGAGTTCAACCGCGTCGCCGCCGCCTCCGCCCTCGGCGGGAAAACAACTAGCTAAGACGTGGCCCAGGACGAGGACAAGAACAAGAATTGCGTGGCCCGGGCCGTGAGGACATTTCTTTCTTCTTCTTTTTCAGACTTTACACTACTACTTCTTACCTAGGAGGGAAATACAAATACCTGTTCAATTTCGTTCCATCTGTATCCAATTCTTACTAATTCGATTCTTTTTACGGAGGATTTAAACCAAACCAATTATTTCGTTTCGATTCTTTCAATCTCGTTTCGTGCATTTCTTTATCCAGCGTAATCTAATTTTAAAGTTTGATCAAATTCAAATTCGTCCGGTATTCGTATTATGCCTATTAATTGTGCTCAGTTGCGCAATTCGAATTTCGGTAATGTCGTGAGAAATTAATTTTAGCTTTAACAAGATCATATTCAAATTTTAATTCCATTTCTTTCAATTCTATCTTGTCCAATTCTGATATGTTCCCCAGCTAGATTAGGATATTCTATTTTCCTTCTTGTTCTCTTTCTCTTATTTCTCTACCTCTTTTTTAAGCCGGTTTAATCTATCGAATAGATCGTTTATCGGATTCGGGTCTCGGGTTTGGAGTCGGGTTCGAGTGCAGATTTTTTAAAATCCGTCCCGATTCGACACGATGACATCTCTAACCGAAAGAAAGTGGAGGGACAAAATCGCGCGGCTGGACTCCAACTTGGACTTCCCAGCCAGTGCACGAATCGTAAAGCTACAACATTCTATGTAAACCCATTTGTATTATTTATTATTATTATTATTATTATTATTATTATTATTATTATTATTATTATATATATATATATGTGTGCATTATGTATGCAACGCAAGACAAACATTTGCATCACGTAATTAGGAGAGATTCAAAGAAGATTTAAAGAGCACGTAGAAGCCATGCAAACGCCGAGCTCCACGTCGTCGGTTCCCTCTCCGCAGCCCCGCGCCGACACGGACGCCGACTCCGTGCCCGGCGAGCGCTTCATCCACCGGTTGCCGCCGCACCTCCAAATCCAGGCGGTGGCGGAGCTCCAGCGGCTGGCGCTGCGGGCTGCGCAGCACATGGCGGAGCTCCGGGCGATGGCGGCGACGGTGGCCCGTCTGGCGGCGGAGGCGGCTGCCGCCGAGCACGCCGGCTTCGTGGCTGCAGCGGCGACGGCGTACAGTCTGTGGCTGCCGCAGCTGCAGCAGCTTCTGGCGCTGTACGAACGGCAGGCGCGGCAGTCGCAGGCGCGGCAGTTGCGCGCGCAGTCGCTCTTCTGGGAGCTGCGGGCGATCGATGAGGAGGAGGGGGTGGGGCTGCAGGCGATGCAGGCGGCGCGCGACCAGTTCAACCGCGTCGCCGCCGCCCCATGGGATAACAACTAGGACGTGGCCGGGGACGAGGACGTGGACGAGGACAAGAACAAGAATTCCGTGGCCCAGGCCGTTCTTTACGTCAGATAGAGTGACATGCATCTTTTTCTCACATATATACACGATTTATACCAATCCAATTCTTTTCTTCGAGTTTTATACTACTTGATCAGTTGCATCATCTGTACCATTCCAATTCTTACTAATTCCATTCTTTTTACAGAGGATTTATACGAAACCAATTTATTTCGTTTCGATTCTTTCAATCTGCTGGTTTCGTGCATTTCTTTATCCAGCGTAATCTAATTTTAAAGTTCCATCAAATTCGAATTCGTCCGGTTTTCGTGTTATGCCTATTAATTGTGCTCAGTTGCGCAATTCGAATTTGGGTAATGTCATAAGAAATTAGCTTTAGCGTTAACAATATAATATTCAAAAATTTTACTTCCATTTTTTTCAATCCGATCTTGTCCTTAGGATTTTTCTAAATTATGGAAAATTATATTAGTTTAGTATTTATAGAATTAGGGTTATATATATAGTCCGGCTATGGTGCCTGTAAAAGCATAAAGCCCTTTGTGCTTGTGATTTTTTTACCGTTAGATCTACACCTTCGATCATTTTCATCCGTTAGATTACAATATTCAACCAACCACCCGCTCAACCCAAAGTCGCTCATATCATCCTAACTGCATATTTATTAATCCAATGGCTAAAAACTTACATGCACCAATGACTTTGGTACTTTTAAAAGCATAGGAGCTCAATTCTATATATATAAATTTTCATGCAGTATATATAATCGCCGAGTTTGAAACACTTGCTGCAACAATGGATACAGAAGAGAAAAGAATACATAGGATCATTACAAAGCAAAATAATGCGATGGGCGAAATGAGCATCACTAAACCCAATTCGCTGTGTTTCAGTTACAGACACATCAGATACAGTTCTCATTGCTTCAGGTGCGCTAAACAAGATCTTTGCGATGGCGTTTTCGCCCTACGTTTGCGGATTTTTCAATGAATTGTTCTTCATGTTCAGTTTCTAATTCACCCATATCATGATCATGTTTCCGAGCACTATCATCTGACACTCGCAAGCCTTCAACATTTTCTGATACACATTCTAAGCAAATTTCTTCTTCTTCTAAGTCGGCATAGACGGCCATTTCAATGTTCGTATCCTCCGTTTCACGCCCGACAGTATTTTCTCTATGTTCTTCGCACTCGGATTCGGTGCCATCGAAATCAACGCTCCGATCTACACTTGCATTTGCTAATTCCTTTAAAAGATCCCTCGCAAACAGATCCTCAAAATGAGCACTCTGCGACTACATACATCCATGCTATGGTGAGTAAAACAAGAAGAGGAATGATTATAAGAATCGAAGAAGCGCAAGATCTGCAACGGGCATTATGATCTTCTTCATGAGCATTCTGCGGGTAGAGAGATCGCAGCTCTCCCGAGTCCTCGACCCGACTTCCGTAACAAAATCTGCAGTCGATTAGGAACCCGTCGCTTGCTTCGTTTAAATTGTCTTCTTCGTTACTTCCGAATTTTCCGATCTGAGGGTTCGGTCGGTGAAACAAAGGAGCCAAGGCCTCGGAGAAAGGCAGTTGGTTTCGGGATCATATGGCGAAATAACTCGAGACGAAGACGAGCGCAGCAAACTCCCTCTTCAAAGCTCATTGCTACCTACAGCTCCATGAACACCGAAACACGCATCGGAATCGAACCCAATGTTCTCTTTATTTTGCGCTTCTTTAACCAAAAAACGCATCTTTGATACAGGGGATGGAGAATAACCCGCACGATCGTTCCTTTGCGTTCGGATCCTCCTCGTTGCGAATGTAGAGTTGAAATTCCCATCATGAACACCGAAACCCATATCGGAATCGAACAGGATGTTCTCATTTTGTGCCTCTTTATCCCAAAAACCCACCTTTGATACCGGGGAAGGAGAATAACCCGCAAGATCATTTCATGGCGTCAGAATCCCCCTCCTCGGGGATGAGGGATTGAGATTCCTATCGTGATTACGCAGAGCACAATGTGGAGGCGGGGCCGTTCCAGTGTTGGTTTTGAAGAGTTTTTCTCTGAGGCATTTCTACAAACAAATGGTGGGGGAATGGGAAAAGAGAGAGGCTTGTGCTAATTCTGCTGCTGCTTCTGCAATTTTTCTCCAATTCCAAACAGACACATGAGAGAGGCTCGGGTTGGCAGGAATGAAAGGACATAATACAATACATATTTGCAGAAATACATTAATTAATATATGCAGAGGAGCTGCTGCTATTACTGCTGCTGCTGCTGCTACCAATCATTCCCTTTCTCATTGGCATAACATCAAGCACTTCATAGGCGTTTCTCAAATCAAATTAATCATGCATCAACTAACAAGGAAGAGGAGGCAAATCAAATCAAACAAGCATCAGCAAACCTGCCCCTTTTTTATGCCTACCCGGATCCGATCCACGAGATCGACTGCTTAATTTACTCGAACTTATTATTAGACTCCCCAACCAGCCGCACGAATCGTAAAGCTACCATTAACATTCTTTCGATGCAAACCCCCCCCCCCCTCTCTCTCTCTCTCTTTCTCTCTCCCTCTGTATATATATACATGTACATGTACATGTACAATATGTATGCAACCACACAACACAAACATTTGCACCACGTACGTACGTAATTAGGAGAGATTTAAAAGAAGAAAGATCAAGAGCACGCGTGCGTACGTAGAAGCCATGCAAACGCCGAGCTCCACGCCGTCGGACTCCTCTCCGCGGCCCCGCGCCGACGCCGGCTTTGGCATCCCCCGCCCGTTGCCGCCACGCCACCTAGACCCGGCGGCAGTGCTGACCCGGCCATTGTTGCTGCCGGAGGTGCCGAACGAGCTCCCGGTGATGGCCGTGACGGTGCGGCAGCTGGCGGCGGCGGTGGCGGCCGTCGAGCGCGCCGGCTTTGGGGCTGCAGCGTACCGTCAGCGGCTGCAGCGGCTGCAGCAGATTCTGGAGCGGTACGAATGGCAGGCGCGGCGGTCGCAGGAGCGGCGGTCACGGGCGCAGCGGCTCTTCTGGGAGCTGCGGGCGATCGCCGAGGAGGAGCGGATGGGGCAGCAGGTGATGCGGGTGGCGAACGACGAGTTCGCCCACATCACCGCCACCGCCCCGCGGTACAACAACTAGGACGTGCGTGGCCGGGGACGAGGACGAGGACAAGAACAAGAACAAAGAATTGCGTGGCCCCGGCCGTGAGGACGTTTTTTTTTTCTTTTTTTTCTTTTCCACATATGATCGATTTATACCAATAATTCAATTCTTTTCAGATTTTATTCTTGTACTTCGATACGTACGTAGGAGGTAAATAATACAAATACCCTGCTCAAATTCGTTCCATTTGTACCATTCCAATTCTTACTAATTCGATTCTCTTTACGGAGGATCTATACCAAACCAATTATTTCGTTTCGATTCTTTCAATCTGGTTTAATTCGTGCATTTCTTTATCCAGAGTATACGTAATCTAATTTTAAGTTCGATCAAATTCAAATTCGTCCGGTTTTCGTATTATGCCTATTGTACGTGCTCAGTTGCGCAATTCGAATTTTGGTAATGTCGACTTAAGAAATTAATTTTAGCTTTAACAAGATCATATTAAAAAATTTTACTTCCATTTTTTTCAAACTTATCGATCTTGTCCCATTCTGAGATGTTCCCTAGCTAGATTAATTAGGATTTTTCTAAATTATATATCGAAAATTATATTATTTTAGTATTTATAGAATTAAAAGGTTAGCTTTTATATATGTGTGTGTATATTTTATTGTTCGAAGAATAATGAGAAAATTAGTCGCTTTATTATATATATTTTCTTCCTTGTTCCCTTCCTCCTTATTTCTTTAATTACCTCTAAATATCTCTTTCTTTCGATCACCTCAAATAGATCGTTTATCACTGTCGATATAATAGAATGGTATCACATTCTCATCTATTATATTGGGTTTGTACAATATAAACTTTTTATAAAGTTACGGGTGTTAGGCGCCGAATTCCGTTCTCTTTGACCCGGTCAAAGATCCTCCTCGGAAAGCGCGTCAGGATATGGAACGGTTATGAATAGTGACCTTCGAAGTTTGCGCCTTTCGACTGGATCAAGCGATTCGGCTGATGAGGGATTAAATCAGCCGGGTTCGAAAGCTCTTTTCATTCTTTGGTTCGGTCGGATGAGCCGAATATGCGGGGAAAGCCAGAAATTAAGCCGGGAGATGAGCCAAATGGCTAGCACAACACAAAATTTGGTCGGCCTAAATAGCCGAACGTGACTTTCTATTGAATAGAAAATGGGAAAGTACAAGAACAGAGGAGTGATGCCCGTGGGGCAGACGGACTCAAGTATATTCTACTGAGGAGTGATGCCCATGGGGCAGACAAACTCCAAGTATATTCTATAAGGGAGTGATGCCCATGGGGCAGACAGACTCCAAGAGTGATGCCCGAAGGGCAGACAGACTCCAAAGATCTAAATTACAAGCTACTCCTAGGAAAGCGATAAAATGTAGAGAAAATAAGGATGGTATTCCCGTTCAGGGTGGAGAAAGTCCCCTATTGTAGGCTTCAAATTTATTATTTATTGCCCACATTATTGGTTGGTTGAAAGTAGTTGGGGGGGAATGGTTGTAACCATGATCGTGGAAGTTACACTAACTCCTCATGAAAGTTATGTTAACTCTTCATGGAAGTTACGCCCCAATCTTCAACCGTTCCCGCCTAAACGCTCTTGACCTTCAGGCGGGAAACAAAGGAACCGAGGCCTTAGAGAAAGGTAGTTGGTTTCAAGATCATACGACAAAGGAGCTGCCGAATCGACAATGCCAGAAGGTGAAATAACTCGAGACGAAGACGAGCGTAGCAAACTCCCTCTTCTTAGCTCATTGCTACCTACAGCTCCATGAACACCAAAACACACATCGGAATTGAACCCAATGTTCTTATTTTGCGCTTTTTTATCCAAAAAACGCATCTTTGATACATGGGATGGAGAATAACCCGTACGATCGTTCCTTTGCGTTCGGATCCTTCTTCTTGCGAATGTAGAGTTGAAATTCCCATCATGAACACCGAAACACATATCGGAATCGAACATGATATATTCATTTTGTGCTTCTTTATCCCAAAAACCCACCTTTGATACCAGGGAAGGAGAATAACCCGCAAAATCGTTTCTTTGCGCTAAAATCCTCCTCCTCGGGGGTGAGAGATTGAGATTCCCATCATAAACACCAAAACCCATATCAGAATCGAGCAAAATATTCTTATTTTGCGCTTCATTATCCCAACAACCCATCTCTGATATCGGGGAAGGAGAATAACCCGCAAGATCATTATTTTACGTTAGAATCCTCCTCCTCGGGGGTGAGGGTGTAATGGTCCTGACCTTTAAGCAACCATAATGCAATTATAGGAAGGCTAAAAGGGATGACGCGTTCGATACCTGATCCTACTCCTAGCTCTGATGAGGCCTTATATACCGAGGATGAAGAATAGGAGATGATTGGAATTCAACTTGAATTCCGTATCTGAGAGGTTCATATCAGTATCCGTCCGCCCTCACCCGCTACCCAATCCACCCGCCTAGATGTCCCCTCCGCCTCAGTTCGCCCTATCCTGAATTCTATGCCTCATTTAGTACCTTCCTCTGTTTAACTTTTACTACTACCACTACTCAACCCTAGCTACTCAACCCTAACTTTTACTATTACCACTACTCAACCCTAGCTAATCACCCATCTCCGCCTCGTTGAAGGTGCAGCCATAACAGAGGGATTGAGATTCCTATCGTGATTACACAGAGCACAACGTGGAGGCGGGGCCGTTCCAGTGTTGGTTTCCAAGAGTTTTCTCTGAGGCATTTCTACAAACAAATGGTTGGTGATGGAAAAAGGGAGAGGCTTTTGCTTCTGCTGCTTCTGCTTTTGCTTTCTTTGCTTACTTGGGATTTAGGGTTTAGGTTGGGGAGAAGGAGAAAGGGAAGAAGCCATTGAAGGATGGGTTTAGAGAGAGAGAGAGAGAGAGAGAGAGAGAGAGAGAAAGAAGAGGGGAAGGGAAATGGAAACACTATAATTTATATATATTCTTTTCTATATATCGAACATATTGGGGGTGGGATTTCAAATTGGGTTCGGATTTTTGCACCTATGCCCCTCCAGTTATTATATTTCACACTTCAGTTCTCAATAGTTTCGCTTGCGTTCTATTCATTGACAAAGTGAAAACGGATGAAGTGGTTTTCAGCCGTATATGTCTATTTCGTTGTTTGATTTACTGTAGTTTTATCTTTGGTTGAAACTAGAACTTTCGAAAATATTATAATTGAATTCGGCTGATTTCGAGCCTAAGTCAGTTATAAAAAATAATAATAACACTAAAAAATTTGAGCTTTTATATTATTGTTTCTTGTAAAACAAACAGTAGAATTAGAAAAACTTCAGTTATATAAATATAGAAACAAACAATGAAAGTGCAGTAATTTTTACTTGAACTCCGGTCCATCTTAATATACTTCGACTTGAATTTTATTTACACTAGGCTATTATGCTTTAAAAAATATGAAAACTTTCGTGTTTTCAAGTTGTTTTAGATAATGAAACATCTAGTTCGACGATCTGCACCGTTATACATCATTTATAGTATTAAAATTATTTAAAAATTAAAATTCATAATTTTTTCATCTTGTTTGCCTAGCGAATAAATAGTCTCAAAATATACGGTTGAAAATAAAAATTTTATAAAAAATAGTGGTCAAAATACTTACATTTTAAAAATCGAAACTATTGATCTTGTTCGTGATACGAAGTAAAATTTTGCATTAAAATTTTAATTAATTTGAGTTGTTCTATCTTTTGAACTTACATACCTCATCGGTCTTTAAAATGGTTATTTTTGGACTCTTTAATCCTTCAGCTATAATAAACGATGATTTAAAAATCAAGTCGAATCAATCAATTCGATCGGTCCAATCGTGACTCAATCTATAATGTGGTTCGATTTAACCCTCTGAGCGGATAAATTAAAGAATCGTTTTGAACTGTTCAAACCGGCGATTCAACCATCGACTTGCGGTGAACCAGTTGATTTAATCAGGTCGGCCATGCATATTTTTATGATCAGATCATATTAAAATCTAACGATTTAAAATCAACAAATTAAATGCTACAATTCTAAATTTTAAAGGAACAAAATAGAAGTCTTCAAAAGCAAAAAAATAAAATAAAAAAGCAGTCATTCATGAAAGGCTATATTATAGAAAATTTTCTTATAAATACCTACTGTGACACCCCAATATGTAAGATGGGAATGGTTTGTCATTGGGTTTATAAGAGAGTTAGACACTAGTAATAATAACTCGGCTTAAGCATTTTGGGCCGGTGGTTGGGCCCAACGAGTTATTATTCTTAGTGGGATCGTTATATTTGGTATCGAGCGGTTCACCATTTGGACACATGTGGCGAGTCTCGAGCGAGAGTGCGAATGACGGCTAGCGAGACGAGTCTCACATAGCCAGTGTTCGTGAAATTTGTGTGTGTGATCGAGGACGTCGGGGCGCCTTAACGAAAGTCTGTGACACCCCAATATGTAAGATGGGAATGGGTTTGTCATTGGGTTTATAAGAGAGTTAGACACTAGTAATAATAACTGGGCTTAAGCATTTTGGGCCGGTGGTTGGGCCCAACGAGTTATTGTTACTAGTGGGCTGGGTCATTATACCTACATTTTTTTTTTCTTTCTAACTTTCAAAAATATATATTTTACCATCTCAATATTTCAAGTTGTTGCAAGTCGCCCTACTCCACTAGGTTCTATCACTATTCCGTCCATTTCTTATAATATATACCAAAAAATCTTCAAAATAACAAAAATATATTAAACAATTATATTTTTTCTTATAGAGAATAAATAAGAAAAATTTGATTATTCTGCTCTTTTCATTAACGTCGTACTCCTCCTGAAAATATTTTTAAAATTTTTAAAAAATAAAATATAAATTTTAAAAAGTCAGAGTGAAAAAAAAAAAAAAAAAACACAGATGTTTATAAAAAGGTTCTTCTGTAATTCAGCCTTTATAAACAAAATTTATATATTTTTGTCATTAAAATATATATTTTTTTAAACTGGGTCAAAATTTTAAGTTTACTAATCTTTTTTATTTTTATTTTTTTGTCATTTCCATGCTTCACATGGCATTCATTGATTGTTACCTGTCACTGTAAGTGAGCAGGTGTTGACCATGTTAATAATTAATTAATTAATTAATTAATATAAAGATCCTGAAATTACTACACATAAATTTTTTAATTAATAAAATAAATATAATAAATTATTATTCTCATACATTAATGATCTCAACTCGGACCCACGTGTGCAAGGATATGAGGTACATGCAAACACGTGTCACGTGCGTGTACCTACCCCACTGCCACGTGTATCGATGATCAAATGCTTTATACACAAATTATTATTATCTATCTATCTATAAATTATAAAAACTATATATTTAATTATTACCATCAAAATTTATAAACTCTTATGATTAATTGTTTAGATTTATGTTAATTTCATCAGTTAAAAGTGGTTATTATTTAAAACTTTTATGAATTTTTTTTTTCAAAAACTAACTATTTTGGATAATTTTTTTTTCAAATTTCATAAAAAATTAGTGTATTCATTTTACTTTAATTCTTGGAAAAGTGAAAATGCATTTTATTATTCTGTAGAATCTGTTTAAGGTTGTAATTGATTGATGCCTACTTTTTGGCCCTGTTAATTTTCAACAACAAGTAAAAAAAAAAAAAAAAAAAAAAAAAAAAAAAAAGAAAAAGAAAATTCAACATATTATTTTCATGCATTTATTAGAATACTATACAAGCTCACCTTTTTCAACTAGTACTTTGTACATGTGCTATTCAATTATTATTATTATTATTATTATTATGCATGTGAATAGGTACGTGAATTGAGTTAGCATACTTTTAGAAAGAGTACGTGAATTGAGTTAGAATATTTTTAGAGGTATTCGTGCTCCTAAGTCGTTTTTGATGATGGAGGCTTAGAGATCGACGATCAGTTAATTTGAAGTTATTAGAAAATAATTTTTGGAATTTTTCGATATCATTTACCTAGCAATCGAAAGGATTCAAAATCAATAATTTTTAATAGCTGAAAATAAAAATTCTATAAAAAGTGGTGATATAGCATTAAAATTTTCGATCGATTTTGTTGTAGATAGTATAAAAAATTTTGTATCAAAATTTTATCTGATTTGAATACTTCTACACGGTTAAACTTGAAAACGACAGATATCAACCGTTAAAATTTATTGATTTTGAATCCTTTTGATCACTAAGTAAATGATATCAAAAAATTGTAAATATTATCTTCTAGAAACTTCAAATACGCTAGATCAAGTCTAACGGAACCGATCGTCGATTCGGAAACTCCATCATCAAAAACGGCTCCTAATAGCACACAAGACCTACTCCTTTTAGAAGTATTAGGCTACCTGATGCTTCTGCTTTTTTAGTCCTTAGATCTACTCCTGATTACTAATAACCCTTGGATCAAATACTATTCTACCTACCACCACCTACCACCATCATCTCAACTTTACATTTCTTTATCCAAGGGTTAGAAACTCACAAGCACGAATCTTTTGGTGCTTTTGAGAGTATTCTAGCTCAACTCATAGGTACGTAAAATATGAGTTGCACTGGAATATTATTAATAATTTATGTACATTTTTACCATTGTTTTTTTAGTCGTTAAGAATTTAGCTGAAATACTATTAATATCATGAGTTAATTTCATATAGATTCCTACAAATATAGTTAATTACAAATATATTTCTACAAAGTTCGACTTTCATATGTTGTCCCTACAAAAGTCATGATGTTTTTAAATATGTTCCTATCGTTGGAATCCGTTAGAAAAAATTAGTTAACTATAAGTAAAATACTTAACTCTAGTTAGTTAATGAGATGAATTGATCTTTTTTATCTCTATTTAATTAATAGTTGGGACTTTTGGAGAGACATTTTTTTATATCAAAAAAGTCATTTTACTTATAAAATGAATAGTATTTTAACGGTAATAAATCAGAGAGACATATTTGAAAATATTATGATTTTTACAGGAACAGCATACGAAAATTGAACTTTATAGGAATATATTTGCAATTCACTATATTTGCATAGACCTATATGAAATTAAACCTAATAGTATTCGTACTTTATTGCTGTCGATTTTTTAGCTGTGAAGAGTTGAGCTGAAATACAATTAATAGTATTTGAGCTTTTTTTATATCCATTTTTTAGCCGTCAGATCTACACTTCTATCAATTTTATCATTTAGTTTATACTATTCAACTAACAATATTTTATTATTGGTCTTGGTATCTATATATTTTAGGAAAAACTTCAAAAACCCTCATTGTGGTTTCATTTTTTTTCACTTTATTATTCTGTGGTTTAAAATGTATCAAGTTAGTACCCTGTGATTTCTCACTTTATCACTTTAGTACCCTGTGGTTTAAAGTATATCAAGTTAGTACACTGTGGTTTTACACTTTATCACTGTAGTACCCTGTGGTTTCGCACTTTATCACTTTAGTACCCTGTGGTTTAAAAACCATAGGGTACTAATTTGATACAAAATTAAAACCACAGGATACTAAAGTGATAAAGTGCAAAACCACATGGTGCTAACTTGATACACTTTAAACCAAAGGATACTAAAGTGATAAAGTAAGAAACCACATGGTACTAAATTGATACACTTTAATTAAACTATATGGTACTAAAATGAAAAAGTGTGAAACCACATAGGGCTGCAGGGTTTTTGAAATTTTTTCTAAATTTTATCATCTGTGCTAGGCTCGACTATAAAATATTACATAATTTAGAAGAAGTATTACATTACAGATATAGAATGCATCCAACCAATCTATCTCTTGTCGCAAAATCGAAAGCACCAAATTCAAATTTCTAATTTTGAGACTCAATTATTACTATTTTTTTCTATAGCAGAAGAGGTATTACTTTTTTTTCTTTTTTTTGTTTTATCACACGTTTCTATTAAAACGGACTATTGCTAAAAGCAGAAACAGGCACAACAAGCTCTTAACCTAAGAATTAAAAAGTATACTTTTTCCTGATCTTTTCTCTTTTTTTTTTTTTTTTTTTTTTTTTTTTGAGAAATAGGTGCTACGCTTCGTTTATTTCATTTAGAAATAAACTTAGCTATAAATGTGAATCAACTAGGATTCGAATCTGAGTCACGGGTACCAACCAACAAGCCCTTTGCCACTTACTCTAGGGATGGTCACACTACAACAAAATATGTTTTAGACGACGCTTTTTAAACGACGCTTTCTTCTAGCGTCTTTAATATTTAATATTTGTCTTTTTTATTAAATATTTATATAAATTTTCCGATTTGTATTAAAACGTCGGTATATTTATTCCAATGTTTATTTAACGACTCTCTATGACGTTTTTACAAGCGTCGGGATTATTTTACGACATTTTAAAGCGTCGTTAAATATCATTTAAAGTGTCCTTAAATGCAAGATTTTTTTGTAGTCGATCAGTTTTTTTTTCCTTTTCTTGTGCAGAATCAAAAGCAGTAAATTGGAGTTTCATAAAAAAATCACTAATTAATGTTTTTCTGTGCAAAATGAGAAGCAATAAATTGGACTCTCTATTTTTAAGGCTCAAAAAGTTAATTTGTATTTTTTACTATGACAAAAATTTTATATTTTTTACTGTATTAAATATTTAAGTAAATTATTCTACTGCTAAAAATAGAAGCAGATCTAAGAAGCCCTTTAAGCCAACAAAATGCATTTTTACCGAACCTTAATTGTCTTATATTAGAAAATTGATTGACTAATCTTTTTCTATGCAAAATGAGAAGTAATAGTACTTTTCAACTTTTAAGGTTCGGAAGTTGATTCGTAATTTTTCACTATAACAAAATTTTAATTTAATATTTTTCTATCGAATATTTAATTAAACGGCCGGGCTTTCGCTTATTTACCCATAATCATTACTCAAAATTGTCAATTTTATCCTAACTTTATCAAAGTTATATTTGAATTTTTTAAAAAATCAATAAAGTTATTTTAGTCAACCAAAAATATTTGTTAAATATAAAAATATTTAAACTTGCATTCTTTACTTGACCAAAACTTTTTAAATCTGGCATTGGTTCATTGCGTGAGATATCAGGCACGAAAATTTATTCAGATCAAAGTATCGAAATTAAATTCGAATTTAGACAATTACTTAGAGCAGCTATTATTCTTTGTTAAGACATTTCTTGTTTGACGACTGGCTGTTATTAGGCAAACTCTGCTTTTAAATCTGTTGTTATCGTAAATATTTTTTAAATTTTAAAAAAATAATACTAAATATTATTTTTAATTAAATTATACTATAAATGGAAGCATAAATGGAGTCAAACAGTTCCCATTTCTTGGCCAGTAAAATACACTCTTGTCACACCAACCCTGGTTGTACAGCTTCTCCCAACCACACTTGTAGCTAATCAAAACATGTTAGCTTTAAAAGTACCCAAAGGTTTCAGGTGGGAGAGAAAGCTCCAAACTTTTATCACCATAATAATAATAAATGATAAATAATAGCTTCCTCAAAACCCTATTCATGGAGAGATAGAGAGAGAGAGAGAGAGAGAGGGGGGGGAGAAGAGAGGTCAAAACACATGTGTCTACATAAAAGGAGGAGCTTTTTGAGTGTTTAGGTAGAGAAAGAGGGGGGGATAGGGTCAGGGTTAGGGTTTGTGGGGTTTCTTGTTTCTTTTTTGTTGTTAAATTTTTTCCTTTGTTGGATCAATTGGGGTTTGACCAAGCTCATCCACTTCAACAACACCCTCCTCTTCTTCCTTTCCATATATATATATATTAAAGAAAAAAAAATAGAGCTCTAGGTAAGAGGAGCTCCTTGGTTTTCTTTGAGGTATGGTCTCTAATTTTCCCTCCTATTATTCTTGCTTGGATCTCAAAGATGGGATTTTTGGGGCTTTTTTTCCTGTTTTTTTTTTTCTTGGGTTTTTTGGGTGTTGGGTATTGTGATTTGGATTTGATTTTTACTGTTTTGGCCAAGTGGATTTTGCTTTAAACTTGAAAAAGGTGGGATTTTTGGGGTTTTTTTGGGTGTTGGGTTATTGTGATTCCCCCCCCCTTTTTTTGTGTTTGGTTTTGATTCTTACTGTGTTTGGGCAACTGGGTTTTACTTAAAACTTGAAAAGGTGAGATTTTTATCTGTTTTCATGGGGTTTTTTTTAAGGCTTTGATTCATGTGATTTTGTGTTTCCTTTTTTTTTGTTTTTGTTTTCTTCAAATTTTGAAATCTAGCTGTGAGATTGGGATTTGTTCTTCTTTTGTGATTTATTTTGTTTAAATATTACTACATGTTCTCCATTTCCATGTCCAATAATTAATTTTGTGCTTCTCCCCATCATGAACATAATCATAATCATGTGTTTACTGTACTATAGTTCATATTTTACCTCAAAACCAAAATTTTCACATAATTTCTTGTTTTTTTCTTTTTTGTTTTATTTTCCCTTGTACAGGCACTGTGTTACAATTCATTTTGGTGAAAAATCCATTTTAGGAGTTGTTGTTGTTAGATTCAGGAATTTTAGATCTTAAATTTAGAAAAGAAAGAAAGAAAAAAAGGTTAAACATGTTGAGACAAGTTTCTAGTAGAAACCACAGATCCAAGGGATTCAAATTGAAAAATGCCCTGCAAATTTGCCTCTTAGTAGTTGTCACCATTTGGTTGTTGTTCCAAGTTAAGCATTCTTATGATAAGAAGACCGAATACGAAGACCGAAACACGCATTTGTCGGTCCAACACGAGCACGACGGTGATCGGCACGAGGGGTTCGAATTCGGCCGAAAAGATCTTCACCGTGATGTCCGAATCGAGGACGAGGTGAGCGAAGACGACCTCGAGCAAGAGCTGCTCAAACACGGCGAGAACGGCGAGAGCGACGCGATCGACGAGCAGGACCAGGGGAAGGACGACGACGGCGACGAGCCGAGCGTGTTCGAGGATGCGGAGAGCAACAAGGAGAGGGCGAACCCGGCCCGAGAGGAGAGCTTTCGAGGGGACGACGTTGCGAGCGCGGTGGTGGTCGCCCACAGCGGTCGGCCGGAGGAGCGCGGAGACCACTCTCGCGAGGCGAGGGAGAAGAGCTTTAACGGCGATAACGTTTCTAGCGCCGTAGCTCACGAGGATCATTTGGAGAGCGCGGAGAGCAAAGTTGCGGGCGGTGAAAATTCGACATTCGTCGATTCGACTAGCAACGGGGGTTTGAAGCATCGCGAAGTGACGCCGAATATAGAAGTCTCGTCAAATTCGACGGTTGATGAACCGAACAACGACACGAAACCGAGGGTTGTTGATCCGACTACTACAAATGTCGACGGCAACCGAACTGAAACACCGTTTAGTTCATCAAACAAAACAGCTGATCAAGAAGCAGTAGAGAGTCCGATGAATGCGACAACGGTGTCGAACAACCAGATTGAGCTTTCGACTAACCTGAGTGAGACGACAAACTCGGGTTTGGGTTTGGGTTCGGCTCGCGACGGAAACGGCACGGTGATTCGAATCCCCGGAGACGACAAGTTCAATACCGGCGCAACTACATCTTCGGCTTCAAGCGAGAAAGGAGCAGGGAAAGTGGAGTTCCAGGATACGACGCGGAATATGGCCGAGGAAATGAGAGAAGTTCCGATCGCGAAAATTGAAAAACTCGCAAAAAGTGGTGAAGTGGCTGTGTTGGAGTGAATCTGAGGGAGTGTTTAACTCAAAAAACTTTTTAAGGATCTTGGTTTTTCTAGTCTCTTTCTTTTTTTTTTTTTATTTTTTTTTTTTTTTTTGGGGGTCTCAGTTTAAGCATCACATACATACTTTAATATGCGTAAAAGATGTAACAAAACAACACATCATGTGTTTTCAGGATCTAAATGATAGGGAGATGTGTTGAATGAGATACTTTAATATGCGTAAAAGATGTAACAAAACAACACATCATGTGTTTTCAGGATCTAAATGATAGGGAGATGTGTGTTGAATGAGATACTAATCTCTGCAGATGTGTTGTATGATGGGAACTTCAAAAACTGCAGCTCAGCTTTTCATATACCAATTGTATTTCTTTTTAGTATCTTTTACAGCAGATGTATTTGTGTTATAACTGTGTCAGATCTCAAACATAAGAACTAGTTAGTAGACATGAGATTCAGAGTGCCTGATCTGATTGCATCCCACTTGTGTTTAATCGATAGATCGAAATCGATCCGTGTTTGTGTTTGTTGTTCGAGAGTTACAGTTCGAAGCAGATTACTAAATGAAGAGGAATGCCTCTTCGCCGCGTCTGAAACAACCTGCTTAAAAAAGTGTTGTTTGTTTCGAAAGTAATCGATCGGTGTGTTCGAAAGTTACAGTTCGAAGCAGATTACTAAATGAAGGAATGCCTCTTCTAGCGCAGCGTCAAAAACAACTATAAAAAAAAAAAAAATAATAAATTAGCGTTTTTTTTTTCCAAATGAAAAATATGAAATGATTGTTTTTTCGGTGCTTGGTGCTTTTCGAATTCTAGCTTAGTTATTAGATTGATTATTGCTAGTGCATTTCCATTCATTTTTGAATTGCTTCTACTTGAATAATATTATTGATAGTGCTTTTTCGAATAGTGCTTTTTCGAATAGCTGACTCGCAATTGATAGTGCTTTTTTCGAATAGCTTACTCGTAAATTATAGTTTAGTTTCAAGTTTCAACCAATCAAAAGTTTTACGATAAGATATGTGAAAGGGGGTCATTAAGAAGAATCAGATTTTCTCAGTCAAAGGCTCTGCTATCTTAAATTAATAAATGTGATTTGTGTAGAAATTTGGAAAATAAATAAATACTTGATTTACTTTTCTACGATTTATTTTTTGACCGCTGGAAACTTCTGGAATCTGAAAATATTGCAGTAGTTGGACTTTTTGGTGTTTTCACTGGAAATTTTTTATTGGAGGGTTTTTTTCAAAAAAGAAAAAAAAATGGATGGGTGGTTTTGGAGTGACCATTGATTAGTATTTGAATGTGGATTGTTACTGTTATTGGCTTATTTATCAATTATTAAAATCTCAAGAGCTAAACTGCAAATTTTAAATTTTAAATTTTAAGTTTCAAACTTTAAATTTTAAATTTTAACGTTTAAGTTTTAAATTTTAAATTTTAAATTTCAAATCTCAAATCTCATAGTTCAAATTTGAAATTTGAAATTTAAATTTCAAATTTACAATTTAAATTTAAATTTAATTTTTTAAATTTTAAATTTTAAATTTGAAAAATTTTAAATTATATTAAGATTTTTATATTTTAAGCTTTTAATTTTAAATTTTAAAATTTAAAATTTCACATTTCACATATCAAATTTGAAATTTTAAATTTCATTGAAATTTAAAATTTAAAATTTTAACTTTTAATTTTAAAATTTAGAGAAATTCTATAAAATTGCACAATGCGCATCCAAACAGTTTAAAATCAAATCCGTGGAATTTCTTTAGAGTTATAGAATTCTCTATTTTATTTAAACCAAAATCGCAGTTTATAAATTCCGCAGAAATTTTTCACTGTGCATCCAAACATATCCTTACTCTTTTTTTTTTTTTTTTTTTTTTTTTCGCGGAACCCTTAAACTTTTAGTTACCGTCTGGTTCAGGGATAAGAAAAAACTAGCTATTTCAGAAATAGGATTAAGTTCAGGGTTAAGGTGAGGTTAGAATATTTTTTTTTGTTTGGTTGAGAATTAGATTTAGTCCAGGATTAAGAAAAGTAGTATTTGATTGGAATAGATGTGATAAAAAAAAAAATAGTGAATAAAATAGTATTTTGCTTGGTTAAAGTAGTGGAGTAAGATAGGGTTAGCTAACTCCATGTAACGCATTGATGATGATAACTCGTTGGAGTCGATGCCTAAAATCTTGGCAGTTATTATTCTTAGTGTCTAAAGTCTCTTATAAACGTGATGATCTCGTTTAGATGTTGGTATTGAGATGTGCTTTTAAATCCAAATTAATAGCTCTGTCAAGCCCATTCTCACCATGCTCAGTGTCAAAGTAGGGTGCCTACAAAACCATCTTTGACTCGCACATGCAGTCTATTAACTCTTTGATCCAAGAAGTATCTGACATCAGAAGCATCGTGTCAGACGCGTCGCCAAACTCTTTAAAAGAAACTTGAAAAAATTAGTACTGAGATGGATCAGGATCTGCCAAATTATAACCGCGTGGGGTCAATATTTGTCAAAATTAATAAAAATATTGGTGAAACATATATAGTTAACAAAAAAAAAAAAAAAAAATAGAGCCAAAGTGAAAAAAAAAAAAAAAAAAAAGGATAAAAGTTCACAACCACGGAGGGTGTCAATTCGTTCATTTGTTAGCGTGTTCGAGCTTGAAATGAGCTCGAGATCGGCTCGTTTAGTAAACGAGCCAAACATTTGAATTTTTTTTTCGTTTAATAAACGAGCCGAACACGTAGGGTTAGCTTGCTTGTGTTCGGCTCGATAACAAATAATACACATATTTTATATTTATATAATTTATTTAATTTATATTTTTATATATAAATAAATAATTATATATAATATATATTTTAATTATTTTATTTTTAGTAAAATAAAAATATAAATGCGAGCTTAATTATAAAAAGACTTATTTGTATATAAAGTTATAACTATTAGATCAAAGTCTAATGGATAAGATTGTATAAATTTATTTGTTTAATATATTTAATCTACTTTTTTTAATTTATTGTTCGTTGGCCGGCTCGTGAGCCGGCTCGTGCACGAGCCGAATTTTTCGGCTTGATACTTGAATGAACCAGCTCTTGTTCGGGCTGATCCCAACTCGCTCGTGTTTGGCTCGTTTCCACCCGTACAACCACATAGGTTAGAGCCTTTTGGTATTGTTATTAATTTTTTTTTCCACATAGAACATTGATTTTTTTATTGATTAGGTTCAAAAATTTTAATGGATTTTCATAGCTCAGTTAGCTTTAAGCAATTAATTGAACTAGTTTTATTGCTATATTGTAGTTTAAACTATAAAATTTGATGGAATTGTCAAATCATTTAATAAAATAAAATGTTTCAATTTATTTTGCTAAAATTACTCCACTTCGAATTCACCCCGACCCGCTCCGTTTGCATCCCTATTTGGAAAGGGGGATCACATCACAAACTCTCTAATCCATTTATATTCCATTTTCTATTTATTATTATATATTTAATTTTAACAAGGAAACTTTATTGTATCATAAATACTTTTTATCCCTATTTTCAATGACTAATATAAGATAAATTTTGGACTAAACATCACGAAATCTAAGCTTTAACATTCGAAAAGTATTACAAACTTTCTCATGGCGACATATAATATTTATCGGAAAATAAAAAGGGCGTCGATCGAAAAGACCTCTTATACTTTTATATTTCTTTTCAAGTGATTAAAAAAGATTTAAAAATCATAAAAAGTTTCTTAGATAGGCTAAAATCCCAAATGCTCACTACTCCTGAGCCAAACAAAGAGAAATAATCCCTGATATAAAAGTTCATGAATGTTGATGAACACATTAATGCTACAATAATGAGAAAACATTTCGCGGTTTAGCGAGGCGCTAACCCTACGCGAAAAGCCGTGAAATGCGAAATCGTTGATTCCACTTCTGTTTAATTCTCGCAGAAGTTCAGAAACCCTATGTATTCGCGGTGTTCGATCATCGATATCGTCTTCTCGGTTCCCACGACACCTAAAAATAGTTAAAATTAGAATTTCAGATGTATCGAATACCGCTATTGAATGTTTGTTACTTGCGGGTTTTCGATCTACCCATTGTTAGCGCGCTCGCGAAGATGACGGAGGAGAGGATGAATACGATGATCGACGCCCGCTTGAGGAACTTCACTAGCTTCCTGACGAAGTACTGGCCCCAGAAGCCGGCCATAACCGAGACTGAGATGAGATATAAAGCTGCAGAAAAAAGTTGAAAGCAATTTTAAAAAATTAGAATCTATAGATATATATATCCGAACTATATCGAGTCGAACACAGATGAGCTAACCCAAGCTCGTGTTCGACTCGTTGAGATTTCAAACTGAAAAATTCAGCTAACGTTCGGCTCGTTGGTGAAACGAGGGATCAATCTCGAGCTCATTTCGAGCCGAACACGAACTGGCTCGCGAATGCCAACCCTTTGTGCAAGGGGAGTACCATAAGGGATGGGGAATCTTTTGAGGAAGTAGAACTCCACCACTGAGAGGGATGAGGAGAACATCATCACAAATGTTGCTGTGGCACTTGCAACCTAGCACCCAAAAAAAAAAAAAAAGTACAAACTTATAAATGATGGATTATGTACAAATTTCTGTTAGTCTGGCACTCTAATTCTGTCAAATACTTATTTTTAAGAATATTAATTTTAACACTGTAACCCCCTCTTGCATGTGCATATTCTTTTTTCATTTTGGGGGTTAAGTGCGACAAGTGATATATTGAGTGAGGTAATCTATATATTTAGCCCAAAAAACATGATTAAGAATTCGAATATAATAAATGAAAGCCATCATATGAAATCATATATAAACTAGAACAATTAAGGTTCCCGGCTGGACGGACGACTGAAACTCTTGCAAAAGTGTGGTCTGAGTAATGTTATTAAAAGAAGCACTGACATCATCTTTATCAAATTTGTCTTAATTGGCGAGACTCATAATCTTAGTTAAAACCTAACTTTGACAAGATACAAGACTGGTTACAACGATTAGCGTTTGTTTGGCAGAGCTATACGACTAAAGCTTCTCTAGAAATATTGTCCGAGCTTTTTCAAAAATCGCTAACAACTTTTTCATCAACAACAATCCAAGGAACATATCTGGTTCTAACTGGGGGAGATTCAGAATAATAACTTACTTGTAAGCATCTCAACTGGTGATCTGTGATCACATGAATGGGGCCCCATTAAGAGAGATCACTCTCTTGTGATTTTTTTTTTGTCGAAACTTGGAAATAAAAGCCCTTAGTCTCAACATGTGGTTAAAATAGGAAGGCACCTACCCAAGTAAGTCTCCACCAGTTAATGTGTCATGTGAAAGAACAGAGCCACATTTTTTAGCATCTTGAACACATCCAAAATACCAAAAATCCAACCATCACTAACTTGCAAAAATAGAACTGATGACCCCTTTGCATACATCAGCAATCTATTCATCATTATGATAATGTTATATAAGTTAATTATCAAATATTTTAGGGGCCCTCAAACTTCAGTTTATTATAATTTATGATTCGAACTTTCTAAACTGTTGCAATCAAGTCTGCAATTCATTTCGTTGATGTGTCATTAATGTGAAAGTAATATGGCAGCGTTGTGATTGATGACGTAGTAATAATTAAGATACCACATCACTTTCACGTCAGCAATACATCGATCTTTATTTAACTAATCTGATTGTAATAATTTAGAAACTTTAAACTAAAAATTATAATGAATTAAAGTTTATCGATCAGAGTGTCACATAGAATCAAAAGTATAACTTACCTCTACATTTTAGAGCCTATGTTATTTAAAAACAAAAAGAAAGGTAGTGGATGCCAATATCTACTGTAAAAAGTACAGTAGTACATTGAACTATAGGGCCCATATGTGAAAATAGGCACAAGGAGGGGGACAAAAATTTGGTGGGCATCCGTCCCCAAACAATTTGTTTGGGGACAGAGCCGATGGGCGCCGCGTGTGTACAGACGCCCATCACCACCGCCCCTTTCCCCTTTCTCTCTCTTTCTAAAAAACGGAGCCCGCAATTTTTGTTTTTTTTTGCTGTTTCTAAGGGTCACGATGGCCGCCGCACACCACGCGGCGCCCATCAGCATCGTCCCCAAACAAAATCGATGCCAAACAAAATTGTTTGGAGACAATGCCCACCAAATTTTTGTCCCAAGGAGGGATCAAAGAAGAATCAAAATGTGGGTACACTTATGAAAAAGATTGAAAGAGACTTTAAGTCTATTATATATCACTGTCATGTCCATTAGTTCAATTATTTTAGGATTTGTTGTAGGACAAGAATGTTACTGTTCTATTGGAGAGATAAAAGGTGATTTGACATTGTAATCAGTGAGTTTTGATTTGAATTTTTCACTTATTTTCTTCTTTTTCCACATTCATCCATCATTTTGTGACGGTTGCTAACTTTACTTGCAATGTAATTCATGAGTGTTATTCAAGTGTTTAAGCGAAAAGTACAGAAAGGAATAAGTACTAATCCATAGTACATACCTGAGGGATCACGCCAATCTCGAGGAAGAGAGGGCCAAGAATGAAGCCGCCGCCGGAGCCGAGGAGGCCGCCAACGGTGCCACCAAGGAGGCCACAGAGGGCGCAGAAGAGCAGCTGCGGCGCAGTCCAGTCGATGGAAGCCTCGCAAACACGCTCCATGTTTCCGCACTTGCGTCGTGCCCGGCTCTCCCGCCACAGCTTCACCGCCTCCCACGCGAACACACTCGCCGCGATTGGAATCTGCCTCATTTTTCAATAGATGCGAGAATTTTCTTCAATGTACACCAATCATTTTATGTTAATGTAATCAATAGATACAGAGAATTAAAATTTATCGGTGTTCTGAAAATATTGGTTTCTAACACAGAGATTGTCGATTCGAATGTCTCAATACCAATTTTACCAATTTTCAGATCAATAAAATATTTAAGCCATATCAAATCAACTGTATCCTAATCCATCTGTGCCATGTAATGCCAAAATTGCCCATGTGAGTTAGGCATGCTCATGTTACATAAACAAACATAAAAAGGAAAAGAGAAAGATGAGCACCTGCAAGATATTTATTGCCCAGTAGAAGATGCTGCATGTTTCTGACCCATTCTGCAACCCCACTGAACCAATTTTAGCATCTTACACCATAATAAGAGCCAATAAATGCCAAACACTAGAGAAAGAAACAACTACATATGTAGAGAGAGAGAGAGAGAGAGAGAGAGAGGGGGGGTAACTAATCACATGCCTTTAGGATTTGGAGTACAAGAAAGGAAGACCAAACCAGCATAAGGATAAGGATTCCCTTCCACCTTACGTTGAACAAAAGTGCTTCCTTGGGAAATCATAAAAACAACATCACAATGATGATCACAACACAAAATGATGAAGCATGTTTAAGCTTTTCAAAAACAACGATTGTTTCACACAATTTAACATGGTATTAGAACAAGTCCCGAGTTTGAGCTCCGGCAGGCTCTTATTAAGTTCATGTCTTGAACTTATCAAGAGTTTTGAAATATAAAATTAAAAATATCATTCTCTGAAAGCTTGATCTTTCGAAGAATAACGATTATTTCATATACTTCAGTAATAGTAATGCTATTTGTTGGATACTCTTTTATGTACTTACAAGTTTGGATTTCTCCTCTGGCTGAGGGAGAAGAGGCTCATATTCTGAATCAATAATAACTGGATCACAAACAAAAGAATATTTAATAGGTACCAAATAAAGCCACAAATGAGAAAGAACATACACTACAAAATGTTATTCTGTTTTTTTTTTGCCATTTACCATCATTATTGCGGGAATTCGTTTGCGCTTCTCGCTTTTCTGTCTCCATCTGCATTTCGTATATGCGATATTTCAAATTAGTGAAGCCGCAAATCACCTGCCTTTAATACCAATATCTCTTTCTAATTGCATTTGCAGAATAATTAGTGTCTGTTGGGCTCGGATTTTTGTAATAGCTTCTCTACAAGTGCAGTAGAATTCGAACATTTCGAAATCTAATGATTTTGAAATAATTGAAAAGACAAAAAAAAAAAAAAAACAGAAAGGACTTCTAGATCACAACAACAAAGGCTCTATTTGAAAAAGCAATTTGAGCTTTTTCAAATAGTTCCTTGAACATTATTTTTTAGGGAAAAACTTCAAAAACTCCCTATGTGGTTTCACACTTTTTCATTTTAGTACCATGTGGTTTAAAGTGTATCAAGTTAGTACCCTGTGGTTTCTCACTTTATCACTTTAGTACCCTGTGGTTTAAAGTGTATCAAGTTAGTGCCCTGTGGTTTTGAACTTTATTACTTTACTACCCTGTGGTTTCACACTTTATCACTTTAGTACCCTGTAGTTTAAAAAACCACAAGGTACTAACTTGATACAAAATTAAAAACACAGGGTACTAAAGTGATAAAGTGCAAAACCACAGAGTACTATTTTGATACTCTTTAAACCACAGGGTACTATACTAAAGTGATAAAATGAGAAACCACAGGGTACTAAAGTAAAAAAAAATTGAAACCACAAGGGGGGTTTTTGAAATTTTCCCTATTTTTTTAAGAAGCTCCAGCGTTATCGAATAAACACCTCGATCATTAATAGTTCATGAAACAATTGAGATCAAAGTAAAAGGAAATTATGAAAAAAGAAGAACTTCAAAAAAGAGAGTTTACGACACCGGAAAAAGAAGTTTTAAACAACCTTGAGTATGGTTTCTTGCTTCCACATCTGGATTCCCCTGAAGAAGGACCGAGACGAAGTACCTGTCCATAATTCGCAACAGAATCACTAAAACCAATTTAACAAAATGGTACGCATATCGTAAAAGGGCAAAATGTAGGATTTGTATGTCGCTCCTGACGTCTTTTTATTTAAACACTTTACTTTGTAAACGTTTACATACGTTACAAGTTCACTTCGTCAGAACGATCATTTGACACCTTCTCCTGCAAAATAATCCTTGGGCCAGAAAGATCACTTTATAGGAAAGTTAGTTCTTTTATAATTAGTTGTCACATATGGTGGAGCTACGACGTATGAGAAAGATCAGAAAGTAAAGTGTTCAAGTAAAAAGTGTAGGAGTTCAGTCGCAGTGTCGAACTAACACAGTAACTATTCAAAACTTGTGTGGTCAGAATTGATCAGGAAGTAAAGTGTTTAAGTAAAAAGTCCGTGAGTTCAGTCGCAGTGTCGAACTAACACAGTGACTATTCAAAACTTGTGGTTGAAAAAAGATCAAGAAATACAGTGTATAAGTAAAAAAGAACAAAAGCTCAATCGTAGTGTCGAATTAACAAAGCAACTATTCAAATCTAGTAGTTGAAAAAGATCAGGAAGTAAAGTGCTAAAGTTAAAAGTACATTAGTTCAGTCGCAGGATCAAGCCAATACAGTAACTATTCAAAACTTATGATTGAAAAAAGATCAAGAAGTAGAGTGTTTAAATAAAAAGTACACAAGTTCAGTCGTAGTGTGTCGAATTAACACAGCAACTATTCAAAACTAGTAGTTGAAAAAGGTCAGGAAGTAAAGTGTTTAAGTAACAAGTACATGAGTTTAGTTGCAGTGCCGAACTAATACAGTAACTATTCAAAACTCGTAGTTGAGAAAGATCAGGAAGTAAAGTGTTTAACGTACAGGAGTTCAATCGCGGTGTCGAACTAACTAATACAGCAACTAATCAAAGCTTTGTGATTTAATTACCTAAGAAGAGGATAATGATGAGGACGGTGATCAACCAGAAAGGGAAAACAACACTGAGCTCAACACCAATGGTGATGCCCAGCATGAGCATGGGCTGGAACAGCAGTGCCAGACTGTAGTCTATGATGGGCACCTCCTTTGTTGGGTGAGACACCTGCAGATTGTACCACACCGACGACGTCGAAGCGCCCATAATCATACCTAAAAAAAATAGTTATGATTAATCACATTCGGCAATCCATCGATCTCTTCTGCGATCCTTACGAGTATGCAAGTGATGATATCAACTCCAATACAGAGCTATTAAAGCCTAGTTCGGTAAAACGGTGGCTAAAAGTATCATTTAAAAGCGCTCTCAATCTAATTTTCTTTTATGCTACAAAAATTACCGTCGCAAACGCTGCGGTCGCCATTGGTTGCTACTGCAATTTTATTGCATAAACAAAAATACCTGGACTAGTATTAATACATGTTGATTTTGTGAAAAGGCCTGAAAATTACAAATTTAATTTACCAAATTATCATGGTATCAGTACAAAAGACCCTGAGATCACATCAATTCTTTTTAGTACTAAAATTTAATTTCTATTTTATAGAATCCTATGGAAAAGATTATAGTCCAAATTTAAAACTTTTTGTCCTCCAAACTATAAACGATCGTACGTTTTGGTACTTGAACTTTAATTTGTTGCAGTTCTGACTCGAACTTTCTAAATTATCGTAACTAAATCCTGTGGGACAGTATCATCATTATTCATCTAGTCACAACCGATTAAAAAATTACCGAACTTAAATTGTAATAATTTAAAAGTTCGAGCCGAAAATTATATAATAATAAATTGGAACTAAGGACCAAAAGCACAATTTAGAGAAAAGTGAGGGGCTAAACAACCAAAAACCAAAACAACCCACAAAAAAAAGGTCGGTAATTTCTCTCTCTCTCTCTCGTTCTTTAACCCTAATGCGATTTACGTACTTAACCCTAAACGGATCAAAAAAACGCCAAAAAATCAGCAAAAAAAAAAGAAAAAAAAGAAAAGAAAAAGAAAGAAATTGTTGTCGCTTACATTTGGAGAGTGCGGCGGCGGATTTGGTGTCGAATCCGACGACGAGGTTGAGGAGGGGGACGAAGACGCCGCCGCCGCCGACGCCGCCGACGGTGCCGAACGCCGAGCCGAGGAACCCCACCACCGTGGCCACCGCGCTCCGCCAATTCGCCTCCAACCCCTGCAAATCAACACAAACAAATCAAATCAAATCAATTCCAATCCCACTTTTCCAAGGAGAGTTGGAGCCATTGCTACAACTACTAGTGCTCAATTACCGGCCAAACATGGCGAGAAGGGGACGAGGCGGAGAAGAAGATACGGCGGCGGTGGGATTGGCTGGCATTGCCGGAGGGGAGGAAGAAGGCGGCGGCGGCGACGGCGACGGAGGATGCGAAGAGAATGTATGCGACGAAGCGCTTGGTGTTTGTTGTCATTGTTGTTGTTGTTGCTGCATTGTTGTTGTTGGTGGTGGTGGTTTCCATGGTTTGTGTTTGTGTTTGGGAGGGAGCTCTATGTATATATATATATATATATATATATATGTGGGGGGGAAGAAGATGATGAATTTGTAGTAGGAGAAGGGAAGGGGAAATTTTCTCTTTCCATATATATATATATATATATATATATATATATATATATATATATATATAACGTAATATTATTTATTTTATAAATAATTTTAGGGTTACGGTGCTAGCGAAAAAATATTTTAGAATTTAACGGATATATTTGTGACGTGGCGTAAGAAATCAATCAAAAAAAATTTTTAAGAATATATGTCCCATCATGATTATAAAAAATTGAAAAGAATAAAGATGGTTGAGCATTATTGATGACGTGGTGAGTGGGGTAGTGTAGAATTAAGTGGCTAAACTATCCTTTAATTTTTAAAAAAACTTCAAAAATTCTCTCCGTAATTTCGTACTTTTTTTTTTTAGTATATTATAATTTAAAGTGTATCAAGTTACTATCCCGTGGTTTCGCATTTTCTCACTTTAGTACCCTGTGGTTTAAAGTGTATCAAGTTAGTACTCTATGATTTTATTTTTTGTATCAAGTTAGTATTTTATAATTTTATTTTTATATCAAGTTAGTACCCTATGGTTTTTAAACCACAGAATACTAAAGTGAAAAAGTGCAAAACCATATAGTACTAAAATAAGAAAGTACGGAACCACATGGTACTAAAGTAAGAAAGTGCGAAACCATATATGGTACTAACGTCGATACACTTTAAACCACGGGATACTAAAATAAGAAAAAGTGAAACCACAAGGGGAGTATTTTAAGTTTTCTCTTAATTTTTTAACAAAATTTAAAATATTCTCATCATTTATAATAATATTTTTAATATAAATTATAGAGAATATACAGAACAACGGTGGTGGAATGTAGAAGAATGAGCGACTAAGTTATGATCTTAAAACTTTTATTAGTTGCCAAAATATAATTTTTTAAAAAAATTGAAAAGAAAAAGTGAAAAAAATAATTATTTAGAGGATTTTTTTATTTTAGTATTCTCTAATTTTAATTATATCACTTGAGGAACTCGTGGTTTCTATTTTTATTTTTCATTATATCCTTTAATAACTTTTTTTTTAAATAGTCATGTGCTGTGGAGACATTGTGAATTGTCGCTTTTTCGCCCTTAAGAATCTAGCAAGAATGATCAGAATTATATCTATAAACTAAAATAAAAATTACAAAAATATTTGAATGATACAATTAAAATCAACATGATAGTGTAATAAAAGAATCATAGGACCACATACATATATACATAGCTTTATTTAGTCATATCTTTCCATATATGAATGTACTATATAAAATACTTTGCTCACTAATTAGTTTACAAAAAAAAAAAAAAAAAAAAAAAAACTAAAACAAATATGGTAGTTTCTTAGTGGTTCTCTTTACGTAGAATAATAATTACCATTCTACTAATACATTGAATTATTTTTCTCAATACATTAACAATTTAATTATTGGAGCTATTTATGGAATTTTTGCATGAGAGAGAGAGAATGTGTTACCATATATATAATGCACAACTTTCCATAAGTATATGAGGATTCAATAAGTACATAATGGGTCAACGTAGGAAATGGATAAAGAGAGAAAAACATGTGTGCCTCATTTATTTGGTTTCACATTAATTACTATATTTATATATATTTAGATAGGGGTGTAAACACGAGCGAACGAGCTGGTATCGACTCGTGTTCGGCTTATTAAAATATCGAGTCGAAAAATTTGGCTCGTATTCGACTCGTTTAATAAACGAGCCGAAACCCTTTCAGCGCGATGAATGATAATAAATAAATAAAAAATAGATTAAATATATTTAAAAATAAATTTATAAAATTTTATTTATTAGACTTTGATCTAATAGTTAAAATTTTATATATAAATGTGTCTTTTCATAATTAAGCTCGCATTTATATTTTTATTTTGTTAAAAATTAAATAAAAAATATATATTATATATAATTATTTATTTATATATAAAAATATAAATTAAATAAATTATATAAATATAAAATATATGTATTCGAACTATTATCGAGCCGAACAGGAGCGAGTTCACCTCGGCTCGTGTTCGGCTCGTTTATTAAACGAGCTGACCTTGAAAAATTCAGCCCGTGTTCGGCTCGTTTACTAAACGAGCGAGCCGATCTCGAGCTCATTTCGAGCCGAACACGCGAGCAATGAGTGGATTGCCACCCTACGGCGTGGTAGGAGAGACAGCCATAGTGAGGAAAGAAAAAAAAAAAAAAAAAAAAAAAAAAAAAAAAGAAGAGAAAAAGAAGAAGAACGAGGAGCAATTAGGTTTAGGATTTTAAAAAATTGAACAAACAAAAAAATATTTTTAAATTTTAAAAATCTTTACAGGTATTCATGACCATCCGCATGTTGCTCAAAGTATTCATAATTTAATAAGTATCGGCGCAATTTTGAACGTAACTCGATCTGTACGAGAAAATATGTTCACGGATCTTGGTTATCATGGCTTTAGCCTAAATAGCCTCATGCCGTTTCAACATGACTGGGTCAACTTGACTTCTGTGACAGAATAGAATAATGATTAAGCTAACATATTAGGTTCATAAAAATTTAAATAATTTTTTTTAGAAAAAATATTGATGTGATAAGTAGTGAATAATAATCCTTGGATAGAAAGAGTATAAGATGCAATAGCATTCTTTAAAAAAATAAAAAAACGTAATTAATAATTATGCTAAAAATAACTTGTTCATAATTTTTTAATTCAACTATTTAATCCTTCGAAATTTTAATTTTAGTATCCAAACTTTCAATTTGTTTATTTTAATTCATTTGACGACTTTTCCGATACAAAATATTTAAGCTAAATGTTGACTTTAATAAATTTATAGTCACACTAATTGTATTAATTAATCATACAAATCAAATTCATAAGGATAAACATCGTATTTGAGTTTTAAAGTTAAAGCGACATTAATCGGCTCAAATCAAATAAATTAAAAAATTATATAACAAAATTAAAATATTTAAAGGAGTCAGAATAAAATGAGTGATATATAGATGAGATCAATTTTATTTACCAAAAAATAATAAAATAATAATTGTCCAAGGATTTGTCCAACTATTTTTTAAAATTAATCCTTATTCAGCCGCTTGTTTATATTTATTATTTAACAATCACATAATTAAAGAAATAAATAATAGGAATAAAAATATCTATTCTTAAAAAAAATTAGTTAGATGTTCAATAAATGGTATTACCCAGCATGCAATTTGATGATTTAAATTTAAAACATTATTCAAAATCTTAGTGTGTGACGCCCCAACTTCCCAGGGGATCACCCATCTTATGACTACTCCCGTCCTAGCACGCTTAACTCTCTTAATCTCTTGGGTCATGCCACCACCCAAAATACTTAAGCCAAGTTAAGAATTAAGCCCTATTATATCTCAGATATAGAACTATCTGGGGTCTCACAATCTTCCCACCTTTAAGCCCTGACGTACTCGTCAGGCTCAGACTCACAAGTATCAGGCGATGTGAGACTCGTCTCGCTAGCCCGTCATCTAGACCCTGGTTCAGCCGAGACTCATCTCACACTTCCGGCTGGTATTTAGCTTTGATATCATCTGTGACGCCCCAATTTTCCAGGGGGTCACCCATCCTAGGACTATTCCCGTCCTAGCACGCTTAACTCTCTTAACCTCTTGGGCCTTGCCACCACCCAAAAGGCTTAAGTCGGGTTAAGAGTTTAGCCATATTATATCTCATATATAGAACTATCTGGGGTCTCACGTAGTGCGTTCATAATTAACAATTATGTTAGAACTAAATTAAATTTGTTTTAATTATTTTAATTATTTGAAAAATAGTGCAGATATTATTGGAGGTAGGGAGAAAGCACAAGGGAAAACTTCAAATACCCCCCTTGTGGTTTCACTATTTCTCACTTTAGTACCTTGTGGTTTAAAATGTATCAACTTAGCGCCATGTGGTTTTACACTTTTTCACTTTAGTACCCTATGGGTTAAACTTTAAAGTGTATCAAGTTAATACCATATGGTTTCGCATTTTCTCACTTTAGTACTCTGTGGTTTAAAAACTACAGAGTACTAACTTGATACAAAAATAAAACCACAGAATACTAGCTTGATACACTTTAAACCACAGGATACTAAAATGAAAAAGTGCGAAATCATAGAGTACTAACTTGATACACTTTAAACTATAGGGTACTAAAATAAAAAATTATGAAACCATAGAGGGGTTTTTGAAGTTTTCCCAAAGCACAAACACTCTTCAATGATTCAGGGAGAATTACTTATCCAAATTTTTATCTTCTTTCTAATAAAAAATTATATATATGTACAAGCCAAAAAGTACTTGCTTTTTTTTTTTCATCTAGAACCAAATGCCACCTCAACTTTCATGTTCTTACTCAATAATATTCTATTGTACTTTTTGGCCCATATATGTAAAAATTTGAGTTTAAAATGTTGTGTAAAGAGATCATTAACACATACATTATCCCTTTTGGTAACTATAAAAATATAAAAATATTATATTCTACAAGCATTAGCTTTCACAATATCATACCAATATAATAATAAAGCACCAATCACTCACGTGGAAGCGTCGTCCCCCGCACTACGAGGAAGATACCGTAATACATAAATATGGCAGAGACAAAATAGATTGAATATATTAAAAAAATAAATTTATAAAATCTCAGCCATTAGACTTTAATCTAATAGTTAAAACTTTATATACAAATGAATCTTTTTATAATTAAGCTCGCATTTATATTTTTATTTTGCTAAAAATTAAATAATAAAAATATATATTACATATAATTATTTATTTATATATAAAAATATAAATTAAATAAATTATATAAATATAAAATATATGTATTCGAAATTTAATCGAGTAGAACACGAACGACCCCGACTCGTGTTCGGCTCGTTTATTAAACGAGTGAAAAATTCGCTCGTGTTCGACTCGTTTGCTAAACGAGCGAGTGATCTCGAGCTCATTTCGAACCGAACACGTCGCGAATGAGTTGGATTCCCACCCCTAGTATAGAAGCAACAAATCTTCCATTCAAGTTCTGTCATACGCCTAATATTATTTAATTTTCTCTTATTTAATTTAACATATGTCTTGAGTTTCTTAAATATAAAATATATAAATACTGTTGTATGATAGTTTAAGTTTTTAAAAAATAATAGTTGTTTAGTATAAACATATATATTATATGAAAATATTTTATTAGTTTTGTGGATTCACTTCAAAAATGCCTAAAGTGTGTTTCCATGTAACATATATGAATGAATCAATCCTATTTCCTTTGCATATATCTTTTCACTTTCTACACTATAAAATCTTTTTTCTTTTTCAAATATACTACTCACCTTTTTTTTTTTTTTAATTCCTACATTGTAACTGATAAATTTATAATTTTTTTTATATAAAAACTATTAAAAAATTACTGGTTTAAAGTGGCGAAATAAATATTAAACTCATTTTGGCATAAAAATAATTTAAAAATAACTTAATAGAAACTTTTAATTCCTACCGTGTGAGCAATAAACTTATAATTTTATATAAAAAATTATTAAAAAATTACTGGTTAAAAGTGGCAAAGCATATATTAAACTCATTTTGGCACAACAATATATAACAAACAATAATTAAAAATAACTTAATGGAAAATTTTAATAAATATATCATGGAGATTTATTTTATACATTTTCTACTATCTAATCAATATCTCTTAACAAAATTGTTAAATTTTGTTTGTAGTAATAGATTTGTTAATAATAACATAGAGATTGGGGAGAAAAATAAATAGTTTAGTGATATTTATGAAAATAAAATAGTATTAGATAGTAAAATAAAAATGAATCTAAAATATAAAACTTGATAAAATATAAAAATATAATGGTTTTTTTATAAAAAAAAGTATAATATATTAAATAAAAATAATAGTAAGTATAGTGCAGTAGAGTGTAATTAAGCATTTTTTATAGGGCTTTTTTTTTGCAATTAGCTCCTTGAAAAAAAATTATTTTAAAAATAGTCCCAGCAAATTTAAATTTGCAAAAATGACTCTGGTCCTGTCACGTGTCAGCGCCATGCGGGCCGGGCTGGGCCAGATAGTTAAGTTAAACACCGTGAACCATTTATCGTATCTAAACACGGTGAATAGTTCACCGTGTCTGGGTAAAGGAAGAGAAAAAGAAAAAATATACGTATTATGAAAAAAAGAAGTATGAAATACGGTGAACCATTTACCGTGTTCAAACACAGTGAATGGTTCACCGTGTTCAACTTAACACTCCAGCCCGTCTACATGGTGTTGATATTGTGCCCATGTGGTAGGGTTATTGTCATTTTTGCAAATTTAAATTTGCTAGGACTGACTATTTTTAAAATAATTTTTTTTTAGGAAGGCTAATTGCAAAAAAAAAACCTTTTTCATATGAAATGATATTGGAGAGTTAATGAAGGGTAATATTGTAATTCTCTATTGAAATGATGTAAAGAAAGATCATGCATGTATCTATCTTTGTGAAATAATTGTGATTTAAAAAATAGAATTTATCCATTTTGGGGGACCCAAAGCTTTCCACATGTTTTTATGTATGATTGGAATCTCAACTTAACATGTTTTTATGTATGATTGGGATCTCAACTTAATATTTTTTATTCAATAATTTCATTGTACCTCTTTTGGCCCACATATGTTTTTATGTATGATTAGGATCTCAACTTTTTTTTAAAAAAAATTTGGTTCAATAATTTTCATTGTAGCTCTTTGGCCTATATCTAGATAGGAATAACACTATATGTCTCCTAAAATACCAATGTTATAAATTATTAATGTGTTATTTTATATTTGATCTAAAGATCTATTAACTTCTATTATTTCCCAATAACTTTGCTGACGTGGCACGATTTTCTTATTTTTAGAATTTTTTTTTTTCTCATTTAGGTACCTTTTCTCTTTTATAACTTAGGTGTTTCTCCATTTTTCCTTTTCCTTCCCACATCTCTTTATCTTTTCCTTTCTATGTAACTCCCTATTATTCTGTATAGCCACAACAATCATTTACAAAGGAGATATAACATACCCTTTTAATCCAAATCATTGAAATTCTCCATAAAACTCCTTTCTCATCTCGTGTCCTTCCATTTTTTCTCATCTACATAACTTTTCATTCTTCTCCATAACCACCATGAATATTTATAAAGTTATTCTAGCTAGAGAATTTGTTAGTAATATTTATCTACCACCACTTTTCCTTTCTTTACGAATAGCTCAAGAATTTGTTGAATATAAAATTGTATAAGCTTCTAAAGAACGGTGTTTATACAATTTTATATTCAACACTCCCCCTCACGTCTGGGCTCGAGACTTTTTGCAAGGCCCATGACGTGGACTTGAATTAAATGGGAGGAAATTAATAATACTAAGAGCCTGGCGTGACTCGAACTCAGGACCTCCCGTTCTGATACCATGTGAAACAACCGTTGTACTCTAAAAGCTTAAGCTGTTAAAAAACGGTGTTTATACAATTTTATATTCAACAGAATTTACACCCACCGTTCAAAATCATCTCAAATTGGTAGGGTTTCGCATCATTTTATATTAATTTCATCTTTGATCGATTTAATTTTTACGCTATTAATCTCTATAACGTTTTTATTAGATCATTGATCGTCTTTTTTGCATACTATTTAAATTAATATTCTTTTCTTTATATTTAGAGTACTATTTTTTATTTATTTAATGATTATATATTTCAAATTTATTTTTTTAGAGTATCATTGATGATCAATGATGATAGACAAAATAATTATTTTAGTAATATTTATCTGTCGCATCATGCGGATTACTACACTAGTATATGATCATTTCATATACTAGATACAAATTAATCCATCCCAAGTTTATGAAAACTCAATTAGAAACAAAATAGGAGGTGGGAGACCGCTCCCGCCCCTGAATTCATCCCGTTTGTAGCCCTAGACCTTATGAGCCGCGATTCAAATAGCAAATAGTGAGCTAAGGAGCTATTATCTTATGTGCATTTATCAATACATCAATAATATATAAAACCAACAAATCAGCATCTCCAAAGGCAGAAAGTTAGATTCTAAGCTCTCATCGATATAGACCGTGCGCATCATGTCGCATCGTACTGATAAGATACTGATACAATACAATACTTTGTACCAATGACACGGTTCAAAACTTGTTTAAAAAATATTAGTCAATAATAACCTCAATAAAGTGCAACAGATTTGATCGTAAAGTCACCACATAAAAAAAATTTCTGATCAGCACGGATCAACACAGCACACACTATGTTGTACAGCATAAGAAAGTTTTTAGCACGATTTCATACCATGATACTTAAATACTTGGCAAGAAATATTTTTCCATATTGTTTTTAATCTATGATTGGGTTCTATGATTGGGATCTCACAACCCAATGACAAAATCTTCCTTAATTGTTTTGTATTGTGAATAATTCATCATCAAATCTCAATCAAGAGAGAATATTTTGTGTGTCATTAATGTAGGTTTGAGGATTATGTCTATTTATATTATTATCAAGGTTAATTTCAGGTACATTGGGTCCCTCCACACTGTCCCTTTTATAGGTATATACATAAATGGCCAAAAAAGAATATGGTTTAGAGATAGGTACCCAAAAAACAAAAATAAAAAAAGTACATTTTATCACTATTTCACCTAAAATTGTGAGAATATTTTAAAAAAAAGTTTAGAAAGTGGAGATCCAAATATTCTTAATTATGGATTGAAAAAGAAATATGCCTACTCTTGCTCAAAAATTCAATTAAAAAAAGCCTATATGAATTGAAAAAGGAAAAAAATAGAGATAATATCTAGTATACCTTTTAAAATTTTAAAAATATCTAATATATTTCTGATTGATTAAAATATTTTTTATTGATTCTTAAAAATTTCTTCAAATATAGTGATATATACCCCTTATGATTTACTAATTGGATTTGGGATTAAAAATATATTTCGATAATTTCTGAATAATTTTGAAAATTTTGAATAGCGAGTAAATAAGAAAAAGCACCAAGAAAATATACCATCAGGCTTTGTTAAAAGTGAAAACAAAAAAAGAAAAAAAGAAAAAAGCTATATGAAGTGATAAAGGTTCAATACATGTGTAAGCGTATTCATAAAAATATATACAACTTATCCAATTATGAATCATTTTGAATTGATTACCTTACTTTTTGAAATTTTGATTTTAATTTAATTTTAATATCTAATATTTAAAACTGTTTACTCTGAATTGGTTGACAATACTTTGGTTTCAAATTTTAAACTAATTTCATACTTTATTGAATTTATAGTTACGAGAATTATATAAAATATATTAACGAATCTATAAAAATAAATAATACATTCAAATTTTAGAGTCGGTGTGCCGTTCACTAATTCAAATCAAACAAAATGAAAAGTTGAATAGTAAAATTTTGATAGATTGAACATTTAAAATAGTGCATAGTTCAAATAAATTTTATAAGTGTTTATTTATTTATTTATTTATTTATTTTTAAGGAAATGAGGGTACACATCATTTATATTAACAAGAAAGAAAAGAGTGGATAAGAATGAGAAGAACAAACAAAAAACCAGGTATAAGGCAAACATCAAGAAGAAAACTACAAATTGTCAAAAAAGAAAAAAAAAAAAAAAAAAAAGTCTAGAAAATTCTGGAAGACGTTGGAGACCAATGGTGGTGCAGTTTATTGGTTTAAAGGAGCCAGCATTCTGTCCTGTATCAGAAGGCCAGATTGGATCAAATCATGTTCAAAATGGTGAGAGGTCGAATTAGGTCGAGTCATGATCGAAGTGATATAAGACTGATCAAATCGAATCAAAATCGAGACCCATGAACTAGTTGCGTATTTCTAACATGTCTCTGAGCTTTTGGGATAACTAGTTAGCGCCAACGATCCGATAGTTAACCTTTATAAATTTTACTCATGAGCCCATAAATTATAATTATAATCATAATTAAACATTATGTTGATAATTAAGTATAAAAAAAAGGTAAAATGCAGAATTTTTTTAATATAAATATCTCTTTTTTGCATTTTATCCCCAATTATTTCAAAAGCTAATATTTTGCCACCTCAAAATTTAAAATTATAGCGTGTCGTCTCACTTACTATTTTGTCACCGTTCCGTGCATATATTATATAAAACAATTGTGAAAAAATATTAATTAGATTTCCTTTCATAAAATTAATTAATCCGAGAAAAATAAAAGATTCATATACATTTTCATAACTTCTAAAATACAATAAAAATATTTTAGTAAGTTACTTGGCCGTGTTAAGTATACGATTTTGAATTTTAAAGAAAAAATAAAAAAATTATCCCAAGACAAAGAGTAATGTGCAAAAGTGAATATTTTAGCCTGCATAAAATTCATGTTCAACCTCACTTTAAATAATAATTAGCGACTTTAAAGCGTCGGCAAAAATAATCCGGCTTATAAAAGCGTAGTGTAAAAAGTCATTAAATAAATACGTCGGAATAAATATACAGCGTTTTAATATAACGTCGAAAAACTTATATAAATATTTAATAAAAATATGTTTATTGGCGACGCTTAATCAAAGTGTCGATAAATGATAATATTAAAGACGCTAGAAGCAAGCGTCGTCTAAAACATATTTTGTTGCAGTGCGTGGTTCATTTTTTTTTATTAATTTAATAATCGTGTTCAATACAATTCTCATATAATAAACAACAAAAAGCAATACATAATAAAGTGTTCCAACACTAAATTGCGCGGACAAAAATAGGCACAGGTACTTTATGTTCGTAAACCTAACGCAATTTGAATAATCTATACATCTATATATTAAAACTATGAATCCTCGTGTTTTTAAAGCTGATGTAGCCCAACTTCCTTAATTGGAGGGAGTGAGTCCCATCAATTTTTTTTATTTTTTCAGATTTATTGAATTTTTTACATTCATCATATATATATATATTTTTTTCTATGAATAGATTTTACATTCATCATATATATTTTTTTTCTATGAACTTAATTGTAACTTCAAGTTTGAGGACTAATGTGTCACCGTTTCATAGTTTGATGACCAAACATGCAATTTAGCCTAAGTAATAATCCTAATTATAAATATATAACTCTTGGCTTATTCAAGAGATAATATTGCATAGCAATACACATAATTTGATTGGAGAATGAGCACTGAACAACACTGCAGAGACCTAACACATACATTTATAAAAAATATGCTCATATCAACCTAACACATACATTTATAATCACCAATTTACGTAAACATCTTAAGTAGGATATTTACCGCGCGCTGCTACGAAGTTGTCGGATCGAGTAACCACTGCGGTAGCTTCGCGAAAAGCTCTCTCCTCGTGTCCAACGGTTAAATTCCGAAGCTCGAAACATGCGATGAACAACTCACTCGGTAATATTTGCGCGCTTTCTTAGTTCTCACAAGAGAAAATGGTCGAACATGTGAAAGATCACATCCGCGCCATCGGAATGCAAAAAGTACATCTTTACCTGCACGGAGTCAAAAACAAAAGTACAGAAAAAGTTATTCTCGAGCTGCAGATTCTGACGCGGTAGATGATATATCTCACGTGCGCGACAGCTACAAGAGGAAACTGGTTCGAGCCGCTGAGAGAAACCTGAATAGTGCTGTGAGCGAAAATTCTTTGCTTGCTTTTCTTGAAGCTGACATCGATTCTTTCCCATGGAACTCGGTTCAGACCTCCGATCATAGCCTCTACAGTTAATGATGATTTTACAAGAAAGAAAAATAGAAAGTCAGTTCCGTAATTGCGGCGGTCCACTGTGATTCTAGTTCGGAACTAATTGTTCGGAAATGTTCAAACCTTCCATTTCCTCTGTAGTTCTTGCCTGATAAATCATTGCGTCTGAAAAATCATCTGGCTGTTTAGTAGCAGGTTTCGGCTTCTCCACGTAGACGATGTGCGGATATTTGCCATCCTTTATAAAATTCTGACGCTGCATTATAGAGAACAACTTGAGATGAGATACACGCAACACACTCGAACGAAGTTGATAATTCAGTGCTTTACCTTCGGAAGCTCGTTTTGCCGACGTATCGAAGATGTTTTCCGGCCAACAATGACTGAATCCAATTAAGTCCAACAATTAATCGATTGTGAACGTAACATGGAATCATTTTGATGATAAAAGTTTTTCATAATTTCAGAACAAAGGATACAATCGCCACACACATTTGAGTAAGCAACATGGCGCTTGAAGGATTGCAACGCGGACCTACAAAAGAAAGCAAAATAATATATGATTTGACATGAATCAAAGGGAATGAGGAAAAGACAAACTAGCTATCTAAGAAGTCATACATGAAATGAAGATCTCCAAAATCAGTAACCATTTGAAGAAGGAGAGGCGGCTTGCCATCTTTTCCGTCCTTAAGAAAGAGATGCTTCCCGGTCTTCCGAGCAATCCAAGAGAGCCGGAATGCCATCTTTTCCAATGTATTGATGCCACCAAGTAGCGGTATCTGCAAGCAAAATTCCACACTTACATTAATAAGTAATCACACTGCGGCACGAGTCTTGATAATAGAATACTTTCTTTAAACAGAACGAACAGGCATAGAATCAGATCGATTCCTGAAATGCCTTTTTGGATCTTCCTCAGTGTCCCAGCTATTCGCAGAACCCCGCAATAGTCATGTTACTCAATCTATCAATAGGAGAATTTGTAATAGTTAACGTAGTTCTTTAATAAATATTTTTTCGTTTTCTTCGAATTTGTAAACAATGCACATCTCATATGCCTTGGGCGGACGCCTTATGTCCTTGCTCATTCCACCTTGTGACCCTCATTGCGTCAAACCTCCACTCTAGAATCCCTTTCACTAGAGCACCATGCACCATTTAAAACTACGATCTCAACTGGCTTTGTTGCCATCAGTCTTTGAAAGAATCACCATGTTGTGACTAAAAGTTAAATCTCATGAGAAAGATCATATGCAATGTTAACATAACCACAAAGAAACCACGACATTCGGATATGTTGAGAGAAATTCATTGGACGACATGAAGGAACAGCTTAAGCAAAGTACAAAAAGAACTTCTATAAATCAAATTTTACAAGGATTCATGTCGTGAAAGCCCAATCTTATATACACACAGGGAATATGATATGAACAAGTTAACTATAAATACTAAAACAATAAGTATTCATGTAACAAGAGATTACCCTACTAATAAACCAACCTATATGTGCAGCTATTTCATGGCGAGGAGGCATTGAGATTAATTTTTTTTAAAAAAAAGGTGTTTTCTTCAACATTACCTGCTTGTGAGACCTGGTACCAAGGTGTGGTGTCGCAAAAGTGATAAAGTTCATGGGCTCCAATCCAGCAATTTTGCCTTTCAAGTTTTGATTCACAGATTGAGTTCGGGATATATTAGTATTAAGTTCCCCATTATCCTCAGAAGATTCCTTCGAGATGCCTCTCTCATAAAGTAATGCAATGGTATATCTTGCAATCAAGCCACCTAGTGAATGTGCGACAAAGGAAATTTTTTGAAGCCAAGGCCTTTTTGAGACGACAGATATTACCTGAATAAACAAATTTAGTAAGTAGCAGAACCTATAGATTTAATATAGGTTGATGAATCTATTTGCTACACTAATGATTTGCGTAATCAAATAAACAAAATTAAAATACCTTTTGAGTCATTTGAAAAACAACCCAAGATGAGGGATTAACAATCCTAAGATCACATTTTTATATCGTTCCAACTCAAAGTATAATTTTGATTTAATAATTGTTAAAACCGAGCTGGACCACACGACAATATGGACCAAATCAGGTACATCGAAATAACCCCAGTTTGGTTTAGTTTACAAAGTAGTGCTGAACTTTCTTTTTTTCTTTTCATGTATATTGCGCCTTCAACGTTTTTTTCCCTTTGTTTTTTTCACAATTTCATTGACATTCAAGTCAAATACAGAAGACAGAATCTCTTCCCAATTAATCTAAAAGATGATTAACAACAAGCATTTCGGAAATAAAATATAGTGTGTTTCTTCCTTTTACCATTTGGAAAATATCCTACATCTCTGAGAAAATTATCGGTAGAACAGGATGGAGGCTTTTCATACGAATTCATGTTTACAATTACAATGCTCCATTGGTTTGGAGCAGACGTGTAGAATTGCTACAAAACCAACATGTTATAGTCTCGAACTGAACCAGATTGGAAAATGAACATTTTGCTATTTTAAAACCAAAAGTGAACAGAGAAATAATAAAATCAAGGCAACTTGTGTTAATTGGTTTGACATGCTCTATTTTCTGTTTTCAACCAGATTTGAACATTCTCAGAAAAAAGTTTATCTACAACTGCGATTTCTCAAAATAAAGCATAAATCATATTAGACTAATATAATGTCATTCTATTAGCTAGTGGAATACAGTGATGACTACCTCCTCTGCTAATCTTTCTCCCATCACATCAACACCATCAAGAGTCAGGGTTGCAGAATTACATTTACTGCCTGTAGATCAAAATAAATAGCACGTGTTCATTATACAAAGGAAGGAAGCAAGTAGATGCAGAAGGGAAGGCATAGCAACATCTAGAAAAATATAGAAGGGAAACATGTAAAGAATTAAAGATGGACTCACATTGCAAGTTAAAGACAATACGGTTATCTAATGAATTCCCTTCTACTATTGCTGATTTTCAATTTCAATAGCAATCAATGTATATACCTTCAGAATCAAGAATAATTCAGTTGCTTAATTATTGTTTTGTGAATATTGTTAGTCCTACTACATTTCTTACATGTTAGGGGACAAGATTTCGAAAGTTTCGACATCCAACCCAAACGTCATGAGCCTTAGGACTTGTTTAGATGTCGAAATAACTTATAGTTGATAACTCATCCGTTGAGAACTATTTGGCATGCAGCTTGCATTGTGTAATTGGAAGATGGGAGTTTGATTTTTGCTCTTGAAAGACCTTTGGCATCCATGATTTGGTAGAACAGCATATTTCACCTATGAAGTGATTTATTTTATGCCGGAAAAAATAACTTGAAGGCTGAATATGTTACTCCCTTCCAGACATTTTGACAACACTCCTAGCTTCCAATCACAATAAAATCCTCATATTGAATAGGATATCACTGGATAACTTATTCCAACATGCAAACAAGCCTTAGTAATTTTGACTACAATGGCATCAAACTACTACATTCAAAGAAAACTACTACTCTCTTCCTGGAATGTTTCTTCTTCGTTTAATAGGTCATCATACACATTACTAGTACAGCTGAATAAATCCCCAAGAATGTCGAACGACGAATGGCTAAGAGATGATAGAAAAGAGTAATATAATGCAAACACCTTGAGTTTCTAAATACAAAACGAGGGAGAGGCAAACATTCAATTACATAGATAACAAGAAACTAGGCTCTTTTAAATTTAGAGGATCAGTTACTACATATTTTCATGAAGGATAATTATATGGAGAAGTATGAAAGGTTTAGAACCTTACAGTGCACAATAACATCTTCGGGGTACTTCTTCACAAACTTTTTTGCAGCAAATTTCCAATCCGCAGCACTGCAGACATACCAAGAAGAATATCAAAGAGAAGAACATCAAATTTAATAGTGGATGGGCAGGCTCGTGACACTAATGAAGGCACAACAATACAGGCAATCAGAATTCATCAACAACAGAACTAGTTTTACATTCCACTTTTTCCACACAAAAAAAAAAAGAAAAGGAAAAGGAAAAAAGTTCATCTTGTCACTGGAATAGGCCAAACGCATAGGAAAATTCCTAGCCAGTCGAGTTTGACAGTTACAATTACTTTTCCTATGTCAGAATATCATGTTCAATAATGTTAGAGTAAACTTTGGCATCAAGTGTAGACAAGTACCAATCTTAGTTTCTATTTTGGTGTGGCTTTAGAAACAGCTTCTCCATTCAAGAAGCACAAGCAAGTATTTAGCAAACAAAAAGTCCAGCAACTAGGTGCGGCAGAAAGGTAACTGAGCCTCCAGGAAGCTTTTACTTGTAATTGGCACAAGAAAGATGTTGGAAAGATATGCAAAAAGCAACACGAGCTTATTCAAATAGCTACTTAAACAGCACTTTCGCAGAAAATTTCGACCATCCAAATCTTTGAGAAGAAGCTATGTGTTATGATATAAAAGACCAAAAATAAGTACAAATCCAAGAAGCTAAACAGTAGATTTTGGACAACATAATGTTGCCCCTGCACTACATAATCTAGCAGATTCCATGGAAAATACTCCCCTTTAGAGACAAAGTAATGCAGTAACAACCTAAGATATTTACAAAATTATCCAAAGGAGCTCCCGATTCTTCTAGTATAGCACATGCTAAGGGATCACTATTGGAACTCACCACATATTCCTAAATTCCTCAAACGGTTTCTAATGTTTATTATAGAATTCTAACTAATTAAGCATATTATATGTTCAATCTGGATAAAAATCTCCTAATGATGATCCACTTACACTCTTATTGCAACTAGGTAAAAATGTACCGATCCCATTCAACTACAGGACATTTTGAAATAGTTCCCTCAACTTTATTTTTCTCATTTGAGAGAGCCCCTTCGATCCTTTTTGTTAGTTGAATCAAGTTAATGGCTCAACTTGTTTTAGCCATTAATTACTAAAGAAACCTGCAGTTTTTGCAGAAAAGGGAGCAAATCGGTTAAAGTTAACAGAACAGTTGTTGAATTTAGCAAAATTCTCCAATTAGCTAAGTAAAATTGTTCATCAAAGAATCAAAATTAAAGGGCACGTCAATTGAAAAAGGAAAAAAATGAGGGGTCCATTTGAAGTGGTCCTAAGGCGTCATTTAGATCCTTCAACTTCTTTCTTTTCCGATTTCACCACTTAATCATTAATCATTTAGACTTACGTTACTTCCCTAAGTTGAACTAGGGATTGTTGCTCCATTAGCAAAATTAAATGTTCGCAGTTCCATCAGGGCGAAAAAGTGTTTAGAGCAGTTAAATTTATATAATCACAACTAAATTTATTACAAAATCCTAACTTGATTCATGAAAATAACTTAAACCAGAAAAAAAAATCCAAACTGGAAAGGGAGAGGTCCACATTTTAACTATAACATATGATTCACTAAACGAGAAATATGTATAGCTCCTAATTTCTTCATAAAAGGAGGAATCGAACCAGAAAAGGGATGGATCCTTCTCGAACCCCACCTTCCGACGATCCCATTCACCATCACCACCAGATGCTCCGCCTCGCCTCCTCCTCCTCCGCCGCCGCCGCCGCCGCCGGAGACCGGCAAGTCGTCGGCGACCTTGAAGCAACTCGGTCGCCGGAGATACGCTCTGTAGGTCACCCCCTCCCACCCCCTCCTCTTCTTCTCCCCCTGCGCCATTAGTGAACCCTAGGAGAAGCTCTAAGGATCGGAATCGTCTCCTTCAAGCGAATTAGGGTTAGGGTTCGGGTTCGGGTTTTATAGTAGAGGTGGCGCCGTTTTCAGCTCTCTCGTCGCCGACGAATTCAATTATTTTATTTTTTATTTTTTACTTTTCCAGTTCGTGGTCTCGGCGACAACGACGTATCCCCGGCTTCTAGATAATCTATTACTTACACCCGGTGCACCAGGTCATCACGTACACCGTTACTTTTTATTGATTGGACGGCGCTGATTGGGTGAATTATCACAGAGGTTCACAGAATGTCGTGGCGCACCGGGAGCACGTATTTTACCTTCGTAAATTTGAATCTTTGCGGCGGGCCCACCACAATTCTGATGGGCCCCACGTGTCGTGATTAACGTTATAGACTTATAAATAGTGGATGGAGCACTTTATCCGCCACGTGTTAACTGGCTCCCAAGGTGGCACGGATCTAAAAGACATGTATGCGGACGCGAGCATAAGACCGACCGGGGAGAGTGGGGCCCACTTGTCGATGACGTGGACAACGGGAATCTTTGTCCGCTTTGTACGGGCCTGGTCGGGGTCAAAGTCAACGCAACGACTTAGAATTACCGCTGCTATTGGTCCACGTGGCGTGTCATCTAGAAGAAGGGCCCACCGAATTGAAGTTAGGCTAACTAATTACGACTTTTTAGTAAATCTGTGGCGCTCAGGGGTGCCACGTAAGACATGGACTATCAGTGGTGGATATTATAGGGGTAATTACTGTTGGTTTAAATGGTTTAAATGGTAGTATTCTTTAGCATGTAGCGAAATCGGGTTCAGTAAGATGCTTCGAAATTTTGGGCGTGAGATTCGACAGGTCAAGTCCACGTGTTGTCAGTGGGGCTTGCATCAATAGGTCGAGATTCTGATTCAGATTAGCGAGCATTATATGTATACCTTTAAATGAATTAGTCACGTATTTCTAATCGAGTTTTTGAAATGAATGATTAGCATATCTAAAGAGGCTTAACCAGTCTACATAAAGAGAAATCTGAACCGTGCGACACCAACGAAAGAAAATGAAACCTTAGGCTCGATCGGATTTTCCTGTTGTTTCATTTCATTTCTCGATATCGGATCAAACTCATTAGCTTCAAGGTAGTCGACCCGAATTTGCGGAAAAATTTGAACCTCGGCGACTGTATCGACTCTCACTCAAATTTTTCACTGATTGGTACGGCATGCTCGACGTGCCGAGGTTTGGGCCTATCCTTTTGATATCCATCCTAAGCTCGTCCCAATCTGAGAGATGAATGAGCTACGCTCGATTTTAGCTCTAACAAGCGCGGCTTGATAAATACGAAAGCCACCGAACTTATAAAAATAGTAGCTCTACTAATGCACACGCTATTTGTAGGCACAAGGCCCTACTTGTAAGACTACGAGCTTGGCTTGGGCTTGTTGTGAGGGCCAGTCTTCCAGGCTGGGCTACACTCAGGCCTGATACTTTTGGAAACTGGGCCAGACTGTTTAGTATCATAATTAAATATATTTAAATATAACTATCTTTACCTAGTATATTATTTTTTTTTTTTTTCATCTTCTTTCATCATAATTGATTTCGGCCCACGATTCTAAATTAACTAAAGTTTCGATCGTAACTTTTTACGGCAAATCAAATAACTAAGTGATCGCCAAATAAAATCATTTCCTCCCTACCACGACCACCCCACTTCCTTGCAAAACAAACATGCCTTTAGCCTCTCTCCGTCAGGATTCTATCACTGCTCTGCCTCTTTATAATAATTTAAAATTAAATGTACAAAGATTTTCTCTTGAAAATGGCAGGAATATATATATTAAAAAATTATTTTCTTTCCTCCAGAGCAAGTAAGAATGTTCGGCTCATTTGCCCCTTTGATTAACGAGGAATTCTACACTATCCCACTTACACCATATCATCAATAACAAGCCAATCGCATTCCTTCTTTTTAACCAGAAGTATAATAAAAATATTTTTTTACAATCATGATGAGACGTATACTCCTAAAAGAAAATATTTGATTGATTTGTTATGTCACCTCACCAATATACTGGCCTGTTGTATTATAGAATTTTTCTTGATTAACACCGTAACTATTTTAAAATATTTTACTATTTTTTAACTTTTAAAATATAATATATAATTTGAAGTTATAAGGAAAAAGTAAACGTGTAAATCAAAATTGAGCTGAAACTAGAGTTGGTTTGCGAAATCCTGGACCAAATAGAGATTTTTATTTTTTTTTTGCTTCCTCTCGAAGCAGGGGATCATTACATTCTTGGCGTCTTCGGGTTGGTGAGGAGGCGTTCTCCAGAGAGGTGGGACACGTGGCGGTGAATGACTGGCCGCAATTTCCATTCTTAAAAAAAAGCTGTGGCGGTTGTACCATTTCGGTGCAACCAACGCCGCACGGAAATTTATTTCGGGACATCGACTGCGCACCGAAGCTGCCGAGAGACCCTCCCTTCCGTTTACGCCTCCGACCAAGAGTGAAGTTCGCAGCGCTGCAGAAGCCGGCGCCGAGATCTGCATGAGGCGGCTGTTGTCGGCGCTGTGTCTGAGGCGGACGCCGACTTCTTCTTCTTCTTCGTCTTCTCCGCGACATCGTCGCCCCGTAACCCTTCTCTCCCCCCTCTCCCCATTTCCCCCCCTTCGCCTCGCATTCGAAACCCTTAATCATTAATCATCATCATCATCATCATCATCATCATCATCATTATTATTATTATTCACATTTTTTGGGGATTTTAGGAGAAGAGCGAAGCCGCAGCGAACGACGGTGGTGGTGGTGTTACTACGAACCAAGGCCAGGTATATATATTGCCTGCTTTAATATTCGTGCTCTCCTGCGCATTTGGGTGGGGAGCTTTTTTTTTTTTCTTTTTTTTTGCCCTCTAAATTAGTTTCTGAGATCAGATCTCGGTATACGCCTTTGGAGAGATCTTGTTGGCGAGTTGTTTGTTGTTTTGCCTCAACGGATTACTCCCATTTCATGCCGTACTTAAAAACACCGTTCTCGAACATCTTAAGCCATTTAATTTATATTAAGGAAAAACTTCAAATACCAACTCTGTGGTTTCGCACTTTATCACTCTATTACAGTATTACTACTCTGTGGTTTAAAGTGTATCACTTTCGTATCTTGTGGTTTTGTTTTTATTCTTTTTGTTATCCCCTTCATTAATTTTTTTCGTTGTGACAAAATTGAAACATAAAGATAAACTATATGTAAGGTATCTGAAGTTTTTTGTATATGATTTAACGAAGTACCGACGAAAAGAGAAAAATGAAACCACAGGGTACTAAATTGATACACTTCAAACCACAGGATACTAAAGTGAAAAAGTGCGAAACCACAGGACTGGTATTTGAAGTTTATCCTTACATAAATGATCGTTTCATATAATCTAAAATAGTAAGCCTATCAATTATCTCGAGCCTTGATGTCCGCGGGAGTGTTGAATATGCAGTATTAAAGTATAGTTCTCTGACAGCTTACGGTTGTTTCACATAATTTAACCTGGTATCAGAGTAGAGCAGAAACTACGGGGTTTAATTTCTGTCCTCGTCTTGAACCTATCGAAATATCCCGAGCCCTATAAAATCGGTCTCTAACTCCTTAAAGCTATTGGAAATAAAGGGTTGTTTCACATTTTGATCAGAAGGAAACCATTTGATGATCGATACGTAATCCTCCTTACTTGATAATTCGCGACGATTTATGACATTTTGTTGTCTCTAAACTTGCGATGTGTAAATTCGAAAAGTTTCGATCTCCCTCTTTTTTCTCAACAGAGAACTGAGATGCATGTCGGATCTCGCGATGTTGCTACGGAAAACATCGTCGCCAATCACGACTTTTCAGAAGGTTTGCGTTCGTGGCGTCCTAATCACTGCCACGCGTATGTTGCTTCCGACGAATCTAATTACATTCCCGGAGTAAGGCCGAATTCGGGGGCGAAGTATGCCGTGGTCACGAACCGAACGCAAAGCTGGCAAGGTTTGGAGCAAGACGTCACAGATGAGATTATTTCTAATACTAAATATACCGTCTCGGCCTATGTTAGAGTTCATGGGGACGTTCATGAGCCGATTGGGGTTCAATCGACACTGAAACTAGAGAACCATGACAATTCGATTAGCTACGTAGGTGTTGGAAGGTAATGCGGTTCGAATGACGTTTTCGGCTTTCTATTTTCTTTCTTCGATCGAAATGCTGCAAACTCCCTATACTGCTATTTTTAAATGCTTCGTGTTTTAAGAGCTTATCGACAAAATTAGCTGATTTAGGGTTGTGGCCTCGAAAGAACACTGGGAGAAGTTGGAAGGATCCTTTTCATTGAAGAGCTTGCCAAAACGTGCAATTTTCTACCTTGAAGGGCCCCCTCCGGGGATAGACTTGCTGATTGATTCCGTCGTCATCTCTTATGAGGTAATTTGTTGGCTATTGTCTTCTCATTTGCATGTTTCAAGTGAGAATAGATAAGGAATAAATGTCTACTAGATGTATTCGCGACACATTAGCGTGGTCTCTTTACATGAACAAGCTGGGTTGTTATCTCTGAGTATGACACTTTCAAATTGAATAAACATTGTGCGGCCTTTTGGGTAGCTTTAAAGCAAGGATTTGAGTGTTCATAGGTCGTGCCCATCGTACTGTACCGTGTTGATAAGATATCAGCATGATATGGCCCCTATGCTGACGTCACGGTTCAAACATTCTTTTCTTTGAAGTTAGTAGGTAGTTTGATGAAAATATAAAATAAGTAATTAGAACATATTGGTGCGAAGAAAATTAATATTTCATGCTACACGCACTGATGTGGCACAACACGCCCCGTGTAGTACCATGCCAGCAAGTTTTTGGCATAGCCTCGTGCCACGATACTTAAATCCTTGCTTTAATGGAACTTCTTGGTCAATTTTGTCTATCGTAAGCTCTATTTTATGGCACCACATGTTTATGTTCAACAAAAACAACTTTGTGTTTTGTAAACTATCATTTCCTCTTGTTTGTGTTGTTACCTTTGTGCTATTGATTTTACATCTGTTCTATTTTTTTTGTCTATTTTATCTCAACCACAGATTACTCACACAAATAACATCATTACAAACCATAACTTCTCTCAAGGGCTAAATCCGTGGAAGCCCAACTCTTGTCATGCCTATGTGGCTTCGGAGTGGTCCGGTTTCCTTACCGGTGTTCAAGGAAAATCAGGAGAGAATTATGCTGTTGTCACCAAACGCACCCAAAAATGGCACGGCCTCGAACAGGACATTACGGGAAAAGTTTCTGTTAACACTACTTGTACTGTTTCTGCCAATGTTAGAGTTTACGGGGAGATTCAGGGACAGTTTGAAGTACTAGCTACCTTGAAACTAGAGAACCACGATTCTTCTATAAGCTACTTACCTGTTGGGAGGTACTACCTTTGAAATTGTATCGATATTGGGTGATACCAATGTTTAGTTATTAATCAGAATCTGCTATTGTAGGACCCAAGGTTCTAAAGATCAATGGAAGAAGTTGCATGGCTCCTTTACTTTGACGAACATGCCCAAAAGAGTTGTGTTTTACTTTGAAGGGCCTCCTCCCGGCGTGGATCTTCTTATAGATTCAGTCATAATCTCTTGCTCCGATTTTAAGCAACAGAAAGTAAGCACTCTAATGCTGTTCTGTTTTAGGACCTTTCTCAATGCCTTTTTCTTCGGTTGAGATTGTTACTAAGATTGTAATACAACACTTTTGTACTTCTTTTGCTTGAAAGGAAGTGAATGCAGCACCTCTTTCCATCAGAAGTGAAAATATCATCCAGAACCCTCAATTTGAATACGGTTTAGATAAGTGGTCTGGAAGAGGATGCAAGATTCTTAGACACGAAGTTGTTGGATATGGCAACGTGACTCCTTTTAGTGGGAAATGTTTTGCTTCCGCAACTGAACGAAGCCAGATTTGGAATGGCGTTCAGCAGGAAATCACCGGCAGGTTGCAAAGAAAACTTGCGTATGAGGTTACTGCTGTTGTTCGGATATGTGGAAGTGCTTCGGCTGAAGTGCGGGTCACTTTGTGCATTCAAGAACGAAATGGTCATGATCGCTATATAGGAATTGCCAAGTATGTTTAATTTGTTCGTTTTTTTTTCTTATTATTAGCTGTTATTTAACTCCCGTTGCTAATTATTTTTCAGTGTGTTAATATAATGATGCTAGTCGATCTCTGTTTGGCCTACATTCTAGAATGGTTTCTTTGCTTCCCAAAACCCGATGCTTGTGAAAAACCATGAATAAATAAATTAACTGGAACTTTTGCTGTGGCGAAAAGCTAAAGATGAACTTTTGGGCCTGCAAAAGCAAAAGCGACATGTTGTAGAGGAGATTTTTATAGAAAAATGTTAATAGTGGTTCTTCAAACAGCTCTACTCGAAGTCTCAAAAACCACATCTTTAGAAGCTCCACTCGGATTCAATTGGAGATAGTCTTCGTGACCACATTTTTCTTTTTTACTTTAAAGAGCACAGGCATCGGACAAGGAATGGGTGCATTTAGAAGGAAAATTTCTCCTTCATGGTGCTGTTTCGAAAGCTGTCATTTTTCTGGAAGGGCCTCCTCCAGGAATTGACGTTCTTATCGATAGTTTAGTGTTGAAACGTGCAACAAAAATTCCCCGGCCTCCTCTATTGAACTTTGAGGTTAGTAGATCATCTTACATTCCATATTATTTCCAAAATTTATGCTCGTACACTCTTTTATCGCCATGCCTTGCTCTTGTAGATCGAGGAAGATATCTTAATATAATTCTGTTGGAAAATCTTGCTTTTCATCATGTGGTTCACATTTAAATCATGCAAAAGTGCAAAAACGTGCACTTAGAGTAATCTCAAGATGAAGCATTGCCTTTATTGATTTGATCCTGTGTCTATGAAACATCAGCACGGAAGAACCGAGCTTTACCCAAATAATTTTCTTTTAGATTAGGCGATATTGAGTCTAAACTGCGCTCTATTAGGACCACTGCCAAATTCATAGGATTAATGCTATAATCGAACCCTTCCTCTCTCTAAGGGAAGAATCTTCTGTCCTAACTTTACCTAAGAACTTGCTACAAAAGGGGCCTTCGACACATATTTATAGATCTCCAAAACCTCCAATTCTAGCTAGGATTTCTAATATGATAATGATACTAAATAGGGAAAGGATAAAGGAGGAAAAAGGGCGGGGGGGAACATGCAATGAGAAAAAGAGAACGCCGACGCAGGTGATGAGATTACTTTGAATTGACAAAAGGCATTTCCTGAAAGAGTTGAATTATAGAATCACATAAAAGTCGGCAACATTTTATTTAGACTTAGTTGCTCTCTTCTTCTTGTTCTTGTACGAATAGGACTTAATTTTGTAGTTTTCTCTTCTCATTCATCAGCTGTTGTCTCTCTCCTGTTGTGTCAAAGAACTCGTAATAATTTTCAGGGGATTTTTTCTTTTCATAACTGCATATATCTCGCAGAAATTCACGTCAACTATGAATCACTTTGGAAATATAGGGTAATTATCCAGTAGTATCATTTTAAAAGCATAATAAATAATCGCACAACTGCAAATCAGCATAACCTTCTGTGATCGGATCCTATGCTTTAAATAATCCATGAATCATCTTTTGCATCTTCTCTATGTTTTTTAAATCTGCGAGTACAGCTACTAATTTCTTAAATCACATTCCTTTGCGTATACGTTGTCTCGCAGAATGCGGTCTATGGAGTTAACATAATCATGAATAGCAACTTCAAACATGGTCTTGCTGGGTGGGCTCCCCTTGGCTCGTGTAGACTAAGCGTATGTACCGAATCGCCTCACATGATTCCTTCAGCATTAAAGGACCCTCTTGGTCGTTATATGCTGACGGCAAATCGCACCGAGACCTGGATGGGCCCTTCTCAGATAATAACCGACAAGCTGAAGCTTCATTTGACCTACCGTGTTTCTGCTTGGGTTCGCGTGGGCCCCACAGCAAGCGGCCGTCAGAAAGTTAACGTGGCTCTCGGCGTAGACGAGCAGTGGGTCAACGGTGGGCACGTCGAAGCTGATTCTTTCCAGTGGTACGAAGTTAGGGGATCATTTAGGATCGAGAAACAGCCGTCGAAAGTTACCGTGTATGTGCAAGGCCCTTCGCCCGGTGTCGATCTGATGGTCATGGGTCTTCAGATATTTCCTATTGATAGAAAGGCACGATTCGATTATCTAAAGGAGAAAACCGACAAGGTATTCATTTATTGTCTGAAATTAAGTTACAACTGCAAATTGTTCTGCAATTGTTTGTGCCCGCTTGGGCCGATGTCTAAAACAACTTCCCTACTCGAGAAGCAGAAGCTAGGTGGTTGCAATATGAAAAGTTTAGTTCTTCTGGCTATAGTGGCGAGCCAAAATAAGTTTCTGGGTTCCAAAAGTAAACGCTCGAATGTGAATCTTTTGCTTCTAGTTGCTTTAGGGGCTCTTATCTAAACAGTTCTACTGAAACAGCATTCCTAAACAATTCTCTAGGCCTCTATAGACGATGTTCAGTCTTCTAGTTGTTTTTAATCTTTATTTTTCCCCCCCTCTTTATCTTAATTGTGCATGCATTTTGTCACAGATAAGAAAGCGCGATGTCATAATAAAATTGAAGGGATCTAGTGAAGGCAAGTTTGTCGGCGCTTCAGTAAAGATCAGACAGATGGATAACAGCTTTCCATTTGGGTCATGTATAAGTAGATCGAGCATGGAGAATGAGGAGTACATCGGTTTCTTCGTGAAGAACTTCAATTGGGCCGTATTCGAGAATGAACTGAAGTGGTACTGCACCGAGCCCGAGCGGGGAAAGCTCAACTACAGAGATGCCGATGAGATGGTTCAGTTTTGCGAAAAGCATGGCATGAAAATTAGAGGCCACTGCATCTTCTGGGAAGTGGAAGATTCCGTCCAGCAATGGATCCGATGTTTAAACCCTGATGATCTGATGATGGCCGTTCAGAATCGCCTTCGAGATTTATTATCCCGTTACAGAGGTAAGTTCGAGCACTACGATGTGAACAACGAGATGCTTCATGGATCTTTCTACCAAGATAGACTAGGGAAAGATATTAGAGCATACATGTTTAGAGAAGCTCATCGGCTCGACCCTTCTGCGGTCCTTTTCGTGAATGATTATAACGTCGAAGATGGTTGCGACCCAAACGCCACTCCAGAGAAGTACATTCAACAGGTTCTTGATCTCCAAGAACAGGGTGCTCCTGTCGGAGGGATTGGCATACAAGGCCATATTAGTAATCCAGTGGGCGAGATCATATGCGATTCGTTGGATAAGCTATCGATACTAGGAATTCCTGTTTGGATCACCGAATTAGATGTCTCGGCCGCGAATGAGTACATCCGTGCGGACGACTTGGAGGTGGTAATGCGTGAGGCCTATGCGCACCCTACCGTGGAGGGGATCGTGCTTTGGGGATATTGGGAGCTGTTTATGTTCAGAAATGATTCTCATTTGGTCGATGCCGAAGGGGAAATCAACGAAGCCGGTCGGAGATATCTTGCGCTGAAGGAGGAGTGGTTGTCGAATGCTGACGGATGCATGGATAACAGCGGGGAATTCAAATTCAGAGGATATCACGGTAAATATACCGTAGAAATAACTACCCCTTCGAAGAAAATATCGAAATCATTTGACGTCGAGAAGGGAGAATCTCCTCTAGTGATACAAATATGAACTTATCGCGTGTATAAAAGTCGAAGATTGGTATTCATAATCTCAAATGCGCTTCATGTCATATTGATGAGTAGTTAGCTGCTCTTCGCAGTTCTTTTGTTTGTTTGTTTGTTTATACAAACATGATGAAATGATGAAATATATATATATATATATATGCTGCTTTGTTATTTGTGTTGAGTGCAACTATTTATTACAGCATTGTTTGATTAATGTATTTTTTAAACTAATATCTTAGTTTAAGAGATTGTTGATCTTTACAGTTATCTTATCTGTTTCGGATGTATGCAAAGTGGTGTTGTTGAACAAGATAGTATTCTTATAGCTTGAGCTATGAAAGAAAATTTATTTTTATAGTTCTCTAATAATGTAATAGGTAATGTATTGATTTGGCCCACTAGTCCATATAAGAGTGGATGGTGGATTACTTGGGCTCCTCGCAATCCGAGATAATAATATTGGCAATAAAAAATAAAAACAATTTTTTTTGAGAGAAGGTAGCAGGCTACCGCTTCATTCATAAAGTTAGTGAATTAAGCAAAATTACTGAGGCAGCTGAGCCTCGTAATAAACCGAAAAAGAAGAAGAAGAAGAAGAAGCTCTGTTTCTTTAGCAGGATACGGTTATAGTGAAAAACCGCAAGTCTTCCATATGTTTCTAAAATCGCGGGATTGTGCTAACAGAAAGCTTGAATTCCGTTTCTTTAGCTGGAAAATTCTCATATTCCATTCCAACCAAATAGTCCTCCAAATGGAGATGATGACCGATAGTTCTGAGCTCCCAATGGCACCACCTTTGAGGTTACTAGACCCCAAAGCCCTCCCACCGTCGTATAGTGCATTAAAGATGTTTTATTAGGAAATTGACTTGTCAGGAGAGTTCTAGTAGAGTCGCATTGCACAAAGAGACGATCTACCGTCTCAGACTCCATTCCACACATAACACAGTCGTGGTCACCATACCAACCCCTTTTCAAGAGGTTATCCACAGTCAGTACCTTTCGTTTCAAAACAAGCCAAAAAAAGATTTTGACTTTTAATGGGCATATAATCTTCCACGGTCGAGTGAAGCTAAAAATAAAAACAATTGAAAGTATCTTTTTTGTTTTTATTTTTGGGTTTTTTGTTTTAATTTTTCTCTATAGTAGCTTTTTTGTTTGGGTGGAATTGGGGTGGGAATGGAAAGGAGGGAAGTCATTTCGCCATAAACGACGATTATTTTCGTTGTTTGGTTCACTGTAAATTAAGTTACGGTTGAAACTCGAATTAATCTGAAACGGCGCAATAGGTTGAAGTCAATTACAGTAACGAGAGGTGAAGAAAAAATAATAAAATAATATATTAGATAAAAATAGTTATATTTAAATATATTTAATTATAATACTAATTATTTTTTGTATTCAGTGACATATTTAAAATATGATAAAAATTAATTAATTAAGTATTAATATTTTTTTTGCTTTATAATTGTATTGTTGTATAAATTAATATAGTTGTTTTAAATTAAATTTTAATTACACAAAAATATAACTATATTATTTTATTTATTAAATTATTCATTATTTATACATAAATTATAGTTTACATTATATACTTTTTCCCAACCAAACAATACAACTAATAAAACTTTACTTTCATAACTACGAAACTAACAGTGGGAAAAAAATAGTTTTCACCAAACTCTATTTAAACATAAAGTACACTTCAACATAAAGTCCAGTTTGGATGAAACAAATATGCCCTTAGTGTATTTTTACTTCGTAACGATATGGATTAAAATTTTACAATTTCCAAAACTTAAGATTTTACACCACGGATTAAATTTTTTATGTTATCATCGAAATGAAAAGAAGTGGATCCTTGAATTTTTTTTTGAAGAAATTGGTATCTCTCACTTTCAACCAACATAAATATACAAATGTTCATCTGTCAGAATATCAAATTACATAAAATTTGTATTTAAAAAATTTAACGAAAAAAATCCAACATACAAAATATTTTTTTATTATTTTAATTAGAAAAGTATATTCTAATTCTTTTGAGATAAGTCAATGCATTGCATCAAAAATATGCTCAAAAATATGCTCAATTAACCACCTCATGAGATAAGTAAATGCACACTACCAATCATTTAAATCTTGTAAAAGAGTTTGCTCTGTCGACAAATATTCTTTCAAATTTTAGTTTTTTCAAATTTTATCTAGATAGTTTTTATCGAAGAAAAAGACATATATCGAAACAGAGTTAGCACTACAAAATAATCATGAGTTTGACATGAACTTGTTAACAGCTATCCAACAACAACAATCTCAAGAAATTGATCATCTTCAACTGTTGGAGTTATGCAGCAACAGATTATATAATTTTTGATTTTATCTAATATTTCAAACATTTCTATATAATTCTATTTATTTATACAATTTATATTTATGATACACTAAAATTTTTTGAGAGAATTTTTTTTTTCAAATAAGTCCTTAAAAATTTTATAATTTGCGAAATAATCCTATAACAATTTTATTTAGCGATGATTCAAAAAGAAAGATGGTGAATTATTTATCATTTCCAGCAAATCATATATAGTCTTAACAATCAAAAAAAAAAATCCTAACAATCTATTCATATAATTCTAACATTAATCAAGACTTCTAATATTCCATATATAATCCTAATAATTTTATAAAATTTTTCACAATCTATATATCTATATAAAATCTATAAACAACAATAAAAATATATGCATTGGTTCTCACTACCCCTTTCATATATATATATATACTAGCAATAATGAAATCACAAGTTACATATGCTAAGAAATGAGATTGTGTCTTTTAACTCCTCTTTGCACACAAAAAGAGTGGCAACATTAAAAAACAAAGCCTATAGGATGGCCACCACCAAACTCATGCAAGCTATTCTAGCATGAACTAATCATGCAATTAAAAGTAAGTCATAATAATTGTCTCCATTTCCATTTCTTTGTAATCCTATTAGATTCTCTTTTTTTTTCATTAATTACTTTGTTGTTCTCTAAAATGTTGGCCTCTCTCAATTGTGTAACTTCATTTTTCGGTGCCTGACATGTTCTTGTAAGGCTTAAATGATTCATAACCATTTGAACTTCTTTCGCCCCGTGGAACAACCGTTGTACCCTAAAAGCTTAAGCTGTCTGGGCTCGAGACTTCTTGGTCGGCCCATGACGTGGGCTTGAATTAAATAGGAGGAAATTAATATGCTAGGAACCTGGCGTGACTCGAACTCAGGACTTCCTGCTCTAATACCATGTGAAACAACCGTTGTACTCTAAAAGCTTAAGCTGTTAGAGAACGATATTTAAACATTTTTATATTTAACACGCCCGTTTTGCATATAGCCGCCAAATTTTGAAAACCTTTATATGTCACATAAACTCTTACTTAATCCCTTAGGTCGTCTATATTCTGTAAATTTAAGGTAACTAATGTTAGTCAAATGATTAAGAAACAGCAAATTAAGAATGCATGCCAAAAATATTAAAGGATTCTTTGAATGTTAAATTTAAGGTAGCTAATGTTAGTCAAATGTTAAGAAACAACAAAGAATGCATGCGAAAAGTATTTAAAGGTAATAAGTTGCAGTAAAAAGATAATTTTTTAGCATTTAATTGTTGAAAAGTAAATGTGAGAATTGTGATCAATGATTTAGAGGATACCATGCAGAAATAACATTCCATGTTCACAATATTAATTTAAGCTAGTGGATCAACAATAGTAATTTAAAATTAAAAATATACGAAAGTTACAGCATGATCAGCAGTACAGCATCTGATTTACAGACAGCAAAGCATATAACAACTACCAGAAGAAGAACAGAAGTTTGATCTTAGCCTTCCGCACCAGAAAAACTCAATAAATAACTAACATAAAGTTTCAGCATTCAAATATGCAATGGAAAGGTTAATGAGAAAAAACAGTTTGAATACCTGTCGAGTTTTAACACGAGTATGTTTCAGAATTTAACAGCAACTGGTTCAGAGCAATATGGGCAGTTCCCGAAAAGAACATCAAAGGACCTGAAAAAGACAATGGGGAAGTGGATAACATTTCGAAAGAAACCACGAAAAGCATTAAAGCAAATATACGAACAAATACGACAACAAGGATTTTATTATCCGGAACTTACTGCCTTGTTGTCGTGATTGTACGCAACCAATCTCTCAAGCAAACGGTGTGAAAAGCTTTACTGCAACTGGCGTTTTCGCATGTATAATCTGGCGCACATCCACTGCTAGCCCCGAGTTCGTCATCTTGCGGATAAAAAGAAGTTATATTATTTGAGAAACAAGCAAGTGTTTATCTAAAATACCAGATATTAATGATTGTTTCTGCAATTTTGCGTACTTACGAAGTTGCGTATGCGAAAAAACACAGAGATCCCATGAGGCAAGAAACTCACCAACAGGCAGGTGCTTGGCGTAGCAAATTCCACAGTCAAGTTGATCATCGTCTTCGGCGCTTACTGCAGGAGGTTGAGGTAATTGAGTCTCTAAAATGGTTGCGAGATTTTCGCGGAATGCTTTGTCACTTGTCCTATTTATTAAAAGTAGAAAATAATTACATATGCTCTCTAGAACAAATGATTAGTATCAAGGATTTAAGTGCCCATCAGTGCCATGCTCCCCGTGCCGTATCATGCCAACAAACAAAATATCAATACAAAAGTAAGCAAGGAACATAACTGATGAAAGAAGTGATGAAAAGGTCAAGAGTGGAATACCACTTTCTGCAATTCTTTCTCCAATTCTTAACTAGTAAGTCAACAGTTCCGTCGGGGCCAAGAAAACGGCACCTAGAGATTCAGATATTAAAAACTGTAAACATGATAGAGGGGATCGTCCTCTGTACCAGACAAACTTACTCTGGCAAGGAGTTTGGTTTCCTCGCATTTATATTAAGTAGAAGACAGCAACCATCACCTAAACAACCTCAGAATGTGAAAAAAAAGGGCGTCCAGTCTCATTGTTTGAGAGATGCTAACAATCAGAAACCAAAAGGTTAATACACTAATAAGGAAAATTCACCAAGAACAACACGCCGATACGATGCAGCAAGAGGCGGCTGTTCTGGATCGACAACCCAAAGAGTCTTGTCAATGTCATCCATTGTGGACCAGAATTGCTGCAACTTCTTCAAATTCTGTTTATCGTTGTAAAACATACGGAGTAGTCATGATCAAAGAATGTTTTGAAAGCATGAAAATAAATATGATTAACAGCACTGCTTTTATGTACCTCGTGAAACTGATGTACAATATCTTTCAATCTTGAGGTTCTCGACCAGTGTATCTTCGGTACATATGGTAAGTCCTAAATTGAGCCAAAAAAAAGAGACATAAAGATAGAGAAGGTTCTACAATCTGGAGACATCAACGTAACATTTTGTGGAAGTATGGACAGAGCCAGACTAACCATTCGTGAAGTAGATTAGTTGGTTAAACTTCGGTAGTCAGTTTTATTTATGATTAACAAAGTTTGAGTAAGGTTTTTGGCCATCACAATTCTCTCTCTGTCTTCTTCTAATTTCCTCCTAATGACTCTATTGGGTACCAGTTTCTGACGTTATAGATATGACCACATACAGGTGAAGCACAGCTCAAGGATTATTCGGAAAAGTTTGGAACTGTAAATATGTTGAATTAAAGAGGTGTCAACTTAAAAGAATCAGATCAAAGAAAAACAAGGAAAGAAACTAACTGCAGCAATTGAAGGAGAACATTCAGGGTAGTTTCGAGGCAGCAATATCTCCAACTGATGCGCTCGCCCCTTCTCATCTCTGGCAAATAAAGACACATCAAAATGTGCACTCCGAGTTTATACAAGACAATGTCGACGAGAGAAAGGAAAACAGTGCATTTTATAGACATAAAGTGTGGCATGTACATGAAAAGACGTTACTTCAAAGAATCAAAATTATCAAAGTGAAAATTTACGGCCTCATTTGGTCAAACTTCTTCTTTTCATGCTTTTTAAAAGTTATATTACATAAAATGGACTCACTGTTGGATGCTATATTCTTTGCAATCTTTATATCTACAGTAAGTGCTTGGCAAAAGAAAGCAAAAAATTACTACTAATTTCTTTTTCTTCTTTTTTCCGCTTCTTTGCTTTCTTAAAGAAGATGATTTTGCAAGCTAAGCGCCAACAACATCTACAGAAAAGTCCATGTGTTGAAATGATCAATAGCAGAGAATTTATAACCAAATGATTGCTGCATGCAAAGTGAATAATTTAATAGCCTCAGCAAACAATAACAGCGATACAAGCTCCAACAAACCTGATTTTGGTTTGATACATTTCATTCGAATCGCGTCGGCAAAAAGATGAATAAGTACTCTTTAACAGCTTACTCTCTCAATAATTCTATATATGCTAAAGAAATCAAACATCATAAATTCACCTTTTCTTTTGCAGTAGACTGTAACTTCGTCTAGACATACTCAAGTAAACTTCCAAAAACACATAAATAGAAGTGTTCAAAAGCATAAAATATTGGATATCAATATCATTCATTAAGTTACCCTCCAAATGATGCTTCAACTTAAGCCAAGAAAATTGCTAAGTTCGGAAGCTTACAGGACGCGGAAACTGACCGAGGACAGGTCGTCCTCCGAATGTATCAGATGCTCCCATCCAATCTCTTCTATCTGTTCAGCGCCAAAATTCCAAGATCAAGCAAAATAAGCAAATATTTTTGGTTCAATTTTTCATTCAAGGCCCTGCAGAATGCTGCATTTATGGACTGTTGATGTGTTAGCAAACAAACGTAACACCCTTGGACTACTTACAAGAACCAATCAAATGTCTCCACATCATATATGTCAACACATTAACAGCCTACAAAAACAGCATTTTAGGGTTTGTAGCTTTACTTTTTAGTCGGAGAAGAGCTACCTATAGGGCTCGCCCCCCCCCCCACACACACACACCGTAAATGCTAGTAAATGCTATTTTTATATATTACTGATGTGTTGGCAAACTCATATGGCACGTCGGAGTGCGTGCATAAGCCAATCACAAACTTTCACACACACGTGCCAACACGTCAGCAATATAACGGAAGACACTGTACGAGAGGACCCGAAACATTTCTTCAAAAACAACCCCGCGGTGTCCCACCACATCCCCTTGCGTCACCTCGAGTTGCGAAACGTATTCTCTGTCATCTCACCGCTCTCTTATCTTATCCTATTTAAATACGCCGCCGTGAAAAACAGGAGTTTTAATATAGTAATGGAAAAAAAAATAAACATAAAAAAAAAAAAAGCAATGGTTCCTCATTGGGGCATTTCGTCGAACAGTTGATAGGATGGTTTTAGTTGCCTAATAAAAGATCAGTGAAATATTGGTACCTACCTCAGAGTAGATTTTACTGTACAGAGAGGGTGGAGGTGGCGAAGGTTCCTGAAACTTCTAGAATCATGAGAAAATTAATTTAATTTAAATTAAATTGGTTGAGAAATGGGAAAGAGAGAGAGAGAGGGACCTGCATTTTGTCTCAAAAACGAAGCGGGGAACAAATTAATGAAAGTTTTTGGGTTGAAATTGCAATTGTTCCCTTTGTTTCTAAAGGATGGGAAAAAATGTATTAAGCCCCCTCAACTACGTGCTATTTAATACGGAATCCTTAACTTTTTTTTAAAATTTCTGGTAAAAAAGTAAAAAATATAGGTAAAAATGCATAAAAGGTACCTCAAAAATCAACAATTTATATATCTGACTACCTGGTCTTTAAAAATTTTAATTTTATTATCGGACCTTTTAATTTATTTTATTTTTTTAAAATTTGAATTTGTTATTTATTTTTACGAGCTTAGTTAGGCTTGGGTATCGTGATGAGTTGTTTACGATATATTTTCTGCGGGAGAACACAGAAGCATATTCCTATATGTTTTTTTTCACAACTCTATTTTATCTAATAACGTTAAATAGGCCTCAATACCAAACTAAGTCTTAAGTAGAAACACAATAAAAATAGTAGAATAAAACAGAAGAAGCGTCGTAAACAGCTATAGTAAACAGAGGATTTGCTATTAATTAAATATAACTTAATAAAACGGAAAAAATTCATAAAAAATAGAAAATAAAATAACATTAATTATCCCTAATTTATTCGATAAAGTAACAAGTAATTTATTCGACAAAAAAAACATGAAAACACAAAAATTAAGAAGAGACCCCAAAGAAAAAAGAAAAGAAAAGAACATTATCCCTATCTTATTTCATAAAGTTGTTAGAACTTTATTATGAAACTAGATTCGTACATTCTGCCATGATTTCGATTTCCATACCGGATTTGTTGACGGCGATCCTTACTCGTCGTTCGTAATCGTTCGCGATCCTTAGTCGTCGTTCGTCCTCGTTCGCGATCTGCAAGAAGACGGGACGTTTCGAGTCTAATTTCCTTATCCCCGGAGATGGAGCCGTCACAGACAATTTAATAATTTGAGCATGGCTGCTGTGCTCCTGAGACGTTTTCGATGATGAAATTTTCGAATCGACGATCGGCTCTGTTAGACTTGATCTAGCATATTTAAAGTTTCTAGAAATTTTTTTTTTTGTGACTTTTTGATATCATTTACCTAGTGATCGAAAGGGTTCAAAATCAATAATTTTTAATGGTTGATATCTGTAGTTTTTAAGTTTAACAATATAGAAATATTCAAATCAGATGAAATTTTAATACAAAATTCTTTATACTATCTACAACAATATCAATATTTCTGATCGAAAATTTTAGTACTATATCACCACTTTTTATGGAATTTTTATTTTCAGCCGTTAAAAATTATTGACTTTGAATCCTTTTGATTGTTAGGTAAATAATATCGAAAAATCGCAAAAATTATTTTCTAGAAACTTTAAATACGCTAGATCAAATCTAATGGATCCGATCGTCGATTCGAAAATTCCATCATCGAAAACGCCTCAGAGCACAGTCCTGCTCTCATAATTTAAAAGAGACAAAAAAATAAATTAATAAAATAGAAACAAAAACAAATGAAAAACCTGTGGCTGCTGGGATTCGAGCCCAGGTCTCTACGGCCACAACGTAGAATTCTTACCACTAAACTACAGCCACAAAGTTGTACATTTTTTATATTATTATATTTAATGTATTAAATTATTCACATTTACCAAAATAAATTTTTTTAATTTTTTTTTGCATAATAATTTAAACTTTTATTCCCTAAACTAAAACGCAAGGTTTAAAGTGCCGCCCGTGCCGTACGGCACGGGGCGGCACGGCATGAGGGGGTCTCGAACACTGCGTCGCATGACACCGTGCCGTCCGCAGACAGTGGCACGGCGCGACATGCGGCACCGATCTTAATCTTAGGTACTATACAATTTTTTTGTTTTGTGTTTTTTTTTCTTTTTTTTTCTTTTATTTTGTTCTTTGGGGTATCCAAAACATTCTAGATACCACACGCCCCTTCACGAGACATTGCAAATCTAAAATTACTTATAAGGTAAGTCAAAAAATTATAATTTAATTATCCGAACTTTTTTGCTTCTATAAACAAATTTGAGCCACATCAAATATACAATTTTATTTTTGTGATAAAAGATTGAAAATACTGATAAAATTAAAATATAAATTAAATCAATTGATACTTAAATTTATTTAATTTATTTGTCATATAATTTATTGCTTAATTATATTGATAGTTATATTGATAGATCTACTATTTTTTGAAAAAGAATAATTTTAAAAATTATTTGAAAAATTATTTGAAAAATTATTTTTAAAATTATTTTTTTGTATTTTATAAAAGAAAGACTGTAATATGGTAAAAAATAAAAATAAAAAGATGTCTTTGCATTTTAAAAATTCTAACCTATAATAATTTTCTATTCTACATCAGATATAATTATACTTTACATACAGAAAAATTTACAAATATGTTAATTGATGAGTATAGTAAGCTATATATAGCAAATATTCATAATTATTTATTTAAATCTATCAAAATAATATTATAAGAGTTTATTGGAATCAAAAAAACTGATTTAAATCCGTGCCAAACGTGCAGTAGGAGGTCGTGCGTATACGACGCAAGAGCGTGCCCGTCGTAGTGCCGAGCGATAAGCACCCTTGCTAAAAAGAGAATAAAAAGGTTAATCCTCAAACCTTCCATAATTGCAATTTCTGAGTCGAATTTCTTATCTTAATTACAGTCCAATTTAGCTTACTAGATACTTATTTATGCATGAGTAATAAACTCTAATTAATACTGTCATATTAATATTACCATATCAGCAATATAATATAACCATTCATGAGTTAAAGTTAATTAAATATTGTTAAAGTTATTTTTGATATTTGTCGAAATATAAAAGTCTAAATTATGGCTAGATACTATATATCTGCTCTGGAAATATCAAAACCAGCTTTGGTTATATAAATATTTTACATAACAATAATAAGTTATCATTAATTTAACCACTAAAGTGTGAGGCAATTAATCACAAATTTATGAGTTAAAAAATTGGCAAAAATATAGAGTACATATCTCATCATTTAGATACAACTGTTTAACATTTAAAAATTTTAATTTTACTATCTAATATTTTAATTTGTTCGATTCGGGCCAGTTATTGCATGATGACTCTTTAAATTTAAAATTTAAATGCGCTATTTAATTTTAATTTACATTAGTAGAACTAGTTTGATGAGTTAAATTGGCCCCTCGTTTAAACAACTAATAATTAAGCTCGATCCACATAAAAACACTAATCCAACTAAGAAAACATAAAAAAAATAAAAAAAAAAAAAAAAAAAAAAACCCTTCAAAAACCCCCTCTGTTTCACACTTTTTTAGTATCCTGTAATTTAAAATATATCAAATTAGTACCCTGTGGTTTCTCACTTTACCACTTTAGTACCATGTGGTTTAAAATGTATCAAGTTGGTGCCCTGTGGTTTTAAACTTTATCACTTTACTACCCTATAATTTTACACTTTATCATTTTACTACCATATATATAGTTTAAAAAATCACAGAATACTAACTTAATACAAAATTAAAACCACAGAATACCAAGTAATAAAGTGCAAAACCATATAGTACTATTTTGATACTCTTTAAACGAGAATACTAAAGTGATAACATAAGAAATCATAGGGTACTAAAGTGAAAAAAATTAAAACCATAAGGAAGGTTTTTGAAGTTTTTCCTAAAAAAAGCTACAACATTAATACAAGTACTAAACAAGAAATAAATGTATTAATTCTAGCTAGAAATAATAACTCAAATACATAAATACTAACCAAAGTACGTACGTACACACTTGGATACATTGAACACGATCATAAATACGAGAGGTACGTGCAACCACTACTAGAAGATGTAAGATGTTCGTAATCGGTCTCGCGAGCACACGTCGATCGTTAGCGACCTACGTACTTCATTATTATTCACTAACTAGTTTACGGCCCGAAGCGGTAGAGTCCGTCGTTGACGAAGTGGCCATCCATGTAGAGAGCGGCGGCGGCAGCGGCGGCGGCATTCGGCGGGTGGTAGCCGTCCATCATGACGAACTGCATCTCATCGGACGGCTTCCAGTGACGCTTCCTTTGGTTGATGAACCAGTTGTTGATCTGCTTCAGATCAAGCCCGGTGGATTCGGCTAACGCCACCTTTTGCGTCTCCTGCATGTTTGTTATCGATCGCATGAATGAGCATACCTAGTTATATGATCACATGAATGAGCATACAAAGTACCTAGTTACATATTCTCGGTTACAAATTACGATCCTTAAACATTCGTGACATTGCAGAACATGCCTGACGCAGGCATATGCCGCGCTAAGAGAGAAAAAGCACAAGGCCGGAAAAGAGAGATGCATGAAGAACACAATTCTAAAGCTTATTACAGTAACTAAGCGCCATGTATATATATAGGGTCGATATCCGAATTTTACTATAATTGAAGGTGATTTCTAAACCTAAACCGATTAGAAATAACAAAATAATCGGACCCAAAATATAAAAAAAAATATAAAACCTTCTGAAAATAACCTAAAAATGCAAAAATAAAGGTCGAAACAGTTGAATTTGAGCCCTAAACTCGGCAGGACCTACTTTGTACATTGTTCGACACATAGACCTCGAAAAGTGTTTTCTGAATTGGGGTTGCATGTTGAAATCGGACACTCTGAGCGAAAAGTGATGGCCGTTTAAAAATTTTCCGCGCGCCGATTGTAAAATTGCCGAACTCGGTAGAATTTTTGGCCCCGCTTAATTGGGTCACGCTTTTCCAGAAACTCTACCACTAACTTGGCCGCATCACTATCCAAACTACGATCCGCTTTGATCTATCTAACCTCTTAATTTGTTTAATTTGAGCAATTTGATAACTCTTAAACTTTATAATTTGTACGTGTCATTTACTAGATCTAACAACCATGATTAGTGTGAGAGATTAATTCAAGTGACTACATTTTCATAAAACAAGTGTTAATTCACATCCAATTGTGTAGAAGAAGCGCTGTTGAATAGTTCAAATCAAACAAATTGATGAGTTTGGTATAAAAAATCAAAACTTAATTACTTATATTTTGAAATTAGATTACTAACTACAATTTGCCACACGAAACTCCGACATTCATCACTCACATGACCATAAACCCCTCTCCCTAAAATATCTTACCATTTCACTTCATTCGAAACAGGATTAATAGCCGTCGATGGCATGCAGTATATTATGCAAGATTTTCATGGACTCTAATATAAGTCGACGAACAATATCGATGTTGAACGTAAAAACACTAACCAAGGCATGAGGCAAGATATGATGCAAGAGTTTCATGGACTGTAATCTAAGTCGACAGACGATATCAACGTTGAACGTAAAAACACTAACCGAGGAATAAGCCAGTATATTATGCAAGAGTTTCGTGGACTATAATCTAAGTCGACGGACGATATCAACGCTGAACATAAAAACACTAACCAAGGGATAAGCCAGTATATTATGCAAGAGTTTCGTGGACTATGATATAAGTCGACGACACTTACCGAGGGATAAGGCAGTATCCTATACAAGAGTTTCATGGACTATGATATAAGTCGACCGATGATATCAATGTTGATAACATAAAGACACTAACCGAGGGATAGGGCCATTTGTAGTGGAGCTCCCACCAGTTGAGCAGCTGTTGGCGAGCGTCCTTGGGGAGCTTGCCTTTCTTCTTTTTCTTGGACAGCTCCTGCTTCAGGCTGCCGAGGTACCCGCTGTACCTCTTCAGCAGATGCTGCCTCAGTTCCTGGCCTTCGCCACGCGCGTCGAGATCCCTCAGATCGGTTTCTCCCCCGCTTCCATCCTGGTCCTCCTCAGAAGAACACGCTCCGCATTTATCTATCATACATACATTAAATATCAGATGCAGGAACTCAAGCTCATTTCAGCAAGATGCTTGCTATGATTATAAACCTTAAATTTGCTATGATCTACAGAAATTATACCCTCTTTCTCTTCGACAATTAAACTTGATTTGATCCAAAGTATAAATCACAAACACGGAACATATGTAGCTAAACTAGTTGATGCAAGCTTTTCTTCATTTTTTTTTCCCCAATGTTTACCAATCTGAAGATACGTAGTACGTTGATTCAAAAAGAAAGATATACAAATTAGCAGCTATAAAATGCCAGATATATAAAAATCCATCCTCATGGATTATCATATATAGACACACAGATTTTCAGAAAGGAAGGTGATTGCATAAATTATAAAAGAAAATAAGTAATAGGAAAAACAGGCGGTAATGAACTCTACTGGATGTGAGAAAACTTAGGTCATCATTTATGGGGGCTACTATACTCTTATGAGTATAGAGCGCCCCGTCTTGATAAATTTTTAATCGTTGATTAATGAGATGTGTGGGTAGGATGATGGTGGTCCCCCACTTAGAATGATAGCGGTCCCTAGGGTTGAGTGGGTAGTTGGTTGAATAGTATGATCTAACGGGTGGAAATGATCAATGGAATAAATTTAAGGGCCTAAAACTTATGAAAATAAGAGAGCCAATACTCATAAAAGTATAGTAGCCGGGCTCTCTCTCTCTATATATATAAGCAAAACCACACATTATACAAAACACGTAGCATTGAGCCAAGGATATAGATGACGACTACAACAACGAAAGCATACTTCGTCGTATAAAATGAACGTTGCACTACAATATGGCATGTGATGATATTATTTCTGTCCTTCTAGAAATAAACAGAAGTATGTAAACATTTCTCATAACAACAAAAATCAGAAAAGAAGAAGAAATTGAAGAATATATATGATTCTGGAGATTAGCATTTAATTAAATTCAAGAACAGTGGTACCAACAATAAAAAGGTAGAAAAGTTGCAACAATATTGTACTTAGTGAAAAATCTGTTTTTGGACCATATAATTAAATTCGCATTTACAGCAAATGCAGGATAGGGTCCACTAAACCTGGCACCTATTCGCGTAAGATATTGTTCTAAGAAAAGTCACAACCAATCTGTATGCAAGGAGCATGAGTAATTAGTTTATTATCATATATAATTTTTTGGGGAAGTAAATTTATTACCATATATAATTTTTCTTTTTTCCAAGTAAATTGTCATATACAATATGTGACTAGGAAGAAATTTTATGCAGATCTATGACTATGTGAGGATAAAGCAATCATTGATCAACGCAAGAAGACACAGCAAATCGAGCATATGATCATTGCATTATGAACAATTGCTCCTAACTATTTAGTCCTCATATGACACAAGTAGTAAAAAATGTTACAAAGATAATTAAAATACTCGCAATGATTTAAAATATAGTCGGTTGAGCGTTTATCTAACTTTATCATTCTCTTACCGGTTGAAGTTGTTAGATATGCTAGCTACAAAACTAGATAAAACATTCAGTTGAGTTTTTATCTTTTATTGTCTAACTCCGCTCGCATGGAATCTGACCCCACATCCTCATGTTCTCTCTTATACGTACGCGCTCTCATATTTTACTAGTGTTTACATCTATATATATATACATATTATACAAATTGCCAATATACCATAACAAAGTGTACTGGAGAAAATTACTCGAAGACCTATCACACAATAGAGTTTTTGTTGGAGAGAGATGTCGGGCCCTAAAGAAACAAACAAACAGGAAAAAAAAAGAGAAAAAGAACTACAATGAAATAACCAAATTATATACAGATTTTGAAGGAAAATATAAATTTCGAAAACAATCAGCACGAAATTGATTTGACAGCGCGGATGTGCCAGCTTGCTTTTTTTTTGTGTCTTTATCTTCAAAAGTTCATTTCATGATACAATCCAACTGCAGATCAAAATGACAAAAAGATGGCACTAGAGGAGAATATTAATTGTACATTTTCATGCTTGAATAGTTCAAACTATGAATAAGATAACAAAAAACAAATGAATGAAGTTACATTAGAGAATGTTCAGTCAATTACGAATTCACATATTCCGAGTATTAAAAACAGATTACCAAAAGAAAACTAAAAGTTGTACAAAAGATTAAACAATGAACCCTACAAATTAAAAGGCTAATGCATGGGTTAGTAGCTTAAAAGAATTAAAATATGTATATATATATATATATATATATATAGGAGTAGCTTGGGATTAGGAGTAGACAAATTAAGAGGAAAGAGAAGTTCCACAAGATTAAATATAATCAAGACCAAACAAGCAAAGAATCTTTTAAGAAAAGTTACGTTGAGTTACGCCAAAACTCCATCGAATGCGTGGATAATTTCCCTCAAATAAATAGATTAATCAATTTTGATCCCCAGGTGGAACTGGAATGTGTTAAATATAAAAATACTTTGCCGATGTGCACCTCACTTCGATCGGCACCTTTTGACTTCCTTTAATATTGGCCCAAAGTAGTGAATTCGGTCGAAAGTAGAGATTTTACGGAGCAAGCTTGTGTTTCATGATTACCAAACATGCCCTTAAATCTTGCTAAAAGTGCACCAAAGAAGAGTGATTAGAGAAGCATCCAATGCTCTTTCCATTGCCCATACCCCAGTTCATGAGAGAGAGAGAGAGAGAGAGAGAGAGAGGAGGAAATTGCAATACAATGTTGATCAAAGGATATAAATGTGATACAACATATATACAATGAAAAGATATACATGTGTTACATATAAAATAATATATTAGTATTATATATTATTATTATTTTATATATACACTTATATACGTCAAGGATTTAAGGCCACGAGCCAATTGCTGCAACGATTATTCTCGAGGCATAGAATTCTCACACACAAAAACTTTGGAACCCTAAAAAGATTACCCAAAATTGTCAGAACAAAAGGAGGTCTATAGTTTTCACACACCATTTACTATACCCATCCCCCCTCCTTACTCTCTCATCAAAAAATATTCGCATTTTCCCCATTAAAACATGTTGGAACAAATAAAAAATAAAAAACTACTACAAATATTATCACTTATAATAAATATATAAATAAATAAAAAGGTTGGAGATGAGACTGCAGTGAGGAACTGAGTAACTGTACTACTATACCCTCGTGATAGGTCAAAAGAAACCCTCTCCTTTACCCCCTCCCCCCTCCTCATTACATGAGCCTATATTATATAGCAAATACTAAGATATATATGTATATATATATACAACATATATGTAAATATAATAAAGTGAGTAGTGTTTGTGTGTATATATGAATATATTATATATATATGGAGAGAGAGAGAGAGAGAGAGAGAGAGAGTTAATGATGGAGAAATGAGAAGAACAATTTTATTCTGGTTTGCGTGACAGAAGGGGGTTCACCTCGTAACAATGCATGTGTACTTGGACTACTGACATACGGCAGTAGCAGTACTCTTCTTCTACCTCCTCCTCCTCCTCATCCTCGGCCTTACACTGTTTACCAAACCCTAACTCACTCTCCCTATCCCTCTCCTTCTCCTTTCCCTCATGGGTAAGGTTGATAATAATAAGAGCAATAATAAAACCCAAAAGAGAAAGAAAGAAAATAAAGAGAGAGAGAGAGAGAAAAAGAGACCCACATGCAACATGTATATATATATACTATGCTTAGTTCTCCAATGTAGCGTTAATTTAGGAAGTGAAATGGTTAAAAGTTGATTGAACCATCATGAGACAAGTAAGGTTAATTAATAAGAGCAAAACCCATATGTAAAAAGAGAAGGGCCAAAAACAAGACATAAACAAAAAGAAAAAAAAAAAAAAAAAAGAGAAAAGAAAAATCCCCACATGCAGCGTATACTTCTTACTATGTTCAATATTAATTTCTTTGTAGGGTTTAGGGAGTGAATTAAGGTTCATTAATAAGAGAGAAACCCATAAAAATAGAAGGGAAAAAAGAAAGAAAGAAAAAGGAGAAAGAGAAAGGCTCATATATATGCAACATACATACTATGTTCAATAATGTTTCTTTGTAGGGTTTAGGGAGTGAATGAGTGATCAAATGCATGGTGTATATATATGTGTGTGTGTGTATATATATATATATATATATACATATATGTATGTATAGTTGTACCAGAAGAGAGGATGCCACCGAGCGAGGAGCGGTTGGAGAGGGAGAGGGAGTTGAGTTGGGACTCCACCCTGCGAAGGAACTCCATGGCCTCTTGTAATGGCCTCGTTAGCTCCTCCCTATACTTCACCAACATCTCATGATACGCCTCCTGTTTACAAGTAAAAAAAGAAGAGTATTTGTTAATTAATTTGCTGATTAAGGAATCTCTCTCTCTCTCTCTTAAGTACATATGAGGTAGCTTAAAAACCATATATATTATATAACTTCATGAGAAGGCATAATATGTAAACACTACTAGAAGAAGAACAAGAACAAGAACAAGGAGATCGACTTGTTAAGAACCACAGAATACAAACTCTAGCTAAAGATAATTATGAGTGGGAGTTGGAATAAATGTTGATATCTACGACTTTTTCGAAGTCACTAGTTCAGTTCCGTAATATCAATACATGTATATGTATATACATATATATGAAAAAGATAGGCTTAATTATAGATTGATATGTACATGTACATATGTGATTAATTAGTACTAGTAAACCCACCATGAACTGGTCGAGCTCGGGCTCGGTGGGCGCGTCGAGAGAGCTCAGCGCGGCGCGTTGTCGCGCCTCCAAGTCCTGCGCCAGCGCCGAGAGCCGCGCCGCCACCTCCGGGGGAGCCCCCACCTGGATCAGAAAATTAAGTCACTACTACTACTACTACTACTACTACTACTACTACTATAAATCATCATACAATTTGTTTATGATCATTAATTAATTTGGACACAGAAACTAACAAGGTAGTAAACAAGAGAATTAAAGCGGGAAAAACACGTGCCTTTTGGCAGTCTAAGTAGGCAGCAAGAAGGGATGAGTAGTGGGGGTGGGAGATGATCTTAGCCTTGATGGCCTCCACATCGCCATTATTAGCAGGGATCATCACTTGAGAGGAAGAGCCCTCCTCGTTGGGTTTGGGTTCAAGGTGAGGATCATGATGATTATGATTATTATGATTACTATTATTATTATTATTACTGTTGCTGTTGTTGTTGTTGTTGGTATGATGGTGGTTATGGAAGGGGTGATTAGAACAGCTAGTAAAGGGAATAAGGTGGTGGCCTCCACTACTACTACTACTCAAGTGAGGAGGAGGAGCGAGTTGAGGATGTGGTGCTGGTGCAACCACTGCAGTGTTTGTTGTTGCAGTAGAAGCAGCAGCAGCAGCAGCAGCAGTAGCAGCAGTAGTAGTAGTAGTAGTGGAGTGTGAAGAGAAAGCATACATCAGTGATCCCCATGGATTGTTACCACCTCCAAACTGCTGGGAAATTTCCTCCATTACCTCTCTCTGCAACAACAATTAACCCCCACACCCACACCCACACACACCCACACACACACACACAAAAACTGAAGCTTTTGGGGAGGAGAGAAAGAAAGGGGAGGAGTAAAGGGTAGGGAGAGAGAGAAGCAAAAGAGAGGAGTGGAGCTCTCTCTAAGCTATCATTTGATTAAGAGAGAGAGAGAGAGAGAGAGAGAGAGGAGGAGGAAGAGGAAAGGAGATAGGCTGGATGCAACACACCTAGAGAGAGAGAGAGGGGGAGAGAGAGAAAGCAAGAGAGGGAGAGAGAGAGAGAGAGAGAGAGAGAGAGGGGGGGGGGGGGGAAAGAGTGTGTGTTGGCTTTCTTTTCTAAGGCAAATAAAGGGGGGAGTGGCCATGAAGTGGCGGTGGAGAAATAAAAGCCCAAAGACACAAAAGATACGCATGTATACGTGTATGTACAATTCCAACAAAATTTTAATGCAAGAAAGCTTTTTAACTACTGTTAAAAATAACATTCTTACCGTCCATTTCTATAACCAGACAAAAAAAAACTTTTTTTTTTTATTTTGTTGAAATAAATAGCGAGCTATCTGTTTTATTTATTAAGTAAAATAAAATTGAGCAAACAGAGATAAAAATAGTTTAGGTCTCGAAAAAAGTAAAAAGACAGTCAACATGATAGAGGGGCAAAAGGAGAAGAGGAAAAAGGATAAAAAGGAAGAGAAAGCCTAGTGTCCCATTGAACTTGATAGTTGGTATTCGAGACCCAAGTTCAAATCCTAATTAATTTATATTTTCGGTCAAATTTATTCCTAAATGAAATAAACGAAGCGGCTAACATCAAGGATTTAAGTACCGTTACACGTGCGGAAATTTGCACGATACGACACGGTGCGTCTTGCAGCCGTCGATGCGTGCCGGTCAAAAAAATTCTTGTATGCCGACACATAGTAGCATAAAATATTTATTTTCTTTCGCAACAAAATATTCTAACTATTTATTATGTCTTTTTATCACATATTTTGAACTTTATTAAGAAAATCATTTACTAATTTAAAAAAATAGAGGGTTTTGAGTGTGCCATCGGCACGGGATCTGTATCGTGCGGATATCTTGCGCACGGTAGATACGGTCCGTGTTGCCAATTACTTAAAACCTTAGTTAACATACTACCTAGCTATCTCTCAAAAAAAAAAAAAAAAAAAAAAATCATTCTTGAGAATTCTTACATTATACCAAATATCGACGTCTCAAAAAATATGACTATATAAGCTCTTTGTTATATCAAACTAATTTATTAAATGATAAATTTTATTATTATTTTTAATTATTCGATATTTTAAAATGTTAGAATTTTAAAAAATTTTGATGCTTTAAATATAAGAATATATTTTATCGACGGTTAGCATAAACATCAGTATATACGTGGCGATTTTAGAATATTTTAAAATATTGTTAAATATAAAAAATTATTATTAAAATAATTTTTTTTTTTTTTGTAGTTTTTTACTTTAGCATCCTATGGTTTAAATTAAGTGTATTAATTTGCCTTCCTATAGTCTTGTTTTTTTTTTTTTTTATCAATTTTATTATTATTATTTTTTAAATCGGTGACAATGTTAAAATTAAAGAGTACAAAAGTGAATATTCGATAAATATAGATGAGTATCTTAATTTTTTTTGTATATTATTTAAAGAAATATTAACGAAAAAATTATCGAAAAGATAAAAACAAAAACTGCATGGGAATAAATTTATACATTTTAAATCACATGATACTTAAGTGAAAAACTAGGAAATTATAGGGAGAGTTTTTGAAGTTTTCCAAAAAAAGAAAAAGAAAAAGAAAACTGAAGAATAATTGAGAGACAGAATAGAGCTGTGGACTACAAGAGATCTAGAGAGAGAGTGTAATCAGAGGGGAACAACCAGTAACATGTGAAAGAGAATGGTGGAGAGAGAGAGAGAGAGAGAGAGAGAGAGAGAGAGAGAGAGAGAGAGAATATATCTGGAATATACACTACTGGAACACACAGGTGTGGGCGTGCAGTGTGTGTGGGCTCGTGCCTCCCTGTGTTTGGTTTATAGTTGGATTCTACTAATATATATATAGAGAGAGATGGTAGAATACTTGTAAAAATAACTTGGGTACTAGTGTTTTTAATATGGAAAGATATAGATGATGGTGGTAGGTGGTAGTATATATATATATATATATATATATATATATGGGGATGATACTTGTAAAAGTATATATATATATATATATATATATATATATATATATATATAGTAGTTGGCTAGAATACTATTATGAGTAGTAGAGCCTACTACTCATAAGTTATTTTCGATGATAGAGCTTCCGAATCGACGATCCACTCCGTTAAATATGATCTAGAGTATTTAAAACTTCTAGAAAATAAATTTCGTGATTTTTCGAAATCATTTACCTTACGATCAAAAGCTCACAAAATTGACAATTTTTAAAAATATGGGATACTTGGTAGTTTAACGGTGTAAAAGAATTGAAATAGGTTGAATTTTTGATAGAAAATTCTATTCACTACCTAGATAAAGATCAATAACTCCGATCTTAAATTGAAGGATCCGATCATCTATTTTTAGGACATCGTTCAATTTTGAAACCGTTCATTTTATGCCTATTTGATGGATTTTATTATGATTTTGAAAAATTACGAAATTTATTTTCTAAAAGTTTTAAATGGTATAGATCATGTGGAATCGTCAATTTGGAAGCTCTATCATCGAAAATAACTTATGAGTAAAATAGGGCTCTACTCATAATAGTATTCTAGCTCGATCAACTCTATATATATATATATATATATATATATATATATATATATATATATATATATATATATATATATATATAGATGAACTAAGAATACTATCGGTAGTAAACGAGCCATTTTACTACCAATTTATTTTCGATGATAGAGCTTTGAAATTGACGATCGGCTCCGTTAAATATGATCTAAATCATTTAAACTACCTAGAAATCAAATTTTACGCACTTTCGATATTGTTCTTTTATACATCAAGTGAACAAAAAATGAATGGTGAAAATGAATACTCTTTAAAAAATGATGATAGGAGTCGTGTAATTAAGATCAAGAGTATATATCTTGTTTTAAATACTTTAAAGAATTTTCTATGAAAAATTCAATTGATTTGGATATCTTTACGCCGTTAAACGAGAAAACGCCTCTTATCGACCATTAAAATTACAAATTTTGAAACCCTTTGATCATCAGGTAAATAATGTCGAAAAGATTTGAAATTTGATTTCTAAATGCTTCAAATGGTATAGATCATGTTCAACGGAGCCGATAATCAATTTAGAAGCTCTATCATCGAAAACATATCGGTAGTAAAATGGCGAGTTCACTACCGATAGTATTCTAGCAAAACTCTATATATATATACACCAGAGTTATAGTTGGATTCTACTAAATATATTATGGGATGCACCAGGGCTATGCATAGACCGAATCTTAGATAGCTCAATCCAGCAAATTTTTTTATAAAAAAAACCAACAATATATATATATATATTTTAATTAAACAGGGATGTATCCTATTTTAAAATAGATTACAAAGGCACGGAACAATTTAGTTCGTAATGTATACTTAGCTCAGCAAAATATATAGTCCCAAAAAAACTCACAAATAAACGGCCAATAAAAATCTAAAAAGCGCTATGAGCAAAGAACAGTCACTATAACAGAATTAGATTATAGGGACATATATTTAGGACATTTTTAAGTAAGTGTCCCATTTATTCTAAAACTTAAAAAAACATCTACTAATGCCTAAATATAAAGCTCAATCCAACCAAAAATAAAAGATTACTCTACTCAACCAACCACACCCAGTCCATTTGGTCCGATTACAAAGAAAAAAAAAATTTAATTACCATATTCTCTTCTTTCTTCACTCAATCCACTGAAATTTTAGACGAAAAGCCTTTCCTGTCATTCTCCTCCGCCACCGCAGCCAACGAGATAGAGTTTCGACAGTTGCTAGCTAAATGCTTACATAAGTATTGATAAATTAGCAGCACTTTTTTAAGTTATAGCGACGCTCTTTAACTATCACAATATACCTAGCTATCCCACATATAGTAACACTTTTTAAAAGTGTCTGTAATTTTAGCTAGCAGCACTTTTTTGACATGCACCTACATTTAAAAGTGTCGCTATAGACCGTTTTTGTTGTAGTGATCGTCTCAACTCCCTGGTACAGACTTTCATATAAGCCCCACTGTGCAAAGAACTCTTCTTTCTAAATTTTCGCTTTGGTTCGACGGTTGTTGAAAATTCTCATATTCCGCTCATTCCATAGCTCCCAGCAGCTGTAAAACATAAATCAAAAGTAGTTTTAGATTGCCCTGATAGTATCATCCTTACTCGACTCCATCGAGTTGCTATCTGTATTAAATTAATTTTAATTTAGAATTAATAACTTCATTTTAAAAGATTTGATCATGAAGTGCTAGTTCACAATAGTTCAAAAATTAATTAGAAAATTATTAATTATACATGCACGATAATATATAGAATGCACATCCTTAATTACATCTTAACAAAATAATATTAATAAGACTAAGGAGTAAAAGATTATCTCTAGCTACAAATTAACCTTACTCCTAAATATATACCATTTTAAATGATAAACCAATTACTTAGATTGATTTATAAAACTATTAAGGATTTTTTAGCTTAATATCATATAGTGTAGCTAAAAATACATGTTACTGACACTATTATAATATTTATAGAAATATTATATGTATCTTGCTTGGTTGGATATGATAGAAAATAGTATGACTATAAATAATTTATTTTGTTGCATGCAATTGAATACTATATCTACAAACTTTATTCCTCTACGATAGAAAAAAAAAATTTATTTAAAGTAGATCATTTAGTTTACCTTATGTTTATGATTTAATTACTCTATTAATTAAGCTACTGTGGTTTAGGCGTTTGCTATAATTAAATCTTTTTGGCTAGATTTAAATTTATCAAACTAAATAGCATATATGAATTTACATACAATTAAATCTGTAAGAAAGATGTAATGGAATGTAACCAAAAGACTTTTTAATTAATTTTTTTACCATTATTTTATTCTCACATAATAAATTTTAAATATTAGTTATCGAGAATCCCAACTTTCCAGGGAGTCACCCATCCTAGGACTACTCCCGTCCTAGCACGCTTAACTCTCATAACTTCTTGGGCCTTGCCACCACCCAAAATGCTTAAGTCGGATTAAGAGTTTAGCCCTACTATATCTCATATATAGGACTATACGGGGTCTCACAATCTCCCCACCTTAAGCCCTGACGTTCTCGTCAGGTTTAGACTCACAAGTACCAGGCGATGTGAGACTTGTCTCGCTAGCCCGTCATCCAAACCCTGGCTCAGCCGAGACTCATCTCACACTTCCGGCTGGTAATTAGCTCTGATACCATCTGTGACGTCCCAACTTCCCAAGGGGGTCACCCATTCTAGGACTATTCTTCGTCCTAACACGCTTAACTCTCTTAACCTTTTGGGCCTAGCCATCACCCAAAATGCTCAAGTCAGATTAAGAGTTTAGCCCTATTATATCTCATATATAGGACTCTCGGGGTCTCACAATTCTTTTAGACTAGATGAGTGTTTTTTCTTTTCATTTGAAGATCTCTAATTTGGAGCTTTATAAATACTAAAATATTCCATCGGATTGTATGTACTAGCACTACAACATAATTAGATTATAGGGACATATATTTGAGACACTTTTGAGTAAGTGTCACATTTATGCTAAAATTTAAAAAAATATCTATTAATGCTTAAATATAAAGCTCAATCCAACTAAAAATAAAATATTACTCTACTCAACCTACCACATTCAGTCCATTTGGTCCGATTACAAATAAAAAAGAAAAAAAAAAATTAATTACCATCTTCTCTTCTCTCTTCACTCAATCCACTGAAATTCTAGACGAAAAACCTTTCCTGTCATTCTCCTCCGCCACCGCAGCCAAAGAGATAGAGTTTCGGTGGTTGCTAAATGCTTAAATAAGTGTTGGTAATTAGCAGCACTCTTTTAGATTATAACGACACTCTTTAACTGTCACTATATACCTAGCGACCCCACATATAGCAACACTTTTTTAAAGTGTCGGTAATTTTAGTTACCAGCACTTTTTTAACATGTACCTACATTTAAAAATATCGTTATAGGCCGTTTTTGTTGTAGTGTAACCATTAACTCCAAAAATTCAAGCTGTTAAAAATATCAAACTAATTCACTTATAAGTGTACAAACATAACGTCCACAACGCAACCAGCCGCACGCCACTTCAAATATAAATCGATCTAATCTGATCTCTGTTTTAGGGTAGAATGTCAAGCACGTAAGCCAACATACTCTATTCAAAAAAAAAAAAATTTAAAAAATTTGAGAGAAAGATAGCTAGCATGTTACCCGCTTCGTTTATTTCATTTAAAAATAAATTTAGTTAAAAATATAAATTAACTAGCATTCGAATTTGGATCTCGAGACTTAATCATTTAAACCCTTTTACCACTTACGCTAGAAACGATCTGTAAACAAAGAAAAAAAAAATGGTCTATATATATATGTAGACGTGTTCCATGCAATATATATATAATTTCTCATACTACAAACCTTAATAACATGTATACTACTCTTCTTTCTCTCTCTAAAAAAAAACTCTCCCCACTCAGGCCCTCTTTCTCTCTCTTCTATGATCTTTGTGTCTCACTCTGACAAGACTTCCTGGCCCCTGCTGTTCCTCGTGCTGTTCTGTAACTTGGGGAAACGAGGGATTAATTAATAAATAATTAAATTAATTATTTTCATACTCAAAAAAAAAATATATATATACATAGAAAAAAGAAGATCATTCCCTAGACGAAATATTCCATAGCACTATATGCATGCTTACGACATCTATCTAATCCCTGCTTTTCCAAATCTCCTCTTATTAGTTTATTAATTAGATGTGTTCTATGGACTTTTAGTAACATTATTATTATTATTATGTGTTTACTTACTTCATTATTGTGATTCAGATGTTACATAGTACATTAGCAACCTTTTAAGTGTACTAATTATTGGAGAACTTTTGCTAATTAATTATAATAATTATTATTATAGTAAGAGGTTGTACATATGTAGTTATATATTGTCTATCTAAAGTGGTTAGGATACAAATAGATGAATATGATAATTAAGTGTCCCTTCAAAAAGTGTAAGCTCCATATAAATATATTTTAAAAGAAATTAATAAAGAGTAAGCTCCACATGCAAGATGAAGGGCCTACCAATTTGTTTTAGACATTTCAAGTTAGAAATACGATAGTTTAGTTTGTTGGCTTAAATGGGCCAGCATCCTGCCTTGTAGCGGGAGGTCATGTGGGCCGAGTCATGTTCGAAATGGCGTGAGGCTGAGTTGGGCCGAGTAATCTTCGAAGTGGCGTGAGGCCAGGTGGGCCGAGTCACAATCGAGACCCGTAGGCGCTGTTTCTGTACGCTTTAAGTTAATTTATTGCATATTTCTAACAGTTCGAGTTTTTGGGATTAATGGTTAGCGCTAATGATCCGACATGTGGTATCGAGCGGAGGTCATGGATTCGATTCCCGCATGCTGCAAAATGTGCCCAGCTGCTGGAGGGGGGGTTGTTGGCTTAAATGGGCCAGCATCCCGCCCTGTGGCGGGAGGTCATGTGGGCTGAGTCATGTTCGAAATTGCGTGAGGCTGAGTTGGGCCGAGTCATGTTCGAAGTGGCGTGAGGCCAGATGGGCCGAGTCACAATCGAAACCCGTAGGCGCTGTTCTCTGTACATTTTAAGTGAATTTGTTGTATATTTCTAACCGCTCGAGTTTTTAGGATTAATGGTTAGCGCTAACGATCTGACATAGTTAGCTTTCAATTACTAAGTTTCATTTTTAATGAATCATAGCAAGCTAAGCAACTAAATACATTTTAATTCTTTTTTTTTTTAAAATAGGAAACTTTTTTTAACATTTTCTTTTGGACAAACCAAGGATTACTTAGAATACACTTTTAAGTTCCTGAAATTTAAAAACTAGATGATTTTTTTTAGAGTAATTCTATATGAATTTCTATAGACTTTTATTAAGATACAAATTTATTCCTACAAAATTTTCTAATTAACTATAATATATATATATTCCTTTGAAACTTTACTATGTGTAAGTTTATCGCTATAGTTTGGGCATATTAGTTGACTGTTAACTTTTAGTATTTAGAATTATTATGTCCTAGGAAAAAGGTAGTTTTCATAAATAGGTTTTGTGGTAGCAAATAATATTTGATATTAATTAAATATGATTAAAAAGTACTTTTTAACCATGAAATGAATATTTCGTTGGAGAAAATTTTAAATCTTTTTCGTTTTTAGAAAAAAATAGAACGTTACCCGTTTCATTCATTGGATTGATGAATTAAACAACAAGAGTAGGGCAACCTGGCCTGAGAAAATGCGAAAAAAAAAAAAAAAACACTATCGTTCCATACTCTAAGTGAGCGAATAGAATCCCACTCTTTCACTGCTAGCTTGAGTCTGTGAACTACTAGTCCTAGGTTTGGTTGGATATTCCTAAAAATTAAATCGTTTCTGACTTTTCAAATAATTCACCAACAACCTACCAGATCGGTAAGTCTGGACCTCTTCTGCCAATCTGTGATGTTGGCCTTTCACCTATTCCAGATGAGTTTGACACTTTCTCTAAATCTTGGACCTGAATATCGTCCACCCTGATACAATGAAAATTTAATTTTAACCAGTCAATTAAGAGAGAAATATATATTTGCAACTCTAGGCAACTTTAAGAAAATATTCTTAAATTCTATAAAGATTAATATATAATTTTATTAAAGTGCATGTATAATTGATCTATTGTTCTTTAAATAGTGTGGAGCCCCATTTTTCAAAAAGCAATGTTATTGACATACACCAAAGTGGAGTGTACATTTACACATTCTTTATTTTAGAATCATTATTTTTTCTTGTCACATTAATTAATTTTTATTTTTATTAAAAATTATTTAGAATTTTGTAAATTCTAAAATAAAAGAGGTAAGATCTATAGTTCTCACTTTGGATATAGAAGTAGGATTTTCCTTTTTCAAAATTCCTCAAATATATATATATATATATATATATATATATATATAGATATATATAGTAGGGCTACTATACTATTATGAGTAGTAGAGCCCTACTACTCATAAGTTGTTTTCGATGATGGAGCTTCCGAATCGACGATCCACTCCGTTAAATATGATCTAGAGTATTTAAAACTTTTAGAAAATAAATTTCGTAATTTTTCAAAATCATAATAAAGTCCATCAAATGGGCATAAAATGAACGGCCGAAATCGAACGACGTTCTAAAAATAGATGATCGGATCCTTCAATTTAAGATCGGAGTTATTGATCTTTATCTAGGTAATGAATAGAATTTTCTATCAAAAATTCAACCTATTTCAATTCTTTTACACCGTTAAACTACCAAGTATTCCATATCGGTAGTTAAAAATTGTCAATTTTGTGAGCTTTTGATCGTAAGGTAAATGATTTCGAAAAATTACGAAATTTATTTTCTAGAAGTTTTAAATACTCTAGATCATATTTAACGGAGTGGATCGTCGATTCGGAAGCTGGATCACCGAAAACAACTTATGAGTAGTAGGGCTCTACTACTCATAATAGTATAGTAGCCCTACTCTATATATATATATATATAATTTTAACCAAGATTAATGATGTAGTACTTAAAGAATTTGAAGAAAATAGTCTACTATACAACAATTACGTTACATTATCTATAATCAGCTAATTATTTTTTAAAAAAATTATATAATAAAATATTTTTTAAAAATTATAATAAAATTAAAAATTTTAAAAAAAAATTTAATTGGTTCGAAAATATTCTATTAATATTTTGAGGCAGGCAAACTACTGTTGGCCCACTATAAAAAATCTTGCATTTAAGGACACTTTAAATGATATTTAGCGACGCTTTAAAACGTCGGCAAAAATAATTCGACGCTTGTAAAAGCGTCGTGTAAAAAGACGTTAAATAAACATGTTGGGAAAAATATACCCACATTTTAATATAGTGTCGAAAAATTTATATAAATATTTGATAAAAATATGTTTATTGGCGATGCATAATCATAGTGTCGACAAATGCTAAATATTAAAGATGCTAGAAGAAAGCGTCGTTTAAAAAGCGTGGTCTAAAACATATTTTGTTGTAGTGGCCAGGGCTTGCTAGGTATTATATTATTTGTTTTTGGTATTCAATTAAATTAAAAAGGTTAAATATACATAGGTTGGTGTGAGTAATTAATGAGATGGGAAATATGCTTGATGGGGAGTCTAATAAGTGTTGGGGAATAAAGTTGCAATGCTCATCATGATGGGGAAGAACTAAAGTATACTACATTTGATGTGACACTTTGTCGATATTAGCATTTTTTTTTTATAATAATTAATTAGGTGAAACTGAGATCAATCTACTCAGGCCATTTAAAATGTTTTTGTAGAACAATAAATTTGTAATTGAGATCTAATTTCCACTAGATTATAATTGGTTCAGGGAGTAATTAATTTCTAGATTAATTTAGCAATTTTTAGAACCAACTGTTACCATCTATATTATATACAATATATATTTATATAGATATTGCCATATTTAAACAACGTTAAAATTATTGATTTTGAGCCCCTTCGATCACTAGGCAAATGATATCGAAAAATTACAAAATTTATTTCCTAGGTACTTCAAATACTCTAGATCAACTCTAACGGAGCCGATCGTCGATTCGAAAGTCCGAACATCGAAAACAAAGTGAAAGCACGGAGACCTCCGTGCTTCCATAAGCATATATACACACACACACACACACACACACACACACACACACACACACACACACACACACACACACACACACACACACACACACACACACACACACACACACACACACACACACACACACACACACACACACACACACACACACACACACACACACACACACACACACACAAGGGGTGGAGCATTTGAGTTTTTAACCATTGGATGAAAAGATGTAGGGTTGAGATGATGGTGATAGGTAGTGGTAGGTAGAATAGTGTTTGATCTAATGGTTATTAGTTATAATATATATTCGTCTTTTCAGAAGGCGAATTGTCTGTCAAAGATCTGCACTGACATGATCCGGTTCGAGTGATTAACTGGGGCCGCGATCATTCTCATCATGTCTGTATGGCTGCGCATCTTACTAGGACGGGTGTCTTATCGAGCTGCTAGGAGTCATTTGCACACGCCTAAGCCAATTCAACCCTTTGGCTCGGCGAGCTTACTCTCTAGCAAACCACTTCTTCAAATTTGTATTCTACTTCTTCTCTTTATTTGTTTAGTTATGATATTTTCTACGTACCTATCAATTTTCACAACTAGTTGACAAATTATCTGGTTCTAATTACTGTGAGTGGTCGATGTCTGTACAACTTTTATTTGATACTCTAAATTTAACAGATCATATTACTGGCACTAATTAACCCTCCTTCTAATGAGAAGAAACTCAAAGAGTGGAGTATTGTTGACGGACATACTTGTAAAATTATATCCATGCCTATGAAAATTTACATCAGAATACAATTGATGAGTTTCTCTACGGCTCAACAAATATAGGCCCATCTTAAAAAACTGTATGAGCAGTCTAGTCATGCTCAGTCATATGTTGAATTTCAAAAGCTGACATCTGCCCAACAAGGTGAACACTCCATTCAGGAGTTCTATAACTATATGCATGGTGGCGCCAACTATTCATTATGGAAGAGTCAATGTGCCAGCCTTGTTTGGCTTGGCCTTATGCTACCAAACAAACGCAAGTTTGTACTCAACAGCGCATTTTCCAATTTATTATGTGTCTACGGCCGGAGTTCGAGGCCTTACGATGTCAAATTCTTCGTTGATCTCTGCTACATATCCACCATTGATGCTGCACTTCCAGAGTTTAATTATTGCAGAGAAAAGTCGTCTTTGAGTATTGCATTCCTCCAGTCCTTCAATACCAACTGTACTTACTACTCCCAATCAAGTTCCTCCTACTCCAGTTGTTCCGTCATTCGAGTCCTTGAATTCTATCGATTTGTTTGCCCTTCGGAAGAACAAATGCAATATTCAACGCAAATATCACCAATTCTAGTGACATTCTATTCAAAATTGTAGAAAAAAAAAGTGGGCTAGCTGATTAGCATCGAAACTCTCTACGTGCTTGCTGTTGCTTCTACTTTGCAGTTTGAGCTCTGCTGTTAATTTGTTTAATTAGCAGAAAATAAATGAAGTAAATTTGGATGCGTGAGAAAGGAAGTAATGTTTTTTTTTTCATAATATATTGACTTTGGTCTAGGCCGGCTAAAAGTCAATTACTTTATTTTAAAAAGAAACTTCAATTGAAGGTACCAATCGTCCCTAAATCAAGTGACAAAAGATTTGGTGGTTGATACCTGAGATCCAAGTTCGAATCCTAATTAATTCATATTTCTAGCTAAGTTTATTTGTAAATAAATAAATGTGCTTTAGCGGGTAGCGTCTTACCTATCTCTCTCTCTCTCAAAAAAAAAAAAACTTCAACTGAAGGTAAAATTATGATGAGCCAAATAACGAAAATGAATATTTATAATTATAGTCAAAAATAACTTCACGCTTAATTAATTCTCTACTTTTGGTAAAACAAACATACCTTCTCCTAAAGAAAAATTATAAAATGCATCAGTTATATTGGTGACGTGACATTCCCAATAAATCAAATAAATCCTTTAATTAGATTAACCAATCACATCATGATCATAAAAAAAAAATATTTTTATTATATTTTTTTTCAAAAAAAAAGATGTATGATTGACTTGTTATTGCAGATGTAATACAAGTATAATACAGTAAACTTTCTCCCTTGGAAATTAACATTCATAATTGCTTTAATGTAGTCATCATGCATGATAATAAAATTTGTTAGCTGCACCAAGTTCATCTACATGTCCTCACTCCTTGAATTAATCCATCGATCATATCCCCCAACAATTATCCATCTTTATTATAATTTTAATTCAGCGATCTAATTTTTAAATATTTTCAACGTAAAAACTAAAAAGCATTGAAACTCAATAGCTGAGATGATTAAAATAAGAAAAAAGATTAATTAGCTCTATATTGCACGAGTACGTATACATGCACCGGCGTAGATTAGTATATGGTGGTGTACGTAACAACATTTACGCACCATACGTAGTAGATAATAATTTAAAGAGTTTTAAGTCTCTAGCTATTAACATCAAAACTTACATGCAAGTTGGACGTAAATAAAAATAACTTGACCAAATTTAAGTTTAAGTACTAGCCATGCATTTTACGTACACCAAAACAAAAACAATTTAAAGAGTTACGTACGTACATATATGGAGTGATATATATATATATGCAATTAATGGCCACATCTAAAGTAGAATTTAAACCATGCAAATTAACTACATTATAAATATACTCAAACAACTCATCAGCTGATCATAAGCTGATGAACCTCACACACCATTGAAAAAGAACAATCACTTAGCCCATAACACACTCCTATTTAATCTCGCGCTTACACGGGCATATATACATGCAACTAGCTAGTATATATATATCTCAAACTTGTTTCCCACAATATATATATATCATCATATAGAAGCTAATATTTACAGATCAATTACCAATTCGTATCGACAAAGCTTTAAAGTATGATCATAAGTAGTACCTATAATGTATTCACTACTTTTGGAGCAGCATAATCAATATATATATAAGATGAAGTTGCTATATATGCACCTATAAAAAATTAGCCCTATATCTGAATATCAGCGCCTTCATCGATCGATCGTATACCCAGTTTGTTTCCAAGACATAGTAGTTTAATTTCTTAAATATATGTAGTCAAAAATTAAGCACAAGTGCACAACCTGGGACACTAGATAGAGTCTAAGTCCATTAACAATATGGTGTTAGCATGTGATCATATGTAGTTTCCAACTATATATATATCTAGGTATCTAAAGCTTATGCAAGTATACAAATAAACTATAGGAAAAGCTTTGTGAGAACATCAAAAAGGCATGCTATATAAAACTGAAATACACTTAACACCATAATATAAAGACCCAAGAGTGGAATTACATGACCACGAAAAGCCATGCAATGGTACGTACGTAGAGCTTCAACGTACTCTAGCTTCTTGGTCACAGCTGCTACCGCGCGCCTACCCGTTGCTCATGAAATGGCCGTGCACGTAGAATTCCGCTTGCAGGTGGCAATTATTACCGTCCCACGCGATGAACTGCATCTCCTCGGACGGCTTCCAATGGCGCTTCCTCTGATTAATAAACCAGTTGTTGATCTGCTTCTGATCGAGGCCGGTCGACTGCGCTAGAGCCGCCTTCTCCATTTCCTGTTAAATCTTATATGATGAGGTGTATGTAACCAAGCAATATTCATGCAAATGAGAGAGCACATGAAATAGAGAGGATGCAATGTTAAAGAATCAGCTTTGTAATTCCAAGCCAATTAAGAGGTGGAGATCAAGGGCCAAAGGATGCCTCACAAGAAAACTAGCTAGGGAGTTGTATATTGGAACTAGAGCATATATATCAAGAGTTGGTTAGTTTAAAGGATATAACTTAAAAAACAAAATTAACCTTCGAGACGGGTTAATTTGAATCTGCATGTAGTTACAGCTGCAGTGTAGCTGCAATCATTACATGCAGATTCAAATCTGTTATTTGGTTTGATATATTTGAATCCAATTGTTATAGTTGAAACTACGTACACGAGGAGGTTCAATTGCAACAGTTTGAGAAACTTTAAACAAAATTTAAGCTAACCTCCATAATAACCTTTTAAGCAAAAAGTATTTTTCTTTCCTACATTAAAGGTAATTTTACCACCATTTATATAAAGTGATAAAATTTTGAAAATGCACTTCTTAACTATATAAGACCAAACAAATAATTTATAGTTACAACGTTTTCTACTACATCCAACTAAATACAATACATGTAGTTGTAAATATTATATTTTCAACTGCATATAGATATCTAAACTATACTGTATTTTAATTACATCCAACTAAACGGTTCCTTTGCATACAGTAGACTGTAAAATATGAATTGTGTTAATAGTTATTTTTACAAAAAAAAAACATAATAGTTAGAATATTTTGTTGCTAAAAGAAAATAAATATTTCATGCTATTATGTATCGGTATACAAGAATTTTTTTGACCGGCACGCATCGACATGGCTCGGCACGCACCGTGCCGTACCGTTCCGGTAAGTTTCTGGCACGACCTGACACTTAAATCCTCGATATTAATATATATTATTATCCGAATAATATCTGCGCGAATACAAATCCGACTTATATCTAAATCTGAATCCGTTTTAAAAGGATATATAGGATAATGAAAATTTAGCATCGGACATATATCCGCATCGGAAAAAAATATGGATGCGAATATGATTTTGTCAAAAATCCGACTGTATTCGATTGTTTTCATCCCTAATGCTATATGTTAATATTGCTGCAGATAGATAGTGGGGAAGTAGGTCGAGAATGAAAATGCGGCACGTACAGAAGGATATGGCCATCTGGAGTGAATCCCCCACCAAGTTAGGAGCTTCTGGCGAGCTTCTTTCGGAAGCTTCCCTTTCTTCTTCTTCTTCGACAGCTCGTGCCGAAGGCTACTTAAGTACCCGCCGTACTTCTTAAGAAGATGGCTTCTTAGCTCTCTATCTTCGGCGCGCAGGTCGATCTCAGGAGCTCCAGTATCAATGCTGCTGCTTCTTTCTTCACCAATATGATCATCTTCAGAAGACAAGTAGAAAGATATATAGTTAAGTGCATCAGCTTTATTTGAAGCCTAATTAAGGGTATATACAGGCATTGATAGATTTGTCGGATTGTTCGCGCTAACCGTTAATCCAAAAAACTCGAGCTGTTAGAAATACATACGCAATCAATTCATCTTAATCTAAAATTATTAGAATCTGATGCTAGTGGATTCAGAAGTGACACAAATTGACTGCCCTTTCTTTGAGCAATGATTCCGGCTTGTAGCCTCACGCATGCAATTTTAAGCGTGTTCAGTACGATCGGCCTTCGCCGTAGCATTTTATCTCACTTTCTCATACAATGAAAGATTTTCAAAGAAAAGTTGAATTAAGTAGTACTATAGCTTTTGGACAAAACCAAGAAATTGTTTGAAACTCTAATAGATACATTTAATTAATTTCTAGACGCAGAGATCAATATCAATACCCTTGCTTGTAAACTCAAGTATCTCCAACGATCAAAGCAATCATGCAATAGTATATATGCTAGTTCTCTTTTAACATCTTGCATTTTTAGTCATTTGATATGATTCATACGAAGATTATAGATTGAACAATATTTTATTTACAAAAATAAAAAAAATTAAAATTGTAGTTTTTAGTGCCTCAGATCATCGAAACATGAGATTCATTGTTATTTTTTCAGCAAAGGCCAAATAAAAAAAAAAATAATCATTTCTCTCTCTCTCTCTCTCTCACAGGGATGTAAATGGATACGGATACCGACTTTAACCCGAATCCAAACCCGACGGATATAGATTTTATCCGAGGTAAATGGATATAGGTTTGGATATGGATATTAAAAATAAAAACCCGACCGATATGGATTTGGATATGGATATTGACTGTATCCGACCCGAACCCGACTTGAACCCGAACCAGAATCCAAACCCGAATCCGAACCCGAACAAAAATATGATATAATATATAAAAAAAATTCAAGCTTTAGATCTGAATCTAAAGGCAAAAAAAAAATACTTAAACTTTTATAATCTAAACTAAAATACATATATATATTAATATAATTGGTAAATATTATTTTTAGGGTTCGGATTTTCGGGTTTAGAATCGGGTTCGGGTTTACGAAATCCATTCGGGTTCGGGTTCGGGTTTCATTTTGCTCGGGTTCGGGTTTGGATGTGGATTTTTAAAATCCATCGAGTTCAAAATCGAATTCGGGTTTCGGATTTGGTAGTCGAGTTCGGATTCGGGTTCTCTCTCACACACACACACACACCGAATCCGACCCGTTGACATCCCTACTCACAAAATCAACCGCTCAAAGTGCATTAATTAACAAAAAGGAGGTTGGTCTCAACTCTCAAAGCTCAACTTTTGAATGGTTGTTGAAAAGCAAAAAAGAAGATAAGACAATTATTTACTAAAAATTAGTACGTACTGTAAGTAGCCTGATGTAACACCACATGCATTGATCTATCACAGCTTGAAAAAGACCTCTTCCACTTTATATAACACTTAGCATTAATTCCATTATATTATGAACCTCAATATGATTATTAGTCGATAAATAATATGCAGTAAAATGCGAACAAGATCAACTACAAATTAATTAATTAGCTCATGCACTTTCCCAACGCAAAACAAGAAAACTACATAAATAAATAATGCAGTAAAATGCATGTATATATATATATATGTATATATATATATGGTATAAGGTGTTAATTTACCTGCGGAGAATGCGCGAACGGGTTCGTCGGTGAGTGAGTTGAGCTGTGACTCGGCCCTTCTTAGGAACTCAGTTGCCTCGTTGAGTGGTCTCGTGAACTCTTCCTTATAGTTCACAAGCAGTTGGTAATACGCCTCCTACATTCATTTATATATATATATATATATATATATATATATATATATATATATATATATATATATATATATATATATACACACACATGCATATCACAATCCCAAAACACACTTTACAATCAATATATATATATATATATATATATATATATATATATATATATAGAGTTGAGCTAGATTAATACTATCAATAGCAAATGGGTTCTATTGTCACCCATTTATTTTCGATAATGGAGCTTCCAAATCGACAATCGGCACCGTTGAACATAATCTATACTATTTGAAGTGTTTAGAGATCAAATTTCATATATTTTAGATATTGTTATCTTATCCATGGACATAAAAATGAACGGCTGAAAATGAATATTTTAAAAAAAATGATGATAGGAGTCTTGTAATCAAAATTAATCCTAAAAAATGAAGCAGTGAAAATGATAATAGTCTTGGATGGCAACGGCCCGTTTACTATCGATAGTATTCTAGCTCAACTATATATATATATATATATATATATAGAATACTCTTGAGAGTAAAACACTACTCTTGAGTTGTTTTCGATGATCGAGCTTCCAAATTGGCGATCGGCTCCGTTGAACATGATCTATATCACTTATAGTGTTTAGAAATCAAATTTCCAATTTTTTCGACATCATTTTCCTAATGATCAAAGGTTTCAAAATTTGTAATTTTAATGGTGGATAAGAGACGTTTTCTCATTTAACGGTGTAAAGATATCCAAATCAATTGAATCTTTGTTAAAAAATTCTTTAAACTATTTAAAACAAGATCTATACTCTTGATCTTGATTACAATACTTTTATCATCATTTTTTAAAGAATATTTATTTTCAATCATTCATTTTCTGTTCACTAGATGGATAAAAAGAATAATATCGAAAGCGCGTGAAATTACTCTAGGTAGTTTAAATGGTTTAGATCATATTTAACGGAACCGATCATTGACTCAAGTTCTATCATCGAAACAACTCGAGAGTAAACTCGGTCGCTCATTTACTCTATATTTCAGCTCAACTCTATATATATATATATATATATATATATATATATATATAAAATAAGACATTATAAATAGGTTTTATTAGTTAATTAATTGCATAATTTTTGGTTTTTGGTTTTTAGATCAACTCCTTTTCTAATTTGTGGATTAATACTATTATCTTGTAAGGATCACTCAACCCTAGGGATACTACTCAACCCTATATAGAAGAGACCGTAATCATCCTAACCTTAGAATTTTTGATCAAAGGGTTAAAAAGTTGAAAACATCGATCAAATCTTCTATACTTCGATAGGATATATATATATATATATATATATATATATATATATATATATATATATATATATATATATATATATATATATATATATATATATATATATATATATATATATATGTATACACTAGTTAGTGTACGTGCAACCGCACGTAACAATTTTTTAAATTTATTTTAAATCAATAAATATTTGTAAATTTGAATATACGTGTGCTTTTATATATAGTATAGATATATATATATAGAGTCCTATATGCTATCAATAAGATCAAGCACTCGTTACTACCAAGTTTTCGTCGTTAGATCCACCCTCTCGATGATTTTTACCCATTAGATCATACTATTCAACCAACCAACCACTTAACGCTAGGCCCACATCATCTAACCGCACATCTCTCAATCCAATGGCTAAAAACTTGGTAGCACCAATGACTTGTGCTAGTAAGTTTTCTACCCTTGGATTAAAAGATGTCTTAGAATGATATGGGCCCCTAGGATCGAGTGGGTGGTTGGTTGAATAGTATAATCTAACGGATAAAATTAATTAAAGGGGTTAATCCAAGGGTAGAAAACTTACTAGCTAAGTTCGTATTATTATTAATAGCATATATATTTATATATATATATATATATATATATATATATATATATATATATATATATATATATATATATAATTTTTTTTTTTTTTTTTTTTTTTTTTGAGAGACGCTACTTTTTCACCCTTAGGTTATGGTGGTTACGAATATGATACGTTAAAAATCATCAAAGGGTAGATCTACGTAATCAACTAAGATTCGAACTGGACTCCGTACTAACCATCAAGTCCTTTACCATCATTTGCCACGGTCGGTTGGTGATATAATAATAATAATAAGACATTATAAATAGGTTTTATTAGTTAATTAATTGCATAATTAATTGCACGCACCATGAATTGATCAAGCTCTGGGTCTACGGGCGGCGGCGACGGGGATGGCGCATCTGAATGGCTCAACATAGCCCGATGCCTCGCCGCGACATCTCCGGCGGCGGCCGTGAGCTGCTCCGCCATTTCCGGTGGACAACCCACCTGTGATCACATTAATATATATATAATACATATTATTGCGAGAAAATTAACTCTATATGTAATAAACTATACATCCTAGTATTTATGGTATAGTGATAGGATTTTTTTCTTTTTTTATATTTAGTCTCCTCAAAAGTTTTTTTTTCCACAAATGGTCTATGCAAGATTATAATTGCAGGAACGATCCTCTTCTTGTCCGCGTAAGTGCGACGCTGAACAGAAAAGGCAAGAGGAGATATTTTAAGTTGAACACAGTAATTCATTTACCGTATTCTAAAACACGGCAATTGAATTAACCGTATATATATATTCTCTTTGCTAAGCCACGTAGATTTTTGTCAATTTTTTTAAAATTTTTGAGTCAAAAGAATATGAAAATTTAATTACCGTATTATACATACAACATAGTAAACGAATTATAGTATTCAACTTGACACTCCTTTATGCAAGAAAGTCTACTATATGACTGTCACACCACATCATCTATATCCATCCAATCAAACCTCTAATTTTAAAAAAAAAGTACAACACAAATATTTTTCTAATATCATAATAGAATGAGAATTTTTTTTTTTTTTTTTTTGAGAGAGAGAGAGAGAGAGAGATAGGTAACGTAGCACGCTACCCACTTCGTTTATTTCGTTAAAAAATAAACTTAGCTAGAAATGTGAATCAACTAGTATTCGAACTCGGACCTCGGGTACCAACCATCAAGTCCTTTACCACTTGCTCTATGGACGGTCGGTTATGAATGAAAATTTTTTAACTTGTCGATTTATCATACGATGTGACTAGTAAAATAATCTCACGCATTGAAAGGATAAGTGTATATCATACACTATTTTTCAAAATAGGGTGTATGAGTTGCTTTAATTTCCCTAATAGCTAGTGCATTTTGTTTTTGGTAAATATGTGTATATAATATATATAACACATATGCATAAACTTCGATAAAAGAAAATCTAATTTTACTCTCTGATTTAAGAAAAAAAATAATTCTACTGAACTTATTAATTTTGTTAAAAAAAATTATATAGATATATTTAGGAGTCCAGCTACTATACTCTTATAAGTATAGATCCTCTTATACTCATAAGTTTTTTGCCGTTAGATCTACCCTTTAATCATTTTCACCCGTTAGATTATACTATTCAACCAACCACCCCCTCAACTCTAAGGGACCCACTATCAACCTAACTGTAACCACTCTCATTTTAACCGCACATTTTTTGCATCCGAAAGGCTAAAAACTTATAAATACAGAGGGCTCTGTACTCATATGATGAGTATAGTAGTCACCGCCTATATATAGAATATTTTATCAAACAAAATAAATGCTTTGTTATGTTACAGCTTACAAATTAAATACCCTGTCATTTATAGCAGATCAAATATCTAATTTAAACTACAACAAAGTTAAAGTTCCTTTTTCTTTTTCTTTTTTTTTTTTGGTGAGAAAAAAAACAAAAAGTTTACCTTTATTTTTTTTTAAAGTGTAAAGGGCCCGGAGGATCGAAATAGACATTCCCACAAAAATAGAATTAGTGAAACAATGTAGAACATGTAAAAGAGCTCAAAAGTAGATTAATTATTGCATGCCCTACCATAATTCATATACGTATATAAAATATACATAAGTATAATATGAACGAGCCTACGTACTATATACTATCTAAAATACGAAGCTTCGATACTATACTCTTGTTTTCGATTATAAGTTGTTCAAATTAATAATCCACACTGATAAATATGATTTAGGGTACTTCACGAAGTTTACTAGGAAAAAAATTTTAGTTTTTTTCGACAACGCTTACTTAGTAACTAAACCATGTCAAAATAAACATAAACAGTAAAAATTAAAAAAAATTTAAAATTTGAGGAAAAGAAATTTTTGCATTCAAGATTCATTGTTGTTGTTGATGTTGATGATGATGATGATGATGATGATGGAGTTGGTGAGAGAGGGAAAGAGGAGTATTTTTTACCAAAATTTTAAATAATCTTATATTCTTCTACTCCGTTAAACTACATGCTCGCTCGCTATTGTACGTACATAGTCATTAAAAATTGATAATTTTAAAATAGTTTGATCATTAAGTATACCATATCAAAAAAAATATAAAATTTTATTCCTATAAACTTAAAATACCCTATATCGTTTTAACGAGGATCGTTGATTTAAACATTTTAAGATTGAAAATGAGACTATAGTAGAGATATTATATATATATATATATATATATATATATATATATATATATATATATATATATATATATATATATATATATATATATATATATATATATATATATAGTAGCCGGACTCAATATATATAATATAACAATAAACAATAACAATAAACAATAACACAACAACAGCAGCAACGGCCGACCGTAGTGTTTTACGTAGATGTCATTACAAAAAATTTTGTATTTAATTACTCTTTAAATGATATTTAACGACACTTTAAAGCGTCGGCAAAAATAATCCCGATGCTTATAAAAGCATCGTGTAAAGAGTCGTTAAATAAACATGTCGGGATAAATATACCGACGTTTTAATATAGCGTCGAAAAATTTATATAAATATTTGATAAAAATATGTTTATTGGCGACGCTTAATTATAGTGTCGGCAAATACTAAATATTAAAGACGCTAGAAGAAAGCGTCGTTTAAAAAGTGTCGTCTAAAACATATTTTGTTGCAGTGTGTAGATGCATGGTTGTAGTTTTTTTTTTTTTTTTTTTTTTCACCCTCCCGAGGCGGCCGTTGTCTCATCCATGAATGAATGAAGCGTATAGTGTTCTATTTTTTACTAAAAAAAAAAAAAAAACAGCAGCAGCAACAATTACTATACAACAAGGGAGGAGGAGGAGGGAGGTGTTGTACGTGCCTTTTTGCAATCTAAGTACGCAGCAAGGAGATTTGTATACTGGGGGTGGGAGATGATCCTGGCCTTGAGAGAATCGCCATTAATGGAGGATTGAGAAAAGTGCTTGGTGGTGCTTTGGTGGTTGAGGAAGGGGGTGTGGGCATAGAGAGAGGAGGAGGAGGAGGAGTGAGTGGTAGTAATATTAGTAGGGGAGGGTGGTGCAACTAACACAAGTGAACTTGTTATACATGTGTTTGATGATCTACTTGGGTGCATGCCCCCTCCTCTAACTTGGTAAAGTAGCTCATCCATTTTATGTTACAGGAGATTTGTGGGTTAATTATAAAGGTAGTAGGGTTTTGGGAAAGGGAAAGAGGAGTAAGGAGTAGAAGATGAAGATGAAGATGAAGATGATCATGATCATGGAGATGATGATGATGAGTGGGAAGTGTAATAATTCATTGTTGTTGTTGATGTTGATGATGATGATGATGATGATGATGATGGAGTTGGTGAGAGAGGGAAAGAGGAGACATGAGACTATAGCTTATGCCACTAAAATTAACAAAAAGGAAACCACACAATCTTATTAAGAGTACGAAATCTACTGTATCACACTTGTCGCACTGACATCATAATATAATTATTTGTTTATAATCATGATAGAATAAATAAATTAAAAATATTTATTTAATTAGTTGGAAACGCCGTGCCCGTCAGTGATTTAACTGATGCATTCTAAAATTTTCTTCTCGAGTAGAGAGAGAGAGAGAGAGAAAGAGACGGAGATCGAAAGAGGGAAGAGAAAGTAGGGATGCCAAAACTTTTATACAAATTCAAATCTTGACGGAATGATTTTATTCGATGCTAAATGGATAGAATTTCGAATATGAATATCAAAACGAAAACCCGATAAATTTAGATTCGAATACGAATTTTGATTGTACCTAACCCGAATTCGTTCCGAGCCTGAATATTTTTTTTAAAAAAAATTAGATTTAATATTTTTATATTGTAAAATATTGTAAAGAAAAATAATTGTTTCAGGTTCGTGTTTCGGCTTGAATTTTGAATTTTTGGTCGGATTCGAATTTTAATATAAATTTTTTTGGGTTAATTTCATACAGGTTAGTAAATAATAAATATATTCCTAAAAAATTTAATTTTCATACGTTGTATTTACAAAAATTATAATATTTTCAAATATATTTTTTTGGTTTGTTACCATTTAGAAAATCGTTAATTAGAGAACTATTTATATTTTTAATTTTACCATCACAAATATATCCCTAAAAAATCATACTAATATAATATAAGAGGGTAAAAATGTTAAAAACTAATCATGATAAAGCATATTTAATCTATGGTTAATTAATTAAAATATTCTAACAAATTCTAACGACAGAAAAATACTTAAAAATATCATAATATTTTTCGAAACAATATATAAAAGTTGAACTTTGTATGAATATATTTGTCATTTACTATATTTACATAGATCTATATAAAGTTAACCTAATTTTTTAAACCTGCGGGAATCGATTTCGAATTTGAATTTCGAATTTGGTAGTGGGATCAAATTTGAATTTTTGCAAATCTGCCTCGAATCCGAACCGTCGACGTCACTAGGAGAAAGGGGGTTTGGTGGCCATCTTTTCGAACGTCAAGTCAAGTAAATTAGAGGAGGGCAGCATGTGGATGCATTGGTGGTCTCGTGGAGGAACTGTACATGCAACTCCAAAGCCAGCATTTTGTTGGGTTTTACGTGAAGTAACTCTTATTATTAGTGGTTGGTATCCGAAATTCAAGTTCGAATTCTAGTTAATTTATATTTTCAGCTAAGTTTATTTCTAAATGAAATAAACAAAACAGGTAGTGTTATCTATCGATCACTTAATAGTAAAAGGTATAGATGGATTTTACATTAAGTAACCTGTTGAACAAGTTATCCATTTACATGAAGGTATATGATAATATTGGAAAAAAAAAATTAGTTGTATATACCAAAGTAGTCAGGATCTTATAAATATTAAATATCTTATTTAGTTTTGTTCGGTACCCGCTTCGTTTATTTCTTTTAAGAATAAACTTAGCTGTAAATTAATCAATAATTCGAACTGTCTCTGATACCAACCACGGTGTTCTTCACATCATTTATGACGGCTTAAGATCTTATTTAGTTTTGTTACTTACCAAATTAGATAATACCCAATTTGTTAAGTATTCAGCTAAAAAAAAGATTAAATTTAAATTTAAAATTTAAAGTGGTATTGTAATGTAAAATTTTAATTTTTAAATTTATATTAAACTTTTAAATTTGAATTTTAAATTGAACTTTTAATCTTAAACCTTTTAAGTAGGTACCCAGTGAATGATACTAACGCCTCAATAGTAGGTGACCTTAATTTAAAGTCATATTAAATATAAACCATCTATTAAGAAAAATAAATGGTTAACATTTATATAGTGTATTGAAGTATTACTCTTGTTTAGAATGAGTAGTCCTGTTTGCACTACTGGAGATGTCAATGGGTTATATACATAAAATTTTATCTGAATTCGAATTTGAATAAAATGGATTTTATCGCTGTTAATAATCCATTTGTTCAACATAAAATCATAAAATAATTTTTTATAATTTTTAAAAAATATTTTATAGTGTTTGGATTGTAGGGAAAAAAATAAATTTCAGCAATATTTGTTTGGTTAAAAAAAAAGGTTTTATTTACTTGATTCGGTGAAAAAAAAAAAAAGAATAATGTTTCACACAACTTAAGTTTTCGTTTTCAGCCAAAAAACGGCATAAAATGAAAAGTTTATTTTTTTTTTTCAAATTTGTAAAAATATTTTTACGCAAAAATATTTTTATGTTAAACCAAATAAAACAGAAAAATATTTTTCATATCGAAAATAATTTTTTAGTTTATTTTACACCTCTAGCGACGGAGTTATATATAGTGATGTTCGCAGTGGCCATGGCCTCTCTCAACTTTTACAAATTTTAATTTTAGGTGGAAAATTTGATTTTGTTTTTAATAAAATTTGTGTTTTAATTTTTTTCTAGACCTCTCGGTCTTTTTCCTTCAGCTTTTATAGTTTTGCTCTTTTTTAAGCATATTGTCGATCGTTACTGTCGCTAGCAATAAATATAGAGTAAACCTAACAAATTCTTTTTCATACTATCCGAAATCAAATTTTTTTCTGCCAAAAACCTAATCTTACCCCCTCAGAACATTAATTTCTGGTTTCATCCCTGGCTCGAACCAAATGCCAACTAAGGCTATTTGTACCGAAAATATCGATGGGTATACATATCAAATATTTTATTCAAATTCGAATTTGAATTTGAATACAATACGTATATAGTTTCGAATATGAATATCTCATTAGTACCTATATACCAAATGGCACCTTTGGATGCCAGTTGGCATCCTTTGGGTGCCTTTTCTTTTTCGTTTTTACTTTTGCTTCTTTGTTTATTCTTTTATTCTTTTTCTTTTATGTATTACTTTTTGTTTCCCTTAATTATTGTGATTTAATAGAATATTTTTTAGTAATAAGATTATACATATATCAAACTAATTAATAAACTTAATATAACAATTTAATATTTAATCACAACTGTCTTAATATGATGTGATAATAAAACTTTTAGATACAACTAACTTGATATGATATAACAATTCAATATTTAATAATAGTTAATTTGAAATGACAACTCCGTATTTAATAATAGTAAATATGTAAAATATGAGGGTTTGAATGATGTGATATTTTCAACCAAATTATATTTGGTCCCTAGATTTTATAATTCTAGTATAATTTTTTACAAAATATTTTTATTATATTTTTCTCTCAAAAAAGAGATGTGATTGGGCATAGATGATGTAGTGTATGCTACATATTATATTTCCTCTAATAGATAAGTCGAACATTCTGCTGCCTATCATTATTATTAATAATTACTAATATATCAATAAATTAGATATGATAATTAAGTATATAATTACAACCGTCCCAAAATAACAAATTATGCGTATAAATCTTACACCCCACATCTAAGAATTTACAAAATTTTATTAAATTTTTGGTAAAAATATTAGTAAGTTAATCCTAGCCACAAGAATGCTAATTAGTTATGCGCAAAACTCTCTTGTGAAGTCCTTTGTTTGCAACACCATTTTTGTTCTTTTTGTTCCCTTAAAAAAACTTTTTATAAGAAATGGGACACTTTTATAAGTTTATCCTTTATTTATTTTGTCCTTTATTTATATTGTCAAAAACATTTTTGAAGTTTATCCTTTATTTATATTGTCAAAAAAATTATATTTATTCAGAAAAAAACTAAAATATTATTAAATTATAGGGACACATGTTTGGGACACTTTTATGTAAGTGCCCCATTTATACTAAAACTTTAAAAATTATCTAATAACGCCTAAATATAAAGCCCAATCCAATCAAAAATAAAAGATTACTCTACTCAATCCACCCCATCCAGTCCATTTGGCCCCATTACAAAAAGAAAAAAAAAATTGATTATCATCTTCATTTCTCTCTTCACTCAATCCACTGAAATTCTAGACGAAAAGCCCTTCCTTGTCGTCCTCCTCCGCCACCGTAGCCAATGAGATAAAGTTTCTGTTGCTAAATGCTTAAATAAATATTAATAAATTAGCGTTCATTTAGATTATAGTGCCACTTTTTAATTGTCACTATATATCTATATAGCGACCCCACATATAACAATATTTTTTAAAATTATCGGTAATTTAGTTGGTGGCACTGTTTTTTAACTTATACCAATATTTAAAATTATTCTATAGATCGTTTTTGTTGTAGTGATTTATCATCTTACATTATATATGTATAGAAAAAGTAAAATAAAAATATGTATAAATTGTTTTTTAGTTGTATGCGCTATATCTGAATCGGCATTAAATGCGTGTTCAAAAAATATCCACATTAGACACTAGTTCGATGCAGACACGGACGCGTATGTAGTTCGATGCAGACACGGACGTGTATGTTATGAACACGCCAAGGTTTAAATAAAATTATTTATAATATATAAATGATTGATGATGTGATGTAAATATGACACAACATATGTTTTTCTTCTAAATTTTACGGAGACAAAATATTAAAGGCGTAGAAGATGGGACTAAACGTCACACACGGCTGACTTTTCATTCTCGGTTGTGCATCCTCCTTCACATCAGTTACATGTTTGATTGAACACAACAGCTTGTTTTGTTTCTCTTTTTTCTCTTTGGCGGTTCTTGTCTTTGTCCTCGTCCTCGTCCTCGTCCTCGACCTCGACCTCGTCCCTGTCCCCGTCTCCGTCCATGTCCTCCTCCTCGTTTCCATCCGTCGACATTTGTTTCAGCACCAAAATCATGAAATTATTCAAATTTTAACTCAGTAATAGAATGAAGGGCAAAACTGAATTTACTAAATTTTTCACGCTCTCCAATTTTTCACTTTATTTCAAACACTCCCTTCTTTCATAATAGTGTTTCAAATTTTAATTGATCTGTGCATGCAACCACTGAACTCTATAAATCATCTAATATATATATATATATATAATTGAGCTCCTATATTTTTAAAAGTATCAAATTATTGATGTTTATAAATTTTTGATTATTGAATTAAGAGATGTGTATACGGTTAGAATGATATGGACCCCCTAGGATTGAGTGGGTGGTTGATTGAATAGTATAATCTAACGGGTAGTAGAGCCGTCCAAAATATCTGATATACCATACGCGACCTGGACTCTATCCGGACCCTATTCGTACCCTAACCGAATCCGATACACTACAACAGAATTAGGTTATAGGGACACATATATGTTTGGGACACTTTTGAGTAAGCGTCCAATTTATGCTAAAATTTTAAAAAATATCTGTTAATGTCTAAATATAAAGCCCAATCCAATCAAAAATAAAAAATTACTTTACTCAACCCATCACACCCAAATTTATTTGGTCCCATTAGAAACAGAAAGAAAAAAAGGAAAAAGAAAAATTGATTACCATCTTTCCTTCTCTGTTCACTCAATCCACTAAAATTCTAGACGAAGCGCCCTTCCCTGTCGTCCTCCTCCGCCACCGCAGCCAACGAGATAGAGTTTCGGCGGTTGCTAAATATTTAAATAAGTGTTTGTAAATTAGCAACACTCTTTTAAGCTATAGCGACACTCTTTAACTGTCACTATATATCTAGCGACCCCACATATAGCAACACTTTTTAAAAGTGTCGGTAATTTAGCTAGCAGTATTTTTTTTTACCTGTACCTATATTTAAAAATGTCGCTATAGATCGTTTTTATTGAAGTGATAAAAAATAGATAGTCTACGGGTAAAAAAAATTACCCATTAAAGTTTTAGATATGGGTACGGATATTTTATACCCATATCCGATTTGGACCCGACCCAAATCCAACTTTTAAATGGGTAGGGTCCGGAATAGTTTTCAAATCCGGATCCAGACCCGGACCCGGAGCCGATGAAATATCGATAGTAAATAAAAAAGATTTGAACTTTTGAAGTTTAGGAATCAGTTTTAATAGCACTTATAGATATGGGGTCTGTTGTCTGTAAGTATTTTTATCGTAGTGAAACCACTTAAACTCTAGTCACTCTTTCACCCCTTTTTTTTCTAATTTTTTTACTCTTTATTATTTTTTTCTTCTGATAAGAGTTTATTTGATAGGTTCAATATTTTTGTTACAGGAAATCTCACAAAAATAATCAACCGACAAAGAGAAAAATTTTGATAACTATTTTATTAGTTATTCAAACTATTATTTTATTATTCACTCGTGAAAAATAAAAAACTTGAAACTTATTATTTTCACTGTAATGTTTCATATATGCAAATTATATAATAGTAGGAGCATGTGTTTTCGTCCCATATATATTGTGGTATTATATTGTTCATATTATTTTATGATTGGTGCATATATTTTTGACCTGTATTGAGATATTTTATTTCTTATTTTGAATGAATTTTATTGGACCGGATTTTTTACAGAGGGAGATTTATAATTTGTCTATAGACTATTTAATAAATTTTATAAAAAAATATATGTATACAATCTGTACCCGATTTAGACCCGATATGTACCTGGTTTTCGGATAGTAAGCGGGTGGTCATTATCCAAATCCGCTCAAATAGACCCGATAGGTATATTAGTAACTTAAGTATTCGAGACCCGAACACGATCCGATCGAAGTTAAATAGGTTGGGTATATTTTTTTTTTCTAACTATTTTTTTTTAGGATACGGATACAGTATATCAACTATCCAGACCCGATTCAGTCCACGGACACCTTTACTAACGGGTTCGGATTCGAATTTCTAAAAAATTCAATCCGATCGTTGACTTTTCCGTTCCCATGCTTAGTTTATTCACACGTGCAAGTCCTATAAATTCATCCTTCATTTATTTCACACTTTTACTTCAAGCTGGTTAGTGAAGGTACAATTAATGCACGTCACATGAAAGATAAAAACTATATATTTCTCAAAAAAAAAAAAAAAAAAAGCAAAAAAAAAAAAAAAAAAAAAAAAAAAGATAAAAACTATATGATATGTTGTGACTTTAAATTTTCGAATATGAGATTTAAAAAATTAATTTTTATTTTGAATTTTTTAATTCTTAAAGTTATCTATTAAAATTTAAATATTTACATTCAAATATAAAGTTATTTTCTATTTAATCATAACTATCCACTATTCTTTTTATTTTACCTTATTTATCAAAACGTTATTTTTCTTATTTTGCGAGAGTTAATTCAATTTTTATTCAAACGTAAAATTATTCTATTCCACCCGAACCAAGCGAAGCCGAATTTATTTATGACTCAACATCTTCATAAACGGCCGTATAAAATCAATCCTTAATATAATAATATATTTGAAAATATGATAAAGAGAAATGATTATTTCAAACTCCAATCCAAGCTTCAAACTTTTTAGTTTTTGACTCCCGTTTTTAATATAAATTTATGAAAAAACTTCAAAAACTCTCCTTTTGGTTTTTGCACTTTCTTACTTTAGTATTCCGTAATTTAAAATATATCAACTTAGTACCATATGGTTTCGTGTTTTCTCACTTTATTATCTTATGGTTTAAAGTGTATAAGTTAGTACTCTATGATTTCGCACTTTCTCACTTTAGTACACTGTGGTTTAATATTTCATTAAAAAAAAATAAAACCACAAGGTACTGACTTGATACAAAAATAAAACATAGGGTACTAACTTGATACAAAAATAAAATCATAGAATACTAATTTAATATATTTTAAACCACAGAGTACTAAAGTGAGAAAGTGTGGTTTCGCACTTTCTCACTTTAGTACACTATGGTTTAATATTTGATTAAAAACCACAAGGTACTAACTTGATACAAAAATAAAATCATAAGTTACTAATTTGATACAAAAATAAAACCACAGAATATTAACTTAATACACTTTAAACCACAGAGTACTAAAGTAAGAAAGTGTGAAACCACATGATACTAAAATAAACTCAAACCACAAGATACTTTTATTCACGCTCTAGTTTCAAGTTCAGTTGTCAAATTCAAGTTCAGATTTTTAAAAATCAGCCATTTGAATTTATTAGGAATTATTTTTCAAAATTTATTACTTTTTTTTTTTTTATACAATTTAAAAATTTGTGGCTGCTGGGATTCGAGCCCAGGTCTCTACGGCCACAACGTAGAATTCTTACCACTAAACTACAGCCACCAATTTCTTTAATTTTGGGGTGAAAATAATAAACAATAAATATGATTTATAAATATTTACGACAGCGGTGGGGCCCACAGGCCACGTGGGCACCGGGTTTGGGGTGACGCGACGGGTCGGGTCAAACAGTCAAGCGGGTCGCGTCGGTCGCCGCTTCCCCATGCATGAGCGCGGGTCCCACCAAGCAATTGGCGCCCTTTCTCTCCCGCGCTTTTCTGTCCGTGTAATTATTGCCCGGGCGCTAGAAAATTCTAGAATACGCCGATTATATTTTCGGGTTAAAATCAAGGGAAAATTTAAAAAACTCTCACTATGATTTTATATATATTTTTTTATTTTAATACACTGTAGTTTAAAATGTATTAAGTTACTGCTCTATAGTTTTTCACTTTATCACTTTAATATTCTGTGGATTAAAATGTATCAAATTAGTATCCTATAATTTTTAAACCATAGGGTACTGAAGTGAGGGTACTAAAATGATAAAGTGCAAAATCATAGGGTACTAACTTGATACACTTTAAACCACATGGTACTAAAGTGATAAAGTGAGAAACCACATGGTACTAAAGTGATACACTTTAAACCAGAAGGTACTATATAAAATGAAAAAGTATGAAACCACAGGGGTATTTTTTTTGAAGTTTTCCCTAAAATCAATTAAATGGATCATTTTGAATTATTTTATCATCTTATGATTATTATAGAAAAATATATTTATATTATTCTTTTAGGATTAAGTTTATACAAATTTTTTGTAAGTATAGTAAATAACAAGTGTATTTTTATGAAGTTCAATTTTTGTATGATATTCATGTTTTCACTTTAGTATCTTGTGGTTTAAAGTGTATCAATTTAAAATGTATCCCTCTCATCGTTGATATTTGATATTTTAAATTTTAAATTAAATTTAAAATTTAAAAATCTATATATAAAAATAAATTTAAATTCAAATATAATGAGAGAGATAATATTATTATTTTTTATTTATGACTATCTATTATTCTTTTTATTCCTTCTAATCTATACAAAGGGCCGTAAAACAACTCAATTTTTATCTAAACGAAAAAAATTAGTTTGGTTCTTGCTTATACCTAAACTTATACTTATCTCTGGGATAGATGGCTTGACACCTATGAATGGGTTAGCTAGGATTTAGAATTTATGGTAAATGGTAAATGATGGTGCTTAGTATTTAATATTAATATTTGAGATTTAGTAGTTAATGTTTAGGATATAAAAATAATATTTAGGAATAATTTTATATAGCTTCATGTAAACATATCAAATATCGGATATATGTCTACAAAGTTCAACTTTTTATATTTATTCCTGCAAAAGTTCTAATATTTTTAAATATAATTCTACTGTTAATTAGAGTTCGTTGGAAAATTGTAGTTAATTATAGGTAAAATACTCAACCCTGATTAATGAATGCTGTAAATTAACCTTTCTTACCTTTCTTATATTTGTGATGGAAAAAGATAAAATTTCACTTATAAAGAAAGAAGATGACCGTTGGTTTGGTAGGACATATATTTATACACAATTCTAACAGGTGGGGCCTTTGAAGGGACATGTTTATAATAACAAAATGTTATCTCACTTATCGAGATCTTCTGTTAAACAATAAACAGTGATTTAACGGTAACAAATCATAGGAATGAACATGAATATCATTGGACTTTTGCAGAAATAAATACTGAAAAATTAAACTTTGTAGCGATATATTTGCTATTCAATATATTTACAGTTAGCTGTATGAAATTTATCCTAATATAAAATTACTTTTCTATCAGACACAGCCTAACACTTAATAGCTTTTATCAGAAATTACTTTTCTAAATCAAAATTAATTATACAGAAATTACTTTTTCAGAATGTAGTCCAAACAGGCCCGAGTGTGGTAAGGAAGATCTGTGAACCCGGTCCATGCAATAAATTTTCGAAAGCAAAAAAAAAAAGAAAAAAAAAAGAAAAAAAGAAAAAAAGAGTTTCGACCACGTGGGCTGACCCACACAGATGCGGGGAAATCTCGCCGTAGTCTTTTCCGGTCGGCGCGAACCGCGCGGGGTTTGTCGGATCAACCCCACCAAACCCCCCAAAAAAAAACCGGATGAGTCTCCGGTCCGAGGAAAGAGACAAAAAAAAAAAAAAAAAAAAAAAAAAAAAAAAACCCTTTTTTAGTTTCATTTTTTTAAAAAAATTAAATTAGGGATAATATCTAGACACGACAATCTCTGCCCATACTAGGGAGTGTAAAGCAGCGAACACGGCGGTAGGTCGGCTGTGTTATTCGTTATTAAGCGAGCGAGCAGCTCATTATAGTATCAATGAAAATTTTGGTTCGTTTAATTCGAAATTTTAAAAAATAGATTAAATATATTAAAAAATAAATTTATAAAATTTTATCCATTAGACTTTGATCTAATATTTAAAACTTTATATACAAATGAGTTTTTTTTTTTATAATTAAGCTCGCATTTATATTTTTATTTTGATAAAAATTAAATAAAAAAAATATATTATATATAATTATTTATTGATGTATAAAAATATAAATTAAATAAATTATATAAATATAAAATATATGTATTCGAGCTGTTATCGAGCCGAATACGAGCGAGCTAACCCCAGCTCGTGTTCGCTCGTGTTCTGCTCGTTTATTAAACGAGCTGAAAAATTTAGTTCGTGTTCGGCTCGTTTACTAAACGAGCGAGCCGATCTCGAGCTCATTTCGAGCCGAACACGAGCTGGCTCGCGAACAGCGAGCTGGATTGCCACCCCTAGTCCATACCCGCGAGTTACCCGTATGTTTGCGAGTAGGAATACTAATCTTTTTTAATCAAAAAATTATGGATAAAAAAGTGGTTAGTATTTTGCACAATCTGTGGATGCTCAAGAGTACCAGCATATATATTTTTTAAACTATAAAAATATGTAATTTTTGTAATATTGACTCTATAATGATAAAAAAAATTATTAATTTTGTATCATAAAAATTTGGGATGGTAAAATACTTTTATGTTATGTAATGTATGTATTTTTAAGATTTTATATTGTTTATTATATTTTATGATATTTCAAATAAGGAGTTACGTTGAGTTTTTACAAATTTTATATATGAGTTCTGTATTTGAAAAATATAGGAGTAAAAAGAAAAAAAAAATTACAGGTAACCCACGTATCGACGTGCCAGTATGGCGCTATAGCGGGTATAGATAAAGATGTTGATTATTAAAAAATTTAAAGTAAATTTTACTCGTGCCTATCTTACCCATGAGTTACTCAATTCATCCGTTTGTCATATCTAATGATATCTAATTATCTTCCAAAACCTAAAAATATCTAACAAATCCCCGTTTTACCAAAATGTCCTTATTTATTTTTAAATTTTTTTTAAATATTTCCAAATCTCTGGGATTTAGTAATGAAAATTAGGATTTAGAAGGATGTTTTGGTAATTTTCAAATAAATTAAGAAATATTGAATAATAGTCGGAGGTAAATAAGTGGGAAACTTCAAATACCCCCTTGTGGTTTCGCACTTTCTCATTTTAGTATCCTGTGGTTTCAAATATATCAAGTTAGTATCTTGTGGTTTTGTACTTTCTCACTTTAATACCCTGTGGTTTGAAGTGTATTAAGTTAGTACCATGTGATTTCATTTTTGTATCAAGTTAGTACATGTGGTTTCAATTTTCTCTTTTTATTATCCACTTCGGGGTATATAATTTAACGAAATATTAAACCACAGGGTACTAAAGTGAGAAAGTGCGAAACCACAGGGTATTAACTTATACACTTGAAACCACAGAGTACTAAAATGAGAACGTGCAAAACTACAGGATACTAATTAACTTGATGTACTTGAAACCGCAGGGTACTAAAGTGAGAATGTAGTTTCACGTGCGAAACCACAGCGGGGTAATTTGAAGTTTCGCCTATTTTTCAAAACTATAAGGCGGGTGACATTTTGGTCCTTCAATTTTAATATAGTATTACTTTTAACTTAACCTTTTTGAATTGGTATAATTAAGTCCCACTTTATCTAAATTTTTGTACGTCGCTAATGTGAAAGTAATGTAACATTATTGTAATCGCGGGCACGACAATATTTAAAATTTCATATTACTTTTGTATTAACGATACGCTAATAGTTAGTCAATTAAATTAGGTTGTGAGATTTAACTGTAATAATTTATAAAGCTTGAGAACTGAGGATCACATTTATATTTTTGTTTCTTAAACTATGAGAGTGTGATGATCTGATTCTTATTTATATTTTTGTTTCTTAAACTATGAGAGTGTGATGATCTGATTCTTATTTATATTTTTGTTTCTTAAACTATGGGATGTGTGATGCTCCAGTACACAAACTTTAATTCACATAAAATTTTTAGCTTAATCTTTGTAGATATTCGCAATGAGATACAACAATTTAATTTAAGTAACTTAACTATGATTTATTATTGATGTATAGTAATATGACATTTTAGGTAGAAACTGTAATAGTAATTAATAATAAGAGAATATCAAATATTTTTTGTTTATCTCACTTGCCACACCCATCAAAGGTTCCTCAGTATTGGCGGTGGGGATGGGCCTGACGGCGTCTTCTTCGGCGAGAGTGATAGTGACAGCGACGCTGAACCCTTCAGCCACGACGAAGGGGGGAGGTGGGTGCGCATTTCTGATAGAGGGGGAGGGAGGGACGAAGGGAGGCGACCGCATATAAAAAAAAATGAGAGAGAAAATTGATAAAATTAATTGGAGATAAAGAGTTGATGATTGTAAATGCCAGTAAACCGTTTTAATTGAAAGTCTAGTGAAAGAAAAAGGAAGGATCATAATGAATTAATTGAAAATAGAGAAATAAGGATTGTAGGACCATGTAAATTCATTAATTGAAAGTTTGGCAGTAGAATCGTGTAGATGCATTAAGGGGCCGTTTGGTCGGATATAGTTATAAAAATAGTGTGGTTGAAAATACATACAGTTGTAAATACTGCAGTCATAACTACACCTAGTATGTTTGGTTTTATGCAGTTGCAACTGCTGTAGTTACATTTCTTCTGTTTGGTAGTTTGCAGTTGAGATTTGTATTTGTAAATTCTGTCAATATTTAGATAGAAATGTGAGATTACCACTTCTGAACATAACATAATCATGTTTTAATTATTAATTAAGACTTTTATATCTATATCTATATATAATTTATATATTATAAAATTATGCATGAATTTAATAAATTTTTAAATGTAAATATATCATAAATTTGGTCAAAATAAAAATGAAGATATTATTAAACTAGCACACTTAAAAATAAAAAGCGTATGAAAAAAAATGTATTGATCTCAACATACATCACTAAATCCTATCAAATTTCTTATGTATTTTTCAAAAAAAAAAAAGAAACTTATAAAACAAAATTACACTTTGTTTATATTTTTTTAATCACTCATAATGTGAGGACAAAAGTGTAATTTCACCTCGGACTCCATTTTTACCTAAGTACACCAAACCAAATAAAAAATTAATAGTTGCATGCATTTCCAACTGAAAGTTTGATGGAGAGAAGGAGAAGAGTCACGGAGTGGCGAGGGTGAAGAAGAACTTGCCACGTGGTAAAAAATATTAAGGAATTTATATAAACTTGCCACGTGGTAAAAAATATAAACTTGCCACGTGGTAAAAAATATTAATGTGATTACCTAAAGTGTAATTTACCTTTTTAATTTTTAAAATGAACATTATTTTTTATCCATTTTTTTTAATCACTCATAATGTGAGGACAAAAGTGTAATTTCACCTCGGACTCCATTTTTACTGCAAAGAAAATTTACTTTTGGCAGCAATTGTTTTGGAAATTTAAGGTACTTGTAATTGTTGTTAATTCAATTACATGCAATAAGTAATCACTGTTAATTCAATTACCTGTGGTAACTCATTATTCTTGATTAAAATACCAGAAAATATATATTTTCTAACAAAAATTGAACTTATTTAAATCATTCTTGGCCATGAAACAGAAAACTACATCCAATCAACCGTTGAAACACTCAAAATTTTCGATGGCTTGATAAATGAGTATAACTAGACTTGTAACGGATTGATAATATACATAAATTTGATTAGTTTAATTTGTTTGGAACTATTAATGATGAGATATTGATCTCTAAGTTATTCTTTTAATGAGCTTAGACTTTTATATTTTCGCTAATTTTTCGTACAAATAACAATGAATTCTCCAATATAACAGGTTATCTGATCATAATATAGGAGTAAGTCTCCCATACTTTCGAAAGTACGGAGGCTTCCGTGCTTGTAAGTTGTTTTCGATGATTGGATATCCGATTCGACGATCGGCTACGATAGGAATAATCTACTCTATTTGAACTATCTAAAAATCAAATTTCATAATTTTTTGACATCATTTACCAAGCGATCAAAAGGTCTCAAAAATGACTATTTTAACGGCCGATGTGGCACATTTTTAAGTTTAACGGTGTAGAAATATCCAAATTACATGAAAGTTTGATAGAAAATTCTACTAAACATCAATAGCAAGATCAATACGTCCGATTTGAAATTTGAGTGTTTTATCACTATTTTTTATGAGATTTTCATTTTTGGCCGTTCATTTTGAGACTACTCGTTCACTAGACAAACAAAGTCAAAAAATTATGAAATTTGGTTTCTAGATAGTTCCAATAGCGTAGATCAAGTTTAACGGAACCGATCGCCGAATCGGATGTCCCATCATCGAAAACAACTTACAAGCACGGACGCTTCCGTACTTTCGAAAGCATAGGAGCCTAGCTCCATAATATAGTCTCCATGAAGGATGACTTAATATCTTGCTATATACATGCATTACTAATTATTAGCAACAAATTGTTTGGACATTGTTTGGATTGATGAAATATTGATTCTTTAACTCATTCTTTTAATGAGCTTGTCACCTCCTAACATGTTTGAATTTACATTCATTTCTAGCCCAATAGTATTGCAAAGAACAGATGATTACAGAAGTGAGTAAGAGAAACTAGGGGAACAAATGAAAGATTATCCGCAGATAAAGTCACTAACATAGTATTGAAGAGTCTTTTGCTTAGGTTCGTATCGAATACCTGTTAATCCCTGCTAGTGATCTCTCCGGATGCTTCGACGTTCGTCGAGACGTCGCTGCAAAAGTTAGAAGTGGCTTTCATAGGAGAGAACTGGCAGTAGGCAGTGAGTAGTTGCTGGTGAATTTCCTCCATTTTCCCAGACTGCTCATCTCCTCTGTCCATATCAATGAGATCCTAGAGGCAACAACTTCTCATTTCAGTACAAAAACATTTTCAGTTTATGGGCAAATAAAGTGATATCTGTGTTATTATATGCCATTCTTGTATAAAGTATCGAATTCTTAGTAATGCTATGTCTGGCTTTTGGCAATGTTGCATGATCTGCTTGAAATGATCGGTTGAAAATAAATCACTTTCTAGATTAGTGATAGCCCATCCAGCAACTGCTTCCTACAGTTCAAATTTAAGTTTCTGCTTTAGATTGCAGTATCTTTCTACCCAAAAGAGGGGGTTTGGATTTATGTAATTGCGATTGGCTGTAAGCCGGGTTCGGTCCCAACGAGATGTACAAGCTATGTTACGGCGGTGGGCCACCAGCAAATACGTTCTATATACTTGTTATGGTATATAGAGATCTCCACATAGAGTAAAATAAAAAGACAAGAGAGGAAGAAGACAAATCAAAGAATCTGGTACGTAGTCATGGAACCAAAACAAAATGACTTTATTGAAGAAAATAACTCATCACCGTATGCAACCTTCGGCGAGCGCTAATTAATTACGGCGACTCCCGGCTTCATTAACCAAATAATCCCAGCCTATCTATTTATAACTAATTACATAGAATCCTACTTTGATTCTATTTTATCTTAATCACAATTTAAATAATAACCGAATATATCTTAACCATAACCGAATATAATAATAGATAAGATCAAATAATCTAATCCTAATCTAATTAGCATTATCTTTAACAATCTAGACCTGGGTTTTAGAAGCTGTTCCAGAAGGCAAGCCAGCAAGCCACTAGGCCAGAACAGATAGTTTGATTCATAGGATAATGGCTGGTGCCACAGCTCAACCATAGCAATTATCTTTTAACTTACCAGGATTAGTTCAAGGAAAGAGCGTAACACACAAAAAGAAAATTTAAGGAAGGAAGGAAACCTGTGCAGAGAAGCTCCTGAATATGGGATAAAAGCGTTGCCTACAGTACTCGCTGAAAAGGATTGTAAAGATCAGTAGAAGAATGGTGAGAGCCAAAGCTACTGAGGAATGCTTTATGCCGAAAACCCCGATGGCTATGATCTGGGTAAGCACTAGAGAGAACACAGTGGTGTTATGCACTATGGGCCATATTTTTCCCACTGTCTCATATTTGGAGCAGTAGACATTCAGAATCTGCTAATTTTAAATGTAAAACCATAAGATTAGTGTATGTTGGAAATCACTGTTTGACGACAAGTAGCTAGGAACAAGTGTTTGCAATGCACATTAATGTATGCACATAAGATCTTATCATCTACATTCAATAAAGAGCTGTTAAATAAGTCCAAATGTTACGACGTACATAAACTTAGAAGCCCGTGTTCAAATGTACATTGCAGAAGACAATAAAGATAGGGTTAATTGCATACAGCTCCCTGTAAACATATCGAATAGCAAATATATTCTTACAATGTTCAACTTTTCATTTTTATTCCTGCAAAAGTCTAGTGATTTTCATATATGCCTCTCTGGTTTGTTATTGTTAGAGCACTGTTTATTTTTTTAACAACGCATAAGTGAAATGACATTATGCCCTTATAAATATATCTCTCAAAAAGTCCCAATTGTTAGAATTACATAGAAATGTCCTCTAAAAAAATTATTTTACCCAATAATATAAGAGAGATAAAAAGGTCAATTTAACTCATTCACTAACCAGAGTTTAGTATTTTATTTATGTCTAAACTATATTTTTCCGACGGATCCTAATAGTAGGGATATATTTGGAAACGTTCAGGACTTTCGCAGAGATCAAAATAAAAAGTTGAACTTTGTAGGGATATATCTGCAATTCGATATATTTACATGGAGCTGTAGCAATTAACCCATAATTATAACTTGTGGCAGAATAAGACTACAAATGTTAATCTTGCATAAACTAACATACTTGGTCATGAACCTTCAGCCAGCATCATGTCCTAAGGCATCTCATGTCTCATTATTAACTTCTAGAGCTATCCTTGGAATTCAGTTGAGCTATTCCATTAAATGCTCAGAGTCTTAATTAGAATGTCTTAGTTTGTCATAAATACCAATTAAATCCTCCTTAGATTACCATCTGAGAAACATCAGTATCATTATTAGATTTTGCCGACATGGCAGTTTTTTAGTTTGGTCCTGCTTGATGATGTTGATGTTAATTTCGTTTAGATTGTAGACTAGTTGACGACATATTTGTTTCATGGGATAAATTTCATGGGCTAAATTGTTAAAGACACCAATCGAAGGACTTAACGGATATCAGGATCAGACTTCATGGACTAGGTTTTAAGGATGAATGCTAGTTTTTATCAGTGCTATTTTATAATCCTGCTGCAAACTAAATTGTCAGCAATAGCAAATGGCAAAATTAACCAAGTTAATCTACGTAGTCCATGCTGCAGTTAGAATATTAAATCAATGATTTTTTTTCCCAAAAATATACACAGATTGAAATAAATATTGTCTGAATGTAACAATAGAGTGAAAAGATATAGAAGCACAAACTGATAAAAAACCATCACCTGGTTGCGATACACCACATAACCAAGACAGAAGTATATGAGCAGAAAAGGGAGTATCAGAGGTGCCAATATGGAACAGGTGAAACCAAGCAAACCAAACAAGAGAACCTTTGGAACTTCAGTGTGATATGGAAAGGATGGAATTGAGTCTGGATCATCCTTACATCGAAGTATATATTTTGTCACGAAGTTATAGGTTAGTGAAAAGACTTGCATAATCTCAGAACATAAACTTGCCCAGCCAGACGTTAGAACATAAGTAATGAAAAATGTTGCCTGTATTCAAGAACAGAATGAGCATTAGCCGATAAATCATATGTTTTCTATCAATATGCTCACAAGGAGCTGCTGTGCCAACTAATACTGCATGAAAGACAACACATACAGTATGAGTTGATGAAAACCTATATTAGAGAGGAGTTACAAAAAGATCCAGTCCCAGAAGTTTAATCCATATTTCAATTGTGTCGTACACCTTCCATTTAAACTATCTAGTTGTGACGTATGTTATAGGTCACAATTTAGTCCTTTCGATAGTCTACCATCTAAAATACTGCCATATCAGCTTCATTTTTTGTGTGCTCTTTTTTTTTTGACAGTAGACTTAGGACTTCATAGTTACACCCGACAAAAGTCAGGGGCTAAATTGAAATTTGGGTCAACTTTATAGGACACTGTTTAATCTGCAGAAAACATTGCCAAGATTTTACACACTCCAAATTTGCAAGAGCTATTAACTCAGCAAATGAATGTTATTTTGTGCAAAGATATCTAATGATCAGGATATGCACCATATGGAAGAAAAGCGAATATTGTTTCGTGCAGTGAAATATAATGACATCAAGATGTTCATCTTCATGGAAGAAATCTAAGCACCTGCTTGGGTACAGCTTCAGCAAGCTGGGAGGGTATGTCTTTGGGTCTGGAGATGGCATTCAGCTGGTTAATGACAGAACCAGATAAGACATTTACGAAAAAGACATTCCAAATGGTGAAGTATAATACTTTGCAGCACGCGCTTTTTTTCCTCCCACTGCGAGAAATAGGCCCTTCCACAGCAGAAAATAGCATCATCATCGGAGGAACGGTGTAGAAAAATAAGAGCAAAATGACACTTGGTAGATAGCCTGACACAACTTTGATAACCAAAGGCCTGTACATCGGCATTCAAACATTAATTATTAAGCTTCTAACCCTTCCACGAGGACACTTGCATTTTAGAGAAACTCTATTTGAAAAATAATAATGTCTCATTCAACATTAAATGAAAATATTCATGGCTGTACATTGCAGAAGAACAAGCAGGACACATGCCAGGCGATTACAATACATTAGAAACCACCATTCTGCATAATGATGTACTTGCGAGAAGCGATGTCAACCCACTACCTATATTTAACAACATTCACACTAGATTACATTTGTATAAAACTGTAATATGCAACAGTTCATATTCTGAAAACCAAGAAGCTAATTCAGATGCGTGACTATTTCTTTGATATAGATTTAGACAGGACAATTAATCTTAAAAAAATAATTCTTTCTTTTTTTGGGTACCTCTTTGTTATCCTTCTATCCTCCAAAATAAACATGAACAGAGTCAGCTAACATCAGGAGAAAACTGTAATGATGAGGAATAACTAGTTTGGGGTATCGGGGATAAAGGTAGTGTCAAAACTGGTCAAAACTGTTCTGGACGAAGAGCTGAAATGTTGTTCCCAAATTATTATAGAGTAACCGAGTTAAAAAAAAAAAAACAACTGATCCCCTCTGAAAGTTTGTCTAAGATGAGAATAGCTCGGGTTATCCCTCCGCTGGTCCTAAAAAAAATTGCTGCCTTATACAACTATTAGAATCATACCTTTCTAATTATCAGTCAGTCAGATGATCTACTTAAGCATAGGCAATTGTTAGGAAGTTTGCAATGGAAGCCCAAAGCCACTTGTTGGGATTCTTTTCAAAATCTCAAATGCTTATTAGTTGATTGCAAAAGCTACAAACAAAGCGGCAGAAATGAAATGAGAAAAATTCAAAAAACATGGAAGAACAGATATGCTAACTAATAGAGGAATTACAAACTATTTCTCTCCTTCTACAGAGTAGCTTCAACACTAAACCCTCCTTTTATTTTATTTTATTTTATTCAATCTCTCTTCTTATCTCTCTACAAGGTTATTGCTCAAACCCGCTCCCTCTTTCACCAATAGAATCTTTCACCTCCTATAGATTAGCCTAATTAATGCTAATAACATGTGCTATCACCAGAGCACCAAAAGATGAAAAATAACAGACAAATAATTTCATCATGTAATGCTGTCAGACAAACAGACTTTCAGTTGGCTTTGGTTAATAATTTGAATTAGGAAAAAAAAAACAAAAGAAATTGATGAATGAAAAACAAAAACAGTGCACCAAAAAAAAAAACTAATAGGATACTTACTTCTTGAATATACCTTTAAAAAATGGGAAGAGTTGCTGCAATTGGTCTAGATGGGTTAGACCTTGCACAAACGTGACGGGAATAAGAAACACAAACATGAAAACGACACTGGCTACGAGAGTTAATATACGACGGATCCAAAGCTGTCTGTACGGAATCCAAAGGTTTGACCAATAGACATCATTCGGCTCTGGTGCCAAATTCGTCACCCATAACATGGGATTTGATGATTGAAGAACTTGTGAAGCAACGATTGCAGCATAGCGTGTCTTGAAGAATACAAAAGCAGCTGAACAGTCCTGTTTAGGAAATATTACGAATCAATATTGCTTTTCTACCGCATGGCTTAATTAAAACTACTTGCCATACCTCAAAATTAGTAATACATTCTACATACAATTCAACTAACTCTATCATCAAAATGAAAGAGAACATAGTAACTAATGCTTCGGTTAGAAATTTTCCAGTTCAAGAACATAGTGCAGGGCGTAGTTATGCAATGTAGCTTTTTTAAGTAGCTTACTGATGCGAGATTCATGACAAGTTGCAAGATGAAAATGATTGAAAGAATTTCTAACATTGAAGTAAAATAAGAAAAAGTCCCCAGGAACAAACAAGTTCAAAAGAAAGAAACAAACAGAATAGATGCATGATTGAGAGCGAGAATTGAAGTTGTCATAAGCAGCAAGCAGCTATCAAATGACATGGGGCTAAATCCAGATACTAGACAGGAAATTCCAAGAGTCAACTTTAATGTTCCTCTTCCCCTGATTTAGACACATGTTTGGAAAAAGCAATAGAAGTTTATATGGACAGCTTGTTGTTAAGGATATATCTAGTCATCAGTTTCATCTTGTGACTGCTGCAATTTAGAACGCGAAGAAAAGTACTTATTCAACTTTTTACTCTTTTCCAAAGGAATTTGGTGAATTTGGCAAATAAGGCTAAATAGAATCTGAGATCCTTGTGGACAATAGCCAATAATTTGTACTAGCCCTGAGAGTACTATTAATCATGGTGATATTGCAAATCATCAAGAGCTAATACCTCTTCCTTCCAGCCGAACTAGCTCTTACTTCTCTATAAGATTCATCTGCCTATTATTATCGACTATCCCGCCAGAAATTTTGTCAGGAAGGTATCTGAGAATAATATGATGGATGGGCATCCTAAGGCAATTGAAATTAAGCTTTTATACCTTTAGATTAACTATTCTGAGAAAGCAAGGTGCACCCAATAAAATCAATGATTAGTGACTTTCCATCTTGTATGGCATACCTTTTCTCCTAACACTTTTGCATTGTCACACTTTTGTCATCCTTGGGTTCTTGATTCTCCTTGCCCTTGTGGACATAAGGGACTTTAAAGCCCAAACCTACGAAGCAGATTCGAGATGATATAGTAGACTAAATCTGCATAACATGCTTTGTGGCATGGTTGAATCATTTGTAGAGAGTAGAAACAGTTGATTGCATTTTTAATAAAACAATAGTACCAATTCAGAGTCCTATTTTTGCAGCTAGTGAAATTTTACTCTAAGCCAGACTAAATAGTTATTACCCCTATCAACATATGGCTTTTTTATTTAGTGATCAAAGTACACAAAGCAAACAATACAATAACACCAGATACAGCAGCAAGAAAGTTCAGAATAGATCTATGAAAGACAACTTGGCATACGAGTCAAAGGTAGAATAGAAAATACGACAGAAATGCAGTAGTAAAAGATGTTACAAAAATAAAAAAAAAACCTTTTGCTCACTGATTATATCTGAGCTGGTACAGTCTGTCTTTTTAGAGTCAAACTCAAATTCATTACGGTAGAGGTGAAAATTATTAGGTTTTCCTCCACAAAGTCCGCATCTATATATGCTGGGTTTGCCATTCTGATCAAAAGCAGTGAGCTTTAGGCGTACAAACTTCTTATAAACCTTCTCTGCATTAGACTGCAAGTAGAAAAGTTCGATCAAAATTTAATTATCCCATAATAACCAAATTAAGGTAAGCTTATCAGTTATGAATTTTTACGCACTGTATTGACCGAGCATTAAACTCTCACCATAATTAACTGAACTTTCCCACTTCGATATATCATTTGGTGTGACAAGTAACTCGATCCATGATAATTAACAAAGAAGTTTCTGATAATATCTCCAAACTGTTCATTTTTCGACTTTGGGATGGCACGAACCAGAACTGAAAAATGGCTAGGATTCGGAGGAGATTTAGTTATGTGAGCAAGCCTCATTCTGGAAATTCTTTTGTACTCCTAAACATCATAAAAAGAAATTAGCTGTAAACTTGTCATGAAGGTACTTAGGGCACAAACTAGAAGGATTCTCAATGACATGGAGAATCCTTACATAGTGAAGAAGAATACATGCTGAGCAAGTTATTATGTACAGTGCAAGGCAATGAACCCAAAGCCTGCAAAACAAAAATGGAGATCCTCATTAGTAGCTGCTCTCATCCAGAATTACTTTATCCTGTCCAATGATTTCTGCAACAAATTACAGCAAATTCTAGTAGAAAACTACATGAAAGTTTAGTGAGGAGAAAATTTGAAAGTTTAGCACACTTCACAGTTAGATTATCACATTTTAGTGAGAGAGAACAAAAATACAAGCTGAATAAAATTAACTACAAATATGTAAAAGACAACAACAGGATATAAATTTATATATAAAACTAGGCTACCATACTATCTATAGTACCGGGGTTCTGGTATTATAGTCTTGTTTTCGATCTTAAAGTGTTCAAATTAATGATCCACAATGTTAAATATGATCTAGGGTGCATGAAATTCTTAGGAATAAAATTTATATTTTTTTCGACGTTGTTTACTTAGTAAGCAAATTATGTTAAAATGAATGGTGAAAATTGAACAATCTTTAAAAAAAAAAAAAGGATATGAATTTTAAATTCAAGATCAAGGATGTCTACCTTGATCTAGATAGTTCAAAATATTTTCTATCAAAATTTGAATTAATTTAGATTCTTCTACACCGTTAAACTACAAACTCGTCATAGTTGTCATTAAAAATTGGCAATTTTGAAATAATTTCGTCATAAAATAAACGATACCGATAAAATATGAAATTTTATTTCTTAAAACTTCAATTATCCTAGATCATATTTAATAGTGTGGATCGTTGATTTGAACATCTTAAGGTTGAAAACGAGACTACTAGTGCGCCGGCACCTAGATAGTATGGTAACCGTGTGTGTGTGTGTGTGTGTGTGTGTGTGTGTGTTTATTTCTTATAGGCTTGTGATTCAATAAGAAAAACAATTTTTCTACACTGTAGAAATAATCGCACTACGCTTGCATAACCACCAGCTTTCATGAATGAATCTCTGATTTACTAACTGATACATGAGGATAACTTGAATCCTTACCATCTTGACCCATCTTTGACATTTGCGATGGTAAATACATCCAATGGTTCTGAAGGAATATGTTTGTGACGCATTTCTTGTCCAAAATAATTAACAGGAAGTACCCCAAACGCACAAACGAAAGCAGCTATAGAGAAGATACGTATGCTGCATGAATAAAAGAAACAACCAAATCTCAGTATAATCAGAAATCAAGGGAATAATTACAATATTAACCAGTTTCACAAATGATAAATTAGGGGATTCAGCACAATCTCACTGTTGGGCTCCAAGAAGAAGCAAACACTATCAGATTAGGTTGCCTATTCGTCCATGTTTAAGGGTACTGGTGTTAGAACTGGTGGCCAGGTGGATTAGGGATTGAGTAGAAAACATAGAATTAACCCAATTTAGAGCTATACTATCTTAAAAAGAATCTTGTTTTGATAATTCATCATAGTAGAACTTTTAAAGTAAAATTTTTAAAAAACTCTGCACAAGCCTACTAGATAAGAGTGAGTTGGATGGCTTCGACTCTTCCAATTAAATTTCTGTACTTGTTGCTTTCTTCCAGTGAATTTCATGTTTGTGTGTGTTTTCCTTTGATTTGATTCGCAAAAGTTGTGCAGAGTTTTCAAGCGTATTGTTCCATTTCTTGTGTTTACTTAATTGGACTCTTTCAAAGACAGAAGTTGTCTCATCTGAGACTGCTACAAGAAAGCGAACATGGTATAGTTTAAAATAAATGCCAAATTACTGATGAAACAAACCTCAAAGAGTAGCAGAATTAAAACTAAATAAACATAGCACTGCTTACACTACAGGACATGATCAAAAAAGCATACATCACTGTAATCTTGAGTACGTTGGCTCTCCAGTACTCACCTAAAAACGAGTATCCGGAGGAACACCACAGCATCCAAACCAGCAGCCTGGAGGATCTCATCTTCCGTGAACTGCCATGCTTTTACTATCCAGGCCGGCGAAGGCACTAATCGCTCCAAGGTGAACGGGTCCTGGAGCCTGCTATGCTCTTGGGCGAGTCTCCGCCCAAAGTACACATTCACATTCCCCGGCTGCTTCCGCAAGACCGAGTACAGCGACAAGAATAGCAAGCACAGACCGATGTTTATGCCGGCGGACGTAAGCAGAGCCGAGATTTCCATCTCCGTCTCTTCCTATCCATCAACAAGTCTGACCATTTGCCGCATAAACGACAGTGCAATGTAGTCTCTTACCAATCCCCTGAAGAACGAATCGCCAGCGATTTACGCAAAAAATGAGTTATCTTGCTCATTAAAACTATATCGGCCTACGCAGGTTAAAAAATCACACTTTGCAGCTTAATTTAAGTTCAAATAGTCCAAAAAATCTATGCTTTTGAAAGATAAAGATCGCACATTTCATCGAGTACTACAAGGGCATTACACCACAGAGTTAAGATTCTGGAAAAATGAGTATTATCAATCGATCTCAAACCAAACTATAATAAAATTCCAGATCAAAATAATCGCCCTCATATCACTAGAATTAAAAAACAACAACCAAAAAAAAAAAATACTAGAAGATGTTTCTCTAATTGCTATGTGATTGGTATCGGAGGAGATACAAAACCCTAATAAAAAAGAACACAGTGATTTGAATTGGGGAATTAATAGATAAAAAAAAATTGAGAGATCGATGTAGGAAATGCGACGTAATTACCCGATTAATCGACGAAATCTACGCCTCGATGCGGCGAAATTGGGGCCTAATTCGTGCGAACGCGATGTGATTTTGGGGGCGATGTGATCGAATTAGGGATTTGAGGAGAGAGAGAGAGAGAGAGAGAGAGAGAGAGAGGAGAACGTCGAAGGGGAAGGGATTTGAGTTGGCCTCGGCGGGAGCGCGCCGCGTGTCGGTCTCTTATTGGCCGAGGAAGTGGGGAGGAGAATCTGCGCGGCGTCCGCACGGCGATCATCGTGCGAGAATCGGTATCAGTCGTTGAGTCTTGCTTTGAGATTCGTGCGGTAGCGATGGGTGGGGGGGAGCAGAGGGTGATTTCGTGCGGGAGTGGGGATGGACGTTTGCGGAGGGTACTCAACTGCTTATAACCGTCGGAACGTGGGTCCCACCACATTTGCGTGTATCATTATTATTATTATTATTTTTATTATTATTATTAGAATAAATTGTTCCTACGGTCCTCAAAGTATCATTTCGGTGACATTTTAGTTCTCAAATTTTAATATAATTTTTTTTAAAAATTTTATAATTATTACGATCAAATCCAACAATTCAATTTAGTTGACTAAATATTTTTAGCGCATCATCAATAACAATACTGTTACATTACTTTTATATTAGCGGTACATCTATTTAATCAATTAAATTAGATTATTAGACCTGATTAGTGTTTTTGACCTTATTGAATTTGTAATTATGTGACAGAGATCTAACTTTATTGTGGTGGTTGACATCGATGATATGATTATCATGTCAGCAACACATTAATTATTATGCAGACAACTAATTAAGTTACACCAGAGGACTTGATTATAACAATTTTTTTTTTTTTTTTGAGATAGGTAGCACGCTACCCGCTTCGTTTATTTCTTAGATAGAAATGTGAATCAACTAGGATTCGAACTCGGGTCTTCGAACTAGGATTGTAACAAATTAAAATTTATAAACCAAGGACCTTGTATGAGTATAAGTTATCCTTATTATTATTATTATTATTATTATTATTTTGAGAGAGAGAGATAGCATGCTATCCAATTTATTCAAAAAATAAACTTAGGGGGTGTTAGATTTGTCGAAAAAGCGTGGAAATTTTTTTTCAAATAAAAATTTTTTCATAAAAAAACTCAATTTCAATTTTTTTTTTTTTTTTTTTTTTTTGTCTATTTGTCTTTAAGAAAAATTAGCTTTTCTGGAAATTTATTTTCCAAATTTCACGGTAAATTAATGTTGTTTTCCAAAATTTTTTAGGAAAACAAAAATACAAGTTTTCATAAAATTTGAAAAGAAGTTTTTTTCGAAAAACCTAGTTTTTCTTGGAACCAAAAAGATGAAAAACTTAAATAGAGATTTTCTATGGAAAACTTTCTTTTCAAAAAAATTTTTGTTCGCGTTTTTTGGACAAACCAAATATTTCTTTGCTGAAAATGTAAACCAAATATTAACGAAAGGGCTTCAATGGTGATTGAGTCACCCAAATTAACTTGAGCCCAAACTGAAAATTATGACCACATCTAGATTGGACTCTGTCCAGTAAGTTTGAACAAAGTGATGTACAACCCTAGTGCCCAACACTAGGTCAGAATCCTAAGCAGCTAAGCCTAAACCCTAACGGGGTTAAAAAAAAACTAGTTATTCCAGAAATAGTGTTAAGTTTGGGGTTAAGGTGGGGTTAAAGTATTTTTGTGTTTGGTTGGGAGTTGGAATTAGTCGAGAATAGTGAAAAATAGTGTTTGGTTGAAGTAGGTGGGATAAGAAAGATAGCGGGTTATTATGAATAGAAAAAAGATTACTTTTTAAGGTGGGGTTTGCTAACCCCACATCTTTTTTGTGGTGTTTGGGGATAAAATGGGGGTTAAGGGGTTATTCCACCCCTTAACCCCCAACCAAACGAGGGCTTAGCCTCCGGTTCGGGATTAATGGGTGGAATAACCCCTTAACCCCCATATTATCCCCAAACATCTTTAAAAATAGGTGGGATTAGCTAACCCCACCTCAAATAAGTTATCCCGGCTTAGCTAACCCCATCTAACCCCACTAAACTCCAACCAAACATTATTTTCTATTCATAAATACCCACTATCCTTCTTATCCCACCTACTCCAACCAAACACTATTTTTCACTATCCTAGACTAACTCCAACCCCAACCAAACACAAAAATACTCTAATCTCATCTTAACCTCAAACTTAACCCTATCCATGGAATAACGACTTTTTTCTTAACCCCGAACCAAACGGGAGCTTAGGGTTTAGGCTTAGCTGCTTTAAGCTATCTATTGGTTGTCAATTTAGAAATTATTAAGTTGGTTCATCATATTCGTTGCATTTTCATTCCATAAATCTTCGAGTAATTTCAAAATCTCACAATTGTAATAATTATATGGGAGGCCTTATGCGAAGAACCCCACTCTTTTTAGAGTGGGGGTGGTGGGGGTGCTTAATAATTATATGCATAGGCCTTATTCGAAGAATCCCACTTTTTTTTAGAATGACAATTTGGATAACAACCTCAAGGCTAACTAGTGATTATCAATTTAAAAATGATTAAATTGACGTTCATTATATTGTCACTTTTACATTCTATTAATTTACAAGTAATTAAAAAATCTCACATTAATATATCTAACTCATAAACCCTAAACCCTATACGCTATTTGTGGGTGGGTTTTGGGTTATGCATGACCCTTATTCTAAGAACCCCGCTTTCCTTTGGTTGACGGCCTAGTTAACAACTCTTAGGCTATCTATTGGTTGTCAATTTAGAAATTATTAAGTTGGTTCATCATATTCGTTGCATTTACATTCCATAAATCTTCAAGTAATTTCAAAATCTCACAATTGTAATAATTATATGGGAGGCCTTATTCGAAGAACCCCACTCGTTTTAGAGTGGGGGTGGTGGTGGTGCTTAATAATTATATGCGTAGGCCTTATTCGAAGAATCCCACTTTTTTTTAGAATGACAATTTAGATAACAACCTCAAGGCTGACTAGTGATTATCAGTTTAAAAATGATTAAATTGACGTTCAATATATTTGTCACTTTTACATTTTATTAATTTACAAGTAATTAAAAAATCTCACATTAATATATCTAACATATTATAACTAGTAGCTAGCTTTGACCTAGACTATAGGTTGTGCTCATTTTTGCATGATTCTGTTGCAGGTTTTGGCTCAAACTTTTAGAAGTTTTTAAAATTAATTCAGACCAAGTTGAAAATCTCTTTTCTTTTTTTCTTTTTTTGGTGGATGCAAAAGGGTGTTATTCATAAGTATTTTTCTTTTTTTGGTGCATACAAAAGGGTGTCATTCATAAGTATATGTGTGGCTTTATTCGAAAAATTCCACTCTTTTTAGAATGACAACCTAGGTAACAACCCCTAGGTTGTCTACTGATTGTCATTTAAAAAAATTATTTAGTTGGTTCATCATATTCGTCACATTTACATTCCATAAGTGGGAATAGGGAATAATTATATGCGTGGCCCTTATTCCAAAAGCCCCACTGTTTTTCGAATGACAATCTAGATAATAACTTTTAGGCTGTTTAGTGATTGCCAATTTAAAAAATATTGAGTTGATTTATCATATTCGTCACATTATATTTCATAAATCTTGAAATAATTTCAAAATCTCACAATTATAATAATTGTATGCGAGGCTTTATTCGAAAAACCCACCTTTTTTCAGAATGGGGATACGTACGTCGGGGGTATGTACGTGCTTAATAATTGTATGTGTAGGTCTTATTCCAAGAATCCTATTTTTTTTAAAATCATAACTTGGATAACAACTTCAAGGATGACTAGTGATTATCAGTTATTTGTCACTTTTACATTATGTTAAGTTACAAGTAATTTAAAAACTCACATTAATATATCTAATATATTAAAACTAGTAACTACATCTAAAATTTCTAGCTTTTGACCTAGCCTATAGGTGGTGCCTGTTTTTGCATGATTTTGTTTGCAGGGTTGGGTTCAAACTAATTGAAGTTTTGTAAAATTGAGATCAAGTTCAAAATCTCTCTCTTTTTTTTTTTTCCCCTTTTTTGGGGGAAACAAAAATATGTCATTGAGTGATTGGCTAAGTCTACAAGACTAGGTACATCCAAAAAATTAAAGGGTAAACTTCAAATACCACCTCTGTAATTTTGCGCTTTCTCACTTTAGTACCAGTGGTTTAAAGTGTATCAAGTTAGTACCATGTAGTTTTATTTTTCTCTTTTCGTCAACTCCTCTATTAATATTTCATTAAATTATATATAAAAAAATTCAGATATCCTACCTAGGTTTATCGAATATTCATTTTAGTACCCTTTACTTTTAACTTTATCACCAATTTAACAAAAAAAAAATAGTGAAATGAATAATAAAAAGAGAAAAATAAAATCACATGATACTAAATTGATACACTTTAAACAACCGAGTACTAAAATGAGAAAGTGCGAATCTATATGAGTAGTATTTAAAGTTTTCCCAAAAATAAATAAACAAATTTTCTCAAACCTTGTCACTTTGTGACACCCCAATAGTCCCATATTGGATGGAAATGAGGTTGTCAGTGGGTTTATAAGAGACTTAGACACTAGTAATAATAACTGGACTTAAGCATTTTGGGCCGGTGGTTGGACCCAACGAATTATTATTGCTAGTGGGCTGGATCGTTTCATCACTAATTAATACTTGTTCTCCATATAGTAGACAAGCAAATCCTAGATAGTACCATATGAGGTAAAAATACCCCATGCTTATTTTGCCATGCATGTCTATATAACATCTATACCTATGACTACATCATAGATGATAGAACACTCCAACACCAAAAGCCCCCCATTCATGTGCTCATGCTACTTCATCAAGAGACACAAAATCTATCATCTCTTTATGTAAAATTTCAAAAGCCAAAATTTGTGATCTCCATTTCATTTGCAAGCAAATCCAAATCCTTCTTAGTCCTGGATGCTAGGGCTAATAATTATATGCGCGACTCTTATTTCAAAAACCCTACTTTTCTTAGAATGACGACCTGGATAACAACTCCGAGGCTGTCTAGTGGTTGTCAATTTACACCTACATTCCATAACTCTTCAAGTAATTTCAAATTTTCATAACTGTAATAATTGCATAGGCCTTATTCAAAGAACTTCACTTTTTTAGAATCACAACTCAGATAACAACCTCAAGATTGGCTAGTGATTCCATTTGCAGGGTGGTTGGGTTCAAACTGTTAGAAGTTTTGTAAAATTCATATCAAATTAAAAACTTATGTTCTTTTTCTTTTTCTTTTTCTCTTTTTGGAAGAAACAATTAAAACTGTGCCATTGAATGATTGGCTAAGTCTTTCAAGCTATGTACATCTAGAAAATAAATAAACAATTTTCCTCAAATTAACACTATAAAAAATCATACATTTAGGGATACTTTAAACGATATTTAGCGACACTTTAAAGCGTCGGAAAAAATAATCCCGACGCTTATAAAAGCGTCGTGTAAAGAGTCATTAAATAAACATGTCGGGATAAATATACTGACGTTTTAATATAGCGTCGGGAAATTTATATAAATATTTGATAAAAATATATTTATTGGCGACGCTTAATCATAGTGTCGGCAAATGCCAAATATTAAAGACGCTAGAAGAAAGTATCATTTAAAAAGCGTTGTCTAAAACATATTTTGTTGTAGTGTAACCTTGTCACTAATGCTTGTTCTCCACATAGTACGCAAGCAAATCCAAGGAGGGAGGGATTAATAATTGTATGCGTAGGCCTTATTCAAACAACACACTTTTTTTTTAGAATGACTACTTGAGGCTCGCTAGCTAGTGATTATCAATTTGAAAAATGATTAAGTTGGTTCATTATATTTGTCATCGTTACATTAATTCTATTCATTTATAACAAGGAATTTAAAAATCTCACATTAATATATCTAATATATTTTGCATGATTTTTGTTTATAGGGTTGGGTTCAAATTTTTAGAAATTTTGTAAAATTCAGACCAAGTTGAATTAAAATCTCTTTTCTTTTCCTTCTTTTTCTTTTTTTTTTTTTTTTTTTTTGTTGCTTTTGAGGGGAAACAAAAAGCATTCCATTGAGTGACTAAGTCTATCAGACAACTTACATCCAAAAGATAAATAAACAATTTTTTCTCAAAATTAACCTTGTTACTAATGCTTGTTCTCCACATAGTAGACAAACAAATCCAAAGGGGGAGGGATTTAATAATTGCATGCGTAGGCCTTATCGGAAGAATCGATCCCTCTTTTTTTTTGGGAATGACAACTTGGATGACAGCCTGGAGGCTGGCTAGTGATTACTGGTTTGAAAATGATTAAGTTGGTTTATTATATTTGTCACATTTACATTCTGTCAATTTACAGATAATTTAAAAATCTCACATTAATATATCTAACATTCTCACATTAAAAGATCTAACATATTATAACTAGTACTGACTGTTCCTGGTGCAAGTGGTAAAAATCTTAATGATCAGTATCCAAAGTCCCAAATTCGAATACTAGTTGATTTACATTTCTAAATAAATTTATTTTTTTAAAAAAATTAACAATTTGCTACATCTAAAATTTCCAACGTGACCTATCTTGTAGGTCGTTTTTGTATGATTAAAATCTCTTTTCTTTTCTTTTCTTTTTTTCTTTTTTTGGGGGGAACAAAAGCATGTCATTGAGTGATTCACTTAAGTCTAATCGACCAGATACACCAGAAAAATAAATAAATAAATAAATAATTTTCCTCAAATTAACCTTTCACTAATGCTTGTTCTCCTCATAGTAGACAAACAAATCCAAGGATATAGCACCATAGAGCTAGGTAAGCACCCAATGCTTCTTTTTTTTTTTTTGTTTTGTTTTGTCTCATGCACATCTTTATTACACAACTCTTCCTACGACTAAGTCATGAGAACACACCAAAACCAAAAGCTCCGCATGCATGTGCTCATGCTACTCCATCAAGAGACACAAAATCCATCATCTTTTTGGGCAAATTTCAAAAGCCAAAATTTGTGATCTTCATTTCATTAATTTGCAAGCAAATCCAAATCGTTAATTATGAGTCCTTGGCTGTGGTCCGCGCCGGCCCTTTCGGTGACATTCACGCCCTTTCGTGGGCTCTCGCTGTTGCCGCCGCCTCTGCCTCTGCCTCCACAATCAATTACTCTCTCTCTCTCTCTCTCTCTCTCTCTCTCTCTCTCTCTCTCTCTCTCTCTCTTTATATAAATATATATATAGAATTGAGCTCCTATACTTTTAAAAGTACCAAGCCATTGGTGCTTGTAAGTTTTTAGCCTTTGGATTCATAAATGTGTGGTTAGGATGATGTGGGACCCCTTGGGTTAAGTGGGTGGTTGGTTGAATAGTACAATCTAACGGATGAAAGTAATCAAAGTTGTAGATCTAACGGTAAAAAATTCACAAGCACCAATTGTTTGGTGCTTTTACAAGCACCATAGCCGGACTCTATATATATATATATATATATATATAAGAGGCTATCAGATCTATTGTGAAAGACAATCCTTGCTCTTAAGTTATATACTATAACATATAACATTACTACTGGCATAACATATAAATCTAGTAACTAGAAAACAAGTCTATGAATATATATTATTAACATTCCAACTCATATGCATGAAAGACACATGAAATTTATTGGTGAGCTACAAAAATGAGAATTTAACTAATTCATAAAATGCAAGAATTAAATTTGGTTAAATATCAAAGATTTGAACTCAATCTGCAACCTCACTAAATGAAAAGGGGATTTTTTTTTTTTTTTTTTTTTTTTTGGAGAGAAAGGTAGCCTGCTACCCGTTTCGTTTATTTCATTTAGAAATAAACTTAGTTGGAAATGTGAATCAACTAGGATTCGAATTTGGGTCTCGAGTACCAACCTGCACCAAGCCCTTTGCCATTTGCGCTAGGGACGGTCGATCACTAAATGAAAAGGTTAATTTAGTTTACATTTGGCTCTCATATATATATATATATATATATATATATATATATATATATATATATATATATATATATATATATATATATATATATATATAGAGTAGGGCTACTATACTATTATGAGTAGGAGAGCCCTACTACTCATAAGTTGTTTTCGATGATAGAGCTTCCGAATCGACGATCCACTCCGTTAAATATGATCTAGAGTATTTAAAACTTCTAGAAAATAAATTTCGTAATTTTTCGAAATCATCTACCTTACGATCAAAAGCTTACAAAATTGACAATTTTTAACTACGATATGGAATACTTGCTAGTTTAACGGCGTAAAAGAATTGAAATAGGTTGAATTTTTGATAGAAAATTCTATTCACTACCTAGATAAAGATCAATAACTCCGACCTTAAATTGAAGGACCCGATCATCTATTTTTAGGACGTCGTTCGATTTCAGCTTCATTTTATGCCCATTTGATGGACTTTATTATGATTTTGAAAAATTATGAAATTTATTTTCTAGAAGTTTTAAATACTCTAGATCATATTTAACGGAGTGGATCGTCGATTCGAAAGCTCTATCATCGAAAACAACTTATGAGTAGCAGGACTCTACTACTCATAATAAGATATAGTTTCTACTCTATATATATATATATATATATATATATATATATATATATATATATATATATATATATATGAGATGTATGAAGTGTAGAGCTATTATGCCATCAAGCATATAGGATTTGATGCTTCCGATTTTTTGACCATTGGATTAAGAATTATATGGTTGGGATGATCATGGTCCCACGAGGTTGAGTAGTACTCCTAGGGTTGAGTGGTTCCAACCGGTAATAGCATTAATCCAAAGATTAAAAATGATTAAAAGAACTGATCTAGGGGCCAAAAAGTCGAAAAGCACCGGATCTTCTATACTTCTAATAGCATAGTATATATATATATATGAGTGCGGCTAGTATGCTTATGGAAGACGGAGGGCTCCGTGCTTCCACTTTATTTTCGATGTTCGGACTTTCGAATTGACGATCTCGTTAGATTTGATCTAGAGTATTTGAAGTATCTAGAAAATAAATTTTGCGATTTTTCGATATCATTTGCCTAGTGATCGAAGTGGCACAAAATCAACGGGTGAAAATAAAAATCTTATTTAATATGATGATATGATATTAAAATTTTAGATCAAAGTTATTGATCTTGTTTTATATGGTATAAAGAATGTTCTATCAAAATTTCATATGATTTGAATATTTCTATACCGTTAAACTTGCAATCGGCTCACCACTACTGCCGTTAAAATTATTAATTTTGATCCCCTTCAATCACTAGGCAAATGATATCGAAAAATTGCAAACTTTATTTCCTAGGCACTTCAAATACTCTAGATCAACTCTAACGGAGCCGATCGTCGATTCGAAAGTCCAAACATCAAAACAACTTGGAAGCACGGAGGTCTCCGTGCTTCCATAAGCATACCTAAGACAACTCATATATATATATATATATAGAGAGAGAGAGAGAGAGAGAGAGAGAGAGAGAGAGAGAGAGAGAGAGAGAGAACTAGGCTACTATGCTTATCAATAGCGGAGTCATTGGTGCTACTGTTTTTGACCGTTAGATTGAGAGATATGTGGTTAGGATGATGTGGCCCCCCTAGGGTTAAGTGGGTGGTTGGTTGAATAGTATGATCTAACGGATGAAAATCATCAAATGGGTGAATCTAACGGTAAAAAACTTGGTAGCACAAAGTGCTTCGTGCTATTGATAGCATAAATCGGATTATATATATATATATATATATATATATATATATATATATATATATATATATATATATATATATATATATATATATATAGGGGATAGTGATGTACTAGGGATGACATCGATTCTCTAGGATTGAATAGACGATTGGTTGAACAATATGACCTACTAGATGGAAATGGTCAAAGGAGTGGATCTAACAGGAAAAAACTTACAAACACCAAGCGCTTTGTACTTTTACAAATATCTCTCTCTATATATATATCTATAAACAACTCTCTCTGTATGTATAAAGATATGTTTGTCGTTCTCTATCTAGCTAACTACATGTGAAAAAATTTAATACACTCAGCGAGCTATTCACATGGGGCAACATCCAACATTGTGGGAATTGGTAACCCCTCCTCCACATGGTAGTGTCAAATACTAAGCATGGAATTAGACTACAGGTCACATTGGGTGTTAGTTTGGTCCCCTACATCTTTGATGAATCTCGGTTGTCATTCTCTGTCATTTTTGTCGATTTTGTGGCGAGAGGCCAATTTGGGCCGAGTTACATTCAAAATGATGAGAGATCGATGATCATGAGTGGGTCAAGTCATGTTCGAAGTGCTGGAAGACTCGTTAAGTTGAATCACAATCGAAGTTTATAGATGCTGTGTCTGTACGTTTTAAGTTCATTGCAGCTTCCTAATAGCTCAAACTTTTAAAATTAATAGTTAGCAACAATGTTCCGACAAGTGATATCAAAATCAAAGGTCACAGATTCGATTCCTATATACTATAAATTTATGTAGGAGTTAGGGGGAGGGGATTGTTAATTTAAAGGGGCTGGCATCCTGCCCTCTAGTGGGAGATTATGTTGGAGCGAGTCATGCTCGAAGTGGTAGGAGGCTAGTTCAGCCAAATGACTAGTTCAGTCAAGCAATTAACATCGTGAGCGTTGCGTACGTATACTTTAAGTAAATTGATTGTATCTTTCTACCGGCTCGAGCTTTTAAAATTGATTGCTTTTCTCTAACATTTCAAGTTTTTTTTTGTTTTTTTTTAAATTAATGGTTAGCAGTAACGATCCAATACATATGATCTAAGGATATGGACAAAATGTAGTCATTCAATGCTGATTTGGTTTATTGAACCTCTCTCCCCACCCCACCCCACCCCCACCCCTCTCTCTCTCTCTCTCTCTCTCTCTCTCTCTCAGTGCAAATAGTAAATGAATTTAACTATTTAGTAATATTATTAGTAATTTGGTACTCTCCAGCTAAATAAATAATATATTTATAATATTCATCAACTATTTAAGCTTTCAAAGAAAGTAAAAATAAAAAAAACTTATCTGAATTATGAACTATTTTGAATTGGCTACTTAGTCTTTCAAAATTTTGATTTTACTAACGAACATTTTAATTTATTTGATTTGAATGATCAGTTAACCTTACTTTGACTCCAAAATTTAAATATATATGTACTTTATACTGTTAGAATCGGAACGTCGAAAAATAGATTCAGAAAATAATTTGATGCGAGAAAAGAAAAGATAAAGCGGAAAGAGCACACCGATATTTACGTGGTTTCTACTAACTACTTACGCCCACAAGACGGAGCAAATACTTTATTAACGTCGAAAAGGCGAGACAGAAGATCTCCGAAAGACCAAAACTTAATTAGATCCGAAACGACGAACGACGCGTCGCATAAGAAACTCCAAAATTAGCTTCGGCTCACCAAAGGAAGTATGTACGACACCATGCATGCACCCTGCCACCGTACGGATCATCACAACACCTTAATTAGTGCATGCCTTAATTAGAGCCTCCAGACCACCAGCGAAAGAAGCAATCTCAACTTTAATTAATTAATGTGTCGTGATGAACAGGGCCGCGGCTCCTCGATGGTACGGACATCAATAGCTTAATTAGCATGGCTCTTAATTTGGTCGCCACGATTAATTTGGCCGTAGCATGTATATATAATACATGTCTCCTAATAAGAGTATAATTCAAGTTCTACTAGAATTATTCTCCTAATCATAATCCATATATGCCAAATTAAATAATCCTAATTAGATTAGGATTTATCTCCAATTTAGATAACTACAAATCTAAACCAAATATTAACAATCTCCACCTTGGTTTAATTTGTAGTTTAGCCGCCGTTATATCGAGATCACCATAAAACTCCACCTTGAATTTAATTCGCCTCAATGCTACTTAACGCTCCGTGCTCCATCTTCTCCAAACGCCCCATGTGGCCTTAAGTGTCGCTAATCGCCACCAAGTCCAAACAGGTTTGAACTTAGCAATAATAAGAGACTTAGTAAACATATCCGTGATTGTCCTCGCACCAATTTTCTTAACAACATCGTGCGCTTCCCAATCACATCCCGAACAAAGTGAAACTTTACATCGATGTGTTTTGTTCTCTCATGGAACATCTGATCTTTAGACAAATGAATAGCACTCTGACTGTCCGAATAAACAATCGTCGGATCCCAACAAGAAGTAAGCTCTCCAAATAAGCCTCTTAACCACATAGCTTCCTTCACACCCTCCGTCATAGCAATATATTCCGCCTCCGTCGTAGACAAGGCGACAATAGGTTGTAGTGAAGCTTTCCAACTAACTGCACATCCTCCAATAGAGAATACATAACCTGAAAGTGATATCCTCCTATCCAAATCACCTGCAAAATCCGAATCAACATATCCAACCACACCATCCTTACACCTCCCAAACTCCAAACAAGTGCTAGTGGTACCTCGTAAGTATCTCAAAATCCACTTAACAGCCTGCCAATGAGCCTTACCAGGATTGGTCATATATCTGCTAACCATGCTCATCGCGTAGGAGATATCCCATTGCCGTGCAAACCATGGCGTACATGATGCTCCCAATCGCACTAGAATATGGAACATGTGACATGTACTCGCTCATCATCGAACTTCTGATGCCTCGCCGAAAGTCCGAAATGCGCCGCAAAAGGAGTGCTCACTGGTTTTGCGTCTGTCATTCCGAAACGCCTTAAAATCTTCTCTATATATTTCTCTTGTGTCAAATGCAGTAGTCCTGACTTGTTGTCCCTCTTAATTTCCATACCAAGAATTTTCTTAGCAGCACCTAGATCTTTCATTTCAAACTCACCCTTCAATAAAGTCTTCAATTTATTTATCTCAACTATGTCGCTGGAACCAATTAACATATCATCGACATAGAGCAATAAATATATGAAAGATCCCTGATCAAGCTTTCTGAAATACACGCAACTGTCACGCTTGCTTCTGGAGTATCCGTGACCTGTCATAAAGGAGTCAAACCGCTTATACCATTGTCGAGGAGACTGCTTTAAGCCATAAAGCGACTTCTTTAACAGTGCAAACATGGTCTTCCTTCCTTCAACATTGAATCCCTCCTACTGCTTCATATAAATTTGCTCCTCAAGTTCTCCATGCGTAAAAGCTCGTCTTAACATCAAGCCGCTCAAGATATTGTGTCATTCATGGCTACTAACGATAAAAGAACACGAATAGAAGTATGCTTCACGACGGGTGAGAAAATATCATTGAAGTCAACACCTTCTACCTGACTGTAGCCCTTAGCAACTAAACGAGCTTTATACCTTATATCTTCCACGCCGGGGATTCCGTCCTTTTTCTTGAAGACCCATTTACAGCCAACAATTCTCTTACCTGTAGACGGTTTTACCAACTCCCATGTGCGATTCTTATGGAGAGACACCATCTCCTCATTCATCGCCACCAATCACTCTGCAGAACTGGCACCTAAAATAGTTTGATTATACGTGGAAGGTTCACCTTCTTTTTCTGTGTCTTGTGCCACTGAAAGAGCGTAAGCAACCATATCTTCATAACCATATCTCTGCGGTGGTTTAATCTGTCTCCTCGCTCTGCCTGTAGCAATGCTCCGCTCTCAACTTGTGGGGTTTCGATCGAGGTGTCCGTCGACCGAACTTGTTCTGACTGAGAAGAATCCTGTGACTGAACTATAGCATCGGTCTCTACCTCCACCTGCTTGCTAGCACTCGGGGTCTCATCAGAAGAAATAGGGTTAGAATATAACATAGCAGATTCATCAAATGTGACATCCCTACTAATAATTAATTTAGACGATTCAGGACACCACAATTTATATCCCTTAACCCCCGATGCATAACCAATAAAAATGCACTTTTTAGCCCTAGGTTCTAACTTGCCTTCATTTACATGAACATAAGCAGGACAACCAAATATTCGCAAATTAGAATAATCGTGGTCGCGTACCATACTCTCCTCCGAGTTTTGCAATCAAGTGCCGAATGTGGAGATCGATTCACCAAATAGCATGCTGTAAAGATCGCCTCTGCCCAGAAACTCTTCGCTAAGCCAGCATTAGAGAGCATACAACGAGCTCTCTCCAAAAGAGTTCTATTCATCCGTTCGGCCACCCCGTTCTGCGGTGGAGTATGGCTAACGGTCTTATGTCGAACGATCCCTTCCTTCTTGCAGAATTCTTCAAACTCTGACGAACAGAATTCCAAACCGTTGTCGGTCCTTAATCTCTTGATCTTCTTTTCAGTTTGCTTCTCGATCATGACCTTCCACTGCTTGAAATAATTGAACACCTCATCCTTACTTTTCAGAAAGAACGCCCACACTTTACGAGAATAATCGTCAATAAAAGTCAACATATATCTAGCACCACCATGAGTAGGAGTACGAGAAGGTCCCCAAAGATCAGAATGGATGTAGTCCAGTACCTTTTGTCCTGAACTGCGCCTTAAAGCCGACTCTCTTTGTTTGCCAAGAACACAATGCTCGCAAAATTTAATTTTTCTAAACTCGACTACCAAGTAGACCTCTCTCCAACTTCATCATACCATATTCACTCATATGGCCCGCCGCATATGCCATAATTTGGTGCTATCCGAATCGACATAGAGTTAAGTCACCGTCGCAGTAACCCGTCACTGGAACCCCGTAGAACATATAACATGTCGGACAACTTGTCCTTCATCACTACAAGACTCCCTTTAGCGACCTTCACTAACCCATCAGCTGAAGAATACTTAAAGCCTTTAGTATCAAGTGTACCCACTGAGATCAGAATTTTTCTTATATCCTAACATGTCGAACCTCGATATAGTCCTCACTACTCCATCGAACATTCGTACTCGAACAAGTACCAATTCCAATAACTGTACACTTAGAGTGATTTCCCATCAATACATCTCCACCTTCAAAAGGCTTGTACGTCGAGAACCATTCTTTATGCGCGCAGATATGAAAGGTACATGCGGAATCCATAAGCCACTCATCCTGTCTGCGTGTCTTATCCGTAACTGTGAAGACGATATCATTTTTATCTGATTCTCCTGCTGCAACACTTGCTTCTGCTTCAGTATTGGTGCTTTTCTGATCTTGATTCTTATCACCGTTATTCTTCCGCTGCTCTTTATTTTTCAACTTGAAACAATCAGCTTTTATGTGACCCTTCTTCTTACAATAACCACAAATCAGATTTCTGTGTTTTGACTTTGATCTTGATGTACCTCTATTACCGGAACCCTTCTCCCGAGACCTCCCTCTAGCAACCAAACCTTGTCCTGAAGCTCCACCTGTCTCGTTGCTTATCTGCATGTCAATTCTCTCTTTTGAAAGTAAAGAGGATTTAACATCATCGAGACATAGAGTATCTCGTCCAAACAAGAATGTCTCACGAAAATTCTTGTAAGAGGGTGGTAGAGAACATAACAATAAAAGTGCTTCATCTTCCTCCTCAATTTTGACATCTATCGAGCGAAGATCCATAATAATAGAATTAAATTCATCTAAATGCGACTTAATAGAGGTACCTTCCGCCATGCTTAACATGAATAGACGTTGCTTCAAATATAACTTGTTGGTGAGAGATTTCGTCATATAGAGAGACTCCAATTTAAGCCAAAGCCCTGCAGCGGTCTTCTCATCCAAGACCTCGCGCAATACCTCATCAGATAAACATAATTGTATTGCCGTAAGAGCTTTGTCATCAATCTCCTCCTTTTGCTCCACCGTTAATGAATCGGGCATCTTTTCTTTTCCCAACAGTGCCTTCTGCAATCCTTGCTGCGTCAATAAAGCACGCATCTTGACTTGCCATAATGCGAAACTGTTGGTCCTGTCAAATTTCTGAATCTCGAATTTCGTCGTCATCTTAATCCTCAAAGGTAATAGAAAGGCTCTGATACCAGTTTTTTAGAATCGGAATGTCGAAACATAGATTCAGAAAATAATTTGATGCGAGAAAAGATAAGATAAAACGGACAGTGCACACCGATATTTACGTGGTTCGCCAACGGCCTACGCCCACTGGCCAAGACGGAGCAAATACTTTATTAATGTCGAAAAGGCGAGTACAAAGAAGATCTCCAAAGACCAAAACTTAATTAGATCCGAAACGACGAACGACGCGTCGCATAAGAAACTCCAAAATTAGCTTCGGCTCACCAAAGGAAGTATGTACGACACCATGCATGCACCCTGCCACCGTACGGATCATCACAACACCTTAATTAGTGCATGCCTTAATTAGAGCCTCCAGACCACCAGCGAAAGAAGCAATCTCAACTTTAATTAATTAATGTGTCGTGATGAACAGGGCCGCGGCTCCTCGATGGTACGGACATCAATAGCTTAATTAGCATGGCTCTTAATTTGGTCGCCACGATTAATTTGGCCGTAGCATGTATATATAATACATGTCTCCTAATAAGAGTATAATTCAAGTTCTACTAGAATTATTCTCCTAATCATAATCCATATATGCCAAATTAAATAATCCTAATTAGATTAGGATTTATCTCCAATTTAGATAACTACAAATCTAAACCAAATATTAACATATACAATTCTCACATTTATAAATTCATAAAAGTAAGCAATTAGTTTAAATTTTAACGTCAAAATATTACTAACAGTAGATTCAAATCAAACAAAAATTCCAAAGTGGGGCAGTAAAATCAAAATTTTGAAACTCTAGGTAGCGGACTCAAAATGGTCCACAGTTCGAATAAGTTCGGTACATTTTTAACCTTCGGAGAAATAGGTTAAGATCACCAGAGGTGTAAAAAGGACTATGCTAAGCGAGCATATATATCTCCTATTTCGGGTATGGGACTGGGTCGCAAGCCGTACTGGCACAGCATAGTCGGCAAAAATAATTCTGATAAATTCTGTACGTTTTCACCTTCAGAGAAATCGGTTAAGACCACTAGAGATGCAAAAAGGACAATCCAAGCCGGCGTCAAGTATGGGACTGGGTCGCGGGCCGTACTGGCAGACATAGTCGGCAAAGCGGGTCATATCGTGCCGGGCCATTTTCTTCGAAACCCCATCCCCAGAATGGCTCCTGCATGCCCCCTGCTACTCCACAACCTGGGCCATTGCATGTTCCCTTTTATTTTTATTTTGTTTTTTTTTTAAGGTTTATTTCTTAATTTCTATAATTTTAATAAATTATTGTATAAGATTAAAAAAATTGAATATCCATAATCAAATTTTATGAACTTTTTTTTTAAAAAAAAAAAAAAATTGTATGGAACCTATCAAGCCTATGCTAGTTGAGGCCACTACAACAAAATATGTTTTAGACGACGCTTTTTAAACGACGTTTTCTTCTAACGTCTTTAATATTTAGTATTTGCCGACACTGTGATTAAGCATCGCCAATAAACATATTTTTATCAAATATTTATATAAATTTTCCGACGCTATATTAAAACGTCGGTATATTTATCCCGATATGTTTATTTAACGACTTTTTACACAACGCTTTTACAAGCGTCGTTATTATTTTTGCCGACGTTTTAAAGCGTCGCTAAATATCATTTAAAGTATCCTTAAATGCAAGATTTTTTGTAGTGGGCTATGTTGCCTTAATTATATGCCTGTGGTGATCTTCCAAAGTTTCATCACAATTAAATAAAGTTTGCATTATGGCTTAAAATCTTGTTTCTACATTAATTCATGCAACCATTTATATATTAAATTTTATTTCTATTTAAGAAGTGACTTACAATTGAGTGAGCTTTTTTATTTTCTTTTTTTAGTTTTGTTTTTCGTTTTTCGTCTCGGTCCAAATCATTTCACTAGATTTAGGTACTGTTTGAATGAATGTATATATAAACATCTTATTCTAGACGTTGTTATACCCAAGAGATTCAGAGGATTAAGCATGTTAGGACTAGAGTAATTATAGAATGGGTATCTCTCTAGGAAGCAGGTCATTATAGTTTGTATCAAAGTTAATCAGCAACTACCGACCGTCCCTAGCGCAAGTGGCAGAAGGGCTTGGTGGTTGGTACGCGAGATCCAAGTTCGAATCTTAGTTGATTCACATTTCCAGCTAAGTTTATTTATAAATAAAATAAACGAAGCGGGTAGCATGCTACTTTTCTCTCAAAAAAAAGAAAAAGAAAAAAAGAGTTACTCACCAACTTTAAGTGTAAGATGAGTGTCACCTAAGTCAGAGTTTTATAAGAAGCAGAGCACGTCTCTTTGGCTGACGACTGTTGTAGATGAAGCACGACTCCTCACAAGGTCGAATAAGAGTAGCAAGTACATCTCACATTGCCCGGTATTTACGAGTTTTTTTAACCTAGTTATAGCATATTGGGTGGTATAGTTAAGTCCATAAAGTTAAAAAGGTTAAGTGTGACGGAGCCAGAGTAGTTCAAAGGTAGGTAACTCCTAGCGAAGCATAGCATCACAACATGATTTACTTTATTCTAAAAAAACTGACTTAGCGATCGAATATGCTATCCCATCCTAGACCTTTGACCACATTTAACGTTTCCGATCACAATATAAATTTTTCGTACTTGACACTGAATGACTAAATGACTTTATAGATAAAAGGGAAAACTTCAAATACCCCCTTGTGGTTTTGCTTTTTCTCACTTTAGTATATTGTGATTTAAAGTATATCAAGTTAGTATCCTGTGATTTTGTACTTTTTCACTTTAATTAGTAACCTGTGGTTTAAAGTATATCAAGTTGGTACCCTGTGGTTTCGCACTTTCTCACTTTAGTACGTACCATGTGGTTTAAAAACTATAGGGTACTAACTTGATACAAAACTAAAACCACAGGGTACTAACTTGATACAAAATAAAATCACAGAGTATTAACTTGATACATTTTAAATCATAGGGTACTAAAGTGAGAAAGTGCGAAACCATAGGGGGGTGTTTTGAAGTTTTTCCTAGATAAAATATGATATTCTATCAAATTATGAGCACTAAGATAATATTCCAAAGAGTAGAAAATCATACTCCTAACTAGCCTGCAACAAAACAAAAAAATATTTATGTCAAATAAGTAGTCATTGGATAATTTTTTCTAACATCCAAGTATGAAGCCTAGTTGCTAGCGCATATAGCAAATTAAGGACTTGGTGATTGATATCTGAGGTTCCAAATTCGAAATATAATTATTTTATATTTTTAGTTAAATTTATTTTTTTTAAAAAAAATATACAAAATGAATAATTTGCTATTATTCTCTCTAATTTTTTTTTTTTTTTCGACATCCCAACAAATCCTTTGCTACTGTTTGGTTCGGGGTTAAGAAAAAACTAGTTATTCCAGCAATAGTGTTAAGTTCAGGGTTAAGGTGGGATTAGAGTATTTTTGTGTTTGGTTGAAAATAGTGTTTGATTGAAATAGGTGGGATAAGAAGGATAGTGAGTTATTATGAATAAAAAATAGTATTTGGTTAGGATTTGGTGGGATTAGGTGGGATTAGCTAAGTCCGGATAACCCATTTAATGTAGGATTAGCTAATCCCACCTATTTTTTAAGTGTTTGGAGATAATAGCCGGGATTATTCCACCCCTTAAACCCCAACAGGAGGCTTTAAGATTTTCGTTCTCTCTAATTTTTTTGTCATTATGACACTGGGAGAGAATGGATAATCATTGATAGTTGATGATCATTCCACTTTTTTTTTTTTTTTTTTACACTTGTTTTCTAATTAGCCGCTAATTATTAATCGGCTTAATTCTCCCAACCAATAGAGGGACCAACTTTGATAATTATATACAATATTGAAAAAAGTTAATTTAAGATTTCTTTTTTGATAGTGTGGCCTGGGACAACCCATTTTATAATGAAAATAAAGAATTAATATCTAAAAGTCCTAATCAATCCTGTGGGATACTGAGCCAATACACACTAAGATCATGCTAACTAATTATATATATATATACATATATATTATATAATATTATAATTAATCTATCAATCATATATAGTACCTCCAAGTTACATAAAATCATAATTAATTAGAAGTGTCTAAATCATTAATTTTAGTTTATGACGGTGTTAGCTTTTATGGGGAACAATAAGTTGTAGTACAGAGAATTATATTTCTATATAGAGAAATAATATAATTGGATTAAATATGAATGAAATTAAAGGAGAAAGTCGTGTTCTCGATCGAGTGGAGATTAAGTGAAGATCTTAGAAGCTTCATTAATTAGTCATTCATTTCATCATTATCTTAGTGATTAAGGAGTCGGCGACGAAAATATATAAATGGTTAAGTACTCCAATGACGACTTTCGTCGGCGGTAATCTCCGCCGACACACGGAAATTTTGCTGTTCAATATCCGGCTCCCGCGGCGGCGGCCCACGAAGGATCTACTTTTATAATTTACAAGATTATCAGCTAGTTCTAGTTGCGTGCTTTTTTTTATTAGTATAAATTAAAAGGTACTTTCACTCAAAAGAGTATAATTATAACCATTCTCTTTATATATATATATATATATATATATATATATATATATATATATATATATATATATATATATATATATATATATATATATATATGTGTGAGGCTACTATGCTATCGGAAGCACAGAGCCTTCCGTGCTTCCACGTTGTTTTCGATGATGCGGCTTTCGAATCGTCGATCGGCTCCGTTAAACTTGATCTAGAGTATTTGAAGTATCTAGAAAATAAATTTTATAATTTTTCGATATCATTTGCCTAGTGATCGAAGGGGCACAAAATCAAATAATTTTAATGGTCATAGTGAGCCGTTTGAAAGTTTAACGGTGTAGAAATATCCAAATTACATGAAATTTTGATAGAAAATTCGTTATACTAGATAAAACAAGATCAATATCTTTGATCTAAATTTTTAATGCTATATTATCGCGTTTTGTAAGATTTTTATTTTCTAGTTGATTTTTTGCCCCTTCGTTCGCTAGGCAAATAATATCGAAAAATCGCAAAATTTATTTTCTAGGTACTTCAAATACTCTAGATCAAGTTTAACGAGCCGATCGACGATTCGAAAGCCGCATCATCGTAAACGACGTGGAAGCACGGAGCCCTCCGTGCCGAAGCATAGTAGCCTTACTCTATATATATATATATATAGAGTAGGGCTACTATACTATTATGAGTAGTAGAGCCCTACTACTCATGTTGTTTTCGATGATTGAGCTTCCGAATCGATGATCCACTCCGTTAAATATGATCTAGAGTATTTAAAACTTCTAGAAAATAAATTTCGTAATTTTTCAAAATCATAATAAAGTCCATCAAATGGGCATAAAATGAACGGTCGAAATCGAACGATGTCCTAAAAATAGATGATCGGATCCTTCAATTTAAGATCGGAGTTATTGATCTTTATCTAGGTAGTGAATAGAATTTTCTATCAAAAATTCAACCTATTTCAATTCTTTTACACCGTTAAACTACCAAGTATCTCATATCTAGTTAAAAATTGTCAATTTTGTGAGCTTTTGATCGTAAGGTAAATGATTTCGAAAAATTACGAAATTTATTTTCTAGAAGTTTTAAATACTCTAGATCATATTTAACGGAGTGGATCGTCGATTCGGAAGCTCTATCATCGAAAACAACTTATGAGTAGTCGGGCTCTACTACTCATAATAGTATAGTAGCTACTATATATATATATATATATATATATATATATATATATATAATTGAGCTTTTATGCTTTTAAAAGTACCAAGTTATTAGTACTGGTAAGTTTTTAGCACTTGGATTAATAGATGTGCGGTTAGGATGATGTGGGCCCTTGGGTTAAGTGGGTGGTTGGTTGAATAGTATAATCTAACGGATGAAAATGATCAAAGGTGTAGATCTAACGGTAAAACATTCACAAGCACTAAGTGCTTGGAGCTTTTACAAGCATTAAGATGACTATATATATATATATATATATCATCTAGTCCTGCATGTGTCAGAGCACTTAATAGCTTGTGAAGTGCTCAAAGGGAACGATATATATATATATATATATATATAGTCGGCTATAGTCTTGTAAAAAGCTCAAGCACTTAGTGCTTGTGAATGTTTTACCGTTAGATCTACACCTTTGATCATTTTCATCCGTTAGATTATACTATTCAACCAACCACCCACTTAACCAAGTGCCCACATCATCCTAACCGCACATCTATTAATCCAAGTGCTAAAAACTTACAAGCACTAATGACTTGGTACTTTTAAAAGCATAGGAGCTCAATTATATATATATATATATATATATATATATATATATATATATATATATATATATATATATATATATATATATATATATATACGAGGCTAGGGTTACTATACGTACTCTTATAAGTATAGACTTTTTATACTCATAAATTTTAGTCCTTGGATGAAAGGTTGTAAAAATTTATAAATATAAAGGAATCTATACTTATAAAAGTATAATAGCTAGCCGGTTTATATAGTACAAAGGAATCTATACTTATAAGAGTATAATAGCAGTATATATATACTCTTATAAGTATAGACTTTTTATACTCATAAATTTTAGTCCTTGGATGAAAGGTTGTAAAAATTTATAAATATAAAGGAATCTATACTTATAAAAGTATAATAGCTAATAGGTTTATATAGTACAAAGGAATCTATACTTATAAGAGTATAATAATAGGTTTATATATATATATATATATATATATATATATATATATATATATATATATATATATATATATATATATATATATATATATATATATATATTGAGCTAGAATATTTTTAGAAGTATCTCCTCCATAGTGCTATTAGGTTTTTAGCCATTGGATCTACTCCTTAATTACTAATAGCCTTTGGATCAAACACTATTCCACCTACCACCACCTACCACCATCATCTCAACCTCACATCTCTCCATCCAATGGCTAAAACTCAATAGCACCACTCCCATGGTGCTTTTGAAAGTATTCTAGCTCAACTCTCTCTCTCTCTCTCTCTCTCTCTCTCTCTCTCTCTATATATATATATATAGAATTGAAGGTCTTTTTTTTTAGGACGTCGTTCGATTTTGACCGTTCATTTTTATGCTCTCTTGATGGACTTTATTATGATTTCGAAAATTTACGAAATTTATTTTCTAGAAGTTTCAAATACTCTAGATCATATTTAACGGAGTGGATCGTCGATTTGGAAGCTCCATTATCGAAAACAACTTATGAGTAGTTGGTCTCCAATATTCATAATAGTATAATAGTCGTGGCATATATATATATATATATATATATATATATATATATATATATATATATATATATATATATATATATATATATATATATATATATAATTTAGTTGATTAAATATTGGCTTATCACTAATGTGGAAGTGATATAGTAGTATTGTGGTTAGCACCAGAAATAGAAACGAAATATAACAAATGCAAAAAAAAGACAAACGACAAACAGAAAATAAAATGAGACATAAAAATTTACGTGGAAAATTTTTTATAGAGAAAAAAATTATGGGCAAAAAATGAGAGAATTTCACTATGAAAAAGAGAGTACAAACTTTTGAATACTATTCTTTTTATCACTTCTAGGGCAAAAAGAAGAAAGAGATTCTTAACGGATTTTCAATCCAAACCCTCCGCTACTTACTACAGACATCCAATATTTTTTTTACAAACTCTTTTCCAAATTTGTCACACCAAAATTGTCAACAAATCGGAGGCCCAAAATCTAAGTCGATAGCTAAATTTTGAGATACATCTAACAATACATCAGTTTTACACAACGATCGATATGTCAATATTTAGCCAATTAATTAAGTTGGGTTGTCAAACTTGATTGTAATGAAAGCTCAAGTCAAAATTGCAACAAATTAGGGTGTAATTTACCATGGATGTATATACAATTATTAGGTAGGTCTAATATAATTAATTGTGACCGTAGATCGATTACATTAAAGTAATAAATGATATATGGTAAGGGGTCGGTGATATGTTTCTCTTAAGGGAGCAAAAAATAACATATAAAGGTATATATGTTTGATACCCAGGTCAAAAGTCTCTGTTTGGAATTTCAGAAAGAATGCATTACAATTCGGAAAAATAGTTTGTTTGTTTTTTTTACGTAATATTGTATTTTATATTTCTTAATGAGTCGATTACGATATATTTTTACGATTTTTACCGAAAAATAAAGAAACACATCTTTTATTCTATATATATATAATATAGAGCTTTGCTAGAATACTATCGGTACTACCGATTTGTTTTCGATGATAGAACTTCCAAATTGATGATCGGCACCGTTAAACATAATCTAAACTATTTAAACTATCTAGAAATCAAATTTCACACATTTTCGATATTGTTCTCTTGTCCATCAAGTGAACAGAAAATGAATGGCTGTAAATGAATATCCTTTAAAAAGTGATGATACAATTTTTATATTTGAGATCTAGAGTCTAGATCTTATTTTAAATAGTTTAAAGAATTTTCTAACAAAAATTTAGTTGATTTGAGCTATTCTATACCGTTAATGAGCAAACGCACTATATCGGCCATTAAAATTATAAATTTTGTGACCCTTTGATCTTTCAGTTAGTGATACCAAAAAATCATGAAATTTGATTTCTAGATAATTTAAATGGTCTAGAAATGAATGTTTAATTTACTGTGTCTCACCGACCGTCCCTAAAGCAAGTGGCAAAAGGCTTGGTGGTTGGTATCCGAGACCCAATTTCGAATCCTAGCTGATTCACATTTCCAGCTAAGTTAATTTATTTCTAAATGAAATAAATGAAGCGGGTAGCGTGCTAGCTATCTATCTCAAAAAAAAAAAACTTTGTCTCTCTGAGCAAAAAGTCAACCCATGCATGAGTTATAAATGGATTAGGGCCTTGTGATGGTTGTGGACTTGTAGTACATGACAAAGTAAACATTAATTAAACTACATATATAAATATATATACAAATGGTGACTTCCCCATTCATCACATGGACCAGTAAGACTAGTAGTAGTAGTATACATACAATAAACAGTGGTGGGGTTGACTCTATATACCTCATGCTTTGTTCTCACACAATCATGCATGGTGGAAGTGATGATCATCAAGATGTTAATTTGTTAATTAACTATACATCATCACTTAAATCATATCTCCTTATAATAATCAATTAAGTAATTAACTATTGCAAACCTAGTAGATTACTAACCATGCCAATGTTTATTTAATTGTTTGTACATTGATTATCTTATACGTACCATCTAATTAATGGACTAAGTAGATAAACATCGATCTATGTATATATTATTATATATATGTAATGTTCACACTTTTTTTGACTTTGAACCATGACTTCAACAATACTCATTCCAAGTCATACTTGAGGAAAATTACAATAGAAACCCTCTCAGTGAAAGACACAACAGAGAAAAAAAAAAGAACAAAAAAAAAAAGGGTCCTTCCTCTCCCATGCACGTACATGAAAACTTGGGCATGCACCTCAACATGGATGCACCAAGTAAAAAGAAGAAAAAAGAAAAAAAAAAAAAAAAAAGTAGCAAAAGAGAAAAATACGTACGTACGTATATACGTACGTGTTTAACATCTTAATTTCTTATAATAACTATAATTAACACAGCCTAATTAAGTAACAAAGTATTTTGAGACGAGCTTGCACGTACACAAACTGATGACCCTATCTCTCCGATCGGCGATCGAACGCCGATATTGCGAGCACCCACTTGATTAGCCTTCTTGGCCCTCTTCCAATTTTGCCTCGGCCGTCGCCGGATAAAACGAAGCTCCTCAACCTTTCCATGGAGATATCTAGGGTTCCCTCCGACATGTTCGCGAAGCAAACCCTGAACCACCCGGGCTCGTCGCAGTGGCACGAAGAGCCCGGAGAAATGTTTAGTCCCACATCATGCACTATCCTTTTCCACAGCTCCATCTCTCCTTCAGGTGTCTTAGTCTTAAGCAAGTGCCTCATGTCCACCCAACAAAACAACCCTGCATTGCTCTCCAAACAGCTTATTCCGATCGTCCGCAGCGCTTCGGTGAGCCGCTTTTGCCGCTCTCTAAGCCGCCTCTTGTTCTCCGCTATGTAGTTCGCCGTGAACTCCTTGTCGGAGAGCAACGAGGACAAGAAGTACTGAGTTTGAGAGGAGATGAGCCCGAAGCTCGACATCTTGGTGGCCGCGGAGACCACCGCCTCATTTTGGGAGTGTATCGCACCGACGCGAAAGCCTGGTAGGCCGAGATCCTTCGATAAGCTGTACACGATGTGTACGCGGTCCGCCACCTCCTCGCCTCGTTCGGTTATCGCCTCGGCGACACTCATGAACCCCGGAGAGTCGAAGTTGGTGCCGGAGTATATCTCATCGCTGATCAGATGAATGCCCTTGGCCACGATGAAGTCGATTAGGGTTTCTAGCTCACGGCACGCCAATGTGGTGCCCAAAGGGTTCGAGGGGTTGGTGACCAACACTCCCTTCACTCTTAGCTTCTGCTTTTGAGCTTGACGATAAGCCTCTTCGAGCGCGGGTTTGGTGATCCGAAACCCGTTCGAGCTCGAGCAGTGGATCGGTACGATCTCCGCACCGGTCCGCCATTTGAGATCCCTATCAAACCTGCAAGTTAAACAGCATACTTAGTATATATACATGGGAAAAAACGTACAAGAAGAGCATATTAATAAATATAGGAGTGCAAATGTATAGTGCTTACCCAGGATAGTAAGGAGTTGGAACGAGGAACGCGTCGCCAGGTTCGCAGAGGCAGAAAATGAGAATCTCATTGGCGGAAGTAGAGCCCGCGGTGAGTACGAGCTTGCGAGGATCGAACGCCACTTTGTTCCCTCTCAGCTCTTCCATGAACTCCGCCATAGCCTGCAACTTATATTCGTTAATACGATCTTCTTCTTCTTCTATCATCACTCTCGATCTCTTTCTGTTTGTTTGTTTGTTGATTTTTTTTTACGTATAACCGATCGAGAGGAGTAATTACATGTTTGAAAGCGGGCAAGCCGTGATAGTCCTGGAACAGAGCGAGCTCGCGGAACACAGAAACGCCCTCGCTCTTGAACGCGGTGGCGTCGGGGTTCCTCGCGAGCCACGACTCGATCAGATCGAACGAGAGCTGCGTGCATGAAGAACATTCATCATGAAGAGACGAACAAGCAAACGTAAATGAGAGCATTTTACATCACATTGGAGAGGCATTGTATATCAATGCAACCAAAACTTGAGAGAGAGAAAGAGAGAGAGTTTATTGAAACTAGCTAGTCACTCTTTACTAACTAGTTGTGACTAGATTTAATACATCTACTCTATAAAATTAAAAAAATGACAGTCCATTAAGACGGTTTACTCTTCATCTACTCTAGAAAGAGAGAGAGAGAGATTACTGAAACTAGTCATTCTTCACTAATAAGCCTCAATAATGTGCGCGCGAGAGAGATTAGATTTTAACATATCTACTCTATCCAGTTACTTTTCACTTATTTTAGTAGTGTTAACTAAATTTAATGCATCTGTTCTATAATAAACCAGAGAGAATTATAACTCTGATTAGATTCAATGCATCTACTCTGTGACAGAAGAAAATTAAGAGAAAAAACCAAAAAAAAAAAAAAAACCTGGTTCTCAGCGAGACCCATTTGGATGATGCCATGAGGGTTGGTGATTGGGTGATAGGGGTTCTTCTCATACTCTTGCCACCCCAGAAAGTATGAGGAGTCTTCTCCGTGGGAGTTGCATGCAGCTTTCTTGGACAGCAGCAGCTGCTTGCAATTCATTTTGGATTTCAATAATATTATATATATCGAAACAATAATAATATATATATGTGTATATATTCTAGAGAGAGAGAGAGGAGGAGGAGGAATATAGAGTGAGAAAGACAGTTTTGAAGTTGAATATGCCTGTGTGTTGCTTGGAGGCCAGATCAAGTTCATACATATATATACAGGGACGAAGCTAACTTTTCAATGCTTGTTTAATGTCCTTAAATTTTTTTATTTTTTTATTTTTTTTATTTTTTTTTTTTTTTTGGACCATGAATAGCTTTGGCCCCCTAATTGTTTAATATTTACAGAATAGTACGGTGCCAATATAACTCTTTCTCTCTCTTTTACTCGGTATATTCTTTTTATGGGTGAAAATATATTAAAAATTTCTTACTTATAGAATATTCTGTAATATATTTTTCTACTCTAAAACTTTTATTTAATAAATTTTTTAAATTTTTATTTATTTTAGATGAGATCTTTTATTTGACTAAATTAAGAATTGCACTAAATTTAATAGCTACGTTAATTTTATTTACTAAAAAAACTAAGAAACTACTGTTAGATTTAGTAAAATTTCTAAGTTATTTTAATATAATAATATAAATAAAATAATTAGAAGTTAAACATATGAAGATAAAAAAACATAAAGTTCATACTTTTACATTGTTTATTTAATTAATAATCTTTTAATAAAAATTTTTTAATTATAAAAAAAGTTTATTTATTATTTATTACTAAAATTTTTATTTAAATATATTTTGACCTTCCTTAAGATTGAATCCTAGCTTCGTTGTATACAGAGGAGTAATATATAAAATAGTTTAGAGAGAGAAAGAGCAAGTTAGAGAGAGAAAGAGAATGTACTTATTTATGAAGGGGTGATCAATCAATATAAATGAGCTGAAAATTGTTGCCGACAAAATATTCTAATCAATGGCAGTTCCTGATAGTAGGAAAGATCAATCAAAAATTTTCTTTTAAAGATATACGTCCCATTATGATTATAAAAAAATATTTTTATTATATTTTTATTTGAAAAAAAATATGATTAATTTATTATTGATGATAGCGTGGTGTAAGTGTGATAGTATAGAATCGCTTCCGCTCTTACTTTATCTGAAAAATCAATTTTTTTTTAACGGAAATAGGTGAAAAGAATTGCTAAATTAATCATAAGGGCAAAAAAAAAAAAAAAAAAAAAAAAAAAAAAAAAGGAAAACGAAATCAACTTGGTGGAACCTACTGTGCACAAGATCACATGCTTGAAAACTCCGACAAAAATTTTTATGGAAATAATAATACCTACTGCGTTCACCGTCAGAGATTTTAGTGCTATTTTAAATTTTTATTTTAAAATTAAATTTACTAAATTTTTATTTGTAAATATAGTTTTATGATAGAGAGAAAAATATTAGTGAAGACGGTGAATGATGTTGGAAACCGGATTAATCGTCCGTCATGCGCTACCAACAAAAATACACGAAAAATAAAAAGATTTGAACGAACGATAAAAGAAATAAAAATTTACGTGGTTCGACAATCGCTCTACGTTCACGAAAGGGCGAGAGAGATATACTCGATCCATTATATGAAAAAATAGAAGTACAAGTTTACACCTTATGTCTTCTCCAGATAAAAAATTAAGAGTCTTATAGTGAATCGCACATTTCTCTTGTTCCAACAAAAATTTCAAAAAATACAAAAAGTTTTTCGTAAAATCGAAAAGACCAAATTAAAGAAATATAGAAAACTCTAACCAAATTTTTTTTTTATAACGTTGCTTCAAAGAATCTGAACCGCTCTAGTAATTTGGTCGAGAACTGTCGCTCCGCCGTGCGCGGACTCCAATACGGAAATACATGGAGAGAACCGGCCATCTTAATTAATTAAGGTCCTTCCTTCTTTGCTGCCGTACGGCCTCGGATGCTGTAAAAAAATTCAGCTCGTGTTCGGCTCGTTACACAAGCTGGCTCACGAATGAACAATGAACAATAAGTTAAAAGGATTAGATTAAATATATGTAAAAAAATAAATTTATAAAATTTTATCTATTAGACTTTGATCTAATAGTTGAAACTTTACATATAAATTAATTTTTTTATAATTGCGCGCCTTTATATTTTTATTTTGCTAAAAATTAAATAATAAAAATATATATTATATATATAATTATTTATTTATATATATAAATATAAAATATATGTGTGGTAATTATTTATAAAATACAGGAACACAAGCCAGTACGACCCATTTCGTGTTGACCTCATTTAATAAACGAGCCAAATAAAAAATCGGCTCGTGTTCGGCTCGTTTACTAAACGAGCAATTTGATCTCGAGCTCATTTCAATGAAGGCATTTCGCGAACAACGAGCTGGATTGCCACTCCGAGACATGTGCAGATAAACACGAAATCTTGTACCAATAGGATAAACTTAATGAATTATATAATATATTCCGTAGACCCGATGTATGAACCAAACCAATAAAAAAGAAGGCATATCTTTAACAAATGATTCACCACATTTATCAAATTTCACTGTCCTATAAATATGGTAAATAATTTACTGTTTTTAAAAAATTAATTTAATATATTAGAAGTCTATTTTTATATATATTTTTTTAAAAAATTTATTTTTATAATTATAAAAAAATGGTAGGATTATTTATAAAAAAAATTCTTCACCGTCCATCTTACTTTGAGATTCGTGCTGATTTATATGATGAAAGATGGATGGGATATTTTATTTTGAAAATTATTTTTATATATATAAAATTTTGTTCTAAAAAAAGTTCTATATTAAACGGCATTTTATATTATAATTTATTATTTTTAATAATCAGTTGTTTTACAATATTGGTAGCAGGAGCAAATAAGTGGATTTATGATGTGGTCTAAGATTTAGACCAAGTCTAAATTAATTGTATTATTATCAAAAACTTTCTTTTTTATATATATCCAAAACATTAATTTAAAAAAAAAATTAATCATTTTTTAACTATTTTAATTTCCTAAAATTATGATAAAAAGTAATCGTCCGAGAAGAATGTAACTGTTTATCTTTCCAATAGCAATTTTACCATAATATATTATAATATTGGAGGAAATATTAAATGCACCTGTAAACTTTTTAGAGTCATTTAAAATATACAAAAGATGCTTTTTGAGATCATAATTGACCCATTTGCATGAACAAAATCTAATGAACCAATATAATTTTAAGATGATCAATACTCTTTTTGAATTATGAACATCAACATGCCTTATTGAAATGCAATCCAAGATAAGTGGGTTGTTGAATATCCCAAAATCCGCCAATCATCCATTTTCTTTTCTTTTTTTTGAGAAAGGTAGCACGTTACTCACTTCATTCATATGGAAAACTGAATTCAACTACAAAGTTGAGACGACTCGGTCTCAGATAAGATACAAACCATCAGACCGAAAAATAAAAATAAAAATAAATAATAAAAAAAATTTTGAAAAATAAAATACAATAAAAAAATAAAAAGTTCACTTAGAGCTGCAAAACTCAGCCCACTCTCTTTCCAAGTCCCGAGCTCGTCTAACCACGATTAGAGGATCTGAAAATTGGTTTCTAAAATTCACGTTATTTTTTTTCCCCGCCAGATCATCCACCAACAGATTGCGACCTTAGTACTCAAATCTTTCGCTGATGTACCTTACCCAAACAAACGCTAATTTTTTATCCGAGAATAATAATTCTCGATTATCTCCACCAACACCTTCATTTTCTATATAAAACTACATAATATTTTTCTTATCCCCGAAAACAACCTAATTTTCATCCAAACACTATTTTTTTTATCCTCATACTTGTACATATCCCTGTAATAGCTAATTCTTACTTATATCCGAACCAAACGGTACTTATATAAGCAATAGGCATATATTTATCATTTGCTATATTTATAGAAATTTGTACGAAATTAATCCTAAAATTAATTAACCGCCAGTACTAGCCGTCCAAAAACTCTTCTTTCACAGGAATGGGACGTGGGGGCCTGCAGGGCCTGCGGTCAAAGATTTTGGGGGGTGGGGGGGAGTCGGTCGTGTCGGAGGTGAGATTCAACCGCGCACCGGAAACGGCGAAGGCAGCTGACTTTTCAAGACGTACGGATTCTCGACTGAAAAACTAATTAATTGAATGCGGGGCCCACGGGCTGAGATGGGCGCCGCGCCGGAGGTTTTCTTTTTTTTTTTCTTTTTTTTTCAATATATATATTTTTTAGGAATAATTACCTATATACCTCATCGCGAAAATATCCGATCTACCCTTATTTTTTTTTCTTTCTAAAATGCCCCTTATCGTTCCACCGTTATTGCAAAATACCCCCGCAGTTATCTCTGTTAAGTTAATGCGGGTTAAACGTGAGTTAAATATCTACCACAGTTAAAAACAATTAAAATACCAATTTTGCCCTTAACTTAAGAGCAAATATAAAAGGTTGGTGACGGTAGAGGGGTATATTGGAAAAAACCAAAAGTCGAAATATTTTTGTGCCCTTGACTTTAAGGGCAAATAAGAAAGACAGTGATGGTAGAAGGGTATATTTGAAAAGAGCAAAATAGTAATTTTACAGAAATAACAGAGTTACTTAACAGATTTTAACTCTAAGGGTATATTAGAAATATGTTGGAACGTAGGAGTGGTATTTTCAATATTAGCCTTCTAAGAGGAGTAAATCAGAAAATCGGAAACTTTTCGGGAGTATATAAGCAATTGCCCCTATTTTTTATAATAATTTTTTTTTTTTTTGAGGAAGATATATAGCATGCTATCCGCTTCGTTTATTTCATTTAGAAATAGATTTAGCTGAAAATGTGAATCAACTAGGATTCAAACTTGGGTCTCGGATACCCACCACCAAACTCTTTTGACACTTGAAAATATATATAATATTTTTTTTTATTTGTTTTTTAAGAATATTATGTTTATTTTTAATGAATTTTTAAATAATTGTAATTTAATTTCAAATAGTTTTAGATTATGTAGTTTTATATTATGTAGTTTTTTTTTCAATATATATATTATGTAGTTTGGCGAGTGGGAGGGCAAGAGCACGAGGGTGAGACGTGAGGCGAGCTGTTTTTGCCTTCACCTCTGCGCCTTCTACGGTGAGAGAAAATATAATGCTTAATAGAAAGAAAAAAAGAGAGAGAAAGAGGAGAGAGAAAATAATAAGAATATTTTGATCAGTTTACTGAAAATCCAGTCTGAATCTGCAAAACGAAAAAAATGGTCTACTTTTGCAAAAGGGCAAAACTAGTGGATTTTTTATACAAATGGCCAAAAAATAATAATAATTTTCTTTTAACTTTTAACTCTTTATTAAAAGAACAAAACATATTTGGGAAGGTGTTGGCCCCCCGCATCAACAAATATATGAGAAGTCTTAAAAAAAAAAAAAAGAAGATTTAAGCCACCGACAAATCAGATTTGAGCTCAAACTTAGGAGCTCGATCAGTTTGGTGGTTTTACTTTGGCTGTATAAGAAAATTGTTTCAGCATGTTGTATATTTCAAAGAACTGATACCGTCAATTTAGCGTTAAATTTTTTGAAAAAGTACCAACCGTTCCTAGAGTAAATGACAAATTAAGGACTCGGTGGTTGGTATTCGAGATCAGGTGGTTGGTACCCGAGACCCGAGTTCGAATCCTAGTTGATTCACATTTCTAGCTAAGTTTATTTCTTAACGAAATAAACGAAGCAGGTAGTGTGCTACCTATCTCTCAAAAAAAAAAAAAAAAAAAATTATGTTCTTTGTGTATTCCTCTCTTTCCGTCCGTCCCTAGAACAAGTATCAGCCCTATATATATACATTTTAGAATTGATTAATGACATTTTTCTCTTGTTGAAAAAATTATGTTTTTTTGTGTATTCCTCTCTTTCCGTCCGTCCCTAATCCGTATACGTACTTCCTCTCTTTCTGTCCGTTCCTAATCCTTATACATACTTCTTTTCTCTGTACGCGGCTTAGGCCTGCATCAAGAAATGTCATTTAAAACCTACTATATATGGAATGACTGTTTCTAGAGCAAGTGGCAAATGGCTTGGTGGTTGGTACCAGAGACCCAAGTTCGAATCCTAGTTGATTCACATTTCTAGCTAAGTTTATTTCTAAATGAAATAAGCGAAGCGGATAGCGTGCTACCTATCTCTCAAAAAAAAAAAAAAAAAAAAAACATAACAAAAAGACAAAAACCCTAGCCATTGACCTGAGCTAGTGTTTAAATATTGTTTAGTTTGATGTCCCTTTCACAATAAACTAACATACAGAAAGAAATTGAAGAAGATCATCTACAGCCTTTAAATCTCTTAATTAATAGGCTCTTGTGATATACAGGTTGGCATCTTTGAATCAATAAGACTTTTATGAGTAAGGAGAGATTCATATTTATAAGTTATTTTCGATAATAGAATTTTTAAATTGACGAGTCATGCTGTTTAATATGATCTAAAATATCTGGATTATCTAAAAACAGAGTTTTGTAAATTTTGCAAATTACAAAAAACGGATTTAGCAAGTGTAAAATGCATAATCAAAATCGAACGACCTTATAAAACTAGAAGATTAAGAATATTCTAAATTCAAGATAGGAGTCATTAACTTTGATATAGATGGCGAATAGAAATTTCAATCAAAAGTTCAACCAATTCCGTTTTTTTATATTAAACTAGGAAATGTCTTATACTGGCCGTTAAATTGTCAATTTTGAGGCATTTTTATCGTAAAATATATGATGTGAAAAAAATTAAAAAATTCAATTCATAAAAAGTTCAAATGCTTTACATTATGTTTAATTATATGGATTTTAAAATACAGAGCTGTCATCAAAAACAACATATAAGTATAAAAACGAACATATTTATAAAAGTATAACAGCTGTACTTGCAATTGATGTGCCTCCAATTTATGGACCTAATTAACCTGCTTTATATTGTGACCTAAATTGTTTTAGAGCGGAACTTGATTTGAAACGTTAGAGAGAGAGAGAGCCTGTAACTATCATCCTAACTATACATCTCTTCATCTAAGGGCCAAAAATCTAATAGCATGCACTAATGACTTGACGCTATTAAAAACATTGCAGCCTAATTCTATAGAGAGAGAGAGAGAGAGAGAGAGAGAGAGAGAGAGAGAGAGAGTTGAACTGGAATGCTATTAGTAGCAACGAGCTTCATTGTCACGCATTTATTTTCGATGATAGAGTCTCCAAATTGACGATCGGTACCGCTGAACATGTTCTATACCACTTAAAGCATATAGAAATTAAATTTTATGCTTTTTCGATCGATAGTGTTCTCTTGTCCATCAAGTAGACATAAAAATGAACAACTGAAAATGAATATTCTTAAAAAATTGATGATAAGAGTTTTATAATCAAAATTAAAAGCATAGATCTTGTTATAAATAATTTAAAGAATTTTCTAACTAAAGTTCAATTAATTTGAATATTTTTACGCCGTTAAATGAGAAAAAGTCTCATATTGACCATTAACATTACAAATTTTAAAATCTTTTAATCACTGCTAGGCCAGTATAAATCATACTTAATAATGTCGATCGTCGATTTAGAGACTGCATTATTGAAAATAAATAGATGACAATGAAGTCCGTTTGCTACTAGTAGCATTCCAGCTCAATTATCGCTCTCTCTCTCTCTCTCTCTCTCTCTCTCTCTCTCTCTCTCTCTCTCTCTATATATATATATATATATATATATATATATATATATATATATATATATATATATATATATATATATATATATATATATATATATAAAGAAGAACAAGTGAAAAAATATGCAAAAATGTTTTTTTTTTTGAGAATGTATGCTACTTTATATAGATTGATTGAAGGCTACTTTCTAAACCAAAATTCTAGTACTTAAATTTTAAGCCTTAATTCGCGTAAAAATTTGTTTACAATTCACCACAAAATTATATATTTTCCCAACCAACAAAAGAACATGATGCTATTTAATGTTCAAAAACCATGAGTAACTCATGTCAACAAAACCATGCGCATAGGGGGTCAAAGTGGAGGCATCTTGTACTGTGATGACTCAACACAAACACTTTGGGAGGCAACACAGTGTTACCATTTTCAGGCTACATGGACTCATGGAGGGCCATGTACTCTTTCCAAGTTAAGCATGGACTCACATGATCATGGTCAAGTCCCCACAAGATACCTCCCCTAAGAACACCTCATGCAATTGGAGGAAGCCCTTCTAATCATATATTGTAGCCAATGTGACATCTAACATGGTCTCCATTGGAACCTTGCAATATATTCCTTTCTTCATTTAACATAGCAGTATATATTTGGCAAGAACTCAATAATAGAGTGCTTGGTGGGGGGTAGTGTACATCTTGTTCTTGCTTGGTTACTTGTGGAGAAAATCAACTATTTTGCTTCAATATTGTGGACAGGCATATAATTAACTAACTTGTTGAGAGCAAAGAAAGAAATTATTGTATTTTAAAACCAAGATGAAATTATGTTAATGTTGGCTCAACTACAGGGGATTAATTGTGATCATCATATATATTGATGCATCTTGGCAGGTTTTTAATTTTTTTTCATTTGTTGTTTATTTGCTTGTTCATTCTTCTATAAGAGCCAATGATGTAGATGATCGATGTAGCGAGTTTTGTACGTAGTTTGTGTGGCGATGGGTTTTAGTGCTTACAGGTACGTACTTTAGCGATATATATATTGTTTCAGGACTTTGTCGGTGAGACGCTCCATTTCGTGGTGTTCTGTACTGTCAACTTTTCTTTTCAGTAAAAGTGTTTGCGGGGTTTCTCTCCCAGTTATTAATTACTTTAAAAAAAAAAAAAAAAACATTCTATGCCACAATCATCAAGCAAGTATATTAATTTACTAACACGTAGAACCTGTAACAGGCTTATAATCAAGCAGATATATCTACGATTTCTTTAAAATAAGAAAACTTCTTGATCGGAAAAGAAACACTCATGATATTATAGTATTTGATCGACTTGAACATTACAGTTTACAGAGAGAGTTATATCGTCTCATGTTCATTATGTATGTTGAATTTTTCGATATAGCGATCATCGTGATGTAGAATTCTTCGATGCCGATGAAAACAATGTATACCCAACTTGAATTCGACACAATTAAGATTGAGTTGACTCAACTAAGCTTCAGATCCTTTCCTGCAATGTCTTAAAATGGAAAGTCAAAGAGAGAGAACATGAGATAATGAATATGAGGTAGTTGAATTCAAATCAGCAAGACAAAAATTTCCCTCTCTTCCTTACTTAGCATAGCTACCAATTGTGGAAGTTGACTTGTATATCAGTATATGGTTTTAATAATAAAACCATCATCCTCCACAAGCTGCAATTCTTGGTTGACTTTGACAATGAGGACCTATGATATTAAAATTGTCTTCTTCTTTGTCTTTAAATGCATATATATTTAGTTTGGGTTTAATTCTTCATAGGATTAGAGAGAATTCAAAATGATTAGAGGAACATTAATGATGATTTCGGCTTGATTTACCGTTGTTCTTGTATAACTTAGTCAAACATTAATCTAGATGTTTGACTAAGTTATTAGCGTTGCAAATAAGTGATTGACTCTACGGTGCAATTCAAATGTTGAGAGACAAGTGAAATACAAACTCAAGAAGTTAACTCGAAATCAAATTTGAGAAAAAGATGTAACAAAAACCTTTAATGATGTCATTTTCACTGTGTTATTATACCGAAAGAAAAAAAGATCACATATGTAACGATCCAGCCCACTAACAATAATAATTCATTCGGTTCAACCACCGGTCCAAAATGCTTAAGCCCAGTTATTATTACTAGTGTCTAAGTTTTTTATATACCCAATCATATCCTCATTCATATCCGATATGGAATTATTAGGGTGTGACAACATAGGACTCGCATAGCTCAGCACTTTGATGTAGGGCCATCAATGGGTATGGATACCTGACATTTTATCTGAATCCAAACATGAATGTGGTGGGTTCGAGACTCTCGCAGGTTTAGTTTCTGTTATACATATAAAAATCGAAAATGTGACGAATTCGAATTTAATTATAATTCTATTTGTACCCAAATCGAATCCAAACCTAAACCCAACATTGAAACCTCACCAGGCATTACATATCTATACTATGTTAAATAGCGAATATGATCTTTGGATCAATCCGTTTTTATTCCTGAAATAATCTAAGTTAACTTTTTTATTTCCAAAATATTCTAAATTAATATTTGATTCATATTAGTTAGAATTCTAGAGGCTACAAACCTTGGGCCTGGCCCTTTCTCATCCAATAGCACAAAAGATGGGCTGGGCTATTTAACCTCGGGCTGGGCTCTTTTCATCCAATTTATTTAATATATGAAATTAAAATATATGAGTCCTATTAACAGATATCTAGAAATTTACCCTGATCAAAGTTGTTGTTAATGATGCGGGTACAAATCGACGATGACTTAATTCGATTAAAACTCGATTCCGCTTATTTATTAAAAATATTTGGAAACTAAATTTCAAAATTTTTCGATATCATTTACTTATCAAACAAATAGTCCAAAATTGAATGGCTAAAAATAAAAATCTCAAAAAAATAATGATAAAAGATTTAAATTCAAGATCAGATATACTGATCTTACTCTAAATAGTGAAAAGAATTTTCTATAAAATTTTCATCCGATTTGGATTGTTTTACACTGTTAAACTCACAAACACCCCACATCGACCATTAAAATCAATGGCTGAAAATAAATATCTTACAACATGTGATAATATGACATTAAAATTTTAGATCAAAAATATTTATCTTATTTTATATAGTATAAAGGTTTTTCTATCAAAATTTCACGTGATTTGAATATTTCTATACCGTTAAACTTGCAAACGGCTCACTACGGCCATTAAAATTATTGATTTTGAGCCCCTTCGATCACTAGACAAATGATATTGAAAATTCATCGAATTTATTTTCTAGGTACTTCAAATACTCTAGATCAAGTTTAACAGAGCCGATCGACGATTCGAAAGTTGCAACATCGAAAACGACCTAGAAGCACAGAAGGCTCCGTACTTCCAAAAGCATAGAAGTCTCTCTCTCTCTCTCTCTCTCTCTCTCTCGCTCTCTCTCTATATATATATATATATACTCTCTCTCTATATATATATATATAGATATATATAGAGAGAGAGAGAGAGAGAGAGAGAAGAGCTAGACTCCTATGCTTTCGACGATCGGAAGCCCCCGTGCTTATAAGTTGTTTTCAATGATGGGACATCCGATTCGGTCATCGGTTCCGTTAAACATGATCTATGCTATTGAAACTATTTAGAAAGCAAATTTCATAATTTTTTGACTTCGGTTGTCTAGTGAACGAGTAGCCTCAAAATAAACGGCGAAAAATAAAAATCTCATGAAAAACAGTAATAAAGGACTCAAATTTTAAATCAGAAGTATTGATCTTGCTATTGATGTTAAGTAAAATTTTTTATTAAATTTTTATGTAATTTGTATACTTTTACACAGTTGAACTTAAAATATGCTACATCGGCCATTAAAATAGTCATTTTTTAGACCTTTTGATCGCATGGTAAATGATATCTACACTATATATAAAAGCACGTATATTCAAAATTTGGTTATTTAAATGACCCATTTTTCAAAAACTAGCGCCCATTTTTTTTTCCGTACGTAAAATTTTAAATATAAGAATAAGAATAGAAATAGAAACCGCAATGAATACGTAATTTCTCTATAACAGATTAGAGTCGAAAATCCTAAAAATATATTTTATCCTATAAAAGATTCTTTTCTATATATATTTTCGAATTTCAAAATATCTTTTTTTAAGATAATAGATTTTATTTTTCTATTTGAAATTTCAATAGTAAGTTTTCTATAACAGATTACGGGTGTGAAAATCCTATAAAATATATTTTTCTATTTAGTTTTAAAATATCTTTTTTTAGATATTTTAAAAATCCTATAAAAGATTCTTTTCTATATATATTTCTGAATTTCAAAATTATACCTTCTTTTCTTTTCTTTTTTAAATTATACCTTCATCTAATAATTATTAAGTGCATTTGCATGTACATTTTGCTAGTATATATATATATATATATATATATATATATATATATATATATATATATATATATATATATATATATATATATATATATATATATATATATATATATATAGTAAAGCTAGAATACTTTTAGAAACACCAACTTATTGGTACTTCTAAGTTTCTAGCCCTTGAATCTACACCCCAATTACTAATACCCATTGGATCAAACACTATTCCACCTACCACCATCATCCCAACCCCTCATCATTGCTGGTGGTGCTTTTGAGAGTATTCTAGCTCAACTCTCTCTCTCTCTCTCTCTCTATATATATATATATATATAGAGAGAGAGAGAGAGAAGAAGAAGAAAATCGCTACTATGCTATCAATAGCACGAAGCACTCGGTGCTACCAAGTTTTTCACCGTTAGATCCACCCCTTTGATGATTTTCATCCGTTAGATCATACTATTCAACCCACTACCCACTTAACCCTAGGGGGCACACATCATCCTAACCACATATTTCTCAATCCAACGGTCAAAAACTTGGTAGCACCAATGACTTTGTGCTATTAATAGCATAGTAGCCTAGTTCTATATATATATAGAGAGAGAGAGAGAAAGAGAGATTGCGCATTCGCTCGATATAAACTTAACTCACCTAGCTCACCTAACTCCGGTTTACTTAAACCAATATTCAACCTGCTTGACCCGTAAAAAATTATATAGACGTTGGGTCACGTCCTCCGCCTCGACCTCATTCCGACGAGAAGGCTTTCTGTCTGCAATGGCCAACTTTGCCAGCTCCTCTCGACCGCCATCAACCTACCTCTGCTGTGCTGAGGACACTCGAATTACTAGTCCATGACCCTCTCTGGTCGAGCCTTCGCATTCGGCTACCCACCCTCGCTCATTACCAAAGCGAGCACATTAAGTCCTACAATATCTTTCTAGAGGTAGACCTATCGGAGACATTCTGCGTCTTCGTTGATATCCATTCGGGGCTAATATTGCTGTAATTGAGAATGTTTTACTTCGGTGAAAATGGTTGGAGCCCCAACATGAACTTCCACATACACAGTCCTAACTATTACAACATTAATTGTCCACCGGTTCTCTATGGAGCCTTATGTATATCTTAATCCTACGTGTCGTATGCTCCGTGTAGACTTGCAGAGTTCGCATATGTTCGCATTTCCGCCTCCGAACGTGCATGCACTGGGAGATAAGTACTTTTGGGACATGAAAAACAATGACATGGGGCTGGCGCACACCGGGCAGCATTTTTGTTACACGACCGTCTACAACCTGAGGCTTTTCCTCTGGACAGCCATCAACCTCGACGACGAGGCTCCAATTTGGCCAGAGCCCGCAGGTGTATATCTCCGGCCTCTCGTCTATCCTGATATCGTACATTTCTTCGATACAAATGTTGCTACTGTATTTCCCAATCGGAGCTGTATTTTGGCATTTGCCGAGACCGCCTGCGTGCTTATCTTGAAGTTGGGCATGAAGTTATACTTTTTTTATCTTCCCACTTTTCCATATACATACAAAAACATTTTGTATGGTTATATGTATAAACATTAATAATTAATAATATTTATTATGTTATAAACATTATTAATATTTATAACAAATAAGATTTTATTCGATATAGATGTTGCTCCTATATTTCCCAATCGGTATTGTATATTGGCATTACCCGAAACTGCACGCATGCTGATCCTGAAGTTAGGCACGGAGGTATACTTTTATCATCTTGGCACTTACTTATTATATTGTTCTCCTACACAGCACATAGTGGCCCAATACCCCATAGTGGCTTACGAAACAAGCATTCTGTTCTTCATCAGATAGGATGTTACTTAGTTAAATTATTTCTACTAGAAAATTTAAGTGCACCTACGTGTTTTTAGCTGTTGATATTACTATTACATCTATGGTTGGTTATATCCATGGTTGATTGCCATTTGACTCAAATTGTTTGTTTGTTCCCCAATATAACTTTTAGTCACTTTTCATATCTTTATGTCCTTATTTTATATTTCGATCCTGCAACTTTTTGAATTCTGGCCTTTTTAATATCAAGGCCTACAGAATCCTTCTAGAGGTAGACCCATTGGAGACATTTTGCGTCTTCGTTGATATTCATTCGAGTGTATCAAAGCCTACAGCATCCTTCTAGAGGTAGAGCCATCAGAGACATTCTGCGTATTCGTTGATATCCATTCGGGTTAAGATTTTCTACTCCGGTGAAGATGGTTGGAGCCCAACATGAGCTTCCACATACACAGTCCTTACCACTACAATATCAATTGGCCACCGGTTCTCTATGGGCTTTTCTGTATCTTCTAATCCTCCGTGACGATGTGCTTCGTGTGGACCTAGGAAGTTTGGGTCTGTTGGCATTTTTGCCTCCGAACGTGCATACGCTAGGAGATGAGTACGTTTGGGACCTGGAAAATAACGACGTGAGGCTGGCGCACACTGGATAGCACATTTGTTACACAGCCGTCTACAACCAAAGACTCTTCCTCTGGACAGCCACCCACCTCGACGACGAGGTAAGAGCCTGCAGGTGTGGATCTCATGCCCCTCGTCCATCCTTATGTCGTACATTTCTTCGATACTGATGTTGCTACTATATTTCCCAATCGGAGTTGTATTTTGGTATTTGCCGAGACCGCCTTATTTCCCAATCGGAGCTGTATTTTGGCATTTGCCGAGACCGCCTGCGTGCTTATCTTGAAGTTGGGCACGAAGGTATACTTTTTTTTATCTTCCCACTTTTTCTTATACAAATAAAAATATTTTGTATGGTTATATTTATAAACATTAATAATTAATAATGTTTATTATGTTATAAACATTATTAATATTTATAACAAATAAGATTTTATTCAATATAGATGTTGCTCCTATATTTTCTAATCTGTATTGTATATTGGCATTACCAAAAACTCCACGCATGCTCATCCTAAAGTTAGGCATAGAGATATACTTTTATCATCTTGGCACTTTCCTATTATAGCGTTCTCCTGCACAACCCATAGTAGCCCAATACCCCAGAGTGGCTTACGAAACCAGCATCCTGTTCTTAATCAGATAGGATGTTACTTAGTTACATTATTTCTACTCGAAAATTTAAGTGCACTTACGTGTTTTTAGCTGTTGATATTACTGTTACATCCATGGTTGGTTACATCCATGGTTGATTGCCATTTGACTCAAATTGTTGTTTGTTCCCTAATATAACTTTTAGTTACTTTTCATATCATTATGTCCTTATTTTATATTTCGATCCTACAACTTTTTGAATTCTGACCTTTTCAATATCAAGGCCTACAAAATCTTTCTAAAGGTAGACCCATCGGAGACATTTTGCGTCTTCGTTGATATTCATTCGAGTGCATCAAAGCCTACAGCATCTTTCTGGAGGTAGACCCATCGGAGACATTCCGCGTCTTCGTTGATATCCATTCGAGGCTGATGTTAGGATTTTCTACTACGGTGAAGATGGTTGGAGCCCAACATGAGCTTCCACATACACAATCCTTATCACTACAATATCAATCGGCCACCAGTTCTCTATAAGATTTTCTGTATCTCCTGATCCTCCGTGGTGATGTGCTCCGTGTGGACCTACGGAGTTCGCGTCTGTTGGCATTTCCGCCTCCGAACGTGCATGCGTTGGGAGATGAGTAAGTTTGGGACGTGAAAAACAACGACGTGAGGCTGGCGCACACCGGAGAGCACATTTGTTACACAGCCGTCTACAACCTGAGGCTCTTCCTCTGGATAGCCACCGACCTTGACGAAGAGGCTCCGATCTGGTAAGAGCCTGCACGTGTGGATCTCCGGCCCCTCGTCCATTCTGATGTCGTACATTTCTTCGATACAGATGTTGCTACTGTATCTCCCAATCGGAGCTGTATTTTGGCATTTGCCGAGACTGCATGCGTGCTTATCTTGAAGTTGGGCATGATGGTATACTTTTTTTATCTTCACATTTTTCCATATACATACACAAACATTTGCAATTGTTATATATTATAAACATTAATAATATTTATTATGTTATAAACATTAATAATATTTATAACAAATAAGCTTTTATTCGATACAGATGTTGCTCCTATATTTCTCAATCGGTGTTGTATTTTGGCATTTGTCGAAACTGCACACATGCCCATTCTGAAGTTAGGCATGGAGGAATACTTTTATCATGTTAGAACCTGCACTCTATCACTATCCAACTCCGCCTCCATGCCTCCACCACAAGAACACCCTCACAGCAAATCGCGTTTGCTACACTGTGAACTTCTCCTTAGAAGCACCGAACACAGCAACAGGGCGGCATTGACCTCTCTAGGATTTTGAGGTGGGATCCGAAGATGAGAGGACGGTCTCTAGGATTTTAATTCGCTTTCCTCTGCGTGAGTTGTTTCCTTTTTCTTCTTCTTTTTTCGAGAAGAGAGAGAGGGAAAGAAAGAGTCCGGCACCTACGACCATGGTTAATTTTAAAATATTTGCCTAATTTACATAATTACTGTTAAAAACTAAAAAATGTTGAACTATACCGCCCATTTTGTAATTGTCAACATTGAACTACTAGTAAATGGAAACCATATGTTGTGGTGCAAGATTGACATTGGAGACTTTTGAACTCAAATTTTACTTTTAGCCAAGTGGAAAATATTATTATATGGCTTGGTTGATGCAGGCAGCTCTGCGCATTAGCCAGGTGTCGTATTGGACTTGATTTTTATTGATCCATCAATTCCATTCAATTTCTCTTTCATATGACTAGAATTTGTTCACTTTTTTTACTTCATTTGTGATTTTGAATTCAACATGTTAGATAGAACAAGTGAGAATTGAGAATGGTTTTGATATGAGAACCGAACAATTTTATTTTGTATTGCTAATTTACAATTGAGAAATGTTGATTTAAGAGTGTGTAATGCGGGCACATGTATGAGATTAGCCTTTAATGCAGGTTTTGTGAGAGGACTACAAAAAAAAAAATAGTTATTCTAGATTTTGTGCCCGTCAACGTCATCTATGAATAGTGTGAGTTTACTTGCTACTGTTAGTAGCTTCTAATTTGTTTAACATGAACAATACTTTCAATTATGAGTAGTGCTACTTGTTTAACATATGTCTTTTCCTATCTCCATATGAACAAACATCTGACAAGTCTACAATAGCTTATTGGTATACAAAGATAGCTTAGTCTGATGGATCTTCTTTAGCTGCTAACCAATTATGAAGCAAACAAAATTTGCAAGTCTAAGTAGGCTTGTGCCACTTTTAAAGGTGGTTATTCTTGAATTAGCAACTTAGCCTCGTAGAGGAAAAACTTTTTGATGTTATATTGCAGCTTGATTAAGATTTCCTAATATTGTTTGCATGCAATGTGAATTAGAGAATAAATCTGTTGCATTTGACAGTCTCCACGGCAATTAACCAAGATGGCTTTGAAGTACCAGGATGAAGATGCTCTCCCCAACTTTGTAGGTCTCGATATAATTAATCATGACTGTCACTTTCGTTCTTATCAAGATCACGACGGCTGACCATGGAAGTATTTTCAGGTTGTTGATTTTGTTTCGCTGGAACTTTCACCTATTGACTGTCAGGCTTTTACCGATTTTGTGCTTACTAGAAGCTTATGAATGCGATCTCTAGGACAAGTTGTAAGTCCATCATGTTGTTTCTGGCACTCTTGCAGTACTGATCAATATTTTATTTCTTCACGTTGTTATTCTGTTCTTTCTTGGTATAATATATCATAATTTACTTTGCTTGGGTCAAGCCTTCTGAGAAGCTTTCAGATGTACATTCCTTTTGTATACATGAGATGATAGTAAGAGCTTTCAAGCACATTTTCCAAAATTTCACTGGACTAGAACTCAAAGATGGAGGCAGCAGGGGAACTTCACGTGTTTGCTTCTTCATGCGGCAATTGCATATCTAATTCTTTAGAGGTGCCCATTTCGCAACCCATGATTTTCATATATGATGTCCAAAAGTTGAAACAATATATAAAAATAAATCGTATTGTCCCTGTAAATATCATAAATTCTCTTGAAGATGTGCTTATAATTTTCACAAGTGCCCTCAAAATATGTCATTTATGAAACATTATGCATTCTATTGGATCATCTTTGATAGTTTGTGAAGTGTTGATGAATAAGCTTGAATTTATTCTAATCATTGGCAGATTCTACATGTATAGGTTCACACTGGGAGAAAAGGCTATTAATGAATGAGATCATGACCGGTTCAGTGGAGCCAAGATCAGTTGTATCCAAAATGACCTTGGCTTAATTTATTAGAGGATAGCCGATGCATGGTACCGGCTAACTTTATACTACATATAAATTTTATAAAATAAAAAATAAAAATATATAATTATTGTTGGCAAAAACTATTTAAATTTGAATAAGAATATGATTGATATTTTTTCTAATAATATATAATAAATAAATTTATTTTTTTAATTTAAATTTTATATTATAAATTTTTAAATAAATATAATATATAAATTTATATTAATTTAAAATAATTATTAAAATATTTGTTACGTATTTACACGTATTTACAAGGATTTGGTGCTATCGAGTTTTCCACCGTTAGATTTAACCTTAGATTATTTTTACCCGTTAGATTATACTATTCAACCAATCACCCACTCAACTCTAGGGGTCCCACATGATCTTAACCACACATTTATTAATCCAAGGGCTAAAAAATCAATTGCTATTGATAGTATTCTAGTCTAGTTCATATTATATATATATATATACTAGTAGGAGTCCAATTAATTCATTGTGTTTGAGTGTGTGCACGTATATAAATACTATATATATACTAGTAGGAGTCCGATTATATAATCATCGTGTTTGTGTGTGTTTGTGTGTGCGTGAATCTGTAAACATCTAGCACGACGCCGTGTCCTTCGTATTTTTGATAATCGATCGATCCCGTTACGGTAGAAATAATGGAAGAACGGACACCAAGGAAAAGGCGAAGACTCGTGGCGGCGGCGGCGGAGGCGGGAGACCGCATCAGCGGTCTGCCGGACCATCTCCTCCACGAAATCCTCGCCTGTCTTCCCACCAGCATTGCCGTCCGCACCTCCCTCCTCTCGCGGCGATGGCGGACGGTCTGGACGACGTCCCCCGACGTCTCCTTCACCACCCACTTCCCCCCCTCCTTCGTCGACTCCGTCCTCCGCCTTCGCGACCCCGCCGTCCCCCTCCGCTCCTTCTCCCTCGTCGCCACCTCCGACTACGCCGTCCTCTCCGTCCGCGGCCATCTCCCCTTCCGCTCGTCGATCCTCCGCGCCGCCAGTCCCGCCCTACAACGCCTCACCCTCCGCCTTCCCGGCCGCTTCGGCCTACTACCTCCGGCAGTCTTCCACCTCCCCTCGCTGAAGGTGCTCGAACTCCGCCTCTCGGGACCCCTCGATTGGCCCGCCGCCGCCTTCTTACCTTCTCTACAGAGGCTCGAACTCTCTGACCTTAGTTTATTATATCTGACCACCGGGGACGCGATCTCGAACAGCTGCCCGGCGCTCGAGTGCTGGCGGATGTCGTTCGAATCCGCAACCCCCGAGCTGGAAGTGAAGTGCCCGCTGCTGGAGGTTTTCGAGCTACGGACGCGCGCCGGGCCGATAGGGGGCCTCAGTATCTGCGGGCGGATGATCAGGAAGGTGAGGGTGCGACAGAAGTACGCGGATGCTGAATCCTCCTACAGGCCGGCGGCGGCGGCTTATCTGAAGCTGTCGGCGCCCGGGCTCCGGACTCTGGAGTGGCTCTGCCCGCTGCCGCGCTCCGCGACCGTCGTCGACTCCCTCCCGGATTCTCTCGCCTCCTCCCTCATGTTGCTGACGTCGGGCGAGCTCCTCGATCTCGACCAGGGCAGACTGCCGAACGGCGGCGGCCATGTTCTTCCCCTGCTCAGAGTCGACCGGTTGGTCCTGCCGTATTCTCGGATAATTGAGGTACGGTACAATTACCTCAAATCAGCCAGAAACATATATATAGTACTATCTTATCTCTTCCTCTTCTCAATGCACTGCTCCTCAGGAGCTAATACGTGCGAATATTATCGTTCTAAAATAATCAAATTCACATCATCCTGGTTGGTGGTTGGTATCCGTGATCCTGGTTCAAATCCTAGTTGATTCACATTTCTAGCTAAGTTTATTTCTAAATGAAATAAATGAACCAGGTAGCGTGCTACCTATCTCTCAAAAAAAAATGATGATAATGTGTATATATTTTCATTTATTATCTTCAATAAATATAATATGCTAAATGAAACAAATTAATGCAGGAGTTTGGTATAGCAATTTTCAATCGACACTACGATGAAGAAAATCCGCGAGCTTGGGTGCATGAGAATGTCAAGCATTTGGAGTTGACTTGTTTTTTTGGAGGATTTAGTTCGTTGGGTCTTGCCTTCTTGCTCAAGAATTTCGCTAAACTCGAGACATTGCATGTTTCCTGTGCCAACAAATCGTGCAAGGAATCGTACATAAATCACGTAAGTCAATCAAACCTTATCACTATTTTTAACTATTACGAGTACGATCACCCTCGTACTTATAAGTTGTTTTCGATGATAGAGCTTCCGAATTGATGATCCACATCGTTAAACGTTATTTACAGTATTTAAAGCTTCTAGAAATAAAATTTTACAATTTTTCGATATTATTTACCTTACGATCAAGAGGCCGGGTCACAAATTTGATAATTTTTAACGGCCGGTATGGAGCTAGTTTAACGGTGTAAAAGAATCAAAATTTATTGAATTTTTGATAGAAAAATCTATTCACTATCTAGATAAAGATCAATAACTCCGATCTTGAATTAAAAAATCTGATCATTCTTTTTTCGAACATCGTTCGATTTTGACCGTTCATTTTATGCCCACTTGATGGGCTTTATTATGATTTCGTAAATTCTCCATCATCAAAAACAATTTATGAATAGTAGGACTCCAATACTCATAATAGTATAGTATAGTAGCCACGGCCTATATATATATATATATATATATTCTTTTAACTTTTTTTTTGTTTTGTTTTGTTTTTTGATAGGTCATTTCCAATAAATACTTTCATATACTTTTTGATGTTGATGAGAGGAAAGAGGAGGGTTTTGGCACAGGAGGATATTGGGATTCTCATAACTTGTCCCTCAAGCAGCTGGTTCAAGTATCAGTGCATGATTTTTCAGGTGAAAGATTCGAATATGACTTCTTAGAGTTCTTGCCTCGAGCTGCAACTTCGTTAAGAATGATTACGATCTACGCTGACACCGAGGAAATAGTTTTAGAAAAGGTTGAGCAATTGCAACAATCTTTTCCACACATTGAGATTTTACTTCAATTGCATGGAAGATAATTTTGTTACTCTCGAATGAATCATTGGCTTGTTAACAAACAATGCCGACGATTAGCTAGACATTTATTAATTTGATTTTATTTTTAGCTACCTTGAGCTAATTTATTGTTGACCAAGGTGTTTTGTGAAAGTTAGTTTGATTGGATTAACGAATCTGTAGATCCAACGTAATTCAAGTACAGTGATGTTTAAGTTTTTTTGAAGTGTAATTATTTTTTTGTTGCTTGTTTTGACATAAATCGTACAGTCTTGAACGTAAATTCAATTATTTTTTTTTGTTTGTTTTGATATAATTTGGTGCTGGTGAAATTAGTTTTTTGAATTTCATTGTTTGTTTTGATGTGAATAAGTGTTTAGATTGAGTTTCATTGTTTTGATGTAAGCAAGTGGATCTCATTATCTCCTAAATATAGTAGTAAACTTACCGCTATAAAATTTAACCTAAGACAAATTCTAATTTATTATAAATAAGGTAATTCTAACCTATTATAAAGGAGTAGAGTTTAGATTTTATTATTTAATAAATTTTGTGTAGGAAAAAGTCGAGAGTAGGTGAAGTGGAGATCTACTAACGTAACTTACATTATACTTTTTACTTAAACTAAAACAAATAACACAAATGATGGAACTTGAGTTCCATCCCTCCACTTACATTAAAACAAACGGATCCTAAGTTGCTGGGCTCGACACGGCATGGCCTTGCCCGAATTTAAAGGCGGGTCGTGTCGGACCGGTCCCTTGCACATTTTTTTCTACTTTAATAAAAAAATTTAATTATTAATTCAAACTTAATATCCAAAAATAAATTTAATTGACGAATAAAATTTAAATTTTAATCTTAATTTAAAAATATATAAATTTAAATTATATAATTAAATTTCAACTCTAAATTTTAGATAAATAAAAATTTAAAATAAATAATATTAAAATTATATAGTTTGATTTGATGAATCTCTAGATTCAACTCAACTCAAGTGCGGTAGTGTTTGAGTTTCTCTAAAGTGATTATTTTTTTGTTGTTTGTTTTGATATAACTCGTGCGTTAAATTTAGTTAGTTCTTTTGTTTGTTTTGATGTAACTTAGTGCTGGTGAAATTAGTTTTTTTTATTTTTATTGTTTGTTTTAATGTAAGTAAGTGGATCTCGTTATCTTTTAAATATAGTGGTAAACTTACCGCTATAAAATTTAACCTATTATATAATTAAAATTTTCATTATTATTTAAAGGTAACTCTAATTTATTATAAATAAGATAATTTTAACCATTATAAAGAAAGTAGAGTTTAGATTTTACTATTTAATAAATTTTTTAGAGGAGATTGAATGCCGCGGAATGTCCCTTAACTATAGTGATTTATTATGGTTCATCAAATGTCCCAGTTGAGTTGCCCACTCTCAGTTTGTTTATTGTAATAGAACTTCCATAAATAAGGGTTCTTTATATGTTTTAACCTATAAAATATCTTTTTGTTCATTTATTATAGTAGGATTCAAATGTTTTACAAAAAAAAAAAAAAAAAAAAAAAAATAGCAGAGTTTCAATAAAAAATAGTGTTTAATACTATTTACAAAGCGCTTTGGTTGTGTTAGAAGTGTGTTAAAGTAGTGTTTGGGCGCGAAAACACAACACAAATGGACTTCGGAAAGCAAAACTGTAAAATTGCAGTTCTGCTAGGGAGTACCGATACTGAAGTTGGAATACCGATACTCAACTGTGGATCGGATAGGAAAGCTTTCAAATTTTGCGAAACACCGTAGGAATACCAATATTGAATTTTGGACTACCGATACTGAGTTTGAAGCACTAGTACATAGCAGTAAATCCAAGAATCCAGTATTCGAATTCTGCGAAACTTCTGTCAGAAAACCGGTACTCAGGATGATGTACCGGTTCTAATGCTCGAGTACCAGGACTTAATGCTGTGAATCTGAAAACTCCATAGGTTACAATTTCTTATTGTTGGAGCTCTTCTTACTCTCATTTCATCACCCTCTTATGCTCACCTTATTATTTTATCTTTCTAAAGAGAAAAGAAAATCCTAAAGGGCAACTATTGTTGGAGCTTGGAGATCCATCTCCTAGCAAGCTTGGAGAAGGCCAATGACACTTGGGAGTGGGGGTGCAATTGGATCCGGGTTGATAGAACTCCTGTCCCGAATAGAGCAGTAAACTCAGAAAAATAAACGAATCCGGAGCAGAAAACAAAAAAATCTTAACTCCTCCGAATTCACCACGAATGCGTCCTGCCATATCCACCCCAAATCCTCCTCTAAGTTTTGTGAAAGTTTTTTTTTTTTTTTTTTTGAGAGGGAGAGATATCGATAGCACACTACCCGTTTTGTTTATTTTATTTAAAAATAAATTTAATTAGAAATGTGAATCAACTAGGATTCAAACTCAGGACTCCAGATACCAACTATTAAACCTTTGCCAGTTGCTCTAAAAACGGTCGGTGTTTTGTGAAAGTTAGTTTGAGTTTTGAACGCTTAGTATCATTGAGAAAGTTACCTTGAGCCAACTCTAGTAGACATTTTGCTTTAACATACATGCATTTGAAACTTTTAAATTTTGTTATAGTTGTGATTGTTATTTTTTATTTTCATAGTTAATGTTGTTAATTATATATAACGTGATAATAGTATCTACTACTATTAAAAAAATTGTTGATTTATATTTACAAAATATTAATAATATTATAAATTGTAAAAAAAAAAAAATTCCTTGCACATTAACATTGTGATATATAATGAAGGTAACAGATAAATTTTTTGGTTTTGAATACTTCAGAAAATAAAGTTGAAGAAAAAAAAAAAATCCAGCAATATTAGACCTCAATTCGCTTTAGTAAAAGCAAAATAGCTGTTTCGTGCACCTTTTAAGTACATTCCGAAACTAATACAGCTGCAAAATGTAGTTTGCAAAGCATGTGTTGCACAACATTTACTAGAAGATTATATATATATATATATATATATATATAGAAAATAAAAACAAAAATCACTCTGGTTAGGATGAGAAGGCTGAAGATCACCACCTCCGCACCAAAGAGGTAAGCAACTGGAAAAAAGAGGGAAAAAAAAAAGGGAATTATAAGGGATTTTGTTAAAAAAGGAATGTCAATTCAAAATCATAATATTATCTATATGATAGCATGTGATTCATACTCAAAAATGCCAACTCAAAACCATACAATCTTATATGAAAGAGTAAATGGAATATTTGGTCGTCAAAACAATGAGGCGCGTGACACTTTAGTCGTTAAACTTTAATTTGTTATAGTTTTTGACTTAAACTTTCAGAATTGTTGCAGTCAAGTCCTATAACCCAATTTAGTTAACTAAGTTTTGATATATCGCAAACATGAAAGTCATACAGCAGTGTTGTGACTAATGATCCACCAACAATTAAGACACTATATCACTTTCTTATCAGAGATGCGTCATTATTTAATCAACTAAATTTGGTTGTGGAACTTGATTGCAATAATTAAATTTGTTTGTGGAACTTGATTACAATAATTCTGAAAGTTTTAGCTAAAAATTATAACAAATTAAAATGAAACTTGATCGAAAGTTTGCTATAATGAAACTTGATCAAGTTTCATTTTAGTTCTCAAATTTTAACTAGTTTGAGAACTAAAATGAAACTTGATCGAAAGTTTGCAATCTGGTAGCAACTTACAGCAACTATTGCTGACACTACATTTGGTTTAACTACTTCAACTAGCTGAAATGTTGAATTGTTTATAATTCAGTGACACCAACAATGAAGTGAAAGTTGTAACGTATAAGGAGCAAGGAAAGAAGTCGCATTAATAAGAGGAGACTCCAAAAATTTTAAAACGAAAACGAAATAAAAGATTGCATGCATCTTAAGAAAGTATGAGAAAGTCTAAATCCATCTAGTCAAGGAAGTAGTGAAAGAGAATACAATGTCTTATTTCTTTTTATCGGAAAAAGATACAGCATCTTAGATGAAAACACCTTTGGTGTTGCATAATTTCTTCCTTTTTTTTCTCAGTCAGGGTATAGATGGAAACTTCATTTCATATGTTCTGGTCCACACGAAGGAAAGTTGCTAATCATGTATAAATAGTCGGGCAAAGTTCTGCAGCTATGATCATCCTACAAATAGAGCAACTGAAACACAGGCAAAGCGATAAAAATTGAAAACTGCTCTAGCAAGACAGTAATTTCTTAAAAACAAAAAGTTTCTAACCTCAAAGAGTTCAAATGGGCTCCCTTGCCGATAGACATCATTTTTCTTGCTTTGCCTAACAGAAAGAAGGTTGGAAACAAGTGCTCGCCATGCTAGAAGCAAGACCCCGGTACTTGCCGTGGTTACCAATATAAAGTTAATTGGCGGGATATGACCTGATGTTACTGCCCTGATGATAATTCCTAACTGCAAGATGGAAAAGATAAAAGGGAATTAGAAAAGAAAAAGGGTAAGAAAACATTTTCACCAGCAAGTTAAGCAACAATTGCATGGGACAGGTTGTAAAAACATTGAAAATATTAGAAATTAGGGATATTTCTTTACTGACTAAGAAATCACTCCACAATGATTTGACCTAATGCCTAGCTTCTGGAACAGAACCGAGATTATCAAACTGAAACTATGAAAATTCCTCGAAGAATCATACGATGCCCGCGTTCAGAGAGTAAAATATACAGATAAATTTCCAACTCAAAGAAACTAATCTACTCTCCATCAATTGAATTGCAAGCAAATGGAGTCTTACCGGTATTCCAACTGCCCAGGACTTAGCAGCAGCAGTAATGGCTTTCATGGAACCATTCATCCCTTTCCCGTCATCCCCATAAGCTCCAAGAAAGTAGGCACTCAATATCCACCCTACGAAAACATCAACCCAGTTATCATGAGGACCATCAAGAGTAAAACCCATTTATAAATTCAAATAAAGATTGAAAATTTTCTAACCAGCAATGAAAGGATCGGCAGTCTTCAAAGTCTCAAAGTCAAGAACAGCAAACCCATGGCTGAACCTCCCAACAGCCGAGAAAATAAGGAGGCAGAGAACATCCCCACCAGCCAATAGACCCACCTGCCTGAAAACCTAATCCCATATTAGCAAGGATAAAATGCATCACGAGCTCTCAAAATTTCTCGTCAAGTTTCAATTTGTTCCCCAGCGTTTCAAATTATTTGGGTAAATAAAGCCCTATGTCTCTAAACCATTGCATAAGAATAGTTTGATCACCAAACTATAATTCGATATATTAGGGGGCTCGAACTTAAAAATATTCTAATCAAGTCCTGCTACTAGCTTCCGCCGCTTAAAGTGACGGAATCCAATGTGGCAATGTCATATGCCAAGTACCAATTCATATGCTTGTCAATTACATGTGTGTGCCAAAACTCTCCTTGATCTGTAGAATTAACTCTTTCAAAAGCCTTCATAAATGTAGATTAGTGTGGAAATAATGTATTGTCGTTGCTTGGAACAATGGCTTGGCATGCAATGTCAGATTTCCATCTCTCCGGGGAATATAAGTGAAAGATGGGAGTCAGATTGGAACATTTGAAGTTCAAGTGCTCTAATGCAACAAATCAAGTATAGGGACCAAAAGTGGAATTGGAACAATAGTTCGGGGAGACAGGAACTAATACTAAAATGTACATCAATTTTCGCAATTGGCATCTGAACCTCTGCATCCAATTACGATCTAATGTTTAGTGTTGACACTAGTTACGTAGACGTTGCATAAGCATTTCTTTCCATTTCAACGGATGAATCGAGGTAAAAAAAGAGGTTAGGAACCAAAATGACACTTTGCAGACTCATTTGGAGCATTGCAAGTAATTAATCATCCGAATATAATACCCTGGCATGGTAGTTTGTTAGTGGTTTGCAGGGTTGTGCAGCTCGGTTAAAGATTTTTTCTTCTGCTAAAGTTGCCTAGTCTCGCAGAAACCATAATTGTTCCACCGCTAAAATCGCTAACTACGCTTTAAATTCATGAAAAGATTGCAAATGGTTTGATGAACTATCATTCTTGTATCAAAAAGGACACTTTTTGCTAAATAGTTTTGGGGTTCTCAATCAAATTAATGAAATTAACAAACTGAAACTCGAAAAACAGATGACATTACGAAAGATTAGGGCAGAATTTAGGATTTCCGATCAAATTTATCAAATTAACAAACTAGAACTTGAAAACAGGATAAGATTACAGAAGATTAGGGCAGAATTTAGCAGACCCAAATGCCAAAACTAAGAGTTTTGGGACCAAACTGACACTTTGTTAATCAAAAGTGTTAAGGATTCTCGATCAAATCTCTCAAAGTAACGAAAATTAGGGCTAAATTTGAACGTACCCAATGCCAAAAATTAAAGTTCCGAGCCCAGCTAGATACATTGCTGATTAAAGGTGTTGAGAATTGTCAATCAAATTTCTCAAATTAACGAAGTATAACTTGAAAACGGGATAAGATTACAAAACATTAGCGATGAACTGAACAGATCCAAATACCAATAATTTAAACTTTGGGACCAAAGCGACACTTCGTTAATCAAAAGCGTTGAGGATGCTCGATCAGAGTTCATCAAAATAGCAAAACAGTAAAAGGAGAACAAAATCAACGAAGATAAGGAGACATTACGCCGAGGAGAGGAGCTTCGACGAGACCCCGCGCGGCTTCTCGAACTGGATCACGCCTTCCAACGGGACCTCGTCGTCGCCGACGAAGACGGTCTCGCCCCCGCCGTGCTCCGCCGCGGAGGGGATGGGGCGCGTCGAGGGGCCCGCGGCGTCGTCGGCGTTGGAGAGGGAGAGGCGCGGAGTGAGAGGAGGGGGCGGGCTTCGTCCTCTTCTTCGGATTCTAGGGTTTCGGAGGGGGAATTTGGGGGTGGGCTTGGAGAAGAGGGGAGAGGTGGAGTAGGGTTTGGGGAGGAGAGAGGAAGGGGAAGGGCACCGCCGCGCCGAGAGAGCGCCGTTCGGAGCTTGGCTCAGCACCAACATCGTCGCCGTAGGATTTGGGTGTGTGTGTGGTTCGTGCGTGCTCTACGTGGGTGAGAAGCCTCATTTTATTTATTTATTCATTTACTTTTAAGTTTTTTATGGCCTTATTTTTTATGTATTAAAACTAAAATTTTTAAATTAATTTCATACATATTGATACAAACACAGTAAATTACAAATATATCACAAATATATCGCTATAAAAATTAAATTTTTATATTTATTTTTGTAAAAATTTAGTAATATTTATATTTGCTTTATAGTTTATTATTGTTAGAACATTATTTGCTTTTTAACATAAAATAAGTTAAATAATATTTTTGACATCACAAATATATCTCTCGAAAAATTTCAATGGTTAGAATTAAAATAAAATCTCCAACGGTCATCTTCTTCCATTCTGCCATCACAAATAATATAAATATATCACATCCAATGGTATACAATCAACATAGGAACAAAACAAATCTCCATAGATGATAAATATCAAATGGGCCAATGAATAATTATTCCTATCAAATTATGATCAAATCAATATGCACAGGTACTCTTCATAGACAATAATTATCAGATCATTGGCCAGTGAATAATTACATGTGCAATCCAAAAAACAAAATTATTGGTATTACATATTACTTATCATAATATTACTGGTACAAACTCTTGAGCTCTCAAATAATGAATAACAAATAAACTATATCTATATTTTAATCAAATTTTCATGCAACAGGAACTTTGCAGCATATGTCCATGATTTCGTCTAAAGGAGCATGATCGCCTGTGCCTTCGTCTTTCCTCGCGTATAACAATTCCTTTCCCTTAAATACAAACATACCGCCCTGCAAAACAAGAGAAAGAAACCGATCTTTGAGTATTTTTTGGTCTATCATAGCTTCTGAAATGGCTTCTCTACTCCAAACAGCAGCAACAAGGCTTCCGACAGACAAAAACATCCTTCTGTATCTTTGCTGTAGTTTTTGTTTTTGTAAAGGCAAATTTTTATGATCGGATGCACCAGTAGTCGCAATGCACCCTGATGTGAAATGGCACAAAGATGCGAAAAAAAAAAAAAAAAGTTTCTACTGAGATATTTGTTTTTGGCGTCGAAGTGAGAAGCAAAAATAAGCCTCTACGGTCCGAGAGAAGAAACTCGAATTTGAAGCTTCTGCTTAGGGTATAGCAGGAAGCTGTTTCAAACTCTTTAACTGAAAAGCAATTGATGCTCCTTTTAACAGAACTACTCAAAAAAGCACTTCTATATAAGCTCTGGACGGATAGAACGGGCGCAAAGGACCAAACGTTGAATTAAATCGTGACTAGAGATGAAACTGGTATAAGCTATTCAACAATAAATAACCTGCTGCAGGACGCTGGCCCTGTCATCAGGAGTGGCTTTAATTGTGTAGTTCTTCACTGCGTTCTTAAGAGACTCGAATCTCGAAAATACCTTAGCCTGTTGAATGGCAATCCAAAAGCATATCAGAATGATTAATACATGAGAAAAATCAAAATATATTATACGTAAACTATTTTTCTTGCAAAATCTGCGCAACAATTTGGCAGAGTACATTCGAATGAAAAATCTGATGCTTACACTGGCCGGATTGAAGAATGTACGGGCCAAACCATAGTATAGACCTAAGACATCATATGCCTGAAAATGTTGGACAATGCAAAGTTATACTAATACTCCATAGTAGTACAGGCAGAAAAAAAAATTTCAACTTACGAAAACTAAATCAATTGGCTCTTGATATTGGTTTTGTGCTGAGCTTGTGTTTTCATTAGGCATATATACTTCAGATAATTCTTTTTATTTTTTGATTTTCAACAAAAATTAAAATTAAAATAAATAGTAAAGGCCCTGCTGATACATCAAAATAATTACTGTGAGAGGTAATTATTATCAGAAACAAATGCAATGTTCACAATACTGAGTAAAATAGCCGAAACCAAAAGATCAGCCGGCGAGGAAACAGTCCAGAAGTCTTTTAAGTATCACCACTTTGCTCGTGTACGATGAGGAATGACAAGCAAGTGGAATTAACAAGTGGGGCATTGAATAGGTATTTACCAAGATTTAACACATCAAATTTTTGAACAATAATTTAACTTGTTTTATATACATGGTGGAGATTGGTTTCACAAATCAAGGAACCGAGGGGATTAAAAGTTTAAATTGAATCTTAAATAACATTATTCCAAAAGATTAATCTGTGACAAAAAGGTCCAGGAACTCCTTAATGTAACCAACTTAAATATATGTATTGATAAAAAAAAATTAGTAAAAGGAGGTTAGGCAGTTTCACAATCTTTAAACTCACTTTTCTATTCAGTAACGTTCAACGGATGTATCTTCTATTTGCTAACATTCCTAGAAATGAAAGGAAGTGTTAGTTTGAACACTTTTTGTAAATTATGAATTTTGACTTCGCATCTAAAATAGGAATGGTTGTTCACTATACGAAGAACAAAACAAGCGAATCGGGTGGTATGACACTCAATCCCTCATCAAGTAACCAGTTTTCTTAAGAACCACGAAAATGGCTTATGTGTATTAAGATGATGTTTATATAACATGGGCATGTCCATGCTTCATACTTAACAAGAAGTTGAGAACAAGAATTATCACCTTGCGGTCTGGATCTGCATAAAGGCAATCCGATGGAAAAGGAAGCTGCATGATACCGAAAAAAAAAAAAGTGTATTAGAAAACCAGAGATCATTTGCAACCCAATGTCCACATACTACAAAGATCTTCAAATGAAAAACAAAAATGATCCTCTACTAACCGTAAAGCACAGAAGAAAATTTGGAACTTAAAAATATATAGTATTTTCTATTGAATTTTACTGACCTTAAGAATGATATGATGCTAGAAACTACTCTGCAGTGCTTTAAATCTCACACCAACAACATTTAGTTTCTTACAAGTACATCTAATATAAGAAGCCATATCTGAAACACAATCCTTTTCCGACTACATGATCTGAAGAGAGATTGTTTAGTCAGGCTACATAGAATGTAGACATGTTGCAAAAAGCTTTCAGTCCATAATTCTGGTGTAGTTTGCAGAGCCCAGAGAAAATGGCCTTTTATAATGATATAATTAAACAAATTTGGACACGCAATGGTACCTTCACATGAATCATCACATTGTATTTGTAGGGAAGGGAATCACTAATCTGACAAACGAACTGAAACGACAAAAAATTGCACTGAAACTTCACACCAACTGCCCACTTGTACCCTAATGACCAGAAGGGCAATTACCCGTTCAGCTAGAATGCGAGCTTTATCAGGAGTACCGACACCAATTGCAATTAGTTTGACTCCAGCCGAGTCAAATCTTGACTTTGAATCTCTCAGAACAGAAGCAAGCTCCCAACTTCAAGTCATTACAACAGGCGCAAAATTCGATTTGAGTTGATTTTGAATATTTTCATCAGTTATGCACTTCAAATTACTTAATTTTCTTACAACAAGAGACAATATGTACCAGCAAGGACATCCAAAATGCCTTAAAAGTGCCACGACGGCCATTCCCTGCACAAACAAACAAAATACAGGTGTGAGTATTATTGCTATAGAAGAAAGGCATCTGCACGAAAATGACAAGAAGCTACAAAAGATTCTTCTTTTAACAATTAATTTTACATTATACACTACGTAAGCAAATAGAATCCAAGTGTGAGTGTTACGCTTTCGGGGTATTCATTTCAGACAGTAAGTATTAACAGGGTATTCATTTCAGACAGTAAGTATTAGCTGGAAACAGTTTGTTAGTTAGTTAGGGGGTTAATCGCCGACTACATTAATTTCGGGCTAGGTGGTTAATTGAAACAATTGTTAAGATTATGCAGTTTTGTTAAATTATGTGAAACAACCGTCATTCTCCAATAGCTTAAGCTATCAAAGAATGGTATTTAATATTTTATCTTCAACACTCCTCCTTATGTCCGGCCTCGAGATTCTTTGCTAGGGTCAAGACGTGGACTTAAATTAAATGGGAGAAAATGAAATGGTACTAGAGCTCTGGTAGGATTTAAAACTCAAGATCCCCTTCTCTGATACCATACCAAATTAATGAAAAATAATTGTTTATCCCCAAAAGCTTAAGCTATCAACAAACTAGAACTATGCTTTTATATGTTATCTTCAACAATTTCACTCTAAATTCTTAAGTTTAAGCCGCGATATGTAATAGGTACATGCTTTTATGCATGGACTTAAGTCCAGAGATCGAGTGCTTGAGCACTGCAGAGGTAAGGAAACAACCCTAACTCAGCTAACGATACATCTAGTAGAGGAATTACCAACATAAATTGGAAGAACCAAGGAGAGAAATTGGAGAAAGAAAGGGGATTCGACCTCGTTCTGATCCCACAGGTCTCTAATAAAGACGGGCTCCCCAGTGGATGCGGCGAAAATGGCGACGTCGCCGAGATCGTCCACGGCCGCCGAATCAAAGCCCGATGAGGAAGCAGCGGATCCCGCCGCCGCCGACGCCGCCGGAGCTGGGTGGGTCGCCGGAGGGGAGCGGCGGCGGCGGAGGCTTCGCACGTGAGAGACGAGGGTGGGGAAGGGTTTCGGTGGGGGAGAGAGGAGGGGAGATCGATGGGGGCGGAGGAGGGAGAGAGAGTGGAGAGAGTGGGTCGCCATTGTCGATTTCGCGTGAGGGAGTGAAATCTTAATGAATGCGATGAACGATGTGTGCGATGAGTAACGCTTTGGCAAATAAATCCAGCGCGATAACAAAAAGGTTAGCTTGTCAAATATAAATTTTACAGAATTATTTTAAAGAGTTATTTTGTAAAAAAATATCTTTTAACCTTTTATTTGAGATGTTCAAGTTTTTTCTTAGGTATCGTTTGGTTCGGAAATAAGCAAAAAATGGATATTCCGAGGATAGGTATGAATTGGGGTATAAGTGGGGATTAGATCAATTTTGCGTTTGGATGAAAATTTGGTTATTTTTGGAAATAAGAAAAATAGCGTTTGGTTAGGTAAGATGGAATAAAAATTAAAATGGGTAGTTATAAATAAAAAATAATAATAATATTTTTTTCTTTATATTAGAATTAGAATTTTTATATTTTAAAATTTAAAATATAACTTTTAAAATTTAAAAATTTAAATTTAAATTTAAAATTTTAAAATCTCAAATTTATAATTTAAAAAAAGTAATTTAACATGAATATTATTAGATAATCATAAATGTTAATTAATAATTAATTGCCAGATTAATTAATCATTAATCAATTAACCATGAGTACTTTAATTAATAAATTATCTAGCTATAAATAATTTAATAAGTTAACAAATTAGGTTAATAAATTAATATATTAGTAAATTAATTAATTAATTAATTAATTAGTTATGTTGGTAAAAATATTAATTTATTAATCAAAAAAGTTATTGCATAAACACACTAATAAATAATTATTAATTTAGCTAATATTTTATTATTAAATTAGTTAATTTTTAATTTAGCTAATTAGTTAATAAAATAATATAGATAATATATTAATTAATAATATTTTATTATTAAAATAGTAGAGGTATAAAGAGAAAAATTTGTTATTAAACCAAAAGGGTGGAACAATATATCACTTAACGGATTATTCTAGAATAATCCGTTAAGAGAGGGATTAAATAAACTCACTCATTCTTATAATGTTTGGTAGAATAAGGGGATAAACTTTTTTATTCCATGTTTATCCCCCAACCAAACATAGCCTTAGAAAATTTCAAAAACCACACCCGTGGTTTCGTACTTTCTCACTTTGGTTCTCTGTAGTTTAAAATATATCAATTTGCCCCATGTGGTTTTGTTTTTATCTTTTTGGTAGTTTTTTTTTTAATATTTCGTTAAATTATATATAAAAAATTTTAGATACCCACATAAATTTATCAAATATTTATTTTAGTATTTTTTAATTTTAACTTTGTAAATAAAATTGATAATAAAAAGAAAAAAACGAAACCACATGGGGGGCAAATTGATATACTTTAAATCATAGGGTACTAAAGTGAGAAAGTGAAAAATCACAAAAGGATTTTTTGAAATTTTTTTTTTCTTTTTTTTTTTTGAGAAAGAGATAGCAAGCCATCTACTTTATTTATTAAACGAAATAAACAAAGGCTTAGTTTGGTATTGAGACATATTTAATACTATTAGATAAAATAGAGTTGTAGAAAAAACATATAAGAATATACTTTTGCGTTCTCCAATGAGACCGCAAAAAATATATCGTAACCAACTCATTGCGATATACGGAATGCAATTTACATACGAAAATAAATAAAGTATTTTTCTAACGTAATTTCTCACCGTATGTAATACAATTTTTTCGCAATTTCAAATGAAGTCTAAGAGCACAGTATGAAAGCATCTAAGGCAAGGTTTTAAGTGCCCGTCGACACGGGCCGTATCCATCGTGTCGTACCGTGCCAACAAGATACCGGCACAATACAGACCCCATATCCTCTATTTTTTAAATTAGCAAATAATTTTCTCAATAAAGTTAAAAAAATGTGATAAAAAGACATAATAAATAGTTGGAATATTTTATTTCATAAGAAAATAAATATTTCATGCTATTATGTGTTGGCACATAATAATTTTTTTGACGGACACGCATCATTTGTTCGATACGCGCGTGCAAATAAATTTCCCGCATGATCCGTGCCACGGCACTTAAATCCTTGATCTAAGGCATCCCTAGCGAGCCACAACAACAGAATAAAATAAAAGCATAAAGGGAAAAGAAGGTGGGAAGAGTCAAATAGAGAGAGCCAAGCTTGGAGGGGAGATGAGATCTTTTTTGTGCCCGAGAATGATCCCCTTTCATGTGACCAACTGAGAAGAGTCCATATTCTCCGATCCTATCCCACAACTCGATGCCCTGTAACTTGTGATGTTCGCTTCTATATATATCTCGTAGTGGGCCTCTCTCTCTCTCTCTCCGTCTCCGTCTCTTCTCTTCTCTTCTCCGAGCCTGAACCCAAACGTGCACGCCGCTCTCTCTCTCTCTCTCTCTCTCTCTTGCTTCGTCTCCGATAGAGAGAAAGGGGGGGAGGGGGAATGGAGATCGACCGAGCTATAAGGGAGAGCACCGATCGGAGGCTTCAGACCAAGTACAACAACGCGATCTACGTGATTCAGAGGGCGTTCGCTCTCTACAAGTATGATGCTCCTCTCTCTCTCTCTCTGTTGGAATCGATAATTTAGATCGTTTTAGAGTACTATTTCTCGTTATATCGCTCTTGCTGTTCGTTTGGATTGATGAATTCGGTCCCGTAATCTTGTTTCAGGGTGTTGGTTGATCGAAATTAGCCCTATCCTTTTCCGATTTCCAAGTCTTTGTTAGGTTTTTTTTTTTCTGCTAGATTTGCTTTTTTCCTATTAATTATAGCCTACTGGTTGGTGATCAAGATGACGCCCCATATTCTACACATTATGGACTCTGAATAAACTGTTACTTGTTCCTGCGTTTTGGATTAGGGACATACATTTGTCGAAATTGGGGCCGGTGCTGTCCCTCTCTTGGTGGTAAAAAAATGTTTAAATGTAGATTAGTTAGTTTTATTAGGTTTGTGTCTGAAAGGAGTTGTACCATTATCTGTGTTTTGTTAGTGCAACAAAAAAAAAAAAAAAAAAAAAAACTGTAGAAAGAGAGATGGGCCAATGGTGATCCGTCCTCTGCCTGTAGTGCTCGGTCCGCTAGTAGTTTTTTTTTTTCCTGAAGTATATTCTGTTTAAAATGTCCAACCTTAGTGATTCATGTGATCTTCATGAGATAGTTAATGCCACATAAATCTTCACCATTGCACATGAACGGCATCGAAGTTGAATCCCGCAAAGTGTTCTCACAGATTCCTACGGGAAGTGTTAAATTTATTTAGCATCATAATGGGGATGAGTTCAATTTAACACCAAGTTCTTTCTTTAGGCAGTTTAAATTATGTATAGTTTGAAATCAACCTCCTCTAAAGAAACTGTATATGTCCAAAAATGAGATGGTCTGAAGATATGGCACTTGTTTAAAATTAAAGGTTTTGAGTGGCATATATTTGAGAGACCTTTTATTATTAATGGAGGGTTCTAAATGAATGGAATGTACTAGTATAGCTTTGGTTTGGTTAAGCAAGAAGTCTGCAAGTGTTGCAAGAAAACTGACTCTGGTTGGCTGATTGGTGAGACAATAGTCAAGATATTTCTGCATCTAAATAATCCTGAAGGTCTTAAGAGCTTAAGGCAACTCCAGACCTTATTTTAATCCTTCTCAATGTCTTACAGAAATGTTTTCAAGCAGAAACTTTGGTTCATAGGGAGATAACAATAAATGAGTTGAGAATGCATGAATTCAACTATTCTCATTCTGTTCTGGATTTCTCTCTAAAGGAGTCCTTCCATTTTATCTAGGACACATCCTTAGATAGTTGGTTAAGGTTATATTCTACATAAATTATGTCAAAATGGCTGATACCATCAAGTAGTATCAGGTCCAGCACCACCCTTCTACATTCTGGTGAATGGTGATTTTCTGTCTTTTATAGCCCGAGTATAATGTAACCTCGAGAAGACAAAACCAAGCACTATTTTAGTCCTTAGAGCCTACATGCATGTTCTATGACCTCATTCATTAATATTTGTGTGACTTCTTTTCTAATTACAAATGGCAATTCTAGAAGAGCATAATGTCTTGTGCTAAGTGCGATGAAGGTTAAACTTTACCTCTGTTCAGATATGATATTGATCTTTCGATGAGCGAGGCCGTACTTGGAGTATTGGGTTTTTCGCTGATACCTTCACTTTGGTCGTCCTTCTCCTATAATTGTTTAGGATAACATTTGTTTTTTCTTTTCTTTTGCTTTTTTTTGCTTTGTCATTTTTCTCATGGCTAATGCTATATGTAAAAACTTAGTTGTACAAAGACAGTTCACAAACGAAATGACATTTATCTGATGAAGGTTTCTTCTGCCTCACTTGTTTATTATATTTTGATTTTCATTTTAACTTTTTGTATATATTTCTTATGGTGATAGTATAGGCTGAGCTAATTAAAACTCATATCGTTTTGGAAATGCCTTGGAGCAGGTTAGAGGAAGTTGCCTTGAGCTTTAATGGAGGAAAGGACTCAACTGTAATTCATTCCTTTCAATTGTCCCTTCTTACTTTTGACTGGCCTGAATTAACAAATTCTGGATCCTTTTCTAAAGATATTTGTACTGCAGGTTTTGCTACATTTAATTCGAGCCGGATATTATCTGCACATGGACAAAACTGATTTTTGTAATGGGATCCAGCAAGATGGGTTTCTAAACTGCCCTATACGGACTATCTATTTTGAGAGCCCATGTGCTTTTCCAGAAATTAATTCATTTACTTATGAAACAGCCTCCCAGTAAGAATTCTCTCAACTTTGGGCTGCTACTTTATGATTATTTTTTTTCTTTGTTGAGAAAAATGTTGAAGATCTCAATTTTTTCTCTTTACACAAAACATATAACACATAATTCTGTGGGTTTATTGGAGCTTTTTATTTGATAATTTCTGCATTTTGGTTTCCTTCTGTAGTTATGGCTTGCCATTGGAGATTATTCGCTCAGATTTCAAGTCTGGTCTGGAAGGTTTGCTAAAGGAAAAACCTACCAAAGCTATATTTCTTGGCACCCGAATTGGAGATCCTAATGCGGTATCTTTCTAGATTTCTTTCAAGTATCATATATATCAGGTGAAAATGTACGAAAGACTTCCTCAACTAATAGGCCATTTTGTAATATATCCTGCAAGTCTGTCTTTATATTTAACATCTCTTTATATTTAACATCCTCTCAATTTTTGCTCTTTTGGTTCGGGTTGTTTCCTTTAATTTGATGGGGGATTCCATTAAATTAATGCCTATTAACAGTTAAATACATTCCTTCAGTTGAAAAGTTGGTGGGACCAAATTTAACTGGTGGAAATAACACAAATCAAAAGAAGACAAGCTCAGGACGTGTCAATCAAAGAAAGAAAGAAATACATAGTTGGGATGCCTATTTCAAAATGGCCTATAGTAAGGGGGTCTTCATACATTTCTACATATTTAGATCATTTTGAACTGAAATAACTTCCCTTGTTCGGCAGCTTGATTATTACATAACTATTTGTGTGTCGGAGCTTTGACGTCATATAGTTGTATTTTAACAATGCCAATGCAGGTTGGTCAAGAACAATTCTCCCCTAGTTCGAATGGCTGGCCTCCTTTTATGAGGGTGAATCCTATATTGGATTGGTCTTACAGGTTCTTCTTCACTCTTAGCAGTGGATTAGAAAATTTGTATTTTTTTACTGTTTTACTAATTTTCACATCAAATGAAGTCTCTATCGTTTTCAACATCAGGGATGTGTGGTCTTTCATCCTAACCTGCAAGGTTAAGTACTGCAGCTTGTATGATCAAGGGTAAGCTCTTCTTTCTTTTGCTTTTGAAGTGAAGGATCATATTGCTATTACACTCTTAAGCATCCTTATTAAGGCAGATTCATGATTAGTCTTATCTACATTGTAAATCAAGATTCAATTTGTTCCAATCTTTTTCTCATGCATTCACGAATGTGTGCTTCAAATGTCTCCAAATAATCTTCATTAATTTTTATCCTAGTTTAGATTTTATAGCAATCACAAGTTCTATCCTTGATGATTCCATTTAGTAGGCCTTCATGATATTCTCTTGTTTTTCATTTTGGAGGCACGGTTTGGTTGGGCAGTCAATCTAGGGGTAAGATTTGAACCCCAATAACTATAGGTGCGAATTTCAATTTGTTCATGAAGTTGATTGGTGGAAAATACTTAATGATGCTGGTCTGTTATTATTCGGAGTTGAGTCTTTTTGTTCTTACTGTTCTTTATTATTGATCATATATATATGAGCAATGCTACCGGTATACCTCAAAGTGGAGGTGTACATCTTACACCCACTCCACCCCAAGGCCATTAATACTTTACTTGTCATATCAACTTTTTTTTATTTTTACTAAAAACCATTTGGATTTTTATCAACCTTAGGATGGGGATGTAAGATCTACACCCCACTTTTGGGTGTACAAGAAGCATTTTCTTATATATATATATTATTGTTCATGCTGATGATTTCTTTCCTTAGGTATACTTCCATTGGGAGCATATATGACACAGTTCCAAATACATTATTGAGCATTGCTGATTCCTCGAGCATGGAGGAAAATTTTAAACCTGCATATATGCTGTTAGATGGAAGGCTTGAAAGGGCGGGGCGAGCAAAGAAAAATTCTGCAAAATGTGAAAACAATTCTGTTCCAAGTAATGGCCGTAACATTGTCGGTGCTCATCAAAGTGGATCTTACAGAGCATCAATCATTATTGTGGGCGATGAGTATCTGTAAGCCTTTTTCTTTATCAGTCAATCTAATACTTTCAAGCACTCTGCAATAACTGACGGCAATGACAGAATGTTTGACACTGAGATTTCCTGTTCTCTACATTATCTGCTCTACGTTTATGAATTATGAAGTTCTTAGATTCAGGGAGGAGTATTGGCCTGTTTAGTTTGGCGTTTTGGTGTTTCGCTTTAGTTAGTTCAACCTGTTTTTATATTAATGAAGTTCCTCCCTCTTATATAAAGAATGTTGATTAATACTATTTGTGACAGCTGTAATCGATATAGTGGTTGAGGACTGCAGATGTTTGATAACAATCTAGCGGCCAAATGTGGCAAGTTATGCACTCAATTATTTCAGTTTTGACATGTACAATCAAATAGAATCAAACTGGATTAGTTATTAAACTGAACAAAACCAACCAAAATGACTCTGTTTAGTTTGCTAAGTTGGTCTACACCGAACTGGCAAACCCCAAATTAGGTGTGCCTTTCTGTTTTCGAAATGAACCTAGACACATAGTTATGTTATTCCTGTCAAGTATCGTAAAACTGTTAAATGTTTGAAGACTAGATGCTTGGTTTTACATTAAAACATGCAGGTTGCATGGGGAAAAATCCTCATGTAACTGTTTTATATGCTGAAAAGCATGTTTTGCATTCCATGTCATGGAAATAAGGAACACCAGATAATAATTTTCCCAAATCCCAATAATAGATTGTCTTCATTTTTCAGAAAATTGAGAAAAATATTAGTTTCTTTTTCTGTATTCCTTATAAAAATTTATAAAATAAAATTCATTAAGAGCACTTTTCATAAATATTTGTTTTGGAAGATTTTTCTCAGAATAAAATACAACCTTATAGAGGTTCTGCTCTTATCATTGTCAAGCTTTCTATCTTCAAGAAGGAATATGAATAATGTGCTTTATTTGATATCTACGAGAGAAACTCTCACCACTAAACTTTGTGTATTCTGTCAGTATTTGTATAACCTTCACAAAAAATCAATGTGTGGCGTAAGGTATATCCTGCTGTTCTCTTTGAAAATAATCTTATTATAACACCAACTTTTTCTTTAAGATAGCATGGGAGTATTTTACAGAGTGAAAAACAATTCAAGTGTTTGGCATGGATCCTACCTTCATCTTTTCACCAGGATAAAATTGGAGTATGATATATTTATGAACTATTATTGGATTTTGCGATATTGGTAGATCATGTTTACTTGTTACATGTTGTTATTATAACAATGCTTGTTTTCCGGTTATTGATGGTTTATACTTTTGTTTTACCAATTTTTTAGGTTTTGATTTATCGTCCATTAACCTGTCAGCATAAGTGTCCATCTTCAGCTAATATCTTTGAGATTTGTTATATACAAGCATATTAATAGTTGAAATTGAGGGATTTTGTGTTTTACTTTGTAACTTGAAATGTATCTAGACATAATCAGTGTGCATATTGTTCAGATTTGGGACTTTTGAAGACAAATTGGGAACAGCATTATGCAAGAAGCTTCATGATATCGGCTGGCAAGTTTCCCACATAGCAGTTGTTCAAAATGAAGTAAGATAAATCTTAATTTGATAGTTACATGCCTGAAAAAAGATAGTCTTCTTATTTGTTAGCCTATTGACCCATTTAGGATGTAGGCAGCAATAATTTCTTGCGCAGTTTGTGGTCTCGAGTATTTTGATTTAGCGTATGTTCCTTACTTAGCCAGTGTATGGTTTCATAATTTTTTCTTTTAACTTTTTTTGGATTTTTCTAGCAGTATTAATACAAATGGGTGATTAACTGATATAGTTCTTCTCAAAATAAAAGAAAGGGAAAAAAAAAGTAAAAAAGAAGATTCACTAACTTGGTATGTTCCTGCGGAGAGATTTGTATAAATCAGCTAAAATATTATAGTGCAAACTCTGAGAGACCGGTTCACTACTATGTAAGAAAAAAGTAATATCGTTTAAACTATCCAATATTAGAATGATAGCTAGGAGTTCTGATACTTCATTTTTTTTGTTTTTCATCTTTTGCATGCAAAATATCTTCAAAGTCAGGTTGAATTGAGCGTGCATCTCTTGTAAATCTGGTAGTGAGTATATGCCAACTAGAAAGACTGGTAGAGTGGCTGGCATCTGCCTGTTGTTGATTATCACCAAAATGGTTGTCGTAATGGTATTTAAATCTTTTGTCCTTTGGATAACCTCATTATTTACCATAGTTACTTAATACTGTTTATAAGATGCAAATCTCATACTAATATTTCCAATCATTTGGGTGTAACTAACTTGGGTTTTCTTTTCCAAATAACAGTATTTATGAAGCTATGCATTTAATGATTGCTTCATTAGGATGTTGTAAATAATATCTCCAACATTTGCTTTTGTGTCCTCTTATGAATGCAAACAAGATTAATAGAATAATTCCATGATTATGTGATGATCAGATAGACTCTGTGGCCGACGAAGTCGAACGCTGGAAGTCTACAGATGACATGGTCAGGTTCTAGAAAGCTTTATGAGGTTTTTATTCTCTTGTTTCGTAAAATTTTGCCAACTTTATGTTGTTGAGCTTAGCATGGATAATATTGCACTGGGTCTTATAGGTTTTCCTTCTTGGAGGACTTGGCCCTTTGCATTCGGATGTTTCAGTTGCAGGCGTTGGAAAAGCATTTGGAGTTCGTCTGGTAAGTTTACTGAAATGCTTCTTGTTAATTTTTAGTTTTTATTTCTTCTTTTTTTTTTTTGAGGTTAGAAAATGCTTCTTTTTTTGTGTGTGTTTGAGATTGTATAGATAAATTTCTTTTTTCGTATCTTTACTTCATATTTCAGAACTTATTTTTTTCTACAGTCCAGAGAATTTATAGGACTAGCTTATGCTGGTTGATGAGTCCTTAAACTCTTGTAATAGCATCAAGCAAAATTGGTTCTCTAACTTAATGTCAAGGTCAAGAAGTGTTTATTGTTTTTGTCCTCCAAACTTTGTTTGTCATCATGGATAATTACCACTTACCAACTATTCTTCACACTTTGGCATTGTTGTTCAGATAGTGGAGAAATCAATTCTTGTGAAGGAAATTAAACATATCAGCATCCATTCGCCATGCTTGTCTGTTTACCTATATTTAGTTTGATAAGTCGCTGTAGGCTAATGGTTTGATTATGAATTTCAAATACTATTGTATTTGTAGCTTCCATTGACATAATATAAAGTTCATTTGTCCAAGATATGATAGTTTCTTTTCTTTTTTCTTTTTTTTTCATGACAGAGATAAACTAATGATTCCCAAATCAGCCATTTGAGTGTAGTATTTTTTGTCACTTGTATAGTTCATATTCATTCTTCTAATAGAGATCTAATTCTAGAATATTATTTCCTTTTTAATATCAACTTTTTAAGTCTACCTTGGACAGACTTTAACCTATTATTTTCTTCTGTTTTCTCATTGTTTTCCTTTTTTTTTTTTTTTTTTTTTTTTTTTTTTTGGAGATAGGCCCCTGATGAAGAGTTCGAAGAGTATCTTAGGCAGCTTATAGGAAACAACTATACTGGTGACCGAAATGAGGTGATTCTATACTTCATATGGATGTCATAATTTATGCTGTTGTTGCTGGAGTGTTTGTTTTCCTTTTCCCATTTATATGTGGATTATCTCCTCTTACAAGGAGATGGGATGGAACAGTTTTTATTTTTAAATTTTTATAGTATGATGGGATATATTTTAATGTGCAAGGGGATTATTTTGTGCTAAAATTGTCTTCTCACCTCTTCTTTGGTTTTATTTTCAGATGGCTTTGTTGCCTGAAGGCATAACTGAGTTACTGCACCACAAAATGCTACCTGTGCCATTAGTATGTTTTGTTTCCCAAGACCTTTTCTCTTTGCTAATTAAATGAGTCGAGATCAGATTGTGTCTTAACACTTTGGGAAATGTCATACGCTTTGGTAAAACTAGATAACAGCTGTGCCTGACAGTTAGAAAGAAATAATAAATAAAAAATGTGCTTGATAGTGAAATGAAGAATCTCTCTGCTCAGAAATTAAGATTGACATGCCTTGATAAATAAGTGAAGTCCTATCTAGTACAGTCAGATAGAAATGGAAACTTATTGGTTGAAATAAAACTTTTGTAATCTTCATAGTGGTAAAAAGATACATTTGTGCAATTCTTGGTGCGGCATTAATAACTTACCCTATTTTACCAATGGAGCCATCATTGCAGCTTTCATGTTATGTTTAATCTGGATCTTAGTTTCCTTTTGATATGTTATTTATCAATTTTTCTGCTCGCATTGCAGTTTCTGTTATTTTCTCTAATGCACATTGATACGTTTGGCAGATTAAATGCAAAAATGTGATTATTCTTGCCGCAACAAATCACGAAGAACTTGATACACAATGGGAATGCCTTTTGGAATTACCAAATATCAATTTAGTACGGACCGCGCCATTCAAATCAAAGCATCTGAGCACCATGCTTTCTGAAGTATATCTCCCTACTTTTGATATCTTTCACTAGACTGCATGCTGTTTAACTTTATAGTTTAGTCCTTGAAGTTTGATCTATTCTCGATATCATCCTTGATAGTTTTTATTTAACAATTCAGTCTGTGAAGTTTGTTCTGCATAACAGAAGTTCTAGTATTCTATCCTCTACGAAAGGGTGCCGTGTCAGCACCATAGTTAGACTTTTCGTCATTAAATTTGCAATACTGAGGACGAAATTGAAGTCCAAGCAAACTCTTGAGGACTCAAACAATTGAAACTCACATCTTTTATAGTGATAGAATTGAAATCTGGATCAAACTTTAGGGACTTCATTTTTATCTAATCTTTAGGCCTTGTTTGTTATGTCACTGTTTCATTTTTTATTTTTATTCTTTTAAAAATAAAATCTTTGCAATCAGCTGATCAAGTGGACGGTGGAGTGCTTGCAACCTATACATCAATGGGGTTTGTTTATGCTGAGGGAAAAAAAAAACCTAACTTAGTCTCAATTTGTTTTCCACTTCTTTCCTTTTTAGAGCAAGATACCTTTCAACATCTGACCGGGCTATTTTGCAAGTTAGTCAACAATGACAAGAATATATAGGGAAGTCCATCCACTGACACATGCTGCCGCAGATTCTTTGTTTATAAAAACAAATGAATGGCATCAAATACCAAACAGGGCCTTAGCTTTTCATTGTATTCCCTATCTACATTATGTATAGGATTTTATTTTTTTTTAACCTGATAATGCTTGTAGAGGCTAAAACATATCCTGATTAAACCCACATATTTAATACTTGCTTGATTAATGTGTAAATGTTGACTCACCTCTTTAACAAGAACTCTGAATAACGGTGACAATAAAATATTTAAATTGGCCGCCATTCTCATGTACCTTGTATTTTGCAGGTTGAAACTGCTCAAGTATTATCCAAACTAAGTGTGGATTTCCCTGATATATACATAGGTACTGATATGCTGGTTCTTAAAACTTGACCCTTCTTTTTTCTTTTTTTTTTAATTGTTTGGTATTTTTCTAGCTGTTTTATAGGGATCGGCGAGAAGTTGATTTCCTTTGGAAACATTTGGTTGGTTAATTTGATCTTTTCTGTTGATGATTGTTGTTAATGAAACATGCAGGGTGCCATCGCAAGTCTAGACTCGGGCCTTTCATAATAAGCTTTGTTGGAAAGGTAATTATTCTGAGGACATAGCTACATATGTAACCCTACAAAAGTTCATCTATGTACATAAGTTTGTGAGCAATGCTAACTAATAGTTCCGTATGTAGAGTATAAATCTTACACCCCAGTCATCCAAAGGCTAATTTTTACTCACGAGTCTTATCAATCTCCTTTTTTTAGTACTAAAAATCCAAAAGGGGTTTTTAAACGCCTTGATGTGCGGGTGTAAGATTTACACCCCTATATATAGGGTGTACAGGTAGCATTTTCTTCAAGTATATATATTTTTGACCCATGAAACCTTAATTTGCATTGTGTGTGCTTTCAAAACTTTGTCTTACATACTGCTGTACTTAAAAGAGGAATGCCCCTCTTAAAGAAACCTTTTCTAATACAAAACCACCTTGACCCATAAATCGGATAATATCCGAGATTAAGATAAGTGTATTATTCAACGAAATTGCACTTTTGTGGGGTATAAATAAATATATGGGATTATATATGTAAAAGCCATTTATCCCTGTTTATTTTTCTTCAGGATAAAACGAGAGCGGAATCAGCCGCTGCAAAACTCTCGCAGAGTTTCTCCGAAGGAGCATTCTCGGAAGCCGACTGTGGCTAATAGCATGATCTGAGTTAATTGGGAGAATTTTGTTTAGTTATAATCTCTCCAAAATGGGAGAGTGGTTTTCGAAAAGCTCTATGTCAATTTCGCCGCCATCCGTCCTGAAGAACGAATGAAGCAGCTGAGAAGGGTAGTAGCAGAGGTCCCTAATCTTAATTTGATCAGACACTAGGGACGAATTTGTAAGTTGGCTTACACCACTCTATAACCCATGGGAAAAGGGGTGGGGGGAGATATATTATTTCTTATATAGCAATTCATCGAAGAAGGTTAAGTGTAATTACTTACCATATTAATGCATGGCAAATCCTTTTATTGGGTATTCGAGGTATAATTTTTTCGAAATGAATGAGATTACAAGTTATTATATGTGAACTTTTATGATGTTGTTAGTGTTACTCCATGGAGTGCAAACAAGGTAGAACCGGTGAAGCACTTTGTTGTGTGTTATGAATTGAATAGTACAGTTTCTAATGTTGCATATTATTGTCACTGCAAGTTATAATGCAGTTGCTTCTGGATGGAGTGTCGGGAGAGGTACTGTTTGAAATTTTTGTTTGAAAAAAATACTGTCGATTGAAGGTGGTGGGAGAGATGAATTAATATTATTTATTTATTTATTTATAATAATAATTGAAGTTTCAAGTCAATTTTGCTAAGTTGGAATGTTTGAGTATCAGTAGAAGATAAAATTACAGCTAACTACAACAATTAAGTTAGGAAAGTGAGCATTTATGGCTGGAAAAAAAAGGGGCTTCAAGCAGATGTAGTATTTAAGATAAGTGTGCATGCGCATGAAAAGCGACAATGTATGAATATATTGCGACGCAAATCAAATCGTATTATTAGAGTTGAGACCAATTTTTTAAGTATTGGGGTTTTGCTTTCGAAAGTGTATTAGCCTCACGCTTATTATTACTGTTGTTACCGTTGCCATCTTGTTCTAGAGATAATGGGGTTCTTCGGGGCGAGGACGATCCCGCCGACGACGCTCGCCGCGCGATCCTCGTTCCCCGCTCTCCTCCTCCTCCGCCGCCGCGCGCGCTCCTCAGCAAATCGCTCCAGCGGCGCCCTCCCTCGCTTCCACTCCCCTTCTCTCCCCTCTTCCAAGGTACGAATCCCTCTATCTCTCTCTCTCTCTCTCTCTCTCTTTCTCATTGGCTGCGGCGTTGCATGGGCTTCGTTTTTCTTTGAGGCATTTCGTCGAACAGTTGGTGTGCGCCGCGAGCAGGGCGCCGCCCAATATAAGTTCTTCGAACCACCGTTCGTCGCTGCTTTAATATTCGCGCGCTACATGGGACGAGGATGGGCCCCTGTTAGGATTTTTGTTCCTGCGTGTGTAGTAGTAGTAGTAGTAGTAGTAGTAGTTTGATGTTGATATGGTTCTTAATTTTTTTAACTTTTTTTTTTAAAACATAATGTGATGTTTTGTTTTTTCTTTCTCTGCAGGGAATGGTTGTGCGGATCCAAGGAGACGAGTTCTGGCACATGACGAGGGTCTTGCGCCTCGGCGTCGATGATCGGTCGGTATTTTCCTATCTCCCTCTTCGTAAAAATATGTTCTTTTTGAATTTGTTGTCACGCCCATCAGATGAATGGGGGGAAGATCCATCCTTGAATCAATTTTGGGAATGAGTTTACCGAAGAACCAATTCCAATTGTAATTTCAAGTTTTCGCCACTCGCGATTTTGTTAAAGTTAATTTATATGCTCCCCGAGCTTCTATAATTGTATCAAATTGACTCATTTCGTCATCTGACACTAAGTTTGCTGGTGGAAAGATGGTGTGGACTCTTGGTTCATTTTGTCTAGTAAAGGGTATAGGTGAGCCATAATCTAGGAAGTTTAAGCGCTCATTTTGTTAAAGGCATACTCTCATTTGCGTCTTTTTGGTGCATACATGTGTTTGAACAATGCTTACTTTCGCATCCAGATCATTTTTCCGTCAGTAGACTTAATAACAGATGAATAAACGGGCCAATATGATACATTTAGGACATGTTTGGTTCAAAATGGGATCGAAATCAAAATAGGAATGGGAATGAAGCGGAATCGAAAATGGAGTGGTGAAAACTCTAGTTTGTTTGGTTCAAAGAGGAATCGCAATTGGAATCATTTTCAAGTTAAAATTAAAAGAGATTAAATTTTAATCTACTATTCAAGTTTGTAATCAAAATGTGAATCCAAATTTAAACTCTCAATTTGAACTTAAAATCTGAATTTACAACTCAAATTTAAGTTCAGAGTTATAATTTAAATTTAGAACTAATTCAAGTATCAAACTTATATTAGAATTTAAACTTGAACTTAACAAATTAACAATTAAAATTTGGATCTATAATTCAAGTTCAAATATAAAATTATAATTTAAAATTAAATATAGATTAATATTTGAATTTAAACAATTATTAATGAAAAAAAGTCCTTTTCTCAGTCCCTTCCGGAATCGAAGTTGATTCCCACCTCCATTGGGGAAATCATTTTGGGGTGATTCTATTACGCCTAGAATGGAAAGCAGAATGTCAATCCCTCAAACTAAACATCAATGATGGGAATAAATTATTCTGGTTGTCATTTCAAGCCTCAAATCCTTCAAACTAAACATGCCCTTAGAGAAGTTCAAGGGGCAGTAAGTTCGCTTCAAGAGAAAAGGGCTAAAATGAGACTTTTGAAAATGTTAAGGCCTTACGGGGCTAACGGTGCAACTAACCTATATTGTTTTGGTTGTTCAGCAATTTGGCAACAGTTGGTGTCACACTGTTCAAATCAATGAAACCTGTTAAATTATGTGAAACAACCGTCTATTTCAAAAAACTTTAGCTATTAGAGAATAACGCTTTTAATATTTATATTCAACAAAACTTATGCTGCAATTTTGATTCTTAAACTATATATCACAGACATGGCTATAAGCCTTGCGTGTTTGTGTCAAACACACACGTGTCCGTGCTAGACACACCGTGTCCGTGTTATACTCGTGTCTAACGCGGATGCGCCATGGTGCACCCCATTAAAAATAAAAACATTATTTTACCTTTTTTTATGTATATATAATATAAGATGATAAATATTTTGACTTTTTGATTTGTTAAATATAAAAATGTTTAAACACCATTCTCTAACAGCTTAAGCTTTTAAAGTACAACGGTTGTTTCACATGGTATCAGAGCAGGAGCTCCTGAGTTCGAATCACGTCAGACTCCTAGCATATTAATTTCCTCCCATTTAATTTAATTCAAGCCCACGTCATGGGCCGACTAAGAAGTCTCGAGCCCATACGTGAGGAGTGTTAAATATAAAAATGTTTAAACACCGTTCTCTAACAGCTTTTAGAGTACAACGCTTGTTTCACATGATTAATATGTACAAACTTTTTTTGGATATAAATATATTATATATTGTATTTTTTTTTTCTTAAAATATATGAACTATCAATAAGAATTTTATTAACTTCCATTCTTATAGAAATATAGCAATATTTTGACAAAATTTATATTTTATATATAATAAATATATATTACTATATTAATAATATTATTAGCGGTGTCCATGTTGTGTTCTTGTGCTAGTTTTGAAGCTGTTGAGTCACTGTGTCTGAGTCACATCGTATCTTGTTTTCCGCATTCGTGTCTGTGACGCCTAGTTGTTGAATGCATTGTATGGTGAACAGATTGTAATGTAGGATTCCCTGTCATTGCTTATTAGGGTGGAGCTCTTCAATGGAACGGGTGGTTTAGTTGAAGGGTCCATACAAAGAATTGACAAGACTGGGTCAGAAATTGTTGCGCTAGAGGACACAAAAACCATCACTCCTCAGGGTGTTCAGTGGCATGTATTTGCAGCTTTCGGTGAGTCCTATCAATAAAAAAATTTGAAAGGTTTAATCTCAATAAATTGATTTGCTATATCAATCATCTTTACTCGAAAGCACCTTACATACTTCGAAGTGTAACCCCAAGTGTTCCCCCCCATGAAATTCCCGAGGTGTAAAGGCAATTTCACCCAAGCTAACAAGACCGTTGCCCTGTGATACCCTGGAAATTTGCTCGGAAGACACTTGGGGCACACCTGGGTACCCATAGCGATGTTTTTTCTAGTGATTGAAGGTTTTGTATTCTCAGGCACATTGAAAGGTGGCCGGGCAGATTGGCTCATTGAAAAATGTACTGTATGTTATCTTCCACTTGTGAAAATTTGAATGCTGCTGCTCTTTTATGCAATCTGATATTTACTTCTTTGTTGTTCAGGAACTTGGAGCTAGTAGTGTAACACCTCTTCTCACTGAACGGTCCCATACAATCGGAGAAAACAGAGTAGACAGGTTGCAGCGCGTCATATTTGCTGCAGTTAAGCAATGTAATTGCTTAGGAATATCTTTGTCCTTATTTTGTGTATTTCACTATTAAGTTGTTATGAAATCATGAGAAATGAGTATACTTGGCAATTGATAAATTAGATTATTCATCTCCTAGAGCTGTTTATATCATGTTCTTTCTCTATTTCTGGTCATTAGTTTATGATATTTTTCAGGCCAGCGGCTACATGAAATGACTTTAAATCCTCCAATGAACATCAGCAGTTTTCTGCCTATTGTAAGTTCCCTTTTTTCCCTCTCTTTGGGAAATGCTTGATAGCTGTCTTATTTCAAGTTAGAATACCGTGTATTCTAGCTTGTTATGTATTATGCTCTTCATCGTGCACAATTAGATATTTTACGTACAGGATTAGCCATAAGTTAGCAGTCCTAGAGGTCCTTAAAATGTGTCTTTCGAGGAAATCTTTTTTTCTTACGCTTCTTGAATTACTTGATAGTTGGAGGTAGTTTGCCTTCTCTAAAAGCAGAGACATGCTACATTAGTTGTTCCATAATATTAGATTCTAGCGTAAAATTGTGGCTTGTGCTGGTTGAACTGTTGAGACTAAATTGACGGAAAACTTCTTGGTCCACACAATGGAAAATGAATGGGTAATGTGTACGAAGACGACATCTATACACTCCGACATTGGTTTTCTTATTCACTCTGTTACAACCACCCTGCAGTTATCTTTTGTTAGCTGGTGCATGGCATTAATATACTCTCTATGATGCGGTACTAGGTGGCACAGTCAAAGCTCTCTTTCCTTGCTGCCGCAGAGGCCACTCCCCTGTTTCGTGTCTTGCCAAATTTGGGTGTAGAAGACAAGGGAGTTTTAGTTGTTGGACCAGAAGGAGGTCTCTCTCTCTCTCTCTCTCTCTCTCTCGACACACGTGCACGCGCACTGACAGATTGATGCCTACACAATGACACATGCATTCATGTAACATCAAACGCATACTTTGTTATTCTGAATTAAGATAATGATGCATTTAATGTACTCTACTCGCAAACAGCATGTTCAAACCATTTTCTATAATAAAAGAGTTAAACGCATAGTAATACCACGAAGGACTTGAGGGATTATTACCTTTGGCCGGAATTTCCTTCGTTCCTTCCATTTTTTCTTATGGAAAACTAATAGCGGATCGATTTGTTGATTGTTTTCTCAGACTTCACAGAGGAGGAGGTAAAGGCAATGAAAGAAGCAGGTGCTATCGCCGTCGGTCTCGGTCCGTGCCGACTTCGAGTTGAAACAGCGACAATCTCGCTTCTCTCAGCCCTAATGCTATGGTCCGATGCTCAAAATGCCGAAACGCAGTAGTGCTGGTACTCAAATGCAAATTTGTACTCTTAACTGTGCTCAATAGAGGACCTTACAAAGCGCTGCGATGAAGATCATCTCCATCTCTTCGATGCAGCAAGGTAGTAACTATAATTATTATTTAAATCCCGAGTTTCATTATGCTTTCCTTTTTTCTATTCTTATCCTTCATTTCATTAATGTTGTATTGCAGATCAACTAAAAATTTTTCTTTGCGTCGGAAAACTCAAATCCAATTAGCAAGTTGATTGAACAGAAAAGTGGTATTACTCTCAGTCTCTGCTTTTGACCTACAATATATTAGTGAAATGAAACAGAATGTAGATTTTTTGTTGCTCTGCCACTACCTACTCATTTATGGTCTCAATGAATTGGTCCCTTCACTATCTGTTGCTATCCTACCAATAGCCAAGCGAAGAAGCCGATGGCAGAACTGTAATGTTATTTCCAATTGGAGCTCTGCATTTCTATGTCTTGGCTTATCATATTATCTATTAATGCAGCGCCTATTCAAGCTGTGCAGTTTTAAGTCGGAAAATCTTGATTGTTCTTTTCTTTAAAGATGCCTGTAGGCCACACACATGCGCACTTTCTGCTCGTAGCGAGATATGATCTCAGGTTGACAATGCTTAGAGGGCAAGGTACCTACCAATTGCTCTAAACAGTGGTGGCCGCTAGGTTAATTTGAGAGAGTTTAGTTGCATGGTTTGGATAGTTATGTCCGACCGGCACGTTGATTATCATATAAGCGGGATTTGATCTCGAGCCATAGCGCCTAGAGGGAAGGATACCTACCAACTGTTCAAGGTAGTTGTAGCCGTTAGGTTAATTTAAGCAGAATGTTAGCGGCATGGTTCGAATAGCTAAGTCCAATCCCTTGGTTATCATATAAGTGGATGTTTTGTGTTCATTTCATCCCGGCGAGAGAGATTTCTAGTCGGTGCTTTTCAAGCCTAGGTTTTGAAATGTAAGAAGCAGATGTCGGCCCTTCGACAACAAGAGCTTCCGGCTAGAGCATGAAGCCAAAACAAGCTTGTGGATTGCAATGTGCCAATTAGGGATGCAAACGGGGCAGATCTGGGGGCGGATCCTTACAGTTTAAAATTTATGCATCATACTGAATCTGTTCCAAATAATAGTTACAAAAGAGAAGTCGGCGGTGCTTCTTCTACAGAAAAACTCGAGCAGCACATTTGCAGAAGCGCCAGTCAGGCCAAAACAAGTCAAAAGCCAAAGAGGTAGGGTTGCGAGAGAGGGGGGTGGCAAATGAGAATTTTCCACAAGCTCCCCTGACTTTTCTTATGCCTTTTGCTTATTTCGAAAGAATGCAAACTAATATCAAATTTTTATTTGTTTTCCTTATAACCATTATTAGGATGTGTACATCTATCACAAGTTTGTGGTAACTAGATAAGTGCTTCCCCATTAAGTCAATTATTATGGATTAACATGAACTTATTATCCATAATGTTGATTCACACCCACGCACAGCGTGAGCTTATGATTCTTGGTCTATGTTGTTTCCTTTATTTGTGGGCACGTTTTGTTCTAATTTACTCTTCTTCATGTTCTTTGTATTTGACCCACTACATAAGTTTTTTAGTTTTTTTGGGGGGTAAAATGGTATAGAAATTATCTAAATTATGAATCATTTTGAATCGGCTTAAAATATTGATTTTACTATCCAGCCTTTAAATTTATTTGATCAGAGACGGTCATTAGTATTTTAATTTTAAAATTTAAGCTAACTACTTTAATGAATTTGTAGTTCTGAGAATTGCATTCACAATACTAATTAAATCTGTAAAAATAAATAATACATTCAAATTTTAAAGTCAAAATATCATTAACCGAGTTACTCCTTCGACATAGCATTCTTTTTTTTTAATATTACTGAATGAATATAAATATTAATATTATCGTATTTTGGTAAGTTAGCTTTTGGAGAATAACTAGCATTTTATGTTTTTTTTAATATGATATAAAAATAAAAAATTCTGAGTATGAATCTCACGGAGCTTCTAATCTCATTTAATTTAAGACTAGTTCACATTTTGCCAGGCTCTATATAAGTCTTCAAACAGTAGTTTTTTTTTTTTTTTTTTTTTTTTTTTTTTTAGGGGGGGGGGGGGGAATTGTTTATATATTTTTGAAAAGTTTTTGACTTTTCGATTTACTCTCTTAGAAAGCTAATATTAAAAATACCCTTTCTACGTTCCAACCTATTTTTAATATACTTCCAGAGTTAAAATCTATTAATTAACTCTGTTATCTCTATAAAATTACTATTTTGCTCTTTTAAATATACCCTTCCATCATTACTGTCTTTTTTATTTGCCCTTATTAAAGTCAGAGCACCAAAAGTCAAAAATTGGTATTTTATTTTTTTAACGTGGCAAATATTTAACTCACGTTTAACCTAAATTAACTTAATAGGAAATAATTGTGGGGGTATTTTACAATAATGGTCGAACATATGAGAGTATTTTAGAAAAAAATAAAAAATAGAGGTAAATCGGATATTTTCAAACATACATGGCTATATAGGCAATTATCCTTTCTTTTTTTTTTTTAAAACCTGAATAATTTTAACTTTCACACTTTTTAAATTATTCATCCGAACTTTAAAAGTTTCTTAATTACCCCACAATTTTTTTCAAATTTAAAATTAATCATGTAGAATTGTACTCCAACAATTTAAAATAATCAATATCAAGCTAAAGGTGACTCCTGATCATGACTTGATAATACATAAAACTTATTTTGAGGTCAAATTCAAAATAGAGCAGCAATATCCACATTTTCAGTAGGGATGATAATTTGTTTTCACATATAAAATGCCTACTTTGATACTTTTGATATGTTTTTAATTTAATCAAATATTTTAAACATATTTATTTTTTTTATACAATATATTAGTTAAATAATATGTGATTGTTATACATTTCCAGTAATTTGATGTCATACTTAACAATTTGACAATGGATAAAAAAATATACTTAATAGTTAGATAACATTTAAATTACTTCGAACTAAAATTAAACTAAAATTTTAAATTTTAAATAAAAATTTTATTTAGTATATTTTTAATTCTCAAATTATATTGTTAGTTGGCATTTTCTTTTGGGTAAATTGCCCGTTTGGTCCCTTTAATCCTCAAATTTAATTTATTATAATTAGACTCAAATTTTATAATTATTATAATTAAGTTCTACTATCTAATTTATTTGATCAAATATATTGACTCATCATTAGTAAAAAATAATATAACATCTTAATTATTAGTATATTATTAATCTTAATACTGCTATATTACTTCTATATTAACGATACATTAATATTAGTCAACTAAATTGAGTTGTGGAACTTGACTATAATAATTTTAAAAGATCGAATAAAAAATTACAAAAGAGTAATGCGCAGCTTATAATTGAGAGCCAAATGTGCAATTTATTCTTAACCTTATGGTCGTGAGTAGGGCTTTCAACTAGATGAACACGAGCGAGTCGTGATCGGCTCGTGTTCGCTTATTTATTAATCGAGCCGAACGCGGGCTAGCTTTTTAAAATATCAAGCTGAAAAATTTATCCCATGTTCGGTTTGTTTATTAATGAGTCAAGCACGAGGTGGCTCGCGAATAAAAATAGATTGTCAAAATTAGAGTTTTAATCTAATAAAAAATTCATACAATATATATCTCTTTACATGTTGGCATGTCGAAAATACAAATAGTAAAAATTTGTAATATATACGCATATTCAAGCTTTATCGAACAGTACACGAGCGAGCTGACGTTATACGACACTCCTGAAATTTAAAATAGTTCTATATATAAGATATATATATATATATATATATATATATATATATATAGAGTCCTATTACTTATACTATTATGAGTACGATCGCCATCGTACTCATAAGTTGTTTTCGATGATAGAGCTTCCGTATCGACGATCCACACTGTTAAACGTTATTTACAGCATTTAAAACTTTTAGGAATCAAATTTTATAATTTTTCGACATCATTATCTTACGATCAAGAGGTCACAAATTTGACAATTTTTAACGGCCGTTATGGAATACTTGCTAGTTTAACGGTGTAAAAGAATCGGAATTTGTTGAATTTTTGATAGAAAAGTCTATTCACTACATAGATAAAGATAAATAACTCCGATCTTGAATTGAAGGATCCGATTATCCTTTTTTAGGATGTCGTTTGATTTTGACCGTTCATTTTATGCCCACTTCATGGACTTTATTATGATTTCGAAAATTTACGAAATTTATTTTCTACAAGTTTCAAATACTCTAGATCATATTTAACGAAGTGGATCGTCGATTCGGAAGCTCCATCATCGAAACAACTTTTGAGTAGTAGAGGTCCACTACTCATAATAAGATAAGAATATGACCTATATATATATATATATATATATATATATATATATATATATATATATATATATATATATATATATATAAAACTAAATTTTTTATCCCAGGTATATTATTCTAGACGGTGACTAGATCCAAAGATTGAACACGTGCTACGACTAAAATAGTTTTAGGACGGGTTATTCTCAAAAAGCACCAGTCGAAAGTGTAAGATGAGGAGTCTTAGTTAAGTTAGAATCATATAGCGAATTTAGTGCAGCTTTATATATAAGATATAAATAAGATTAAATTATTTTATCTCGCTATAGTATTTTAGATGATGACCACATGTACTAAGATAATTCTATAACATGCAACCCTTATAGGATATTATATTGCACGAGCTCATATTCGATTCGCTAAAATTTCTAAGTCGAAAAAATTCAGCTTGTACCGACCGTCTCTAGAGCAAGTGGCAAAGAATTTGGTGGTTGATACCCGAGGTCCCAAGTTCGAATCATAATTGATTCACATTTTCAGCTAAGTTTATTTCTAAATGAAATAAACGAAACGGATAGCGTGCTATCTATCTCTCAAAAAAAAAATTCAGCTCGTGTTGGAGCCGACCTTATTGGCACCCAGAGCAAGGATTTGAATGGTCAGCCCCAGCAGTTGCTCACCTGCCGTGGGGGACTTGCCAGCCGAGCCGCCGCGTCCGGGATGCGAGGCCGCGGCGACGCGTGGCGCTGATCCTCTTGCTGACGTGGAATCTCCTGTGGGGCCTATCCCCCCCTCCTCTCTCTCTCTCTCTCCCCCCGCCTCTCCGTGACTCCCGAGGCTATATATATATAACCCGTACGTACATTCGAAGTGAGAGAGAGAGAGAGATCGATCTAGAGAGAGAGAGAGAGCGCGCGAAGCGAAGCGAAGGAGACGGAGCGAAAGCGGAGAAAGAGGCGCGTTCGCACGTGCGAAATCTCCAGGTTAGGGTTAGGGTTAGGGTTTCTTCGTGCGTCGACGTTCGGAGCTCGGCGGTAACGACATGGATCGATCTCCTCGCTCCCTCCTCTCCCTCCCTCTTCCGCTCGAGATCCAACTCACTCTCTTTTTTTTTTTCTCCCTCCCTTCGTATTATCGATCTCTCGCCCTTGTTTGTTTGAATCTTTTTTATTGCAATTTTGTATCTACACGAATTGTTCGATGCTTTTGACGTAATTGCTTTTTATCTTTTTTTTTTTTTTTCAAAAAAAAAAAGGTGAGGGCGATCGAGAGATCATCATGAGGGGCGTCTCAGAAGCCTATTTCGATCCCGATTTCGACGCGCTCATCGATCGCATCAATCCCCCCGGGTGAGTAATTATTAATTTTAATTTTAATCAATCAATTGAATCTTAAATATTATATATTGATCTTGTTGCTGTTGTTGTTGTTGTTGATAGATGAAAAACTATTGCAGAATTAAAATGATTAAAATTTAATACTATTGTTTGTTTTTTTTTTTTTGAGAAAAAGTTATCATACTACCTATTTCGTTTATTTCATTTAAGAATAAACTTAGCTGAAAATATGAATCAATTAGGATTCGAACTTGGGTCTCGGATATCAATAATCAAATTTTTTTTGCCACTTGAGCTAGAAATAGTTGGTAATTTTAATATTATTATTAACGATGATGATGATGATTTTTGCAGAGTTGTTGTGGACAACGAAACATGCGAGGATTGCACCCTTGTTAAGGTAACAAAACTATACGCTCCTCTCTGGAAAAATTATTCCTTGGACCCGGTCCACTAAGCCTTAATCCATGGACCACGCACTTTATTTATTTTAGTACTCTATAATTTAAAGTGTATAGTATCTGTCATTTTATTTATTTTTTTTTATTATCTCATTCACTTATTTTTTCTTTTTAAATCTGTGATATAATTAAAACTAAAGGTTACTAAAGTGAATATTCAATAAATTATATGTGGGGTATCTGAAATTTTTTTTGTATATAATTTAACGAAAAGTTAATGAAGGAGTTAATGAAAAGAGAAAAATGAAACCACGAGATACTAAATTGATACGCTTTAAACTATAGAATACTAAAGTGAGAAAATAAGAACTACGAGTGAAAAAATTAAAACTAAAGATTATTAATGTGAATATTTGATAAATTATATATAGAGTATCTGAAGTTTTTTGTATATAATTTAACGAAAAGTTAATGAAAGAGTCGGCGAAAAGAGAAAAATAAAATCACGAAATACTAAATTGATACACTTTAAATTACAGAATACTAAAGTGAAAAAATACAAACCACGTGAATGATATTTGAAGTTTACTTTAAAAAAAACATGACTTTCAAATTTATAGGCATTTTAGTAAAAGTATTAAATATAGATAAAAATATACAAAATTTTGACATTTTAATTTTAAATTTTAGATTAATTACTTGCTTTGATAAATTTATTATAATTATAATTACACAAATTATAGAAAATATACTAATTGAATTCATAAAAGCATACAATAATATATTTAAATTTTAAAATTTTAAAATTATCAATCAATCGATAAGATCAAAACAATCGATAAAATGAAAACAACATAAAAGCGGAGGCCACATTTTGTGAAACACGTGGTGGTTCCTGTACCGTACTTTTTAACCTGAAGAAAACGACGAATCCCTGCCACTGCTTTTGCAACAAACATGTGGGCGGCGTGAGAGAGAGAGAAATGGACGGTCGAGAATGATCGGCTCTCTTAATCTTTTTTTTTTCATTTTTTATTTTTTATTTAAATTCTTTTTGTTGGGCCCTCCCGAGAGTGCCACGTAGCTTACTTTTGTTTCTATTATATAAAATTAAAAAATATAATATATAATATAATAATAAGGACAAATTTTAAATATTATTTTTGTTCTTTCACACTTTCTCACTCTAGTATATTATGGTTTAAAGTGTATCAAAGTTAGTGTTTTGTGATTTTATTTTTATCTTTTCGTCAGTTTTTTTGTTAATATTTCGTTAAATTATATACAAAAAATTTTTTGATACCCTACCTAGGTTTATCGAATATTCACTTTAATACCTTTTAGTTTTAATTTTTTCACTGATTTAATAAAAAAAAAGTTAGTGAAATCGATAATAAAAAGATAAAAATAAAACCACGTATCACTAAATTGATACAAGATTTTTAAAATTTAAACCACTGATACTTTAAAAAAAAAGTATTTAAAACTACATAGATGTATTTGAAATTTTTCCTAATAATAATGGATGTATGAGTATGATTGCAGGTGGACAGCGCGAACAGAGACGGGATACTTCTGGAAATGGTGCAGGTGCTGACAGACCTCGACCTCCTCATCTCCAAATCCTGCATCTCCTCCGACGGCGGATGGCTCATGGACGGTTCGTGATCTCTCAACCCCTATCGAACCCCAAATCCGAAATAATGCCACTATTTTTTAAAATTATATTTTAAAATATATTATATTGAACTATAATTTTTTACACTAATTTAATTTAGTCCCTTATGTTTTTATTTTTTATAATTATATGTAAAATTATATTCGTTTAGTATTGAATATTCGAATTTGGATAAAATTCTAAATAAAATATCTGTGTACTCTAGTATCCCAATCCTTCTCACCTGTCACGTCCCTCTCTCTCTCTCTCTTTTTTTCATTTTTTTGTGTTAATTTATCTATCTAAAACATCATATGTGGATTATGAGCTCAAATTTTTTTTTATTTTAATGACTACAAAATAGTTACGAGTTATTATCTTTTAAATCCCAGTTCGCGCGCGTTACAATAAAAATATAAGCTAAATCACATCTTTTGAAAATATATAATATAGTGGTGAAAAAAAAAAAAAATCGAGCTAAAGTTTACCCTTTCGTTTCTTTTTTTTTTTAATAACTTTTTTAGAATAATATTATATTATATTTTTGTACAGTGTTCCACGTGACGGACCAGCTGGGTAACAAGATTACCGACCGCGGCATGATCCACTCCATCCAGCAGTCTTTCGCGCCCGCGCGCAACTCCGCCAGCCCGCGCCGCCGCCACCATCAGCAGCAGCAGCAGAGTGAATACAATTCCGACTCCGACTCCGACTCCTGCGCCTGCGCTGCCGCAACGACGACTACGACGACTATCGAGGTCGTCGCCGCCGACCGCCCCGGCCTCCTCTCCGAGATCGCCGCAGTCCTCGCCGCCCTCGGCTGCCGCGTGTCCTCCTGCCGCGCCTGGACCCACAACTCCCGCGCCGCGGCCGTGCTCGACGTCCACGATCACGACCACGCCGCCGAACCCCGCCGCCTCGCCGACATCGAGCAGCAAGTGCGCGGCGTGGTCGGCGCGCACTCCGACGGGCCGGGCGACCGGATGCGCGTGGCCGTGTCTTCGCCGTCGATGACATCACCGTCGGGGCCCGTGCACACGGAGCGGCGGCTGCACCAGATGATGAGCGAGGATGGAGACTACGACGAGACGGCGGCGGCGACGACGATGGCGACGGAGACGCGGGTGACGATAGATCGGTGGGCGGAGAGGGGGTATTGGGTGGTGGGCGTGCGGAGCTCGGACCGGCCCAAGCTGCTGTTCGACACCGTCTGCGCCCTCACCGACATGCGCTACGTCGTCTTCCACGCCACCGTCGGCTCCCACGGCCATCTCGCAATCCAGGTACGTGAGTACCATCCATGCATGCGCAGTAAGAGTTCTCATATATATGAATAGTCCCACATTCAACAATTATAAGACATTTTTGATACGGTAACATTCGAATTGACGATCATTGGTCTAAAATATTTAAAATTATTTATTTAGTGATTGAAAGAATTCAAAATTAATAATTTTAATGACCGTGTTGAACTGTTTGTAAATTTAACAGTATATAAAATTTTGATAGAATTTTTTTTTTATATTTTGTAAAATAAGATTAATATTTTTGATCTAAAATTTTTATCATCAGGAATACTACATAAGGCACAAGGATGGGTGTAGCTTGGACTCGGAGAGCGAGCGTCGAAGGGTCACCCGATGCTTGGTCGCCGCCGTCGAGCGAAGGGTCTCCCATGTATGTCGACATCTGAGACCGCAAAGTTTCGGCAATCGTAACCCTTACTAGTTAGTTGCTAACATGTTCTAACTATGTCGGGTGAATCAGGGGTTGAGGCTCGACGTTTGCGCGATCGACCGGCCGGGGCTACTATCGGACGTGACGAGAGTGTTTCGAGAGAACGGGCTCTCGCTGGCGCGGACCGAGTGCTGGACGCGCGGGGAGAGGGCGGTGGGGACGTTCTATGTGACCGACGCATCGGGCTGCAGGGAGGTGGACCCAAAGACGGTGGAGGCCGTGAGGAGGGAGGTCGGCAGCGGGATCGTCTTGAAGGTGAACAAGGATGCTCCTAGTCGGCCGCCGGCGGAAAAGAAGATCAGGGCCCAAACACACGGTATCGGCAGTGCTGGCAGCTTAGAAGAGGCGAGGCCGAGGAATTCCCTGGGGAGCATCCTGTGGTCTCAGATCGAGAGGTTGTCCGGTTTCATCCGATCGTGAGTCGTACAAGGATACAGAAGAAGAAGAAGACGACGAAGAATATGAGTTTGTTTCTCTCGGTTCATCCGATCCTACCGATCGCGCGGAGAAATTGAAGATTCAGATACAGAAGATCATGACTTAGAAAGCGAGTCTTGCATGTGCAGTTCTGCTTGTATATATTCATGTCGATGTGTTTTTCGCCCGTGGCGCGCGTCTTTGGTTTCGTTCGTCGGTCGGACAAGTAGTATATATGGTTTCTGGTTTAGGAGTTTTTAGATGATTATCAGCAGGAGATTTGTGACCACCCTTATGTGTGAGGCTCAGGAAATTAAGTGCTAAGTGGTGCACGCAAATCTTGCGTGCTGTGGAGCAAAAACTATTGAAGATCAACAACAGCTTTCCTGCAGCACGTTGTAAGTTTTGCAAAAGAGGAACTGAATCTTAGCTAGAGGCCTGTATGGTCATGCTGTGCCGTGAGTGAAGTGCTCCTCTAGTGAAGAGAAGCCTGGTAAAGAAGTCCCCCTTAATAGCTTCTCTTTGTCCTAGCTTCTTATAATTTTGTCTTTATGCTACTGTTGATGTTCTCCAGTTTTCAGATTATCATTACATTTAGGTAGAAGCAGAAGCAAAAGTTGGACCAAAACAGGCTGTAAACCAAGTATCCCGGAATATACACAGATATTTAGTAGTAATGAAGAAAGGGAAGGTATGGTATTTGTTTTCAGGATATATAATTCTACGCTATTTTTTTTGCATGCTACCGCTTCATTCAATTAGATAGTAAATTAGGCTACATAGTGAGATAGTTATATTTTTGAAAACTGTTTCAGGCTTAATTTGGTATTGAAACTTTATCTAACACTATTATATAAAATGAAGTTGTGAAAAAAATATATAGAAATATGCTTAACACTATTAGATAAAATAGAGTTGTGAAAAAAAAATATAAGAATATACTTATGCGGTATTACGTAACAAAAATAAGGCAATTTTCTAACTTACTTCGTACTTTCCTCGTTCTACACGTCCTTTGTACTTTCCTGATTCTATTGAGGCAGCCGGGTCTCTGGAAAAGAAAGAAAAAGTGAAGAACCTGAGGCGGCCAGGTCTCTGGAAAAGAAAGAAAAAGTGAAGAAAGAAAGAAAAAGTGAAAGAAAGAGAGAAAAGTTCACTAGTAGGGGATATGCTACAAGAAAAATAGAATAAAAAACCGCCAACCACCGAGAAAAATACCATTTGCCCCTAGCGTTTGACTATGTATACATTTCTATCCGCAATATCTCAGTTCTATCCAGTATAGCCTCAACATTACTGTAGTATATCTTTGTACTGAGAAAAAAGAGGGAGCACAAAACAAAAAAAAAGAAAAAAAAAAGAATGTTCCGCTTATCTTTTGAATTATTTTGAATTAACTGTCTAATCTTCAAAATTTTAATTTTACTATCTAATATTTCAATTTGTTTACTTTGAGCCAATCTACGGTATTTTTAATTTTAAAATTTGAATATACCGTTTATCTTTACATGTTTAAATAATATGCTTTATACAATTCTTGCAGTTCAACTATAATTTCATTGAAGTAAGCAGTTAGCTTAAATTTTAAAGCTAGCTAACTTAAATCAAGCACATTAAAACATTAGATAGTAAAATTAAAATTATGTAAGATTGGATAGTAGACTTGAAATGATCTATATAATCCAAAACTTATTTTGTACGTTTCTCTAAAAAAAAAAAAATTTCCCAAATTTCATTAAAAATTCTCCCTTTCAATTTTTATCCAAAAATATAAAAACTCTGAAGAGAGAATTTCCATAATAAAAAATATTATTCTTGAAATAATTTTTTACAAATTTCCAAGAAAAAGCGTCGTCTCCAACTCAGCTAAAGATAATTGAAAGGTAAAACCAAACTACAACATCTAAAAAATAGTAAGAGTGAAATACCGGTGTGTGCCCTTTAAAAATAACTAATATATTCATCTAAATTTCTAATCAACAATAAGCTTTTAATACCTTACAAAAATTATCTTCCCAGTTACTCAATTCTCTTTTCTTTCTTTTCTTAATTTCTTCATATGAACTAGTTTGAAATTATTTTTATAAATCAAGTCTAAAAAAATCAATGATTCTAAAATGCAAAACGAAGATAAAAAGTTATAAAACCGAAATTTCAACGCGTGGGAAAGCCTGTTGCAGCTGCTTAATCATCTGAAAACTCTCTCTTCGACGAGCTCCGTGGATGGTCATCTTCGCCAATGAAGTTGCAGCTCGGAATAAGAACTGCCCGTCAGGCTTATAGATTGACACTTCGACCAACTGCTTGAGCGACACGCCATGAGAATCCCAGAAACCTCCTTGGCCGAAACCGCCATTTGCCTCGAAATAATTAGCATAATCCTGAGGCCAAAGAAACAAAAGAAAACAAATTAGATGGTGTTTCTCTTACAGATATATACAAATCAAAGGAAAGCGCATTCGCAAATGGTTTCCTATAAAAAAAAAAAAAACTGGAAAAGTATTTTTCATTTATTAGCTTCCCACGAAAAGTATATATGTTCATTTATTTTTTCCCTTGATTTCATGAAAAGGTCTACTTTTCATTTCAACGGATTTCATCCTGAAAACAAAAACTACCGTAACGGTTGTTTTCCCGTGGAAAACTACTGTTTTTTTTTTCCCCCGAGAAATAGTTGAAATAGTTTTCGATGATTTTCCGATCGACGAACAAAACACCTCCTTCGATGCACAAGAAGGATGCAAGAAAATCTTCTGCTTCGAGGTTAAGAGAATGTGCTTCATAGCTAAAGATAATGGGCACACTATAATTGTAAATCTGTAGTGATTCCGATCGACTCACAATATTCAGTTCAGGTTCTACATAGAAGGAAACAACCAATGTCTCGAGTTTAGAGAAGTGCTTGAGCAAGAAGGCAACACCCAATGAATAGAAGTCTGCAAAGTTGGCGAATATTTCCAGATGCTTGAGATTTCCATAGTTTGGAGCCGGTGGATTTGGCTGATCGCGCTGATCAAAAACAAGTTGACTCAATATCTGCATTATTTAGCATTCATGCATTAATTTTATACCAACAACAAGCTATTAGCAATCATGAACAACTTTGCGACCAATACTTCGTTGCGGTAATTGTTCTAACAATCTAAGAAGTATTCTCGTCCTTACGTGCGGGATTAACGGAAAATAACACCCAATGCACGACCGGAATTTCTCTTCCTGCAAGCACTATCGTGAAGGAGGTTGACGGAGACTCTTTCAACACCCGATGATAAAAAGATCAAGACTAAATAGATCAAAATAAAAATAAAAAAAAACGTCCTCCAATATTTTTCTATGCAATGTTCATCTTTTGAACAAGAAAGAGTATTATATATAAAATGTATAAAAAGAACAATGGAATATGAAACGTTCCACTCCATTAATAGCATTAATGTCCGTACGTTTCATCAAATAAATAATAATAAATGCTAATAAATAAGAATAAAAGAATTAATAAAATAAAAGAATCATAATAGTAATTGAGAAATTATTGAATTTTCTCCAACAATATTTACAAAAACTCTAATGCTAAATTGACCGCATCATTAGAACTCACGAAACAATTAGAATATGTTTGTATTTCTCATGTTTGTAGGGAAAAAAAAACAACAACAATACATTAGAATATGTTTGTATTTCTTATGTTTGTAGGAAAAAAAAAACAACAACAATATCAACTCAACCTACTCGGGCTCAAAAAATAGTCAACGTATATCTCTCATTCACATATTTCATTTGCTATTTGCAGAAAAGAAATAGCAACGATACCCACCGCCAATAGTAGCAAAAACAACAAGAACAACAATATAGACTAAAAAAACTACTGTGGCTCATAAAACAGTGAAAAAATATTTTTAGCTGCTCCTTACAGAAACGAAACAATAATACCAACAATATTTATTCACAAATTTATCTGGCATCACAAAACAATCTCACAAAACAATCAGGAATAAATAAAATATTAGGTATTATTTCTCCGGTACTCAAATATTACTATAACATCTCCTCATACTCATCGCAGAAACAAAGGCATATACATGAATAAAACTATAAGCAAAAAGAAGTATCCATATATCAATATCAAAATTTTTTTTATAGTTTTGGGGAATCAATATCTACAGAACATCACTGTGTGGAGAATCAATATCTACAAAACATCAGTGTGGAGAATCAATATCTACGAAACATTAGTGTGGGGAAATCCATCTCGTACGGAGTAACATGATGAAGAATATCCTGGTCCTCAAATCGAGTCCTCCTCTCGAGTCGTCCAGTAGTCAAATGGAACGTATAAACCGAGCACCCTGAATTATCTTCCAGGTGCAAGATGATCATGTCGCTGCGCTCACCGAATTCTAAGATGCTCACCCGGTAGGCAGGAAAAAGCATGTCATCATCAGGAACTACCGGCTCTGTGATCTGATCCAGCACTGCCGAATCAAGCTGGATAGACAGATCAGTAACGTGCACCTCAGACCAAATAGCTGCACCTCTCTCATCAAATGTCACCACAGATACGTGAATCGAAAGCTCACCCAAACAAAATAAGTGCACAAAGCAAAGGCGCCCACACTCCGTCCTCGCTAAAGAAAACAACCTGAGAGACTTTGGAATGGCAATCGGATGATCGCCGATCATGACGATCCGCGATGCTGCCACATCAAGAGCTAGAACTCTCATACCATATCATCCGTACAAACTACCACCGACGAGTATAAGAGGATGAAAGAAGAAATCAACAGGTACATGACCAACTCTCTGGCAAGAACAATAAGCGTACTATAGCTACGTAATGGAATGTAATATGTGAACAGAAAGTCATCGACAAATCCCACAACGTGCGTCAGTAGAACACATCCAAACCGCGAATCTATCACTCGACAAAGAAAAGAAATGTGGCCCTCACAGAGGAGACGTAAATTGAATGCTAACCATATATCTCGGATTCCAATGTAATGGAAAGGACGGAAAGTAAAAATGAGAAAATGAAAGAAAGCGACCACCGCTTTTATAGGACTATATATACAAATAAAAATTTACCATATTTATTTTTAAAATAAAATTTTAGAAGAGGACTATTGCACAAAAAACCCCCCTCTCTGAGACTTCACTTCCCCAACAAAAAAAAACTCGCAGTTTTGGACCATCCAATTTAATTATGTGCTAAGTCGAAATGATTTGAATTTAAAATTTAAAAACATTTAAATGTTATAGTTTAGATTATTATATTTAAAAGTTACAAGCGGTGAACCATTCGCCGCTTTTATCAATATAAAAATATAAAAATAAATGAGAAAAACAAAGAAAGCGGTGAATAAATTTTTTTAATAAACCTCTAAATGCGGTGAATAAATTTTTTTAATAAACCTCTAAATTTTTATCATCGGGTGTTGAAAGAGTCTCCGTCAACCTCCTTCACGATCGTGCTCACGGGAGGAGGAATTCCAATCGTACCTTGGGGTGTTATTTCCGATTAATCCCGCACGTAAGGACGGAAATACGCCTTAGAGCGTGTCGCACGCTTACGAATCAATTAAGTTTTTATTTGGATTTAGCAATCATCTGTAAGTTTGATTTATTTATTTTATCACAATAATTAGTTAGATTTTAATCACGATTAGATTTTCGTTGCGGTAATTGTTCTAACAATCTAAGACGTATTTCCGTCCTTACGTGCGGGATTAACCGAAAATAACACCCCAAGGCACGACCAAAATTCCTCCTCCTGCGAGCACGATCGTGAAGGAGGTTGACGGAGACTCTTTCAACACTCGATGATTAAAAGATCAAGACTAAATAGATCAAAATAAAAAAAAAACGTCCTCCAATATTTCTCTATACAATGTTCATCTTTTGAACAAGAAAGAGTATTATATATAAAATGTGTAAAAAGAACAATGGAATATGAAACGTTCCACTCTATTAATAGCATTAATGTCCGTACGTTTTATCAAATAAATAATAATAAATGCTAATAAATAAGAATAAAAGAATTAATAAAATAAAAGAATCATAATAGTAATTGAGAAATTATTGGATTTTCTCCAACAATATTTACAAAAACTCTAATGCTAAATTGGCCGCATCATTAGAACTCACGAAACAATTAGAATATGTTTGTATTTCTCATGTTTGTAGGAAAAAAAAAACAACAACAATATCAACCCAACCTACTCGGGCTCAAGAAATAGTCAACGTATATCTCTCATTCACATGTTTCATCTGCTACTTGCAGAAAAGAAATAGCAACGATACCCACCATCTACTACTTGCAGAAAAGAAATAGCAACGATACCCACCACCAGTAGTAGCAAAAACAACAAGAACAACAACATAGACTATGAAAACTACCGTGGCTCACAAAACAGTCAAAAAACATTTTCAGCTGCTTCTTACAGAAACGAAACAATAACACCAGCAATATTTACTCACAAATTTATCTGGCATCACAAAACAGTCTCACAAAATAATCAGGAATGAATGAAATATTAGGTATTATTTCTCCGGTACTCAAATATTACTATAACATCTCCTCATACTCATCGCAGAAACAAAGACATATACATGAATAGAACTATAAGCAAAAAGAAGTATCCATATATCAATATCTAAAAGAATTTCATAGTTTGGGGGAATCATTATCTACAAAACATCACTGTGTGGAGACTCAATATCTACAAAACATCAGTGTGGAGAATCAATATCTGCGAAACATTAGTGTGGGGAAATCCATCTCGTATGGAGTAACATGATGAAGAATATCCTGGCCCTCAAATCGAGTCATCCTCTCGAGTCGTCCAGTAATCAAATGGAACGTATAAACCGAGCACCCTGAATCATCTTCCAGGTGCAAGATGATCATGTCGCTGCGCTCACCGAATTCTAAGATGCTCACCCGGTAGGCAGGAGAAAGCATGTCATCATCAGGAACTACCGGCTCTGCGATCTGATCCAGCACTACCGAATCAAGCTGGATAGACAGATCAGTAATGTGCACCTCATACCAAATAGCTGCACCTCTCTCATCAAATGTCACCACAGATACGTGAATCGAAAGCTCACCCAAACAAAATAAGCGCACAAAGCAAAGGCGCCCACACTCCGTCCTCACTCCTCGCTAAAAAAAACAACCTGAGAGACTCTGGAATGGCAATCGGAGGATCGCCGATCATGACGATCCACGATGCTGTCACATCAAGAGCTAGAACTTTCATACCATAGCATCCGTAGAAAACTACCATCGACGAGTACGAGAGGATGAAAGAAGAAATCAACAGGTACATGAACTGTGCGACGTATGCGGGTGCGAGTCCAGATGCCAGTGATAGAGTCATATGTAAGTAATCGAAAATCATAGGCATACCTCCTCACAAGGACAAGTAATCGAAAATCATAGTAAGGAGGCTCTCCAGGCAGCAGAGCAGTAAAATAGATGATTGAAGGATCGACCAATTCTCTGGCAAAAACAATAAACGTACTATAGCTACGTAATGGAATATAATATGTGAACAGAAAGTTATCGACAAATCCCACAACGTGCGTCAGCAGAACACATCCAAACCGCGAATCTATCACTTGACAAAGAAAAGGAATGTTGCCCTCACAGAGGAGACGTAAATTGAATGCTAACCCCATATCTCGGGTTCCAATGTAATGGAAACGACGGTCGCTTTCAACATTCACCGCTTTTACCATCGTAGAATTATAAAAAAAAAAAATAAGAAAATGAAAGAAAGCGGTGAATGGTTCACCGCTTTTAAAAGCGGCAAATCATTCACCGCCGTTTTTATAGGACTATATATACAAATAAAAATTTACCAATTTATTTTTAAAATAAAATTTTAGAAGAAAACTATTGCACTAAAAACCCCCTCTCTGAGACTTCACTTTCCGCAACAAAAAAAAAACTCGCAGTTTTGGACCATCCAATTTAATTATGTGCTAAGTTGAAATGATTTGAATTTAAAATTTAAAAATATTTAATTGTTATAGTTTAAATTATCTATTAAACATAATGAATCCACAATATTTCTTGCCACGTGGCAAGAAATCCTTCATTCTTAAGTTAATAGATAGAAAATTTTATTTTAGTTTTTTTTAATAATTCTCTCTCTTTTAATTCCCACCCCGGCCTCTCCCCTCTCCTATTAATGTTTTATGAATTAATGGTAATCTACATTAACGTTTAATCAATTAATGGCAATTATAATCATAAATCTACATTAACGTTTAATCAATTAATGGCAATTATAATCATAAATCTACATTAACGTTTAATCAATTAATGGCAATTATAATCATAATCATAATTGATTACTCTACCAATTTTGAATATCTATTTCATTTTTATTTTTATTTTTTTTTATAGACAATGCTTTGTATGTGACCTAATATATAGCTATCTTACTGACCAGCAAGAAATGCTTAAGCGCAGTTATTATTATTCTAGTGTCTGTTATTCTCTGCTAAGCCATTGTAATTAAACCTCTTTAATAGATAGAAAAATTTTATTTTAGTTTTTTTTAATAATTCTCTCTCTTTTAATTCCCACCCCTTCCTCTCCCCTCTCCTATTAATGTTTTATGAATTAATGTTAATCTACATTAACGTTTAATCAATTAATGGCAATTATAATCATAAATCTACATTAACGTTTAATCAATTAATGGCAATTATAATCATAATCATAACAATAACTTGCTGGGCCCAACCACCGGCCCAAAATGCTTAAGCCCAGTTATTATTACTAGTGTCTGAGTCTCTTATAAACCCAATGACAATCCCATTCCCATCCGATGTGGGACTATTGGGGTGTCACAAACTCCCCCCGTTAAGGTCCTGACGTCCTCGTCAGTTCAATCACACACACAGCCCACGATCACCAGGCAATGTGAGACTCGTCTCGCTAGCCCGTCATCCAGACGCCGGCTCAGCCGAAACTCGCCACACATGTCCAGTTGGTGAACCGGCTCTGATACCAAATGTAACGACCCAGCCCACTAGCAACAATAACTCGCTGGGCTCAACCACCAGCCCAAAATGCTTAAGCCCGGTTATTATTACTAGTGTCTGAGTCTCTTATAAACCCAATGACAACCCCATTCCCATCCGATGTGGGACTATTGGGGTGTCACAGCGCCACCATGAGGAGAAGCATTGGAAGGTAATTCGTGTAAAAATTTGTAATTTATTGAATGATTGAGATCGAACTTTCAGATGAATCCATTACTTATTGCGAAAGTAAAAAGAGGTTTTTTTATGAATTCATTCTTTTTTTTTTTATATATGTACCTTTTAATTTTTCTATTTTGGTGTTAATTTGGTGGGGTTTATTTGATTTGCAGACCTGAGCCGAAAATCTTGGATCCTTTCCCTCTCCTGAATGAGTTTGAAGGTATTTTGGTTTATCGGAAAGATGTGAAAACTTTTTTTTTTTTTACGATTTGGATAAATTTTTTTGAATTTTTATCATTAAATTCTTCCAAATTTTGCTTGATTTTGATCAACTGTTCCTTTTCTTTTAAGTTGTTTTTTCTTTTTTTCTTTTTTTTCACTTGAATTACAATTTATTTTGTTGCAGTTTCTCCTCCCGCTGGGTTTCCTGATTACTCTCATAGAGGTTGGTTTTGAAAAATCACAACTTATTATTAATGGTCTTATATTATAGGGTATTTGCTTCTGTTCAGGTGTTGTTGTATTTAATTATGTATTTTTTTTTCTTTCAGAATTTGATACTGTTACATACATACTAGAAGTAACTCAAGTTATACATCTCTGTTATAATTCAGATTGATTTGTAATAGATGCTTATAAGGTGTTCGCTGAATTGTTTCTGTGGGGTTTCAGGGCTCATTTACTTATCAAGATTTTGCCGGACTTGAGGGCACAATTAGGTCCGGAGATATACAGGTTTAGTTTTGTTTGGCTTTTTTTAAAAAAAATTAAAAAAAAAATTGGTAAAAATGTTTACTGAGAGATCCTCTCTAACCCATTTGAAATAGACCCTCAATTTTATTTAATTTTCAATTAACACTCGCTCGAACTTTAACAATTCTTTTTATTTGAATTGTTATGTGTAATCAAATTATAAATTTTGTATTTATCCTTACTTATAATTTTATTATTTTTTTGACTGAACTATTAAGTTTAATTATATAGATTGTTGAGTTAATAAGTATAAAAATATCATCTATAAGTTTTTACCGATTTTTACAGATTATTTAAACTAATATTTTTTATTTTATAAAAATAATAATTATTTCGATAATATTTATTCGCCGCATCGCTAGTGACTACACTAGTTATATTTAAAAGTTACAATCATTGGTTGGTTACATTTTTCTCACCCGACCTTAAATCCCTCCGCTGTGTTGTGTATCTCTCTCTGCCATTTCTCTCTCTCACCACAGCCACCATGCTAATGCTTCGTCCTCGCTTCAATCTCCAAACCCTAGCACCACTCCTCGCCTCTCCCCGAACCTCCCTCCTCCTCCTCCTCTCTCCCCTTCCTCCTCCGCCGCCGCCGCCACCTCTCCTTCTCCGCCCTCCGCCACGACCCTTCCGCCCCCTCCGCCGCCGCCGCCGCAGCAGCAGCAGCAGCAGCTCCGCCCAAATCGAAGGCGCCGCCGCCGCCGGCGGGGGTGGTGAGGACGGCGCTCTTCGTGCCCCCGGGGGTGCCGCGCGACGCGGGCGCGGCGGAGATGGTGGTGCTCCCGGGGTCGAACATCGTGGTGGGGCCGTACGCGGGCGACGCGCGGATCCATGAGGTGGAGTTCGCGAAGAGCAGCCCCCGCGCCCGCGACTGCCCGAGGGACGATCGCCCCGAGTTCGCCGTCATCGGCCGCTCCAACGTCGGCAAATCCTCCCTCATCAACGCCCTCGCCCGCAAGAAGGACGTCGCCCTCACCTCCAAGAAGCCCGGTTGATCTCCCCCTCTCTCTCTTTCTCGAAACCCTAATCTCTCCCCTCTTTCAGAATTGTTGCAGTATTAGCTAAATTATGAGTTTAAAAAAGGTATTGAGAGACCCTATCAACTGTAGGCTATTTTGACCCTGCAAAGTGAATTCTTTCTTAATTCAAGTCATTTTAATAAGTAAAGTTCAATTTGACATTCAGTCAGAAAGGGCATCAGAACAGTTGCATTTGACAGAATAATCGTCCAGTTTAACCAAATCTCCAATTTTATTGATGGAAATTACTTAATTTGAGAGATTCAGAAATCGAGAGGGGGTCAAGCAAAAGAAAAGGAGATGAATGGTCTGTGAGTTCCTATACATTTTTACCTAAATTTTGCGATGTTGTCTTACTGAGCTTGGTTTTTTGTATGATATCTCTGATTGTTCGGTTAGGCACATGTATGTTCATAAGCAATCCAGATTATGATTCTAGCATAATTTGTTAATTTAATGCGCAATTTTGGTTCATCATTCACAACGGTTAACTCATTTCAGATATCTTTTGAAATTTTGACTGAAATCAAATGCAGGATGATGTTGCAAAAGCTTAAGTACTATTAGGACTATCAATGTAAATAAAAATATAGGGACCAAAATCACAATAAGTCAAATGTTTACTTTAGGGACTTCTTAGTTCTTATTACACACTAGAAACAATGTCTGCAAATATTACTGAAGTTTATTCTACTTTTGCTACCTTCAATTACATTTTCTTATATGCTATTTTGGAAACAGGGAAAACACAACTTATAAATCATTTTTTGATCAACAAAAGTTGGTACATTGTGGATCTGCCGGGTTACGGGTACGTTTTACTCTCAAACTTCTTACATGCATATCAACTGTTTGTTAAATGGTTTCTTTGAATGTTTATTTCTTAAGCTTATACTTGTTGATAATAGCTGATTATGAAATTCAGGGTCTACAAAAACTTACACAGGTACACTTTAATTGAAAAGGAACAGTTGGTGGAGCTATATCTGGATATAAGGATTTCAACAGTAATAACTCTTTTGTTTTGATGTTTATTTGGAAAGGGACATAGGGGAGTTATGTGTAAGTTTAGGTTGGTTAACTGTCATGTTTGAACACTTCACACAGTTAGGGTAGTGAAAATTATGTGGACGACTGGCGGTGAAATCTAAGCATATTGAATTACTGGTTCACCTAAAGCATTCAAACGTAGAGTCAAAAATAATGATGTAAATAATTGATAATTGATATTAGATTTAAGTAAATCTGCATACTTGAAATTGATCTCATATGAAGGAAAATTAAGGACTATAATAAGCTAGCTATATAGCTTTAGATAATGTAGGCCCTTGTATTAATAACACTCTTGTTCAAGATGACTATCACTTACTCTATGTTCTGTTCGGGGATTAACTTTTTGTGATTTTTTTAATTCTTTATTTTATTTTATTGTATTTTACTTTTTTGCTTCTGGGATATTCCACTATTCTAGAGTAAGCAAGAATAACACCGAGTTATTCTTGGTTGTTATTTGCTTATTCTTAGGGAATATGCATATAAGCGTTTGGACGTTTTTCCCTGGAGTAATGAGAAAGTCGGTGAATGAAAATATATAGTGTCAAAACTAATGCTCTATGAAAATCTGTTTAAGCTGCTGCAGCAATCAGCATTCACAAATATTTTGGGGTTGGTGATAACTTAATAAAGAACAATGGTTGATAAAAGGAGCTTTGAACTAAAGGCCATTTTGGAAATTGGTCCCTCAACATTATTTTTTTTTTTTGACTAAATTACAATTAAAAAATCGTTTGCACTTTAGCTCCCTCGATATTAGTAACCTGTAGAAAACTCTCCTTAATAGTTGCACAGTTATGGCTTAACTTTCTTCCATTATCCAAAAAACGTAATAAAGTCCTAAGACATAAGTCCAAATACCAATATTTGACACCCCCTTCAACTTTTGATTTATTTGATTTGAGTTATTTTAGTTCAGAAGTTTATTTGATTATGATGGTTTTATTGGCTGTATATTGTTAATATTGTTGTTAATATTGTTAATATTGTTGATTATTAACATAACTTTTTTTTTTTTGCGAAAAAGTGATCAGAATTGTTAATTTAAACATAATCACTCTTCAATTTAACAAAAAATATTTAATTTAACCAACTAAAACGCCTCAAATAAAAAAAAAATTTCAAAATTTGTGGAAATGCCAATTGAGGAATCATTTCAAATTAGTGTATAATTGAGGGTGTCTTCATATATATTTCACTGGCAGCTCACAAACATAAATACTTCATTTCCACACATTATTAATACCATAAACTGATTAGTTCTCAATTGCTAAATACAGATTTAGCAACTAAAGATTAGCAAAAAGGGAAAAAAAAACCTCATACATTACTATCCACGAACCATTGACAATTACGAACTCGGTGAGGAAGGGAGGAGGAGAAGAATATGGATCTCACAATGTGCTCGTTGTTTTTTTAATAGTACAAGCTGTGCTCTTGTTATAAAGTCCGGTACAAAGCCTGGGATAACGTTGTTCCAGTGGGGAGATGGAACAAACCATCTCCAGTTATCCTCGGATAGGAGGTTTTGATCAGAACAAGTTATTTTTTATGAAAAATTTGGGGATAATTTGGGGATATTTTTGTTATTTTTGATGGAATAATGGGGATAATTTTTGTTATCCCCCATTTATACCCCAATTAGACAATACCTCGTGTTATTTTGGAGTTTACTATAGATATAAGTTCAACAAATGGATTTCTTAATTTGCGTAAATATTATACTTTAGTTTTTGTAAGGAATGTTCTTAAAAGTTTTGAGCTGCTTTGCTGTTTTTACCTGAAACTCCTAGCTTGTAGGTATAGAATATGCATAAGTTCTTCTTCTAGACTTTGCACAGGAACTCTGATTCATGCGAGACAATCATAGCTTATCAAGACCAAGTTTAATATACATATAAATCCAATTAATGGGCTTTATTATATCTAATTATTATACAGCATAATTTCAAAGATTGATGTTGCTCTACTATCTTTACTGGATTGCACAACATTATATATGTTAAATGAGATAAGTACTTGCTTGTAAATGTTGGGTAGAGCTTCAGCATTTGATAATATCAATCATGTAGTGTACTCAATGTGCTTGTTTGTAGAGCTTCGGTTCTAATTGGTGGACACTAAATCTTTTTTGAAAAACTTATGCAGCAAAGCCTAGATACCATGTTGTTGGCAAGTTTGTTGAAAAATTATTAAGCAATTGTGGGTTGTTACGTTCAACTGTTGATATTGTTTGGCCTTGAGATTAGATATAGAACGATAAAATGATGGTAGTAACGGTTGAGCATAGATTCAATCCTTTAGCTGATTTACTAATTGGTACTTTAATACTTAGGAGATAAGATATTGAATTTGAAAAGTGGCGAATTTGTAGGATTTTGAGGTGAAGAAAAACTGTTAAGAAGAACTTCATACCGACACAGAATGGCATGAAATATTCTATCACTTACGTCTTTTCTAACTCTTACTGTAAGTCTCAAGTCCTGTTGCCTGATAATACATGACTGTTTTGAGAAACGCTTCTCTTCTAAAGCAAAGGTTCATGGCCTTGATTCGGAGTTCAGTAGCTGTGGTGATTCTTTTCCTTCAAAAGTTCTTATGTTTGTTTCATATCTCTACTGACATGATAGGAGGGACATCAGGTCAAAATTGTTAGTTGTCCTTTCAGACAAATTGTTGATGATGTACTTCTCAGCAGGCTTGGCATTTGTTATTAATAATTAGAGCAACACAACATAGATGTCCTTTGAAATGGTTTCACAAAAAAATTCTCCGGGCATTGCAACCTTTTCCAATCATGTATCATATTCTATCCTCTTAATAAACTGTTTACTTAATTCCCTGAATATAGGTTTGCAAATGCTCCTGAATCGGCTCGAATGGACTGGTCTTCATTTACAAAGGGTTACTTTCTAAACCGCAACACTCTAGTTGGTGTTCTCCTTCTCGTCGATGCCAGTGTTCCACCCCAGAAAATCGACCTCGATTGTGCTAATTGGCTTGGTCGTAACAATGTACGACCTAAAATTCTACTTCTCTACCTTCTACCCGCTGCAATTAACATTTAATTATTTACTAATTTCCCCTTATCTTCTCTTGAATTGAGTGGTTTTAGATTGGGTTGACTTTTGTTTTCACGAAGTGTGACAAAGTCAAGAGTGCCAAAGGCAGACGACCGGACGAGAACATCAAACATTTCCAGGATTTGATTAGTAAATATTATAAGGATCCTCCCCCGTGGATTATGACCAGTAGTGTCACGGGATTAGGGCGAGATGAGCTACTTCTCCATATGTCGCAGTTAAGGAACTACTGGGGTAACGAAGCAGCTTAAAAAGCTACATATATCGCCAAAAGTTTTGTTAGGTTTGTATCTCTAGACTATCATCTTTGTTGTATATAAAGTTTTCCAGGTATGAAGTTGCATAAAATATCTGTTTCTTCTATTGAGATGCATTATTATACTAGTCGACAACTCATTGAACGTCGTACTTGACATGTATTTCTCAACATTTGGTCTTACATTTGTATATTTGCTTTGTGAAATGGCAGTAAAAGGTGCATAATTACGAGCTTTCAGGAAAATTTGAGATTACATATAAGGACACTAAGAAAGCAGGAAAATTTGAGATTACATATATAACGACTGCTGGGATGGTATGGACAATTCGAGCTTAAGCATGTTGGGGTGGTGATTTAAACATTTGATCATACCCCTCGTCTATACCGAATTCTACCAGCTGAATATGTGCCCTTCCAATTTCCAGCTGTACAGTGGATTGCTCTTCATTACATCTGCTCTCCTTAAAACTATCTGCTGTTCACAGGTTGTTTGAGCCTCGTGGAGATCTAAAATCTCTCCTTCTACCGAGAAAAATCCATCGATGAACATGACGGGCCTTATCTAATCCGACTAATATGCAATGTGAATCGCACCTCAGCGATATATCGGTTCCCAGTGCAATTGAGAGATCCTCTTTGGTTTCAATTTGTAGAGGTGAGCATGGGGGTTTGATGGTATCTGTTTACTAGGCCTAGCAATATCCATGTTCAAGGAAGAAATTGTGTATGCTGATGGTTTAGCCATTGTTCAATCTGTTTTCAATTCAAGGAAGAATCCTTCTATGTTTGTATCTGATAAATTATATCATGTACGAAATAACCGTTGTTCTCTGAATGCTAAAGTCGCTAGTTGCGAGCAAATGATGTTCTTTAATAGGATATGTAAACTTCTTCAGGTGCTCCACCGTTGTTCGGTATAGTTTTCGCTTTACAATTCTGTTGTTTAAAAGCTTGCACTTTCGCTTTATTTTTATATTATTATTATGAAAATTTGTACGTAAAAAAAAAACGTAGTAAAGCAAATTAGAGCAGTAATGTGTAAACTATAGTATTGTAATATCGATATCATTTGATTTTTCTTAATTTTTTTTTTATTTGACTTAGCTACTGCTAATCTTTTTTGTGTCTGTATTACAAATATTAAGTACATAAACAACAAAAATTAAATGCTAAGTAGGTTTTTGTTTGTGTGTTTTTATCTTACAAGCTCTTTTCTCTCTGAGTTTATGCCATTAATAACCCCTATAATCTCCTTAATTGCAGCGCCATTTTTCAAAATCGCCGTGTGCGAGATCCCCTGGAGCTTGATCACATTCAGGGACTGGTTCGCCGACCCCGACCACTCCGACTCGAGCGCCAGCAGGCTCACGGCGTTCACCGTCCCGTCGCCGTCCCCGTACGCCACCTCCGGCCGCTCGTCGAACCCCCCGGTCCCGTAGAACAGCTTCTCCGGCGTGTCGACTCCGGTCCCGACGACGCACGTGACCGGCACGCCCGGTTCCTCCAGTTTCTCCGTGAGCGGCTTGATCCGGTTCGTGTACGGCCCTACCCCCTCCCGAAACCCGATGTCCTCCAAGAAACTCGGCATTTCGAATGCCGAGTAGCTCTTATTGATATGCGCGGCATGCACGATCGGCTCGGCTCCGAAGTGCTTCGGAGCCGGCAGGAGCCAGAGGTTGCTCTCGGAGCTCCGCTGCTCGGCGCGGACAAGCAGCGGGTCGACGAGCGCCACGCCGAGGGCGTTCCCCGAGGCGAAGGTGAGCATCTGCTCCGCCGTGCCGGCCCACGGCGTGGACAGCGACACGAAGTGCGCGACGAACTGCCGGCGCCACGACGCCGGGCTGCGGATGAGGAGCTGGAGCGTGAAGAGGCCGCCGAGGCTGTGCGCGACGAGGATCGCGGGGCGGCCGCCGTTCGCGGCCACGGCGGACTCGATCAGCTCCTTGAGGTCGGAGAGGTACTGCGCGCCGACCCGCGAGGGGTGGCCGGCGGCGAGGCCGTAGCGGAAGTCGTAGGGCGCGCCGAAGAGGCTGTGGCTCTCCTTGTAGCCAATCTGCTCCAGGGAGCTCACCAGAGTGGCCATGTACTCAGTCAGGTGCCTGAACAAACAACAAGCCCAGTGTTTGCGCGCATTAATTTCGCAGACCACGTACAGAACTTATCTGAATTACAGACCATTTTGAGTAGTCGGCAACACTATAATCTCAAAACTTGAATACGCCGTTTACCTTTATAAACTTAATAAATATATTTTATACAAAGTTAAATTATAAAAAACTTTTTATGAATATTCGTTTTATCACTTTCCTCTTCTAATGTTTTAAAATTTATATTTTATTCCTTCAACATTTCAAGTTGTTACACTTAGTCCTTTATCCGCCTGAAGTCGGTCAGACTATTCTATTTATTTTTTATAATTTATATTAAAAATATCCTTCAAAATAATAAAAATATATTAACAAATTATTTTTTATTATAAAATAATAAGAATAATCTGGTTATTTTATTTTCTCCATTAACGTCGTATTTCTCTTAAAATATTTTTGAAATTTTAAAAGATAAAATATAAATTTTTGAAACTCGAAAAGGGAAAGTGAAAAAGGAGTATTTACAAGAGAATTTGCTGTATTTTAGTCTTTATGTAGTTTTTGTAATTGTAAATTTATTAAAATAATCAATTAGTTTAGATTTTGGATACGGCAAGGAGGATTAAATTAAGGAAAGGTAAAACCCTACAATAACTTATTTAAATTGTAAAACCCTACAATAACTTATTTAAATTGTGAATCATTTTAAGGTGGCTATTTAACTTCTTATATATATGTTTTAAGGAAAGGTAAAACCCTACAATAACTTTTTATATATATGTAAAAATTATTTTTATAAACATAATTTTTTTTCACTCCACCCACTTAATTAGGAGCAACCAAGCATGTCTTAAGTTCAGATATAAGTAAGAATTAACTATTACAAAAATAGATACATGTAAGGATATAAGTAAGAATTAATTATTACAAAAATAGATAAAGTACGGGGACAGAAAAAATAACATTTGGATAATTTTATATAGAAAATAGAGATGTTGGTGGGAATAGTCGAGAATTACTATTTTTGAATAAAAAATTAACGTTTAGATATAAAAGGAGGAATAAGGGGCTATACCTATTTCCTAAAAACGGATAGGAATAGGAATAGACCCTTATTCCTCCTTTATATCCAAACGTTAATTTTTTATCCGAGAATAGTTCTCGGTTATCCCCACCGACACTTTTATTTTCTATATAAAACTACCTAATATTTTTTTTATCTCCGGGAATAATCTAATTTTCATCCAAACGCTATTTTTCTTATCCTCATACTGTCTATCCCCGTAATAACTGGGCTTCGCTATACCAACCAAACGGTAAAAGAAACTTACTTGAGGTGGGGGTCGAGGTATCGGATCCCTTGAGCGGATCCGAAGTAGGGGACGCGGGTCTCCACGCCGGGGGCGTTGCGGTAGTCGTCGAGCTCCGGGTCGTAGCGGAGCGCCATCCGCTCCGCGAAGCACCGCGTCAGCGCCGGCAGCACCACCACCGTGGGGTCGAACCACAGCCGAAACCACCACCCCCCGTTATTATTCAGCCGGCAGACGAGGCTCGACGGCTTGTACTCGCCTGTCAGCCGCGCCTCCAGCTGGTTCCCGCCGTTCCCTGGTATCAGCACCACCGGCTGGAGGAGGAGCCGCTCCTCCGCCGCTGCGGCAGCGGAGGACAGGGGCGGGTGGAGAGGAAGCGCCATCGTGAGTAGGAGGAGGTGATAGAATGGATATTGGGGCTTCATTTTTCAACAATTATTTTATTCTTTTTTTTTACCTTGTTTATTAGTATGATATAATATATATATATATATATATATATATATATATATATATATATATATATATATATATATATATATATATATAGAGTTGGTAGAATACTCTTAAATCTGGCGTTTCTCGAGTTGTTTTTCGATGATAGAACTTTCAATTGTGTGATCGCTCAAATAAATATGATCTAAACCATTTAAACTACATAGAAATCAAATTTCACGCACTTTCGATATTGTTCTTGTATCCATCTAGTGAACAGAAAATGAATGGTTGAAAATGAATATTCTTTAAAAAATAATGATAGGAGTCTTGTAATCAAGATCAAGAGTATAGATCTTGTTTTAAATAGTTTAAAGAATTTTCTAATAAAAATTCAATTGATTTGGATATCTTTACACCGTTAAACGAGAAAACGTCTCTTATCCACCATTAAAATTACAAATTTTCAAACCCTTTGACTATTAGACAGATGATGTCGAAGATATATGTAATTTGATTTCTAGTCACTTTAAGTAGTATAGATCATGTTCAACGGAGCCGATCATCAATTTGGAAGCTCTATCATCGAAAACAACTCGAGAGTAAAATGGGCTCAGATTTTAAGAGTATTCTAGCTCAACTCTATATATATATATAGAGGTGTGAGGCTACTGTGCTATCGGAAGCACGGAGCCTTTCGTGCTTCCACGTCGTTTTTGATGATGCGGCTTTCGAATCGTCGATCAACTCAGTTAAACGATCTAGAGTATTTGAAGTATCTAGAAAATAAATTTTATAATTTTTCGATATCATTTGCCTAGTGATCGAAGGGGCACAAAATCAAATAATTTTAATGGTCATAGTGAGCCGTTTGAAAGTTTAACGGTGTAGAAATATCCAAATTACATGAAATTTTAATAGAAAATTCTTTATACTATATAAAACAAGATCAATATCTTTGATCTAAATTTTTAATGCTATATTATCGCGTTTTGTAAGATTTTTATTTTCAACCGTTGATTTTTAGCACCTTCGTTTGCTAGGCAAATAATATCGAAAAATCGCAAAATTTATTTTCTAGGTACATCAAATACTCTAGATCAAGTTTAACGGAGCCGATCGACGATTCGGAAGCCACAACATCGAAACGACGTGGAAGCACGAGCCTCGTCTTCGAAGCATAGTAGCCTTACTCTATATATAGAGTCCGGTGTATCTTTATCAATAACATGTCTTCATGCTACCAAGTTTTCTACCGTTAGATTCACCCCTTTGATGATTTTCACCCGTTAAATCATACTATTCAACCAACCACCCACTTAACCCTAGTGGCCCACATCATCCTAACCGTACATCTCTCAATCCAATCGAAAAATTTGGTAGCACCAATGACTTCTATTAATAGCATAGTAGCCTAATTATATATATTAATATATATATAGAGAGAGAGAGAGAGAGTCCGACTATGGTGCTTGTAAAAGCACCAAGCACTTTGTGCTTGTAATTTTTTTACCGTTAGATTTATCTCTTTAATCATTTCTATCTGTTAGATTATACTATTCAACTAACTACCCACTCAATTCTAGGAGGCCCACATCATCCTAACCGTACATCTCTTAATCCAAAGGCTAAAAACCTACAAAGACCAACGACTTTATACTTTTAAAAAGCAATTTTATATATATATATATATATATATATATATATATATATATATATATATATATATATATATATATATATATATATATATATATATATATATATATATGCTTTATCTATTAATAATAGCATAGTCATTGGTCTTGCTACCAAGTTTTTAGCCATTGGATTGAAAGATGTGCGGTTAGGATGATGTGGCCCTAGGGTGGGCGGTTCATTGAATAGTATGATCTAACGGATGAAAATCATCAAAGGGATGGATTTAACAGCGGAAAACTTGATAGCACAGAGTGCTTCGTACTAACGGCTAGAATGCTAGAATTTATCGATAAAGTTAAAAGCTAAAATGCTATTCGATAAATTTATGATACTCTGACATAAATTTATCGAATATTTATTTTAATATATTTTAGTTTTTAACCTTATCACTATTTTTTAAAAAAAAAATTAATATAATATATATTAAAAAATAAAAAATAAAACCGAAGATTATTAAATTGATATACTTTAAACCACAAGCCACTAAAGTTAGAAAATACGAAACCACACAAATTATATTTGAAAATATTAAAATTTTTGTAAGGGTAATATATGAAAGACAAGTCGAGTTTTGCTCCGCATCAAACAACTCATTACGTGGATTGAATTTTATAAAAATATATTTATAATTTAGTATATTTGCAGGGATTTATATGTGTTTAACCCCTTTTTCTTCTTTTTTTTTCTCTCTATAGACTATATCTCTCTATCTATCCCATCTAATTTATTTATTTATTTATAAAGAATGGGAAATATTCTTGGTTTGGATTAATGGGGAAGTGGGGGATTAGGTGGATTGTGTGGTGGATAAGGTTGGTGACTTGGATCATTTGTGGCCGTGATTGCTGTAGAAATTGTAGAATAATACAAACTGAAAATAAAAAATTGGGTAAATTCTAAATAATTTATGAAAACTAACGAATACACCCAGAATCAGGGCATATTTGTTTTGATGGAAGTCTGGTCGAAAGGGCCAAGTTCCAGAAATTCGAGTTCGTCATGCCAACATTCAGATTTAATCACACCAATTTAATCTGTTATGTCTCGGATTAGAGTGAAAATTTTCGGATACGGATACGTCAACAGACACGTCGTATGCATAAAAAGTTTCGCACACAGAAATCGTAAAACCTCCCGCAAGATATTAGAATACAATATAAACTAAAATATAAAGTAACACTGTACATAATAACATCTACAGTGTAATATCCATCTTTTAAAATTTAACAGTAAATAAATACATCTCCACCTGCCAATCCAAATAGGTTTAAAGTGTATCAATTTAGAAACATATGGTTTCACACTTTTTTTACTTTAGTACTATGTGGTTTAAAGTGCATTAATTTAGTACCCTGTGGTATCATTTTTTTCTTTTCGTCGGCTCTTCTGTTAATATTTCGTTAAATTATATACAAAAAACTTCAGATATCCTACGGCTTCGTTTGGAATTGCGGAGAGATTGCATTTGTTTCCGTATGCAATATAATATCCTGTTTGTTTCCGTACGTAATATTGCGTTCCGTATATCGCGATGAGTCGGTTACGTTATATTTTCTGCGGTCCCACCGGAGAACGCAAAAGCATATCCCTATATATTTTTTCCACAACTTCATTTTATCTAATAGTGTTGGATAGGTCTCAATACTAAATTAAGCCTACGTAGGTTTATCGGATAGTTACTTTAGTGCTCTTTATTTTTTACTTTGTCACTGATTTTTTTTTCCTCCGTTAATATTTTGTTAAATTATATACAAAAAAATTTAGATACACTATCTAGATTTATCGAATATTTACTTTAGTACTCTTTAATTTTAACTGTCACTGATTTAACGAAAAAAATTAGTCAAATGAATAATAAAAAAAGAAAAATAAAATCACAGGGTACTAACTAATACACTTTAAACTATAGGGTACTAAAGTGAGAAAATACAAAATCATAGGGGATAACTTGATAACTTTAAATCACAGAGTACTAAAGTGAAAAAGTGTGAAACCACAGGAGGGGTACTATTTGAAGTTTATCCTTTTTTTTACCTCGATCATTAGCAGCAAGAGTTGAATAAGCTCGACTTCCGTGGTGCCAAATTGTTGAGCTCCGCGGTACGAGTGGAACCCGTAGAATTCGCTAGGCTATAGTTCCTCTTAACTAAACACATCCTCACCAACCATTTCACACTTCTGGCTAGTACTGGATCCAATTCACCGGTTTAAAATATTTAAGGCTAATATTTTAATATTAGAGTGCTTGGTCTTCGTATATCCAATCTCAATATTTAACGATAATTTTGTTTTAATTAAGTTTTAGGCTTCGTTTGGAATTACGGAAAGATTACGTTATATGCATTGAGAAAGTACGTTGGAAAAATACATTGTTTGTTTCTATACGTAATATTTCGTATATTGTGATAAGAATATATCCCTATATATTTTTTTCAAAACTCCATTTTATCCGTTAGATAGGTCTTAATACCAAACTAAGCCTTAATAAATGCATAATAATTGCTATGTAAACTGTACTGATTCATCGACTGCATTTGAATGGATCTTGTAACTCGGCTATATATTATAGTATTAATCTCTGATCAATGAACACGTAGTTTTTATTGGCCTTTTCTACGTACGAATATTAGTAGACCAATTCTAATTAAATTCCACTATTAAATTAAATGCGAAAATTAAAGCACGGGCGTTTGAAATTTGAATTGGCCAAGTCTAAAAAGGGGCAAATATTATTGTTTGTGCCTGGTGTATAACTCCAACTCATACACGGTATCATATTATTTATTATTTACATAGCCTATGAAAATATACAAAATATATCATAACTGACTAATCGAAATATGCAGAACACGTATGAAAACAAACATATATTTTTTCATCATACTTTCCGCAATTCCAAACGAAATTTTAGACTTAGTTTGGTATTGAGGTGGATTCAACGCTATTAGATAGAATAGAGTTGAGAAAACATGTAAGGACATGCTTCTGCGTTCTCCGATGAGACTGCAGAAAATATATTATAACCGACTAACCGTAATATGCGGAATGCAACCGTAAATAAAAACAATAGATCATAATTATTAAGTTATGTATTAAAATTTAGGATGCACAAATAGTTTCTCCTCCCCACCAAGTACACATCCATCCTTACTTGGAAGAAAGGGTAAATTGCAACTTGGTCCCTATACTTTTTTTTAATTTTTAGTTCTTGAATTTTAATATGCGCCGCGCTTCAGTTTCTGATCACTGATAAGAAAAATCTCAACTTTTTCTATAAAATAACACTTTAAACCTTACTCGTGGAACGGAACGATTATTTCATAACAAAAGTCAAAAAGTTAAAAGCGCAAAACGTGTCGGAATTTAGGGGTTAAATGTAAAAATACGGAGACCAATTTGCAATATCAGAATAGCGCATGGGCTATATGCATATGTTCCACTCTATTAGAAATAGTCCCCACTCTGACTAAGTACTTTTCCCCTCATTCATTAATTAATTCTCCCTCATCACATGACCCCACGCTTTAAAATTCACGCACACACACTATATATATATATATATGTATACACACACATGCATCATCTCTAATACAAATCCCAAACCCCTCTCCACAACCCTCTATTCTCCATAATAGAGTTTCTCCTAATTTCTCTTCCTATTCACTTTGCTTTAAATATCGTGCAAAGATATACACCCATACATATATATTTTGGGGGTCTTTTGCTTCTATACCCTTCTAAATCCCAAATCTCATTTATAAGCCCTAGAGTTTTTGAAATATTTGAAGGAAATTTTGAAGAATCGGTCGGAATATATTAAATATTTTTGTAATTTTGAAGGGTACATAAGTTATTATTCCTACTATTTTCTATGACTAAGAGTACGAGGGCAATTAACATTCTTAGGCAATGTATAAGGGCCCCAATTAGGGCTTTGGGCCGGGCTTGCGACTTCTACGTAAGGAGCATGACCGAGTGCGCCGGTCGGGTGCCGCACGGGCCGATCTTCGGCATGTCCGGCGTGGTTTTCTCGCCGATGCCCGACGGCCGCAACCACGGGTTCTACAGGTCGGCGGTGGTCGACGACGATGAGAGTGACTATTATTACCGGCAACTTATTTGGGCCGCATCGAACCGGAGTTCGGGCCTCGGCCTGGCCCGGCCCATCGGCCGGGGCACGGCGCCGATGGAGAGGATCGACGAGGATGAGGCTTGTGAGTTCGCGGGCGACGCGGATTCAGGTTTGGATCCGCAGAGTCGGCATTGCCCCGTTGTGGCCCTAAGAGGCCCAAATTGATTCATTTGTGCTTGAATTTGTTATATATTTTTTTTATTATTATTTTTCTTTGGGATTTTGCTAAAAATGAAATTGTAAAGCAAATTTGTGAAGGTTGATTTTATTCATTCTTTTTTTTTTTGTTCTTAATAATAATTATTATAATTTTTTGTGCCCTGTATTTTAAAATGTATGGACCCACGTGTCACTCTCATAATGCGTCTATGTTAATTAAAATAAGTATATTTTGCTATAATGTAGTAGGTATTAAGGTATTAATGAGTAGTTACTCAAATTATGAAATATACTATATTATATTCCCCGTAATCATAAGAAGATTATACATTTATAAAATAAAAAATAAAAATTATACATAATACCTACTACACTTATTGACCTAGTTATATTTACTAAAATAATTAATGTTATTAAATTTGATAAAGTCACACAAACTAATTTAATTAATTAAATATTAACGTATTGCTGATATAAAAATTATGTGATATTTTAATTATTAGCTTATCATCAATTTCAATACTGCTAATTAATTATATTTAGTTGTTGGATTTGATTATAATAATTTTAAAAATTCAAGACAAATAATACAATAAATAAATTACAATTTGAGGGCCAAATATCACACGTCTCATAGTTTAAGGACCAAGTATGCAATTTACCCATTCCTTCTTCCAAAAGAAGTTAGAAGGGAATTTTTAATCAAAAAAAAAAAAATTTGAGGGGCGCTAATTTGAAAAGAACTATAGTTGAGGGGGTCTATTTACATTTTCCCCTTCTACAGTTGAAGGGAAAAAGAGTAGCGCTTCTACAGTTGAAGCTAAAATCCGATCGGAGCAGAGCCCCCACCGCTCCGCCGCGTCCCCGCATGGCGCGCTCGTCGCGGGTCCTCTTCTCCTCCGCCTCCGCGGCGCGCGCCGCCGCCGCCGCCGCCGCCGACGACGACGACTCCGGCGACGGAGCGTCCGACGACGAGGAGCCGGGCGAGGTGATCGAGTCGGCGCCGCCGCTCCGCGTGGGGGAGGAGAGATCGCTCGGCGTCGGGGGCCTCAGGAAGAAGCTCCTCAGGCGCGGCCGCGGTTGGGAGACCCCCATCCTCGGCGACGAGGTCACAGGTTGGTTTTAATCCCCGTTTCCATCTTAAATTTGTGGTTTTGTGATGTGGGTTCGTGGCAAAATCGCAGTTCACTACGTGGGCATGCTGCTCGACGGGACAAAGTTCGATTCTACCAGGGATCGGGGGGAGCCTCTCACTTTTAAGCTTGGCCATGGTGAGAATCTCATCTCTCCTGTTGGCCTTGATGTGGCTATTTGTCGTGTAATCCTCTTTGCGACTTTTATACAAACAGTTTGACGGCATGGTGAGTTACGTGATTGAAGTGTGTGTCTATTTGTAGTATTATACAAACAGTTTGATGGCATGGTGGATTATGTGATTGAAGCTTAGTGTGTACTTTGGTTTTGACTGGAAACCAGATAGTGATTGTAGGATTGAGTATGAGAGCATGCTACAATTGACGCATGGAATTTTTGTGGTGTTAAAATCTGAGCTTGAGTTTAGCAATGCCGGTGAATGTTTCTATTTAAAACTTGAATATGATCTTCGTCTTTGTGGTGTTATTATGTATTGCTCTAATATCTTATATAGATCTTTTTGTTCCAAGTTAGTTTATTTAGTGACTTAGTTTGTTATAGCTAGGTTATATGGTTACGGTCATGGGAAATAGGATACCACACGACTTGGACATGGTGCCTCGCCAATTCAAGAAAATAGTTTAGGCATGGACACGTGAAGGACACAGCCAATAATTATCATAAATTTGAGAAAGCATTATTACTACTGTTTCCTCACCTATGGAATGTATCTAATCTTCCTTGATCAATAAATAAACAAAACTGGACAGTAATTTATATTAATTAAGATTTAAGATATATTTTCAATTCAAAGAATGAGCAATGCAATATAAGGAAGTTGAATACTTACACTTAGAACACTATGTACAATGGAATAGAAAATTGACTGCTTATGCGCTCTTACATTTTCTTATATATGTGCAATTACACATTTTGAACCCATAATGGATGTACGTGATCATGCGGAATCTATAATGGATACACGATGGCCATGTGAGGAATGAGTAACAGGATAGTGGCACGCGATGGATGCATGATGGACACTTTTGTGAAGCGTCCGTCTGGTCAACACAGGAACAGCTCAGACACTATAACATTTGTGAAGAGTTCGTGTTTCTTACATTTATGAGTTCCTTTCCTTGTAAAAGAACTATTTCCCAAACGAGAAACTATTATCTTTCTCTACATGGTGCTTTCTTCCTTCTACTCATCCAGGCCTTTGTTAGGGTTCCTCTCTGTACTCCTTTTCTTCAAGCAACTTATGTAAGTTAAGACCTTTGTCAGGGTTTCTTCCGTATCTCCTCTTTTTTCCTTTGTTCCATGCTGTTATTTTAAGCCTTTACTGAATGAGATGCCAATGGGCTTTTTCGCAGCAAAACAAAGAAATTAAAGGGAAATAACTATCAAATTTATGTCCTTAGTTTCTTTTACAACTAAAGTTTATTTTGTCAACTAAATTCGGGTTAGGTGACTACTAAAGGTGCAAACCTGTGTAGTTGTTTTTGCACTTACATTTTTAGTTTTTCTAGTTACCCTCAAAGGTTCTGTCCATGCATCGACTCTCCTGGTAGCAAAGACTCTATCCGGCTTCTGTTATAAACAGAATGAAAATAAATTCAAGTAGAAAGTAAATTTATGAAAACTTGGCAACAAGTAATAGTAAATTCAAGCAGAAGGCAATTAACATTTTTGAACCAGGCAAAGTTACTAAAAGAAACCAGTAATCTAACAGACCTCCTGTTTTGTTTTATGCAAATGTATTTCTGTTAGTCTTTTAAATTATCGATTCAATTTATTTATTCTTAGGCTTTGATCATGGCAATTTAGATAACTTAATATACATATTTTTGTGTCACTGTTGAATAAGCAGGAGGGGTGGTTTCTGGGTTGGAACAAGGGATAACTACAATGAACAAAGGGGAACTAGCACTGTTCACATTGCCTTCTTCTTTGGGTTATGGAGTGAGTGGAACTCAAGGCGTTCCTCCTGGTGCTGATATTCAATTTGAGGTAGAACTTATATCTTGGATTGCAGTGGTGGATATCTGTAAGGATGGTGGAATAGTCAAGAAAATTCTCTCAAGTGGGGATGATACGCAAACAGGGGATCTCGACGAAGTTACAGGTGTTGAATAGTTCATTGACTGTTTATTATATTTCCCTTTTTCTTGTTTCTACATGACGGTATTTATAAATTTGCTGCTATTGGATTGGTTATTATGGTTCATATTGGTAATGCAGTCAAGTACCAAGTTATGCTACAGGATGGTTCAGTTGTTGCAAAATCACCGGAAGTAGGATTAGAGCTTTACATTAATGAAGGTATACTTATTCAGACCTTTCTTTTTGTTCCTCAAAGGCTTATTGCTTGTTTGTCTTGGCTAAAGCTTCTGCATAAGTACTGTATATGTAAAGCGCTTCGAACAAACACTAACTGCTTCTCATTGGTATTCTCCTAAGAGCTTCATGCTGCAGTAGAACCAGAAGCTTCTTTTTGGGGCTCAATAGCTCATTTCAGCTTCCCTCAAATAGCAAAAACGACCCAAAATTCAGTTGCCAAACCCTTAGCTACCGCTTTTCACAGAAGAGAAGTTTTTTGAGAAGCTAGGCTAACAGGAAGTTATTAAGATAAAATGAAAAGCTCTGAGTGCTTCTGCTATATTGAGCTGAGACTTATGCTTTTAGCTTTGCAGGGCATTTGTGTCCAGCATTGCCAAAGGTCCTAAAGACAATGAGAAGAGGAGAAAGGGCCGTTGTAACTGTTCAACCACAATGTAAGACTCGCTACGTAACCAACTTCTAATAGTATTGAGTTTCTTGATTTTTTATTTGTTATTATCCATGCCAACCTAAGAGTTTGTTCTGTATGTTAATTCAAATTATTACCCAATTTTGTAGTTTGCACTTGATTTTTTTTTTTTTATTTGCTCAACTAGCCAGCAACTTAGATTAGATTTTGGCTCTTGCACATGTGATATACTTTTGAGGCTTTACGTTCAGAATCTTCAGAATTCATTTGTTAATGTTGGTTTGCTCATATACTTTTGAAGCATCGTCATCTTATTTATCAACAAAAAGTGCATTCACAAATCACAACATAAAATTTTTAAACAAGTATAACAAAATTGTCTTCCTCTTGTCAATGTCTACCAGTAGGAAGGAAGAAATAAGATCACATCAATAAACAGAATAATGGTCAGAATGGTATAAGCTCCAATCTTTAGCATCTCTTGATATCTAGACCAAAGCTTGCAGTAAAATTTAAGGTCAATATTTATCTTAAAAATGTAACATCTCTCCATGTTCTAACTTTAGCAGATATAATTATAATGAGGTTGTTAGATTTAATAGGAGGGTTTCTTATCAATTTCAAGTGCTAAAGTGATTGTAGAAAGCCGCTTTGATGGGCATTTACTTATGGATTTTCATTTTTGAGTTATGAAATGTTTCTTCGAATTATTTACTCTAATGCATTTTTCCGTAATTGCTCTTCAGAAATTTTGAAATTCTGGATAATTACTTTTGCTCCATGTCATAGTGCAGATGCATTTGGAGAGCAGGGTAGAGATGCTGAAGATGGATTTCCATCTATTCCTCCAAACGCCATACTGAATATTGATATAGAACTAGTTTCTTTAAAGCCTGTAGTTGATGTTACTGGTGACATGAAGATCATTAAAAAGATACTGAGGGCAGGTGAAGGGACTCGTAGACCACGTGATGGGGAGACTGTTTACAGTAAGTATAACCATATTCTTCTTAGGTAAAAAAAAAAAGTAAAGAACAAGTAGTGCAGATCCCTCTAAGTCGATGTAGGTTCATTAAATTCTTGTTTTTTAATCAAACCCTCGTAAATATACTCCTATGTTCTTTTGATTTATTTTCCAAAATGGATTTGCCATGAGGAATGTCAGCAGTTAGAACATGTTCCATTTACTTTGTTGCACTATTACCAACTATTTTACCGGGAAATCCACTGAAGTAGTTGGTAAGTCTTCAAATTTCGAAATATAGAGTTAAGAGCTTTGATATAAAAACTTCTTAGGAACTCATAGAAGCACTTTTATACATTTCAAGTAATCTTTTTAACAACAAATACTCATCTAAACTCCTTAACCCAAATATCAAAAATTTTCTGCAGTTAGATGCATTGGCATGCTGGAGGATGGCACTGTCTTCGAGAAGCTTGGCTTTGACGGAGGGCTCTTTGAATTCATTCTAGATGAAGGTCAGCTTCTGATATCTATGCACATTAGATCCTTATTAGAAATCTTATTATTTGTCAATATTTTATTTTAGATATATGTAGGTATACGCTATTGCAAAATTATCTATTAACGCATCTGACACGTCCCTGTGAAATCTTATTTTCTTGCACACATACCCTAGTACTTACAAAAATTCCCTCCTTGACAACTTTTTTGAGTTTTTCTAATTCAGACCTAGCTTGATAGTAAACACTATTCACATAATATCAATAGTATACTAGCTCAACCCTCTCTCTCTCTCGCTATATATATATATATATATTTATTGGGAGGGATGTTTGTAAATAGATGATTTAATGGGGATGTACAAGTACAAGCAATTTTTAAATTACTAGCAAATGTGTATGTTAAACAGAACAGGTAACAGCCGGATTAGATAGAGCTGTGGCTACAATGTTGAAGAGCGAACTTTCTCGAGTAACTGTGGAGCCAGAGTATGCATTTGGAAACAATGAAATTAAGCGCGATAATATAACTATTCCTGGTTGCTCGACATTAATGTATGAAGTGGAGCTTGTAGACTTTACAAAGGTCACACCTCGATCCACTGTTATGTATTTACTTACCCAATATTTGTTCAATTAGTGACTATTGGATTAAACAACAGGAGAAAGAATTACAGGAGATGAGTGCCAGTGAAAAGATAGAAGCTGCAGAGAAAACAAAGAATTCAGGGAATGAACTGTATAAAAGCGGCAAGTTTCATCGAGCCGCAAAAAAGTACGATAAGGTACTAAGTTTAAGTAAGAGTAACGTAGTGGATCAATATTCTTTCTTGAAAGCGATGAAAGTGATGCCGTTATTCTCAGGCTGTTGACTATATTAATGATGATGAGCCCTTTGAACATGGTGAGGAAAAGGTTGTTAAAACCCTGAGAACTTCGTGCTGGTTGAACCATGCAGCATGTTGCCTTAAATTACGAGAATTTCAGGAGACAATCGGGTTATGCTCAAAGGTAAGCTAGCGATGGAGCCCAATGGTTATAAGTCTAATGAAAAATGGAAAAAATCAATAGTGGAAACAACTTATATACATGCAGGTACTATATATTGAGTCGCGCAACGTGAAGGCGTTATATAGACGAGCACAAGCGTATATTGAATATTCGGATTTGGATTTAGCTAAGCTGGATGTTCAGAAAGCGCTTGAAATTGATCCGCACAATAGGTGAGGAGAAGAGATATGAGAATCATTCTTACCATGTGCGTTTTTTTTTTCTTCTTTTTTTCTTTTTTGGGTATTAATGCTTCTGCTTAGATTAGTTATTTAATGCCCAATTTTCAGGGAGGTGAAAGCATTACAAAGTACTCTGAGAAAGCTTCAGGTTGAGAGCAATAAGAGAGATGCTATGCTCTATGCAAACATGTTTGAGCGAATGAGAAAGGATGCGGATGTTGCTCTGAAGGTACTAGATTGTACAAATGTTTTTAATGATCATGCCCAATTCCAAAAATTGTAAAAACTGGCAGACAACTATAACACTTTTTGCAATGGCACTTTGATTTCAGTACCTAATATTTCATTGTCTTTTATTAAAGTACCTCTCCATCAAAACTTACTGGTGGTTGTAACTGTTTGGACAAAATATTCGACTACTTGCCGATGTTGGTAACTGTTTTGACAGAACACTTAAGTTACTTGATGGAGTATATATGAATTTTTTCTGAGAAACCATTTAGTTTTGACACCACCTGATGGAGAGTTACTGAAATATAAAATAATGAAATTTTAGGTACTAACATCGAAACGAAACGCGCAATTGCTCAGGAAATGTTTATAATTATATGGTGTTGCATACGCATGCTTAAGTGCTACATATGACCTTAACATTGCTTGATGTTCCAATCTGCCTCCTATGATGTAATTTACACGCAAGTAAACTTAAGCACGACCTGTCTATGATAGCATCAACATGGTATATATTAGCTTCGAAGAGAAATGTTCATTTTCCTTATTTTTTAATTCAAATATTTTTCTTTAAATAAGATTACTTGTAACGTTGACATGATCTCAAGACCCCTACTGATATATTTGAATAGCTCTTTAGAAGTTCTACATCTCTTCTTTTCCTTCTCGATTCTTATCCATTGCCTTCTTATTTTGCATGTAATGCTACATTTTCCCTCAATAAAATTGCAAATTGGCTCAAGCATATTGATCAAATTGAAAATATGCTGACTAACAAACTTGAAGCTGCTTCAGTTCATTTGCTAAGGTTTTGCTACATTTTACCTCTTGCAGAAACTCAAGGTCGAAAAGGCACACAGCGACGACGAAAGCGATGATGCTTCAGTTCACGCAATGATCATAGAGCGCCCAAAAGTAACTTTATATTGCATTTTATTCCTTTTTGTTAAGAATCGACTCTACAGTTATGCTACTATGTGACTAGTTAAATTAAGTGAAACGGCAGGTTATCTCTAAAAGCTTTAACTTACTTGAGATATGTGTTTTTAATATTTATATTCAACACTCCCTATCACGGCTAAGGTCAAGCCTTTTTGATACGAGCTTGAATTAAATGGGAATAAATTAATAACACTAGATTCTGGCAGAATTCGAACTCAAAACTTTCTGCTCTGATGTCATGTTAAATTAAGTGAAACAACAGTTTATCTCTGGAAAGCTTAAGTTATCAGAGAACAATGTTTTTATTATTTGTATTCAACGCGACTAACAAGAGGCTTCTCAAATGCATCTTTGTAGAGAAATGAGGCTGAGAAAGCACAAGAAGAGGTTAGAGGAGACGCAGAGCATCAATCAATGGATACAGAGCCTTCTTTGGCTAATGCAACCATTACCTGAATCAGGATTGTAGTATATAAAGTTATCTGTGATATTTGGATGCAAAGTATGCTTTAGATATATATATTTTTTCTTTTTATTTTTTTCAGTTTGTCCAAGTTATAGCGAAAAAACTCAACATATGCATCATAAACTAATCTAAATTATTCCATTTTATTCTGATGTTTTTTTTTATTATTTTTTGGGCCTTTCCCAACATTTTCTTTTGGGAAGCTGGGTGACCACTCTAGAAGGTTCCAGATGAGGAGAAAAATGATTGAGGCTGAAAACTTGTGCGTGCAGAAAACATACATCTAGGGCTTTTGTTAATGGCTTACATCAATATGCAGGTCATAATCATTGAATCAGTGTTTTTCTCAATTTCCTCATGAAGCTCTCTTTCCAGTCTCCAGTGCCCTCTCTTGAATGCCCTGCTGTTGCCTTCCTGATTCATAATCCACTCTTTGTCGAGTCATTTACGGCCAAGGGCTCGATGGTTGATACCTGATATCCTTCATATTTCTAGCTATGCTCGTCTCTAAAGAAATGAAAGTGTCTATTATTCGTTGTGCGAGAAAAAGTTTCTTCGGCTTCTTTGAACTCTTTTTTTTTTCTTTTTTTTTTTTTTTTAGAATAGATAGCAACTTACCTGCTTCATTCATTGAAGGTATGAATTATGCTATAGGGGTAAGACAATCAAGGCCTCCAGAAAAAAAAAAGAAAAAAAAATCTTAAAGAAGGTATTTCTAAGAATCGATCAGCTGTCTGAGCCTTTTCACCACTAAAACAGAGTTCATCTATATGCCACGAAAAATAAAGTTGTTTCTGGCCTTCCAGATGATCCACCAGCATGCAGCCAATTCAGTCAGTCCTCTTCTCCTTCCGGATCCACAATACCTTTCCTTCCACCTATTCCAGACGTCAAGTACATCGTCACCCAACTCTCCCGCCTAAACATCCTCGATGGCCGAAATTATGATAAATTTGATAAAAACGCATTGCTTCTTCGAACTCTTTGTTTCACCTTTACGGTTATTCAGCTGCGGTTTGTAAGTTTTCTATATTTTTCATAGAAAATATGCCTATAATTGTCATGCAACTCAAGTTGAGAAATTGTAAGAGGCGTCGTCGTCGGTGGCGCACGATCTGAATCAACAAGAGCAGAAATCATATGCGTACGCACACAGAATCGACGAATTTTTTTTATTTTCACTGCGTAAAACAATTAATATAAAACTCGCGCCATTCATTCAAATTCAATTTCATCTGCGTGAATCTCACATCACCATGCATCTCCTCGAGATCTCCCACACAACACGACAAGAGTGATGGATGCCGCTGGAGGGCGAGGGCGAGGGCGAGGGCGAGTGATGGATGCCGCTGGAGGGCGAGGGCGAAAGCGAAAGCGACGCGCGCGGAGTTTTTCGTCGCAGCGCAGCTTTTGTCGCCCTCCCCCCTCCCCTCGCGAGAAGGGAAGGAAAAACTACTATCATTGCTGACGTAGTTGACAACAACTACTAATCCATGATAGTTGACAACTACTATATATATCATTGCTTACGTATATTTGTTGAGTTTTTATTGGTCGCAGGGTCCGGACGACGTTCAGACGGGAGAGTTGGGAGATGATGTGCATGCAGTCTGGAATAGCTGGCAGAGGAGGAGTGGTGTGCAGAGTAGGAGCAATGGAGACTAGCCGGACTGATGGCATGCTGGTGGAGCGCATTTGAAAGATCAGAAACAACATTATCTTTCGGGGAATCGACTTTGGACCCAGTAACAGCGGTATAAAAACTCAAGCAACTAATAGCAGCTTGGAAGGATATTCGGTAGTTTTTTTTTTTTTTTTTTTTTTTTTCTCGAGGCCTGGTTGTCTCATCTCTGTAACCTAATTCATTCCAGCAATAAATAAAGCAGATAGCATATAACCTATTTTCTTCAACAAAAAAAAAAAAAAAAAAACTAATAACCTATGACTTGCACGGAACGTCGCTAAAGTAAGTAGCTAAGGGCTTGGTGATTAGTATCGAAATCCAAGTTCGAATTCTAGTTGATTTATATATATATTTCTAGCTAAATTTATTTCTAAATAAAATAAATAAACCGGGTAGCGTGCTTACCTATCTCTCAATGCTTGTTTTTCTTTTCTTCTCTTTTTTTTCCTAAAAAGATTATTTATTTATTTATTGCTAATTTGTGTCATACATGTGCGTTGTTGGTATAATAATTTACGGCAAATTAGATACAAGTAGTAATGTATTTATGTATCCGCGCTTTGCAGCAGATGCGATTTTTAAGTTTATAATTATTATATTATATATTATACGTTATATAAAGTCACTTAATAGAGTTAAATTAATAAAAGTACAAATTTTTATATATATATCTCTTATTCGGAGAGAGAGAGAGAGAGAGAGAAGAGAACAATATTTAAGTAAAAGTTAAAAGTCATGGAGAGAGGGAGCGCACTTTCAAACTTTCAAATATAATATTTTTTACTTATAATTTAGAAAATTAAAAATTAAAAATTTTTAAAAATATATAATTACTAAATTAAAGTTTAAAATCATTTTAACTATTCCTATCTTCTTTTTTTTTTGGAGAAAGAGAGAAAATAGTGCATTACATTAAAAATTAAATTGAGAGAAAGAAAAGGAGCATGCACATTTCTCTTAGAGAGAGAGAGAGAAAAAGAGAAGAGAAAAAGTATAAACATCAAATTAAATAAAAATTAAGTAAGATATATACGAGGAAGACACTATGTCGCATTAAGGTAGTGTTTGGTTGAGGGATAAAGTGGGAATAGACCACTTTATCCCTCTAATTCATCCAAACACTAGAGGAGGATAAAAGTTTATTTAATCCTCCTCTTAACGGGTTATTCTAGAATAACCCGTTAAGAGGGGGAAATTGTTATTCCACCTTTTTGGTGGAATAACAATTTCTTCTCTTTATACCTCTACTAATTTAATAATAAAATATTATTAATTAATATATTATATAATATTTTATTAATTAATTAACTAAATTAATAATTAACTAATTTAGTAATAAAATATTTCCTAAATTAATAACTATTTACTGTGTTTATATAATAACTAATATATATATTGATTAATTAATTAATATTTTGACCAATATAACTAATTAAATAAATAATTAATTAATTTACTAATATATTAATTTATTAGCTTAATTTGTTAACTTATCAAATTGTTTATAGTTATTAATTTATTAATTAAAAGTGCTCATGGTTAATTGATTAATGATTAATTAATTAGAATAATTGATTATAAATTAATCTCCTAATTAATTTATAATAATTTATTAATTAGCATTTATGATTATTTAATAATATTCATGATAAAGTAATTAATTAATTTATTAAATATTATTTACTTAATATTTTTAATATTCTGATGTTAATTAATTATATACAATATTATTATTTAACTACTATAATTACTTTTATTTCTATTATTCCTATCTAACTATCCAAACGCTATTTTTTCTATTCTCGAATATAACCCACTTTTCATCCAAACGTAAAATTGATCTTATTCTCGTTTATCCCCGAAGTTGTACCTATCCTAGGAATAACCAAAAAAAATTATTCCCGAACCAAACGCAGCCTAAAAGATTATCTCCTTAATAGACCCAATCGAAATAGAACAAAATCATGATCTATACTATACAAAATGCACCCGGCGGAGAGCGCGAAGTGCGGGGAGGCCTCGAAGCAAGTCGTCCTTTCATAAGCTCTTATTGATTGGATCCGATTTACAATATTATGCATGATACTCTTAAAAGTCAATTATAAACAATTCAAAAATTAAGATTTAATTTATTGATTATATTTTATAACATTCGAAATATTTATGTGTTAAAAATTATAAGCTTTAAATACATCTATTAGAGTAAAATTATATTTTTTTGACTTGGTCCACGGTGCACCAGGTGCATGGAATATACCAAATGGATTTGTGTCCACAAACAAAAAAAAACCCGCGGACTTTAGTATATAGTAATAGAATCTTTTTTTGGGAAAAAATTTCAAATACCATTATTTGGTTTCACACTTTTTTATTTTAGTACCGTATGATTTAAAGTGTATCAACTTAGTAGGTAGTACACGTAATTTTATTTCTCTTTTTATTATCTCCTCTACTGATCTTACTCTAAATAGTGAAAAAAAATTTCTATAAAATTTTCATCAGATTTGAATTGTTTTACACCATTAATTTCACAAATACACCACATCGGCCATTAAAATTATCAATTTTGAAATCTTTTAATCACTAGTTCTATATATATATACATATATATGTAGAGTCCCACAGATGCTATTAATAAAGACGAAGACTTGGTCTACCAAGTTTTCCACCGTTAGATCCTCCCATTTGATGATTTTCACCCGTTAGATCATACTATTCAACCAACCACCCACTTAACCTTAGGATATATATATATATATATATATATATATATATATATAACTAGGCTACTATCTATTAATAAGAGTCGTTAGTCTTTACCAAGTTTTTAGCCGTTGGATTGAGAGATGTGCGGTTAAGATGATGTGGGCCCCTTAGGGTTAAGTGGGTGGTTGGTTGAATAGTATGATCTAACGGGTGAAAATTATCAAAGGGGTGGTTCTAACGGTGGAAAACTTGATAGCACCGAGTGCTTCGTGCTATTGATAACATAGCAGCCGGACTCTATATATATATTAGAATTGTTTAGTTTAAACTTTTATTTCTGTTCCAGATATCAGCAGTATTTGAGGAAAAAAATTGAAAATTCAGTTACCACTGGTGCGCTAAGCAAAAATGAGATTTCGAGACCTTTTCTTCTTTTTTCTTTTTTTTTGAGAGAGAGAGAGAGATATAGATAGCACGCTATCCATATCGTTTATTTCATTTAAAAATAAATTAACTTAGTTGAAAATGTGAATCAATTAACTAGGATTCAAACTTTGTGTTTTAATTTCGAGACTTAAAATTAAAACACAAAGTTTTCATTTAAGTCTTTGTGCTTCTGCTACGAAGAGGACTGTTTTGATGCCCAAAAACGAAGTTTTAATTTAATCCTTCTACTCTCTTCTCTTATATAATACTTCTTATAGTTCGATTCAACCAGCACTTTCTTAAATAGTATGCTAAAAAATATGAAACAATTGATATATTTTAAAAACTTAAACTAGCTAGTAGATAATGGTATTTTTATATTTTTATACTTAACGGCCTCCATTATGCCTGTCCATATATAATATGGATTTGGATTAAATATGAGAAAATCACTTATGTTAAGAATCTGTCGTGACTCGAACTCAAAACATTCTATTCTGATACCATGTTAAAAAATATGAAACGATTTATTATACTCTAAAAATTAAAGCCTTAAACCAGTAAAAAAATAATATTTTTATATTTTCATAGTAATCATAGTTGAGACAAAGATGTTAGCACACCTTGTCAAAAGTTTGGCAGCAGTAATAGTGCAGTGTCCCCACACCCTAATTAACTAGATAGGTTTTATCATCCAAACATATATAGATAACAAATAAATTGGGTTTTTTTTTGCAAATAGTCCCTTGACAAATTTGTTTTTTGCAAGTAGGCATGTCCAAAATTTATTTGTAAAAATGACCCTCTCCCTGCCACGCAAGCGCCACGCAGGCTGGGCTGGGGCCAGATAGTTAAGTTGAACACGGTGAACCATTCACCGTGTTCAAACACGGTGAATGATTCGCCGTGTCCAATGCATATATCCGTGGGTAAAATGGCTAAGTTGGAGTATTTGTATTGGACACGGTGAACCATTCACCGTGTCCAATACAAATACCCGGCCATAGTAAGTATTTATATTGGACACGATGAATGGTTCACCGTGTTTAACTTAACTACCTGGCCCCAGCCCCGCCCGCGTGGCGCTGACGTGGCGCTTGCGTGGCAGGGAAAGGACCATTTTTGTAAATAAATTTTGGACAGGACTATTTGCAAAAAAAATTTGTCAAGGAGCTATTTGCAAAAAAAAGCCCAATAAATTGAGTTTCTATATATCTATATTCTAGAATCTTGTGTTTGTTTACTAATTAATTAATTACTTGGACATGTCCAAATCGACTAGGTAGCAAAAGTGACATGTCCAATTTGACTAAAGCCATCTTTTGCACCTAATTGGTTCAAATCTCTTATGTTACGTGCAGTAAACAAAAACAATAAAAAAATATTATATATATATATATATATAATATTATGTTACGCATATTATAGTAAATCAGTTACATATATTTTTTTGATTCCATAAAAAAATAAAAAAAAATATTTTATATGCTTTTGTCTTAATTCTATTTTGACTAATAGCATTAGATAGTAGTCCATGATATAAAATATACCCTTAATTTTTTTTTTTGGGCTTTTTTTTTGTAAATAGTTCTCTAACAAAAATTTATTTTACAATTGGTCCTGTGTAAAATTTATTTGCAAAAATGGCCCTGGTCCTGCCACGCCAGCACCACGTCAGCGCCACGCGGGCGGGGCTGGGACAGGTGCTTAAGTTGAACACGGTGAACCATTCACCGTGTTTAGACACGGTGAATGGTTCACCGTGTCCAATACACGTAAGACCCACAAATTTTTCGGATTCCGAACTTAGTCAAAATATGACTATTCCGGACTTAGTTGTATTGGATACGGTAAATGGTTCACCGTGTCCAATACAAATATCTGGCCCGCCCCGCCATATGGCGCCGACGTGGCGCTTGCGTGGCCGGTAGGATCATTTTTGCAAATAAATTTTATATTTAATCAATTATAAAATAAATTTTTGTTAGAGGGCTATTTGCCAAAAAAAAAGCCATTTTTTTCTTCATTGTTATGTGTGAGAAGGGTCAAGAGGAAGGTGAGAAATTTTTCCAATGAGCACTTTGAATTTTTATGAGTTGATTTATTTTCATCTCATTATCACTTTGCCCTAATTTTCTTACTATTTTTTATAGAATACTACTGTTGGTTTGAACTAGTTATCATTGATAAATATTATTTTATTATCATACAACAAATATATGTTATATATAATTAAGTAAAAACAGTTGGTTTCTGATTTTCCTTTTTTTTTTTTTTTTTTTTTGACCTTTCAATGATGTTAAATTTAAAATGACAAATATAGGTCTCATTTGGTATCGTTGCTATTCTTTCTATTTTTTTAGTAGCAAATTTTATACGAGTGAAGGAACCAAAAAATTGACTCTAGCTGTACATATGAAAGGCGCATTTGCTTATATATCTCAGAAATATTTTCGACTTCCTGATTTATTCCTTTTAAAAGGTTAATATTAAAAATAACTTTTTTAAGTTTCAACCTATTTTAATGAACTGTTAGACTATAACTGTTATCTCTATGAAATTATTATTTTACCTTTTTAAATATACTTTTCTATAGTTACCGACTTTTCTTATTTGTCCTTAAGTTAGTGACACAAAAAATATTTTAATTTTTAATCTTTTCAAATATAGCCTTTTACCATCTTCAACCTTTCTTATTTGCCCCTTAAGTTAAGAGCAAAAGAAATATTTTAATTTTTTTTTAACTCTGGTGGATATTTAACTCACGTTTAATCCAAGTTAATTTAATGGATGGTAACTGTAGGAATATTTTGAAATAATGGAGGAAAAAATAGATAAATGAGATATTTTTGAAATTTTGAGGGGTATATAGACAATTATCTCAATATGAAATTAGGTTAGAATACTATTAATAGAACCAAGTCATTGATGCTATTAAATTTTTGGTCTTTGGATGAAGCAATATGCGGTTAAGTAGATGGTGTTGGTTGAATAATATGATTTAATTAACGGGTGAAAATGGTCAAATGTGTAGATCTAACGGTTGAAAACTGATCATGGTTGGTTGAATAGTATATATGATTTAGCGGATGAAAATGATCAAATGTGTAGATCTAACGGTTGAAAACTCATGAGTACAAAAGGATCTATACTCATAAGAGTACAATAATCGGACTCTTTATATAATATATAGGGCTATTATACCTTTATAAATATAGAGTCCTTCGTACTCATAAGTTGTTTTCAATAATAAAACTTCCGAATCGACGATCCACTCCATTAAATATGATCTAGAGTATTTGAAAAAAATTTTAAAAAAATGTTGTAATTTTTCAAAATTATAATAAAATTCATCAAGCGGGCATAAAATAAACGGTCAAAATCGAACGACGTTCTAAAAAAGGATGATCAAATCCTTCAATTTAAGATCGAAGTTATTGATCTTTATCTAGATAGTGAATGAAATTTTCTATCAAAAATTTCACTGATTCTAATTCTTTTACACCGTTAAACTAACAAGTATTATATACCGACCGTTAAAAATTGTCAATTTTGAAATCTTTTGATCAGGAGATAAATGATGTTGAAAAGTTATAAAATTTAATTTCTATAAATTTTAAATATTTTAGATAACGTTTAACACGGTATGAATCGTCGCTTCAAAAACTCTATCATCAAAAACGACTTATGAATACGACGCCGATCGCCCTAATAATAGTATATATTCTTCTCATATATAACATGCCAAATGAATTCGGCAACAAATAAATGCTTAATTTATATTAATTGGATTTTTGTTTCCTAGCCTCTTTCTAGCCTCTTTCGTCTTCTTTTCTTTTCTTTTTCTTTTTTTGTCTTTTTGATGTTTCCTTTTTTAGTTTATATATATCCCCCCACTATAGACAACATATCAATTAATTGGTGACCACATATTATTACGGAAAAATTTCAAAAAAAAAAAAAAAAAAAAGTGGTTTAATACTCTTTCACTTTAGTATTATGTGGTTTAAAGATTATCAATTTATTTTCATATGGTTTCGTTTTTATCGTTTCGGTAGATTTTTCGTTAAATTATATACAAAAAACTTCGTATACCCATCTAGATTTATCGAATATTTACTTTAGTACTCTTTAATTTTAACTTTGTCACTGATTTAAGAAGAAAAAAATAATAATAAAATTAATAATAAAAAGAGAAAAACGAAACCACAGTAGGACAAATTAATACACTTTAAATTAAACCATAAGGTACTAAAGTAAAAAGTTGACAAACCACAGGGGTTTTTGTTGAAGTTTTCCCTATTATTATATTATTATTCTCTCTCTCTCTCAATTAACACTTCTCCTACATATATATATATATATACATGCTTCATCTCTTTCATTAAGGAAAAAAAAAAAAAAAAAAAAAACATACTCTTTACTTTGTTTATTAAGAACCCAAAAGAGAGAGAGAGAGAGAAGTGTTCATCATATATCGATCATGGCACAATCCAACAAAGAAGCCAAAAACCATCCTCTTCTCCTTCTCTCTCTACTCTTCATATTTAATATCTCTCCGTGTTTCTCTCTCAACACCATCACAAACCTCCCTGGCTTCGATGGGCCTCTCCCCTTCCACTTTGAAACTGGGTATATATATATATTTATATATCTAATTAATGAACAACTTAATTAGTTGCATGCATGCATGCATGCATGCGTGCGTGGGTGCATATATGCATGGTTTGTATATATATATATATATATATGTGTGTGTGTGTGTGTATAGTAATAATAAGAAGAAGGGATTAATTATTAATTAGTGTTATATATGATGATCGATTGTGTGTTGTTATATTAATTAATTGCATGTGTTATATATATATATATAAATAGGTACGTGGAGGTGGATGAGGTGAAGGGGGTGGAGCTGTTCTACTATTTCATAAAGTCCGAGGGGTTTCCCGCAAAAGATCCACTCCTCCTTTGGCTCACTGGTGGCCCCGGGTGCTCTGCTTTCTCCGGCTTGGTCTTTGAGATTGGTGAGATTTATCATCATCTTTTCATTTTTATTATTATTATTACTATTTTTATTATTACTACTACTACTATTTTTTAAAACTATTTTTTAAGTTTTTCAGTGTTTTTTTGTGTGTGTGGATGCATGGACCTGGAACTTAATTTGAATGCCATTGCTAATAGAGGATTATGTGTTTTTTTAAATAAAAAAAAATTGTGGGGAAAAATTTAGAAAACTCATTAATTTTTATGTTTTTTTTTAAAAAAAAAATTGTGGGGAAAAATTTAGAAAACTCAGTAATTTTTTTTTCTTATATTTCAAGTTTAATTTTTTTAAAAAATTATAAAAATTCGGGCTATGTCGGACTGTGTTGGACAAAATCTATCCAGCTGGGGGAAAAAAGACCCGGCACGCACAGCCCGGCCCGAAATTGTTTTGCGTGCGAAGTTAATCCGACAGAAAAAAAAAAAAAGGGCCGGCTCGGCTCGGTTCGTGCTTTTCTGAAATCAACTACTTTAATTTATAAAGAAAAAGAAGAAACAAAAGTTTATAAACCAAATAAAAAGCACATAAAAATTAGGTTTAATTAGTTTGATGTTGAGGCTCATCTAACACTATTAGATAAAATAGAGTTGAGATAAAGATATATAAGAACATGCTTCTACATTCACCGGTGGAACCGCAGAAAATATATCGTAACCGACTCATCATCGTATACAGAACGTAATATTACGTACGAAAACAAACATGATATTTTTTCTATCGTACTTTTTTTTATCGCATGTAACATAATCTCTCCGCAATCCCAAACAATGCCTAAATAACTAATTATATTTATTAAGCTAATCAATTTGTGATTAATTGCAGGTCCTTTGCAATTTGATGTTGCAGGCTACAAAGAGGGTCTTCCATCTTTGGTCTACAACCCACTCTCTTGGACTAAGGCACAAATCCCCATCTCTCTCTCTCTCTCTCTCTCTCTCTCTCTCTCTCTCTCTCGTATAAAAATTGCTTTGGGTCTCCCAAAATGTTGTCTTTATACAAGATGTGCCACCAAATTGTTGGCTTAAATTAATGAGCCAGCATTCTGTTCTATGGCGGAAGGTTATGTTGGACCGAGTTATGTTCGAAATTGCATGAGATTCGATGGGCCAAGTCATGTTCGAAATGGTGTGAGGCTGAATGGACCGAATCACAATCGAGATCTGTGGGCGCTGCTGTATCTATATACTTTAAGTGAATTAATTACGTATTTCTAGCAGCTCGAGCTTTTGGGATTAATGGTTAACGCCGGTCATCCGACACAAATTTCAGTGGCGTATTTGAATTATTTACATCAACCAATTAAAAACTTTCGCACCATATATATATATATATATATATCAACAGTTTATAAAGACAATATTCGGAGGGATCTGTGTACAAGAGTTTAAAATCTATTTGGTTTTTTTAAGTCACATGCAAAATTAATTACTGTTGTATGGTATTAATTTGGTGTATCATCATCTAATTAATAATTAATCATTGCCTTAAAAAAGCTTTAAAACTAGTAATGGGTTGCATATATATATGTTTGGCATGCATGTGGCAGGTGAGCAGCATCATCTTCCTTGATTCCCCAGTAGGTGCAGGCTTCTCATACGCAAAAACGCAGGAAGGCTACATAGCAGGAGACCTCATAACTGGCCGCCAAATCCTCTTCTTCCTTCAAAAGGTCCCAAAAAAATTAAAAAAAAAACAATATATATATATATATATATATAGAGAGAGAGAGAGAGAGAGAGAGAGAGAGAGAGAGTTGGACTAGAATAAAGTTGTTAGTATTTGGTTTTTTTTACTGTCAAGTTATTAATTCTTGGGTAAAAACATATAGAGTTAGGATGATACTAGTCCCTTGTATCGTTTGGTTTGGGTATAAGTAAGAAGCCCATTTATTACAGGGATAGGTACAAGTATGGGGATAAGAAAAATAGCGTTTGGATGAAAATTGAATTGTTCCCGGGGATAAGAAAAATATTAGATAGTTTTATATAAAAAGTGAAGGTGTTAGTGGAAGATAACCGAAGCTACTATTCTCGGATAAAAAATTAGCGTTTTGGTATAAAGGGGGATAAGGATCTATCCCTATCGCTATCCCTATTCCCTAACCAAATACTGTGTGATCCCTTATAATTGAGTGGTCCCCACTGGTCCCCTATATTTTGGCCCTTTAAAATTAGGAGTACGGTGGTCTCCTTGCTCCTCATTTTGGCCCTTTAAAATTCCAGACATGTTTTCAAAGGGTACAGTGTGAAAGGAGAGTGCAAAATGACCAAATTACCCTTACTTCTTTTATAATACAAAAGTAATTTTCTAATATATTTCTATTATTTTGAAGACCATATTCGGTATACGAATGGGGGCTAAATAAAACAGCTTGAAATTTTATGACGGGAAAATATAAGTTTTTGAAAGTCAAAGAGGAAAAGTGAAAAAGCGGGTATTTACACAGATTTTTTTGTAATTTAGCCCACATACTACTATTATTTCATAGCCAGCGACATAATTCCAGCTAAGTTTATTTCTAAATAAAATGAACGAAGCGGGTAGAGTCTTACCCATCTCTCTCTCTCTCTCTCTCTCTCTCTCTCTCTCTCAAAAAAAAAAAAAAAAAAAAAAAAAAAAAAAGCAAGCATTGAAAGAGCTACTACACATTTATATTGAATCAAACAAAATTATTACAATGGCTATATATATTGAGATTTTTCTTTCTCTTTTTTTCTTCTTTTTTTTTTTTTTTTGTCCTGCAGTTTCTGTGTGATCACCCGGAGTTCATCTCCAATCCCCTCTACATCGGCGGCGATTCGTATTCCGGCATCACCGTGCCCGTGGCCTCGTCGGAAATCGTTAAAAGTAATATATTTTTCTTGTTACCCTTCAATTATTAGGCTATATATATGTATGTATTTTATGTATGTTGCATTTGTTTAACTAGAACATGTCAAAATTTTGTAGCTTGTTATTTCTTAGAAAGGAAAAAAAAGAAAACCATTGTAGCTACAATATATTATGTGACATCTCCTAGATACTGTTTTATTTTACTATTTGCTGAATCATTTTGTTGCTAAATTGAACATATTTTGTTAATAAATTTAATTCTATATTATGTACCTTTTTACAGGTAACCAAGCTAGTGATGGGCTGAAGCTTAATCTCAAGGTTAATGACTAATTAATCTCACAAAAAAATTCATAGTAAAACTTTTCAAATCTTGTTCTAGTATATATAGATTTTTAGGGGACAAGAGTTTATAGATTTTTTGATTTTTTTTTTTTATACATTTTTTCAGGGTTATCTAGTCGGCAACGGAGCGACCGATTATCTTTTCGACGGTAACGCGAAAGTTCCATTTGCTCATGGCATGGGGCTTATATCAGATGAAATGTATGAGGTAAAACAAAATCAAAATACTTAACTAAAAGAAGTTTTTGTAGTGCCAAGTTAAATGTTTATGTACTAATTAACCAAGTGCTTAGTTGGAACATGCATTAACTACATACCTACAAATTTAAGCTAACTCCTACATTCTTAATCTAATCAATCTTATTAATTCTTTGAGTTGTTTTATATATTTTGTTCTCTTGTTCCGATCTTTAGGCCGCGAAGAACACTTGTGGAGGACAATACTTACTTTCACCTAATCCCGAATGCGCGAAAAATGTTGAAACTATCAATGAGGTGAGAGAGAAGCTTAAGTATCAATTGTTATCTATCCTCAATTTGTAAGCTATAAAACAAGTTTTCTTTGTGTGTGTGTGTGTGTGTTTGAATCTGCAGTGTTTGCTAGGCATAAATGTAGTCCACGTTTTGGAGCCATTTTGCGGTTTAGCGAGCCCGAAGCGCGATGTAATTTCCGCCGATAGAACGAAGCCATTAGGGTACAATGAGGAAGAGTTCTCACTACTGAAACTGGGCCTTCCAGTGGAGTGTAGAGTAATGCTGCTTCTGCAAACTGATCTCAGTACCAGTTATCACATAAGATTGCATTTTTCTGATGGAAAAGATGATGAAATTTCGATCCGAATTCCTCTCGCAGGATTCTGGATACCGACTGTCGTACGTGTGGGCGGACGACGGTGCTGTAAGAGAGGCTCTCGGCATTCGTAAGGTACACGACAAGCACTAAAAATTTGATTTAAAAAAATGATGAATGTGAGTTGTTGTTGTACTCGGTGTAGATTCTTTGCTTCTGCGGTTCAGAAAATGGTTGTTTCAGCATTATCTGATGCAAAAGTTTGAATGGTGTGCCGTGCAGGGATCAATAGGTTCTTGGAAGAGATGTAACTATCCCCAAAAGTACGCGAACGATTTCACGAGTGTTATCAAACTCCATCGGAATCTTACTGCTCAAGGATACCAAGCTCTGATATACAGGTTCGATCGTTTTCGCTTCTTTCGGTACAAATCTTCATTCGTGTCATCTTATGCTGGCTTTTTCTCTGTTTCTTTGACACGAGACATTGCGTTGATGCAGCGGTGATCACGACATGGATATGCCATTCGTGGGCACAGAAGCGTGGGTAAGATCTCTCGGTTTCCCCATTGTTGATGACTGGCGGTCGTGGTGGGTTGATGGACAAGTTGCGGGGTAAAGTCCAAACTGAATTTGATCTTCTCCCATATAAATTAGAGCTTCTGCAAAAGTGTTATTTTGAGTACGAGCTTTTTCGGCCAAGGTTATGCAAAATCACTTGCTTTCTAAGGCCAAATCCCACCAAAGAATCCAATCAAGAGCAGCTACAGGCGCGGCAAATTTACACAACAAATACTAACTTTGCCCTCAAAAGTTTAAACAAAACCTAAATTTAGAATCTCCTCTACAACTTTCTGCTCAAGCAAAAGTAAGAGCTTCATGTTGTATGGAGCTGCTGATCCTGGGTTCTAGAAGCTTATTTTCGCTTCTCGCCTTCTCCGATTGTAGAAGCACTAGATTTTTATCTACAGACACCAATCCACTATTTCTCAAAAGTACAAAAGTTGTTCCGAAAGCCAAGCTCGACGGACGGCCGCTTAGGTTTCGACCTAAGAAAACAAGAGAATATTAGGATTACACTATTCACTCTGATGACATTTTACTTTTGGTTTCTCTCAGGTACACAAGGACTTACTCCAACAACCTCACATTTGCCACTGTAAAAGTAAGTACTAGTGATAATCAAAATAGGAGGAGAGATAAAAACACCAAGCAAAGAGTGATTTTTTTTGTTTTCTGTGTTCATCTTTGGTACAGGGTGCAGGACACACAGCTCCAGAGTACAAGCCAAAGGAGTGCCTAGCAATGGTCCAGAGGTGGTTTTCCAGTCTCCCTCTCTGATGTCGGCGGAGGCGACGGCCGCAGAAGCACCAGTTACAAACCTGGATGTAGAAACTTATACACAACCTGGATATACACAGCTTGAAATGAGAATATGATATCACTAAATTTTACATTTGAGTTGGGTGTGAGCACCAACCAATTGAATGCTACACTTTTGCAGGCTCAGATAGATATAAGTTCCTGTATCTATACAGTTTCAGGAAGCAGAAAAGGAAAATAACCATTATAGCAGCAGTAGGATAACTTATGCTTTAACTTTATCAAAAAATTAAAAAGTTAAATGATGAGTTCAGAAACTTCAGATCAGCAAAGAGTTTAGGCATTGTTTGGTATTTGTTAACAACAAAATTTTGTTTTCCAACAGAAATTGTTTCAGGCGAAAGGATGGTGCATTGCTCACAATCGCCGCATCTCCTTCGTTTCATTTGGCAACAAAATCAAAAGGAAAAATTAGTTTACTTATTGTTACTAGTTTTTAAGATGGCATTGCACATCCAATCGCAAACTATCTAACAATGACATCACAAATAAATCCATATGTTGGCACATCCTATTGACATAAGGTTTGTGTTCAGAAACAGATTTTTTTTAAAAAAAAGGCAACAATAATAAACAAGAACTTTTTTTAAAAAATAGTTCAAATGAAAATTTTCAAAAAGAGAAATAATTATCAATAGTTAACAACTTACAAATAAATATTTTTTTTTCTGCATTCAAAGGACACAAAAAAAAGGCCTAAAGTATAATAATGAGCAACCAAAAAACACCTTCAGTAAAGTATAATTGACTATACAGTATATATGCTACAACGGACGCTGTGTGAAGCACGGTATGAGAAAGCACTTTAAACCCCGCGGTAATCTACTTGTCATGAGCTTCATTCTTAGGAAGTATGTCGTGCCTCCTTAATCTGAAATGAAACCTTCTCCCTGCTGAAAGGAAAACAAAAAAAAAAGGACTGACGCAATCAGCATTCTGTAATGAAAAGCTCCAGTAATTATATTTTTGTTTGATTGATTACAGAAAGTTGTATGTTTAGTTGAAGATCAAATTTTTGAAAACAGAAGTTTTTAGTTCGGGACGAAAAAGAACCGATAGGTGAGCTTACAATGTAAAAGAATGTGCATTTATTGAGCGAAGACTATCAAGGAACTTACGAAAGTAAATTTTTGGAAAGAACATACCTCGAGAATTTCTTGAGAAGAATTTCAATATCTCATCGATTATTATTACCTACAATATGTCCGCATTATGATAAACAAGTGGTTATGAACAACAAAATTGAAAGGAAAAGTATGCACGTTATCTTTGACGAGCTTTTAGAAGAATGCAAGAAAACTAAGACCTAAACTAAATCATTTCCATATCAGCTAACAATCCTATCTGTGACAGCATTTTTCTTGTATGCTAGGATAGAGAAGTTAGCTTTTTCGAAATTGAATAGTAAGTATAGTTTGGTCAGGTCTAGACCAGTGGGTTTAGATCTTTTGCATTTTCATGTGTTAATTTTAGAATTTAATAATAAATTTAAGATCCACCATTGTGCAGTAATAGCTATTAATATTGCAGCCAGGATTGCTCCTGATATAACTTACGAGTAGGTCATTAAATCAAAGTCTCATGAGAGAGAAATACTAACCGGAAAAGAGAGATAGAGAACAATCCTCCATTCAGCCCAGGTTAATGGTGTCACCTACAAGACAATGATTATTACTTTGGATTGGCATATTCTATGAATATCTCTTAACGCCAAATAGTTCTCTAAAGGGTAACTGCAGAAAAAGACGGAGGGTAACTTACACTTTTGCTTCTCAACTACAAGACGGATGACACTTTGGTCCTCAAAACTCTAATTTGTAGTTATTTCTAGCTTGGACTTACTAGATTGTTGCAATCGAGTCCTACAATCCAATTTAGTAGGTTCGATACTAATGTGCCGCTAATAAGGCAGTAATGTGGCATTTTAGCCATTGTCACATCATACGCCACAACACAGCAACATCATAGCTACATAAGTAACACGTCACCATTTAGTACACTCAATTGTATTGTGGGACTTATTGCATCATCAAGTTAAAAATTGCAACAAATTAAAGCCTAAGGTCCAAATTGTCACGCGACTCATAGTTTGATGATCAAAAGTGTAATTTAGCCAAATAAAAAATGTTAATATAACTCATGAACTAACAAAGTTTGAAGGGTACTTACTGAGAAAAGAATTGATAAAGGTTCAATATACAAGATCAATACATGGAGAAGCATGGTGAGAATTATTGATCCAACAAGCCATAGGTTACTCCACGGAGGAATTACACTGAAAATTAAATCATATTGCAACTTGTCACTTACAGTTCATGGATTTAGTGCATATATGGATGAGATTAGGATATTCGCACGAATTTGCTGTGTATGCAAGAATCAAAACAGAATAGTTAGTTCAAAAAGGTTGATGATTTCTATGAAACCATGGAAGCATGAAATCAATTCAAGAAATGTATAATGGAGGCCGTACGAACCAATCATATAGTGCTTACATGATCATTCTTTAAGAAATTAAACTGGAAAAAGCCAAAAGAGTTTTTCTAAACAGTAGCACCCACCGCACAAACAGAAAAAGTGTAAAGAGTTTTTTTTCCTCAATAGCTGCACCCACTGATCAATTGATAGTAGAAAGAACTATGATAAAAGCACTCACTGCGTCCAAATTTATTCATAGAAGTGTATTTGAAATGCAAGCAAGTGCAAGGGAGATATAGATTGATTACTTACAGGAGAGATTGATTCTCACTCAGGTTATTTAGAGCATTAAACATCTCAACAACAACAAGCACGGTCATCGACACAGTTGAGGGATGGCGATCATCAAATATACTGCATGGATATGGAGTTTGTCTTGTTGAACAGGAATCAAAGTTTACCTGACATTCCATAAAATTCAAAAAATGGTAAAATTTTCCTACAAGATCAGTTAAAACTAAAAGTCATACAAGAAGCCAACATGTAATTGAAAATTAAACAAAAATTTCAGGGAATCTGCCAAAACAAAAAAAAAGAAGAAAGGTTTAAGCCATAAAGTTGAAACCAAGCAGTAAATGAGCTAAATGGCATTGTTACTGAACTATGAGAAAGAGTTGTCCTAATTACAAATTTGTCGTTGTCTTTGTTATTGACAGCATGTGAATAAACCAGAGAGGAGCACAATTTACCAGTTCATTATACGGCAATTTGGGACCATCATCAGAATAAACAAACCACCAAACAAACCCCGCAATAGTAGCAAGGCCAACATAAGCTGTACAAATGTACAAATCAGTGACTAAGTGATATTTAAGAGGAAATGAAATAACTGCTAACATCTAAAAGTACACAACACGAGAACGCACCTCCTATAACCAAATACCGGAAAAAAAGCCATCCAGTAACTACAGCTTCATTAACCTGCATAAGTAGTTAGAACACTTAAGAGCAACAAATGAAGTAGTATCTCCAGAACTATATGTCAATGTTATATCTCCTCAAAGATATTGATCCCAAGTTCACGAAAATGGAGAACATTTTATACGCATACAACCTTTTGAATGAAGCCTATGTACTAGACCGCTGGGAAGATACTCGAGTACTGAAAATTGAATATAAGCCAGTGCAGCTTTTTATGACATAATAATCTTCAAGGAAAAGAGGCTTAAGGTCAAGTGATAAATGATTGCTTGATTTGGATTTGCCAAATTTCTCTTTGACAGCATGCTTCTCCAAATTCAAAGTCAAACACTCGATGATTTTACTTGGATAAGTTGTAGTCACTCAACAATCTCAAGTCCATGCTATTTAGTACTTTTACTTTCATTCTGCTCCTTTTACAATTTATATTATGAAGTTCATGCCAGTGCTTGGCTAAGAACAAAGGGTCACCACCTGAAAAAAAACATAATACTACATTGCAAACTCTGATATGGCATCAGGGTCCACAGAATCATAAACATAAAACTAGGCCATTCAGGGATTTAACAGACTCTTCTTGTATTTTAAATGTTTTAGCATTCGAACTATCACAATAATCCATCAGTTAATCACGTTGAGAAACGAGCAAGAGGTGAGAAGTTTGTTAATTCACACAACTGCTTGGATTTTGGACTATAAATAGTAACTCTGCAAATCAAAAGTCATCATGCACCAGACTGATGCAGTTCAGCTTCAAAGTAATTGGCAGCTGAAAACACTAAAGAAGGTTTTCATATGCTCAATGTAGAAACATTACATTTTTTGTTCAAATCCATTAATCAATACCTTACGAGGCTTAGCTGCCATCACATTGCAATCAGGCTTGTTAAAACCAATAGCAGTTGCAGGCAAACCATCAGTAACTAAATTCACCCAGAGGAGCTGGACCTGCAATTACATCAAATGTAAGTAAAAGTGATTCTCGCACAATGCTAAGAACTAATCTGTCTAACTAAACTAATTATACTCAGATGCTTTAGACAGGAAGATGAGAAGATGTCTCAGAGACCATTTTTCATTAGAGATGATAAGGATGTAACATTCCACAACACTTCTAAGAGAATAAAGAATTTCTTTTTTACAGAAAGGGGCCAGTTTGCCCTGGCTGGAGCTTTTGGTGTTCAGTGGAGCTTCTCAAAGAAGCACTAACAGCTTGTTCATTAAAATCTATCCCAAGAGCTTTCTGTTGCAGCAGAAGAAGAAGGCTCAACTTGGAGCTCCTCTTTGGAGGTCCACATTCTCATTTCAGCTTCAGGCCATAGAAAACAGCTAAACACTCAAGAACTTCTTTAGAAATACTACAGGACGAAATAATTGGATATAAGGGTTTTTTCTTGGTGATGAAGCTAGCGATAGGGACATAAATGAAACTGTTGCTGAAGTAAGAGAGCAGTAAAGAGAAAATTATGCAAGTTGCTCAGACATATGATTACAGCTAGAAAAGAGAAACTAGAAATTGGAAAAGAAAATTAGAAATGTTTAAGAGCTTACAGGTATTAGCGTGTCAGGCATCCCAAGCACTGCTGCCACAAAAATACAAACTACTTCTCCGATATTCGACGATATCATATAACGGATAAACTGCTTAGTATTATTATATATAGCTCTTCCCTCCGCAACAGCCTATAGTCAAATGGTAGGCAGTTGCCACAAAAAAGTTCAGAAGAGACATATTTCACAAGATCAAATGGTAGCTAGTATATAAGTTTGATAAAAGGCAGCCATTCAAAGATTGGAAAAAAGCAGCTTACAGCAACAATTGAAGCGAAGTTGTCATCAGCCAAAACCATATCCGAAGCACTCTAGAAATTTAGAAGAAAACTGATTATTATGTTCAATAGGAGGCATTGTCTATTACATCCTCACAAACCCAAGACCCAATTGAAAGCATACACCAAAGGTAAAGGACTAAATGCAGAAAACACCCTGGCAATAGTGTCCATTTGCGCTTCGTTCCCCCGAGATAGCCCCCTCAATATTTGGACTATTACTAGTGAAGACTTAAAAATGATATTTCCACCATAATGGGGTGCAATGGGCATTTCAGATCCTATTTTAAAAAGTACCTAACAATTCCTAAACAAAACATGTAAGAGAGGGTAAGTGCTAAAGGTTAAACACTTAAGAGGGCTAATTGTAGATTTTTGCATTTCATGAAGGAAAAAGTACAAATGGCACTATTTTCAGGGCAGTTTTCTGCGATTTAACCTATAAAATAGAGAATGAATTAAGTGGAACCAAAATCTAAAATAAAAATAGTTTCCATAACATGAAAATCACATTCATATTTGAGATGTATAACGAGACTAATGATCTACTTAATATGACTACAAAGTAATGCCAACTAACAAGATAAAGTTTATCAATCTACATTGTCTATAGATGAGTACTGAACAAGAAGCAACAAACTGAACTAGACATGCTAATATGAAGCATACATACCTTAGCAACTGCAGTTCCAGATCCCATTGCTATTCCTATGTCTGCTTTCTTCAGTGCAGGTGCATCATTGACACCATCACCAGTCATTGCAACCTTTTACACGAAGAGCATATATGTCATTATCCAACAACCAGTCTCATTGAAAGCACTATACGAGCTCAACGGCTGCATTACTTTTTTAAAAATAGTAGAAACATTGGCAGCAAAGAGAAATAGTAAAAATTGCATTGATAGCCCCTATTCTCTTGGCTTGATTTAATTGCATCGATACTCCCTAAATTCTTTGCTAATTTTCACTTGTCCTAAGCCTTTTAATTAACCAGTCCCCAAACCTATGTGTTTCATTAGAATCCTCCCAATCAACTTCTATTAGTGGGACTGACTGGAAAACCACTGTTGCAACCAATCCTGTGACAATGTGAAAATTGAGTATCCTCTTTCAATATTGAAGAGTAAAACTAGAAGCAAAATATTCTGTTTGAGGCTCATTCTCAAATTTCAAGAAAGGTTTAAAGGACAAAAGTGGCAATCAGTCGGTCACACCAGAGAAGAGTTGACAAGATGGACAATAACGAAACATTTACGTAAGTTGGGGGAATATGATGCATAAATAAAGATCGAGGACTAAAGTGAAACTTCACAACGAGTTCAGACACCAGTATGTTATTTAACCATGGAAACAGATTGGTTATTCAGAGTTAAAGAAATCCAAATTTTGAGATATGAAGTTCAAAGTACATCTAATTATTCATTCTAAATAGGCAACTAAGAGAAAAGCTCTCATCCCAAAATATTCCAATCAGCTTAATGAAAATATTTCTAGAGAATCAATTAGTCTGCAGATGCATCAACGCAAGCGATAAACCCAACTCATAGAGGCTTACCACTTCATTTTGATTTTGCAAGGCTTCAACCAGCATCTTCTTGTGGGAAGGTTCAACCCTGTCATCCAATTATATCATCTTAAGAAAGAACAATTTTATGTGAAGGTTTCTGAAGTTACCAAAAAAAATTTAAAAAAAAAAAAACATGTAATTGATTCCACTTGATAAACTATGCAGCTGAAGATAGGTTTATATATGACTACTAAACTCGCAGAACAAAAAATTAATCCACTAGCAAAGTCTAGAATATGTTTGGCAGATCATTTCTATGATCATTTCTATGTACAGTTCTGATATTTTTAGAAGCAACATTACAAGGTGAAGGTCCAATATCAAGCAGTTCTTATGAAAGCCAAAAAAACTAGAGGAAAGCACACGAATGAACAAAAAATAGAGGAAGTCTTTGGTATAAGAATGTACATTTGATAGATTTCATAGTGCTGCGGACGGAAAACAGGACTGAACTGAAAATTTCAGCTTTCAAAAATTTGGAACTGAATAAACAGAATAACACTGAAAAACAATCCAATGCAAACTGAAATATTTAGATTCCATTCGATCAGTTCAACCAATTTGGACCTATTCATTGTAAGGCTTGCTGCCAAAAATTCTGATGGATTTTAACAGTTAAATTTTCATACTAATGGCCATATTTGAGTATAATATTCATTAGATTGGTATTCAACAGCTATTATTATGGCTAATAGTTTTATATATAACAACACTATTGTTCACGATATTGATAAAGCTTAGAATCTAGTAACAAGTAAAATTCACTATGGTGCTTTCCCAAACCTAATAGTTGAATCTTACTTTTGACTTTCCTCACAAGAAAATATGCTTCAACTTCACCAAACCAATTCTCACAGGTTCATTTTAGCAATTAGGTTGATTAAATAATGATTACTTCATCCCAAATCAATTTCAGTAATTGCTTATGTGTTATTTGAAAAGCAAAACAACCTAAACAAAGAAGAGAACTTAATTACTGATTCCAAGAATAACCATTCTGAAATAACATAAACATAAGATACGATAGACGATTAATGAACTTTTCAGAAAAGAAAGAACAAATGATATTTTGGAGGTTACAATGGTATAAAGACAATGGATTTCGAAAAAAGGTGAAGAGTCTGGCACATATGCATGAAATGTTTATGCTACCTAGTAAACAGTTCCATCCTTTGCAATGCAATTGTCCGTTGCATAGGTGGAAGTTGTTCAAACTCAGAAGCTGTGTAAGAATACCCAGTAAAATCATCTAAGTGCTCGAAAGCACCAATCTGTCGACATAGAGATTCTGCAGTAGACTACTATAACACTAAATTAGTATTTTCCAGTAGAAAATTAGTATTACAATGCTAATAAATAATAAGGAAGATTAACGAGTCAGTAACCTTGTTATCCCCAGTGACAACAATAACACGTATTCCAGCAGCCATACATGACAGCATAGCATTCCGCACTTCCTCCCTTGGAGGATCAAGCATACCAACCTACAGAAATTTATTTATCACAAAAGAAAAAAAAATGTTGGAGAACTTCATCAATAGAACTTAATCAATCATAATGAAAGAAAGTTATTAAAAGATAAAAAGATGTCAAGGAAAATTAAAGTGGGGGGCAAAAACTATTCAAAGGGTGAGCACAGATACACGTGAGTGGCATAAGATAGGAAGCATACCAATCCAATGAACGTAAGATTTGATTCATCTTCATAGGAAAGAGTTTGCTGACCCGTTGGCATCCGCTTTAGTGCTAATGCCAAACATCTTAGGGTGTCTTTTCCAGCAAAACTAGACATAAAATGGCATTTATCAAATTACAAAATAAGAAAATTTAACATATGATTGTGACACGTGTAGACAGCTATGAAAAGTAGAAAAATAAGCAATATACTCGAGAGAACAATTTAAAATTTCACTTCAAGATGACTTTAGCTCAATTTAAATCTTTGCATCCTCTTATTTTTCCGGATCTTGTGCTTTTGCTTCCCAGGTGATTTTTTCTAGGGTATAGTCATTCACAATTCAAACTGGCAAGGAGGAGGTGAATATACAAACTTGAAACTTGTTAGTGATGATTTCGTAAACCTTCGTGGTTTTAGCTTTAAAGCTCTGCCAACACCTTTGAAACCACAAGCATCTTACTATAAGTAACTATCTACGTGAAATAAGAGTTCTACACGAATCCTCACGAGGAATTTAACCATCGAGAACGCATGATTTTAGGTCTTTCCCAGACATTTGCTAAAACAAGAACACAAGAGCCAATATTGTGCATATATTGATTGTTTACCCTTTTCAAACTCTTTAGTGTCAAGATGCAGCCTCTTCATGAAAGTGATGAAAGTATGACCTTAGGAAAGAGATGGTGTATGACACCTTATCCAGAAGCCCATTTTGTATAGGTCAATAGGTGGGAATTATGTATTCAATAGGTGGGAATTACGTATATAACCACAAAGGTAGGTCTTGAAGTTTTTATAAGAACCAATGCCAAATCTCGAAAGTTTTGATATTTTAGCATTATGAATCAAGAAAAGGTGATAATAGAAAATTAGAAACAGCCCAACAGAAGATGTCTTCAGAGCAAAAACCATAAATAACCAAACTAAGCTCTAAAATTTTGCATTAAGGTAAAATGTTACTTATGATATTGAGGCCTTATTCACACTACCTAGTTAAAATTAGAAATGAGAGATTTCCACCACAAGTCCATTAAACTGAACCTTTCAATTAAAGAATTCTGTATCCAGGTTACATCAGAAAAATTAATGGATTTCAAGTCATATAACGTGGGGCACAACCAGCATATTTACAAAAAAAATAAAGAGATTCCAGAAAATACAAGATACAAAGAATATCAACAATGGACAGTAATACTGGTCTCATGGGACCCGTAGCAAACCAGTGCACTAAGATGCGGGAGAGAGAATACAGAAATTAAAAGAAAATCTATAAAAAGTGTTAGGGACGAAAACAAACTACAGGACCATAAAAAACCTAAACTAAAATCAGAATAACAGAAAAAATAAGATCCAACTAAAAGCAACATGAAATAAGGCAATCTACTGTCAAACTAAACTAACAAAGCATAAACAGAAATGTCTAAGGTCTTCGAAAAGGAAATTACAGAATTTAAAATGCTATATTTGTGTATGTAAAAGCAGATGATAAGCATACCTCTGGAATCTAGCTTCTAACTCATTACGGATATCGGCAGTTAATGGTACAGAAGAACCATCATCATTGCACAGGATATGTGAGCACCTTATTATTATGCTTTCTGGAGCACCTTTTGAGAACATAATTTCTTGCTGCTTTCTACTACAAAGGACACTCATCATTTTGCGGTCACGGGAAAACTCCAAAACAGAAATCTGTTGAAAAAATATAAAAAAAGATAACAGATGAGTGACTTTTGTTAAAAGAAAATTACGTTCCACAAAAAGTAATAAGAAAAACAACATATTTAGAAGAACTTGTCAGCAACTGTACAAGGATGACCACTAATGACTTGCAACTTGCAAGTTTGCAGCTAATATATTTCATCTAATGTTTATCTAAAAGACAGCCAGTTTTGAGTAACCTCAGTTAAAACAAAAACGCCAAAAGGCAGCTGCGAAGCTATTTATCACAATAACTACAAGAGATTTAACCGACAGAGATTAATGAACTACCTTTATGATAGTTCGGCCTCTTTGTGAAACCTTTAACTAGACAAAATAATAATAGTTTAAAGCATATGTGTAACTTAGCAGCTAAAAAACAGCGCCGTGCAAGATGCTTAAAGAATAAGTTAAATATTATAACTAAGAGCTAAATATATTTTGGAATTCAATGTCACGATATAACAATAACCTTTTTGAACTGATGCTCCCAATAATGGTTGCAATATGCCGCGCGTTCATGCTTACTTAACATGTTTAGAGCCGAAGGCATAGAATCAAAACCAGGAAGCCCAACCTGATAAAAAATAAGATTATTGAAATATCTGAGCTCAATAATTCTAAGTGAATGGTACAGACTGCAATAAGAGTTGATCATCTCGTTTGTCAACTTACCTTTTCCACCAGAACACGTAAAGCAACTTCAGTAGACTCCCCAATCTTTTCATAAGCTTTCTTATCAGGATTGTATTGTAGTGTGGACTCATTACAAAGAGCTGAACACATTGCTATGTGAAGAAGGCATGGAAATTGGGCAGGAAATTCGAGCTGCAAGAAATGCCAAAATATTTTTTAAATAAAATTAAAAATAGCATAGCTTGGGAAAACACAGCTTCACATTCTTGAACGGAATTGGTCAGAAATAACAGGGTAATAACTATTTAATGACTTACGACTAATCAGTGTTTCAAAGCAAACAGGACAACATCTTACCCCAAAGAAAAAAAGCTAACATGATTGAACAAACTGCATTTACATCCGGATTATTTAAAACAGCAACATTATTAATTGATTACCTGCATTCCTGTAGCATCAAATATAAGTCCCTCGGGAGAAAATGTAGTTCCAGTAACAGAGTACTCATCAGTGATTGGACTTCGATGCACAGATCGGACGACACAGACCTAGAAAATCTAAGAAAGTTATTTGTCACAAGCCACGAATGGGATCAGACACTTTATAAAAGTATTCCATATTGTAATTACCAATTACCTTGTAATGTTAACCAGATAACAGCAATTAAATAAACTTATTGTAAGAGGACACAACACAGACCAGCCAAGGTTTAAAAATTCAATGGACACACAGCAGCTAAGGTTCAACATTTCAACAAGGCTTTAAATGTAATAATACAATAATACATCAAGAGAGATTCAAAATTTTCTTGAAACATTGAGTACCTCACACTGTATGAATATGCATTTAATGCATACGGCTATTGGAATGAAATACCTTTGCTTCACAGTTCCTCATTTTCATATTACCAAAACATAACTAAACTTTCAAAGCACGTGACCCAAAAGAAAAAGGGAACAAAACATGGTTGAGAAGACTTTGAATGACTTCTCACGAATCTCATGAACCTATTACATTTTGGATCAAGAATATTTTGACAAAGAGTAATGCTATACTTAACAAAAAAATTGTATAATGTTTTACAAATTTGCTTATGTGGCCCTATTTAATTGGTAAAAGGATATCATTCACAAGGTGATTGTTGTAATTCACAAGGCAAAGAATAAAATCTAACCACTAAATCTTAAATTTTGTAAATTGTTGTATAAGTTGTTTGTAAGAATAGCATTTTCCTTCGACCAAGCACATCAATGATAACTTTTAAGACAACTGATTTTGAATCTTCATAGGGTATTAGTTTATAGCTTTTTGTTGATTAATGATGCTTCCATGTTAGTTAATCACCTGGGTCAATTGATTCTTGGATTTTGCTCCACACTTTTATGACTTCACAAGAACCTGCTAATCTTGGACTAAGAAAATTTTGACGATGCACGGCAATGCTTACTCTTAAGATCACTTGATTTTGAATCTTCATACTCTTTATAGCTTTATGTTGCTTAATGAACCTTCTATATTGATTAATCTTCTGTGAGATTTTCTTTTTATGTCAATAACTCCCTCGAATTTTCATTAGAGTATTCTGGTTGAACTTTTAATGCTTCCTATGAAAAATAATCACATATTGATACTTTTTTCCTGCTACATTAATAATCTGTTTCACAAAGGATGAGACACACACTAGGTAAAAAGGCTCCTCCACTGCATGCCGACTTATGAATGTATCGACCACATAGAACAAAGATAACAGAGTATAATAAATTAGTAAATTTAACAAATTTTCGTCTACAATAATGTCATTATGAAAATCTCACAATAGGTGGGAAGAAACAAAAATTGCTAACACAGGACGAAGTGACTGCATTGCAAGGAAAAGGAAGAAAGAAAGCGATCAAAATTTCAAAATTGAAAACACATATTTTGGAGCTACAGGAATATATTTAAAAATCACAAAAAATGATAATGAAGTTTCAAACGGAATTAAATTCCATGCCACGGAATCTGCTTTGGCACGATAAGGATAAAAGAAACTATATCAGCAAAACTTAACCTATACAACATCCAAAATAAAGTATTCACCTTTGACACGGACATCATGTTTGTTGTAAGAGTACCGGTCTTGTCGCTACAAATAACCGTTGTGCATCCTAAAGTCTCGACTGAAGGTAAAGACCTTACAATAGCATTTAGGCGAGCCATTCTCTTCGTACCCAGTGCCAGGCACCTAATCAAAAACCAAATAAATCATAGTTAGGTAAAGTAAAATGAATGTGTAGTGAAACTGTCATACAAGCATAATGAGATCAAAAGAGTACAATTAGCATAATAAACCTACTCCCAAACTGTTAATCTCCTGATTTAGTATAATGTAATCTTGAAGTTCGCAGGCCTAGACAAGAAACAAAGAATTTGAAATAATTGCTACAAATGTTTTAAACATTCATTCTAGGGTGAAAAATGAGGTTTTGGCACCTCAGTATCTAACTCTCACATGATCGCTTCCTGGACATCAAAAAGAAATAACAGGTAGAACTCCCCCAGGAAGAATCTAGGCTCCCACAGCAGTTGTTTAAAAGATCAAAATCTAACTGGTTTTCAGCCATCAATCATTATGAAGTGAATTATTGACGCTACATTACAAGGAATAACACTACTAGATGCCCTTGATGTGTGGATTCAACTTCAAAGAATCCTAAGCGGTGATTCTGGCTTACATGAATGCTTTTATTAGTTTATATACACATTCAATGAGAATCGCCAAATCAATAATTATCTATAATGAAGCTCCTGTTTTATCATTGAAAGATAAGCAAGAACAAAGTTGATGCCGAGATTCCTCACCTGCATATAAGAGGCTAAATTACTAATTTCCTATTTCATCAGCTTTCAAACGGAAAGGGTTTTTGGTTGCATAATAAGAGAAAGAACCCAATATAACAGGAGGTTCTACCTTAAATTAAATGAAATAATTTGTACCCTATGTGTTAGATACATAATCATCACAATTATAGTCATTACAATTACCAATAACTATTCCCAAAATTCACTTAAATTATTTTTTCTTGAAACTTCAGTATGGCATGTTTAGACGAGGACTCACGTAGTCACAACGGCCGGAAGCCCTTCAGGAATGGCAGCAACTGCAAGAGCAACGGCTATCTAAAAGACAGGAAACAGTTTAAGTAACTAACAGGCACAAACACAGTCAGAAGAAGTGAAAGGGGGAAGAAAGGTGCATTATTCGAAAGAAATTAGCAAACAGTTCGTAAAAGAGAAAAACCCAAAATTCACAAATGAACAAAACAAGAAGCATCAAATAATTAAAAATAATGCACAATCAACTATCAACTATGCAGATTATATGACTAAAAAAAAAATCCAACATTTGAAATATTCCCTTTCTTATAGAATCTACTATCGCCACAGCATAAACTTCTTACGAGGCATTATTAAACAACAGAATATGTAGACAATATAGGTTACTGAATAAGTAGCTTGCAATGAAGTTTTTGCTTTGTTGCCAGTTAGCTACATTACAACAATAATTAACTATCTATTAACTTCCGAGGCTGAGAGAACGGAAACAGAAAACAAAGAAAGTTGCCATGTCAGGACCATCAAAGGACCAAGTACTGCACAGCATATTCTGTGCACGACAACATTAGGCTGTACTCTTTCATCCAAAGTGTTACAACGTTAATACTAATATAAATCCACAAGAAATGCACTACAACTAATTGTATGATATTCCAATTGACAACCCAATATGACAGATCAGCTATTCAGAATGTAGCACAACCTAACAACAATAAAGAGCTGCTTGAAAAAGGAATTTTTCATACTTGCATTCTTATGTACTGCATCGATCAAAAAAAAAATCCTAAGATGAAGTCCACATATTTATCAAATTAAACATAATACATGACAGTTCCAAGGAAATATACATCACTCTCATTAGTATAACAATAGTACGGAAATGGTAGCAAAAACGATGAAAAAACACCTTGAAGTAATGAATAGCACCCCTCAAATATCCACCATGAGAAGGATCGTGGAAATGGCCAATATTTACAACCCAAACAAGAATACAAATCCCTGCAATGATCTGACAAAGCGTATGTCAGCTTTTCATTAGCCTTCAATGACAATTAGGACTATGACACATTAATATTAAGAAATATTCACACTACTTCGCTATAAACACCTGCAATTTGAATGGGCACATTTAAACACCCATGTCCAAAGTGCAATTTGTATAAAAACATGAAATATAGCACTTTGATTTCCCTGATTACTATCCAGAGGTGCATGATAACAAACTAGAGGCAGTTGAGTTCTCATGTAAGGTGGCCTTGAACAATTATTCAGTTCCTTGGTGCACTTTTGGCAACTGTGATTTTTCACATACTAGCACTTGTTGATAAAAAACGTAGTCTAGCAGTTTAAGTGATAATTGATAAATGACAAAGAATCATAGGAAGTTACCTTCGCCAAAAAAGTACCAAATTCATCAAGCTTCTTTTTTAAAGGTGTTGCCTCCTGCATAATCGTAAGAATATTATCAGCAGAAAGAATTGTTACTATCAAGTATCAATATATATATAACAATGCTGTGAGCATGCATACTGCAGAACCTTTAAAATTAAATGACAAGATGATACTCGAAAATATCAAGAATAGAGCTAGAAAAGGAATGCCAAGCGACAAAAATCACAAAATCTAATAATGAAAACAAAGAGGCAAACTAAGAGAACAAATGGTTCTTACATCTTCCGTTCTTAACATTGCATCTCGAATACTTCCCATTGCAGTATTCGAGCCCACACCAACAACAATGGCTCTAGCCCGACCAGCTACAACCACAGTACCCTGGATAATAAAAGTTTCATATCGTCACCATATAAGACGAAACAATCCAAAAGAAACGATTTGGGAGTTAAAGCACAAATGCATCTGAAAACTAGATAATAATTCTTTTATGTGAAAGTAATGAATAGATAATTTGTGTTTCAGATAAAGATAAAATGCACTTTTTTCTGCCAAGTGAACCATAAATTGTATTTTCTGATATAGCAACTTGACAAAGAGTAGGAAAGAAAAAAGAAACATGTATCATAGTGTCCTATAAATTCTCCTCTAATTTTTTTTTGCTTATTTCCCAGCAACTTAGAAGGACTAAAAGCATGTTAAAAATGAACGAAGCTCTTTGCAGCAAAAATAAGGTTTGTTCATTGCCAAACCTTACTTCTTTCCAGTCCTACATAGAAGAATTCATGAATTGAAGAAAACTTGTATCTTTCTCACTAACTTGTATCCCAGCCATTAAATGTGCTTTCTCTGAGTCATATGAACTTTTGCTTGTGAACAATCATTTCTGTAAAGAAGTTAGGCTAAATCCCACAGATCATTAAAATAATAACTAGACTTCTCACAAACAATAGTCTTTCTACTTTACTGTAAATTCTTATTGGCTTCAGGTTTTCCTTTTCAACTGGCTTGCCTCTATGTTATTTTACTTTAAAAGTAATATCCATAAAATCCATAAAACAAAAGATAATGCAAATAAAGTATTTCTATAAACAATCATGAAAACCAACAAAACAGAGAAGAAAATAAAAGTACAAGTTTAAGAGTCTTCTAAGCATTCAGAGTGTACAGGAAATAATAGGTTATGATTTTAGTAAACAATGCTCACAGTTCATGTCTTGTCCCTTTAAGAGATAAATTGCCAATGTAACATATTTTCATAATTGCACTGTATGTAATAGATGAACAAGTGAAAACGATCACTAAGAATCTTAAAATAAAAGACGTCAAAGTAATAATCTTACTGAAAAAAGAATATTCGTCTTATCCTGATAGACTGCATTGGTTGCTGAAGTTGATTTGAGCTCTTTTGCTACAGAGCAGCTCTCACCTAATTAAGAAAAGGTCAAAACTCTTAAGAATAAGCAACTTCATAGAGCTCATCAGATAAGTTAGAAAAAACATTGAATGATGAGAAAAAGAGCTGTGAAAGCCAGAAACAGCTGGCCCTCTGCATGATCCTATCACTAAGTCTGGTTGCATAGAACCATCAACATCTCTGAAAAAGTAGGAAGAAAACTGGTGGAAACCAAAGGGACTCACATGGTATACAGGTTTTTCAACAAACATTAATATTTATATATCAATTTACTAGCCTTTAAGATAGGAAGTACTTTAAAAAGTGAATGGAGACTAGATTGGCAGTTCAGCTATTTATGGAACTAGGATAACTTGTCTATAAATAAAAGCAGTTATGGATGAGGACGCAAAACTCAGTAGCACAAAAGTTAAAGGAAAACACCGCATACCAGTAAGAATTGCCTGGTCAACACGTAGTTGGTTACTTAGCATTTCGACCATTCTCATGTCAGCTGGGACCTTGCAACCAACTAATCAAAAGAAAAAAGAAGAATTTATAAGTACAGGACAGACTTTTACTATCCATCCCTAAAATTTGTCATCTATCTTTGTGCAGTGTATCATACCTCCAACTTCTACAATATCTCCAGGGACAAGCTCCGTGGCAGGAAGTATAGAAAAGCAACCTGCAAAGATTATTAGATCTAAAGTCAAACATTATTCAATGATTTTCCTAGAAAATAGGTATGTTGAAAACTTCATATAAAGGAACAAGTGCATAATAATCGACAGCATGATTAAATTATGAAGAGTCAACCACTGCAACTAATATTACCATTTCGTAGCACAGTTGCAACATCAGCTTGGTACGCCCGCAACTCCTACAAAAAGTTATTAATCCAAAAAACATTATATATAGCCAGTAAAGATTGAGAAAATTAGTAATGAGATCTACGGAAGGGAAAAAAAAAAAAAAACTTGAAAGTCCGTCAGGTTGATGCATTTAGCACATGCTAACAGTAGCAGATAGCGCATAAGCCTGTGAGCAAAAGCATGATATATCTAATTTAACAGATCTATATTGAGAAGGAGAAGATTCAAATGTGTGCACATAAGCGATGAACTCAATATAAGTAAAAGAACAACATATTTCAAGTATCAGATACAAAGAATTACAGAGAGAAAAAAAAATGCAGAGATGGTAATGATTATAGACAAGCTTTTAAACAGGCCAAAATAAGTCTATAAGCAAGGTGGCATCTGTGCAAAAATGTTCATTTAACATTACATTACACATAATTATTCAGCAGCTGACTCCAATATGCATAGTATAGGCACAATTGATAAGCACTAGTAGATGCCAAAGACCTTGAATCTCTTTCAGAATCTTTTGGCTCATTTGGCTCTTTTGTTAACATTTGCCTCATCAATGAAATCAATTCCTCTTAAAAAGTAATTTTTAGTCTTTGCGATTCTTTCATCTGAAGGAACTTTCAGGGGAATGCCCATGTTTGCATGAGCAGATGAGCTAAAACTTCGATCAATACCCATCAGCCTACTTGCCTTATGTTAACGTTAAGCATCCTCTCTCGTGATACTACTCCTAAACTGTTGGCAAATTTTGCAGTGTCTTCTACCTCCTAGGACAGTGTATTTCAGATTTTGATGCCAGAAACATCTCTACATCTATACTACAAGGAGGAATCACACCCAAGGACATACTTCAAAAGTTGCATATGCGACATTTGAAAAAAAATTAATACCCGATACGGGAAACAAGATATACATTGACAGAATAAAATGTAGAGCACTATATAATGAACTAATAATGGTACTTCAGTTACCTGAAGTGCTTTTTCAGCATTTGTTTCAGTTATTACACCTACTGCTGCATTGGCTGCCAGTATCAAAAAGATGACCTGAAATGTTTCAGAGCTTTTTGAAAACATAATACAGTAGAAACATGTAGTCATTAGCAGTAGAGAAGATTTAAGAAACTAGATAACAAGCAAATCAATAACTTATGACAATCTATATCTATAACTACACACTAAAGTACATGGATTTCAGGGTTTCTGAGCGAGCCGCGTCTACAACAAAGTTGTGAGCCGATGGGAGCTTGCAACATGTCCAATGAAATTTTGTACACACCCAGTGCACTGTAGACCAACTCTTAAATATGCATAAAAGATAAATTTCAATTGACAATAGTACAATAAAGTATTTAAATATTATATATTACATGTATTAATATTAGGCTAAATTACAGAAAACTCCCCTTAAATATCCCCTTTTTCACTTTCCCTCCATGGCTTTCAAAAACCTACATTTTGCCCCTGTAAAATTTCAAAAATATTTTCAGGGGGTACAGCATTAATGGAGATGGCAAAATGACCAAATCACCCTTACTTCTATAAGAAAAAAATAATTTTTTAATATATTTCTATTATTTTGAAGGACATTTTCGGTATAAATTATAAAAAATAGACGGAATAATGATGGAACCCTGACTGAGGGAGGCTAAATATAACAACTTGAAATGTTGAGGGGATAAAATATAGGCTTTTAAAAGTTAGGGAGTGCAAAAGCGAGTATTTATAAGGGGATTTTCTATAATTTATCCTTAATATTATATATTGTAAATTACTAATTAATAGATAGTCCTTCCTTTGCAAGAAAATTGCTTGGACAGTCCAAGAATGATATGGTGGACTAAGTTCAGCAAATAATAACCCTCATCCCAACAAAGGGTAGTGGAGGTAAGAGAGAACATGTTGTTTGGGCCCTAATGCACCACCTCATCTTAAACCATTTTAACCTTTTTTACTTTATTGTTTTCAATTTCCAATCTTAACCATCCATTTATCCTAAGCATTTAATGATTACCTTTTTAAATAAGTGAATATTTAAAAAATAAAATAAAATGACTAGAGATAAGGTCTATCGTCTACAAGTGATGTCGTGGACTGGGTCCGGATAATTGCGATATGGAGATTCTCAAGTTATAAAAGTGAAGACCCCCTCAACTATTCCCCAGTTTCAACTAGATCCCTCAACTTTAACTTATTTTAATTTAAAATTTTAATATATTTCTAGCTAATAAAACTCAAACAAATATGATAGAGAAATTTAATTTAATTTTTAATGAAAATAGCTAAAAAAACTTCAGTTTAAAAAATTAAAAATTAAGGTGTTAATCAAAAAGTTCAAGTTGAGGGGTAATTTCAAAGTTACCTATAGTTTAGGAGGTTTCCATATATTTTATTTTTAAAATTAAAAGCTATTTTGATAGCTGTAATTTATAGTATTTAAATAATTATACATTATTAGTTCACTCCACATAATCTAAAAATTAATAATATACAAAGAACGCATGATTTATAAATTTTCTTTTATAGAAAAAGTCTAAAATTTATAATTTTTGATAAGTAATTTTTTCTATTACAAGACACAGGGAGGTAGAGCAGATGAAAGAAGGATAGTATATAAATCGGATGCTAATTTAATAAAATACCGTAATCATGTGTGGTGGGATAATAAAATACTGTAATCATGTGTGGTAGAATAGAAGAAAGTAGAAGAGTATTTTGATCTCTTAGTACTCCTGAATTGTACATGTTAAATTCACTTTTTTTTTCATAGAATAAAAACCGTTAAGATGCGATCTCGAGTAAATAATACTTTATATTAACTTGTTTAAATAGATTTTCAATTATTTGCCTTTATCTATTCTTATTTTCTTTTCCTTTTCCACTTGAAGATGAATCAAAGTCAAAAAAGTAGAGAAAATAGACTAAAAGAAAACAGATTATTGAAGAAAAGCAGTGTAGACAAGAATTTAATAAAAGATACACATTACTCAAAAGGTAAAAAAGGATTATAACTGATATTTGATCAATTAATAATTTTAAAATTATAACAAAATAATTTTTTTTTTTTACATGATTAGGCAAAGGAATTTTAAATCTTCAAATTATCCATCTCAACAAAACTTGGAAAAACAAAAATTGGACCATAAGAACCAAGTTGGAGAAGGGACGAACAACATAAGTTACCCACCTCTAGGTGAAAACAGTATCTCATGTACTGAGAAAATTATATGTACAGTGCAACAAGGTATAATTTAATACTTGAAAGTTAAATTATTCTACGATAGTTTCAAACTATTTATTAAAGAATGTATTTTCCTTTCTTCTTAGAAAATGGCGACGAAATTAAAGATAATTACTTACAACATAATGCACGTTCCCAACCTATTAATACTGTGCAGAGCTATGCTTCAGGTGTGTACTGAATTAATCTTATAAAAATTAAATGTTTGTTTATACATACGTTTTGTACTATTATAAGTTTATTCATGCATTTTACTAAATTTATTTAGGTTATAAAGTACTTGATTTAGGCACACCAGCATATGCGTGTGAATATTGTGGTGCTTACTTCTGCAATAGATAAATATAGCAGAATAGTTCTTCAAAATTTGTTATTTTAAGCGGTACGAAGAAGATGATCCATGCATGCAAATCAAGCACTAGCTAAAACCATTAAAATACGGCCATTAAGCAATTAGATGGAGATAAGTAACTTACAGATGGTTCCAAAAATGCTGTTACGCCCGTTTCACCATTTATAAGAGCCAAAAGAAATGAAACAACAGCAGCTGCGATTAATATTTTGACAAGCAAATCATCAAACTGCTTCAGAATTAGCTTCCAAAAAGGGGTACCTGCAAAAATGAATGTCAACAATAACTAATATTAAGATCTTAGTCATATAAAGATCAACAGCATAAAAGTGTTAGCACAAAGATTAAGTGTTAAGACACCCTAAAACAAAATGATGCCACAACTTGACGAGAAAAGGTTGTCAAACATATAAAACTTCAATAATGAATGAACAAGGCCTAGTGTTACATGAGAATGACATACTAATTGACAATTTCCTTAGGAAGACACTGTGTTTAGATCGGTAGAACATTCCATTAAGTAACACAAAAATGCTTTCAGGCAGCAAATAAACAAGAAAAAAAAACATGCAAGAGCAGGGCTCTATGTCTCAATTTCATTGCGATCAGCTCCCTGAATCCTTTTCTACTATGCGATTCTAATTCGCACATTTCTTCGAGCTAAAGGCACAGTAATCTTGTCATGTCTGTTCCTTCTCTTCATTTCATGGGATCTTTCATTCGACCAAATATCCCACGATGTGCTCCTTAAGTGCTTGACAGACATATCAAAACCTTCTGAACAATTTCCACTAATTTAATCTTCAAGCCATAGAGCACCCAACGAGCAATGTGCACAACTTCCATCTAAACATTCTGAAACCAAGTGCCCTTGCTCTGCATGCACGCTTTTTTTGTAATAATCAAAGTTCTAAAAGCAAAGCACGTACAATCAATAGATGTCCTTAAAAATTCTCTATGCTTTATAAGTATAATACAACCAAACTATGTACTTCTATTTTTCTTTTAGTAATAACAAAATTATTAATCAAAGCACTTTATTACTTTTCCTCATTTTATTCTTATAACTATTTACAGTGTACATCTATTCTAATCTAGTAGATATATTTTACATAATTAAAAACAGAAGCTAGCAACCAACACATGGCCTTACTTTGAGCACATATTAAGTCCATAACAGCTACGCGAAGAAGAGAAAGAAAAAAAAAAAATATTGGTACTTATAAGTTCTAATAAGCCAATCGTAAATCAAAGATAATATTGTCAGAAAACAAATCTAAAGAAGCAGGGAATAATGATTACTGGTTCATCTCAAGCATTAGCTCCATAAAACCTACATAATGATTAAACTAGATTAAAAAAATGCATCATCTGATTGCATAGGCAGCATGCCAGTTTCACAGGAGAACCATATGCGCATTCAAATTGTGATGCCCTGCTGAAAATTTTGCAAAAGGTGTCGGCACTATATTCTACGGAATATGCATTAGGTTTATAAAAGTGGCAGTTTATCATGGCAGTGACTCGAAGAAAAAAAATTAAATAAGAAAAAATAGAGATGTTATGACTCACTAAATTTACAGAAACTAAAGAAACTATAAACTACTTGAAACTCTCAGGCAACAAAAGATACAGCAAGATTTGATGAGTTTTTATGATACTATATAGTTTTACACATTAGAAAAAAAAAAAAAAAAAAAAAAAGCAAGAATAAGATTAGAACTTACTTCCTTCTTGGGGTAGCACTGCAGATCATACAACACATGCAAAAACGAAACAATCAAGAGTCATCAATATTCACATATCAGAAAATAAATAATAAACTGAAAAGGCTAAGTTCAGCAATTGAAATTTCAGTAGTAACATAGAAGCAAAAAGTCAACCACATTATATTCAATGGTTATTGGCTGTAAAAGCAAAAGCACAATTCTACAATATTCACAGGTTATGCTTGATTATTGCCAGAAAAACCGAAGTTACAGCAACATGTAAGAAAAGTTGAGGAAGAGAAGAGAATCGCTCCATTTATGTCCAGAACAAGTTTTAATGAGATAATGCCATATTTCATTGGACAACAACATCAAGACACTCATAAAGTTTAGTTTTTTTAATCAGAAGCAACATATAATAGCACATTCATTTCACATAACCAAGAATTCTAGGCATTGTATTGTTTAACAGCAACGATGAACCGTGAACCTAAATACGACGCCAGCCAAATAAAATGAACAAGGAAGCAACTTGTACACAAACACACAATAATAGACGATAAAATCAACATATCAATCCAAATATTGGAAATACCACCTAAACATAAGACCAAACTGCATTCTTTCACTAACTACACTGTAAATATAAACACGTTATCCCTTACAGCCATCAATTTCAATTTTTTATCATAATAACAAAATTAATTCGCTAAAAAAAGTAGTAATAATAAGACGCATACCATTCTTTCCATATATCCTTGCATTTTCGGCCACCTACGCATCACCAAAAAAAAAAACAAAACAAAACAAAACAAAATTTGAAAGCAACCCCAGTTCATATAGAATCAAATCATGCACTGCAAAAAAGAAAAAACAAAAGAAAAAATGAAAACCACGCCCACGCGATCGATACCTGCGGATCCGAGAGGCCCTTGGTCGGATCTACACCGAATGCTTCAAGCACCTAATCACAAGATCAAACAAAAGAAGCGTTTTTCAGACACGATAGCTCTCTCGATCCAATTGATCAAGCAAAGAAGCGTTCTTTTAAACCCCGGCATTGCACGGATCACGCAGTCGAGTTGGAGGGGGATTAGGGTTTACCTCCGCGACGGATTTAGCGTAGGCGTTCTCCATGGGCGAACAGCCGAAGAGCTCGATCTCAGCGCCCTTGACGCGAGATCTAGAGAGAGAGAGAGAGAGAGAGAGAGAGAGAGAGAGAGAGGGTTGGGGTTGTCGCGTGGAGGCGAAGTGAGTGCAGGGGCTCACCGGATCGAATCGGATCGTAGGGTTTTGAGGAAAAAAAGTCGACGAGCGAGTAACGGTAACGGTCGTGAAATATAACGGCGGAAAGTAGGCTCATTTAACGCAACGGATTGATTTTTGGGACAATTTCATAGATATCCCTCCCAAAGCTTAAAATATCATAGATGTCCCTATAAAATTTAAAACATCACATATGTCCTTATAAATAAATAAAAAGTTATCATCAATACTCGTACTATCAATTGGGTTGGTTTTACCATAATTATTGAATAGTTAAAGATGATTTAACTTTTAAAATGACCTCTTTAACCTCAACTATCTCTTTTGGAAAAGTCTAGGCAGGCAACTTTTCAAAGTTGTACATCCTACACCCGTATGATCCAACGGTTATTATTAGATCACTAGCACAGTAACAGCTAACTTTACTCCTATTTTTATTTCTTTCTAAACTAAACCCACTACACATCTCTCTCTCTCTCTCTCTCCCGCACACCTCCTCTCTATTTCTCACTCCCTCGGGCCCGCTCGCTCCCTTGCTCCTCTCTCTCTCCCGCACACCTCCTGGGATCGCAACTATAGAATTCCACCCGAAATTGAAAAAATAAGTGAAGGAAGAAACCGTGCCGAGGAAGAGACCGTGCCAATGATCATACCACACGAGTTCGCCAGAGAATGAACTAAGGATGAAGGAAGAGAGAGAGAAAATAGAGATGGAGGAAAAATGAAGTGAGCGGGGGGAGGAAGCGCGGGAGGAAATCAGGAAACAAGGAAAAGAGAAAAAGAGGGAAAAAAAGGAAAAGAGGGAAAGAGTGGAAACAATAATAAAGGGAGTGAAGTTATCATCTATTTAAAATTTTTCTAAATCCTATGAATGTCAACCGTTGAATTGCGGAGTTGTAGGATCTACAACTCCTCTATAATTGTACCCTTAACAGTACTCTTGAGTGATGCTAGGTGTACACCCCAAAGGGGTGTACATCTTACAACTCCACCCATCCTTGGGTGGGGTGTAATTCACCAGTCACATCATGTGACTGGTGAGTAAATCCCTACCCTAGGATGGGTAGGTTGTAAGATGTACACCCCTTTTGGGGTGTACATCTAGCATTTTCCTTATTTTTGGAAAAACTTCAAATACCACCATAAGGTTTCACATTTTCTCACTTTAGTGCCCTATAATTTTAAATGTATCAATTTAGTATTCTATAATTTTATTTTTTTTATTTTTTATTTTATTTTATTTTGTTAAATTAGTGACAAAGTTAAAACTGAAGATACTAAAGTAAATATTTGATAAACATATGTAGGGTATTTAAAAGTTTTTTTTTGTATATAATTTAACAAAATATTAACGGAGAAGCCGACAAAAAAAGAATAACGAAACCACATAATACTAATTTGATATATTTTAAATTATATAGTATTAAAATAAAAAAAGTACAAAATTATATGAGTGATATTTAAAGTTTACCCTTGATTTTTTTTATATCCTCCTCTCTATTTTTTAACCCACAATTAGATATGTCAATGGTCGGATTCGGGATGGATTTTTAAAAACCGAACCCGAACCTCGACTTCAAATTCGAGACCCAAAACCGACGGATTTTAAAAATCTATATCAAAACCCGAATCCGACAAAAAATCCGAAACCCGAACCCGAACCCGAAAATTTGAACCCGAAGCAATTATTTCTTTTTCAATATTTCAAAATATATATTATATTAAATCTAAATTTTTAAAATATAAATTCAAATATAACATCAAATTTATATATATATATATATATATATATATATATATATATATATATATATATATATATATATATATATATATAGAATAGCTTATCTTATTAATAGCACTAAAAGTCATTGGTGCTACCAAGTTCCCTTGGATTGAGAGATGTGCGGTTTGGATGATGTGGGACCCCTAGGGTTAAGTGGGCGGTTGGTTGAATAGTATGGTCTAACGGGTGAAAATCATCAAAGGGGTGGATCTAACGGTGGAAAACTTGATAGCACAAAATACATGGTGCTATCGATAGTATCAATGGGACTCTATATATATATATATATATATATATATATATATATATATATATATATATATATATATATATATATATATATATATATATATATAACTAGGCTTATCTATTAATAGCACCAAGTCATTGGTGCTACCAAGTTTTTTGCCTTTGGATTGAGAGATGTGCAGTTAGGATGATATGGGCCCCTTAGGGCTAAGTGGGTGGTTGGTTGAATAATATGATCTAACGGGTGAAAATCATCGAAGGGATGGATCTAACGGCGGAAAACTTGGTAGCACGGAGACCTCCATGTTATTGATAACATAGCAGCCAGACTATATATATATATATTATATAATACAAAATAAAGTCGGGCTCGGGTTGGGTTCGGGTTCGGGTTCGGGTCGGGTACAATCAAAATCCATATCCGAATTTATATCTGTCGGATTTTTATTTTTGATATTCATATCCGAATTCAGATTCATTTAAGTTCGGATATATTCATTTTGGGATTTGGATAAAATTTACCCATTTACATCCCTTCCCCACAAATCAACATGGTCTAGAGATTTCCCCATCTCATGGAATCTTTGCAGTTTGCACATTCTATTTTCACCCCTCATGAGAAAAAAAAGAGTCCTAAACCCGGTCCACCACATCAGCCAACAATCAGCTCATACTTCTCCCTCCACACAGTACTATAAAATTCTCAAAAAGATAAAAAAAAATACAAAATACGTCTCTTATTCTTTCAAAAGTACGAACATTTTTATATTTATAAGTTATTTTTTATGATAAACATTCAATACAACGATCGATTCTGTTAGACATAATTCATGTTATTGAAACTATCTAAAAAATAAATTTCACAAATTTTTGACGTTATTTACCGAGTGATCAAAAATCTCGAAATTACTATTTTAACAGTCGATGAGGCACATTTTTAAGTTCAACGGTATAGATTACTTTAAATTATACAAAACTTTAATAAATAATTTTACTTAAATCAATGGCAATATCAATACTTTTAATTTGAAATTTGATCATTTTTTATTGCTATTTTTTTATTAAATTTTTATTTTTAGCCCTTCATTTTAAGGCTAGACGAATGAAGACAAAAAATTATATAATTTTATTTTTAGATAGTTTCAATAGTGTGGACTATATTTAACAGAATCGATCATTGATCAGATGTTTCGCCATAAAAAATAGGGAAAACTTCAAAAAAAAAGTTCCTGTCGTTTCGCACTTTCTCACTTTGGTATCATGTGGTTTAAAATGTATGAATTTACCCCATGTGGTTCTGTTTTTATCTTTTCTGCAGTTTTTTTTCTTAATATTTCGTTAAATTATATATACAAAAAACTTCATATACCCACATAGATTTATCGAATATTTATTTTAGTACCTTTTAATTTTAACTTTGTCACTGATTTAAGAAATAATAAAATAAAATTGATAATAAAAAGAGAACATCGAAATCACAGGGAGACAAATTAATACACTTTTTTAAACCACAGGGTACTAAAGTGAGAAAGTGCGAAATCACAAGGGAGATTTTTGAAGTTATCCCTAAAAAATAATATATAAGAAAGAAAGTCTCCGTACTTTCGAAAGTACAGTAGACTCAAAAGACCCTGTTTCCAATTTTCAAGTATGTGGGGGGTATATATGCAAGTATGCATGGGATATTAAAAAATAATAAAAAAACTGGTCCACGGTGGACCACGGTCCACGGAATCCTCCCTCGAGATCTTCCCCTCTCTCTCTCTCTCTCTCTCTCTCTCTCTCTCTCTTCATAGATCTTAGCCTCCCACCAGGCCAAATCGCCCGATTCGATCGAAAAGGCGCCTTAATTTGATCCCGTATAAGGCAAATTTCACTTCCCACTATGCGATTTTGGACTAGGAGAAGCGAATCGGCTCTGAATCGACTATGTTCTGTGTTTTCCGATTAAAATGAGTGGATTCTCCAGCTGGGTTCGCTTAGAATCCCACTGAAAGATGATATCTAGGATTTGATCGGCGTTGTGCGGTGCGAAATGAGTGAATTGTAGTACCCGGATGGTCAATTCTCTAATAAAGATGCGATTTTGGACCGGAACGATCGAGTTTGTTGAGTGATTTCCCCGAATTCGAAGTGCCCGTAAGGCGAAACCCTTGATCGTAGGCCGTTTTATGTGTTTTTGATGGAGAGATAGCTTCGAATCGAAGTGCCCATAAGGAAACATTGGGGGGTTTTTGGGCGATTCCTTGTGTTGTAAAGATGAATTCTAGGGTTTCTTCTATGGAGGATGTGAAGGATTCGATTCAGAGGTCGCAGCCGAGGGTGTTCAAGCTGGTGCTTTTGAAGTTCTTCCTTGTATTCCTTGTTCTGGGTGTTGGTTTCTCCCTCTTTAGCATGTACATGGCCCGGCATATCGGGGTCCGGGATATAGTATTGCAAGCTCAATCCACATTCAAGCCCTGCTTCGAGGAGCAGGGTAGCCTCGACCGGTGGATCAGGCCGCCGTCGATCTTGATGCACTCGATGAGCGACGAGGAGCTCTTGTGGCGGGCGTCGGTCGTGCCCCTCGTAAAAAAGTATCCTTTTGAGAGGATTCCTAGAATTGCCTTCATGTTCTTGACGAGAGGGCCGTTGCCGCTCTCGCCGTTGTGGGAGAAGTTCTTCAAAGGGCACGAAGGGCTTTACTCGATTTACATCCATGCTCTTCCTTCTTACGAGGCCAATTTCACTTCCGATTCGGTTTTCTACAAAAGGCAGATTCCCAGTAAGGTATCTTTTTTTGTAAGCTTGCATTTAGGATGTTTTGATTCTTTGAAAAAGTATGATGTGCATAGCTGATCTTAGTTCGATGCGTAATACTTTCATCTTTTCACATTTTAATCACTGCAACAGGCCACCAGTTTAGTGTCTTTTCATATCTAGATCCTACCTAGATGCCGTACATTCTTATCATTAGGAAATATTTGCTGTTGTAAGCTTTGTTTTTGCAAATAGATGGCGACGTTCTTCCATAATTCTGTTGCGTCTCTTTTTTGCGACAGTCAGCTTGGTTGTTTCAAGAAGTGAGCTTAAAAATTATGTGCCTGTAAGTGGTATTATTGATGTTCTAGGTTGCTCCTTTCTAGATTTATAGGAGGCTCGTAGGTTTTCTACTTCAACTTCGCATTTCATGCATCTTCTTGGTCTTGCAGATAATGACACTTCTTTTAATTCACTGCTCACCTCTTCTTCAAAGATGCAAAGGAAACTTTAGCCCTCGACCTCATTTAGACCCTGTTTGGATACACAAGTATCTTGTTTGATATGCCCATACGATTTACTTAAGAAGGATATAGTATTTGACATGTGAGGAGTGCGATCAAATATCTAGAATGAACATCATATTTGGCCTTAAAGTCATTTTTTAGTAATAGGAAAAATCACCTTTTAGGTAAAATATACTATCCTACCAAATCATGAATGTCAAGATCTTTCAATGAGCAAAAATCATAATAAAAGCTTCCAATCATGCAAGAAAATTTTCAGTAGTAAGGTTCAAGACACTAACGCATGATAGGATATTTCGTCATGGCATTTTATCTGGGAGCCCAAATAGGGTCTGATAATTAGCTTTACATGAGATGGAAATCATATGAGATTTTGTTGTTTTGGGCTAGGGCATGCCAGGTAGATCAGAAATAAGATTAAAAGTCACTGCAGCACACTCAGTTTTACAAAGAACATTGGATCACGTATTTTTTAAGTTTGCATCGGATCATGGGTCGAGCAACCTCTGGTGGTTGAAGAGGTCTTTTCATCTCTAATGGTCATTACACCGTAGTAGCTTATAATAATGCTTCATATGATGCGGACACACTTCATGGTTTTTAAATTTGTAGTATATCAAGGATTGGGGGGGCTGTGGCAGCGTATTCAAGAAATCATCGTTTCCTCCTCAAGGAATAATTTTAGGGACGTTATCTGAGTTGTGCTTTGTGGAACAGGCAATGCTCATCGGCTTGTTAGGATGGTGTATTGTGTACAAATTATATCTGAATAAAGTGTTCACCATGACATCATCTTAAACAGTTTATGAGTGTTTCTAAAGGTGTTTGTGTCCTTCTTAGCTTGCAAGGCGAGCATGTAAGGTTTGGTAGGGCTCTATCACTAAAATAGTTTAGCGTTATTTTTGTGCTTTAAGGAAGAAGAGTTGGGAGAGGTGAAATAGATAGAAGAGAAGTTGGATATTCTATAATCTCAACAAAATTGATTATGCCAAACATGGATGAGTTCGGAGGATGACGTCTTGGAAAAGGACAATCAAATATATGTTTACTGGATTCTCATTATGTGCTATTCATCTAAGAATCTAGCATAAAAGCTTTCCATGTTTGTCACATTTTGTAAAGTGCTATTTCATCTTGTTAGATTAAAAATATTCAGTAGAATATGCTCTTGGGTTTACCCTGAAACAATCTTGTTGTGCTGTGTCATCTTGTTAGAGTCAGAATATTCATCATAATATGCTCTTTGGGTTGCCCCAAAAACAAGTGCTTAAAGAAGGCCAACTAGTACCCAAATTAATCCTCAAGTCCACCATTCCCCCATTAGTCATTTTCCATATAGGACCCATCATAACCACTCATAAATCAACTGCTAAACAACAAGCACAATTAATCATCTCGTCCTTTTGAAATAACAGCTGAAATTTGGATAATCTGGCTTATTTTCAAAGTGGGAGCAGCTTGTCCTTAGCTAACTATGACAACTGTGCCACAACCCCAAAAGTGGAGTAATAGGTCAATTTGTTAATGTTTTAAAACATGCTTATAATATTCATCACAGAGCGGATAATTGGCACATAGATTCTTCTATTGCCTTTTCTATTAGAATTCTGAAGGCTGTATTGTTTCCAAATGTGTATCTCTTGAAGTTTGATTGGATTTATGGAGTTCAGAGATCGGATCAACAAATTTGGATGAGATTGCGCGGAAAAGCTGTTAAAATGTAAAGACAATGAGGCAGTTTATTTAGCAATCATAGGATCTAGCAGACAGTGATGTTCCGACCTTAGTTATTGTAGTAGTAATGCATTGGAATTTCGGCATTTTGGCTTATAATTACTTTTCAGCCAAAGCCGATCCTGGTGTTGGGACAAAAATGAGCTATATTTTCAACTTAACCTGACAAGAGTGCGTTGACCTGTAGCAAGCTTAATCACGTTCCTATGTCAGAATTGATTTGAACCTGTCGGATTTGGTTGGAGGATTTCGCCTGAGCTCGAATCTACTTCACGAATTGCACATACTGCTGAAACTTTCCCTGTTATGTAAAGAACGTTAATTCTCATTTTATCTGATTTCGGTCTGTTAAAGTACAACAGATCCTCACCCTGCATTCGATGCTTTCGCTATCTTTGATCTCTTTATTCGAGATTGACAGCCGTTCTTTCTGCTCTGTACTCCTTTCTAATACAGTTAAATTCCTAACAAACAATGGCCAGCCCATTTTCCAAGAAAACCCATGTCTAACTTTTATTGCACGATTGTTAGCGACTCTTGGATTGGTTGAATCATGTAGTGCATTAAGTATTTGACATTTCTTTTGTTGTAATTCGGTTTGCGTGCGCAAACATGAAATGGTCCAACTGGACAGATTTTGTTGCCGTCGTATCATTTGATATTTTCTAAATACTCGACTATTTAGAGATAAGAGTTTTATACGAGTAATATTCTTCACCGAGGGATTAAAGGAAACGAAAAAAAAATGTAGCAAGTGGAACAGGATTAAATAGTCATCAAGGGATTGGGGTTCGTCAAATAAGAGTTCATAGTACCGACACAGCAGGAGCGAGCTGTATTATTACTATCTCTTTGGCTTCTGTGCTTTATATCCCATTCTATGCTGTGCAGTAGACTCTCTCTGTATACCTTTGTTTTGAGCTTCTGTTTCGATACATGAGGTCACAGGACCGATTCGTAAGTTGTACTTTATATCTGCTTCAGTATTCCTACTTCCTACTAAAAACCTATTTAAGCCTATTTACTGCTTATTAGACCTTAGGAGATCTCGGATTCACTGGCAATTTTGTAAGAGTGTTGCTCCAGCATATACGCCGCTAGACTTACCTAAAATGCGAGTTTATTTGCTTTGCGGATTAGGCGCTGGAAAGCAAAATGTTACTCTTGATTATCTTCTTTGTTTGACCTTATAGTTTTGTTTTCCAAATCAAATCTTCAGGTATCTGAGTGGGGCGAGATGAGCATGTGTGATGCCGAGCGGCGCTTGCTCGCCAACGCACTGCTTGACCTCTCCAACGAGTGGTTCATCCTCCTTTCTGAATCGTGCATCCCTCTCTACAGCTTCAACGTCACCTACAAATACTTATCCAAGTCCGTCCACAGTTTCATGAGCATAATCGACGACCCCGGCCCTTACGGTAGGGGCCGCTACAACGAAAACATGTTGCCTGAAGTCAACATCTCGCAATGGCGAAAGGGGTCTCAGTGGTTCGAAGTCAGCCGAATGCTTGCGGTCTCTATAGTCAAAGACACCGTTTACTACCCGAAGTTCAAAAAATTCTGCCGCCCGCATTGTTATGTGGACGAGCATTACTTCCCCACTATGCTCGCCATCGAATCTCCGCATCTGTTGGCGAATAGGAGTGTCACTTGGGTGGATTGGTCAAGAGGTGGCGCCCATCCGGCTACATTTGGGAGGTTCGACATCAGTGAGGCGTTTTTAAGCAGGATTTTCGAGGGGCACACGTGTTCGTACAATAATCGCAATTCGACGATTTGCTTTCTCTTTGCAAGGAAGATTGCTCCGAGCGCGTTGGAGCCCTTGTTAGAGTTAGCACCGAAATTGCTTGGCTATGGCTAGACAATGAGAATTTTTGCTAGATTCTTGGGATTTTCTTCTTCTTTTTTTTTTTTTTGATGATGCATTTTACGGAGATCTCCTAGATCTTTAGTAGATTTATGTAGTGATGGATTTGACACGCATATTTTTATATTTTTCATTAGTGTTACACTTGAACCACTTTTTTTTTTTGTATAGTAAATTGCCAGATATAAATTTTCACTGAATACAGCTCTAGTGGATTTCTATGGATTCTATGTTTTTCTTTTCTTTTGGTATTTGATTTAAGGCCACCTGTTTGGCCCATCTGGAGCATGCCTACAAAATGTTGTTTGAATAGAACTGTTTGAAGAATCTGTAATAACTGTTGTGTGAGACTCCAGATAGTCCTATATATAAGATATAATAGGATTAAACTCTTAATTAACCCGCTAAACATTTTGCATATAGCGCCAAGAGGTTAAGAGGTTAAGTCACAGGAGCTGGCTTCTAGAATTTCTGAAGTTGGGGCGTCACATGTTGTTTTAGTTGTGAGCATACGAAAGAACGTACTAAAAGGGGCCGTTTGATCAGATGTAATTTTAAATGCAGTATTGTTGAAGATGCTTGTAGTTGGAAATGCAGTAGGAAGCGTTGCAATTATAAATAATCTGTTTGATTATACGCAGGTGCGGCTTCAACCCTTCATTAAGTAGAGGTCTGGGCCCATCTTCATATTGGACCAACCTTGAATGTTATGTATGGGACCATTATAGTCCTTTTTTCATGGAAAAAGAAGAAGCCAGTTGAGCTTTAGTAGTAAGATTTGAGATTGAGTTTGTTACCCAACAAATATATAAGACATAAAATGAAGAGATTTAAAATTTATCCTGATACTATATTATTATTCGAAAGATCAAAAACGAGCCCAAAAATATATATAAATAGAGTTCACCATTGAACTTAAGAATTGAAATATATGGTACATAAATAAATTTATGTCCTTTTCGAAGTTCAGATGATGATCTCAAATTGTGGTAAAAGTGTACTCTTTCTCTTCTTTCATTGCTTTTTTTTTTTTTTTTTCTTTATCGTACAGCATTTGGTTGCTCAAAAAGATAGAGACATTCCAAATCTCAGTATGTTCTAGTCAAATTGAGCCTAATTTTGAAAATCCAAGTTTGGTGCTGTGGAAATTAATGCTTCTGCTGTAAATTCAAAGGTTGATGCGAAATGGATCCGTGGTGGTGGAGCTCCTGTCCTGATCCGCTTTGAATTGAGTGATAAGTGGAGGGGTCAAAAAACAAAAACTTTCGAATCAACCCCGAATCGTAAAGAAAATGGACCGTCAAAAATCTACTAAAAATCAGCTCCAGCCCATCCGGCTTCAGACATCCAGAATTCACTCCGACCCGCCAAAAAAACACGGGGCAAAGGGTGCGAGACTCCTTCCGTCTCCAGATCTGCCCTGTTTGGCGGATCTACCCTGATTGCATTCATGATCTTAACTATTTTTTTTTTCTATTCCCAACAAATAGTTTGTTACAACTCCCCTGCCTATTTCAGAAAATCTTAGTCATCAAATCTTCCTAATGTATGTGTGTGTATATATATATATAGAGAGAGAGAGAGAGAGAGAGTTTGGCTAGAATACTATTGATATCAAAAGGCCTTTTTTGCTATCAAATTTTTAACTTTGGATCAACTCCTTTTATCATTTATAATCATTAGATTAAATATTATAACCCAGTTGGATCCACTCAACCCTAGAGGTACCACTCAACCCGCCACCGTTTGGTTCGGGGTTAAGAAAAACTTGTTATTGCAGAGATAGGGTTAAGTTCAGAGTTAATGTAAGGTTAGAGTAATTTTGTGTTTGGTTGAGAATTGAGTTTAGTTCAGGTATAGATAAAATAGTGTTTGGTTGGAGTAGGTGGGATAAAAAGGATAGGGGATAAAATAGTATTTTATTTGGTTGGAATAGTGGGGTGGGATGGGGTTAGCTCAAATGGTAACCCCGAATAGCCCATTTGGAATGGGATTAGCTAACCCCACCCTCCAAATTGGGTGTTTGAGAATAACTTCGCGGTTAAGGGGTTATTCCACCCTTAATCCCGAACCAAACGGGTGATTAATATCATTCTAACCCTATAATTTTTATCCAAGAGTTAAAAACTTGATAGCAAAAAGAACAGTTTGCTATTAATAGTATTCCAATCCAACTCTCTCTCTCTCTCTCTCTCTCTCTCTATATATATATATATATTGTATATTATTTTTCCAAACTGAAGGGTTACCAAAAGCATTGAAAAATATTCACAATTTATTATGTTATCTTAGTGGTGTTAGGTTGGATGTTGTTGCACCTTACCTCTTGGTGTACTTGATATATTTACCAAAAAAAAAAAAGGTTTCTAATATGGTCATCTCTAAAAATATTTATATTTTAACAATAGGGTTCACAATATTAGCAATAAGGGTAGTAATTATTTTGTCTAAAATATAAAAAAAAATTATGTAAATATTCACTTTTCACTTTTTCTCCTGTGCCGTTAAAAAAAAAATCTATATTTTATACCTTCAAAATTTTAAGTTGATGCATTAAGTCTCCCTACATTAGGATTCTGTCATTACTCCAGACATTTTTTATAATTTATACTGAAAATGTCCTTAAAAATGATATAAATATATAAAAAATATTTTTTTTATATATAATAAGTATAAATAATTTGGTCATTTGCCATTTCTATTAACATCATGACCCCAGAAAATATTTTAAAATGCAGGAGGTATTTATAGAGGAGTTCTTTGTATTTTAGACTTTTTTTTTTTTGATAATTTGTAGATAATTATTATTATATTTACATAAACTTAATATTAGAGGGCATGTTTTGAGCACATGGTTAACATTTTCTTATTGGTAATTAATAAGGACAAGAAATTAATGGGTAATTTTTTTTGTAAGGGTTAGTAGACTAATTTTGATAGAAGCAATGAGTCTGATATGTTAATATCAAATCAATTATATCTGTGAGATATATATATTAGAGTGTTTTTTTTTGCATTTGGCCCCATAAAAAAATTTATTTTAAAAATAACCTCAACAAATTTTTATTTATAAAAATGACTCTAATCCTGCCACGCAGACGCCACGTCAGCGCCACATGAGCGGGGCTGGGGCCTTGAATATGGTGAAACATTCACCGTGTTTAGACACGGTGAATGATTCACCGTATTTGGAGAAAATATAATATATATAGAGTCCGGCTATGGTGCTTGTAAAAGCACCAAGCATTTGGTGCTTGTGATTTTTTTACCGTTAGATCTACATCTTTAATCATTTTCATCTGTTAGATTATACTATTCAACCAACCACCCACTTAACCCAAGAGGCCCACATCATCCTAACCACACATCTATTAATTCAAGGGCTAAAAACTTACAAGTACCAATGACTCAGTACTTTTAAAAGCATAGGAGCTCAATTCATATATATATGTACTGCGAAAAAATATAAGAAAAATATATGGGGGTGTTTGAACATGGTGAGTGGGGAAGGAAGGGAATGTAGGTATGAAACGCGTTGAATCATTCACCGTGTTTGAACACGATTAATGATTCCCCATGCTTGAAAAAAATATAATATAAATGTATTGCGAAAAGATATAAGGGACATATATGAGGAAGGGGAATATTATAGGTATGAAACGCGGTGAATTATTCATCGTGTTTGAATACGACGTGTTCAACTTAAAACTATAGTGTTGATGTGGCACCTACGTGGGAGAGATAGGGTCAAATTTGCAATTATAAATTTGATGGGATTATTTGTAAAAAAAATATTATGAGGGGGCCAAATGCAAAAAAAGCCCTATATAAGATGTAGAAAGAATGAAAAGGAAAGATCTATAGACTAAATAACAAATAAAAGAAGAATTTATATACAACAAAATAAAAGGAGACATGCATGAGACATGAATAATAACTATACAAAACAAAATTCATGAATCTATTTGTCAACAAGAGCCTTAGAAATGAGGCTGAAAATGATGGATAGTAACGCTTGTCATTTTCGCAAACAAAAGTTAGGCCAAATGTTATTTTTGTGAAGCCTCATTAATTGCAGGAAATAATTAAAAGAATATTATATATTTCTTATCTCTTAAGCTAAATTTTTTATGGACTTTTAATGATCACTAACAATAAGGTGGTACATATATTCATTATTGAGATCCCTGTTATTAGATTCGACAATCGTGTTCTCCTAACAATGTCTCTGATACAAGAATTAAAGTGCTCCTCTGTATGGGCCGTATCTACCGTATCGTATCGTACCGACAAGATATTGGTACAATACAACTCTTATGCTTATGCCGCAATTCAAAACTCTTTGTTCTTGAAATTAGTAAGTAATTTTTTTTAATAAAATTCAAAAGATTTGATAAAAATACATAATAAATAATTGACGTATTTTGTTACTAAAGAAAATAAATATTTTATGCCATTACGTGCCGGCACACATATATTTTTTATGACCAGCATGCATCAGCACGGCTCATCACGTACTGTACCGACAACTTTCGGGTAAAATCCCATGCCACAACACTTAAATCCTTACTCTGATAAAATGTTATTAGACATGTTTTTATTTAAGCACACTGTTGAACTTCACTTCGTCTGAATCTTAAAATAGTGTTACTGATAATTTCTATATATAATGCTACCGTTTGGTTCGGGGTCAAGGAAAAACTAGTTATTGCAGGAATAGGGTTAATTTAAGGGTTAAGGTGGGGTTAGAGTATTTTTGTATTTTTAATTAGTGTGTGAAAATAATGGCTCTATATCAATATGTGTTTTTAATTAGTGTGTGAAAATAATGGCTCTATATTTGCAAAAGTCATAAAGATGAAATAATACAAAACTCATTCATAAGCTTCAATGGAGATTAACATTTCCAAAAGTGTATTGCATTATATATATAGAGTAGAGTTACTATACTATCGGAAGTATAAGATAGTTGGTGCTTCCGATTTTTTAGCCCTTGGATCAACCCTCTTGATCATTGTTAACCATTGGATTAATATTATTACCCAATAGAGACTACTCAACCCTAAAGAGACCACTATCATCCTAACAATACAAATTTTGATCCAAGGGTTAAAAAATCGGAAGCACCAACTCTCTTATACTTTCAATAGCATATATGTCAATTTTGATGAACTTTATCTAAGTTCCAATTATTTAGGAGTAAATATGTACTAAGCCCCTCTCAACTATAGGTTGTTATTTTTAAAAATATTATGAGTTACTGTGAAATAGACACCTCAACTTTTTTTTTTATTTTTAAAATATGTAAATAATAAATAAATATTGTTAAGTATAAAAAATTATTCTAATAAATTACATTACAAAAATTTAGTAAATTAACAAGATTATTATTAACAGTTAATGTAGTTCACTTTGTGAAAAAAAAAAAGGATAGTTAAATAGACAAAATAATCATTAAACTAAACAAATCATTAATGCATGTAATTAGCTAGCAAATATAATTAATGTGAATTACAATCTTAAAAGTTAAGGAGGTATTGAACTATTGATACAAACAAATAAAGTTAGGGTTTCAATTCCAAATGGCATATTGGTAAGGGTGATCACCACACATTTTTACCATTATTTGATTTTAAAATTTTACATGTTAGGGTTTGGACCTAACTATGTTTAGATTTTTTTTTTTTTTTTTTGTTTTTGTTTTTTCAAACACTATAGTTGAGCCACATCTAACATAGTTTCATACTTACAATATTATCTCAATATGTGTCATTAGTTGACCAAATGGCCCAATACAAATGTGAGGAAATAAAAAATAACTATAAAATATTATTAGTAAAATTCCAACTAGATTTGTTCAACTACAAGACCCATAATCCAACTAAAATTAACTTGTATATATTATTAGATAGGAAATGGATGTTAACATGTGGAAGCAAAGGAAACAACTCCATTGGGAGAATGAGTAAGAAAAGAACTTAGAAAGAGTACAAGATTAGCATATTTAGTGTAACATACAATTTTACTTGTTTATGTTAGAAGCTTGGTATATGGAAGCAAATACCAAACCCTAGCTACCATGTCAAAGAAAACTCCCTTATTGTCCCTCTTCTTTGACATTCAAATGCTCTAATTGTGTGTCATCAAGGAGTTTTTCATAAACTTTGCTCATCGTATTGCTCATATCTATGTAATTAATAATCAGAATAATATGTTATACATCGATTTATGTTTTCGGGAAAGGTTGATATGGAAGCACACACGAAGCTCTTACTACGAGTAAGCTCTCTATCAGATGAGTATTCTTCGATGCATCTTTCTCTGCTACTAATTTTTTACTTTGTATAAATTTTAGAGTACTTTAGGATAAGATTTAGTTGTAAGAGATAGAGATGCGCCTCAAAAGACACTTACCCAAAAAAAAAACTATAATAGTTAGACACAGCTTATTTCTTGTAAGTAATTATCTGTGTTTCTTCAAACATATTTATTAAAACCATATTGTTACCAAAACTTTAATATAACCAATAAACCCAATAATATATTATGAAGAAAAGAATATCATATTACTTTCGAACCAAATAGTTAATCATAAAAATATCAATATTAACAATTATTCGCATAATATTAAACATAAATATTTGAAAACTATATATAATATGTAAGAGGTTCTTCTATATAGGATAAGAGAGGCTTAGTGTCATAAGCAACCATTTTATTTAGGTGAAAATGTATAGAACTTATCTCAACTAACATTTATGTTGATTTGATAATTAAACCTTTAAAATTTTTGATTTTACTAACTAAACTTTTAATTTATTTAATTTGAGCCGATTAACGACTTCTTAACTTCAAAATATGAATATGTCATTTATTTTTACCAATTTAATTAGCATATTTTATGTGATTTCGTAAAATCTTAAGTTTATTAAAATAAACAACTATCTTAAATTTTGTAAAGAAAGAGTTGGTAAATGACTCAACTAATCAAGCAAATTAAAAGATTGAATACTAAAAATTAAAATTTAAGGGATTTGACGTTCCAATCAAAATGGTCTACAGTTCTAAAAAGTTCTATACATATTTAGCTTTTATTATTCTGACCTTGTCCACCTTTTTGTTAAAAAAAAAAAAAAACTTTTGGAGAAAACTATAAGAAGAGTAAGTCACAAGAAATAAATATTTAAAAGCATGCAATAATTAAGTATTTGCTCAAATTCAATATAATTCTTTTGTTGTGGCCTCATCTTTTTCTAAGTGCTTATCCCAAACTCATCCCATTATACAAAAAGTTAATAAAGTAATCACAAAGCCTCATTAAATAATCTTAAACTTTTTATAAGTCAAAGGAATTAAAGAAATAGATAAAGTGATTTTAGTGGGATTGAGTAGTTGGGTGTCTCAATGTATAATATCTCTATGCTTCAATTTAATAATTCATCTTACTATTTTCTAAACTTTTTAATTTTTGTTTTTGCTTCAAGGGGTGGAGAATTAAATTAGTGCTCAAAAATAATTGTTAGGGTTCATATAAATTTCATACAAATGAAGAGCACCTACTCCTTTTGACTCAAATTATTCTAATTTTTTTTTCTTGTGAAGTTTAAATTTTTTTTTACAACAAATATATAAATCATACAACAGAAAAATTACTTCAGAATCTGGGCCAAATAAACACATAATCTTAACCGCCACAATTATAGCACACAAAATTATGATTAGAGAATAGTTTTTGGATTCAAATCACAGCTAGAGATACTCTGAGATACGGATAAATGTGATCAAATTAAATGCACTTCTAAATAGCTTAATATCTGGCCCAATCATTAGTAGGATTAATTAACTGTAATTTTTAAACTTTTATTATAATTTCACTATAATTGTTCTAATCACTGGTGGCCAGGATTACCTATTTAATCCCACAATAATATTTTTCAATTTTTTTTATTATTGTTTTAATTCACTCAACATAAGGAAGATAATTTTTTCTAATATTTTTTCTTGCCAATCCAATTATCCCAAATTGTTAAATCGTAAATTCATGTGTACTAAAAAATTATCTTTTTTTATCGCTTATAAAAAGAGAATATATATATATTTTATAAAATCAACTTTATTGCAAATGCATATTGGGTGCTATATTATACACAGAAAAATTCTACATACAGATGGACTCTGTGATCCAGCTGAATTATGCACTCATTAATACATGTCGGACTGGTACGACGCACTAATGTTATAAAATTTTTGTGTAATTGTCGGAGATGTACGAAAACCAAATCTCCTTTCATATCCCACAAATATTATTGTACATAATCTTTTCTTAATAGATCATAATCTCATGTATTGATTATTTGAATAAAAGCAAAATATTACACCAATTAAATTTTGATGTATCCATTTATTGGACCAATGACTTTTCTTTTGGTCAAAGTAGAATCTTAGGTTAGTCAAAATCCAACGGTCATGTAATTAATCTCTCTATTTGCGTAAAAAATATTCAAAATATATATACTCCTTATCACTTGGCCACGTGCACTTCATTTAATTTAGAAAAATATTTAAATACCACCCCCCATAATTTCATACTTTTTTATTTTAACATTTCATAGTTTAAGTGTATTAATTTAATACCTCGTGATTTTATTTTTATTTTTTTTTATTATTGACACCACTAATTTTTTTCGTTAAATCAATGACAAAGTTAAAACTAAAAGAGGTTAGGGTGAATATTCGATAAATTTGGATTCAAATCACAGCTAAAGATACTTCGAGGTATGGATAAATGTGATCATACTAAATGCACATCTGAATAGCTTAATATCTCGCTCAATCTTTAGTAGAATTACCTAACTATAATTTTTAAACTTCTATTATAATTTCACTATAATTGTCCCAATCACTAGTAACTAGGATTACCTATTTAATCTCTACAATAATATTTTTCAATTTTATTATTAGTTTTTAATTCACTCAACATAAGGAAGATAACTTGTTCTAATTTCTATTCCTTCCGATCCAATCTTATAATAAATCGTAAATTCCTGTGTACTGAAAAATTATTATTTTTTGTCGCTTATAAAAATAGAATTTTTTATATATATAAAATCAACTTTATTACACAGAAAAATTCTGCATACAGATAGACTCTGTGATCCATTTGAGCTATGCACTCATTAATACATGTTGGTATGACGCATTAGTGTTATAAAATTTTTGTGTAATTGTCGGATCTGTACGAAAACCAAGCCCTTTCATAACCCACAAATATTATTGTACATAATCTTTTCTTAATGGATCATAATCTCATATATTGATATTGATTCTTTGAATAAAAGCAAAATATTACACCAATTATATTTTGATCTATCCATTTATGGGACCAATAACTTTTCTTTTGGTCAAAGTAGAACCTTAGGTTAGTCAAAATCCAACGGTCGTGTAATTAATCCCTAATTTCTTACTTTTTTTTTAATTTAGTACCCGTACTTTGAAGTGTATCAATTTAATACTTCATAGTTTTATTTTTCTCTTTTTATTATTTTCTCTACTAATTTTTTTTTTGTTAAATCATTAAAAAGTTAAAACTAAAAGGGATTAAAGTGAATATTCGATAAACCAGATAGGATATCTCAAGTTTTTTTTTCGTATTTATTTAACAAAATGTTAACGGAGGAGCTGACGAAAAGAGAAAAGTAAAACCATAGGGTACTAAATTGATATACTTTAAACTATGGTGTACTAAAGTGAAAAAGTGTGAAACTTTAAGGGTGATATTTGAAATTTACCCTTTAATTTATGATCTACTAAATATAATATATATAATAATAATATACATTTTTGAATATTAATTACACATATTATTATATTATTATAATTTAAAATATGTGCTAATTTTTTTTTTTGTCCTATTGATTATTAACCAATTTCTGGTAATAAGCTAAAGCTGTTGCAAGAAATAAGCTGAGACAAAGTATTCAAATTTTGTGTTAAGTTATTGTTATCGGATCTTTTGTGTTATTAGAAACCAAACCCGATAAAAAATCTAAATCCAAATCCAAATTTAAAAATATTTTTAAATAAAAACGAATGTACAATTTGTTTAGCACATAGATTTTAAAAAGTAAATAGTATAATTAATTTTTTTAAAAATTAGATACTATTTTATTTGGACTTTAAAAATGTAATACTCTATTAATTAATTAAGAAATTTTACGTGCACCAGGTGCACTGTAGACCACACTTTGCAAACTATACTATAGAGTTCAAAGAGGATTCGTTAGGTGGGTACTAATGCGTGGTGTACGGATACACACGGTGCACGGAATAATATCTGCAACTCTGTACAGCAGTGGTGGCAAAATCGTAAATCAGACCGTAAAGGAGGGCGTTTAATTCAGTACAAGGGTAAAAAGAAGGGGCTTTTTTTTTTGCATTTGGCCCCCTCATAAAAATTCTTTTCACAAATAACTCCATTAATTTTATAATTATAATTTTGATTCTATTCCCACCACGCAGAAACGTTAGCGCCACGCGAGCAAGGAATGTGTAATAAGTTGAACACAGTAAATAATTCACCGTGAATGATTTTATAATTGTAATGTTGATTCTATTCCCACCACGTAAAAACGTCAACGCCACGCGAGCAGGAAATATGAAATAAGTTGAACACAGTGAATGATTCACTGTGAATGATTCTATAATTGTAATTTTGATTCTATTCCCACCATACAGAAACGTCAATGCCACGAGAGCAGAGAATATGGAATAAGTTGAACACACTGAATGATTCACTGTGAATGATTTTATAATTATAATTTTGATTCTATTCCCACCATATGGAAACGTTAATGCCACGTGAGCAGCGGATGTGGAATAAGTTGAACACATTGAATTATTCACTGTTTCTAGTGTATTATTGGTCAATATATTTATTGAACACGGAAAATCATTCACCGTGTTTAGACATGGTGAATGGATTACCATATTCAAATTATTTCATATTCGTCTACTTTTGCAACCGTGACGCTGACGTGGCACATGCGGGGGTGGAAATATGGCCAAAATACTAATTTTAAAATTAGTGAGCACAAAAACAATTAAAAAGATTTTATTTTTTAAATATTTTAAATTTTTAATATTTTATTTAATCGTCGCTCTCAGCGAAAATGTCTCCATGTACAGTCCATTGAGGACTAATTAAAACCCAACACACTGCTCTCTCCCCAAAATCCCCAAATCCCCACCATTGCTCGGCTCCGATCTCCACATCGAGGTCGAAGAGGAGGAGGGGGAGGGCGAAGGGGACCCCCTCTGCGATTCGCGGCGCCGATCCCTTTCGCGCGATCCAATTTGAGTGGGTTTTGGCATGGGTTTGGGGCGGCGGAGGAGGGCGTGAGGAGGGGAGGAGGTGGGGAGAGGAGGGAGATGAGGAGAGGCGGGGAGGAGCCCGTGGCGGCGTGAATGGAAGCGGGGGTGAGGGTTTTGGGGCGCATTCATGGAGGCGAAGCCCTCGCTCGCGTGCGGGGTCGGGTTCGGGGCCGCATTGGCGAGCTGGGTTCGGCGTTCTCTGGCGGTGATCGAGGTAAGGGGGAAAGAAAGAGAGTCTTTTTCGTTTTTGATCCGTGGGGCTTTCAGGGTTTCGCTTGTTCTAGGGTTTCTTTCGGGGGTTTTTGGTCAAAAAAAGGCACCGAATTGGTCGGAACTGCGTCAGTTTGAAGGGATTTGGGCTTCCTCTAGGGTTTTGGGTGGGGAAATATTAGGCCATTGTCGTTTGTGCTTCAATTTGCCCTCGCGTATGCTACGAAGTTGGGTTTTGTTTTTTTGCGATTCTTAGGTAGTTTTGACTTTGAATTTTTGTGGATTATTCTTGTTTCCTTCCGTTGTCCTCTGACTTCGCCTTAGCATCGTTTAAATGTGATTTATTTGGTGATTTTACGATCCTTTTAATGAATATGCTTTATCATTGTTTACGAAAATCATGTTTAAAGAGAGCTTTGAGAGAGATCTAGCAATCTCTTCCATCCATTTCATTCTAGAGATGCAATTGAGGGGAAATTGTAGTCCAATTCAAACATTATATTTCTCCCCTCTTATGATTAATCCGAAAAGTTTGCAAATCTTATGTTCCTAATTTTCGTCTCCCTTTTTTTCTTCTTAGATTGTATTGCTTCTAGTATGGATCGGTGGAACTTGTGTGGAATCCGAAGAGTATAAGCCATTGCATTCGCAGAGCCCTGAAGTAGTAGGAGACAACGAAGCTTATCTCACTCACTCTTGCATTCATGATGAAATACTCCATCAAAGACGGCGCCCTGGTCGTAAGGAATACTCCGTAACTCCTCAAGTGTACGAGGAGTCGTATTTATCCCAAATTAGAAAAGGAAGATCTTTACTCGAGGCATCATCATCGCAATCTGATGCAAAACAGCCCATTAGAATATATCTTAACTACGATGCTGTCGGACACTCTCATGATCGAGACTGCCAAAATGTTGGAGATATCGTCAAGGTGCTTGTTTGGCATTTTGGGCATATCGTTCTTCGTGATTATTTTGTCATATTGCTCAGTTATGATTGATATGTGCTGTCATTTTAGCTTGGTGAGCCTTCGGCAAATTCATTACCTGGAACACCTGTTTGTAATCCCCATGGTGATCCACCTGTTTTTGGAGATTGCTGGTATAATTGTACCCTAGAAGACATATCGGGAGCTGATAAAAAGCAACGGCTCCGCAAGGTTTCAATTCTTGTTGCTAATACTAGTTATTGGCAAGAAAGCTTTTGTGTAGATAAGGCTAATTTATTCTCAGTGATTTGATGTTGATTGTTAATTCGTTGCGGGGGGGAAAAAAATTTCTTGGAGCAGGCACTGGGGCAAACAGCAGAATGGTTCAAAAGAGCTTTAGCTGTCGAACCTGTCAAGGGGAACTTGCGGTTAAGTGGGTATTCTGCATGTGGACAAGATGGAGGGGTTCAACTTCCCCATGAATATGTTGAAGGTAGAGCTGCTGTATTTAGTAAATGTTGGATTAGCTTCTTACAATACTCTTCCTACCATTTATTTTCTGCTCTTTTCTTTGTCATCATACAAACTCGCCGACCATACGCAGATGGTGTTGCTGGTGCGGATCTAGTTCTTTTTGTAACCACTAGGCCAACCACTGGAAACACTCTTGCATGGGCAGTGGCATGCGAACGCGATCAATGGGGCAGGGCAATTGCAGGTTTCTTGTCTTTTTCTGTTTTTTAACTTGTCTACTGTTTTCCCCCCCATCTATTTAATGTATCTCAAAGTAATCATATCTGCAAATTTTCTTCAGGGCATGTGAATGTTGCCCCTCGCCATTTGACAGCAGAAGCTGAAACATTACTTTCAGCTACATTGATACACGAGGTTTGTAAAATGGCTTGCAAATTAGTATCTATTAAATGACAAGTTTCATAATTGAGAAAGTCTTGGTTCGCAGGTCATGCATGTTCTGGGCTTTGATCCTCATGCCTTTGCACATTTTCGTGATGAAAGGAAAAGAAGGCGTAGCCAGGTGGTCCCTTCGGCTCGTGATTTTGGTCATTATATTCATTCCTGTTGCTAGTTTTAGTGATACATGGTCTTGAAATGACTATATACTATGTTTTACTCGTCCATTCACAAGATTAATTAGTATTTGGGGGCAGATTTGGATAAATTCAGACGGAAGTATTTTTTTGTCAATGCATCACGATTCATCTAACCTTTAATGCTAACAATTTTTGTTTAATTAGTAAAAGAGTATTTAGCTAATCTATTAAGCCTTTTAAAATTTGTTAAGATTCTTACTAAACTGAAGACTGCATCTCCTAGTGCTCTGCAAATTTGGAAAATTTGTAGGAAGATCCTTGTCAGTTGGTAAATTGGGTTACATACACCAGTGAACTATGTCCTTAAATTCCAACAAAATGATGATCATTATCCAAGTATGAAAATTGAATTGATCAAATGAGGGCCGTGATTCTAGGATGTTATCAATTGATGTAGAATGTAATTATACAATGGGAAAAAAAGGTTGCCATCAGTTATATTATTGCTGGACTTGAAAGTCTATTTTAGAGTTACCATTTGAATTACTCAGCCAATACAAAGGCACAAAAACCCAGGTGGGGAGCACAAGAATGTCGGCCTAACTTCGTTTCTAGGCCCGCTCTGTGATGGAGACTTCCAGTTCCTCTTCTTTGATTTCTTTATGAGTAGCTATGTTTTGTGAAATTTCTTGCTGCCAAGTTCCGGTTCCCAATCTTTGAGTATTGACATTGAGCGCATGAATTTGATTATATTTGTGTATCAAAAGAAATTGAAACGAATTAGTGACTTTTCAAGTGAGAATGCTGTCTATTAGTAAGTATTAATGATGCCAGTGTTATTACATCCTGCACAAAACCATAGCTTTAGCATTTGGCATCGGATGAAAATCCTAGCTCAGAACCATTTACATTTTGATCCTTTTCTCTAAATGTATACCTGTACTTTTCAGGTCACTGTACAAGCTATGGATGAAAAGCTTGGTCGAATGATAACCCGTGTTGTCCTACCCCGTGTTGTCATGTACTCAAGACATCACTATGGAGTAAGATGTTGAAATAAGTTATATTTGAAATTTAAACTATGTGAAAAGCTTTCTTGTTTTTATTAGTACATTACTGTTACCATCTTCAAATTCCAGGACTAGTATTGTCAAGATGGCCAGGGACTTGCTCTATGATATAACCTCATTTGCTATTCTGATTCTTCTTATTAATATTATGTTTCATGTGTCAGGCTTTTTCTGAAAATTTCACTGGGCTGGAGTTAGAAGATGGAGGCGGCAGGGGAACTTCAGGTATTTGCTTCTTCAATCGGCAATGCATATCTAATTCTTAGATGTAGCCCATTGGCAACCCATGATTTTCATAGTTGCCATCCAACAGTTGAAATATTATATGAAAAACAATCATAATGCCCCTGGAAATATCACAAATTCTCTTGAAAATGTGCTTGTAATTTTCTCAAGTGTACTCTAAAAATGTCACTTATGAAAGATTGTGTATTTTATAGGATCATCTTTTATATTTGTAAGTATTGAGGACTAAGGTTGAAATGAGCTCCTTTTTCTAATTATTGGCAAATTCTGCATGCACAGGTTCACACTGGGAGAAAAGGCTTTTAATGAATGAGATCATGACTGGGTCAGTGGACCCAAGATCAGTTGTATCCAAAATGACCTTGGCTTTATTAGAGGATAGTGGATGGTACCAGGCTAACTACAGCATGGCTGATCGCCTAGATTGGGGTCGGAATCAGGGAACGGAGTTTGTTACGTCTCCATGTAGTCTTTGGAAGGGGGCTTACCATTGTAACACGACGCAGTTTTCTGGGTGTACATATAACAGGGAGGCTGAAGGGTACTGCCCCATAGTAAGCTATAGTGGAGACTTGCCCAAATGGGCTCAGTATTTTCCTCAGCCAAATAAAGGTATGCATTCTTTTTCCCCACTCGTGGAATACTACTCTCATAGATGAACATCTGTTCACTCTGATTCGTTTTAAAACCAATAAAATTGTAAAAGACCTTGAGTTTAGAAACCTACTTTTCCCTCCTAGTAATTTTTTTTCTAATATTGACCTTTTCCCCATTTAGCTTACATTGTGAAATTATCATACTTATCAGTTGCTTATAAAATTTGACTTCCAATGCTTGCTATATAGCTAGTTCCTTTGAAATCCACTTCTATCATGCTAATGTTAGTTTTAACTTTTGTAATAAATTCAGGCGGACAATCCTCGTTGGCTGACTATTGCACGTATTTTGTTGCTTATTCTGATGGTTCGTGCACTGATGTGAATAGTGCAAGAGCGCCAGACAGAATGCTGGGCGAACTGCGAGGAAGCAACTCAAGGTGAGATCAACTAGTGGAGTATAAACTTGACAAATATCTTCTCCTGGTATTTTATTATTCATGAGAGTTACCTTATATTCAGGTGCATGACTTCATCCTTGGTACGGACTGGATTTGTTAGAGGATCTTTAACTCAGGGAAATGGCTGCTACCAACATCGGTGCACGAACAACTCTTTGGAGGTAGAACTATTAGTTTAGTATGTTGTTGTGATTTCATTGCTATTCCAAGTACTTTTTCGTGCACTTCATAATTTTTTTTAAGGTAAAAAACATACAGACTATCTAAACCATAGAATATTTACACTATTTAAAACTATAACATATTTTGAAATGGGTACCTGAAATTTAAGAATTTGATTTCAGTAATGAACTTCCATTAGTTTTTATATCAGTACATCTCCAGCACTATACATTCTTACCCTATAACTAAACCATAATTTTGATAAATCTTAACATAGAGGTACTAAAATATTAAATAATATTAGGCTAGGTACTGAATGAAAATTCAAAATTTAGGTACACATTTGGGAATGTGCTATAGAAGAGGTAGCGTCTGTAAAATTGTACCTTTTTCTGAAATTTAATATGTTAGGTGCTACAATGTCCCATAATGTGCTAAACTTTTTGAGTTATAACTCCATGATGGTTGGTCATTTAGGTTTTGACATTCTAGATATAATGAATTGTTTTGGAGGAAAGATATGGAGCTGAGGACATAATCAGGAAAATTTTATTTGTCCTGTCTCTTGCACTGTGTTTGTCAGCTTCTGGTATTGGAGAATGTTCTTTTTTTTGTTACTTGGGTCCCACCCATGCACCTAATAAAAGCTCATGTACCTTGTTATTTAGGTTGCTGTGGATGGAATCTGGAAAACATGCCCTGAAGCAGGTGGTCCCATTCAATTTCCAGGATTCAATGGTAAGTTCTTTTCCTTCTCTCTTTATTCAAGTTGAAATGTGAAATAGAAGTAAAAACCATCTTTTATTGATAAAATGCTTCCTTTTGATACTGTAGGTGAGCTGATTTGCCCAGCCTATCACGAGTTATGTAGCACTGCCATTGTGGCCATGAATGGCCGGTGCCCTAGCTCTTGTAGCTTTAACGGTGATTGCATTGATGCAAAATGTCACTGCTTTCCTGGGTTCCATGGCCGTGACTGTGGCCAGAGTACGTTCGTGACTGAACTCTTTTATTTATTTAACTTAATCAGCGATATCAACAATTACTATAAATAGAGCAGGTACAATGCACCTTGTTTACTCTCTTCTGTGGAATACTGAATAGTATTTGCATTCATTGTAAATTTGTAACTGCTTTCTCATTAATAATTTTCACTTCGGTAAGAAATACTGAATAGTATTTGCATTCATTGTAACTGCTTTCTCATTAATAATTTTCACTTCGGTAAGTTCGCCACCCGTTTGGGACTATAAATCCTTTCTTCAGGCTTCAATGTTCCTCTTTTTTTCATTATTTTTTTTGGAGTGTTACTTAAAGAAGACTATTGTGTAGTGAAATTTTTTTATTGTTGTATCTGCCCCTCACTTTTTAAAATTGTTTCTGCCCTTCCCTTGTGTTCGCTTGGAGTTGTGAAAATTAAAGAAAGTTCACTTACCTCTGGGTGGCTGGTGTCACATGTTTAGAATATTAGTATTTATTCGGCTTCTATAGTTTATTGCACATGTTGTATGTTGGCGATACTGACAACTCACGAGAAAATTGATTAGATAAACTTAACTGTAAACATCAAGTGTGCTGTAACTTTTACATGTACTTATTTACCGTACTAAATTTGCGTTATCTCCAGGATCCTGCCCAGATAACTGCAATGGACATGGCACCTGCCAAGCTAATGGGATCTGTGAGTGTACAAGTGGCTGGACCGGAATCGACTGCTCTACAGGTTAGACTTGTCGGATATGTACGGTGCAGATTTGCGTGCATATTTTTATCCGCGCAGCCGGCTGTGTAATTCACTGTGCTTTAGAGTTTAGAGAAGTGTGAGTTTGAGCTCCAAAGGCTCCTGCACCAATCTCTAGGCACCCTGGGGTGCTCGTCTTAAAAATGTCTGGAGTGACTGTGGTGGGAAGCCTAATGAGCTTCTTGGCTCCCCAAAGCATAAGCTCGAATGCGAAGCTTCTGCTCTGGCTGTGGTCGGAGCAGCTGTTGGGGAAGTTTTATTGCAAAATCTGTCTCAATCTAATCGGAACAAGCAATGTGCCCCTCTGAAGTCTTGTATTTTCTTCTGTTTCACTATTTGTCTTAATGAAGTATGTTTGGCCCCACTCCAAATTGGGAGTTACTTCTGCTTTCCACCACACCAGAAGCTCTAGACTTTTGAGTGACTGCTGCCGAATGCAGAAGCAGAAGCTACGCCAAACAAGAATTACATGTGAACGAATAATCAAACAATTCCTTTGAACATGCAGCTATTTGCGACGAGCAGTGTAGCTTGCATGGTGGGGTCTGCGACAACGGCGTGTGCGAGTTCCGTTGCTCAGACTATGCTGGCTACACCTGCCAAAACAGCTCATCCCTCCTCCCGAGCTTCTCAATTTGCGGCGACGTGTTGGCTAGGGACGGGGAGGGGCAGCACTGCGTCCCAAGTGAGCCAAGCATCCTGCAGCAGCTTGAGGCCGCAGTTGTAGTGCCTAATTACAATCGCCTAATGCCGGCCGGACGCAGCTTCCTTAACATCCTTGATAACGGCTACTGTGCGGCAGCCGCGAAGCGGCTGGCGTGCTGGGTATGTGCTCCTTTTCTCTATCAGCCATTTTCAGTTTCAGTGATACCATAGAATATTATTTCTTAGAAATACTCACCTAAACCGCTCCAAGAGTTTCTAATGCATGCCCTTCAAAAACTTGATTCGCAAAAAGGAAAAAAGCCCCAGAACCACTTGAACTCCCCCCCCCCCACCCGCCCCCACAACTTTTATTAATCCACTTCCTGAACTTTAGAATGTTCAAATTTACCACTTTAATTTTGAGTCAGTTGCAATCTGCTCCACGGTCCGCCGATTTGCCAATTTATCTAAATTCTACCGCCTGAACAGAAGAATTGAATGAGAAAAAGGTAACAATGCAGCAGAAACCTGAAGAATAGGAACTCAATTGTAACAATAAAAGGTTGGGGATCACATGGCTAAGTATTATCACTCTGAGCAAACCCTACCTGGATAGCCACTGTACTACGACTTCGGTGCAATTTTCCCAATTTGATTCTATATTCCTCTATGATATGCATATATGCAATTAAACTTGACAAATTGTTCGACTGGGAAACTGAGTAGGGAAAAGCCATCCTGGCTGTGTTCTCTTACCGCGACATCGTGGGTTAAGTTTGATCTACAATTTGTACAACACTCACTGTTGCAGATTTCGATTCAGAGATGCGATAAAGATGGAGACAACCGGCTCCGCGTGTGCCACTCCGCGTGCCGGTCGTACAACGCGGCGTGCAGGGCATCCCTCGATTGCTCGGACCTCACTCTTTTCAGCAGTGAGGAGGAAGGGGAAGAGCAGTGCACGGGCTACGATGAGATCAAGCCGTGGTGGTTGCGAAGATTCAGTAACTTCTACTTGCAATAGCTCTTGTAGTGTGTTTCCGCTGGAAAAAAAAGAAGAAGTTATGTAAATTATGATCGTTACGGGTACTTTCTTTCTCTCACATTTTTCTAGGGCTTAAAATGTAGGATATAGCCACGCATTTATTCTGCGTGCCGAAAGTTAGGGCGTGCTTTCGCCTGGGCATCTAAAGAAAGATGTCTGGGGAGTATGTAATGTTAATTTTTGTTCCTTTTTATTTTTTTTTCTTTTTTTCCAGTTTCCAGCCCAACCAAAAGAAGGAAAAAGGGGGGCTTAGTTTCATAACAGGTTGAGAAACAATTTGGGGTTTGACAAGAACAGTGCGGAATGAGTTATTGTTGTTCTTATGTTGTGCTTTGAAAAGAGAAGGACAAAAAAAAAAGAGGGAAAAAAAAAATGATCTCCTTTTGTTTGTCACACGCTGCGGCAATTTATGTTTCAGTCGTTAAAAGTTCTCTAACTGTATTTTAGGGAAAACTTTAAAAACCCTCCTTGTGGTTTACTCTTTTTCACTTTGGTGTCCTGTTGTTTAAAATGTATCAAGTTAGTATCCTGTGGTTTTTCATTTTATCACCTTAGTATCTTGTGGTTTAAAGTGTATCAAGTTAGTATCCTATGGTTTAAAATGTATCAAGTTAGTATTCCGTGGTTTCTCACTTTATCACTTTAGTACCCTGGGGTTTAAAGTGTATCAAGTTAGTACCCTATGGTTTTGCACTTATCACTTTAGTACTTTGTGGTTTCGCATTTTATTACTTTAGTACCCTGTGGTTTAAAAATCATAGAGTACTAATTTAATACAAAATTAAAACCACTGGATACTAAAGTGATAAAGTGCAAAACTATATAGTACTAACTTGATACACTTTAAACCACAGAGTACTAAAGTAATAAAGTGAGAAGCCACAGGATACTAAATTGATAAATTTTAAACCACATGATACTAAAATAAAAAAGTGTGAAACTACAGGAGGGTTTTTGAAATTTTCCCTTTTCTTAATGATACTTAGTCCATAATCTTTCTAACTTATAGAGTTTGTACTTGCATTTTGTTACAATTCCACCTTTTCATTGAAGATCTCTCATATTGGATTGAAATATGTCCATGTTCTGATCATCATATGAGATACCCAATACCCAAAAATTGCTCATGCGACAGTAATATATGGTGGCTTGTGAAGGTTTTTTTTGTTCAATTTAAAGAATTGGATTGAAAAGGGGATACTGTTGATGTTGGAAAAGATTAGAGATCCAATTACTACAGCAATAGGTTCCAATTATAACAAAAGAGATGTGGTTGAGAACCCAATGAAATAGTTTTAATTTTTCCTATTTCGCCAAGAAAAACCAGTTGCTTTATTTAGAAACAAAGAACTTTCCTAAAGTGTCAACATTCCAAAACCACCTACTATTTCTTGTACATGTTTAAATAATGTTTGAATGGAACAGTAGTTCTGTAGGATAGCACTTGAATGTTGACAAAACTCTGCTTTGGCCGCTTCTGCGAGCCGAATTGGCTCGTCGAATCGGCAGACCAATGCCGAGTGCTATTCGACAGTCGAATAGAAGAAAAAAGGCGCATCCCCCTAGAATGCATCATATGCAGAATTCCCTGTTCTCGAACCGTTATTACATGATGGCGATGACAGTCTTCGCCCTTAATTTACAGCAAACTTCGCGACAAGTCATCGCGCGACAACATCTTGAAAGAAACCAACAGGCGCATATGCCTACAACAGCACATTGGATTCTCCGCCACGAATAGCTCTGCGACGACATCGACCTCTCTTCATCTTCTTCCGCGAAATAGCTGACTCGTGCGTACATGATCATCATGTTTTGGAGATCAGGCTCTTGATCGGATGGTCGAGAAGGGTATTCACTGTTGTTGCTCGTAGCCATCGCATCGAGCCTAAGGAGGTGAAATCATTTCAATCAGTGCCGTAAAAGAAAAACAACCACACCCTTCAGAAGCAAAAAGAATTTAAAAAAAAAAAAAGAACTGAGAATTAGATTGGATCTATCACTAAGTTAACCAAGAATGGCATTAACTAGTCTTTCATCTCAAATCGTTGTCGCAACAAGCTAACAAACTTATTTTGTCATGCTTGCTCGGTCTAAACCCCAGTCATTTCAACGTACGCCAGACGGAGGTGTTGGTCCATTTGTCCGGCTAAAATGCAAGGGCATAATCAAAGGGAGGTGTTTAATGTTTCCTAGCAAATGCCCATACGTCGTAATAGGAAAAGAAAAAAAAAAAGAAATATTACAACTGTCAGAGTAACTCTATTGAACTGATAAGGTCCACGGCATCGACAAATCAGCGCCGGGCAGGACAATTACGTCTAAACCACAATTCACATCCATGTATGCCCACAAATTATCCAATGATGCAAAGCGACAACATGGAAGTATTAGATAGAACCAACAAAAGAATTTACCCTAAAGCGACAAATCTACCCAATTATATAAGTTCAGTTCTGATGAATCGGGAAGAAGTCACGAGTCACAAAGACGGGAAAAACGACATACCAAATGCCGACAGTATCGAGTTCAATAAAAGAAAGAGACCCCATGGAGAGAGATAGTCGCACAAGAAATAGCCAGAAATACCATAGTAGCAAAAGTTCATGGCAATAAACAGGAAAAGATCCATTTTTTTCACAACAGTTAGAGCACAGGAAGGAAACGAAGGACCTTTGAACCTAGATAGAACTACCAAAATGCAGCATAGTAGCATTATTGGATAAAACAAAGGGAAATGCACTTTTCCAACATTAATACTCAAGAAACTCTTTATTGAGAGAGCGGAAAACCATCCAAGAATTGGAGGGGAGGGTTATGTCGGCCGCAACCTATGTATCATATAAGAGCGAAATTACAGAATAGGCCCGACCATACCGGGAAATACAGCCTAGATGATCAACCCAAAGAAGTAAAACACTACTCACCCTACGTACAATTCCAGCTATTGAAGGTTCGAAGTTGTCTTCACGGACGTGAGCCCAGTAGAGTAAGTCCACTGCTGCAAATTCTTTGACTAACATCGAAACGAAACTTCAGAACTCGACCAGTTCGACCAAACATAGGTGCTAAGCAAGTTCGGACAATGCCAAATTCCAGAGCTCTGCTTATGCCGATCCAAGCACCTAAGTAAAGACCATATTACACATAAAATTTGACTACAGAGATGACAGTACTCTCTTTTGGCTCTATTTGTTAAAACTCAAAATTTATTATCAGTTATCAAGATAGAATCTGTGCACCTGGGATTTCAGGCCAGCTTGCTAATACTCATATAGAATAATGGAAATCACGAACATACCAATATCATGAACATATCAAGATCAAAGGAGAATGCAAGGTGAACAAAATTATCGATGGATTCTATAAGTCATTCCTCTATTAATCTTCCTCTAGAAGTCTCAAAGCACTATACCGAACAATATGTTTATCGATCTATGAGGAAAAAATACCAAACATGCTAGAAATAAAGCAATAAACCAGTTTGTAATTATTATTTTTTAATCAAACTAATATTCAAACAAACAACCAATAGTCTATTACTGAAGTATTGAATTTCAACAGTACATACTCATTATAGAAGTCCATATATTGAGAAGAAATCCGTGAGTTGTAACAAGATTGGAGAGTTAAATGACTAGACAAATTCAACGTTCATAAGCTTAGGTCAGCCTGGTGCCTGCCTCAAAAGGGAGCACCACGGAAGCCCAGATATTGTGTGGATTCGCTCATTTTAGTATGACTGATAGAGATGGTCCTGAATAAAATTAATTGGTTGCTAGCTAAGGTAATATTTTTGACTGAAAGTTTTCAAGTCCATCCTAGAAAATTGCTCAGTTGCTTAAAACAGGAACGATGCTACTTATAACAAGGAAAAGCTAGCTTCTATGAATTTTAGAAGGGGCAGTTTAGCGCCACTTCTACCTTCGCTTTCATCACCAGCAGCCTCTACTCTAATAGAACGTTTGGCAAATAAAAAGAATCTAGAGTTTCTGCTGCAGCATGAAATAAAAATGACAAAGTGAGCCTCAAATGCTGAAGCTCAAATTTGGTGCCTTTAACTACAGTAAAAGAAGCTATTCTGGGTAAAAAACCATATAGTGCTTCTTCTAATAACACTACTCAAACAACACCTTATGAGACAACACTACACCCTACCAAGGCTACCACCAGCAAAAGGCTAAACAGACCATAAGAAGGGCAACTCACTACCCAAGGCTACCACCAGTAGGGGCTGTGTGGAGGGCCAAACGTAGTTTACTCCATATTCACAGCACCTATTTCTGCAACAGCACCTATTTCTGCAATTCGCTTCACTAATACATGGACCACCCCAGAGAAAACTTACTGCATCTCTATGGTCTGCTCTCAGCTTTTATGGCTTTTCTCACTCTCCTAACTATTTCAGCTTCTATTTCAGCTTTTATGACTTGTGTGATTTTACTTGTGTGATTTTATTAACCATTAAATGACTAATTCATAGATGATATTAATCAAACAATTCTGAATGAAGAAACAATATAAAAGAGCATATCAAGAGTGCCCTAAAAACAATATCTATCTGAAAATATATCCAACTTCTTTGTTGTTTCCCCAGTGACAATGGAGCATTATTCAATGTGAAATACTTATATGTACGGAAAAAGAACCCTAAATGTAACAGCGAGTTGCCCATACCTCAACAAACTTGAATAGATCCCATTATTTCTCGGATTTGCCGACCCTTCATCACTTAGTTACCATAGAGAAACATGAAGGTAAATTGCACAACTGGAGTGCACCCCAAACAGCTAATCATTATGGACTGTCTTGTCATATGCAGCTCCATGTACGATGAAAACCGAGTTACTTCCTAGATAGTAAATTTTGCATGTATCTGTCCAACAGTAATGGTATATAAGGGATATAAATTTCCCATTAAAGATCACATACTCATAAATGGATATCAATTAGATGATAATGTACCTTGAGAGTTGCAGGGAGCGGAAAAAAAGGAAGAGCCACTTTAAAGACATAACTGGCATATGACACATCTTCAACGAAATGAATTATGCATCTCCTGTACTGTCAAAGACATAGTAAGCAACAAGCCCAACAAACTAGAAGTCAAGACAAGCATTTAACAATGAAAATACTACCTTTCCTCTAGAATGCCATCAAGGTAAAGAAGCCACTTTCAAGTGTTAAATTCTACCTGCTTGTTCACAGCCCATCAGTTCCACCACTACTGCTTAGGGCCACGTTGGTGTTCAGTGGAACGGTGCATTTTCTGCTCCCTGTTCTACATTGGCAGTTCAATGTGATTTTCTCTGTTCCACGCTGATTATTTCTCTGTAACTTCTTCGATACCTTCATGTATGTACACTGCACATGGACATGTTGCTCGGCACAGTATAACCAAATGATTCTTAATTAAAGATAAAATGAAAGAACATGCCGCAGCAGTCGTAGGATGGGTTTACACCGTACTGCAGTTTTGTAACTCAGATGCACAAAGCAATTGACTCAGAACATGTCCCTTTCTGTGTAACTTTCTCAACATGCGTCAATACACCCAGCCACTTGGTATGAGTCATGTTGGACTTGCTTTTTAGCTGCAGGTTCTGCCTGGTATATATTACCTTTGAAAGGAAATGCCGGAAAAAGTCCGCGAATATGCATCTCTTCATAAAGTTTTGAAACCTGTTTAAGGTTCCCACGTCTGATGTAACCTTGAATCAATGTCCAATACGTCACATAATTAGGGTCTATACGACTTTCGATCATTTGATCTAGAAGCTTGATGGATTCTTCCATATCCCCTTGACTACATAGACCATTGATCAGTGTAGAATAGGTAATAACATTCGGATCAATTCCGTCCTCTATCATTTTTTGCTTTAACTTGAAGGCCCCAGAGGTATCACCAGATTTGCAGTATCCATCAATCAATGTATTATATGTAACAACATTAGGACCCACACCCTTCAAATGCAGCTTACTGAAAAGATTAAGTGCCCTACTTAAGTTACCGGACTTGCAAAGACCATTAATTAGGGAATTATAAGTTACAATATTCGGAACAAGGCCTATTCTCTGCATCTCATCCCTTAACTCAAAAGCCTTGTCTACATAGCCTGAAGCTGAATAGCCATGAATAAGAGTCGAGTAAGTAAAATTGTCAGGTACAAAGCCTCTGTTTAACAGTTCTCTGAAAAATCTTTTTGCATCTGCAACCTTCCCAGACTTGCATAGACCACAGATCACTATATTCCACATAATGTTTGTTGGTTCAAGATTTACACTTGCAGCTCCATTAAAGACTACTGCAAGTTTATCCATATTGATCTCGTTAGTGTTGCAATCAAAAGGCTTAGCAATAATTTGGTAATCTTGAAGCATGCTAATATCTACCATTTTCTGCAACATCAAATTTGCCTCATCAATCTTGCCCTCCCTGTAGAGAGCACTTATTAGGCTACCGCATATAAATATATTCGGAGTTAAACCTTCCTCAGTCATTTTGAAATAAAACTCTAATGCATTCGCTATATTTCCTTCTTTACACCAACCGGCAATTAGAGTTCCATATGTTACAATATTGGGAGCCAATCCCTTTGCATGCATTTCAGATAGAAGATCATCGACCTTACCACACATCTTAGATTTGAACAATCCCGTAATCAATGAATTGAACATTTCAATTGAAGGAGAAAACCCGAATTTTTCCATCTCATCCCGAATTTTTGAAGCACCGAGAATATCGCCTATTCTACAGTAACCATCGATTAGTGTCCTATAAGATAAGCTATCAGGAGAACTTCCCCATTCTCGCATCTTGGTAATAACCTCTTCCGCTTCTGCCATCCTCTCGATCTTACATAACCCATTGATAACTGTATTAAAAGTGACTACGCTCTTCGTAAAGCCCCTGACTAAGATTTCGCTCCAAAGCCTGAAAGCTTGTTCAGGTCTACCTGCCTTAAAGAGGCCATCCATTAAGGTGCTGCAGCTAATTTCATTAGGCGCTACACCCCGTTTCAACATCAAAAACCACAGTTTAAGGGCATCATCAACAGAACCCATCGAGCAAAAACCCTTGAAAAGCGTATTATAGGTTAGAACTGTCGCTTCAATCCCCTTGTTTAACATTCTGTCACAAATCTCAAATGCTTTGATCATGCGACCCTCCCGGCAATATCCATTTATGAGCGCATTATAGCTGTAAGAATCTGGCGTTAAATGTGCATCTTCCATATCTTTTGCCGTCTTCTCAGCTTCTGTCATTTTTCCCAGTTTGCAATACCCATTGATCATGGCATTATAAACAAACACATTCGCCTTCAGTCCGGCGCTTAACATTTCACCCCTGATCCGGATTGCGTCATCCATTCTCCCCAATTGGCAATAAGCGTTTATGAGAGCACCATAAGCGACTTCATCGATCACCACACCAGGAACCTCCTTCATATCCGTAAGGACTCTCTCGGCTTCCTCGACCCTCCCTTCTTTGCAATATCCCTTAATCAACAGAGTATAAGAAACAACATTCGGCGAGATCCCTTTGTTGTTAATAGAGTTGAAAATGTTCACTGCTGCTTCTGTCTGACCCAAACTGCAATACCCATTAATCAACGAATGGTACGCCACGAGATTCACCTCAAAACCCTTCCTTTCCATTTCCGACATAAATTCCGCAGCTTTCTCTACCTTCCCATCACTACAATAAGCATCAACCACTATAGAAACCGTGAAGGCATCGGGCAGAATCCCGGCCCTACTCATCTGCTCGTACACATGAATCGCCACACCGCTCTCGCCGCACTTAACCAAACAGCGTAAAAGACTATTGCATGAGCGCAAACTAGGCTTCAATCCATATTTGGGCATATTATCAAACACGTAGAGGGCGTGTTTTCGGAACCCGGATTCAGCGTAGACTTTGAGGAGCATGTCGAACACCGTAGGGGAGAAAGAGAACTCCCTGTAAACGCTAAGCAGCTCGTTGAAGAGGAAGGTTACCGGCGACCTCGCGGCGCCGGAGATCCGCACCGAGTCCCGTATGTACGTCCTCGCGTCGTCGAAGAGGCGGCCGCGGGAGAGGATATGGACGAGCTTACAGTGGGATTGGAGATTGGGTCGAAAGTAGGGTTGGGCGGAGGCGATCTCGAAGAAGCGGAGGGAGGCGCTAGGGTCGAGGCGGAGGCGGCCGAGGACAGCGGCGAGGAGCTCGTCGGAGAAGTCGAGGGGGAGCTTCTCCACGGCGTGGAAGCGCTCTAGGGTTAGGATGCGGCAGAGGCGGTCGAGGAGCTCCGAGGAGGGGATGGGGCGGGGGCGGCGGAGGGAGGGGGATGCGTGGAGGGAGCGGCGAAGGAGGAGGGGACAGGAGAAGCATCGGAGGGGCATCTAGGGTTTCGAGGTGGTCGGGAGCTCGCCGGAGAAATCTAGGGTTCCGGCGATGGGCGGAGGAGGAGGAGGAGGAGGAGGAGGAGGAGGGAGAGCTCCATCACTATCGTCGAAGGTTTCGACCTCGCGCCATTGCATAGTTGTGTAAAGGTAAAATTTTCACGGAGCCCCATCAACTCTACAGAATATAAAATAAGCCCTTCACTTGTACTTTTTTTAATGTTTTAAAAAATTGGGGTTCAAATACGGACGCTTAGGCTTTTGGCTGTTGGATTAAGAAATGTACGGCTAGAATGATAATAATCTTCTAAAATTGTGGCTGTTGGATTAAGAAATGTACGGCTAGAATGATAATAATCTTCTAAAATTGGGTAAGCCGTTAGTTGAATAACATAATCTAATAAGTAAAAATGGTCAAAAAGATAGATCTAACGATGAAAAACTTAATAATACAACCCCTTTTCAAGGTGTCATCTATATATACCTTATGCCCCCGTTTGGTTGGGGTTAAGGGTGGAATAACCTCTTAACCTCCATTTTATTCCCAAACACCACCAAAAAGAGGTGGAGTTAGCAAATCCCATCTTAAAAAGTTATTCCGACTTAGTTAATCCCACCTAACCTCACCAAATCCCAACCAAATACTATTTTTCTATTCATAATAACCCACTATCTTTCTTATCCCACCTACTTCAACCAAACACTATTTTTCACTATCCTCGACTAACTCCAAACTTAACACTATTCCTGGAATAACTAGTTTTTTCTTAACCCCGAACCAAACCGGGGCATAGATTATTTCTCATATAGAGTTTGTTACGTGGTAATTCCTCTTTCATCCACTCTTCTCGCACCTTGATATTTTGCCTCCCCACCTTATCTCTACCCGATACTTCATCTCCCCACCCTTCTATTCTCTAATTAATATATTCACATAATCCATTTTCATCTAAACAAAACACTTAAAAAAAAAAAAAAAAGAGTAAAATGAAATTTCTCCACACTCTTTTTTATCATTTTTTTTTTTCTCTTTTTGCATTTTCTTGGTGCACAAGAAGGGTTTAATTTTTATATTTTTCTTAATTTTTTTTCTATTTTTTAAATTGCGTAGGGATTGAAATTAGGGTTTCGAGGATTGCAGCGGTGCGGCGAGGTGAAGTGTGATCAATTTGGAGTCAATAAGGGAAAAGAAGTGATGGGTGTGGGGAGATCTGTACGGCATTGACGTGGCCGTGATCAAGGAGAAGCTCGACGTCGACAATGGCACCGGAGGTGACGCGGAGAATAGGAATCGCCTGTCCGATTTCGACAGGGCGATGAGGTGCGTATGGAATAGTAACTCTGTTACTGCTTTTTTTATTATTGTTATGTATAATTTATTTATCATTGTAAGTTTTGCTATATTTGTACATATCTATTTTATATTTTCTATTTGTATCCATTGATGTTTCATGACAAATCAAAAAATTTTAAAATTTTAACTTTGTCAATCTTTTATCTTTTATAGCAGCAATGCACGTGTAACTTCACTATTCTAGCATTATTTTAGTTTTAGAACGTTTAATCTGTCCAAAATGTTATACCTACATTTAGAATTTTAGTACTATTATATCCTATACATAGGACTATTCCAAATCCTTAGGGCAGTTATGAAAGTGGAGTTTTTTCAGTTTTGCTGTTTGTTTGACAGAAAATGAATGAGGTAAAACTATAATTTATGTATAAATAATAAAAAACTTAATAAATAATACATCATAATATAATAAATAAAAATAATATAATTATATTTCTATATAATTAAAAAAATTTAATCTAAAACAACTAATTATTTTTCTATATATATAAATTAGAATAACACAATAATAAAATTATAAAGTAGAAAATTAGATAAAAATTCCAAACTAAACTCAACAGTAATGAATTAATATCGAGATAATAATAGCTAGTAATCCTCCTTTTGTTCAAGACTTACAAAATTATCTTCCATAACATTATTAAGGCAAGATCTCAATGTGCGGAGAAGACGCCTGCAGTTGCTTCGCTTTTCGTAGTATTACTTCTAAACTAGCTCGGCAATCTGCGGAGATAGTTATTTCTCATATCGAAGTTGTAGTTCAAAGTAAGAACTTAAAAAAAAGATAATATCTCAATGTGTGGAAAAGATGCTTGCAGTTGCTTCGCTTTTCGTAGTATCACTTCTGAACTAGCTCGGCAACATGTGGAGATAGTTATTTCTCATATCGAAGTTGCAGTTCAAAGTAAGAACTTCAAAAAAAGGCAAGATCTCAATGTGTGGAAAAGATGCTTGCAGTTGCTTCGCATTTCGTAGTATCACTTCTGAACTAGCTCGGCAATCTGTGGAGATAGTTATTTCTCATAGCGAAGTTGTAGTTCAAAGTAAGAACTTCAAAAAAAGGCAAGATCTCAATGTATGGAAAAGATGCCTACAGTTGCTTCGCTTTTCGTAGTATCACTTCTGAACTAGCTCGGCAATCTGCGGAGATAGTTATTTCTCATAGCGATGTTGCAGTTCAAAGTAAGAACTTAAAAAAAAGGCAAGATCTCAATGTGCGGAAAAGATGCCTGCAGTTGCTTCACTTTTCGTAGTATCACTTCTGAATTAGCTTGGCAGTCTGCGGAGATAGTTATTTCTCGTAGCGAAGTTGCAGTTCGAAGTAAGAAATTCAAGAAGTCATATTCATACCTTTCTCCTGAAAAATCATGCACCGATACACGGACTAATTTCTCAAGACGAATATTATGAGAATCCCAGTATCCTCCTGGACCGAAGCCGCCTCCAGCCTTAAAATACTTTCGAAAATTCTGAATCTAGAATAAAAAAAAAGGAAGCATACATGAGATTGCAAGTAAAGAAAAAAAAAATAAATACAATATAAAATTTTTATTTTTTTTAAAAATGTTTTTATTCAACTTTTAAATAGCTTTTATATAAAATTATAGATTTATTATTTGTAATGTAGGGATTAAAAAAATAATAGTTGAGTGGTGCTTTTGATAATAAAATAGTATAGTGCAAAAAGTGAAAGAATTAACCTGTAAACATATATAGTAGTGTAATTGAGCATTTTTTTTTTGGAAAAACTTCAATTGGGATCTTACAATTTAATTAGCACATCTCTTCTAACTTGCAATCATTATAGTTGGAATTTAAATTCTATAATATTTTTTTACACATATTTTTTATATAGTGTAGATTATAATATTAAATTATATTTTAATTTTAAATATTACTAATTAAAAAATAGTATTAATTTGTTCTTGGTACTATTTGGTTCCTAGAAAAAAAAATATGGTAAAAAAAAAAAAAATAGATCTTTTTTCCTATTTGGTTCAAAAAAAAAAAAAAAACTAACTATTTTGACAAATTTTATAGATTGTATAGAAAATTATTATTTTCATTTTTCAATTTTTTTGAAAAACAAGAATACTAATTTTCAAGAAAATCTAATTTTATCTGCAGATTTTTTTATCATTCTAACTGGAGATCACTATCATTATATCTGCATATTTTTTTATTCAATGACCGAAAATTTATAAGTATAAAAAAGTCTATACTCATAATAGTATAGTAATCCTACTGACTATGTTTTATTGACTTACCAAATTTTTTGAACTATAGAGAGAAATATGCATGGTCTCGATGTTAGAAAACTTTCTGAGTACGAACGCAACACCCAGTAAACCAAATCCTCCAAAATAAGCAGCAAATTCCAAATGCTTGAGATTCTTATACTCCTGAACTGGTGGATTTACTTGATTGCCCTCATCAAAAGCTAATATACCCAAGACCTACATTATTTAATTTGGCATATATATCATGTCAGGATATAAAAAAAATAAAAAATAGGGACAGTATCTAATATGTCTTTTAAAGCTTTAAAAATATTTTATTTATTCCTAACCAATGGCCAATTAAAGTACTCTTATGTGTTTTAAAAAATTCTTGAAATAGCCGTTAAAAATTGTCAATTTTGTGAGCTTTAGATCGTAAGGCAAATGATATCAAAAAATTATAAAATTTAATTTTTAAAAATTTTAAATGCTCTAAATAATGTTTAACGGTGTGGATCGTCCATTCGAAAGCTCTATCATCGAAAACAACTTATGAGTAACGAAGATGATCGTACTCATAAGTGTATAGTAGCCGGACTCTCTCTCTTTCTCTCTCTCTATATGTATATAGGCCATGGCTACTATACTATTATGAGTATTGGACTCCTACTACTCATAAGTTGTTTTCGATGATGGAGCTTCCGAATTGACGATCCACTCCGTTAAATATGATCTAGAATATTTGAAACTTGTAGAAAATAAATTTCGTAAATTTTGAAATCATAATAAAGTCAATCAAGCGGGCATATATAAATTGAGCGGTCAAAATCGAACGACGTCCTAAAAAATGATGATCGGATCCTTCAAATCAAGATCGGAGTTATTGATCTTTATCTAGGCAGTGAATAGAAATTTCTATAAAAAATTCAACAAATTTCGATTCTTTTACACCATTAAACTAGCAAGTATCCCACACCGGCGGTTAAAAATTATCAAATTTGTGACCTCTTGATCGTAAGGTAAAATGATGTCGAAAAATTATAAAATTTGTTTTCTAGAAATTTTAAATACTTGTAAATAATATTTAACGGTATGAATTATCGATTTCTATCATCGAAAGCAGAACATGAAGATGCGAGGAAGCCATACTCGCGTAGTATAGTAACAAAACCTATATATATATATATATATATATATATATATATATATATATATATATATATATATATATATATATATATATATATAGAGAGAGAGAGAGAGAGAGAGAGAGGGAGAGAGAGAGAGCAAGATTGCTTCACTATTTAATTTTGATAGATGATTAGGATGAGGGAGAGAGATACCAACCTCAGTAATATGAGGTTCCGAATAGGCCAACCGGTTGACTCTGAGAACGGAAAGGTCAGCCTCCAGCAGCACATCATTCACATCAGTACACGCAGTCAGTGCGCCCGGCCGCATCACCACGGAGGAGGTAAGCAAGTCGGGGGTGAGGGTGTCGGCGATTACGGCGGCGCACGGCAGCGGGCCGACCCACTCCAGAGTCCGGAGTGCCGGCGCCGACAGCTTCAGGTAAGCCGGGGCGGAGCGCGTGAGCTCCTGCCGCACCCTCACCTCCCTGACCCTGCTACCGCAGATACTGACGCGCCCCGCCGTCCCGTGGAGCGTCGTCAGCTCGAAAACCTTGAGGAGCGGGCAGTTCACGTCGAGCTCGGGAGGCCCGCGGTAGAGCGACATCCTCCAGTACCTCAGCGCCGGGCAGCTGTTCGAGATCGCGTCTCTGGATACAATACTTAAACTAAGGCCGGTAAGAGCAAGAAGGCGGTGGGGGGCCAATTGAAGTGCGGTATCATTCTCGGGAGGCAGAGTTCGAGCACTCTTAGATGCTGCAGGCGGAAGACTGCCTCGGGGAGGCGGAAGAAGCAGAAAGCGGAAAAGCGGCCGGTGGGAACGAGTTTCAGTTTCAGGTGCTGCAAGGCGGAGTTATTGGTAGCGTAGCCGATCCAGGAGCGGATGCGAGTCTGGGCGGCGACGGCGTTGTCGGACGTGGTGAGGGAGAAGGAGCGGAGGGGGACGGCGGGGTCGCGAAGGCGGAGGACGGAGTCGAAGACGGAGGGGGAGAGGCGGGTGGTGAAGGAGAGGTCTGGGGACGTCGTCCAGACCGTCCGCCATCGCCGCGAGAGGAGGGGGGTGCGGACGGCAATGCGGGTGGGAAGACAGGCGAGGATTTCGTGGAGGAGATGGTCCGGCAGACCGCTGATGCAGTCTGCCTTCTTCTCTTCCTCCTCCTCCTCCTTCTCCTTCTCGATGTTGTTCGTTCTCCTTCTCTTTGCTGCGGGCTCTTCTTCTCCCATATCCTCCGATAATAATCTTGAAAAATAAAAAAAATAAAACTTCAGGGTGCATGCATGCGTTATATATATATATATATATATATATATATATATATATATGAATTATACTCGGATAAGGAGGATCCAGCGATTTAGATAGACTAGATTTTTTGTTTTTATTTTTGTTTTTGATTTTTCTTTTGGGTTGAGCTCATGATATAAAAAATTATATTATAGAAAAAACTTTTAAAAAACCCCTTGTGGTTTCATGCATTCTCACTTTAGTACATGTGATTTAAAACGTGTCAATTTGCACGCCGTGGTTTCGTTTTGTTTTTTTGTTATCAATTTTATTATTATTTTTTTCTTAAATCAGTGATAAAGTTAAAATTAAAAGATACTAAAATAAATATTCAATAAACATAGATGGATATTTAAAATTTTTTGTATATAATTTAACGAACTATTAACGAAAAAGCTTACGAAAAAAATGAAACCACAATAGGACAAATTGATAAGTTTTAAATCACGGGGTACTAAAGTGAGAATGCATGAAACCATACGGGTTTTTTTTTGAAGTTTTCCCAAAATTGTATGAAGACACTTCACATGTATTCTATTCTCAAGTCGCCTTGACAAATTTTAAGTTTTTTTTAATTTTAAAAAGGAACGCCTTTTTTTTTTCAACTTTTTTTATTTAAAATTTTTGAACTAATTAGTTAAGTTAAAAATTCTTTTATATTTAATGGTCAAAACTATATTTCATAGTAGGATTATGTAAAAATATTTGCCAACCTTACTTTTCTCTTCTCTTATTAGATATATATATATAAGGTACAACCAATTACACAGCCTAAACTTTAGGCTTAAGAAAAGCAAGAAAAAGGAAAGAGATCCTGTCTAATATGTACAGAATACTTTCTTACCTAATATACAAAATTTGATATTAGATAATCACGGATTGAGATTAGCAAATAATATTTTCAATACTCCCCCTCAAGTTGGAGCATAAAGATTTCGAATGCCCAACTTGCTTAAAATGGATAGAAACTTATCGCGGCCCAAAGCTTTAGTGAACATATCTCAAGTTGTTGTCGTGTAGAGACGTAGCGAGTGGCAATACGTCGTGTAACAAGATGATCACGAACAAAATGGCAGTCAATTTCGATATGTTTAGTTCGTTCATGAAAAACTGGATTAGCTGCAATATGAAGGGCTGCCTGGTTATCACAATGTAGAAGCATTGGTTCGGATTGATGAATGGTAAGATCGAGAGTAGAGCACATAACCATAAGAGCTCACTTGTGGTCGTTGCCATTGAACGATATTCGGCTTCGGCGGATAATGAGAGACGGTAGTTTGCTTCTTGGTCTTCCAAGAAATTGGTGAGGAGCCGAGAAAAATAATATAGCCTGTTGTAGAACGCCGAGTCATAGGACAACTTGCCCAATCGGAATCGCAAAAACCATGAAGGCGTAGATCACTATTGGAGGAGAGGAAAATGCCTTGACCTGGAGAGGATTTTAAGTACCGTAAAACACGCATTGCCGCATCCATGTGACCTTGACGAGGACTTTGCATAAATTGACTCAAAATATGAACAGAGTATGTAAGTTCCGGCCTAGTAATAGTTAAGTAAATGAGACGACCGATGAGTCTTCGATATTGGCCCGCATCGGCAGCGGTGGACCGGAATCGGATGAGAGGTGATGTTGTTGCTCCATAGGGAATGAAAGGCTTGGAACCAAGCATAGTTCTTTGAGAATATCCAATGTGTATTTGCGTTGACATAAGTAAATGCCACCTGGAGAACGAGCAACTTCGATACCAAGGAAGTATTTGAGGTTGCCAAGATCTTTGATATGAAAGCAAGTATTTAAGTAAGTCTTTAAAGTATGACAGCTAGAGGAATCATTTCTGCGATGATCAAGTCGTCAACATAGACAAGAATAGCAAGGAAGATGTTGCGTGAAGAAAAGGTAAAGAGTGAGGAATCAGCCTTGGACTGATGGAATCCGAAATGAAGCAAAGCGGCGGTGAGCTTTGAAAACCATTGACGTGAAGCTTGTTTCAAGCCATAAAGGGATTTGCGAAGGCGGCAAACTCGATCATCACCAGGTTTGGTGTAACCCGGAGGTGGTGACATATAGACTTCTTCAAAAAGATCACCATGAAGAAAGGCATTGTGTACATCTAGTTGATGAAGTTCCCAATGCTTAATCGCTGCTACTGCAAGAAGGCATCGAACCGTGGTGAGTTTCGCAACAGGTGAAAATGTTTCAGTGTAATCCAAACCTTCAATTTGAGTGTATCCTTTGGCCACCAAACGTGCTTTGTAGCGTTCTATAGAGCCATCGACAATACTTGATTTTATATACCCATTTAGAACCAATGGGCTTCTTGCCTTGCGAAGATGTTCTAAGGTCCAAGTTTTATTCTTTTCTAATGCCTCAAGTTCTTGAGACATTGCATCACGCCACCGTGGATCTTTGATAGCCTGTGAATAAGTCTTAGGTTCATCCTTGTTAGAAATGGCCGCCGAAAGAGCAATATGAGAAGGAGTGAAGCGTGAATAACATAAAGATTGAGAAAGAGAGTGAGGTGTACCTGAGGAGACAGAATGGGACGAGTGCACGGGTGGATGAATTACGCCAGGCAACTTGTAAACAAAATCCTTAAGATATCCGGTGGGTGTCGTTCGCGTTGAGCTCGTGATGTAGGTGGCAAAGTAATGGGTTCATGTTGAGATTGTTCATTCACAATAGAATGATCTGTTTGTGATGTAGAGGAGGAGGTATCTATAGTTGGGAGAGATGATGCATCTTTGAAAAAAATATTTTGTGGAGTGTCATCAACTGCTGGTAAAGGAATGGCACTAGCAGTTGGAGGAAAATCATGTGCACCATCATGCATCATAAGAAACGGAAAATGTTGCTCATAAAAGGTGACATCCCTAGATGTAAAAATTTTTCTAGAACTAATATTATAAACTCGATATCCTTTTTGACCATGGGGATATCCAATAAAAACACAAGCATTCGAGCGAGCATCAAACTTATCACGTGATTTAGAAGTGTCAAATGCATAGCAAAGATGACCAAAAACTCTCAAATGAGAATAAGAAGGTGATTTTGCAAATAAAACTTCATAAGGCGATTTTCCATTAAGTAAAGGTGTAGGCATATAATTTATTAAATATGCAGCAGTGAGGACACACTCACCCCAAAATTTGATGGGTAAACCGGCTTGGAAGCGTAAGGCGCGAGCAACTTCTAAAAGATGTCGATGCTTGCGTTCCACAATTCCATTTTGTTGTGGAGTATTGACAGGATAATTGGTGCAAGATGCCATTTTGGTGGAAAAAGGATTTCATAGAGTTAGAAGTGAACTCATGACCATTATCTTCGAACTTGTTTTATAGAGTAATTAAACTGTGTTTTGATCATGGCATAAAAGGTGATAAAAAATTGGTATGCATCCGACTTGTGTTGCATAAGAAAAACCCAAGTTGAACGTGAGCAATCATCTACAATAGTGAGAAAATAACTTGCACCAGAAAAAGAAGCAGTTTTATATGGTCCCCAGATATCACAATGAACTAGTTCAAAAGGAAATTGAGATTTATTCGAGCTTAAAGGAAAAGGATTTCTAGTCTGTTTGGCACGATGACAAACATCGCAACAATTATTAAGGGTCTTAAAAGGCAAACTAGAAAGTGCGGGAATAAGAGATAAGCGATCAAAAGATAAATGTCCCAAACGTTGGTGCCAAATATTAGGGCTCTCATTTTTGACACTCGGCTGACAAAAGGAATTTGAAGTTGCTTGAAGTAATAAATGCCATCCCGAAGCTCACCCGTTCCAATCAGTTTCCTCGTGGCAAGGTCCTGTAAGGCACAGAAGGTAGGAAAAAATATGGCAACACATTGTAGATCTTTAGTTAATTTGCTTATTGAAAGAAGATTACAAGTGAAAGATGGAACATATAAAACATTATTTATGGCAAAATTTGAGGAAAGTAGGGCTCGACCATGACCCTGAACAGGAAGATTAGATCCATCTGGGAGCTTAATAGGTGGCAAAGAATTATGGTTTTGTGAATCAAATAAGATAGAGTGATTGAAGGTCATATGATCGGAGGCTCCGCTATCTAGAACCCATTCGAAATTTTGTCGAGAAGATTGAGTAGTCTTACCGGCAAAATTGGCTAATGGTGTTTGTATGGTGTTTGTTTTTCTAATTGAGCAGAGAAAGAAGTTGATCATATTGTTCTTTCGTAAGGCCATTGACAAGTGAAAAGGATGACTCGGATTGACTTGTGGCGGCATTATTTGCTGAATTTGATGAGCTTTGACGTCCCTTTATCGATCTTCCCTTGTTTGTCCATCCTACAGGGTAACCAATTAACTCATAACATCTGTCTCTTGTATGGTTAGTTTTCTTACAATGCTCACAGAAGAACTTATTTCTATTTGGCACTCGGTCTTTAGTCGTTCCAAAGGTCATCGATTTGGTGTTTTTAGCGTTGAAAGCGGCGGCTTCAATAGTTGGTGCTCGACTTGCGGCTAGAGATTGTTGTCTCTCTTCGCGAGTCACAAGTGCATAAACCTTAGCAAGGCTAGGTAGCGGATCAGTGCTTAGAATTTGAGACCGAACAATGTTGAATTTTTCGGATAATCCCATTAGGAATTGATGAACTTTCTCTTTCTCACGTTCAAAGAATGAACTCCTTGGCCGCACCACAAGTACAATGAGGAACATTAGAATAAGTGTTTAGCTCATCCCAAAAACCTTTTACCTTGGTATAGAATGTCGCAACTGACATAGTGCCTTGCTGTGTAGTTGCAAGTTCACGTTTCATGGATGCGAGGCGTTTCCTTGTGAAAATCTCTCCTCCAAATCACCCATACTTCTCTAGCCGAATCAATATAAGCAATACTATCATGTAATTCGAAGCTAAGGAATTAAAAATCCACGAATCGACCATGGAATTGCACTTAACCCATGCATGTTCATCGAGGGAATCATCTCCTGGGTTAGGAAGAGTACCATCAACGAAACAATATTTATTTTTGGCTCGAAGCGCATTTATCATTGCACGTCGCCAAGTTGGATAATTTTCTCCCTTGAGAAGACATGAAACTAGAATTGTACCAGGATTGTCAGATGGATAAAGAAAATATGAAGAAAGGCGATCAATATCGGCGGACGTTTTTGTGGAATCTTTGGTAGAAGGTATTTTGGTAGAAGGTATTTCATCCATGAATAATAGCTAGAGTTTTCAGCGAAGAAGATGAGTAGAGCATTAGCATAGGATCATTGCTCTGATACCATGTAAAAATATTTGCCAACCTTACTTTTCTCTTCTCTTATTAGATATATATATATATAAGGTACAACCAATTACACAGCCTAAACTTTAGGCTTAAGAAAAGCAAGAAAAAGGAAAGAGATCCTGTCTAATATGTACAGAATACTTTCTTACCTAATATACAAAATTTGATATTAGATAATCACGGATTGAGATTAGCAAATAATATTTTCAATATGAAATTACAATCTTAATTAATGTGTGGAAAATTAAGATCGGTGCAGTTGCTCCATTAATTGTTTGTAAATTTTTTTTTGGGAAAAAAAAATTGTTTGGCTATCTGCGAGATGATTATTTTTCGTAATAAAGTTGCTAATCAGAATAAGAACTCCAAAAAGTTATATTTATATATTTTCCCAATGAAATCGTGCGTCCATATCAGAAACAATTTCTCATGATAGAAGTTATGAGAATCCCAACATACTCTGTTTTTTTTTTTCTTTCTGAGAGAGATAAATAGTACGCTACCCGCTTTGTTTATTTAAATTTAGAAATAAACTTAGCTAGAGATGTGAATCAATTAGGATTCGAACTAGAGTCTCGAGTACCAACAAGCAAATCCTTTGCCACTTGCTCTAGAAACGGTCGGTAGCATCCTACTTTGCTAAAGCCGTTTGTACCCTTTGAAGCAGTCGTAATAATGCTCTGATTGAGACCACAGGAAGGGGCCAAAAAGAAAAAAAAGAAGTGAAAAGACATATATGAGTCTAGAGCGCGTTTAGTTTGAGTTATGTAATATTATAGAGTATTTCAATATATCCAAATATTTTAGATTTTTAAATGAGATTACTATTGATATTGTGTTAGCACGTTTGATTTAATACAGTGATGTAATACTAAATTTCGTTTTTATAGATTTATTATGTTTGATTCAGTTTATAAAATTCAGTAATCTTGACAATAAAATATAAGGGCAATTGCTTATATACTCTTGAAAAGTTCCCAACTTTCTGATTTACTCCTCTTAGAAGGCTAATATTGAAAATATTCTTCCTACGTTCCAACCTATTTCTAATATACTCCTAGAGTTAAAATCTGTTAATTAACTCTGTTATCTCCATAAAATTACTATTTTACCCTTTCAAATATACCCTTCCACTATCACTGTCTTTCTTATTTGCCCTTAAAGTCAGGGGTACAAAAAGTATTTTAACTTTTGATCTTTTCTAATATACTCCTCTACCGTCACAAATCTTTCTTATTTACCCTTAAGGGCAAAATTTGTATTTTAAATTTTTTAAAGTGTGGTAGATATTTAACTCAGGTTAACTTAATAGGAGATAACTGCGGGATTATTTTGCAATAACGGTGGAATATATGAGGAATATTTTAGAAATAAAAAAAAAAAAATAAATCGAATATTTTCAAACGTATAAAATATATAGTCTATTTCAAAATTGCCCTTAACCATATTTGGCAAATATTTTTTTATTTTTTACCAAAAATATTTTTCTATACTAAATTTTATTTTAAATGATTTAAAATCTTACACCTTTTCTAATACTATAATACCGAGCAGATTACACACCGAATAAATCAGATGGTGTAATCCTGGCAAAATTGTTCGTAATTCTGTCAAAATAACCGAAACCAAACTCACACTGAGAATAATATGCATTTGTCCCAATCTTAGAGAATTTTCTGAGCAAGAAGGCAACACCAACTAAAGCAAATCCTCCAAGATAAGCAGTCAATTCCAAATACTTGAGATTCTCATATTTCTGTTCTGTGGATTTATTTGATTGCGCCAATCGAGAACTAATTTGTCCAAGGCCTGTATTATTTAATTTGGCATATCATAAGGTTTATTTATATATATATACACATCATTATCATTATTATAGCATTAATTACATGAGAGCCAGCTTAATCTTTTGAAGTAACCAATTATATATATCCACTGCAGTGTCATAAAAATATAGTATAGATGTTCTGTTTAGATGTTGGAATAAATTATCTAATGATATCCTATTTAATTTTAGTCTAGTATATTACGATCGAAATTTGAGAGTAAAATAACACATTTGGTCTCCAACTCATTTTAATTTTTTAAAATAAGATACATATATAATCTCGTAAGTAAAATATGTTATCCTATTGAATTATAAATGCTAAGATTTGCGAACAAAATCTTTTTCATGATCAAGCAGTGAGCTCGGCGGCGGCGGCGTCTCGGTGGACGAGATAAGTGAATCCGGAGGGGGGGAGGGGGGCGGAGACGGTGATCGAGTGCGGCGGCGGGCCGATCCACTCCAAAATCCGGAGCCCCGGGGCCGACAGCTTCAGGTAAGCCGGTGCCGGTGCCGGTGCGGGGCGCGCGGGCTCCTGCCGCACCCTCACCTCCCTGACGCTGCTGCCGCAGATGCTGACGAGCCCCGCCAGCCCGACGTACGTCGTCAGCTCGAAAACCTCGAGGAGCGGGCAGTTCACGTCGAGCTCGGGAGGCCCGCGGTAGAGCGACATCCTCCAGCACTTGAGCGCCGGGCAGCTCTTCGAGATCGCGTCCCCCGCGACCAGGCTTAAATTAAGGTCAGCGAGTTCGAGCCTCTGCAGAGAAGGAAGGAAAGCGGTGGGGGGCCAATCGAGGTGCGGCACTACTCCCGGGAGTTGGAGTTGGAGCACTCGTAGATGCTGCAGGCGGAAGACTGCCGGGGGTAGGCGGAAGGAGCGGAAAGCGGGAACGGTGTCGGTGAGAGCGAGTCTCAGCTTCAGGTGCTGCAAGGCGGAGTGATCGGCGGCGTAGTCGATCCAGGAGCGGGCGCGAGCCGGGTCGGCGACGGCGTAGTCGGACGTGGCGAGGGAGAAGGAGCGGAGGGGGACGGCGGGGTCGCGAAGGCGGAGGACGGAGTCGACCAAGGAGGGGGAGAGGCGGACGGTGAAGAAGGAGAGGTTGGGGGACGTCGTCCAGACCGTCCGCCATCGCCGCGAGAGGAGGGAGGTGCGGACGGCAATGCTGGTGGGAAGACAGGCGAGGATTTCGTGGACGAGATGGTCCGGCAGACCGCTGATGCAGTCTGCCTTCTTCGCATCTTCCTCCTCCTGGATGTTGTTCAGTCTTCTTCTCTTTGCTGCAGGTTCTTCTTCCATCCTCCAATAATAATCTTAGAAAATAAAAAAATAAAGAGATATATGTATACATACGAGGAAGCAGTATATACGAGGAAGCAGACTCGGCCAAGGAGTAAATTAAGAGGACTTTTTACTTTATAAATTAATCTTCTAAAATTTTAAAATTGATGAAATAATCATCTCAGAATTATATTGGTAAAAATAATCTTACTTTAAAAAATTTTTGTTATAAAACCGATAAATAATTCTAAAAATCACGCTTTTTTCTATCTTCGAGGTTGTTAGATATAATTAAAATTCTAAATAAAAATCTCACTTTTTTCTATCTTCGAGGTATTTAAATATAAAATAGAAAAGAGGTGAGGTTATTTTATGTGGATTATATGAAAAATAGAAAAATATGAAATTTTTAGTATGAAATTTTTATTTGATTGTTAGAATTATATAGATAAATTATTAGAATTTTTAGGTTGAAAATACAAAAATTTGGTAGCACCAACTTGATGCTATTAATAGCATAGTAGCCTAGTTCTATATATGCATGCTTTTCTATACTACCACAGATTTAATTAAATTAAATTTAAATCTAAATTATTATTTGTGGCCGGTATTTTTTTATTTATTATTTGGTGTTTTTCTAAATTTATTTATCTCCGAATAAGTTTTATATATCTTTCAATTTAGTTAAATTGTAAATACTTTTCATATGTATTTCGTAACATACAAATTTTGTTTGAATTTGAATCTGATTTAATTTATTTAAAATTTAAAATTAATAAATTCATATTTAAGTTTATGAATAAAACTCTAAATTTAAAATTTATTTTCAATCATAATTTGAATGTAAGTAGTTTTATCAATCAATCTATCTTTTAAAATTAAGTTAATTATTTTCTATTTGAGATAAGCTGTTGGTAGTTTAAAATTTAAATTTTATGTACGTAGATTCACAATAAAAATTTGGATAAGTATGAATTTTTATTTTTTCTATTTTAGAGATAATGAGAAATTAAATAAATTTTGAATTAAAATATAGATTCACGTAGATCTTTTATATGATATAAGATTATATCTATTATATAAATTATATTTTAATTTTAAAATATTAATAATTAAAAAAATAAGTTTGGTGCATTTGATATAGTAGACTTAATTAGTGCATGCAATATTATTGCGACTGAATTTGATTAACTAAAGACATTTTTGGAACCACTAATAAGAGAAAAATATGCATGGTCTCGATCATAGAAAACTTTTTGAGTAAGAACTAAGAAGGCAACACCTGATTCCTCCAAAGTAAGCAGCTAATTCCAAATGCTTGAGATTCTTATATTCCTGATCTGTTGGTTTCCTTTGATTGGGCAGATCAAAAACTAATATACCCAAGACCTGCTTCATAAGAAACTAAGATCGTACCTTCTGCCATGATTTTAATTTCTGTACCCAATTTGTAGGTGGCGATTTGTACCCGATTTGCGCGATCTGAAAAAAGACGGGACGTTTCGAGTCTAATTCCTTTATCCTGAAGATGGAATCGTCACAGACAATTGGATTAGGATTAGGATTAGACCAGAATTCATGTATGTTACATATTTATATATAATTTAATATAAGAATGTTAAATCACGTCCGTCCATCACGGATGCGTCCAGATACATCATCGCGGTAAGATCTACAGTATCTTTATAGATCAACTTAAATAGATTAACCGTATCTTTATGGATTACCTTGAATATATCACCGACTCACATTCAACACTGTATTATTTAGTTTGGCATATCATGCCAGGATAAAAAAGAAACAGGCCGGACAACATCTAATATGTCTTTTATAAAGCTTTGAAAATATTTTATTTATTCCTAATCAACAGTTAAAATATTCGTATTGATTTAAAAAAATTTCTTCAAATGTTTCATTTTCCATATGAATTGACTTATGGAATTGGATGTAAAAAAGATATTCTAGATATTGAGCGATAAATTTTAAATTTTTTGCCATAAATTTGTAATGTCAATTTTTGTGTTACCCGTTTCAATTTTTGCCATAAATTTGTTTTCAATTTTTGCCGTAAAAAAAAAAAACTTACTACAATCACCGCAAAACCATCAATCCACACACACATTCTAGTACATAGAATTTATGCTTGAAAAAATAAAATACAATTATACTAAAAATGATTATATATAATAGAATTTCTTTATCTACATCTCCAAATTAAAATCAAATTAAGAATTGGAATATCTAGATATGAGTCTCCGTGCAATCGAAGTCGTTAATGGTGGAGCTTACGAATCAACGATCGACTTAATTAGATTTGATCTTAAAGTACCTAAAAAATAAATTCATAATTTTTTGTTAAGACTTTATAAGACTTGAATATTTCTATATCGTTAAATTTGCAAACAGCTCACCACGATAATTAAAATCATTAATTATGGGCCCATTCAAAAAGTCATAAAATTTATTTTCTAGATATATAGTTAAAATATTATAGATCAAAGTCTAATAAAGCTAATCGTCGATTCGAAAATTACAGTATCAAAATCGACTTGATAGTACCCGTGATTCTAAAAGCATACAAACCTAGATCTCTAGTTATTATTAGTAAGCATGCATTACATACATATCAACTCGCTAGTAGCTCAAGAGTAAAACATGCATGCAACTATCTTCCATAAGATTACGAGATTACACCGACTGTCCCTAGCGCAAGTGGCAAAGGACTTGGTAGTTGGTATCTGAGACCCGAGTTCGAATCCTAATTGATTCACATTTCCAGCTAAATTTATTTCTAAATGAAATAAACGAAACGGTAGCGTTCTACCTCTCTCTCTCTCTCTCTCTCCCAAAAAAAAAAAAAAAAAAAAAAAAAAAAAGATTAGGAGATTACAATCTTAATGTAGGGAAAAGATCGGTGCAGTTGCTCCATTCTCTCAAAAATTTCTTCTCGGAAAAAAATAGTTGCTTGGCTATCTGGGGAGATGGTTACTTTCCGCAACGAAGTTGCCACATGGAATAAGAACTCCAAGAAGTCATATTCATATCCTTTTCCTGTAAAATCACACATCGATATCCGGACCAATTTCTCAAGACAGAAGTTGTGAGAATCCCAATATTCTCCTTTGCCAAATCCGGCGAAGTAGTTGTAAAAGGCCTCGGATTGGGACTAGAGAAAAAAAAAACATAACATAAATGAGAATAGAGGAAGAAAAGAAGATGATGAAAATGCGGATAATTTTTGAAAAAGTCAACAAAAAAAAAAAAGAGAGTGAAAAAAAATAAGTATTTACGGAGAAAATTTTATATATTTTAGTCTAATTTTGATTTACTTACTGAATTTTCGATACATCTTCGGAGGAGAGAAATGTGCAGTGTCTTGATCTTCGAGAAGATCTTGAGTAAGAAGGCAACACCCAATGAACCAAAACCTCCAAAATAGGCGGTCAATTCTAAATGCTTGAGATTCTCATATTCCTGATCTGGTGAATAATTTATCTCATTGCGCTCATCAAAAACTAACTTGCCCAGGACCTGCATTATTTAATTTAACAAAAGTTTATAAAGCATTATAATATAAAAATAGAAGAAATAGTCTTAACGAGCTACCTTAATGTTGTCGTGTTTTAACGAGATGATTGATTGATATTTTAACGAGCTATGTATATATTTCGTGTTCGACTCGTTTAATAAATACTAGTTCAATAGATATTATTACATAAGGGGCCGGGCATACCGCAGTTAAACAGCATCTCGGCAAGATCAGCCGATTGACTCTGAGCGCGGAAAACGTGTGGCCTCTGCCGGCGTTGAGGAGCATAGTCGTCAGATCATGCGTGATGAACATGTTGTCAGTCCGCAACACGAGGGTAGAGACGAGAGCGTCGGTGGCGTCGACGGCGGCGGCGAGCGGCGGGGGGCCGAGCCACTCGAGAGTCTGGAGCACCGGCGCAGACAGTTTCAGGTAATCCGGGGCGGAGCGCGCGAGCTCCTGCCGCACCCGCACCTCCCTGAGGCTGCCACCGCGGATACTGACGATGCCTGCCGTCCCGACGTGCGTCGTCAGCTCGAAAACCTCGAGGAGCGGGCAGCTCACGTCGAGCTCGGCAGTCGGCGCGGTGATGTAGAGCGACAGCCGGCAGTACTTGAGCGCCGGGCAGCTCCTCGAGATCGCGTCCCGGTGGGGAGACACAAACTTAGGTCAGCGAGTTCGAGCCTCTGCAGGAAGGTAAGAAAGCTGGGGCGGGCCAATCGATATGCGTTTTTCCTCTCGGGAAGGCGAGCTCGAGAACTCGTAAACAGGGCAGGCTGAAGACTGCCGGGGGCACGGCGTAAGTTTCCGTGATACTCCTGGTGGAAGTTTCGATGGTGAGATATTTCAGTGTGCGGTCCCAGGAGGGGAGTTGGGCGCCGTCGACGAGAGAGAAGGAGCGGAGGGGGGCGGCGGGGTCGCGAAGGCGGAGGACGGAGTCGACGACGAAGGGGAGAGGCGGGTGGTGAAGGAGAGGTCGGGGGACGCCGTCCAGACCGTCCGCCATCGCCGCGAGAGGAGGGAGGTGCGGACGGCAATGCGGGTGGGAAGACTGGCGAGGATTTTGTGGAGGAGATGGTCCGGCAGACCGCTGATGCGGTCTGCCTTCTCCTCCTCCTCCTCCTCGTCCCTCTGCAGCCTTCTTCTCTTTCTTCCCGATTCTTCCTCCATCTTATTCCACTCCATCGCATAATAATAATCATAAAAAATACATATTATATATGCATATATAAGAGAAAATATACTCAGATATATATATATTTTTTTCCGACTCTTAAAAATAAGACCAAAATAATTGTGTAATTAAAGATTTTAATTAAAGAGATACATTCGTTGATGATAAATTTTTTAAAAAATTACCAAAATAATTTATTTATAAAAGAACTAAAATTTAGGGATCTCGCGATATTTTCTTTTTCCAAAATAAAACCGCCGATCGTAAAAGGAGGAAGAGAAAAACTGATTTGGTTATACTCTATTGAGGATTGTAGGGTATTTACGGTATTTACGTATTTGAGAGGGCATGTGATGAAATTCCCCTAAATTTTTTGTGAATCTATATTTTAATTCAAAATTTATTTAATTTCTCATTATCTCTAAAACAGAAAAAAAAAAATTCATGCTCATCCAAATATTTATTGTGAATCTACATTTTAATTTAAAATTTTGAACTATCAACATATTATCTCTAATAGAAAATAATTAACTAATTAATTTCAAAACAAACTAAATTTAAAAGATAGATTGATTGATAAATAGATCTATGTCTCCAATATCTACGCACTTATATTCAAATTATTGATTGAAAATAAATTTTAAATTTGGAATTTTATTCATAAATTTAAAAATGAATTTATTAATTTAAGATTTTAAATTAATTCAAATTTTAAATCAGATTCAAATTCAAACCAAAATTGGTATGTTACGAAATACATATTAATTAAAAGTATTTATAATTTAACTAAATTGAAAATATGTAAACCTTATTTGGAGATAAATTAAATTTAGAAAAACATCAAATAATAAAAAAAAAAACCACCAATAATAATTTAAATTTTATTTAATTAATGTGTCGTAATATAGAAAAGCATGCATAAATTAATAATCTAGTATCGTACTTAAGTATAAACTACTACTTTCTAGTACCCATTCCCCTTTACTAAAATTTTTCATTAAATCATGACGAAAAGAGAAATATATATGAAATCACATGATATCATTTACTATAATGATCGAAAGAATTAAAAATCAACAGAATATTGATATGATTTTATGCAGTACAAATGATTTTTTGTTAAAATTTCATAAGATTTGAATATTTCTATATCGTTAAATTGGCAAACAGCTCATCACGATTATTAAATCATTAATTATGGGCCCATTCGAAAAGTCATAAAATTTATTTTCTAAATAGTTAAAATATTATAGATCAAAGTCTAATAAAGCCAATCGTCGATTCGAAAATTTCAAAGATCAAAATCGACTTGATAGTACCCGTGATTCGAAAGCATACAAACCTAGCTAGATCTCTAGATATTATTAGTAAGCATTACATATCAACTCGCTAGTAGTTCAAGAGTAACACATGCATGCAACTATCTTCCATAAGATTAATTACAAAATTACAATCTTAACGTGGGGAAAAGATTGGTGCAGCTGCTCCATTCTCTGAAAAATTTCTTCTGGAAAAAAAATTTCTGCTATCTGAGGAGATGGTTATTTTCCGCAACGAAGTTGCCACACGGAATAAGAAGGCTAAGAAGTCATATTCATATCCTTTTCCTGTAAAACCATGCATCGATATCCGGACCAATTTCTCAAGACAGAAGTTGTGAGAATCCCAATATTCTCCTTTGCCAAATCCGCCGAAGTAGTTGTAAAAATCCTCCGGTTGAGACTAGAGAAAAAAAAAAACATAGAGAGCAAAAAGAAGATGATGAAAATGCCGAGATCTAATTAGAATATGTTTTATAAAAAAAAATAAATTTTAATATATTTCTATCATTTTCAAAAGTATGGACAATATAAAAATACATCAACTTTGAAACTTCAAGGTGGCCAAATATAATTTACTAAAAAGTGAAAAAAAGAGAGTAAAAAAACAAGTATTTACGAGAAAATTTTATGTATTTTAGTCTAATTTTGATTTACTTATCAATCTTTGTTGCATCTTCGGCGGAGAAAAATATGCATTGTCTCGATCTTCGAGAAGATCTTGAGCAAGAAGGCAAGACCCAATGAACCAAATCCTCCAAAGTAGACAGTCAATTGTAAATGCTTGAGATTCTCATATTTCTGATCCGGTGAATAATTTATCTCATTGCGCTGATCAAAAACTAACTTGCCCAAGACCTGCATTATTTAATTTAACAAAAGTCTATAAAACATTATACTATAAAAATAGAAAAAATAGTCTTAACGAGCTATCTCGAGCTACATATTTCATGTTCGATTCTGTTTAATAAATACTAGTTTAACAAATATTATTATAAGGGGCATATATACCGTAGTTAAACAGCATCTCGGCATGATCAGCCGATTGACTCTGAGCGCGGAAAACGTTTCGCGTCTGCCGGCGTTGAGCAGCACACTCGTTAGATCATGCCTGATGAACATGTCGTCAGTCCGCAACACGAGGGTAGAGACGAGAGCGTCGGTGGCGTCGACGGCGGCGGCGAGCGGCGGGGGGCCGAGCCACTCAAGAGTCCGGAGCCCCGGCGCAGACAGTTTCAGGTAATCCGGGGCGGAGCGCGCCAGCTCCTGCCGCACCCGCACCTCCCTGAGGCTGCCACCGCGGATACTGACGAGGCCTGCCGTCCCGACGTGCGTCGTCAGGTCGAAAACCTCCAGGAGCGGGCAGCTCACGTCGAGCTCGGCAGTCGGCGCGGTGATGTAGAGCGACAGCCGGCAGTACTTGAGCGCCGGGCAGCTCCTCGAGATCGCGTCCCCGGTAGGGAGACACAAACTTAGGTCAGCGAGTTCGAGCCTCTGCAGGGAAGGTAAGAAAGCGGTGGCGGGCCAATCGATATGCGTTTTTCCTCTCGGGAAGGCGAGCTCGAGAACTCGTAAACAGGGCAGGCTGAAGACTGCCGGGGGCACGGCGTAAGTTTCCGTGATACTCCTGGTGGAAGTTTCGATGGTGAGATATTTCAGTGTGCGGTCCCAGGAGGGGAGTTGGGCGCCGTCGACGAGAGAGAAGGAGCGGAGGGGGGCGGCGGGGTCGCGAAGGCGGAGGACGGAGTCGACGACGAAGGGGGAGAGGCGGGTGGTGAAGGAGAGGTCGGGGGACGCAGTCCAGACCGTCCGCCATCGCCGCGAGAGGAGGGAGGTGCGGACGGCAATGCGGGTGGGAAGACTGGCGAGGATTTTGTGGAGGAGATGGTCCGGCAGACCGCTGATGCGGTCTGCCTTCTCCTCCTCCTCCTCCTCCTCCCTCTGCAGCCTTCTTCTCTTTCTTCCCGATTCTTCCTCCATCTTATTCCACTCCATCGCATAATAATAATCATAAAAAATACATCATATCATATCTATCTATATCTATATTATTATATATGCATATATAAGAGAAAATATACTCAGATATATATTTTTTTTTCCGACTCTTCTTTGGATTGGTCTAATATATTAGAATTAGAAATTAAAAATAAGACCAAAATAATTGTGTAATTAAAGATTTTAATTAAAGAGATGATAAATTTTTTTTAAAAATTACCAAAATAATTTATTTATAAAAGAACTAAAATTTAGGGATCTCGCGATATTTTTTTTTTCCAAAATAAAACCGCCGATCGTAAAAGGAGGAAGAGAAAAACTGATTTGGTTATACTCTATTGAGGATTGTAGGGTATTTACAGTATTTACGTATTTGAGAGGGCATGTGATGAAATTCCTCCTATTTTTAAATTTAGGAGAAATTTTTTGTGAATCTATATTTTAATTCAAAATTTATTTAATTTCTCATTATCTCTAAAAACAGAAAAAAAAAAAAAATTCATGCTTATCCAAATATTTATTGTGAATCTACATTTTAATTTAAAATTTTGAACTATCAACAGATTATCTCTAATAGAAAATAAATAATTAATTAATTTCAAAACAAACTAAATTTAAAAGATAGGTTGATTGATAAATAGATCTATGTCTCCAATATCTACGCACTTATATTCAAATTATTGATTGAAAATAAATTTTAAATTTGGAATTTTATTCATAAATTTAAATATGAATTTATTAATTTAAGATTTTAAATTAATTCAAATTTTAAATCAGATTCAAATTCAAACCAAAATTGGTATGTTACGAAATACATATTAATTAAAAGTATTTATAATTTAACTAAATTGAAAATATGTAAACCTTATTTGGAGATAAATTAAATTTAGAAAAACATCAAATAATAAATAAAAAAATACCACCAGTAATAATTTAAATTTTATTTAATTAATGTGTCGTAATATAGAAAAGCATGCATAAATTAATAATCTAGTATCGTACTTAAGTATAAACTACTACTTTCTAGTGCCCATTCCCCTTTACTAAAATTTTTCATTAAATCATGACGAAAAGAGAAATATATATGAAATCACATGATATCATTTACTATAATGATCGAAAGAATTCAAAATCAACAGAATATTGATATGATTTTATGCAGTACAAATGATTTTTTGTTAAAATTTCATAAGATTTGAATATTTCTATATCGTTAAATTGACAAACAGCTCATCACGATTATTAAATCATTAATTATGGGCCCATTCGAAAAGTCATAAAATTTATTTTTTAAATCGTTAAAATATTATAGATCAAAGTCTAATAAAGCCAATCGTCGATTCGAAAATTTCAGTATCAAAATCGACTTGATAGTACCCGTGATTCTGAAAGCATACAAACCTAGCTAGATCTCTAGATATTATTAGTAAGCATTACATATCAACTCGCTAGTAGTTCAAGAGTAACACATGCATGCAACTATCTTCCATAAGATTAATTACGAAATTACAATCTTAACGTGGGGAAAAGATTGGTGCAGTTGCTCCATTCTCTGAAAAATTTCTTCTGGAAAAAAAATTTCTCGGCTATCTGAGGAGATGGTTATTTTCCGCAACGAAGTTGCCACACGGAATAAGAAGGCTAAGAAGTCATATTCATATCCTTTTCCTGTAAAACCATGCATCGATATCCGGACCAATTTCTCAAGACAGAAGTTGTGAGAATCCCAATATTCTCCTTTGCCAAATCCGCCGAAGTAGTTGTAAAAATCCTCCGGTTGAGACTAGAGAAAAAAAAAAACATAGAGAGCAAAAAGAAGATGATGAAAATGCCGAGATCTAATTAGAATATGTTTTATAAAAAAAAATAAATTTTAATATATTTCTATCATTTTCAAAAGTATGGACAATATAAAAATACATCAACTTTGAAACTTCAAGGTGGCCAAATATAATTTACGAAAAAGTGAAAAAAAAAGAGAGTAAAAAAACAAGTATTTACAGAGAAAATTTTATGTATTTTAGTCTAATTTTGATTTACTTACTGAATCTTTGTTGCATCTTCGGCGGAGAAAAATATGCATTGTCTCGATCTTCGAGAAGATCTTGAGCAAGAAGGCAAGACCCAATGAACCAAATCCTCCAGAGTAGACGTCAATTGTAAATGCTTGAGATTCTCATATTTCGATCCGGTGAATAATTTATCTCATTGCGCTGATCAAAAACTAACTTGCCCAAGACCTGCATTATTTAATTTAACAAAAGTCTATAAAACATTATACTATAAAAATAGAAAAAATAGTCTTAACGAGCTATCTCGGAGCTACATATTTCATGTTCGATTCGTTTAATAAATACTAGTTTAACAAATATTATTATAAGGGGCATATATACCGTAGTTAAACAGCATCTCGGCATGATCAGCCGATTGACTCTGAGCGCGGAAAACGTTTCGCGTCTGCCGGCGTTGAGCAGCACACTCGTTAGATCATGCCTGATGAACATGTCGTCAGTCCGCAACACGAGGGTAGAGACGAGAGCGTCGGTGGCGTCGACGGCGGCGGCGAGCGGCGGGGGGCCGAGCCACTCAAGAGTCCGGAGCCCCGGCGCAGACAGTTTCAGGTAATCCGGGGCGGAGCGCGCCAGCTCCTGCCGCACCCGCACCTCCCTGAGGCTGCCACCGCGGATACTGACGAGGCCTGCCGTCCCGACGTGCGTCGTCAGGTCGAAAACCTCCAGGAGCGGGCAGCTCACGTCGAGCTCGGCAGTCGGCGCGGTGATGTAGAGCGACAGCCGGCAGTACTTGAGCGCCGGGCAGCTCCTCGAGATCGCGTCCCCGGTAGGGAGACACAAACTTAGGTCAGCGAGTTCGAGCCTCTGCAGGAAGGTAAGAAAGCGGTGGCGGGCCAATCGATATGCGTTTTTCCTCTCGGGAAGGCGAGCTCGAGAACTCGTAAACAGGGCAGGCTGAAGACTGCCGGGGGCACGGCGTAAGTTTCCGTGATACTCCTGGTGGAAGTTTCGATGGTGAGATATTTCAGTGTGCGGTCCCAGGAGGGGAGTTGGGCGCCGTCGACGAGAGAGAAGGAGCGGAGGGGGGCGGCGGGGTCGCGAAGGCGGAGGACGGAGTCGACGACGAAGGGGAGAGGCGGGTGGTGAAGGGGAGGGGGGGGGACGCAGTCCAGACCGTCCGCCATCGCCGCGAGAGGAGGGAGGTGCGGACGGCAATGCGGGTGGGAAGACTGGCGAGGATTTTGTGGAGGAGATGGTCCGGCAGACCGCTGATGCGGTCTGCCTTCTCCTCCTCCTCCTCCTCCTCCCTCTGCAGCCTTCTTCTCTTTCTTCCCGATTCTTCCTCCATCTTATTCCACTCCATCGCATAATAATAATCATAAAAAATACATCATATCATATCTATCTATATCTATATTATTATATATGCATATATAAGAGAAAATATACTCAGATATATATTTTTTTTTCCGACTCTTCTTTGGATTGGTCTAATATATTAGAATTAGAAATTAAAAATAAGACCAAAATAATTGTGTAATTAAAGATTTTAATTAAAGAGATGATAAATTTTTTTAAAAAGTAACAAAATAATTTATTTATAAAATAACTAAAATTTAGGGATCTCGGGAGATTTTCTTTTTCCAAAATAAAACCGCCGATCGTAAAAGGAGGAAGAGAAAAACTGATTTGGTTATACTCTATTGAGGATTGTAGGGTATTTACGTATTTACGTATTTGAGAGGGCATGTGATGAAATTCCTCCTATTTTTAAATTTAGGAGAAATTTTTTGTGAATCTATATTTTAATTCAAAATTTATTTAATTTCTCATTATCTCTAAAAACAGAAAAAAAAATTCATGCTTATCCAAATATTTATTGTGAATCTACATTTTAATTTAAAATTTTGAACTATCAACAGATTATCTCTAATAGAAAATAAATAATTAATTAATTTCAAAACAAACTAAATTTAAAAGATAGATTGATTGATAAATAGATCTATGTCTCCAATATCTACGCACTTATATTCAAATTATTGATTGAAAATAAATTTTAAATTTGGAATTTTATTCATAAATTTAAATATGAATTTATTAATTTAAGATTTTAAATTAATTCAAATTTTAAATCAGATTCAAATTCAAACCAAAATTGGTATGTTACGAAATACATATTAATTAAAAGTATTTATAATTTAACTAAATTGAAAATATGTAAACCTTATTTGGAGATAAATTAAATTTAGAAAAACATCAAATAATAAATAAAAAAATACCACCAGTAATAATTTAAATTTTATTTAATTAATGTGTCGTAATATAGAAAAGCATGCATAAATTAATAATCTAGTATCGTACTTAAGTATAAACTACTACTTTCTAGTGCCCATTCCCCTTTACTAAAATTTTTCATTAAATCATGACGAAAAGAGAAATATATATGAAATCACATGATATCATTTACTATAATGATCGAAAGAATTCAAAATCAACAGAATATTGATATGATTTTATGCAATTACAAATGATTTTTTGTTAAAATTTCATAAGATTTGAATATTTCTATATCGTTAAATTGACAAACTCATCACGATTATTAAATCATTAATTATGGGCCCATTCGAAAAGTCATAAAATTTATTTTTTAAATCGTTAAAATATTATAGATCAAAGTCTAATAAAGCCAATCGTCGATTCGAAAATTTCAGTATCAAAATCGACTTGATAGTACCCGTGATTCTGAAAGCATACAAACCTAGCTAGATCTCTAGATATTATTAGTAAGCATTACATATCAACTCGCTAGTAGTTCAAGAGTAACACATGCATGCAACTATCTTCCATAAGATTAATTACGAAATTACAATCTTAACGTGGGGAAAAGATTGGTGCAGTTGCTCCATTCTCTCGAAAAATTTCTTCTTCCGGAAAAAAATTTCTCGGCTATCTGAGGAGATGGTTATTTTCCGCAACGAAGTTGCCACACGGAATAAGAAGGCTAAGAAGTCATATTCATATCCTTTTCCTGTAAAACCATGCATCGATATCCGGACCAATTTCTCAAGACAGAAGTTGTGAGAATCCCAATATTCTCCTTTGCCAAATCCGCCGAAGTAGTTGTAAAAATCCTCCGGTTGAGACTAGAGAAAAAAAAACATAGAGAGCAAAAAGAAGATGATGAAAATGCCGAGATCTAATTAGAATATGTTTTATAAAAAAAAATAAATTTTAATATATTTCTATCATTTTCAAAAGTATGGACAATATAAAAATACATCAACTTTGAAACTTCAAGGTGGCCAAATATAATTTACGAAAAAGTGAAAAAAAGAGAGTAAAAAAACAAGTATTTACGAGAAAATTTTATGTATTTTAGTCTAATTTTGATTTACTTACTGAATCTTTGTTGCATCTTCGGCGGAGAAAAATATGCATTGTCTCGATCTTCGAGAAGATCTTGAGCAAGAAGGCAAGACCCAATGAACCAAATCCTCCAAAGTAGACAGTCAATTGTAAATGCTTGAGATTCTCATATTTCTGATCCGGTGAATAATTTATCTCATCAACCGATCAAAAACTAACTGCCCAAGACCTGCATTATTTAATTTAACAAAAGTCTATAAAACATTATACTATAAAAATAGAAAAAATAGTCTTAACGAGCTATCTCGGAGCTACATATTTCATGTTCGATTCGTTTAATAAATACTAGTTTAACAAATATTATTATAAGGGGCATATATACCGTAGTTAAACAGCATCTCGGCATGATCAGCCGATTGACTCTGAGCGCGGAAAACGTTTCGCGTCTGCCGGCGTTGAGCAGCACACTCGTTAGATCATGCCTGATGAACATGTCGTCAGTCCGCAACACGAGGGTAGAGACGAGAGCGTCGGTGGCGTCGACGGCGGCGGCGAGCGGCGGGGGGCCGAGCCACTCAAGAGTCCGGAGCCCCGGCGCAGACAGTTTCAGGTAATCCGGGGCGGAGCGCGCCAGCTCCTGCCGCACCCGCACCTCCCTGAGGCTGCCACCGCGGATACTGACGAGGCCTGCCGTCCCGACGTGCGTCGTCAGGTCGAAAACCTCCAGGAGCGGGCAGCTCACGTCGAGCTCGGCAGTCGGCGCGGTGATGTAGAGCGACAGCCGGCAGTACTTGAGCGCCGGGCAGCTCCTCGAGATCGCGTCCCCGGTAGGGAGACACAAACTTAGGTCAGCGAGTTCGAGCCTCTGCAGGGAAAGTAAGAAAGCGGTGGCGGGCCAATCGATATGCGTTTTTCCTCTCGGGAAGGCGAGCTCGAGAACTCGTAAACAGGGCAGGCTGAAGACTGCCGGGGGCACGGCGTAAGTTTCCGTGATACTCCTGGTGGAAGTTTCGATGGTGAGATATTTCAGTGTGCGGTCCCAGGAGGGGAGTTGGGCGCCGTCGACGAGAGAGAAGGAGCGGAGGGGGGCGGCGGGGTCGCGAAGGCGGAGGACGGAGTCGACGACGGAGGGGGAGAGGCGGGTGGTGAAGGAGAGGTTGGGGGACGCCGTCCAGACCGTCCGCCATCGCCGCGAGAGGAGGGAGGTGCGGACGGCAATGCTGGTGGGAAGACAGGCCAGGATTTCGCGGAGGAGATGGTCCGGCAGACCGCTGATGCGGTCTGCCTTCTTCGCCGCCGCCTTCTCCTCCTCCTCCTCGTCCCTCTGCAGCCTTCTTCTCTTTCTTCCCGATTCTTCCTCCATCTTATTCCACTTTATCGCATAATAATAATAAAATCATAAAAATACACTTCATCGCATATATAAGAGATAATATACTCATTTTTTTTTTTTTTTCGGACTCTTCTTTGGTTTGGTATAATATATTAGAATTAGAAATTAAAAATAAGACCAAAATAATTGCGTAATTAAAGAGATACATTTGTAGATGATAAATTTTTTTTTTAAAAATTACCAAAATAATTTATTGATTAATAAAAGAGCTAAAATTTAGGGATCTCACGATATTTTCTTTTTCCAAAATAAAACCACGAGTCGTAATAGGAGGAAGAAAAAAACTGATTTGGTTATACTCTATTGATGATTGTACTCTATTGATGATTGTAGGGTATTTATGGTATTTACGTATTTGAGAGGGTATGTGATGAAATTTCTCTTATTTTTAAATTTAGTATAACTTTTTTTTGAATCTATATTTTAATTCAAAATTTATTTAATTTCTCATTATCTCTAAAACAGGAAAAAAAAAATCATGCTTATCCAAATATTTATGGTGAATCTACATTTTAATTCAAAATTTAAAATTTAAAATTTTGAACTATCAACAGATTATCTCAAATAGAAAATAATTAACTAATTAATTTCAAAACAAACTAAATTTAAAAAATAGAATGATTGATAAATAGATCTATGTCTCCAATATCTACGTACTTATATTGAAATTATTGATTGAAAATAAATTTTAAATTTGGAATTTTATTCATAAATTTAAATATGAATTTATTAATTTTAAATTTTAAATTAATTCAAATTTTAAATCAGATTCAAATTCAAACCAAAATTGGTATATGCTACGAAATACATATGAAAAGTATTTATAATTTAACTAAATTGAAAGTACGTAAACCCTATTTGGAGATAAATTAAATCTAGAAAAACATCAAATACTAAATAAAAAAAATACCACCAATAATAATTTAAATTTAAATTTTATTTAATTAATGTGCCGTAATATAGAAAAGCATGCATAAATTAATAATCTAGTATCGTACTTAAGTATAAACTACTACTTTCTAGTACCCATTCCCCTTTACTAAATTTTTCATTAAATCATGACGAAAAGAAATATATATATGAAATCACATGATATCATTTACTATAATGATCGAAATAATTCAAAATCAACATAATATTGATATGGTTTTATGCAGTACAAATAATTTTTTGTTAAGATTTTAATTATAATATTTGAATATTTCTATATCGTTAAATTGGCAAACAGCTCATCACGAGTAAGCATTACATATCAACTCGCTAGTAGTTCAAGAGTAAGACATGCATGCAACTATCTTCAATAAGATTAATTACGAGATTACAATCTTAATGTGCGGAAAAGATAGGTGCAGTTGCTCCATTTTCTGAAAAATTTCTTCTGGAAAAGAAATAGTTGCTTGGCTATCCGGGGAGATGGTTACTTTCCGCAACGAAATTGCCATATGAAATAAGAACTCCAAAAAGTCATATTCATATTCTTTTCCTGTAAAATCATGCATCGATATCCGGATCAATTTCTCAAGACAGAACTTGTGAGAATCCCAATATTCTCCTCTGCCAAATCCGCCGAAGTAGTTGTAAAAATCCTCCGGTTGAGACTAGAGAAAAAAAAAAAACATAGAGAAAGAAAAGAAGATGATGAAAATGCCGAGATCTAATTAGAACATGTTTTATAAGAAAAAATAAATTTTAATATACTTCTATCATTTTCAACACTATGGATGATATAAAAATACATCAACTTTGAAACAACTTTAAGGAGGCCAAATATAATTTATGAAAAATTCAACAAAAAAAGAGAGTAAAAAAAATAAGTATTTACGGAGAAAATTTTATGTATTTTAGTCTAATTTAGATTTACTTACTGAATCTTTGGTACATCCTTGGCTGAGAGAAATATGCAGTGTCTCGATCTTAGAGAAGATCTTGAGCAAGAAGGCAACACCCAATGAACCAAATCCTCGAAAGTAGGCAGTCAATTCTAAATGCTTGAGATTCTCATATTCCTGATCTGGTGAATAATTTATCTCATTGCGCTGATCAAAAACTAACTTGCCCAAAACCTGCATTATTCAATTTAACAAAAGTTTATAAAGCATTATTATAATATTAAAATAGAAAAAATAGTCTTAACGAGTTAGCTATCTCGTGTTTTGACGAGAGATGCATGATTGATATTTTAACGAGCTACACCGATCGGCCCTAGCGCAAGTGGTAAAAAGACTTAATGGTTGGTATCTGAGACCTAAGGTCGAATCCTAGTTGATTCACATTTCCAGCTAAGTTTATTTCTAAATAAAATAAACGAATCGAATAGCATGCTATCTTTTTTTTTTAAAAAAAAGAAGATATTTTAACGAGCTACATACATATTTCGGTGTTCGACTCGTTTAATAAAAGCTAGTTTAACAAATATTATTATTATAAGGGGCCGGGCATACCGTAGTTAAGCAGGATTTCGGCAAGATCAGCCGATTGACTCTGAGCACGGAAAACGTGTGGCCTCTGCCGGGGTTGAGCAGCAGCATGCTCGTCAGATCATGCCTGATGAACATGTTGTCTGTCCGCATCACGAGGGTAGAGACGAGATCATCGGCGGCGTCGATGGCGGCGGCGGTCGGCGGGGGGCCGAGCCACTCCAGAGTCCGGAGCCCCGGCGCCGACAGTTTCAGGTAATCCGGGGCGGAGCGCGCGAGCTCCTGCCGCACCCGCACCTCCCTGACGCTGCTACCGCAGATACTGACGTTGCCCGCCGTCTTGACGCGCGTCGTCTGCTCGAAAACCTCGAGGAGCGGGCAGCTCACGTCGAGCTTGTGAGACGCGGCGATGTAGAGCGACAGCCGGCAGTACTTGAGCGCCGGGCAGCTCCTCGAGATCGCGTCCCCGGCGGGGAGACGCAAACATAGGTCAGCGAGTTCGAGCCTCTGCAAGGAAGGTAAGAAAGCGGCGGCGGGCCAATCCACCCGCGTTATTTCTCCCGGGAAGGCGAGCTCGAGAACTCGTAAACAGGGCAGGCTGAAGACTGCCGGGGGTACGGTGTAAGTTTTGATTTTAAGATATTTCAGTGTGGAGCTCGGTACTCTTCGGCGGATCGAGCGGATCCGGGAGGGGAGATAGGCGCGATCGGAGACGACGTAGTCGGACGTGACGAGGGAGAAGGAGCGGAGGGGGACGGCGGGGTCGCGAAGGCGGAGGACGGAGTCGAAGACGGAGGGGGAGAGGCGGGAGGTGAAGGAGACGTCGGGGAACGTCGTCCAGACCGTGCGCCATCGCCGCGAGAGGAGGGAGGTGCGGACGGCAATGCGGGTGGGAAGACAGGCGAGGATTTCGTGGATGAGATGGTCCGGCAGACCGCTGATGCGGTCTCCCGCCGCCTTCTCCTCCTCCTCCTCGTCCCTCTGCAGCCTTCTTCTCTTTCTTCCCGATTCTTCCTCCATTCTATTGGACTCCATCGCATAATAATAATCATAAAAAATACATCATATCATATCTATCTATATTATTATATATGCATATATAAGAGAAAATATACTCAAATTTTTTTTTTTTCCGACTCTTCTTTGGTTTGGTATAATATATTAGAATTAGAAATTAAAAATAAGACCAAAATAATTGAGTAATTAAAGATTTTAATTAAAGAGATACATTTGTTGATGATAAATTTTTTTAAAAAATTACCGAAATAATTTATTGATAAAAGAGCTAAAATTTTGGGATCTCCACATTTTCTTTTTCCAAAATAAAACGGCAAGTCGTAATAGGAGAAGAGAAAAACTGATTTGGTTGGATTTTATTTCGGAGTGTAGGGTATTTACGGTATTTACGTATTTGAGAGGGCATGCGAGGAAATTGCTCCTTTTAGGTCGACAGATATATTTTTTGGCGAAAAAATTTTTGGTTCCTCTTTCCTTACATAAAATAATAAATAATATAATCATGCTCATCCAACTTGCGAATAGGAGAATATTTACTATGAATTTATATTTTAATTTAAAATTTATTTAATTTCTCATTATCTCTAAAATAGAAAAAATATTCATGCTTATTCAAATTTTTATTGTGAATCTACATTTTAATTCAAAATTTAAAATTTTGAACTATCAATAATAGATTATCTCAAATAGAAAATAATTAACTAATTTGAAGATAAACTACATTTAAAAGATAGATTGATTGATAAATAGATATCTATGTCTCCAATAACTACTTATATATTCAAATTATTGATTGAAAATAATTTTTAAATTTGGAATTTTATTCATAAATTTAAATATGAATTTATTAATTTACAATTTTAAATTAATTCAAAATTTTAAATCAGATTCAAATTCGAACAAAATTTGTATATATGTTACTTAATACATATGAAAATTAAGTATTTCTAATTTAACTAAATTGAAAATATGTAAACCTTATTCGGAGATAAATTAAATTTAGAAAAACATCAAATAATAAATAAAAAAATACCACCAATAATAATTTAAATTTAAATTTAATTTAATTAATGTGTCGTAGTATAGAAAAGCATGCATATATTAATATTCTAGTATCGTACTTAAGTATAAACTACTACTTTCTAGTACCCGTTCCCTTTTAATAAATTGTTTTATTAAATTATAACGAAAAGAGAAAAATAAAATCACATGGTACTAAATAGAACAATGTAAGAGCACAAAATTTGAGGGAGAACAACTAGGAGGAATATTTGATAGAAGCAAAACTAAAATGATTATCTATAATAGGATTTCTTTATCTACATCTCCAAATTAAAATCAAATTAAAAGTATGAAAATATCAAGATATGATCGAGCCTATGTGCAATCAAGTAGTTAATGATGGAACTTCCGAATCGACGATAACCTCAATTAAACTTTATCTAGAGTATGTGAAGTATGTATATAACAAATAAATTTCATATTTTTTCGATATCATTTATTATAATGATCGAAAAAATTTAAAATCAACAGGATATTGATATGGTTTTATGCAGTACAAATGATTTTTTGTCAAAATTTCATAAGATTTGAATATTTCTACGCCGTTGAACTTGCAAACGGCTCACCACGATTATTAAAACGGTTAATTTTAGACCCTTTAGAATAATCATAAAATTTATTTTCTAAATACTTACTTTAAATACTATATAGATCAAGTCTAATGAAGCCAATCGATGATTCGAAAATTTCAGTATCAAAATCGACTTAATAATACTCGTGATTCTAAAAGCATACAAACCTAATTAACTCTCCAGATATTAGTAGTAAGCGTTACATATCAACTCGCTAGTTAGTTCAATAGTAACACAAGTATCTTTCATGAGATTCCGAGATTACAATCTTAATGTGCGAAAAAGATTGGTACAGTTGCTCCATTCTCTGAAAAATTTCTTCTGGGAAAACAATTGCTTGGCTATCCGAGGAGATGGTTATTTTCCGCAACGAAGTTGCCACTCGAAATAAGAACTCCAAAAAATCATATTCATATATTTTTCCTGTAAAATCATGCATCGATACCCGGACCAATTTCTCAAGACACAACTTGTGAGAATCCCAGTATCCTCCTTCGCCAAATCCACCTTTAGCTTTGAAGTAGTTGTAAAAATCCTCGAATTGAAACTAGAGAGAAAAAAAAAAACATATATGAGAATAGAGGAAGGAAAAAAAAAAGATCTTTTATCGGAAAAAATTAATTTTTGATATAATTTTTTTATTTTCAAGAGTATGGACGACATAAAAATGCATCAACTTAAAACTTTAAGGAGGTCAAAAATAAATTTTAAAAAAAAAAAAAAAAAAAAAAAGAAGTGAAAAAAAAAGTACTTACAGAGAAAATTTTATGTATTTTAGTCTAATTTTGATTTACTTACTGAATCTTTGGCACACAGAAAAACACGCAATGTCTCGATCTTGGAGAAGATCTTGAGCAAGAAGGCGACACCCAGTGAACCAAATCCGCCAAAATAGTCAGCCAATTTCAAATACTTGAGATTCCCATATTCCTAATATAGAAAGTATATTATTTACTAATTATTATTTCCTAAAAGAAATCTAATTTTATTTTTCTAAAATAGAAAGTCTATATTTGAGCTTGACATGTGGCATGCATATAGAAAGCCATGTGTCAAGCTTGCACCTAGGGTTCACTCACTCAGGGTTTTCTTTAGTATATAGTAATAAATAGATATCTAATATTTGGTGAATATAAAATAGAATTTTGATACAAAATTTATAATAAAATAAATGAAAAATACAATAAATACTCTTATTCCTCCACAAAATATATTAACTTAGCTTCCCCCTTAATTATCTCCCTGGGAGAAGAAATCAAACCTAAATTTATATTTCAAATCTAAATTTATAATTATAAATTTAAGCTAAATTGAATTTAAATTTATCTGTAAATTTAAATTTAATAATAAATTCTATAGCTCTTACATATGACAAAGCTCTTTACCTTGGAATTAAGATACACCCTCTTTTTTTATTTTTCTGAAATATATAAATTAATAGCATATATTAGTTTTCGAAAATCCGAATCCGAATTCAAAAATCCAAATCCAAATTCAAAATATTCTAATATATTCGTATCCAAATCAGAATTCAAAATATTGAAAATATAACATACGAATTAATCCGAATCCAAATCCGAATTCGAATCTGAATCCGAATTTGAATTAGATGGGATCGAATTCGGTGTCGAATTCGATTTCACCGCTTGATAAGAGCAAATGGGCCGGGCCTAAAACCAACCCACTACTGGTCAATTTGCAATAGGCCCCCTCAACTTATTGTCTTTAAAAAGAAAGTCCTTATATTTTTTGTCATTGGCCCAAATTGTTTATGAATTTAGGCCCAAATTAATTTTGTGGGCCTGGCCCAATTAATAATTCTCCGAGGAGGAGAATAGTGAAATGGGCTTGGGCCATGAACACTCACTTTATAGGGGTTCCCACTTTACATGTGTAGGGGCTTAATTAGTGTTAATATTTGAGACCACGAGGGCAAAATTGTAAAATAAACATACATCTTTATATTGCATTTTGAATAATAAGAAAATTTTGAATTTCAAAATTTTTGATGTAACAAGTGCTTTTGAACAACATATTTGGAATTTAAAACCTTTTATTTATTTATTTATTTGGCAGAACATTTGGTAATTTGATGGATTATTTAATTTGTGTACCCAGTCAAAGATGTTTTGAATATTAAATTCTAAGATTAGATTATATATATATATATATATATATATATATATATATATATATATATATATATATATATATATATATATATATATATATATATATATATATATATATATAAAACCTAAAGTTTTAAATGTTATTTTCAACATAATTTAAGTTTATTTAAATGAAATAAACGAAGCGGTGCGCTACCTATATATTTCTGTCAAAAAAAAAAAACAAAAGAAAGAAAAGAAAATGATAATGAGAGAGAAAGATTGATTGGTGGACAACTCAGGAGGGCAACTTGTGCACTGTGCCCTCATAGACAAGGAATTAAAATTAATGGTCCCCCCACCCCCTTTAATAAACCCATATACGAGCAAGAATACTATCAGTTTTCAATAATGAAGCTTCTAAATTGACGATCGGTATTGTTGAGCATGTCTAGATCAGCGAAATATTTAGAAATTGAATTTTATATTTTTTTCGATATTATAGTCTTGTGCATCAAGTGAACACTGATGAACAGCTAAAAATAATTATCCTTCAAAAAAGACAATATAGGAATCCTATAATCAAGATCAAAAGTATATTGATCATGTTTTAAATGGAATAAAATTTTTTTAATATATATATATGCTCTTCTTTTCTTCTCTCTTTTTTTTATTGTTTTTTTTATTTTAACAGTTAACATGAGTTTAATATTGGCATTAATTTGCTTCAAATTTAGAAGGAGCAATTAATGGTTATTATTTCAAAGTGGGGCATTTTTACCAATTTTAGTGGACACCACTAAATTCTGGCATTAATAATGAAAAAGATCATGAATCACAATTCAAATAATTAAAGCACGTGATCATCAATGATTGATATATATATATATATATATATATATATATATATATATATATATATATATATATATATATATATATATATATATATAGAGAGAGAGAGAGAGAGAGAGAGAGAGAAATTTAGAATCTTTCTTAAGTCAGAAGAACATTTTCTTTCTCGAGTTGTTTCGATGATAGAACTTCCAAATTGATGATCAACTCAGTTGAACATGATCTATACCACTTAAAGTGTTTATAAATCAAATTTCAAATATTTTCGACATCATTTGCCTAATGATCAAAGAGTTTCAAAATTTGTAATTTTAATGGTGGATAAGAGAGCGTTTTCTCGTTTAATGTGGTAAAGATATCCAAATCAATTGAATTTTTGTTAGAAAATTCTTTAAACTATTTAAAACAAGATCTATACTCTTGATCTTGATTACAAGACTCCTATCATTATTTTTTAAAGAATATTCATTTCAACCATTCATTTTCTGTTCACTAGATGGATACAAGAACAATATCGAAAGTGCGTGAAATTTGATTTCTAGGTAGTTTAAATGGTTTAGATCATATTTAACTGAATGATCGTCAATTTGAAAGCTCTATCATCGAAAAACAACTCGAGAGTAAAATGGGCTCGTACTCTTAAGAGTATTCTAGCTCAACTCTATATATATATATATATATATATATATATATATATATATATATATATATATATATATATATATATATATATATATATATATATATATATATATATATATATACATACATATATATATATATATATATATATGTATGTATCTTCTATTTTTCTAAATTTTATTGGTGTGTATTTTTCACTTAGAGCTAGGCTTTTATATCTGCAATATTTTGAATCTCAAGATGACACGCTTTAAACCGCTAGGACTATTATTAACACGCTTTATTCTTTTAATTTTTTGGGCCTAACTTCTAAAATATTTAAACCGGATTAAGTGTTTAACCTTATTATATCTTATATATATAAGTGTATATCTGGGGTCTCACACTGGTATATTGATATCATAGAACTCGCGTCAAATCAGTCAAATATAGCGAACCAGCTAGTCCAGAAACAATCTTAACTTTTCCAGCTCTCACTAAACAAAGAAATATCCAAATACGTGCTATATATTTCTTGAGTAAGTAAATCAATTAAAGAGATATGTCGAACAATATATTCATACATCCAAACAGCTAGCTAGCGTATGTATTATACCTAGCTTGATGGATTACAACTATACTGGTCTTGATGAGATATGATCACAGAATTCGATCGCATATCGAACCAGTCCAAAAACAGTCCGAGTCTCCAAGTAACTAAAGCTACACTCCCTCCCATAACTAACCCGCCAGGCTGTGCCACTCGCAAAGCGCCAAGTGTCTTCCCCAATCATCCACAGGTGCCACACACAATTATATAATGGACCACTACATATATATATAAATATATATATATAACTAGCTAAGGACCACCACCACTACTGTATAATTGCACCTATATGTACAAGTTACACTGTGCATGGCCCATGCATATGGTGTTGAGGAGGAGCATGGACCCCTCCATTGTCGACCCCTGCTGCGATGGGTCTACGTCCACCTCGCATTCACATCCAAAATATATCCTGTGCCCTCCACTTTAATCATTTACACCCCCCCCTCCCCCCTTTCTCTTTCAATTAAATAGAGTAGTAATAATAAGTAAGTAATAACACGTAATTCCCCCTCTTCTCTCTCTCTCTCTGCATACATTACACACACACATATATATATATATATGTGTGTGTTTCTCTCTCATCTGTAATATTCCTTTTGTTTCCCTTTGTCCCATGGAAGTGTTTGTGAGTGTGTGTGAAAAGGAGAGAGAGAGAGAGAGAGAGATGAAACAAACAGTGAGTGCATGTTACTGTTGGAATGAATATTTGATGAGGGGGGTATATTATATATAGCTTGTTTTACCTGAAAAATATGGTAAGAGCTAGCTAGCTAGGGACCATTTCATCATCAGGGGAAATGTTGTCGCCTTTCTCTTTTCTTTTTTCTTTTTTTTTTTTAATAGCTATACAAATATATGTATCTTAAGGTACTCTAGCTGAGAGGAAAGTGACTAACTAGTGGAGATGTTGGGGGAGGGGCATATATATGAATGAATGTAATGTTGCTTTATAGATGCATGGGAAAAAAAAAAAAATTGACCACATTGTATATATATATATATAGCATTTGAAAACAATTTTTTTTGTGTTCTCTTACTTTGTGGGGCAAAAAAAGGTATCGGTTAAGATATAAAATATCCCGTCGCACTTTATCCTGGACCCCGCGCGGTCTTAATTATCATCTTGCATTCAATTTTGTATCAATTTGAAACTTGCGCATACTTAATTTACTGCTGTATCAAATATGTATGTAAAATTATTTTTGATGATTAGTCAATGTGGATATAAAATTTTATGAAATCGAGTTGCTTTTATTGATTGTTATATATATTCACTTTGCATGAATTGAGTAATTAATTTGGACTATAAACAAACAATTTAATTTAGTAGTTTTAATTTAATTATATAAGAAGTCTTTTTTTAAAATTTAGACATATTATACAAGCTTTGTGCCAAATCATTCCAGTGAATCAAGGGGCAAAGTGCAATGGAGGATTTTCTAATTTAACTAGCCACAAGAAAATATATTTGTGAAAAAAAAAACATATATATATATACTTCTCTGTTAGTGGCAATGCTATGGGATGGTCACACTCAATTATTTTTTTATTTTTATTTTTATTTTTTTTTTAGAGATAGGTAGCTCGCTTCGTTTATTTCATTTAAAAATAAACATTTCGAAATGTTAATCGTTAATCAATTAGAATTGACTTGGGACAAGTCAGTCACGCTCCTAGTTTGGCGTAGTGCCTGCTTGGCCTAGTTTTCGATCAGAATTATTTTATTATATATGCGAGCATAAGTGAGATATTTGACAGCCAAAATATGTAAATTAAGCTTATCATATTCATGACTAGAATACACAAAATATTAGTTTAAGACTATTTTTAAAAAATATTAAGACTTCTCAAAAAGCTATATATACAAAAACCACTGCTTTAAAGAAACCTCACCCAATTAAAACTCATAAGCTATTAATTTATAAATAAAAGTGGTGAAACATATATCTTATTTTTTTTAATTTTTCTCTTTCTCTTTTTTTGTCCCCTCCTTTTCCTTTGAGTGAAATTGATGTAGTGGCGCACCTTATAGATAGAGAGATATTGGAGATGACCCTTTCTTTGTAAAGATCTTGCTGTTCCCTGTCTAAGTGCAGTAGTATATAGAAATTATGATTCAAAAGAGAGAGAGAGAGAGAGAGAGAGATATATATACTAGTGGGGGCAAAGCTAAGCTTCACTTTTCACAAAAGTGTTGCAATTAATTGATCACTAATTGTTAATCATGTATCCACTTGATTCAAGAGGGAAGGGTAGTAGTGTGCATGTTGGAACATGCATGTTGATGTGTTGGGGTGAGATTCGATCGATCTCGATCCCTAGCTAGCTAATAATTAGGATATATTTGGGCTCATAAAGGTCCCTCTACCATGTATTTAGATTCAACTACATACATAGAAAGTTAATTAATTTGAAGCATATATATATATATATATATATATATATATATATATATATATATATATATATATATATATATATATATATATATATATATATATATATATATATAGTCGGAATTTACTATTAGTAGTAAAATCGTATTATTCTTCTGGGTTTTTAACCTTTGGATCATTCTTATCATTATTTCTAACTATTGGATTAAATACTATAACCCATTGGGGACCACTCAACCCTAGGGGGACCCCTCAACGCTAACTACCTAATATCATCCTGACCCTACAAATTTTCATCCGAGGGTTAAAAACTTGGTAGTAAAAAGGACGTTTTACTACTAATAGTATTCAAATTCTATATATATATATATATATATATATATAGAGCCCATTTGGTCTAGCTATAGCGCGTAGTACTCTTTGTTAGATGAAGTATTAACATAGATAGAAAGGGCTTGGTGGTTGGTTGGTATCCGAGGTCCCAAGTTCGAATCCTAGTTGATTCATATTTTCAGTTAAGTTTATTTCCAAATAAAATAAACGAAGCAGGTACGACATCTAATTCAGAGATGACTCTTCTTGAAAGAAGAAACAGAAGCAGAACCAAACAAGCTGTTAGGCGCTTTTCGTTCGATCGATCGGTAGTAGTTAGACAATTATAGCTAGGATAACTACAATGTTAAGTGGAAGTACAAAACATTTTTATGTTCGAGATAGATCGAGTAAGCTAGCTGGTAAAATTACACCACCGTATCAACAAACTTATCGCAATATTTCTTCCAGGGGAAATTGCATGAACTTCCATTCATTAATTGCATCTCTAATTAAGTTGCTTTATTTATGATTCAAGTGGATCATTTCATCAAACTCCAATTCTTAATTTCGTAATGAGAAAAGGATGGTGTTGTGGCCATGGAGATTGATACGTCGATAGATTAGTTGTCAATCACCTCAAGATTGATAAGATTTAACTACTTCCATGTCGATCATCTTTAAGAAATGATGCGCGCGGCAAGTTGAATCGATCAGCATCGATCATTTCATCACGACCAAACTATATATCTACCTGAGATGACGCGCCAACTACGTACGTACTTAAATCGGATCATGCCTCATCACCTCAACTTATAATTAAGACAAAGGTAATCAAACTTGAAGGAAAATTTTAAAGTTTAATATATGATCACTTGATTACAACATATTGAAGTTTAGTAACCTAAATAAAACTCCATGCTAATTAAGTTCCATGAGCTACGATTATCCATAAATGAAATGAAATGAAATGAAACTTCGCTGAAATTTCATACAATAAATATATAAATGGATTGATTAGACATGCCAACTACTTAATTCACTTAATTGTAGCTTGCATGTTGTAGTCACTCTATATATCCATCCATTAATTTGGTCCCCTAGCTCTCATCTTGGCCATTTTCTTGAAAACAATCTCCTGATAGTAACATGATGATCATGATGACCCGAATTATCTATAATTAATCTACTTGAATTAATCGGTCCACTATTATGCGATTTAAGGATGACATACATATTTCACTAATATCAGTTCGTTTTGATAGAAATTAAGAATGTTAACTAATTTTGGATAAAGATTCGTCGAATCACACCTCCACTGCACTGCTTAGAGCAATTGGCTGACTTCCTCCTATCTGGGCTACTACGAGAGCCAAATTCAAATCTAGCTTCATGCAAGATGGAAAATGTTTAGGAGAAACAAATTTAAATTTATCTCCATGTAGCAACAGATGCATGTGTGGTGAGGTATAGACATCTTTTTCTATTAAAATAAATAAATAAAACCAACCATATATATATAGTGGTTTTGGTTCACTAGTGTCTTTACTGTGGCATTCATTAATGCTTAGCCTAGAAAGGACAAAAAGGGTAATCCATTAAAACCAAATATGTAATTTGTTGGGTACCTAAAAGAGACCTGGTCATAGAGGAATAGAAGAGCTCAGCATAAATTGAATGAGGAGGACAAAAAATAATAAATTATTATTTTATTAAAAATCCATTAATTAACACTACTTTCCTTGTTGTTTGCTTGGCATTTTACAAATTTCTAATGTCCCCTTCAACGTACATTTCCCCCCTTATATAATTAATTTCTTTTAAAAAAATGTTTCTTAAGAAGCTCTTGGGATCATCAAAGAAGCTACCTCTTTCCCTTGACCCAGGTGGATCTTGTACATGCATATATATTATTATTTACTTTAAATTAAAAGGGTGGATATGATCCCTAGAACCCTAGAATTAATACTTTTCTCATGAAGCTAGGGGCTTCTCTAGAATCACAAGTCACAACTCATGAGACATGATTGGCACGTTTTAATATTAGAAAAATTAATAAGCTACCATTTCGATTATTATAAGTATATATTATTGCATTAAATTAATTAGGCCATGAGGTTGTGTCCCAACTTTCTCCATTAATATATAGTGCATGCAACAAGGGGTTTGAATCATTGAGCCTTGCAGACTAAGTAATTAATAATACATTGGTTGGGGGTTTTAGTATTCATAAATATCTATATATTTATAAAAATATATACCTAGAGTTGAGTTGAAATACCATTAATAGCATTTGAATTTTTTTGCTATTGATTTTTTTTAGCGTTTAATCAATTCCACCATTTAAATCATATTATTTAACCAACCAACCATCCACTTAACCCTAGTAGGATCACAACTAAACTTTCGGAGACCACTATCATCCCAACCTATAATTTTTCATCCGTTGGTTAAAAACTCGATTACAAAAGAGCCCAAATACTATTAAGTATTCCAACCCAATTTTATATATATATATATATATATATATATAAAGTCATTCTTATCTTTATTAATAAGACGAAACACTGGTCTATCAAGTTTTTCGCCGTTAGATCCATTTTTTTGATTATTTTCATCCGTTAGACCATACTATGCAACCAATCACCCACTCAACTCTAGGAGGACCACATCATCCCAACCGCACGTCTCTTAATCCAATGACCAAAAATTGATAGCACCAATGACTTGGTGTTATTAATAGTATATTAGCCTATATATATATATATATATATATATATATATATATATATATAGAGTAGGGCTACTATACTATTATGAGTAGTAGAGCCCAACTACTCATAAGTTGTTTTCGATGATAAAGCTTCCGAATCGACGATCCACTCCGTTAAATATGATCTAGAGTATTTAAAACCTCTAGAAAATAAATTTCGTAATTTTGAAATCATTTACCTTACGATCAAAAGCTCACAAAATTGACAATTTTTAATGGCCGATATGGGATACTTGGTAGTTTAACGGTGTAAAAGAATTGAAATAGGTTGAATTTTTGATAGAAAATTCTATTCACTACCTAGATAAAGATCAATAACTCCGATCTTAAATTGAAGGATCCGATCATCTATTTTTAGGACATCGTTCGATTTCGCCGTTCATTTTATGCCCATTTGATGGATTTTATTATGATTTTGAAAAATTACGAAATTTATTTTCTAGAAGTTTTAAATACTCTAGATCATATTTAACGCAGTGTGGATCGTCGATTCGGAAGCTCTATCATCGAAAACAACTTATGAGTAGTAGAGCTCTACTACTCATAATAGTATAGTAGCCCTACTATATATATATATATATATATATATATATATATATATATATATATATATATATATATATATATAAGGCCATGGCTACTTATACTATTATTATGAGTAGTGGACCCCTACTACTCATAAGTTGTTTTCGATGATGGAGCTTAGAATCGACGATCCACTCCGTTAAATATAATCTAGAGTATTTGAAACTTCTAGAAAATAAATTTCGTAAATTTTCGAAATCATAATAAAGTCCATCAAGCGGACATAAAATGAACAGTCAAAATCGAACAATGTCCTAAAAAATGATGATCGGATCCTTCAATTCAAGATCGGAGTTATTGATCTTTATCTAGGTAGTGAATAGAATTTTCTATCAAAATTCAACAAATTTCGATTCTTTTGCACCGTTAAACTAGCAAATATCTCATACCGATCGTTAAAAATTATCAAATTCGTGACCTCTTGATCGTAAGGTAAATGATATCGAAAAATTATAAAATTTTATTTCTAGAAATTTTAAATGTTGTAAATAACGATTAACGGTGTGGATCGTTGATTCGAAAGCTCCATCATCGAAAACAACTTATAAGTAATTAATAGGTCTCCAATATTTATAATAGTATAGTATCCGTGGCCTCTCTCTCTCTCTCTCTCTCTCTCTCTCTCTCTCTCTCTCTCTCTCTCTCTCTATATATATATATATATATATATAAATAATTTTATATGAAGATGTGGTATGAGCTACAATTCCAAGATACCACTTTGGTGAGGACAAAAGGTATTAGGTGGAGAGAGATAATAATTATTATATTCACTTGCAAACAAATTAAGTTATGTGGACATCATGATTTGTTTTGATTCTAAGATATCAGGAAATTGGTAGTTTAATTGGTCCTATTCACAGCTTGTTAATTAAACGACCTAGATATATAAGGGTTTCTTTTTGCTATTTCCTTTTTTTTTTCTCCCCTCTAAGCTTCTAGATGTTAATTAAGACCCAAAGAAAATTAATAAGCTAGAACTAATCCAATATATATATATCACTTTAACTAAATTAAAAGTCTATTAGAAAATTTGTGGTTCTTTGGGTGTTTCAAATTCAAAATCCGTAGCAACGCACCGGTACTGATCTTACTGCGACACTTTATTATTGCTTTTGCGATCGATTGGTACGAGCCTTTGGAACTATTAAAGACCTATATAAAAGTATATATGATTTAATTCTCTGTAATGTTTATGTTTGGAGTAATGAATTAATTTGGTTGAAAATGGTAATTAGCATCAAGCCTCCAATTAATTAACTTCATTTAATTTGTTGAGTAATATCAGATACTTAATTTCAACTTTTGCTTGTTCCCAGTTTGTGATTAATTATTGGGCTAATTAATTAATTAAGTTAGGATTCAATTAAAAAAAGGGCTTCATTAGCTATTACCAATTAATTGTTGGTGGAACTGATCATCCTAGTCCCTCAATTCGATCAACGGGCAAAGGCTATATATTGATTTAATTCAATTAATCGCCATTGAGTTTAACAAGATAGTTCCAATTAATAAATCCAATAGATTTTTATTGCATTAATTGGACGAATAAAACTTAAACGGAGCGCTCGATTCAACATGACTAATATTTTTTAAGGGATTTCCATACACTTTTATAACAAAGCGTTGTGCAATTAATTGAGAATAAATTTAATTACATGATATATATAGGTTTGTGTTAGCATCATCTAATTAATATATAATGAACAAATTAATACACTGGTGATCGATGAATAAACTTTCCTAGCACAACTTGTTGGTCAAATTAATAGTCGTAACGAATACTTAATTTGAATGCCCTAATTAAACTAATATCTAAAACTCTCTCACTCTCTCTCTCTCTTTCTCTCTCTAGTTTATATTGATCCCTCTGTGTGGTGTTATTGATGGCCACACATTAATTGGCTTGGTAGTTATACATCTTTATTTACATTAATTTAAGTGAGATTATTTTTTCAACTTATTAAATTAAAGCAACTTTGCTTTGAGCTATTAAATGTGAAATACAGTTATCATTAATGCAAATTAGCAATACGAACAATTTTTATAATAACTAATTAACAACTGATATATATATGCATTATTAATTGAATCTAGTCCCTGTACATATATTGATTGAAAACGACTAGTTTTGTTGAATATGATAAGATTTGAACTTTTATAATGCTCTGATACCATATTAATCTAGCATTTACTATAATTAGTTGAAAGCATATATATGAGTTGTCACCGAATGTACACTACTGTATTCATAGATACTTTATATTCGACAAAACAAAACAAACTCCGTGATGTTCTTAATTTGGCTCCTTGCGTAGCATATGATCGATGTTATTGACATATATTCCGTTCGATATTCTCTGTATACGACCGTTCGTCGTGCATACGTAGCATCCAAAGAGCTCTTGCTGCTCGAAGAACCCTCGAAGGTCTCTCTACATGCATATATATGCTGCAGATATACGCAAACAAACTAATCGATCCCCGTGGTGCGTCCTTGGGGCGCGTTAGTACGCATTCACGTTTTCGTGACACTGCCACACCCCATATCAGCCGTATTTCGCGAGACGCGCAAGGGTACGCGACCGCAATATCATTCTCTGATCACTCAACTCCAAAATTTGTAGTGATGAGGGAATCATGCAGCTAGTACGGATTCCCCAGCAGTGGCTGGTGCTTGAGAGTGATGTGTCTTCAAGGGTGCATTCCAATGCTCTCTCTCTATAAATCTAAATCTCTCTCTCTTGCATGTAGTGGTACATACACACACATATATATTAATGTCTCTCTCATTCATATGGGGATGTAGCACAAAGAATGAACTGGTTTCTGACACCACCAGTACTATACAGAATTAAGACACAGCAGCAGCACTGCATGTAAGCTTTTTAAGATGGTGGTGGAGGCAGGGTACATGCAATGTAAGTTGGGATTGCATTGGGTCCATATATAATTAAATTTGTGTGTATACATATGGACCATGGTCACTACTACAATGAGTAGAATCCAAAATTTGAAAACAGCTAGCTACAGGATATTATAAGCTGCAATAACACTGGCATGGGAATCAGAGAGATTGGTCCAAGCCCAATTAACATTTGCATGCACTCAGATACTGTAACATCACTTACATGATTGGTGCAGAAGAGATCAGATCCATACCACACCACACCCTGAGCTCCTGCCACATCAATAGTATTTAATATTCTCTCATCCTTTTGGTGTTTCTCTCTCTCATGATCATGTGAACATGGGAGTGTGGGTGTGGGCCACTTAATTTGCTCTCTCTCTCTCTCTCTCTCTCTCTCTCTCTCTCTCTCTACTTAATTTGCTCTCTCTCTCTCTCTCTCTCTCTATCTCTCTCTCTCTCTCTCACTTTTCTTTTGTTTTATTCAGTAAATAAGTTAAACACCTGTGATCACTACTGGTGAGCTTGTACATATACATGGCCATCAACATAAACATTCCTCACAGGACCATGAAATCTTAATTTATTTTGAATTTCAAATTTTATAATTTTTATATATATATGCATGCTTCTAATTGTTAATTACAAGATGGTGCATGGCATAGTTAATTGATGAATACTAGTCTCAAAATAACATAGCAGCCAATTAATTAGTTGACAAGTCATTGATATATTAGAAGAATCATAGGGCTTGTTAATTTGTTTCACTGAACAGACAATTTAGTGGGACATGTGTGACGAGTCTCGACTAAGCCAGGGTCTGGATGACGGGCTAGCGAGACGAGTCTCACATCGCATGGTGATCTTGAGCTATGTGTGTGATTGGACTGACGAGGACGTCAGGGCCTTGACCAACGGGGGGAGTCTGTGACAACCTAATAATCCCACATCGGATGGGAATGGGGTTGTCATTGGGTTTATAAGAGACTTAGACACTAGTAATAATAACTCGGCTTAAGCATTTTTGGCCGGTGATTAGGCCCAACGAGTTATTATTGCTAGTGGGCTGGATCGTTACATTTAGGTTGACGCAGACTTTCAGGTGAAAGTTAATTTTCTTCAGACGTTTGTTTGTATAGCTAGCTAGCTGTGGAATTAAAGTTTTTCCAATTCTGCTGTTTGACAGAAATTAAATGGCGTAAAAGTTAGAGATACGAAAGATCCGTTAATATTTTATTATTTTTTCCTCACTTTTTTTTTTCCACGCAATTGACTTCGGCCAAGGAGAGCCGAAATTAATTATGCTATTTTGGAAAGTTTGAGTTCTAATCGACGGAAAAGTTACGGTGAACCAAACAATAAAAGTGGATATATACGGTCGAAAACTACTTTTCCTCTCTCCACTTTCGGTGAACTAAAATGAGTTTCGTAGTGTGCATCGATCGATCTAAACGATAAATAAAAAACCTAGCATCTTGACCCCCAAAAAATTGAAGAATTAATGTCGCCATTTAAACGGATCTCCGCCAAATATAAATTCAATGACTAGCTAGAGCTGCTACTTTACCTTTCTTTTTTTTTTTTTTGTAAAATCTTGTTTGGTATTGAGAGTTATCTAACGCTATTATGCAAAAAAAAAAAAAAAAAAAAAAAGGTGCGGCAAAAGCATATAATTAAAGATATATATGCTTCTCTCTTTTCACGACATGACCATAAAAGATATATTACAACATAGAGTACGTTTTCTGTACTTTCGAAAGTACGGACCTTCGTGCTTGTAAGTTATTTTCAATGCTAGGACATTCGATTCGACGATCGGCTCCGTTAAGTATAATCTATCATGTTGGAACTATCTAGAAACCAAATTTTATAATTTTTGACGTAATTTACCAAGCAATCAAAATATCAAAAATGACTATTTTAACGGCCGATGTGGCATGTTTTTATGTTCAACGGTGTAGAACTATCCAAATTACATAAAAATTTAATAAAAAATTTTACTTAACATCAATAACAAGATCAATACTTCCGATTTGAAATTTGAGCCCTTTATCACTGTTTTTTATGAGATTTTCATTTTTAGCCGTTCATTTTGAGGCTACTCGTTCACTAGACAAATGAAGTCAAAAAATTATAAAATTTGGTTTCTAAATAGTTCCAATAGCATAGATCAAGTTTAACGGAACCGATCACCGAATCGGATGCTCCATCATCGAAAATAACTTACAAAGCACGGAGTCCTCCGTACTTTCGAAAGTATAGGAGCCTAGCTAGCTCTTACAACATATTCATTATAATATTTGCAACGTGATAGTGTATATATATAGAGTTGTGCTGGTATGCTTTTATAAGCACGGAGGCTTCCGTGCTTACACTTTGTTTTCGATGTTCGGACTTTCGAATCGACGATCGGCTCCGTTAGACTTGATCTAGAGTATTTGAAGTACCTAGAAAATAAATTTTGCGATTTTTCGATATCATTTGCCTAGTGATCGAAGGGGCTCAAAATCACTAATTTTAATGGTTGTGGTGAGCCGGTTGCAAGTTTAACGGTGTAGAAATATCCAAATCACATGAAATTTTGATAGAAAATTCTTTATACCATATAAAACAAGATCAATAACTTTGATCTAAAATTTTAATATCATATCATCATATTTTGTAAGATTTTTATTTTAGTAGTTGATTTTGAGTCACTTCGATCACTAGGCAAGTGATATCGAAAAATCTCGAAATTTATTTTCTAGATACTTCAAAGACTATAGATCAACTCTGGCGGAGCCGATCGTAGATTCGAAAGTCCGAACATCGAAAACAAAGTGGAAGCACGGAGGCCCCTCCGTCTTCCCATAAGCACCCCACTCTCTCTCTCTCTCTCTCTCTCTCTCTCTCTCTCTCTCTCTCTCTCTCTATATATATATATATATATATAGTAACAAGCAGAGTATTTTTCTATTATATTTTCTTACTATATATATTACATAATTTTTCCGCAATCCCAAGTAGATGCTGACGCTCTAGGTTACTAAGCCCTATTTTTAAAATTTAAATCTCGAGTATAAGATATAAAATAATATATGAAAAACTAGACCAATAATGGGATATCCAATATTAATAATTAAGTGGTCCAACCAAATTAATTTGTTAATTGGTTAATGAGCTGGGCCCATTTGTGGGATCCATTGTCACGCATTGTAGTGGACCAACAACAAAGAGGTGGGTCCATTAATTCATGGTCTCATCTCCCACCAAACATTTTTCATGTGTATATAAATATTAGATATTTATATACTCTCTATTACGACGGCGAATGTGAAGTAGACAAATCAAAAATAGAAATAAAATAAACACACAAATTTACGTGAAAAATTCGTTGCAGGGAGAAAACTATGGATGAAGCAGGAGAGAACTTTACTATAAAAAAAATGAAGTACAATATTATGAAGATTACAAAATGCTACATCGCGTTTAGGGCAAAAAGGGGGGAGAAAAATTTATTAATGAAATCTTCATTATCGGATCAGATATCCTTACCCACCAAAGACATTCATTTTTTTTTTACAATTCAATTCCAAAAAAATGTTGTCGCACTAATTAGGGCCTAAGATCAAAATCAATAACCAAATTTTGAGACACCTCTAACACTATCAATAATATACTAGCTCAATTACAATATATTTTTTTAATTTTTTGATAAAATCATATAAATTATATTTCAGCACACTCACTATGCTGTGAACTACTGTCGTTTTTTATGTTGGAACTTAATTTCAAAAAGACAATCGGCTCTATCAAACTTGATCTAGAGTATATGAAGCATCTAGATCATTATCTTTAATATAAAATTTTAGTATGATTGATCACATCATCACTTTTTATCAGATTTTTATTTTTATTTTTAATCATTAGATAAATGATATAAAAAAACTTATATTCTAAAAACTTCTAATACTCTAGATCGATCAGACCTAACGGAGCCAACTATTAATTCGAAAGACTTAATATCAGAAACGACTTGATGGTACAGATTTCACTGTACTTTTAAAAACATACAAGTCGGGAAAACTTCAAAAACCCGGCCCCGTGTGGTTTCGTACTTTTTCACTTTAGTACCCTGTGATTTAAAATGTATAAATTTAATTGCCCCCTGTGGTTTCGTTTTTCTCTTTTTCTTATCAATTTCATTATTATTATTTTTTCTTAAATAAGTGACAAGGTTAAAATTAAAGGGTACTAAAATGAATATTCGATAAATCTAGATGGGTATCTGAAATTTTTTTGTATACAATTTAGCGAAATATTAACGAAAAAGCTATCGAAAAGATAAAAACGAAACCACATGAGAATAAATTGATACACTTTAAACCAAATGATACTGAAGTGAGAAAGTACGAAACCACATGCACGGTGTTTGTGTGAAGTTTTCCCTATAACGAAACAGTACTAAACTCACTTTTTTAATAAATAAAAATTTAAAATATTCTTTTACATTAAATTTTAGTTTGTCTAGGGGAATCTACCAGGTTACTAGGTCCACTGCTATAGAAACATATATATATATATATATATATATATATATATATATATATATATATATATATATATATATATATATATATATAAGCTAAAATTATCTTATTAATAATGAGTCATTGAAGATTAAGAAATGTGTGGTGAGGATGATGTGGGCCCCCTATGGTTAAGTGGGTGGTTGGTTGAATAGTATGATCTAACGGGTGAAAATAATTAAAATGATAGATCTAACGGTAGAAAACTTGGTAGCACCAAGTGTTTTCTGGATAAAGGTTGGTTATAGGTATGTTATAGCTGTTCTTTTTGGCCTGTACGTCCCTAGGTCCAAATTTGAAATATATATCCTCGTCTAATTTATTTTTATTGTTTTACTTTTATTATTGTTGTGGATTTTAGGGTACATGCATTTCCCAATGTGGTGTGGCTCGGAACAGTGTAGGAAAAGCGACGCATCGAATTGGGAAGCTGAGTTGACCCTTCCTCGTACTAGCCATTTTGCTCGTACTATTTATTATTATTATTATTATTATTATAGCAATGTTCACTGGACCCAATTAACTGAGCCATGCATAGAGCTAGCTAGTAAGGGCAGAGGTTTAAGAATCAGAGGTTTAAGATCGAGATTGAGTCAGAGTCAAACCGTTAAAACATTTTCCCTTAGGGGGCGTTCGGATCCTCGTAAAATAGTTTCGAATAATAAATTTCGGTTGAAAAATTATTTTCCTACTGTTTGGTTGTCTGTAAAATTTTTTTGAAAAAAACTTTTTTTTACAAATTTTCAGAAAGCAAATCCTGTTCGTTTTCCGTTTGCATCGAGTGGAAAACGAAAACCTGGCGTTGAGAAAAATCACGGTGCAGGAATGTAAACACACGGTCTACGAGGTGAACTTCATCTCGTGGACCGCATCAGGAAGAGTACGTCCGCGAGGGGTCCAAGATGAAAAATTGCGGCTCATGCGCTTCCTTGCAGGGGGTCCACAAGCTCGTATAAGAGCTCATGGACCGAGGTGAGTGGTCCACACTGGACCACTCACACACACACACACACACATATATATATATATATATATATATATATATATATAGAACGAGTCCGAACTCTATCTTATATGATCGATGCTTGGTCCATCCGTTAGATCATACTATTCAACCAATCACCCACTCAACCTTGAGGAGCCCACATCATCCTAACCACACATCTCTCAATCCAATTGGTATAAACTTGATACGTAGCATCGATAACTTGGTGCTATTAATAAAGATAAGTAGCTTAGTTCTATATAAATTGTTGATTTTGGCCCCTTCAATCACAAGATAAATGATATAAAAAAATCACGAAATTTATTTTCTAGATACCTTAAATAGTGTAAATCAAAGTATATATCGAAAACGGTTTGATAGTACAGAGATTACCATGCTTCTAAAAATACACTAGCCTATCTCTCTCTCTCTCTCTCTATATATATATATATATATTCATAAATATATGTTTTTTTAAAAAAAATTAATTTGTTTAAATTTGTTGTATGAATATATATATTTCTAGACATACTACTTAAATATATTTATTTTGAAAAATAATTTTAGATATTAGTTGTACTGTAACTAGTTAGAAATAGTAAAAATTAGCTGAGATAGAAGTTTAACCATATTAATATTGCAATTCAATTCCACACTATAAAATTACTACATAAAAGGAGTACCTTGTTATTCTCAATACCTTGTAGCCATAAGGGAATATTTTTCAATTTAATCCTTAGTAAGAAATTGGTAACGCTATTAGTAAGAAATTGTTTACTTTTTTCCTTCATTTTGAGTAGGGGTGAAAACAAGCTGAACACGAGTGAGCTGGGGTCGGCTCGTGTTCGGCTTGTTTATTAAAGCATAGAACACAAGAAAATTTTGGCTCGTTAAAAATGTCAATGAAATTCGAGTAATAAAATATATTTATAACAGTATTTTTGAAACAACATATTTTTGGTAATAAATAAAATATTTCCTAAGTTTTAAGAAGGGGTGAGAGCTAGGGGTTTGTAATATTGTTTTTGAGCTTTTTCTATTGGATCGATCCTTTGGGGGTGTTTGACCTAGTTGTTCAGAAGTGATTCTGAACCCAAAATCACTTATGAATTCTATGGAGCTTTTGGGAATGACAGATGGAAAATTAGATTCTATTTTTAAAAATCAGAAAAGCGATTTTGAAAGCTCCAGAATCGAAGTAGAAAAAACTACTTCTCCAAAAGTGATTCTGATTCTGAACTCAAACTTCATATTTTTTTTATTTTTATTTTAGATTTAAAGTATAAATTTAACATTAAATTTAAATTTTGAAATTTTAAATTCATATTTGAATTTTTAAATCTCAACATTCAAAATTTAAAATTTAAAAATTAAATTTTGAATTTTGAAATTAAATTTTGAATTTTAAATTTCAAAATCTTAAATTTTAAAGTTGAAGTTTTAAATTTAGAATTCAAAAAATTTTAAATTTAGATTGGAAAAATGAAAATGAAAATTTAGATTTAAATTCAAATTTAAAATTTAAAATTTCAAAATTTCAAAATTATTTTTTGTACAAAATTGAAATTTAAAAATTATAGTACTTTTAATCCAAATTTAAAATTTTAATTTAAAGTCAAAATATTAAATTATTTCAAACTAAAATTTAGTAAAAATATTAATATATACAAGCATCAAAAATTTTTTGCCAACAAGTTTTAAAAAATCACTTCAGAAAGCTCACTTTTATGTAAACTCAACCAAACTCTTTACAGCTTTACACCAAAATTAATTTTCCAAACTAAAATCATTTATGCATAAATTACTTTTTCAGAAGCTCAGTCCCATTTGTTTTTTTTTTTTTTGAGAGAGATAGATAGCGCTAAAACGTTTATTTCGTTTAGAAATAAACATAGTTAGAAATGTGAATCAACTAGGATTCGATTCGAATTTGAAACATCGAATATCAACCACTAAGCTCTTTGTCACACACTTGCTCTAGGGACGGTCGGTGCTGAGTCGCATTTGTTGTGTACGAGAAATTTACTTGTGCTTTTGCTTTAGCTTTTGCTTTTGCTTTGGGAAATTAATAATTAAGGGGACATTTGTGGGTAGCTTTTCCGGTTCACCAATACTTTCCAATGGTAAGGTGACACGTATCCGTACCCAAATCAATACGCAGTTACGCCGTACACGCCACTAAAAGCATCGCAATGTGTCACCACTTGGGTCCCCAATGGTGCACCCTTTTTTTTTTTTTTTTTTTCTATTTTTATGATTATAAAAGAAAGTTAATTTCATACGGATCTCTGCAAATATACGCACCGTTCGGTTCGGATATAAGCAAAAATTAGTTAATACAGGAGTATGTATATGTATGGGAATAAAAAAAAATTAGTATTTGGATAAAATTTGGATAGTTGCTTGGGATAAGAAAAATAACGTTTGGATAGATAATATTGAATAAGAAAAATAGTGGGTAATTTTATATAGAAAATAGAGGTGTTGGTGGGAATAGTTTTACCAGCTTATTTCAGATATCCGAGAACTACTATTCTCGAATAAAAAAAATTATTCCAACCCTTATCTCCAATTCAAACGCATCCCCAATTCAAACGCTACCATAAAAAATATCCCTATAAAGTACGCTATTAGGTTGAATGGAGTTGTGAAAAAATATATAGGGATATGCTTCTGCATTCTCCGATGAGACCGTAGAAAATATATTATAATCGATTAACCGCAATATGTAGAACACCGCAGAAAATATATTATAACCGATTAACCGCAATATGTAGAACACCGCAGAAAATATATTATAATCGATTAACCGCAATATGTAGAACATAATATTACGTACGGAAACAAATATGGTATTTTCTCATCGTAACACAATCTTTCCGCAATCCCAAATGAAGCCGTAGTCGATTGTCACTACAAAGTTTTAATATTTTCAAATATGTCCGTACCGTTAGAATCCGTTAGAAAAATTTAGCAAATCATAGGTTAAATACTTAACCTGATTAGTTTTTGACATTTTAACCCTTTTTATATTAATTATATACTGTTATTTCTTTTAAAGTAGCATATTTGTAATGACAAAATTTAAAATATAAACGGTTATCTAACAGTTCTTTAACGATAACCAACCAGAGAGATGGATTTGAAAAATATCAGAATTTTTATAGAAAAAACATATAGAAATTAAATATTTTAGAAATATATTGATCATTCATTATATTTGTAGGGATCTATATGATATTATTATTATTATTATTATTATTAAAAAAGGATATGTATTAGGTGATGGGTAAGATTTAGCGATTGGTGAAGAAGGTGACAGTTCATTAACTGGGGATCGTGACATCTCATCCTTTAATTGTACATCTTTAATTAATTAGTTGTTTTTATAGACAACTAAGTTATGTTTATTAGGATTAATAATAATATTTTAAGATATTGTACAATATTATATGTACAACAAAAAAGGCTTAGTTACACATTAGTGCATTATATTTTAGTATTATTTTTATTTACTATTTTCACAGAGGTCATTAATTATATTATTATATTTTATCAATCTCCATCTTAATTATACCATTATTTTTCATATATATCACTAAACAATTTATTTTTCCCCAATCTTTACACTACTATTAAAAAAATATATTATTTTAAGAAATTTTTTTGACAATTTTATTAAAAGACATGAATTAAATAGTAGAAAAAAATATAAAATGAATCTTCACAATAGACTCATTGAAAGTTTTTGTCAAGTTATTATTTTTTAACTATTTTTTATTATATTTATGTATTTTATTTTTTCAGTCAAAATAAGTTGAATATATGTTATCCCACTTTCAACACTATAACAGAATTAATTTATACGAACACAGGTTTAGAACAATTTTGTGTAAGTATCACATTTATATCAAAACTTTTAAAAAAATTTACTAATGCTTAAATATAAACTCCATTCGGCCCAATTAAAAACAGAAAAGAAAAAAAAGAAAGAAAAATCGATTACCATCTCTCTTTATCCCCTCACTCAATCCACTGAAATCCTAAACGAAGAGTCCTTCCCTCTCCTCCTTCGCCACCGCAACCAATGAGGTAGAATTCTGACGGTTGCTAAATGCTTAAATAAGTGTTGCTAATTAGCAGCACTCTTTTTACATTATAATGACACTCTTTAACTAATACTATATAACTAGCGACCCCACATATAGCAACACTTTTTAAAAGTGTCGGTAATTTAGCCAGCAGCACTTTATTTGACATGTACCGATATTTAAAAGTGTTGCTATACATAGATTGTTTTTGTTGTAGTGCAAGTAATTAAGCATAAAATGAACGGTTAAAATCGAATGATGTACAAACAATGAATAATCGGATCTTTCAAGGTAAGATCGGAGTTATTGATCTTTATCTAGATATTGAATAGAATTTTTTTTTATCAAAAATTTAACTTATTTCAATTCTTTTATATTGATCAAACTAGCTAGCAAGTATTTCATATCGGCCGTTAAAATTTTTCAATTTTGTGACTTTTTGATCGTAAGGCAAATGGTGTCAAAAAATTATAAAATTTGATTTCTAAAAATTTTAAATGCTCTAAATAATTTTTAACGGTATGGATCGTTGATTCGAAAGCTTTATCATCGAAAACGACTTATTAATACGAAGATGATTGTGCTCATAAGAGTATAATAGCCAAACTTGTTGGAACAAATTCCATAACAAAAATCTGATCGTGATTAAAATCTAACTAATTTTGTGATAAAAATAAAATTAAACTTACAGATAAATACAAATATCCAAATAAAGATTTGATGTTATCCTAGGAGCGTGCGACTATCTAAAGCGTATTCTCCTTACGTGCGGGATTAACCGGGAACAACAGCACGATCGTAAAGGAGATTGACAAAGACTCTTTCAACACCCGATAATAAAAATATTAAACAAAATAAAATTTCTATCTATTTTTCTTCTCTTTACAATATTCATATATATCATGAACATGTAGAGGAATATTCCAATATATAAAGAGAATGGGTTGGACATTCGAATCCTCAACGGATTCCAAAACCGTTTCCATCTCATTAATTAAAAATAACAATGAATACTAATAAGTGAGAATAAAAGAATTAATAAATAAAAAATAAAATAATAATAATAATAATAATAATAATAATAATTAAGAAAATTGATTAGCAATAATAATGATTAAGGGATTTTGAATTTTCTCCAACAAAATTTTCATGCTTCTGACTTGTTTTTTATGTTGAGAATTTCCATCAATGATCAGTTTTATTAGACTAATTTGGACAAATTTTTTTCTTTTTCAAGTTGAAGTGGAGAGCAAACATTTTTTTAGAACTAAGATATTTGAAATTATAGCGTTATTATATGCGCACGCAAAGTTGACGAGATTTTTCCAATAAGAAAATCAAATCATAACTACTAATAAATTTGTAAAATTTTTTTTCTAAAATTGCATTAATTCTATTGTCATGTTATTCAAAATATTAAAATAGTCCATAAATATATTTAAAGTTTGTAGATATATAAAAACTAATTTTTCCAAAGAAATATAATGCATTGAAAAATGGAAAATAAAAGGAAAAAATGTGGAAAAATGTGGAAAAATCGAAAAAAAAAATAAAATTTGAGGGGTCTACTCACAAACAATTTTACCTAAAGTTTTTTTTTTTTCAATTGTACCAACAATCCCCAACTAAAAGGTCATTTTGGATCAATATTTTCTATATAAAATTTTATTTTTGTACTTTTGAACACTACATTTTTAGAGAGAGAGAGAGAGAGAGATAAATGACAATGATGTTTTCCTATCACAAAATTAATAGGATTAGGGCTTCATGGTGGTAATTTGTATTTTTACAAAAATCATTCAAACAACTCTTCTCAAAAGAAATACAATTCTAATTCAAATGCAATATTTGCTCAAAATATATATCTGATATTTACAGGATTTCCAAATAGGATCACCTACGAAAGGTTTCGATCTGATCAACTGTTCTTATTTTTGATCCATAAATTAATAACTGTAACAAAAAAGACTTTCTCGGGAGGTCGGGGGAAATGGTGGTCCAGCGTGCGAAAAGGAGGAAATCGTGCTCGCATATATCTATAGATCAAAAGAAGGGGGTGGCGGACATGGGCCCCAGTGAATTCCGTAAGGGGTCGGCAACTGGCATCAACCTCACCTAGATAAAATCTACTCTTTCACCGATTGATATACATTCCATATAAGAATAACAATATCCAATTAGAAACCAGGTATATATTATTATATATATACAAATACAAAAAAAAAAAGGTTTTGAAAGAAAACATCATTTTTAGTATGGAACGTACTGCTGTATTATACTTTTCATCATACTCTTTTGCTGTTTTATAGCGCATAATAAAGTTGCTCTTGAATATATTTTATATGATACAACTGTTATAATAAAGACTTTTTCGCTCGCCTCCCCCCACACTTGTCCTTTTTTTCGCCATACCTTTCGCGTGGCATCTCCCTCTTCTCTTCATAACACCGTTTATTCGATTCTTAACGGTTTTTTGTAACACCGTTAGAAACATAAATATCTATATGCCATCTCAATTTTGCGACTCGCGTATATATGAGGATATGTTCGTCTCGGCATAATTGAAGGAGATGAGAACAATATTCATATTCTAAATGGAAAGTCACTGATTTTAACATTTCCTTTGGATTGTCCTGTCGCTCGATGGATACCACGAAGAAAATATCAAAATTATGTTTAATGTTTCGAATATTTAATTGGTTTTTTAAAGCCATGATTCAAAATAAAGAGCATTGTAAATCAATTTACATATATAGGACACTTTTTGTGATTAGAAAGCAATATATAAATTGCAAACTTTATAAAAATTAAAATTTTATTAGGATGTAATTAAATTGAGTGAAAAGGACATCACCCAACAAGTTGCCTTGTGCCATAGCATAGAGAGTATTTATTGTTCTTTTAAACTATATTTTATATAATAATAAGATTAATTATATAATTAATTATACACAATGAGATAAGCAAAAGATTAAAATAAAATAAATTTGGTCACTGTCGATGTGACATGTGGCACATCAGTGGTCTCACGTGGGACGGGAAAATGTCCTCCACCCTCTCCGAGTCCGAGTCCGAGTCCGAGTCTGAATTGGAACCAGAATTGAAATTCCGTTCGAATCGAGTTCGAGTCGGCTCATATCAATTTATTTAACTTAAACAAACTAAAAGTTAAGCACTAACTTAATTAATTAAGCTATGGATATTTTTAACGCAAAATTAATAATCCATATATATGCATGCGTCCATGTCCAGGTTCGAGTCCGAGTCGGTTAATTTAAGCTGGCACCGAGTCGATCGAATCAGCTCAATTCGGTTTTAATGCAACCCCTTATAAGATTCGAGTCTGAGTTCGACTCAATTTCGAATCAATTTGGCTCAAACGGGCTTATTTAAACCATAATTAGTCCGTAATTAATTAACATTCCGTTCGGTATCAAATCACAATGGAATTGAATTTATCTTTAATTACAAATATTGGAATAAATTTGATTTTGGGATTAAATAGTTTGTTCAGAATAAGCTATTAATTGCTCCTATATTATAATCTTACGGTTGTTAAAAAAAGAAAAGAAAAATAATAAAGAGGGTATTTTTGAGTAGATGATTTAATTAATTAATTACATGCAAGAAATATAAATTATTCCAAATCTGATCGTAAACACTCAATTTTGCTTATATTTATATATGAATATCACTTCAAATTATCACAAATTAACTCAAAACACAGTATTTAGTGAATTCTTATTAGTGGATAATTCGAAATAGTATTAATTAAAAATTAATAATTAGCTAATCCAAAAATCTTGTCTCTACAATCCTAATTAATTAGAACACATACACATGTTGTAGCTTATTTAATTACTTATTATTACAATGAAGTATATATAATAATTAAATTGCATAATTTAATCCGAAGGTGTTGTGCTAATTAATTAACCACCCAATCAAATTCAAATTTAAAAATGAGCTTAGTTTATGAATATAATAATTTATTTAATTATATTTTTGGGAGAGAGTACAAGGTGAATAAAGATTTGATGTCACATCTAAACTACAACCCCTTTTATATTACCCTATTGCTTTATTAAATTATAAATTATATTATTATACTATTTATTTATTTATTTATGTTCATCTAGTGATCAAATTATTTTGTTTATTTTAAGGGAGGATGGTGTATTGAAAACTAAGTCAATAAAAGTACTCTAATAATTTTGTAATTACACCAAGTTAAATTTCCAAGGAGATCTTAATTTTTTAAATTTGTGTTAAAAATAATGTATGGAGGCCCCTCAAATTAATTAAGAACTTGATTTTTTTAATTGAGACCTCTCACCTATTAACTTTTTAAATTGAGTAATTGTAGCAAAATATATATATATAGTTTGAGAATATTAATTATCAAGTTACTTATATTTTGATTATACTTTAGTAAATAAAACTAAAATAATTAAGGGCTAGTGGTCGATAGATATAATTAAAGTTGTTAAATTTAACAATTGAGCAACTCAAATTTTTTTTAAAAAAAAGAAATTAAAAAGAGTCATTAATTTTAGAATGATTTATAGTTAAGGGATCGATCTCCATATATATATATATACATTTTTCACCTTTCTTTGTCACACAAAATTAGCAATTAAGTAGTAACTTTTTCCCAAACATATAAAAAAGATAGATGCTTTATATATTTATATTTATAATTTACTTCAATATAATAACATTAATGTGAGCTTCTCCTTTTCAAGTACGAGTGTGTTGCTTCTAAAATGACAAGTCCTAGTTTAAAAATATCAATACATAAAATAACATAGACTAGGTAAGTGAAAGCAACACAATTCCCACAAAATTAATATATATATACTACTCTAATTATAAAAAGAGACCCACATAATTAATATATGTATATATGTAGAGTGGGTATATAAAGGGGTCTAGCTATATATATAGGTTAATTGGCACGTGTGAAAGCATCGTTGGCACGTGAGAATACTAAGTTGAATGCATGCCAAGTTATTTCAATCAAGTCCTTAATTAATTAATATGTTAAATCAAAGAACTATTAATTGATTTGGTAAAAATAGAAAAATTATCACATCAGTACCAAATTGGGCGTATGTACTTACAATGTCGCAATGCAACGAAATATTATTTTTAGTACGCTTTTTTTTGACGACACTTAAAAGATCGATGCAGCTGTACTATATAGCTAGCAAACACTGAAGCTTCAAAAAGTGTCGTGATATGAGTATAGTTTTTTATATCAAACTAATTTATTGAAGAATAAATTTTATTATTATTTTAAATTTTTTGAGATTTTAAAATGTCATAAGCATCATAATTTATCTTACAGTAGACATCATTTATTATGGTAAAAAAGCATCCTTAAATCTTATTTCTTTTGTAGCGACTTCGATCGATCACCATTTGATAATTTTTTCACCAAATCAATAACAATTAATCTTTGGGATAAAAGTGAGTCAATCGAAGTCATTACAACTATTCCTGAACTTTATAGGGAGTCGATTTAAGTTTTTTTTTTTTTTTTTGTTTTTTTGAAAAACATGATTCACTAAGAGCTTTAAGACTTTCCTTAATTGGACTGCGTTTTGTTAAATAGATATTTTAAATAACATAAATAATTGATATATTTATCAAGAACCTAATTGTAATATTGAAAGGATATATATATATATATGATCCAATTGTGTAATCAATTAATATTATTTGGATGGTGATATATAAATAATGGTCCTCGATCTAATTATATACTGGGTTGTTCAACTGATCTCTTATCTTAATTTTTGTGTTATATATCTTTGTCATTGTTCCTTATATTAATACATGTGATCGATATGATTCAATGAGAATGCTAGAACCATTTTTGGGCCAATTTTTATTAGATCACTAATCTATTGGATACAATAAATAACTAACAAAGTTTAAGAACCTATATAGTAGTAAATAGCAAAAGAATATATACAAATAGCTAGCAAAAGAATATATATATTAGCACCCAATATATATTATGCATATATATATATAGTGGTCCTCTCTCCATGTATATTATTTTGTTATTTTTTTCGTCACTTCTTTTGTTAGTACATGTGACATGCTTCAGCAAGAATATATATTAAGATTATATGTTCTTAATTAAACTGATTTGCTATTAGTTTGAACTTCTGGCTAATAAAAATAGGTCGATTGTGTCCGTTTAATCTCACTTCTTCCAAACAATGTGACTAACAAGAACTGATCAATTAACCAATCCAAAATCTTATTCATGCATGCTAATTATTCAATAAAAAACTTTTCGCATGTATATATATATATATATATATATATATATATATATATATATATATATATATATATATATATATATATATATATATATATATATAAAGTTCTAATAAATTGTGCAATTAAATATTATTTGGATTGTGGCTTATGTATATTTATATATATATATATATATACAGTGGTCCACTCCATAACTATTGGAGGCTTAGAGAGAGGGTGAGGGTCATGTGACATCACCACCAAAAAGGTTTTGAGGAGAGATGGTTGGGGTGTCATCCATCAATCCGTTTTGCAGTTGCTTATCTCTCATGTACTCCACACACACACACACACACACACACCATTCGTAGTTGTAGTAGTAGTAGTATTTAATCTCTCTCTCTCTCTCTCTCTCTCTCTCTCTCTCTCTCACACACACACACACACACACACATTCGTAGATGTAGTAGTGGTAATCATACAACTACCCCTACAACACCTTTTAGAGCCTGTTACAATGTTTGACACTTGTGAAAGTACCAAAAGGGGTCATGGCATATGAAAAACACAATTTCACATTTCACACACACACATCACACACATTCATATTGTTGAATGTTGCTTGCATATCAAAATATAAAATGTAAATATTATATCTATATATCCATATCATGAGAGGTCAAAAATTAATCGATCTTATTTGTGTTTTTTAATGCTAGAAAATAGTAGACTTTGTATGGATTAGGTGAAAGATTTCTACTCACTTTTTGAATGTATATATAGATATTATTATTGCTCTAAAAATAAATTAAGATGTACGTATGGATAGAAAAAATATATATATATATTGTTACCATTTTCTTTCTAGCCATTCATTCCGTGAAGCGACCCTTCGATCATCATTTGAGTAGTTACATGTAACAATCTTAATTTCTCCATATATCACTCTCTGGTGTGCGTCTATACTGTCGTGTTGCTCACGTGTCAGCAATCAGGGCCTTCTGTCTTAATTCGTAAGCTGGTAAGACTCGAACGGCACATCGATCGTCCGTACCTGATGATGCCTGTTATAAACGGACGTTATGAGATTCGACCCCCGTTATATGTAGATGTGCCATTGATTTTTTCTTCGAGTAACGGTTGTTGATTTACTTTTTCTGATGTGAAAATTATCCTTAAATCATGTATTGTGGAATGGCTCAATCAAGTGATTAAGTGGATTTGTCTTTTTTTTTTTTTTTTTTTGGAGGGACCACAATTAAAAGATAGCATGATCAAGTTTATGAGACTCGGATTGAGTTGGTGCGACGTCGAAATCGCGACGGTTCAATAATTGATCAAGACGCTATTGGATCATTACCCGTTACGAGCGGGCCGACCGGATTGCACATGTCCACCATCTCACCGGGGGACCGCATTTTGATCGGCCGCCCGATGCGGGCCGGACGGTCTCGATCGGCGGTCGAGATCAAATCAGCTTTAGGGCCAATGCAAAGATCCCTTTTTATGGTGGTGGGTTTGGGCCTCACAACCTTATCATCTCTTTTAAGCAGGGCCTCGGAGGCGGAGAAGTGAAATGACCAAAATACCCCTAGCTCCTTCTCTGTTTCTTGGTTCACTTCACCAGGAAGGCTTAGTTACAGGCATGAAACAAATGAGCCTCCCTGATCCCTATATAAGTTAGCATAATGATACAACTGAGGTAAATTAACACAGTGGGTTTTAGCTGCTGAAATGACAAAAATACCCCTCCCATTGGGATGGTTCATTCCACCTAAGAAAAGATATGCAAATCACCTACCATATATATATATATATATATATATATATATATATATATATATATATATATATATATATATATATATATATATATAGGTTTAATAAATAAATGCACCCAAAACTTATTAATGTCCCCTCTTTCAAATCATTGTAGAAAATTTAACTTTAACTAACACAAGTCACCTTTAAATAAAGCAGTAGCTAAGCTAGAAAGGGATGTCCCTTATCTCAATTAAAATATAAATAAATGGGGGCTGTGTGTATCAATTTACCATTTTGAGTGGGGGTCAATTAATTTGTAATTAAGAGAAAAAAAAAGAAGAGAGAGAGAGAGAGAGAGAGTCCTCTTTTTATTGTTTTCTTTTTTTTTTCTCTACTTGTAATTGCAAAAATATATGTTCACTTGGGAATATTAATTTATGCAAGGGAGAAAAGAGGGAAAAAGGAAAATAAAAAAGCCAATAAGAGAGGCCTTTTCTAGCTCTTGGCCCTGTTCAACATCACCCCCTCCATTTCCATCATTTTTTTTTCCTCCTCCACCACCTCCTCCTCCGCTTACCTTTCAATTGTAGAAGAAGAGAAAATATAGAAAGAGAAAGATATATTATAGGGAGAAGAAAAAAAGAAAACAAAGGAAAAAAAAAAGAAAAAGAAAAGAAAGAGAGCTAAGAGAGAGAGAGAGAGAGAGAGAGAGAGAGAGAGAGAGAGAGAGAGAGGAGAGACAAAGAAAAAAAGAGAGAGGAGAGAGAAAAGAGAGAGAGAGAGAGAGAGAGAGATGGACTACAACTACAAGAAGAAGCTTTCAACTCCTCCCCAAGACAATGATGTGTTCTTTCTCTAAGAGCCCCTTCACTTTCTCTCTCTACACCCATCACTCCTCCATCTCCTTAGGTAACAACAACAACAACAACAACAACAACAACAACTATATACTCTTTCTCTCTCACCACCGCCACCATGTAGTTTTATTAATTTGTACATATGATGATGATATGAGGAAGATACATACATATACATGCACACACACACACACACATATATATAGATAGATATATATATATATATATGGCCACTTGTTAATTCTCTAGTTAATTAACACACCTTGTTATTTATTTTACATGTTTGATTCTGTGGTTCTCAATTCGATCCATGGATGAGGTTGTTGTTCTCTTCTTTGTGCAGCAGCAGATACATGTGATCACTCTAAATAGTATTGGACCACCAAAATCACCATGAAGAGAGAGATAGAGATAGAGATAGAAATAGAGGAGGCATGGGAATAGCGACGCCGCCACCGCCGCCGCACCTAATCATCGGCCCGCTGAAGCCCGTTTCGTCGCTGCAGACGCCGACGACGACGAGTATTTCTATGTCCCACGGCTTCCACCACCACCACCACCACCACCACCAAGGCGGCATCTTCGGCTTCTCCTCCGATGTCTTCGACCGCTCCGCAGCACCGTCGTCGACGACGACGACGACGATACCCGGCAACGCCGGCCAGCACGAGCACGTCGCGCAGCAGAGCCGGCGGGAGAAGCTGCGGGTGCAAGAATTCGACCCAGCTGCCGCGGCGGCCGCCGGACACACTCAGCTAGTCCCGATCGACGACGACAGTGGCGACGGAGACGGACAAGGCGGCGGACAAGAAGCGAGCATGTACGCCACCGCCGCCGGAGGGTCGGGGCACGCCGCCGCCGGCAGCATGCTGTCGGAGATGTTCAATTTCGCAGGCGGCGGCCCTTCGGGCGCTGACTTGCTCGGATACCGCCAGCTGTCTGCCATGAGGCCTGCGGCGCCGCCGATGGCAGCCTTTGGGACCGGCGATTGGTACGCAGGCTCGTCGAACAAGCCCCATCAGCAGCAGCAGCAGCAGCAGCAGGCGATGCACCATCACCCGGTGCTCACCGCCGACTCGGCCATGCAGCTCTTCTTGATGAATCCCCCTCCGCCGCCACCGCCGCATCATCATCAGCATACGCGATCTCCTTCTCCCCCTCCTCCTCCGCCACCGCCGCAGCCGGAGCAGCATACGCAAACTCTCCACCACCACCAAGCCCTAATCCAAGCATTTGGGGACAGTTCCGCCTCTTCGTTCGGCGGCGGTCAAGGGCTGAGCCTGTCGCTGTCGTCGTCGCTGCAGCAGTTCGAAATGGCGAAGGCGGCCGAGGAGCTGCGGGTGCGCGACGCAGCCATGCTGTACTACAACCACCACCAGCAGCAACAGCAACAGCAGCAGCAGCAGCAGCAGCAGCTTCACCACTTGCAGCTGGAAGGCCATGGGCAGGTATTGGGGCCGCCGCAGGCAGCGCAGCTGGGGTTCGGGGCGGCCGGGGTGGCGGCAGTGCTGCGCAGCTCCAAGTACGCGCGGGCGGCGCAGGAGCTGCTCGAAGAATTCTGCAGCGTCGGGAGGGGCCAATTCCGGTCGGGCCGGATCGGCCGAGGGTCCGCCGCCAATAACCCTAACCCTAACCCTAAAAGCGGCGGCAACAGCGGGGCTTCGAGCTCTGCGGCGGGCGCTGCATCGACATCGTCGTCGAAGGAGGCCCCTCCCTTGTCTCCTGCAGAGAGGTTTGAGCACCAGAGGAAGAAGGCCAAGTTAATCTCCATGCTTGACGAGGCAAGTAGTACTATAATTACCACTGTTAATTACTCTTCAATCTTTTAATTAATCAATAAATTAAAACACATGCACCCATCTCTCTCTCTCTCTCTCTCTCTCTCTAGCCCCACAGCTAATTAAATTTTTTGTTTTCTAATGTGAGGAGCCAACAAGAATTCCGGCCGGCAATTGCGTAGAGTTTGGGGTTGGTTGATATCATGATCAAGTCATTTTAATCTGTAATTATTATTGGGATTACGTTAAAGAGTAATTTGATGCAATTAATTGGATTTATATATCTATTCTACAAGGTGTACATGGGATATATACATAAATATATACGAGTGTTATATATATATATATATGGTAACTCTCCCCAAAATCTCATTAGTTAATGAGAGAACCCAAAAAGCACCTCCATTTGGAGTTATATCATGCTCCAGTGGTCCACTAATTTCTTGTTATCCAATAGCATAATTAAGTAGTATAATGGGTGGTTTTAATTGTTTGCATTCGTTTCAAAACTCAAAGAGAGAGAGAGAGAGAGAGAGAGATTTCCATTGCCCTTCATATATAGTAACAATTCCAAAGAACTATAACAACAGAAACAACTACTATACTATACTAGTACTATACTACTACAATATATATACTACCCAGTTGGGGCTTTTTAATTGTGTGAGTTGACCTAGCTACAACCTATATATCTATGGGAGTTGATCCATCCTTTTCTTGTTTTTTAAATTTATTCATATGTAAGTTTTTCTTTCTTTCTTTTTTTTTTATTTCACACGCTCACAAAAGAAAAAGACACGTTCTGATTAGTTTATTTCCCACACAATCATTCAATTGCTGTGAATCTTTTATTTTTGTTTTTTTTTTTTTAAAAAAAAAAAAAGCCCTTTTGATGCATTCCTACTCTCCCCAACACATCATCATATCTACACACCTATAAATATAAATGAGCTAACTGTTTTTTGGCACTATTAGGATCATTCAATTCGATCCCCCTCACCTCTCTCTCTCTCTCTCTCTCTCTCTCTCTCTCTCCCCTCTCACTTACCTCCCAACATGCATGTTACTGCTCCTTTCATGGAGATTCATGAAGCAACCTCTTCTATGTTAACTTCCACAGTAAGTAATTGAGCAATCACATACGTAATAGCTGGGTTTAATTCCTCTTCTACATATGTTTCCTCTCCATCTTACTATATATATATATATTAAGCAACTACTCTACACACATGTACACACACACACACACACACACATATATATATATATGTGTGTGTACAATTGCTACATATAAAAAGCTTTGATTGTACTGTATAATGAGATCTCCAATCCTATTTTTAATTACAAGCACCAGCTATACATATATTATATAGAGAAATTAAAATGGTGGTAATCTTTATGTATATATGTATATAGATATACATATACTTGGAAAAATAAAAACGTGGACATTTGTACTGTATTAATTGTTTCGACTAGCTGCAACAACAGGTGGAGAGAAGATACAACCACTACTGCGAGCAGATGCAGATGGTGGTGAACTCGTTCGACTCGGTGATGGGCTTCGGCGCTGCGACCCCGTACACGGCTCTGGCGCAGAAGGCGATGTCGCGGCACTTCCGGTGCCTCAAGGACGCGGTCGCCGCGCAATTGCGGCAGGCGTGCGAGCTCCTCGGCGAGAAGGACGCGGGCGGCGGCTCGGGGCTGACCAAGGGCGAGACCCCGCGCCTGCGCATCCTCGACCAGACCCTTCGCCAGCAGCGCGCCTTCCACCACATGGGCATGATCGAGCAGGAGGCCTGGCGGCCCCAGCGCGGCCTCCCCGAACGCTCCGTCAACGTCTTGCGCTCTTGGCTCTTCGAACACTTCCTCCACCCGTATGTATTTTTACACACACACACACACTCTCTTCCCTTCCCTTCCCTCTCCATGCAACAACGTACGTATATACCTTCGTTTAATCCTCTCATTCTTAATTCCTTTATATATACATACATATATATACACACATATATATATATATACATATATAATGTACGTAGACACTTCAATTTGCATGCATGGTAGAGTAATGTGGCCCTTCATGTACATATATATACACACACATACACATATTTGTATGGTTGGACCCTGCACTACTTTTCATTTGCTCATTTTAGTAGTCCCTCTTGACTTTAAAATTCCTTCTTTTTTTTTTCCAAAGAAAAAAAAGATAATCTCAACTCCTATTGATAAAGATTCTTCTTTTAATTAAACCAATAATTCTTAATTAATTAGATTGTGGTAACGTTAGGCATTAATTCATAGGAAAAAAATTTAAAGTATTCAAGTACGTAGTAGGGGAGAACGCAATTAGGAGAACATATATATATATACATTTTATTCTCAATATATACAATCCATTTGGATGCAAAAAAATGTTTCTTTTTCCATGTAAAATATTACTTATACACTCCACATAAGTTTATGTACTTACATTGGTGTACGTGACAAATTTTTCTTAGTTATTTTTGCTGAAAATATATAAATTGAGAAATTTTACTGGTACAAAGCATAATAAGTATTTTCTCTCTAGTCGTATAATTAATTTCTGTTGTATTAAACACCTAAAAAGAGTTTTTAAATTCTTAGAAGGATGAGTGTGAAAATTACACCGTATTTTTTGCTGCACGATCGAGCAGCATTTTTATTATAACTAAATTGTACTATTCTTTTCCTAACAACTTAATTACTAATGGATATGCTAGTACACTTGTTATTGAATCAATGAGTAAATTAATATACCTTTGAATTGTTCCTATATATATATATATATATATATATATATATCCATTTGGACACATCTCTCATTATTGGTACTACACCCATTAATTGCATGCATGCTTTTTTTCACCCTTTCTTTCTCGATTTTGTTGTGCTTTTTGTAAAGCTTGTCTAAATTCTTCGAGATCTACGCTTACTGTGGTTATGCAGTAATTCTTGGCTTTTCTTCACTGCTGTTCTGATGCTCTGCTTTTTCATTAATACGTACATATGCTTTTTTTATGCACACACATATAAATAAATATATAGCTATATTAATTCTTCATGTTTTAGTACTTAATATTGTTTGACTTTAATATATATATATAGATATGTATATTATATATATATATATAAGCCCCAGAGAACTAATATAATGCTGGCCTGGGCCTGGGTGAAAAGCTGATAAAAAAAAAGAAAAAAAGAAAAAATTTTACTCTACTTTTTAATTTGAATGATGATTGCTACAGCATTAGCATTATGTAGTAAAATGATTAGCACTTTTATGTAATCTGTGATTACTTTTCCTCTAAAGATTCAGTCCCCCTGCATTTGTCCTTGGGCATTGTCTTTACACCAAAAAAGCTGAGGAAAAGCTTCTCCCTTTGTTTCATTCCCTTTTACAAGCATATATATATATATATATATATATATATATATATATATATATATATATATATATATATGCTACATGCCATGTCAACAACCATAACATTCTCTTTCCCCTTTTTTTTTCTTTTTTTTTTTTTGAATGGTGATAGGAGATTCCACAACCCAAGGACAACAACAACAAGAACCATAACATTCAAACTAATTCACTTAATTGTTATAGCTTATGCATTTGGGTATGTTTCTAGGGATACTCGTTAAGATCTATTAATTACAATTATTAAGATAGTAAGGGTATCTCACACCCATTCATGAGATAGTTATTACTCTCATACCCTAATTAATGTCTAAATGAGTTTTCCTCAAGGCACTATTTAGGGAAAAAAAAATTTCTATGAATTTTGCCTTTTGAAATTTCCCTATGTTTAGAAAAAAAAAAAGAAAAAGAAATATGGCAAAAAAATTTCTTGTTGTAGTTAAATTGTGATGGATATATACTAGGACCCTTTTTATTTATTTATTTATTTATTTGTAAACATGCATGGAGATTGCCAAAACTATAGGTCATTTTCAAATAGGCATTGAAGTTTTAAAAAATTTGTATTCTATTAATGTTGAACATTTTTTAAATTCTAATTTACTTTTTTAGTACTGTTACAAAAAAATTATTATTGATGGATCAATTCTACCTCTACATTACCTTTGATTGCAATACTACAACACCCTCATCCAAAGGCCATAAATTTTACACTAATCTTACCAATCTATTTTTCATTTTATCTTTTCAATATTGAAAGCGTACAAAGAGTTGACTAAGCCCGGCGGCCGATAGGGCTGTTATAAACCCTAGGATGAAAAGTTGTATAGATTACAACCCAAAATGAGTTGTAGACCAAGTATCTCTCATTATTATTTGCACTATCATCTCATATCTATTTCGTCTCATACTTCAATATCTACTCCTCATCTCGCTGCACCTTTTCTCTGTATAAGTTTTGGAAGGTTTGATACAAAGTATATATAGAATGAGATTGAGGGAAGACAATTAATATTGTGTAGTAGAGGTGTGTGCAAATGCATCGAGTAGTCGCAAACATTTTGGATTATTACGGGATCGATATAGGTACATAGCGAAATCAAAAACTGAAATTCAAACTTTCAAAACTAAGGTACACTTGTTTCAAACAGTGTATATTAAGATCAGTTTATATAATTACCTCCTTAAATATTATTATTATTATCATTATTTGTATTGCCCTAGGTTTAATCTTAGATTCTCTTCTCTCTCTCTTTTTTTTTCTTTTTTTTGGTGGGTGTTCTGATCACTCTGGCTACATAAATATTAATTTTTCAGGTATCCAAGTGATGCAGATAAGCATTTCCTGGCAAGGCAGACCGGCTTATCCAGAAATCAGGTGTGTCCTCTTCTCCCCACCACTCCTATTCCAAAAATAATAATAAAAAAAAAAAGCCTTTTTTATAATTTTATTTTATATTAATTTTTGGCTAAAAAAGTGTAGCTCTGCATGGAATTTTTAATTTGCTTCCTATATATATATATCCCAGTATTGTTTCATCACCACCTCTCTCCTCCTACTTTTTTTTTGCCTGGAATTAAATGCACATGATCTTCAATTGCACCCAATACAACAGTACTAGTTAATTAATGTAGTGTACATGTTGGTGTGTTAATTAATTGGCTTTAGCTTCTACAACCTAGCTAGACATGGAGATCTCACTTGTTTAATTGAATCATTTAATTCCTTAATTACTTTGATCATCTTAATTTACTTCCTACTGCACTTCTATTTTTTTCTTCATCATTCCATCTGCACAAATAAATCTCTTGTAGTTCATGTTTTCATTTAATTGCATGCATGAGGCTTAATTAATCACACTATATATACTACAGTACTGTATTTTAAAGCTTCTCTTCACTTTTCAAATGCACCACTTTTCCGGTCCCATGCCAACATTATAAGCAATAAATCTATAATTTTATATAAAAGACATTAAAAAATTTTGATTAAAAATAACAGAACATGACATATTTAGCTGATCAATTTGGCATAAAGAATAATAAAACGTATAAAAATAATATAAAAAATAATTGAAAATAAGTTGATAGAAAGTTTTCAATGGGTCTATTATTGAAATTCATTTTATATTTTTTAAATTATCCAACCAATGCCTCTTAATATATAGAGTCGTTGTTAGATTTTTTGTAAAGCAATATATATTTGTTTACGGCAATATAGATATTGCATGGCGAGAAAAAACTAGTATATATATATAGTAATATAATAATACAATGGTATTTTTGAAAAAAAATATATAGTAAATTATACCAAATAAAACTAACACTAAAGTACAATGCAGTAACTAGAGTGTAATTAATTAAGCCTTTACATTATTTCATTCCCCCTAGCTTCTTAATTTGAACATGCAATTAAGTAGTCCAAAACCAATAATAAGAATAATTAATAATTAACCAAAGAGAAAAAGAGAATTAAAGACAAGTTATGTAGTGCATGCTTATTAATTTCTTTTTTATATATTTTTCCCTCCTCTTTCATTAATTGTTTTCATCTCAAGTACTTTTGCGTTTCACCCATACATATAGGAGCATATTTGTGCAAGCATGCATGAGGATAAATTTATTGAATCTGATCAAATCTATCATATAAACATTACTCTTTTCGCTCTGTTACCTCTCACTCGCACTCCTTACAAAGAAATTTGATAATAATTAAATTGGTTTTACTATATATTCACCAATTCAAATACATCTTTAATTCTCTGCAAACACAAGAATAATTAACTGCATGTGTTGTCCAACAAACTTTTCGATAATGATAATGATGATTATCGATCCTGTAATAAAAGATTATTTGCTTCTTTGATACATGGCATGATTGTTGATGTATCGAATGTGATATTTTGCCCCATATATATAAATTAATCCATCTAAGCTTTTATTCATATCATATATGCAAATACATCACCCAATCATATATAAGGGCAACATATATAGTGGGGACTAGAACTCACATATAGTAGCATTTACAAATAAAAATTGGTGGGGACAATTCCTAATGTGAGACCGTTCTAAACTATTGTAAAAGCAGCTTTTAACATGAAATTAATCGCTTTTCAATATAACATAATGAGTGAATAGAATAGTCTCACATATGAACTACCCCTATTATTATTATTATTATTATTACTTCTTAAGAGAATTGTAGTATGTTACTCTGCTGCGAACATGAAACAATTAGATTTTGAACTTTGGATCTCGTATATCAATCATTAAGTTTTTTACTGTTTGCGCTGAAAAAAGTGTTTACTATATATATAATAATAATAATAAGAATATAAATTTTCTATGCACATTGACTCGAGGAGTTTACCCTTTCTTATAGACCAGCATCACGACACCCAGCATTGAATTGCATCGTTACAATTGTTGCATGCATTGCATGTCCCATCTCTCTCTCTCTCTCTCTCTCTCTCCCTACTCATGTTGCATTGTTTACGATGCATGAATTGCATGGTACTTTTACCACATTTAACGCACGCATATAGACAACAAACCAACGTTAATTAACCACTCCACGTACCAAAGAAATGAGCCCACAACACCTGCACCACTCTTGTTTTTTCATCCTTTTTAAATGTTTTTATTTTACTTTGAATTCAATTTTTTTTTGGTTAATGTTGCAGGTGTCCAATTGGTTCATCAATGCAAGAGTCCGGCTATGGAAGCCCATGGTGGAGGAGATGTACCAGCAAGAAGCCAAGGACCATGACGACGACGACGAAGACGACGAAGCCGCCGCCGCTGCCGCCGCCGACGCAGCGTCTTCGCTTTCACCCCCCTCCTCCTCCGGCGTTGGTGGCGTCAGCGGAGCGCCTCCGAAATCCGAACCGCACCCCGGCGCGGCCCCCGCCCCCGGCCCGCAGAACGCGCCGCAGGCGCCCCCGCAGCTGTCGACCTCCTCCGCCGTCGCCGACATGGCGCACGCGGGATTGTACAGCGGCCGGTATGCGGCGGCAGCAATGCACGCTTTGAGATTCGGGGCGGAGGGCGACGTGTCGCTGACGCTGGGGCTGCGGCACGGGGCGGCTGGCGGCGGAGGGAGCGGCGCCGGGGGCGGCGGTAGCGATGGCGGCGGCGGAGACCGATTCGGAGCCGTTAGAGAATTTGGCGGTTGATTGGCAGTTAAGTTAGTTAGTTAGTTCGTTAGTTAGGGTTTTTACTGGGAGGTGATGGGGGGAACATTAATAGTTACTTAGCTATAATTAGGGTTTCAGATCATGATCATAGTGACACTAGCTAGGATTTATAGTACAGGTAAATTAAAAAAAAAATTAAAAAAAAAAGAGAGGAGGATTAATTAAGAAAGAAATTGATGACAGAGATGAAATATTTTGTCTTTTAATTTTAACAAATTTAAATTTTTATAGCCTTTTGTTAGAGGTACAATTTTAATTTGTTGTGGGTATGAATATATATATATATATATAAATATATATTTGCAGGGAATTAATTAGTTGTTAAGAAACATATATACAAGTGTTCTACCTAGCTATATAGCTCTATTGTCTCTCTCTCTCTCTCTCTCTCTCTCTCTCTCTCTCTCTCTCTCTCTCTCTCTCTCTCTCTCTCTCTCTCTCTCTCTCTCTCTCTCTCTCTCTCTCTCTCTCTCTCTCTCTCTCTCTCTCTCTTTTTGTTGTTGTTAATTTGATCATATGTAAATTAAGAACACAAACATAACACATGCATGATTAATTGATTAATTGCTCACTGTTTTGATATTGCTGCCATTTTTTTTATTTTTAATATATATTTTTTTGCTAAATAAATTCTGTAGATATATAAGAATTTTATTTTTAAAAGAATTATAAAAAAATAGTTTTCTCCCAAAAAATGATTAATTGTCTTATATAATTTAATATAATATAAGAATGGGAGTTCTTAAGTTTTAGTTCCGCCATGCTTCTAATATGATTGATTTTTGTTGATTTTATTTTCTATTGTGATAACTGATAAGTGATACTTGAAATTTTGTATCTCCTAAATTTAGTCTAAAAATCAGTATTAATTTTAAAGTAAATATGATCGATACTCGAATAATAATATACAAATATTTTTATAAAATAAAATGTAAAAATAATTAAATATTTATAACTATTATGTTGATATGAATTACTGGTGGAACCAATAATCATTAATAACCAAGTAATTAATTAAGATTTTTATTGTTGTTTGTTTGTTTGTTTTTTTTTTTTTTTTTTTTTTACTTTCATCAGTTTAATTTGGGCCTTTTGGGATCAATCAGGATGCAATTAACACACATGCATGCATGGCATATGTTAACTGGGGGAAGCTGGAGCTGATGATTAAAGAATTAATGCCAGAAATGTTTTTTGATTGAAGGAAAAATGACAGAGGGATGTGATTGATTGCAGGTCAATTAATGGCACACCAAATGGGCTGTGTTTCATTGTCCCAGAGCTAACTTTTTATGCTGTTTCATTAGGGGACCATTGACATGCATTTCTCTCTCTCTCTCTCTCTCTCTCTCTCTCTCTCTCTCTCTCTCTCTCTCTATATATATATATATATATATATATATATATATATATATATATATGTATAGGGATTACGAGTACAATCGCCCTCGTACTCATGTTGTTTTCGATGATAGAATTACGAATCGACGATCCATATCATAAAACGTTATTTACAGATTTAAAACTTCTAGAAATAAAATTTTATAATTTTTCGACATCATTTACCTTACGATCAAGAGGTCACGAATACGAATTTGACAATTTTTAACCGCCGGTATGGGATACTTGCTAGTCTAACGGTGTAAAAGAATCGGAATTTGTTGAATTTTTGATAGAAAATTTTATTCACTGTATAGATAAAGATCAATAACTCCGATCTTGAATCGAAGGCGGTCCGATCATCCTTCTTTAGGATATCATTCGAGTTTGACCGTTCATTTTTTGCCCACTTGATGGACTTTATTATGATTTCGAAAATTTACGAAATTTATTTTCTAGAAGTTTTAAATACTCTAGATCATATTTAACGGAATGGATCGTCGATTCGGAAGCTCCATCATCGAAAACAATTTATGAGTACGAGGGCTCCAATGCTCCAATGCTCATGAGTACGAGGGCTCCAATAAAGTCCATCAAGTGGGCATAAAATGAACGGTCAATATCGAACGACGTCCTAAAAAATGATGATAGGATCCTTCAATTCAAGATCGGAGTTATTGATCTTTATCTATGTAGTTAATAGAATTTTCTATAAAAAATTCAACAAATTTTGATTCTTTTTCACCGTTAAACTAGCAAGTATTCCATACCGTTAAAAATTGTCAAATTTGTGACCTCTTAATCGTAAGGTAAATGATGTCGAAAAATTATAAAATTTTATTTCTAGAAGTTTTAAATGCTCTAGATAACGTTTAACGGTGGATCGTCGATTTGCAAGCTCTATCATCGAAAACAACTTATGAGTACGAGGACGATCGTACTCATAATAGTATAGTTGGACTCTATATATATATATATATATATATATATATATATATAGAGTCCCGCCACTATCCTATTAATGTGATAAGAGCACTTGTCCCATCGCTTTTTAGCCTTTAGATCGACTTTTTTTATCATTTCTAACCATTCGATTAAATACTATAACCCAAATGGGACCACTCAACCCTAGGGGGAACATTCAACTCTAACCGACTAATATCATTATAACCCTACAATTTCTCATCCAAGGGTTAAAAATTTGATAGACAAGTGCTCCTATCCTATTAATAGGATAGTAGCCCTAGCCTATATATATATATATATATATATATATATATAGTCCGATCATGCTATCAATAGCACGAAACACTCTGCTATCAAGTTTTCCACCATTAGATCCATCCTTTTGATGATTTTCACCGTTAGATTATACTATTCAACCAACCACCTACTTAACCTTAAGTGGCCCACATCATCCTAACCACACATCCGTCAATCCAATGGTCAAAACTTGGAAAGACTAATGACTTGGTGCTATTAATAGCATAATATATATATATATATATATATATATATATATATATATATATATATATATATATATATATATATAAAATTGAGTTCCTATGCTTTTAAAAGTACTAAGTCATTGGTGCTTGTAAGTTTTTACTCTTTAGATTTATAGATGTTAGATTAAAGGTTAAGTGGGTGGTTGGTTGAATAGTATAATCTAACGGATGAAAATGATCAAAGTCGTAGATCTAATCTGCAGAAAAAATTCACAAAGACTGTCACGCGTGACTGTCACGTTGTATATAGGATATAACCGACTCTATATATATATATATATATATATATATATATATATATATATATATATATATATATATATATATATATATATATATATATATATATATATATATATATATATATTGAGAGAGAGAGAGAGAAAGAGAGAGAGAGAGTTGAGCTAGAATGCGTATTTCTAACCGCTCGGCTTTTGAAATTAATGGTTAGCACCAACAATCTGACAACATATACCATATTCAATCTCAAAAATTCATTCATTTTATCTGTAAAAGATAAATTTACTCATAATAAGTGAAATTTATTATTCTACCAAATCATGAATAGCAAGATATTCTAAAGAGATAAAATCAAACTCGTAACTTCGAGTGAGTGACAACAGCAAATCTTTTTATCGAGCAAATCAGCACTGAATAACTTGTTCCGGCATTCAAACAGGATCTACAGGCACTTCGAATGTCGAAAATCTTTATATTGAGCAAGGCCAATTGGGCCCATTCAAGCACTAACAAAGGCCCAAGGCCCATGGAAGCAGGAGGATAGATAAATGGGGCCCACGACATCCGAAGATGAAGACATGGCTCTGCCACGTCGGATTATACGATAATTAAAATTTCACTTTTATATAAATAATAATAAATATAATATATTTTTTTGATAAATACAACGTTCTCCTAAATTTAAAAAAAAAAATCGATAAATGGAGCTTTTTTCTCTGCAATTTTTGGCTCCTCTGAGACTGAGAAGCGCTTCTTTGTGTTTGGTGGGAAGAGGCCAAGTTCGTAAACCCAATCCGCATTTCGGAGAAGCTGTGGCTTTTCCGAGCCCAGATGGGAAAAATCACAGCTTTTCCCATTCTCGGCCTCGAATTTCTGGTATCTCCTCCGTTTTTGGGTCTTTTTATGTAACAGGTGTTCATCAATTCCTAATTTTGAGATGATGTGCATTTTGGCATGTTTTTCCCGTGAATTGCTTCTCCTCTCCCATTTTCTAGGGATTGGTGTTGTTGCTTTTAGTAGCAGCAATTTTGGTGTGTTATGCCAAACTGGCATGCTATAAAAGTTTGGAGCTTTTGCTGCGGCGAAAAGTAAAAATGAGATTTTTAATGACCAGCTTTTAGTTCTGCTTCTGCTTCTACTATCAATCGAGGCCTCAAAAGCAGCAGCTCTAATTTAAATTTAAGTTACGCAGATACGGAGAGAAATCTCAAACAGTAGTATGCCAATGCCAAAGTGTAAGGCCAAATACGGCCAGAAGGTCCAAAAGCAGAAGCTCTCATTTCGCTTCGTCACCTGCGAAATCTCACTTACTATTCTGTTTGATAGTAGATTTTTTGGGATGAAAATAGAGATAAAACTGCAGGATAGGCAAATTAAAGTTTATCTATATCTTATATCTAGGATATGTTAGCTTAAACAAAAAAAGTTGGATAATTCTTACTGATATCAAGTATTCAGAACTGCCAATGTGGTCAGAAACAAATTGTTCATGGCAGCAGGACACCTAGTTAGGGCTTTTGCGAGCAACGATCGATGTATAGATTGCACGCGTGGAGTTATTCTGAGACGCGATTATCGAACTCACGAACGGTGCGAATCAGACGACACTGTTCACTCTCGTAGGATAAGCAAGCTCTTCATGCCATAGCCAGATCAAGTGTTCGAACAAACGACGTAGCGCGTCAGTACTAGCGTGTTATATTGGCCTAAAGTGCTATGACAGTTATACAGATGTCTTAGATATTGCGCGTAATTTTATCATAGATAAGCGTCGAGGCACATGTTTTGAACCTTGCTTTGAATTACACGTACCGTACCTAATGTTGTCGCGCTCCCAAATTTCTTCCATAGCATCTGTGAAAGCATCATCTGGATCCACGCTGCCGAGCACGTCAGCAGTAACTAAACAGGAAATGAGTTCTAAAGACAAGGAAGTCGTATTTGTTGCTGGTTCCACTGGCAGAGTAGGTTCGCGGACTGTAAGGTCGCAGAATCATATTTCCTTCATCTTTTAAGTCTTAAGTGGTGAATGCATCTATTCTGTAAGTTTGCTGAACGGTTCAATTTTCGCCAGAGAGCTTATTAGACTTGGCTTTCGAGTCCGAGCTGGCGTCAGAAGTTCTCAGAGAGCGGAGCCCCTCGTGCAAGTGAGAGATCAAAGCTTTTCAAATTGTCGCCTTTAATTAGGCGCCAAAATTGTACTAATGTTATCTATTGTTTCGTGTTTTGCAGAGCGTTCGAAATATGAATTCAGATTCAGGAACCCCACGTAAGATTTGCAGTGTTGTTCGTTCGCTCTAGTCGTATTTGCTTTGTACCGTCAATAACATATGTATTTTTGGTGTCTAGACCAGCTGTAGAAATGCTTGAAATTGTCGAATGCGACTTGGAAAACAAAGGTGGGATAGTACCAGCTATAGCCAATGCTTCCGTAGTTATATGCTGCATTGGAGCTAGTGAAAAGGAGGTTTTTGATGTAACTGGACCGTATCGCATCGATTATAAGGCAACAAAGAACCTTATTGATGCAGGTAAAATAAAGATTGTATATACATACCTACTTAATTTCCTGCTACAATTCAATGAGATAAATTATGAAATCGCTGCGCCACAAAATACTAGCTTGTATGCGCAATGCATCGTATTCTCGCTTGTTTTCTTACCCCTTTTCTTTTGTGCAGCAACTATCGCAAAAGTTGATCACTTCATTTTGCTTACATCCTTGGGGACGAGCAAGATCGGCTTTCCTGCAGCCATTTTGAAGTAAGTACCATTTAAGAGCATTATTTTGAAGAAAAAACTTGTCAGAAACTACTGTATTAGCATGATGAATTTTACTGGAAAACAAGAATTTTTGTTCCTTATTATCACTATGTTATGTTATATTATAACACTTGACTTTTTTTGGGGGGGTTATATATAGCTTGTTTTGGGGAGTTCTGATTTGGAAAAGAAAAGCCGAAGAAGCACTAATTGCGAGTGGTCTTCCTTTCACAGTATGTGGTAACATAGCGTATTCTGCGATAAAATTCGTATTCGAAATCGTGCATATCGGAGGTTCTTTCGATCGACTGTTCTAACTCCGGTTATTTTCTTCGATATTCAGATAGTAAGACCCGGAGGAATGGAGCGGCCAACGGATTCTTATAAGGAAACCCACAACCTCGTACTTGCAGACGAGGACACCTTTTTCGGTGGTCAAGTCTCAAACCTTCAGGTTCACTCTTTTGATCCCATTCAATCCATGTTAAGGTGCAATAACGGTGTTTACGAGCTTTAGAGTGCGAGGATTATAACATCAGGTTGCGGAGCTCATGGCGTGTATGGCGAAAAATAGACGGCTATCGTTCTGTAAAGTGGTCGAAGTGATTGCTGAGACGACTGCGCCACTTCTACCGATGGAAGAGCTTCTTGCCAAAATTCCTTCGAAGCGGGTCGGTATCTTACCCAAACCCTTTCTGCCCGTCAGACAAAATAGGAACAACTTAATAATTTGGTTAATTAATTTGCCACTATTCGTGTAAATTCGTCTGCTGTTCTGCGGTTTTCTCATAAAACGCTTTGTTTTTCGTATGTCAGGCGCTGCCAGCTGAATTGGAGCTGGATTTTGCGCTTTCTTCTGCCGAAGAAATTGTCAAGGAGAAGCCTAAGGACAGGCCGCTGTCTCCTTATACCGCGTATGTCGCTCTCCAACAATTAATATATGTCTGAAACAAAAGGAGGAAAATAAAAATTGCGAGGAACAATTTCGTATTTGCAGGTACGATGATCTAAAGCCGCCAACCTCTCCTTCGCCTACTAAACCGAGCAACTTAGATCCAGGCTATAAAGCAAAGCCTCTCCCTCCGTATACCGCGTAAGCAACAGTGTTTCAAAAGATCTCTAAAACACAACTCAGTTGTTGTATATATATATGCTACTTCTTTTTGCGCTAGCTCTATTTTGTCGTGAAAATTGTTGCTGTTATCAGATACGACGGTCTGAAGCCGCCTTCGTCACCATCACCTTCGACCGCGGATGGCAGTCCTCAGACTATAACTGCGAACGAGTCAGAGCCTGCAAAACAGCAGCCTCTCTCGCCGTACGCCATGTAATACTTCTCAGATCGGTTTTTTGATAGACAGATTTGCTGCTGCTTTTAATGTTCGGAAACATTCGATCTTGCGAGCAGGTACGAGGATTTGAAGCCGCCGTCGTCACCGATGCCGTCTGTGCCAAAGTTCTAGTCCAGATGCAGACCGGCGTGTGCCTGCCGCGCGAGAAATCGGAATTCGAAATCGGAATTCACAGGATAGATGTTGGTAATATATATACACATGTGTCATCTGTAAAATTTCGAACATAACCGCGAGATTGCTCACGAATGCTTGGGAAAAATTTGTCACATGTTTGTTTCATTGTAAAAGTATATTTTATTTGAATTTAAATTTATTTTTTTATTTAATTTTTTGGGATAATTAGCTATATATCCTTCGAAACTTTGGAAATATTTTATTTATCTCTATTTTTATTTTCTTTTTAATATACTCCTCATATGTTTTTCCGTTATTTCAAAATATTCCTCGAGTTATTATCCGTTAAATTAATTCGGGTTAAACGTGAGTTAAATATCTAATAGAGTTAAAAAAAATTAAAATACTTTTTTTTGCCCTTAACTTAAGCGCAAATAAGAAATGTTGATAATGGTAAATTAAAGGGTATATATATTTGAAAAAAATCAAAAATGAAAATATTTTTTGTACTCCTAACTTAAGGGCAAATATATAAGAAAATTCGGTAATGGTAGAAGGGTATATTTGAAAAGGTAAAATAGTAATTTCGTACAAATAACAGATTAACAGGTACTGTTAATCGTTCATTAACGAATTTTAACTCCAGAAGTATATTTGAAATAGTTGGAACGTAATAAGGATATTTTCAATATTAACCTTCTAAGAGAGGTAAATTAGAAAGTCGAAAATTTTTCAGAAGTATATAAGCAATTGCCCCTATTGTTTTTTACGGAAATTTCATTGTAGTTCAACCTGGTAGGAATATTAGTGGTGGGTATTATGAGTATAGGTCTATTTATTTTGTTAAATATAAAAATATATAAACACTGTCCTTTAAAAACTTAAATTTTTAGAGTACAATAGTAATTTAACATGATATCAGAACAGAGATCCTGAACTCGAGTCATGTCAAGTTTCTAATATTAGTAATTTCATCACATTTAATTCAACTCCATATCATGACTGGGTCTTACAAAAAAATCTTGAACCGAGACGAATCGTGTGAGGCAGTGTGGAAAATATAAAAATATATATATACATCGTTCTCTAAAAACACCAACAAATCTCAATATTAATATTTTATATATAATAATGAAAACTTATAATATGTGATATGTTATATATGTATTATAATTTAAATAAGCATGCAATGGCTTTTCGAAAGAAATGAAGCCAATTGGTTGGAGAATCTTTGCCTTTCTCTCTGTCCTCTAGCTTAATTAGGTGTTGAACCCCTCCCTCATATTCCTCTCTCTCAATCTAAAATTTTAATTTAAATGCTAATAATTAACTTTTCTACAATCATTAATAATTTATATTCATCATGCATGCTCGTCATATATATATTAGGAAAAACTTTAAAAAACCCCGTTATTGTTTCACTTTTTTTACTTTAATTTAAAATGATCGTTAAGACTTTTCTCACTTTATCATTTTAAGACTGTATTTAAAGTGTATCAAGTTAAGACTCGGTATTCAAGACTTTATCACTTTAGTACCCTGTAGTTTAAAAACCACATGGTACTATAATTTGATACAAAATTAAAATCAAAGAGTACTAAAATGATGATAAAGTGCAAAACCACAGGGTACTAAAATGATAAAGTGAGAAACCGCATACTAAATTGATACACTTTAAAGCACAGTACTAAAATAAAAAAGTGTGAAATCACAGGGGAGGTTTTGAAGTTTTCCCTATATATTATAACAAATTATTATTATTATTATTATTATTATTATTATTATTATTATTATTATGTCACACCATATATACTTAAATTAATTAGCTGTTCAAACTGTTTGATTCATCGTTTTCTTATCATTAGAAATATTGAATACAAAATGTGGAGACATATATATATAATTCAATTAATATTCTATCTAACACTATGTCGATCGACCAAAGCAAATGAAGTTATATATATATATACATATATGTGCATGTCACGTACGTACGTACAAATTAACAAATTAGTTTATAATTTTTTAAAAAAAATTGTTTTTTTATTTTTTAGAAAAAATTATCTGTACCTGATCCCCTCTCGGTGGCAACTTTCAAAAGCATTAATTTCGTGGAAGATATGGACTTAGAAGACACAAAAAACTGGTAGACCAAATCATGCCAACCAAGCTTGACTTATTGCATGATCATAGAAATATTATCATGTACATATATATTTTTAAAAACTTTGCAATATATATGAAGTAATTAATTTGTCACAAACATGTCAAAATCTTATGTTTCATCAAATATATATATTTAGAGATGTGATTTCTATATATATATATAGGGAATCACCCTGTGCTGCATGTACAGTTAAAAAAGAAAATTAAAAATAAAATAGAAATTCAGATAACCATCACTATAACAAATCATGCACACTTAAAAGACACTTTAAAGTTAAACAATAACTAGGGATGCTTTAATTAAAGCGTGGGTAAGAATAATTCTGACGCTTGTAAAAATTAATAGTGAGTAAAGGGTCGTTAAGTAAATATATCGGGATAAATTAATATACCGATAATTTAATATAATATCGAAAAAATTTTATCGGTATTTGATAAAAATTTGTTTATTGACGACGTTTAATCATGACGTCAGCACATACCAAATACATCTTCTATAAAGACACTCGAATAAAGCGTCGTCTAAAAATATTTTATTATATATAGTGCGTACATAATATATAGTTTATATATCAATTAAGTAGCTAGCTAGCTAATTGGGTTTCTTTTTTAATCCATTCCAAGTAAATCAACATATCAAGGCCTAGAGATCGATCATGTTGCATTTGCTCTTATAAGTTTAAGTTTTAATTAGTGCTAATTAACTTTTGTTGTATAATAAGTTAATAACATAATGCATGCATGTTAATTAAGGTGGGTTAAATTAATGATATAATGTGAAGCACTTAGCCATATTATTAGAAGGGATCGAGAATGCACACCATGTCATCAACCACTATATGTCAAAAACCATATTAGCAAGTTAATTAATCGCTTTCGTTTAATTAGTCTCAATCCCCATTAACAAGTTAATTGTTTTGTTCTTATAGAAGGGATGCATGATAATGACATCCCAACCATTCCCCTCTTCTTCTTCCACAACCTCTCTCTATTAATTTCTTTGTTCTTCTCTCTCTCTCTCTCATCTCTTCCTCTCCATGCACCCTATAGCAACTCTCTCTCTCTCTCTCTCTATATTCTCTCCTTCTAAAGGAGATTCAAGCATGCATGCATGGATGTATATAGATGTTACACATATAGGAGGCTAGGTAAGAGTGCGATGTTGGGGCGGCTCAATCAAATGATGTATATGTCTTCATGAAACTATCGGATGAATAACTTTTATATCTGATTGAGCCGTGCCAATATCACAATTCTTTTCTTGGCCTATTGCGACGGGCATAACTATGCGTACATGATATGTCACGATCTCTTCAAAGGTATATGCATATATATATATATATATATATATATATATATATATATATATATATATATATATATATATATACAATTTATCATTCGTTTGCATGCATTGACTCAAGAATCATTTTGCGCTTGCAATTAATCTGGTGTCACAAAAAGTTTGTAGACATATTAGTTAGTCATGAATATATATAATGAATTTGATATACAATTTCACGCATTTTTTTTGCGAGCTCATGCCCATATATATATAGGTGCAAATTAATTAAGCTACTCTAAAATGCATGCTTATATAACCTCTCTTCATCATAGTGTTTTCGACGGTTCTGTAGTTTCTTCTCCAATTCTTCTCAATAACAGTACCTCAACAAATAATATACTCGATCACACTCTTGGTAGTTGGTAAGTTTGGGCTTAACTTAATAAATTGACATGATAGACTAGCAAGTAGTTTTTTTTTTTTTTTTTTTTTTTAATAGGTAGACGCTATCGCTTCGTTTATTTCATTTAAATAAACTTAAATTGTAATTAACTAGGATTCGAACTCGGTCTGCATCAACCACCAAGCCACGGTTCTGTAGTTTGATAGCTTCTTAAAAAGCATATTTATGTATATTTAAACAAATTAATCTCTCTTTTGTTGATGCACGTAATTTTGGGAAATTACACTTTCATATATTATAAGATGAAAGGATCTCCCTTAATTAGAAACCTTTTATATTCTTCTTTTTCTCTTTTTGTGTTAAGCTCTTTGAAATCCATATATGCATCATTGAGATTAAAAAAGACCACATTAATTAATGATTTTGTACATAATAATCTTCTTATTAAGGAATTAAAGATTCACTTTGCTTATCTATTGGACTCAACTTTAAGTACGTAGCATATATATATATATATATATATATATATATATATATATATATATATATATATATATATATATATATATGTATGATCATTGATCACTTCATCAAGTTCTTTTCAAAAAGGAAAAAGAAAATTTCTACTAAGTTAAATATACTTTATTTCCTGCCAATAAATATATAGTTTGGTTATCATCATTAGAAAATGAAACAAATTAACTCAAACATCTTATAGTTTTTAGGCAAATGATTCATATATATATATGGTTATACATTTGTTTTTTCTTTGTAAACAGGTCCTACAATAAGAATATATATATACATATATAATGAATAGATTAAAATGTTTGGAAACCAACCTCAACTTTGAATAATTTGGATTAAACAATCCATCAAATCCTTTAAAAAACACAATTTACTTCCTCACCCTGCATTTATATATAGCTATGAAAACTATTGCGTGCATCCGGTGCATTCGTACATCCGTGAATCACAATACTTAATCGGAAGAACGACCGCATATATAAGGGGTTACAGATGCCCGAAATTTTATTTGAATCTAAATCCGAACAGGGTGGTTTAATTTATCATATGCTAAATGGATATGGTTTCAGATATGAGTATAAAAAATAAAAATCCGACCCGAATCCAAACCCGATTAGAACCCTAAATAGATTTTTACGTTATATAATTTACGAGAATGTTTGATATTATATTTGAATTTATATCGGATTTGTGTTCAAATTTCAAATTTGGGTGTTGGATTCGGGTTTGGGTTTTGAAAACGATCCATTCCGAATCCGACCCTTTAATTAACATCCCTTGACTTGTGTCAAGGACAAGTTGAAATAATATCTCACTGTCCAAATCAAATGATTTCAAAGGGTAGGCAACTAACTCGAAATTTTTTCTATGTTGGGTGGTGGTTTAGTTTGCAAATGACTTATTGTAGAATATAATTTTGTCCAATATGAAACAACCGTTATACTCTAAAAAGCTTAAATATTTTTATATTTAAAACTCCCCCTCACGTCTCGGCTCGAGACTTTTCGGTCGGCCCATGACGTGATGGGAGGAAATTAATATGCTAGGAGCCTGACGTGACTCGAACTCAGGACCTTCTACTCTGATACCATGTAAAACAAACGTTGTACTTTAAAAGCTTAAGCTGTTAGAGAACGGTGTTTAAATATTTTTATATTTAACATCCAATAATTCACATTTATAAGTTACACGCGCGTGACATATCTATCTCCGAACTTTAATTTATTATTATTTTTATCTCGAATTTTCTATGTTAGAATTCGAGAACTGACGTGTCACGTGACTAGCTCAGAGTTTGGGGATCGACCAAAGGTGCAGTTTAGCATTACAATAATATTGTGTCGGCCAATTTTCAAAGTCTTGGCAATTGATATAGAACTAATTAATTAATCAGATGATTAATTGAATTTGAAGAGTTAATTAATTAGTTAATTAGGTGATGAGCGCATTCTCTTGGCCATTAGAATTGCATGCCAAAATTAAGGCCTCTATTTTGAGATTAAAAGCTAGTTAATTAGTGCAATTTTACATGCTATAACATTTTCATTTCTCACACAACAATATTTTAGTTTTTTTTTTTTTGGGCAAGCATTTTAGAACATTCTATTTGAGAAATACTTATTATTGAAGCAGAGGCAACAAATCTGCACACTGGGCTTCGCCTAGAACGTGTTTATTTCGCTGAATATGAAGTTCAAGTTGAAATAGATGTACTATATATAGCTACAACAAATATACTTAATATAACTTATTTCAATCTAATTCCTTTATTTTCTTAACATCTTCGATGAACGTTTCTTGATCTCGCTAGAGATCGATCGATAATTAAAGGGAAAAGTTCAAATGCCATTCCTGTGGTTTCGCACTTCCTCAAGATTCTATCACAGAAGGGGCATTGACGCAAAAGGCTGCTTGATCACTACTTAGCGCTTGACATTCTGTGCTCCTGAGAAATATTTAGAAGCCAGAGTTAATTTGGATCGCCCTGCGACAGTGAAAGATCTCTGCCAGATTTATTTAAAAGAGATTGTGGGATACTTCAATTAGTTTCTTAATTTGTGAGTGTTGGAGTGATTGCTTGTTTTTCCTTCTTTTATGCATTATTGTAGAATTGGCAACTCCTTTATATATATATAGTTTGGTTTTTGATTGTGGTTTGTGGTTGTGCTTTATGCTCTATTTTCTTTTTTCCCCTATCCCTTTAATAGTAAATTGCTCAGAAAATCACCTATAAAATAAAGAAAAATATTAACCGCTTAAAGTTGAATCCTAGCTAATATAATGTTCAGTGTAGAGCTAGCTACTATATATACTAATACTATTAGAAGTATAGAGGATTTGATACTTCCGACTTTTTGATTCTTGGGTCAAGAATTATACGGTTGGATGATTGCAGTCTCCCTTAGAGAGTAGTACCTCTAGGCCCTGTTTGGTAAGAGGATAAGTCTTGAATAGCTAAGTTTATACCCAAAAATTTGCCAAACAAGATAAAAAAAAATACGAGAATACGATATTCCAGTCAAAGCGGGTAATTCTAGCGAATTCTGGAATTACCCGTTAACAGCAATTCCGCATCACCCTTGGAATTGTGCGAAATCCCAATTTAATTCCAAGGGCACGCATTGGAAAATCGCGCCTCATGGGACGAGCTCTCCTAGTCTAGGGGTGGAACTGGGCCCGTGCCTAAACAAGGCCCGGCCCGATGGGCTATGTTTGGGCCGGGCTTTGGGCATTAAAAACTAAACATTGGGTTCGGGCCGGGCTTCAAAACTTAGGCCCGAAGAATTTTTGGGCCTATTTGGGCATGTCCAAGCCCGGCCCGAGGCCGACCCAAAAGCCCGATATATTAATTATTAAAGTAAAATATTTAATTTTATATATATATAGATATATATATATATATATATAGTAGAGCTAGAATACTTTCAAAAGCACCATTGGGTTGGTGCTTTTGAGTTTTTAGCTCTTGGATGGAGAGATGATGGTGGTAGGTGGTGGTAGGTGGAATAGTGTTTGATCCAAGTGGTATTAGTAATTGGGGTGTAGATCCAAGGGATAGAAACTTAGAAGCACCAATGAGTTGGTGCTTCTAAAAGTACTCTAGCCCTACTCTCTCTCTCTCTCTCTCTCTCTCTCTCTCAGGGTTCTGCGGCAGATATGAGGGTCCTACGGTGGTGTTGTGAGAGTGGCGGTTTCACAGTTCCTGAAGGTATGTTTATATTTAAATCTTTTGAAAGTATTTAAATATTCAAGATTCTTGATTATTACTGCTATCCTGATGAATTTTTTTATGTGTGTGTAGGAAAATTTTATTTAGTCGATTCAGCATATGCAAACACAAATCGTTTTCTCGCGCCTTATAAAGGAGAGCGATACCACTTGAGCCAATTTGATGGCAATGCTCGGGCACGTAGGCATCACAGACCACAAGATATGTACAATCATAGGCATGCCCCGTTAAGAAATGTTGTTGAGAAAGCCTTCGGCATTTTGAAGAGGCGTTTCAAGGTTCTTCGACAAGCAACTCCTTTTCCTTACAAAGTGCAATGTCGCATCGCCTTAGCATGTTGTATCATCCATAACTTTATCAAAAGACACCAAGGAAACGATATGTATTTCAACATGGCAATGGATCTTTTTTCTGAAGATGAACAACAAGAGGAACCAATACCCTTGGTTGGGATTGATGACTCACGGAGGGGTGAGGTGCTCCGCGGTATGCCGGTATGATAACGGGGCAATTATGGAATAATAGATAGCATATGTCTCTTTCGTTTAATACTATGGCCTGCACTTTGTTGCAATGATGTTTTCAATTGGATGACTTCTTTAATCTTGTATTTTCAGCACATCTGCTGCTACTTTCTTGCAACTCAAACTGCTTTCTTTTTTCGTTCTGCTTCATATGTCGAATGTTAAGCGTACTTGTGTTTCGTCTAGCTGATTATGTAAACATGGGTATGGAAATTTTAATGATGAAAGCTTTGTAATCTTGTGATTTACATGATCAAATGTTGCCTTGTCTGTAATCTTGAAAGATTTAAGTATAATTGGTAATAATGAGTGTTTTCAAGAATTTTTTTTCCTTTAAATATGGATCGGTATAGTAGTTTATGATGCTTTATTACTTTGTGCAAATGTGCATCCAAAATAACTTGTGAATGTATTTTATTATTCTGGAAGAAAGAGTATCATAGCATATTTATGAACGGGCTACAAACTATAGTTTTGAAAAAGTGCAACAATCTCTTTGGTAAAATTGTTGCATATATAATTAGGGAAAAGTTTTTGTCAAATTTACAGTTGTAATTATAGCGGTTAATATGAATCTAACATCTCAATGCATTTACAAATGTAATCCTAAAAAACAAATGTGCTCTGGCAACAAAAAATTGTAAATTAATGTACCATAATATAGAAATGACATTGTTAAATTTGTTACAACACATGAGCATAATATTCATATGTACAACTGAAGCATCCATTAACAAGGGCAATATTGGTATTTTGTAAAGTATCAAGTTATTTGTTCCACTATTCTCCTTTATAATCACGGAAATTTACCAAACATAAAATTGTTTATTCTTTGTAATGATTACATTTCATACCAAACAAAAATATCTTTTCATTCCTTAATATTCTATAATACATAAGGATTTGGAGAATAACTTTTTTAATCCCTTTCCACACAATTCTATTACCAAACAGAACCCTAGGGTTGAGTCATCCCCACAGAGTAACAGTATTAATCCAAATGTTAGAAATAATCAAAGAGATTATATATATATATATATATATATATATATATATATATATATATATATATATATATATATATATATATAAATATACACACACATACATATACTCATTTGTATCATAAATGGGAGGTAATTAACAAGTTCTCCCAGCGTTTTCTACGAGATTGTTTGTTATGCTCTCTTTTATAGATTGAAGTTGTTTTTTACATTTAACATCCAAATCAATTACTACTGCGTTAAATATAATATACACTATTGAAAAGGTTAATTTTTTGACATTATAATGACTAGTGATTAAAAGATTCAAAATTTCAACTTTTAATGACGATACGACATACTTGGAAGTTTAACGGTATAGAATGATCTAAATCGGCTAAAAATGTGATAGAAAATTCTTTGCCCAATTCAAAGTATGGGTATTATTCTGATATGGAATTTAAATCCTTTACTATTATTTTTTATAATATTTTTATTTTTAAACGTTCCATATTTTTAAACGTTCCATTTTAGACGATTTTTTTACTAGAAAAATATTGTTGACGGTTTGGTTTGTAAATGCTTCTAATCGTGTAGATTATATCTAACGGCGTATAACCGATTTGGGTGTCCTATTGTCGAAAATAAAATTAGAAGCGCGGAAACATCCATTCTTCCCTAAATATTCTAGGTGAGACTACTTTTGATAGTAAAAGAATATTATTTACGATCTAATTTTTACCCTTGGATGCCTAGAAATTAACGATAGTATGTGAAATAATATTTGAAGCAAGAGCTAGGAAGTTGATACTAAATGCTATTCATTTACTATCAATAGTATTTGAGGTGAACCCTCGCTCCCCCCCCCCTCCCTACACACAAACGGTTTCTTTTACATTAAGTTTTTAATCCTTAGATGAGAAACTATAGAATTAGGATAATATTAGTCCTTTAGGGGTTGAGTGGTTTCTATTTGTGTTATAATATTTAATTCAACGATTAGAAATGATCAAAGGAATTGGTGCAAAGTCTAATTAAAAAGTTGACAGCAAATAGGGACAAATACTATTAATAGTATTCTAAACTTTATATATATATATATATATATATATATATATATATATATATATATATATATATATATATATATATATATATATATATATATATATATATATATATTGTAAAGTTACTATGCTATCGGAAGGATAGAGCATTTGATGCTTCCGATATTTTGAGCTAGAATACTTTTAGAAGTATCACTCACTTGGTACTTCTAGGTTTCTAGCTCTTAAATCTACTCATTGATTACTAATAGTCATTGCATCAAACACTATTCCATCTACCACCATCATCTCAACCTTATATTTCTCCATCCAAGGGTTAAAAACTCAAAAACTCAACTTGGTACCTCTTGGTGCTTTTGAGAGTATTCTAGCTCAACTATATATATATATATAATTGAGTGTCTATGTTTTTAATAATATAAGTTATCGATGCTTGTAGATTTTTTGTCATTAGATTAAAAGATGTGCAATTAGGATGATGTGGACGCTCTAGGATTTAGTGAGTGGTTTGTTGAATAGTATAATCTAACGGTTGCAAATAATCAAAGACGTAAATTAATCTAACGGTAAAATTTCCGAACACTAAGTACTTGATACTTGTACAAGCACTATAGCCGAACTATATATAGAGAGAGAGAGCTAGTCCGATGATATACTATCTGTAGCACTAAGCTTCTGCTACCAAGTTGTTTTCAATGATGCGGTTTATAAATCGACGATCAACTCCGTTAAACTTGATCTACATTATTGAAAGTATTTGAAAACAAATTTCATAATTTTTCGACATCATTTACCTATCAAATAGGTAGTATAAAAATGAACGAGTGAAAATAAAAATCTCATAAAATATGATGATAAAATACTTGAATTTAAGATCTGAGTTACTGATCTTACTCTAAATAGTAAAAATAATTTTTTATAAAAATTTCATCAGATTTGGATTGTTTTGCACTATTAAATTCACAAACGCATCACATCTACCAATAAATTATCATTTTTGAGCTAGACTTTTTTATCACTAGCCAAATAACATTAAAAATTTATGAAATTTAATTTTTAAATACTTTTAATAGTGTAGATTAAGCCTAACAGAGCCTATTGTCAATTTAGAAGCCGCATCATTGAAACAATTTGGTAGCACGGAGACCTCCGTGATATCGATAATATACCATCCTAGCTCTCTCTCTCTCTCTCTCTCTCTCTCTCTCTCTCTCTCTACATATATATATATATATATATATATATATATATACTAAATTGAGTGTACGTGCATAACAATTTTTTAAATTTATTTTAAATCAATAAACATTTGTAAATCATATTTAATCAAAAATTTAAAATAAAATATTTTCTAAATTTATATGCTACATTTTATTAAAAAAATATCTATAATATCAATTTTAAATTTTAATATAAAATAAATGGATAAATTTGATATCAAAAATCAAAAATTAAATTTAATTCGCAATTTAAACTCAGATTTAAATTGTGATGTAAAATAAATGAATAAAAATGTAACTTTTTAACCGATTGAACATAATAGTTCATTTTTAGTTTCAATGTTTTTAACTAATTAGTCATAACCGTTCGTAGAATTGAAATTATAGATAAGTATAAATATTTTTTTATTAATGTAAAAAATAAAAAAATTATTTGAAATTAAATACAAAAATAAAATCATATCTTAAAAAAAAAAGATATTTTGAAATTTGGAAATATATATAGAAAAGAAAAAATATTTTGGAATTATAGAAAAATAAAATCTGTTAGAAAAAAATATTTTTAAAAAATATTTTGAAATTAAATAGAAAAATAAATATGTTATCTTAAAAGAAAAGATATTTTCAAATTCGAAAATATACATAGAAAAGAATTCTTTATAGGATTTTCAAAATATCTAAAAAAATATTTTAAAACTAAATAGAAAAAATATCTTTTATAAGATTTTTACATCCGAAATCATTATAGAAAATTTACTATTGAAATTTCAAATAGAAAAATAAAATTTGTTATTTTAAAAATAAAAGATATTTTGAAATTCAAAAATATATGTAGAAAAGTATCTTGGATAAAATATATTTTTTAGGATTTTCACACCGAAATTACGTATAGGATAAAATATCTTTTATAGGATAAAATATATTTTTTAGGATTTTCACACAAATTTAAATATACGTGCTTTTATATATAGTATAGAATAGATATATATATATATATAATAGATCTTTTGTGCTATTAGGCGCACGAAGATCTCCATGCTTCTAAGCCGTTTAAGAATCGAATCGGTTAGATTAAATTTGATGTAACAGTATTTGAAGTATCTAAAAAATAAATTTTTTAATTTTTTAATATTATTTACTTAATAATCAAAAGGATTCAAAATTAATAAATTTTAATCCCTATTCTGGCGTATACGGAAATCCAAATTTAATTTCACATCCAAAAAAAAAAAAAAAAAGTGAATATGATTTTGCCAAATATCCTACTGTATTCGTCCTTTTTCGCCCTTGTGTACGTTACAGGGTTTGGGTTAACCTTTTATCCCGAGCCAATCCATTCGAATCGTACGCGGATTCATGTCGGATTTGACTCGTTATTCATAACAAAAAAAAGAAGAAAAAAATTTAATAAATATTAAATTTAATATAAATTAAATTAAAAAACGTAAAAACAAAAAGTTCAGGTAAAGAAAAAAGAAAAAAAAAAAAAAAAGAGAGGTGAGAGCGAGAGCGAGAGAGGAGAAGAACCCCTACCCGAGGGAGCTACGCCGTCGCCATCCTCATCAAACCCTACGAAGCTTCTTTTTCCCCCCTCTCTCTCCAATTCGATCCCATCCCTATCGACCCTTCTTGATCCCCTTCGCCTCGGATCGCTCCCATGGCGAGCGACGACGATCCCGCCTCGTCGAGCGATCTCGAAGCGTCGGCATCGGCGGCGGCCGAGGAGGAGGAGGAGGAGGAAGAGGAAGAGGAAGATGCTGCGGCGGAGGAGGAGGAGGCGAAGTACTACTTTAGCGATCATGACGACGCGGCGGAGGAGACGGTGCTCGACGTCCTCGAGGACGGGGTCGAGGAGGAGTGCCACTGGTCCGTGTCATCGGTCCGTGTTCGTTCCCGCCCCTCGATTTCCCGCTCGCCGATCTTGTTTTCGCCCTAAGTTTTCGAGTTTAATTTGATCCCTTTTGCCCGGGACCTGATTCTTGCCCTAATTTTGATTGCAGGTTATCACCAAAGAGTCCCTTTTGGCCGCGCAGGTAACTTAATGCAGCACCTTATTGTATGAATTGGTGCGTTTGTGTGTGTCATTAGGTTTAAATTTGGTAAATTTTGGTGTTCCTTTGGGCTTCCTGTAGAGGGAGGATCTGAGGAAGGTGATGGAGTTGCTTGCTCTTCGAGAGCAGCATGCTCGGACGCTGTTGATCCATTACCGGTGGGACGTGGAACGGATTTTTGAGTTGCTGGAAGTGAAGGGGAGAGAGAGGTTGTTCTTGGAGGCCGGAGTGTCCGCCATCGAGAATAAAGGTCGCTTCTTGTCAAGTTCGCCGTGCCCGATCACTTGTAATGTATGCTTCGATGAGGTTCCTCCTAGTAGGGTCAGTGAGATGGACTGTGGCCACTGCTTTTGCAATGAATGTAAGCCCTTTTCGCTGTTAAAAATCTAACTTTTTCGAGTCCTGCTACAAGAAATTCTCTCTCTCTCTCTCTGGATATCAATTAATTCCGCATTATATGCTCATTTCTTAGCATTTAGCTGTGAACCTAGTTTGATTCGTGTTTTGCCTGTTAAATAATCAGTTATGGAATGCTCTTATTGTCGGCCTAATGCCTAATTTCACTTTCCTCCAATTAATGGGAATCCTGTGGTTTGCTCCATTCCGGTGTTTCTATAGTTTGTCATTGTTACAAACAATAGGTGGAACGATTAAACTAATAATGGGGATGGCTAACTTCTTAAAAATGAAGGTGCATATGTACCATTACAGTGCTATAAGTGCGGCAAAAATGTAAGATCCTATAGTTGGTTAAGCAGAAACATACAAAGGAACTAATATGAAAAACTTAGATGGCTTTTAAAACCTACTTATATTTATTTAGGTAATTATAATTGAACAAAGTTCCTTGTCATAGTTCCAGCAAGTTAATATAATTAAATTATCCTAATTAGGCTAAAAAGTTAATGTCAAGTGTTTTAAGCAGCTATCCATCTCTATTTCGTGCTCAACTTGCATTTTCTTGTACTACTTGGCAAATGCATAACTTGGTCAGTTGGTCTTGTACTGGTCATGCGGACGTAGATCCCTGGCGGATGCAATCTATGCAACCCAGAAAATCAGCTGTCTGAATATGTTACTACATATGCAAACTCGTGAACCTCCTTCTGAATTCGTGAACCTTATTCTTTAGTAGGATGGTCACTAGAGAATTGATGTTTGGATTCTGCAACATTCTGGAAACATTAATATTTGTGCCTATAACTCAGGTTGCATTTTATTTTGTTTGTCTACCTTATTGTAATTTATCTTGACCTTGGTTAGTTATTCAAATTTCATATTTGCCATTGTTCTGACGTATGATTAACCAGCCATTTATTTCTCACAGGTGTTTCTAGTTGTAAACCTTTCTAAAGGCTTTCATACAAACTGTAATATTTTTTTTGTTTTCTAAACTTACACTTTCTGATTTTATTTATTTATTTTGGTGTTTTCTGGTTTTATTTGATTAGTTACTAATTCAGTGATGCATCACTTTCTGCAGGTTGGACTGAACATTTCATCATCAAGATAAATGATGGGCAAAGCCGTAGAATTACATGCATGGCACCTAAGTGTAATGCTGTTTGTGATGAGGCAATTGTTAGGTACTTGGTTAGTGCAAGGCATCCAGAGATTGCCGATCGTTTTGACAGGTTTCTACTGGAATCTTATATTGAAGACAATAATAAGGTTAAATGGTGTCCAAGTGTGCCGCATTGTGGGAATGCAATACGTGTGAAAGGCGATATTTGTTGTGAGGTGGCATGTACCTGCGGAATTCAGTTTTGTTTCAACTGCTTATCAGAAGCACATTCACCTTGTTCGTGCTTGATGTGGGAACTCTGGATCAAGAAATGTCAAGATGAATCGGAGACTGTCAATTGGATCACAGTAAACACCAAGCACTGCCCCAAGTGTCACAAGCCTGTTGAGAAGAATGGTGGCTGCAACTTAGTCGCATGTCTTTGTGGGCAAGCATTCTGGTACTATATGCATTACAATATCCAGTTTTTCTAGTTATATGCTTAAAGGATCACTACTCAGTTTGATGTCTCTGTTTTCATAACTGTGTGTTTGTTCTTTGTTGAATAATTAATTGATTTTATGATTTCCTGCTTTGGATGGTCCTAGTTTCCATTCTGATTTTGTCAATTAATGTTCAATTTCTTTCAGCATTATAATGGTCAATAACTTGGGCTATACATGTTTTAGGCGATAGGCATTTTGGAGGTTGTTGCTGCATCATGTACTTCTTTATCTAAAGTTTGTTTGATTGGTCTTATTTGCTAATATAGAAGATGAAGTGCTTAAGATCCAATTGATAGCAAGGTTTTTCATGGACTTAACAAATTGAACACTTTAGCTTCCCAATATATGATTGTTCAATGATGCTTGGGAACAAATTGAAGTAAGGTTTTTCGTGAACAGTCTACACTGAACTTATTGAACACTTTAACTTCCCAAGTAATGCTTGTTCAGTGATGCTTAGGAACCAATTGAAGTGAGGTTTTTCATGAACATTACAGTATATACTGAACAAATCGAACACTTGTAACTCCCTAACTAATGCTGGTTCAAATGTCATTTCTTGTGTGCGACAAGAAAATGTTTACTATGCATTTGTTGTCTTATTTCTAAGACCGCTATCATGAATAAGAAAAGAGTCATAGGGAAAGACATGCACACGAGGAAGGCTACAATAACTCTTAGATGTAGATGTAGTTGATGCAAGGGACGCAGGGGTTGCGCGCAAGACAACTTAGTATGTTATTTGATTCTTGAACGGGTTTTAGTGGGAAAGAAATTTCAAAGAGGTTTGGAAGATTTAAGATTTCAACAAGTCATGGCAAAGAAATTTAGAACGAAAATTACTGATGCATATATTTGCAGGCCTATCTTGAAAATGTGCGTGGAGTCTAAGATTCAAAATTTACTATTGACATCATACGCATATCATTGCATGTCTTTAATTGCGAGATACATAAGCAGAATGAGTCTGCTAGTAGTATCTTAGAGTAGGGCAAAGAAACCAAGTCAAACAGGCATTGAAACCACTTAAATTCCAGTGCAGGCAGTGTTCAAATATTATAAGGCCCCTCCAACTACAAATATGACATCCCACATCGGATAGTGTGGGAGAGTGATAGTCCTACATCTAGGTAGCACATCAGTACCGTAACTTGGGATTCAGCATTTTGGACTAGTGGTATGGACCCAACAGGCTGTCAATACTAGTGGGCTGGGTCATTAGGGTATAGGTTATTCCGTTGTCTAGAAGACATTGTGGAGAGGATATTAATTATGTATATATGTATGTTAGTATGTATAAACCTTCACTTTTGGAACATGATGATGGTTTTGGTGCAGTTGGTTATGTGGTGGTGCCACAGGACGAGACCATACATGGTCAAGTATTTCTGGCCACAGCTGTGGGCGATTCAAAGAGGACCAAGAAAAGCGAACCGAGCAAGCACGGCGGAACCTTTACCGCTACATGCACTATCACAATCGATACAAAGCGCACATAGATTCTCTTAAACAGGAAACTAATCTCAAGGAAACCGTCCAGGGAAAGATATCCATTTCCGAGAACAAGGAATCGAAAATCAAAGATTACTCTTGGGTCACGAATGGACTGAATAGGCTGTTCTGGTCGAGACGGGTCCTTGCATATTCCTATCCGTTTGCTTTTTATATGTTTGGAGATGAGCTATTCAAGGACGAGATGACACCCCAGGAGAGGGAAATGAAGCAAAATCTATTTGAGGATCAGCAACAGCAGTTGGAAGCCAATGTCGAGAGGCTATCTAGTTATTTAGAGAAAGATTTTCAAGATTTTTCTGATGATCTGGTGATGGACACAATGAGTCGTGTTATTAATCTATCCAATGTTGTTGATAGGCTCTGTAAGCAGATGTAAGTCCGCCAAATTAACTAGTTACTGGTTTTCTATTTTCTTTTCATAATTCCTGTAAGCAGAGTCTTTCTAATGATGGGATGATTCTCCCTGCACAGGTATCAATGCATAGAGAATGATTTGCTGTATCCTCTTCGCACGACTCATAATATAGCTCCATACAAATCAAAGGGCCTCGAAAAGCCATCAGAAGTCTCCATTTGTTGGGATTCATGTCAAAGCTCAAGGAGTACGAGAACCCGCCAAGAAGACAGATGCCCAGAATCGACTGCAAACGGAATCGGTATGACTGCTACCCGTATCTCATTACATTATCGACTAATTAATAATTAAATTACAATCTACTCGAGATATTAATTTACGTAGGATTTCTTTTAGTGTTAATCGCTCAACTCAAAAAAGCTTTCCTGATATCTTTCTTCCTGCAATCCTACTCTTGCTTGTTTTCTTGAATGAAAGTCACCGAGTTATCCTGGTATTCCGAGTGAGAACAAATTTAATTTTATGCTTAATTTGAGATTAGGGGAATGACATTGTTGCTGGATTATTCTAGAATTATCCAGTTTGATTGGAACCCTGATTCACTTTCAAGATTTGTGATGTGTGGCAAGATTAGGATGATTTAACTCCAGTTATTTCACCAGTATGCTATATTTCAATATTATTGAATATATGTATTTGTGTATCGCAGCTGAAAAAACTCTGCTGGGGAAGCGTTCTGGGACTCAGCTGCAGGGATCATCGAGTTCGAATAATGGCGGATATTCATCATCTTCATCATCCTCATCTCGCAAACGAGACAAGATAGATGCCCGCACAGGCCCCACCTTCGACCTCAACATGCCGCCTTAGCAAGGCGGCGGATCCGCATCACATTGAACATCAGAATCACTTGGCAATTGTACAGCTTTGACTTGAGCCGCTGCCACAGCTACCGTGGAATTAATTAAACCTCCATTTAAAACCTCTGCTACCTTTCTCAGTTTTTGCTTTTTTCTTTTTTCCCTTATTTTCTTTAAAGCCTGGTCAAATACCGGGAATAGGAAATATAAGAGTATTTTATTTCTTTCTTTTTGTATATGAGAAACCTCCAGCCAATGTTCATAGGGTTCTGTAAAGCCTATTCAGTAAATTTTCGGCGGTGCAAATCTTCTGGGGTTTCTGGAGGGTTTTATCTGGAAATTTTTGGACGCCATGAATGAATCTGACGATATGGCAAGGCGATATTTGTTTACCGGACGACTTGGAGCTAACAGGATGATAATTATGCTAATAAAAACACTCTACTACTATACTGTCGAATTGTATTTGGCGCGCTGCTGCTTTTATCGGAGTTTCATACCTATGTGTGCTTCTATGGTTCAAGTACATGTTGAAATCTTATAAATTTTGAAGTTTGATGATCATTTTGTAACCTTTGGTTTTTTCTTCTGAGTTCTGAAGCTGAAGTAAATAATCTCTGAGGATTATTGGACCGGTCCGAGTACATTAATGAACTGTTCCATTAATCAAGTCAATTGTCTTGGCAACTTTGTGCAAAATGTGTGCTCATGTTAATTCCTGGCCAAGTTAGGGGTGAGCTGAAAATGACTTGCAGAATCTTATGTCTGTTCTGAATATGATCCTTCTATATTTTCAGAACCTGTTATTCCACCTCAACTTGGATTTTGATGAGACCCCTTTGCATTCTCTACATTTTTAAAACCAAAAAAAATCAAGCCATAAACAAATTCTGACAAAGAAGAGTAAGTTTCAAATTTCAGATGAAAATATGGAAATCATACCCTATGTGGAATCCAGATGGGGGGTGTGTTTGGAAGCATGAGTACCACTGTTACTTATTCCGAATTATTTTTGATAATGGACTTTCGAATTGACGATTGTTTTTGTCCATTTCGAATTGATGATTGTTTTTGTCCAACTTAATCAAGAACGTTGTAATATATGAAAAATGAGTTTTACAATTTTTTGATATTATTTAATTACTGATCAAAAGGGCTCGTAATTAATCATTTTAATTTTAATAGTCAATGTCAGCCATCTATAATTTTAACAGCGTAAAAATATTCATATTAAATAAACTCTTCCCCTCCTTGCCGGTGAGCTTCTCGGTGCCGAGATGCACTTCCTCTTCGTTGTCAACGGCGATGGTGAGAATGCCGGTTTTCAGAAGTGGGTTTGGCGATGATGAGGATGCAGATTTTCAGAAGTGGGTTTGACGAGTGAAAAATCTGCTACAATGAAAGTAAAGGGTGAAGGCGGAGGAAGAGAACGCGATGTCACCCTCGTTATCGTCGTGGAATGCCGCAAAGACAGTGGAGGAGGGTCGGAGAGAAAAAAAAAAAAAAAAAAGAGGGCAGGGTCGGAGGCGGGAAGGGTGGGGTGAGAGCGAGGGAGGGTGAGGGCGCATCGGGCGGAGGCGCAGCGAGGCATCCAAGAGGGCGGCGGCCGCGAACGCAGCCCTAACGGGGTCAAAGGCGAGGAGGACGGAGGGTGTGAGGGTGTGTGGGTGCGAAGTAGAGCACGCAGGGTAGAGGCGAGGCGGACCGCCTCCGCCTCCGCCTCCGCTTCCGCTTTCGCTTCTGCCACTCTCTTCAAAGAGGAAAAAAAAAAAATGAGACAAAAAAAAGGGTAAAAAATAAGAATATTTTTATCAGTTTTTTAAAAATTTTGCCCTAATCTTAAAAATTGAAAAAGATAACTTGTTTTTACAAAAACTCAAAATTAATAAACTTTTTTATACAAATTGGCTTAAAATTAATCCTAAAATTTAAAACTCAAATGTCCAAAGTGCTCTTGAAAAGTTCAATTGTGGCATCTCTCTCTCTCTCTCTCTCTCTCTCTCTCTCTCTCTCTCTCTCTCCTTCAACTTTTCTCTCTCATCATCGGCTCTTCTTCCCAAAAAACCCAAAAAGGTCCAAAACCCCCAAAAAAAAAAAAAAAGTACTCTCTCTCTCTCTCTAACCCCCTTTCTCTCTCTCTCTACGTAGAGGAAGCATTGGGAAAAGCGACGACCCTGATTCGCGCCGATGGTCTACTCGATGCCGACTTCTGTCCATGCATTTCGAAGTCTGCGCCGATTTTGACATCTCAACCATCTTTCTCCAACCTGCAGTTAGCTTCTCCATCTTTCTTTCGACTGCAGCAGGCCACTGAGAACTGAGGAGTTTCAAAACTCCGTACAGAAAATTTCTCTACAATTATTAGATTCTATTCCAAGTAGAGTAATGAGTGCGCACTAGAATTTCCATAAAAAATTAACCTTAATTGCTTCACAAGTTAAATCTATTCTCTTGCAACATAAGCTTTGTTTTGTTTAACAAAGTACCAAGGATCTAAACTTATCTGTTGTTGAAACAAAACAATTATTAGTTTACAAGAAAGCTAACTATTCTCAAAAAAAATTCTCAATTATATTTCTATTTATAGTTTTTATCAAGCTGTTAGAACAGTTGGTAACAACACGTTTACTGAACGCTGAATTTATGGTTTTGCACTGCACTGCCCCAAAAAAACAAAATTTTTCTACAACACTATCTCCAAATGTACAAAGCTATACTATTACATGCAATATATATATATATATATATATATATATATATATATATAGCCTAGAAATTTTGAAAAGTGTGATTCTGCTGCACTGCATCTAGCTTCCCTTTTTATCTTTCTAGATCTGACAAATTAGATGCTCACACGCTTTTAGAGATGCAGATAGGACAAGCAAATGATCAACCATTCAAGTTTTTAATGAATTTAAGATAAATCAACCATTAATTATTACACTAATTTTAATTCACCAGGTTCTGAAACCAGTAGTACCCTTTGACCTTCTGATCAATAAAAGCCAAAACCAAATTAGCTTGTTCTGGATCTCAATCTCAGAGGCTTATTATATATCTAAGGTGAGCTTTAATTAGTTGCTTTATTTAATTACTTACACTTTGTCCTAGTTCCTGAGCATTGGGCCAATTATATAAGTTGTATTTTGATCATCAGATTCCACTGTCAACAGTACTGTTTCAATTTAGTCCCTAAACTATCAGCAATGTTTCACGTTGGTACTTGCAGTAAAAATTAGTACTATATGCACCTAATTCATCTGTACATTCGTATACGTCGATTTCTTTAAGGACTAAAATGAAACTAACTTTTTTTCAGAAGTTTATTAAGGAATTATAATTAACGAAGGTGGAAGTTGGAGGACTGTAATGAAAGTGGATTGAAAGGCCAGGGACTGGTGGTGCAATTTTCCCTTCTAGCTAGAAATTTATTTTTAGAGTTAATAATTAGAGCACATGGAACCTCCAGCATGTCTGTCGTGTGATTAATTAGTTCTCACTCGGTTTAAGCAATAATAATAAATAAATTAACAATATTATCTACTTCTGTGCAATGTATAGTTATTATTAACACAAGTACTGTTAGATTAGGCAGATCCCTAAACCCCAGAAAAAAATAATTATAAGTGAAAAGGGATGCTATGTAAAATCTTAATATTAGACTATATATGCACATACTTCAATATATATATATATATATATATAGAGTCATGCTTATCAATAAGACAAAGCACTCGGTGCTACCAAGTTTTCCGCCGTTAGATCCATTCCTTTGATGATTTTCACCCGTTAGATCATACTATTCAACCAACCACCCACTTAACCCTAGGAGACTTACATCATCCTAACCGCACATTTCTCAATCAAACGGCTAAAAACTTAGTAGCACCAATGACTTGGTGCTATTAATAGCATGTGCTTTAGTTCTATATATATATATATATATATATATATATATATATATATATATATATATATATATATATATATATATATATATAGAGAGAGAGAGAGAGAGAGAGAGAGAGAGAGAGAGAATTATGCTACTATACTATCAATAGTACCAAGTCCTTGGTACTATTCAGTTTTTGGCCGTTGAATGAAAGGATGTGCGGTTAGGATGATAGCGGTCCTTTAGGGTTGAGTGGGTGGTTGGTTTAATAGTATAATCTGTTGGATTTTATCTAATAATAAATTTTGATGATAACAAACAAATTTTGGATTTAATTTGTTACTTAGCAATTTCAGGTTGTGATTGAATTTAAAGTAGCTCAAGCTGAACCGGATTTGATCAAAGATAATCATTCAATCAATTTATTCAAATTGGCCCGGACAAGATCAAATTGCACAAAATTGGATGCAAATGCCACAACAATAATTTGGAGGACTTCTTTGCAATTTTATCGGATTTGATCCGGTGAATCGAGTCAAGTTGACCAATTCACCTTTGGGGTTTGATTTGAGCTTAATGTTAAATTAATCATTATTTTAATATGGTATGAAAATTATTGGTAGCAAATTAACAAGCTTCATTACTACTTATTTATTTTCAATAATAGAGCATTCAAATCGACGATCGGTATTATATATTAAACATGATTTATATCACTTGAAGTATTTAGAAACCAAATGTCAAATCTTTTTTATATCATTAATTTGTCTAACGATCAAAGGGTTTTAAAATTTATAATTTCAGAGGCCGATGTGAGATATTTTCTCGTTTAACGATATAAAGATATTTAAATCAATTGAATCTTTGTTAGAAAATTATATTCTTGACCTTGATTACGAGACTTCTATATATCGATCATTACTTTTTAAAAAATATTTATTTTCAGTCGCTTATTTCTGCGCCCATTTGATGGACGATAGATCAATATCACACATTGATCCTGCACCCCCTCCAACCGTACGTCTCATCTTATATTTCAATCCTGATTGTCTTGCTATGAATTTGAGTAACAGTTTAAAAGCACATGATGGAACTGAGGATCGACGGATGCGCGATACAAATTAAGGTGTACAGATGCATTAGGTAGGTGCAGGAAACTGGTGGAAATGTATGGTGATCGAGTAATAACTAAAGATACGCATTTTGCATATGCAGGAGGAGTTGAAGTACCAATCCAAATAAGATTATGGCAATAATTTAAGAAGTCCAGTATCAATTAATTTCCAGCCATATATATACATATATTGTCAGCAGCTAGCAACTGTCAGAAAAAAAAGAAAAAATTTGCAGTTAATAGTAAGGATTGCTGCCAGCACAAAGTGGTCACACCCAGAGGGCAAAAGTGGTGCAGTCTCTGCATGGTATTCTTTTCCCCACTTAAGTTAATTTACACCTTGTTTATAATCTTCTTCATATATATGGGAACAGTTTATGGAAAGGGTTAGTTATATATCTTGAGCACTGGATTCTTTGACAAAGAGAACTCTCCTTGGCACAATGGACAAATTAAGCTGCAGCTTCTTTGGTATCTTTGTTTTCCTTATTAATTGTATCTTTTGTTTTCCTTATTAATTGAGAGAGCTAGCTGTGGAGACTTACTTTTAAAAGTGTGAGATGGATCGTTCTTCGCCGATCTTGGACTAGAAAATGGGACCTAGCCAAAATGTCGTGGTTCAAATGGGAGGAACTTGTGATGCTTCAATAATCCCACATCGGATGAAAAGAAAAAATTATAATTGAGAATATTAAGATCAGAGACTATAATACTTATAACTAGACTCACACATTTTGGACTAGTAGCTTAGGGTCCAACAAGTTCTTAATTAGTGCCAATGAGTCAGGTCGTTACAACTAGAGCTTCAAAAATACTATTCAAGCACTACAGATGTTTCAAATTGAAATTAGTTATTATTATTATTATTATTATTATTTTACTTTTGGAGCTTGTAGAAATATCATTTGAGTAGAATTGTTCCAAAAAAAGCATAATCAGCTTTTTCAATAAAAGTTCCATTGTCGCTCTCCAACTGCAATTCTACACAAATATATGAAGATAATCTTCAAAATATTGTACTATATCTTTTACATTTTGGGTGCGTTTGGTTTGCGCCATCTTTTTAAGATTCCTAATAATCAAATAGGAATAAAAAAAATATAGCGATGTCTGGCTAAACGCACTAAATAATCTAGTCTGTAATATTGAATTTACTTGGGCATGAGATGCATCCCAAAGTACTAATCTCATTCTCTTGACTCTTGAGGAAGGGTGAGTATTATTATATTAATAAATTAGGGTAATTATAATATGTTTAATCTCTTTCTTTCTTTCCATCTGTCGGCCAGTTGATATTATTTTTCTTTACACCCTAATCTCATATCTCTTTCTAAACTATTTTTTTTCTCTCTCTAAGCTAAACTATTTCTCTCCCTCTTTTTCTAAAATTCCAACCCTCTCATTCTCTCTAACGTCAACTCTATTTCTCTTTCTATTTCTTTAATTATGTTCTCTCTTTCTAACCTGAATTCTCTCTCTCGCTCTCTTATAAAAAAATGTTGAAATTTTTTATAGTATTATTTAAAATTAATTAAATAAATAAATTAATTAATTGTATATTTTTCATAATTTTAAATAATATGACTAAATAATATGACAGTACGAATAAAACACCGAAATACTACATTCTTAGTAATAAGATAAATAGTAATAAGATTCTTGGATATCTTTTTACCCATAGTAACTTTTATAGTTCGAACCAAACGCGCCTTTAAAGTTATTTGTTGTTGCTCCCCTGAGTTAAAAAGCAAAAGAAAAATAAAAGTTATTTTAGATGGCTAGCAAAAATTACTTGAACATCCCAATCCAAGTTCCCAACACATACATACAAGCACCTAGCTAGGAACCTTCCTTAGATAAACTATGTTTTTTACATTAGAAAATTGTAATGCAGTAATTAAGTAGAAGGGCAGGGACAGCAGTGTTCTCTCTTCTCAGAGTGAGGTTTCTTACCTTAGGAGGCAGATATAGATAGATGGTAAAATTCCTACTCCCTAGTTAATTTTATAATGGAGACCATTGTGCTTGTTAGCAAATGCACACTCTTTTAACATAGTCACATGACCACTAGAAATCTGATGCAACAGAGAAAGCCTTTTCTCCCCAGGAGCCTGTCAAAGTTTTATGAGTGACATCATGAGCTTGGTGAGGACAAAGCCAATTAATGAGTAATGGTAACAAAGCCTTAAGCCTGACTACTGTAGCTTTATTTGGCTCTCCATCTCTCTCACCTTCTGACAAAACTGACAAGACTGACAGCTGCATCTCAGCTAGCTGCTCTATCTTAAGTAAAAAAACTATCAAGCAATGTGGCCACCTCACATTCATATTTATCTTCTTAATTTTCAGTCCTTAATTACAAAAGAGAAGTAGTGCCAAAACAACCACATGTGCAAGATCAACTTGGCTTTTAAGTACTCTTGTATCTATGTTATCCAAGATCTAATATATGCAGAGGAAGCATCTTGGCCAAAGTACTATTTTTAAGTATCTGTAAAGAAAATAGCAAGCCATTTTTGGCCATGTGTATATTGGAAAGAAATGGGGTACGTGGTCCTAATTTTTTCCCCCATACAAAACAAAACAGAGAAGTACGTCTCATGCTCTTCCCTCTTGTGATTAATGTAGTACAATCACTCATATTGCATACATAAGCATGATGTGCCTTAGTGCCTATTTTCACCCCAATCTTGCTAAAGAAAATTGAGACGAATTAATTAAGCAATGTGCATCTTACACTGTCCTCATCCAAATACCATCATTTCCTACTTGCCACATCAACTTTTTTTATTATTATTAAACACTATTTGAATTTATGTGAATTCTATATATGATACACCCCCCTTTTAGGGTGTGCAAATAGAATTTTTGAAACAAGTTTAAGCCCCTAGATTAGAAAATAATACAAATTTGGAGCTTTTGATTCTACTCAAAGAGACACATTCGAGGGATTTTAATGCATGTAGTACTTTTTCTAATAGCTACTGAATTGATAGTTTTATCAAAATGTAACATATTCGACGGATGAGTCAAATAGACCAAGCCCTCTTTTGCTTTTCTTTTGTGGGCACGACATCAGATCCTCCAAAATATTATCTTTGTATACTCTTTTTGAGAAAAAGATAGTTTATTAGCCGTTTCGTTCATTTTTTATTAGAAATAAACTTAATTGAAAATATTAAACAATTAAAGAATCTCGAATACCAACCATTAAATTTTTTGTCACTTGCACCGGAGACAGTCAACTATATTGCTCATATATTAATATATGTTAGTTGTAGACCATCTATTGATTTATGCACATAGGTCCAAAAATGATGCAATATATTTTGCCAAGATGTTGGGAACCCAAAGCATTTCCCTTGTGTTTTCTTTTTCTTGGAGAGCTATTAAACTAGTAGTAGTGTCCATTAATGGTCAAAGGGTCACTTAGAAACCATTGTATATAGAAAAGAGTGAGAGACTCAGAGCTGAGGCCTATGTGTTGGGTGGGGTGTGGCTTGGTTGGCTCATATATAAAGTAAGCTGGTTGTTAAGTTGAAGCACTAGAGCTTTGGCATAGATCCAATGGGCATTCTTAAGAGTGGAATTTGTAGTTGATTTGTTCAACAACCCATTAGAGAAAGCAGTTATCACTTTCTCTACCAACTTTTTCTCTTTTGTAGTGATCACTTCCTGGGCTCTTAATTAGCAAAGTTGAGATAACTCAGTTTATAAGATTCTGATGGAGGAGACAGAAAACACAGAAATGCAAATAGAGGATTCAACAACAGCAAAACCACCAATCATGCATACAAGATCTAAGAGGTAACCCTCTTAATTCCTAGTTTTGATTTGTTATTGTGTTCTTTCTTTTGTATTCTTTGTTTGGTTAAAATGTGGTTGTCCTGCAGCAGCTACTTTTCTGATCATAAGATGTTCTTCCTTTTTTTTGGTTGATTGAAAGATATGCACAAGTTGTTACATGAATCTAATGTTTGCTGACATTGTTGGCACTCATAATGGCAGTGATTCTGATAAAAAAGCTGGAACACCTAAGCTGGATTCATCTCTCAAATCATTTCACTATGTTAGGCAGGTAGATTTCTTTTTTCTTGGGCACATGGTATGATTCTCTGATTCATACGAAGAAAGATTATTTCACAGAGTGTTAGAGCCAATATTACTAAGTTTAATTGTTTTTCTAGATGTCTAATTTTTTTTTTTTTTTTTTTTTTTTTTTTATGTTTTCACATTTATATTAGAACACCAATTTTTATCAAACTAAGATTGTAGAAGAACCTATTAAGCTTTATTAGAACCTATTAAGCTTTATTTTTTATTGTTTTTACGCTTGTGGAAGCAGTTAATGTAGCATTATAGAGTAGCTGAAGAACTAAGCAATGCACTAATTACCCTAGATTTTGATTTGGTTGCAAGGATGTTGGAGAAGCCAACGACAAAGGCGGCATCAAAAACCAAAAATCACTCAACAACAAGGTCCCAAGCTCTTTGCGACAAGAGGTACGTACATCAGCGCGTGTGATTACTAATAAATAGGATTATGATTCGTTATACGAAAGAATCCTTACTAATAAATTATATGAAAGTCTGTATATTCGGCATTCCATGCCTTCTTATGTTGCGAAACTTCTTCGAGAAACGGAGGAATTAAGTCTGTATACTTTTTATTGGCTTATCAGATCACTCCATGTTATGTATATTCTGCTCTGTAACTTTTGTTGATTATGTCTATGCTTTTATTTATATATTTGTGTGTTATTGTTGCTATCTGTGCAGATTCAACAACTGGAGGAAAGACTTCAAGATCAGTTTTCTGTCCGCTGTGCTCTCGAAAAAGCATTAGGCTTCAAGTCTTACGATGATAATTCGTCCGACGACGCTGACGCTGACGCTGACGCTGCCATCCCAAAGGTCTCACATTACCCTGTAACATCCTTTTCTTGTTCTTTTTCTTTTTTCATCCTTGTATGGATCCGCGTCAGTACGACTCATGATGACCTAAAAATGTATGCTTAACTCCGTAGTTGCGACGTAATCGTCTAGATATCCAACTTGCGCCTGATGTATTTTGTGTGTTACGCATGTTACAGCCTTATGACAACTTGTTTAATACAATTTACCTCCTATTATATGGCGACAGCGCACCAAGGAACTAATAAAGGAGATTGCAATACTAGAATTAGAAGTCATGTACTTGGAGCAGCACCTTCTCTCACTCTACAGAAAAGCTTTTGAACAGCAGATAACACATCTGTCACCTTCTGTTGGCAATGGTATAGAGATAGATTCTAAGAAGCAGATGAGCTCGCCGTCAGAAGTGCTTCCAAAAGCAGCTCCAACACTATATTCCTCACCAAGAAAGCAGAATCCCTCTACTAATGTTCAGTCTAGTCAGATAGTTCTACCACGTAAGTCGGCTACAGGTCGGCAGAGTGAGGCTTGCGCCGTTCCATCTCGGGACAAGCGTAGTAGTTTCCGAGTTCATCGCAGCCATTCGTCTCTCCTGCAACGTTCGGTTTGTTCGGCCAGAGTTTCCCCCTCCGCGAGAAATCTAGCAAGAGCACTTAAGGCTTGCCACACACTGCCATTGTCATTTCCTGAGGTAGCTCAGGTACTTTTCTCCCATGTTGTAATTATCTTGCATGCAGTTCCCTAACTATATATACTTGTATCATCCAATTTATCCAAGAAGCTGGTTTTCTGTTTTCCTGAAGAAGGTACCGTAAAAGCGTAAATGTAAGAAATTAAGCTTCTAAATGGCCTACATGAATATGTGGATATTGCGGGGACATGATCTATAAATATATGGAAGTATCTACATAGAAATTTTGCTGGTGTATATGGACAAGTATTTCTTAGTAATTATCCTTTTGCTTAATCTTGCCTTCTAGTAATATTTTATGTTGGTTGATTAACAGGACAAGCAGAGTGTGGTTGATTCAGGAATACTAAGCTTAGCAGATCATCTTGGCACTCGAATTGGCGATCACATTCCTGAGACACCCAACAAAATATCAGAAGACATGGTTAGATGCATGTGTGCCGTATACTGTCGACTTAAAGACCGCCCGACGGCGAATCGCGGCTTTTCGTGTTCTCCTAGTTCATCCTTTTCATCGATGAGTGTGTTTTCTTCGCATTATACAGGAGATGCGTGGAGTCCTGGATTTAGAAAAGAAGCCACTCTCGATGCTTGGCTTGATAATCCCTTCCGAGTTGATGGATTAAAGGACTTCAGCGGACCCTACAACGCAATGGTCGAAGTTTCATCGATCTGTAGGGAGACTCAAAGGTTCAGTGATGCTGAAGTTATGCTGCATAATTATATGTATGTAAGAAGAATAAGCTGTAGCAGGTCTCATTCATGCATGTTTATTTCCGGTAGCTAACTAGCTAAATTGCTTCATTCACAAGATTAATGTTCAATTACTCTTTTCTCTTTTTCTTTTTTCTTTTTTTCAGTTCGCTAGTTCATCGGCTGGAAACAGTTGATCCCAGCGGAATGAAGAGCGAGGAGAAGCTTGCTTTTTGGATCAATGTACACAACGCTATGACGATGCATGTAACTATTTCTCACAGTGACTTGTGTCTTATGATCATTTGGAATAGAGTTTCGTCTCATTATATTCGCTTCGCAGGCACATTTAGAGCATGGAATTCCACAGAGCAGCATGAAAAGGGTGTCGCTGCTGACGAAGGTGAGTACTACTCTAGTGGTGGAATCATCAACTTTTGTATGTAGATATATTGCAATTAGCTAGTCTGATAATATCTTTTTCTTCGCAGACAACATATATCATCAATGGTGCAAGCATAAATGCAGAGATTATACAGGATATTTTGGGTTGTCGTATAAATCCACCCGGACAGGTTTGCGTTATTTACCTCAGAATATCCATGCCACGTTATCGATCTTTCGAGAATATTGACGTATTATTCCAAAAAATTTCGTCGGTACAAGAAAAGAGCAACAATTCATAAACTCTATTACGTTGTCCTAATTGTTATAGAATGTCCTTTTTTAGCTTGTATTCTTATCCTTTTTCGTCTTTTTTTCGTTTCAACAATTCATGAACAAAATTGCAACATCAGCGAGTTCTGACGTACGGAAGAACTATTTGTTGGTATGTGAAGCCTAACAAGTTGTTTTCGAATTTGTAGTGGCTCCGGATATTACTATACCCAAAGTCGCATCCCAAAGATGGAGATGAGTGGCAAGCCTATTCCGTCAAGCATCCCGAGCCTCTACTGCATTTTGCGTTGTGCTCAGGAACCCGCTCGGATCCTGCGGTAAGCTTCAGAAAACAATGGTTTTAAACTCTTTTTTATGCTTACTATCTTCCGATTTTACGAATACTTGTAATCTCCCGTCACTTCAGGTGCGAATATATAGTCCAAAAAGATTGTTCCAACAGCTCGAAGCCGCAAAAGAAGAGTACATCAGAGCCACCATCAGTATCCAGAAGGAGCAGAAGATACTCCTACCTAAGAGTGTCGAAACATACGCCAAAGCCGCCGATTTAACTGCAGATGACTTACTGAACATGATCAGGAGCAGTCTCCCGGAGAGTCTAAGGATGATAATGGAGAGGTGCCGACAAGGTCGGTCTCGGAAGCTCATACAGTGGGTACCTCACAACTACAGCTTCAGATACTTGATACCGAGAGAATTGGCGCAATTTTCGCACAATACTAGTATGTAGAGTGAGCTGGATCTCAGTAGGCCATTCCCATTTTGTATGTGCTTGTCTTTCTACTTTGTATAGAGAATAGATACATGAGAATGTTCAAGTTCACTGTAAAAGTCTTCACTGAACTAGCTGAAATGGTAGACATTTGTGGAAGTTGAGAGTAAGAAACTAATTTAAGAATTCTGATACAAGTAAATACAGTCACTCAGCTGACATTAGCTAACACAATTGGCTAAAAACTTGATGATTGATACTCGAAGTTTAAATTTGAAGGCTAGGTGCTTCACATTTCTAGCTAAGTTTATTTCTGAATGAAACGATGTACTTGCTAACTTTTTCTTGCACATTATTTACATCTTTAAATTCGACAAACAAATGATTGATTTCCTAACTAATAAAGTGATAAAAAGAAATAGTACCCACTGGGCCGTGCTGGGCCGGGCCGGAGATTAGACGCGAAGGAAAAAGAGGCTGAAGTCGTGGCCGAGCCAGCCCGCGGGCTGCACGAGGTGGAACGTCTCCGAATCCGCCGAGCCCACCACCCGGTCGAACCGTCCGCGAAAGTACGTAAACCCGCCGCCCGGCCCACCTCCCTCGTGGGCCCCCGGTAGCTTCCCGGCTCCGGCCGACACCGCCAGCGTGGCCCGCAGGGCCCACTCCTCGGCCTCAGTGGGGCCCACCCTCCGGCCCGCGAAACCGACCCGCCGGCCTTGGCAGTGCACGGCCCACGAAGGTGCCGACAGTAGCGGGCCTTCTCCGACCCGGGCCCGATCGCACTCCAATATGATCCGGCCCAGCCCGAAAAAGTCGGTCGCTCCGGCCGGCACCGGCAGGTCGAGCACGGCCAATGTCGGCCCCGCTGGCCCGCCTTCCTGCAGTATTAGCCCAACCTTGTCACGCTTCGACGACGGAAATAGCAGCGTGCCGGTGACGGCGGAGACACCGCGGCCGCCGCCGCCGCCGCCGCCGCCGGAGGTCGGGGGGACGGAAGCGAAGGAGACGATGGGCCGGCACGGCAAGAACACGAGGCCGACGATCCACCGCACGTGACTCCACCACCCTGTCACGTGACCTTCCGCTGCTGCTGCTGCTTCTTCATCTCCCTCCACGTTTTTTCTAGGAACTACGAGAGGTGAGGCCATGTGTATGTAGTACTAGTTCAATTTGTAGTAGTAGTAACTCATCTGGGAACGAACGAGTTGAAACTTGAAACACGTAAATATAGGATATCTTATTTCATGGTTGTTACGATCCTGGTAACTAATTCCCGATTTTATTTATTGCGTGAAAAATAACATTATTATTAAAAATATTGTTTTGGGTCATTTTATATAGATTTGGGGTTGTTACTTCGGTTCAGGTTCGTAGTTCGGGAATTTTGGTTTGTTATGATATTGAGTTCTTTGGACACATGTCTTTGGGTTGCTTTAATTTGATTCGAACCGCGACTGCTCTGGAGTTGTTTACTATGCTTTTGATCTGCAATATGATTGCAACTACAGAAGTACAGATGCATGCTAACAATCAGGCTCCAAGGGACCTGGCATTCAAACTGTGTGTGTGTGTGTTTGATTTTTTTTTTTTTTTTTTCCGGTGAAAATTTAGTTCATAGACGAAAGCTAGCGCAATGCACATCACATGCATGATTAGATTCCTACCTACCTACTTCACACAAACCAAACATGCGTTTCAGTCACGATGGTGCTAGTACCGTATGTAATTTGACATAACATATCAGATTTATTGAATACAATTATTATTTATCAGCTGATTTATTAAAATTTAAAAATAAATTTGACATGTTATAATACTAGTTAAGTTCATGCAAATGCATATCACAATTATTTTATTGAAACATATCTGATTTGTTAAATCGGGCCTCTAATCTCTTAAAACGTACACCGGAAAAGAAAAAAATAAAAAAATAAAAAATCCAGATAGTACTCGAGTTCTTTCTTCAACTCCCATATCAGAGCACAAATTTCAAGCAATTACGAGGGTGGATAAACACAAACATTATGCTACGGGTACGGAGATCTCAAACATGGCAGAACTGTAAAAGAAGGCTTGCACATTCAAAGATAGCTTGCTCCACGATTTCACAGGCAGTCGAAAGAAGAAAGGGAACCACATATCGGCCTAGGCGTTAAAGACAATATAAAGTAAAAAAGCACGGAAAAAGACTAAAGTACACACCTAATACACAACCTAAAGATGAAGGTTTGTTCCTATCTAATTAAGTTATCATAAATTGTCGGTCTTTGACATGCGAGAAAGAAACAGCTCCCATGAAAATATACCTAGCTAGATTTCCATCTTGACAATGGCATTTGATGACGGTGGCGGCTCCACCATGGTGGGCAAGTATTGGAGCCAGTCTTTTGCGCAGAAAAGGGCCTGCGCTGTTTCAGGAGGCAACGAGCTGTGGTACTCATCGAGCACTCTGCTTCCTGTACCCGACCCGAATATCGAGGAGCCCGTGCCGACCATGGACACTGGAATGGCCAAGATGTCGCGAGCCATCTTAGAGAGTGTCGGATATTTGATAGTATTCAGCTTCCACCAGTTCAATATATCAAATTCTTGGATTCTTGGGACGAGGAACTCCTCCAGGTACTGATCTAGTTCTGACTTCGTTGAGTGGTTCACGGACATCTCAGAAAGGTAGATGTCAAAGTCAAGAAGCCCATCGCCACTTGAAATCGGTGTTGAGGGCAGCCGGTTGTTGTTCTCATTGCCATTGGCGGTGAAGTTGCTAGGCTCCCCTTGTTCTGCATAAGCTGGAGTTAATGGCAATGGCTGGGTGGTGTATTCCTGATAGAGCTCATGAACACTATCATCGACCACCTTAGCATACTTCGCTGCATCTGCACCGTAAATCTTGGAGAAGCTGAACTCAATAAGCTTCATCTTGAAACGAGGGTCCATCACAACAGCAATTGACAAGACAAGGCTGCAATCCTTCCAATATTTGTCAAACTTCTCATGCATCTCTATAGCGATCTCACTTACTACAGGGTCTTCACTGAGGGTCGCATTGGTCAGTTCTACCTGGATCTTCCACGCTTCATGGAAGAATATATTGGCTGTCGGCTCTGCCACTGCCATGACAGCATTCGCAGAATCATATAAAAGCTTCAAGAACACACAAACGACCTCCACCTTCTTCCAGTCATCAGGTGATGGTGCTTCATTGTAGTTATCATCGCACGTTTCCAAATCAGTGAATACTTGCTTGTATTCTGAGGCGGCGAGCAGCATGAGGTAAGTCGTGTTCCACTGTGTCATGATATCAAGAGATAGCGTCTTCGAGCTCGGAATCTCCCTTTGTAAGGCAATCTCAGCAAACCTCTCTTCACGAGCCAGAGAAGCTTTTACAAACTTTATGCTTTCACGGATATTGTAGATAATACCGTGAATTGATGCAATCACATCATGGGCGACTACATTCAGTAGGTGGGCATAACAACGCACAACAAACAACTGACCTTTAAGCATGAGCGCATTCTTGTTGGAGAGGTGATCTCTGAGATTCGCACTGTAGATGTCATGCGAGGAGCAGTCATTGTCTAAAGTGATTGTGAATAGCCTGTCCTTCATATTCCAATCTAAGAGGCTAACCCCAATAGCTTCGCTAAGCGCGTTTTCTGAATGAGGAGAAGATACCAGCATGAAGTTGAGCATTCTCCTGTGCAGCTTCCAGTCGGTGTCGATGAACTGCCCCGCCAGCGAAATATACCCAAGAGTTTGATTGGTCATCCACAAGCCCACAGTAAGGCTGATCCGCCCAGGCATACAACTGCTAAATGTTTGCAACAGATTCAGCTTCTCTGACTGATAAACAGTTAAAACCTCTTGTTGGATGGTGTTGACATCTACCATCCTGAACCGAGGCTGCAGACTCTCGACAAAAGAGATGAAAGCAGGCTGTTCAACAATGTGGAGAGGGTAGTCATGCACGATGATCATTTTTGCGAGATTATTGCAGCTACGATCCTGATCGAACGCAGCATTTGCATATCCAGAATATCTATAGCGTCTTTTGGGTGGCAGATCAGTGGTGTCCCCATCATTTTTTGTACCAGAAGTGAGGGCAAGATGCTTCCTCTCTTGGTCTTTGAGTTTGGGACAGGAGCCCAAGGTGATGTGCCTCTTAAGATGGCTGGTGCCTGCAATCTTCGAACCAGAACTGTACGCAAATGTTTGCTTGCACAGTTTGCAACAAGCACGTGTGCACCCTCCGGCCACAGCTTCAACAGTGAAGTGCTCCCATACCATCGACTTCTTCCGTCGTCGCTTGGAAGTCGGTGGGGTCACTTCAGCTTCAGCATTGTTGACTGGCTCGGAGTCGCTAGCGTCCCCCATGCTCATTGAAGGGAAAATTCAATTGATAGGGAAGATCCGTGAGTTGCTGATGTTCTTCGACGAATTACTCCAATCCTTCTGTTATATCCAGCTGCAAATTGTGCACAAAACAACTCCTGTAAAACCTTCCAAAGGGTAAGGCAAAGTCAGGCTAAAAGAAAAGATTGTTTAAAATGATAATACAATGCACTGTACTTTTAGTTCCTTTATCTCCTTTCTTCCGTAAGCTATGCATCTACTAAACGCTCGAACATCTCAATCATTGAATCTCACAAAAAAAGTAATTTTACTCTTAAACTACCAGTGTTCATGCTATTAGTAAATAAATAAATATTCTCAGCCACCTAGCCTTCTCATTCCGAAAGTTGGATATGTATGAAATACAGCTTTTAGCATCCTAGGTTTTCCCAGTCCAAACATCCAACTATTTAAAAAATGACAAATACAACATATGAAAAGGTACTTTAATTTTCTCAGCGAAGGAAAACCATGTTTGTCAGAGAGATATGGAATGGGCAAGCATGAAACAAAGATATTGACAGGAATGAAAATACTACAAAAGGCATCATATTTAAAAAGAATCAAAGTGGGTATAGCAATTCACTTATCAGATCAATACATTACTTTCATCCAAGCGTTTAAATGCCGTTCAATCCAATAAAGCATTTGTAGAACTGGATGAAATAACCTAAAGTTTGAAAGCATGCCCAGACCTCCATGTCATTCGTTGAGATTAGTAGACAAACAACAGGCAGCACGATAGAAATAAATACACCAAAAAGTATAGATATCAAAAGAGACTCAAATATTCTTCTCTTGGACACAACCAAGAAGCGGCACAAAATTGCAGAGTAAGGAATCGTGTTATTATTACACGAGAGAGAGAGAGAGAGAGAGAGAGAGAGAGAGAGAGAGAATATTTTGAAACAAAAGTAACAATGGAAAGTTTGCAGATGCAGAAGAGTCAGGTCCTTTATAATAAGCAATTAGAGACACTGGGATTTTCAAAAGTGATAGCTAAATGCCTTTCATTTTATAAATTATTTTAACAAAACAGGTTTTTGTACTATATCTGCAATTGAAATACCACATTTAAATGGTCATGTATGGTAATAACGAAAGCTGACATTGTGAAAGATTTTCATCAGCAGATAAAATTAGAAGAAATAGATAAGCAGAAACAGTAGAGGATAACTCAAAGGAACAACTTACATACAAGCATTAAAAGAAAGAAGAAAGAGTGATTAGAATTAAACTGCAACAATTCTCGGCTTCTCACAATAAGCTTATTAATTAATAAAGGTAAAATAATAAGTTTAGGTCAAGAAAAATAACTCTAGCCTTTAGCTGATACTGCAAGTCAGAGAATCCCAAAATGCATAGCAGTAATAACAGCATCACTTGAAAAAAAAAAAAAAAAAAAAAAAAAAAAAACTACTGAAGGTAAGCACGCACTTGCATGAGTGCTCCACACACAGATGTACCCATGCAGACGCGGATACATGCACGCACTTGGATACACGCACATTTTCACACACGCAAAATACAAATATTCATTGCAGACGCACATGTACATTAATGTGAAATATGAATAATATGTGCTAGATATTGTATAATCAAAAGGATATGTGACATGAGATCAAAGTAAATAGATCATAGGTGCCAGCAAATCAATTTAGCAAGTGTTACTATCATGCCCAAATTCAACATAAACAAATATTATGCCAATTCGATCATTATTAGATGATGTGCCAGTGATACTCCATAAAAAAACAATATCAACACTAAATTCGTTATACAAACTAAAAAGATTAACTAATCAAGTAGAATATTTAGTCAGCATCACTACAACAGAATCTGGTTTGTACTACATTGTTATAAAGCCCAGGTCCATATAGCAAATGCCAAACAATAATCAAAGTTTCCCTTCACGTCAGACTATTGACTAAGTATTCGAGATGATTTAGCATCAGAGTAGGAAAAGTTCAGACAGAAAAGAGAAAAGCAGATATCTCTCTGCATTTAAATACATATGCATACGAACATAAATAAATACAGCCATTACACATAACCACCAGTTTACACACATGCATTGATGCAAAAATGCGCATGGATAAAAGGCATGCACAGAAACAAGCATGCTTCTACGAATATGTTCCCGTGGAGAACTAGATCGTTTATTAGAACATATATTATATCTGTTATGTGACATTCATTAAGAAAAAAATTACAAAGCATACAAAGAGAGTCCACAATAAAATTGGCATGGCAGTACAATTCTCCAAGCAAATAAGACAAACGCGGTTAAGACATGCATGAGTAGGAAATTCCTGACCAAGAAGTACATGTACAATACAGAATGAGTAGTACATTCAAAACTGGAAAGTATAAAAAAATATTGAAAATCATCATCATCATCAAAAAAAAAAAAAAAGGGGTCAAAATTGCATTTTTCAATGTCCCATTAGAGTTGCAGCAACTATGCTCCTTATCTGGCACATCTATATATCAAAACTAAATCTGTAAATCGAAACTAGAGCCCGAAGCTTGCTCCTTCACATGATTATTTTACCACATAAAATTGCACAAAGTTTAGAAAACTACAAGTTTAGCACATCGATGCTTTAGTTGGGCCTACACAGGTCTAAGAAGCAAGATTATAAATGGGCCCATTGTGGGTATTTAACACCGTCTCTGGTCCAACTGCAACGGAACAAAATCACAACCCTAAAACTTTGAGGGGATCCGAAGCCCATGGCGACGGTTTGTGAAAACGATAAAGAAGGCGAAAGAGGATGCAGTTTTAAACAAAAGGTAAAAATAACGGGAAAAGGTACAACTTTTGCGTCAAACTCGTGACTCGTGAGCCCGAGAGACCTCGAACGTAGGCCCAAACCAAAAACCCTAAAAACAGGAGGATCGAAGAGGACGCACCACATAGAGCGCAAAAGATATCAAAAGAAACAGGAGAAGAGGAAGAGTCCCAGAAAACAAAAATTTCTTATGAAAAAAAGAAAAAAGAAAAAGGAAAGGTAAAACAAGGGAAGCGATCGATCAAGAGAGAGAGAGAGAGAGAGAGAGAGCAATTAAAAAGTGTTCGAGGAGGGGCGGTTCTTACCGAAGATTTGAACTCGGCGAGAGCGATTAATAGCGGAGGTTTAGGGCTTTAGGATCCGTGTGAAGGAGATGGATTTGGGCGTTTCCCGGAGGCCCAGAGGAAAACCCTAGATGGCGGAGGAGAAAGAGCGGGGCGGGAGAAAGAGGGAGAGGGCGAGGGTTGAGCTCGGCTCGGCTCGGGAATCGCAGTGTTTTATGGGCTCCGTAGCCCAATGGGCTCTTCTTGGTCCCCTTATATATTACCATGACCCACACCACCAATTGCTCGCATGGGTGCGTGTTGTTGGCTTCTGGCGTCGTCTAGTGGACCAGGCCACGCCAGTTTCGGATTTGAATTTTGACCTAGTTCGACTAGGATTCGGCGCGGCCGAATCAGCCCACGTTATGTACATTGGGTTCGAGTCGGACTCCGAATTTGGGTCCCTTTTTCCATATATATATATATATATATAGTCCATTCTTATCTTATCGATAGCGAAACATTCGGTCTTCTACCAAGTTTTTCACCATTAGATCCACCCCTTTGATGATTTTCACCCGTTAGATCATACTATTCAACCAACCACCCACTTAATCCTAGGGGGCCCACATCATCCTAACCGCACATCTATCAATCCAATGGCCAAAAACTTGGTAGCACCAATGACTTGGTGCCCTTGGATTAATAGATGTGCGGTTAGGATGATGTAGGCCCCTTTGGGTTAAATGAGTGGTTGGTTGAATAGTATAATCTAACGGGTGAAAATGATCAAAGGTGTAGATCTAACGGTAAAAAATTCATAAGCACCAAATGCTTGGTACTTTTACAAGTACCATAGCCGGACTCTATATATATGAGTCCGGCTATGGTGCTTGTAAAAGCACAAGCCCTTTGTGCTTGTGATTTTTTTACTATTAGATCTACACCTTCGATTATTTTCACCCGTTAGATTATACTATTCAACCAACCACCCACTCAACCCTCTTTGGGCTAAAAACTTACAAGCACCAATGACTTAGTACTTTTAAAAGCATAGGAGCTCAATTCTTCTCTCTCTCTCTCTCTCTCTCTCTCTCTCTCTCTCTCTCTCTCTATATATATATATATATATATATATATATATATATATATATAGTCATAGAGTACTATCCTTTTAATAGGATAGGAGCACTTGTCCTTGGACATTCAACTCTAACCAACTAATATCATCCTAACCCTACAATTTCTCATCCAAGGGTTAAAAACTTGATAGGATAAGTACTCTTATCCTATTAATATGATAGTACTAGCCTATATATATATATATATATATATATATATATATATATATATATATATATATATATATATATATATATATATATATATATATATATAGTTGAGCTAGAATACTTTCAATAGCACTATTGGGATGGTGCTATTGAGTTTTTAGCCATTAGAAAGAAAGATGTGAGGTTGAGATGATAGTGGTAGGTGGAATAGTATTTGAGATGATGGTAGTAGGTGGTGGTAGGTGGAATAGTGTTTGATCCAAGGGCTATTAATAATCAAGGAGTAGATCCAATGGCTAAAAACCTGATAGCACCATGGGGGGAATACTTCCAAAAGTATTCTAGCTCAATTCTATATATATATATATACACTATCGGAAGTATAAGCTAGTTGGTACTTCCAATTTTTTAGTCATTGGATCAAAGATTGTACGGTTAGGATGATAGTGATCCCTTTAGAATTAAGTAGTCCTCATTAGATAATAATATTAATTTAATAGTTAAAAATGATCAATAGAGTTAATTCAACAGTTAAAAAATCGGAAACACTAACTATCTTATACTTCCGATTGCATAATAGCTCTACTCTCTATATATATCTAACAATACCTAATTTGAGAGAACAAAAAGAGCCACGTGGCATTCGGGGAGGGTTCTAATCCACGTGGCGTTCGGGGCTTAACCCGAAACCGTTCCAAATTTACTCCCCGCACCGACGCATCTCCCTTTCTCTCTCCTCCTCTCTACACCGCTCTCTACCCTCCTATACTGAATCCCTCTCTCCAGAAACCCTATATTTCCTCTCTTCTCTCTCCTCTCTCCCTTCTCAACGCCTCTGTCTCTCTCTCTCTTTCTCTCCCCCCCACCATTCGCTCTCTCTCTCTTCCTCCCGTCGCCTCCCTCTCTCTCTCCCTCTCTCAACGCCTCTTTCTCTCTCTACCTCTCTCTCTTTCTCTCGCTCTCTCCATCCTCTCGCTCTCCCCACCACCCACTCCCCCCACGGCTCTCTCTCTCTCGCGCGCGCGCACGCGCAGCGGCGCGCCGGGCGCCGGCACCAATGGAGCGCAAGCGGGAGCGATCGCGAGGGCGCGGCGCGGCGCGGGCGGGCGCTCCCGCGGCGCCGCTCGGGATCGCGAGAGCCCGGGCGCAGCGCGAGGAGCGCGCGGGGGCGGGCGCGCAGTGCGGCGCGCGGCGCGGCGCCTTGTGGTCCCGGGGAGGGCTTCGCGTGGTAGCGGAGAGAAGAGAGAGATAAGAGAGAGAAAGAGAAAGAGTAAAGAGAGAGAAGAGAGCGAAAGAGAAAAGGTAAGAGAGAGAGAGAGAGAGAGAGAGTAAGATCGGATCGATTCTCTCTCTCTCTCTCCCCAATTTCCTTTTTCTTTTTTTTTTCTCTTCTCCTCTCTTACTCTTTCTCTCTCTCTCTCTTATCTCTCTCTCTCTCTCTCTTACTCTTTCTCTTTTCTCTTTTCTCTCTCTTCCCTTTCTTTTCTCTCTTTCTTACTCTTTCTCTCTCTCTCTTTCTCGGCACCCCCATAGCAAACCCATCTCCAAGCTCTATAAATAGCTTGGGGATCAAACGAGAGAGGCGAATGAAGGCGGCGAGATAGAGATCACCCACACACTCCGCAAGTTGCATTGTTTAAAAAAAATAATAATAAAACAAAAAAAAACAAAAGGGAAGAGTGAAGAAGAAGAGGAGAGTAAAAATAAAATAAAATAAATAATATATATATATATATATAGAGTAGGGCTACTTATCTATTATGAGTATAGAGTCCTTACTACTCATAAGTTGTTTTCGATGTTGGGGTTTTCGAATCGGCGATCCACACCGTTAAACATGATCTAGAGTATTTGAAACTTCTAGAAAATAAATTTCGTAATTTTTCGAAATCATTATAAAGTTCATCAAGCGGGTATAAAATGAACGGTCAAAATCGAACGACATCCTAAAAATGGATGATCGAATCTTTCAATTTAAGATCGGAGTTATTGATCTTTATTTAGGTAGTGAATAGAATTTTCTATCAAAAATTCAACCTATTTCGATTATTTTACACCGTTAAACTAGCAAATATTTCATACTGGCCATTAAAATTTGTCAATTTTGTGAGCTTTTGATCGTAGGGTAAATGATATCGAAAAATTATAAAATTTTATTTCTAGAAGTTTTAAATGCTCTAGATAACGTTTAACGGTGTGGATCGTCGATTCGAAAGCTCCATCATCGAAAACAACTTATGAGTACGAGGGTGATCATACTCATAATAAGTATAAGTAGATTTCTATATATATATATATAGTCAGTAGAGGTGGGCCGCCTCTGCATCCACTACGTCCGCCGTCGTCGCTGCCGCCGTTGCGTCTACCACGTCAGCCGCCGCCGCCGCTGCCACGTACTCTGCTGACGCCGCCCGAGCCGCGTCCCCCGCCACCGCCGACCGAGTCGCTGAGTCCACTGCTACCGTCGCCGCTCAAGCCGCCAAGCCGCCACCTAACCAGTCGTTGCCGTGGTGTCCATCGTCGACGCCGGCCAAACTCGTCGTGTCTGCCGCTCTGCTGAAGAAAGGACCGAACCTACCCATCTTGCCTCGGAACAAGGAAGAACAAAAACATAAAAAGTGGGTGGTTTCCTTTGCTTACTTCAAAGTGTACCCAAACTTTTGTTTTAATAATATTTTGTGTTAAATAAACAACTAAAATAAATAAATAAAAAAAAGCCTGTTGAATATATATATATATATACACACACTATTTAAATTGAGAGAACCTTCAATCCATCGTGGCATTCAAGAGGGGTTATACATAATATTATATATATATATATATATATATATATAAAATGTTTTTTTTCCTCTTTGTTTTTCAACGGTTTTTTGATAATATTATATAGTTATAGCTCATGCAACCTTTATATATATTATCTGCATGTATTTACTAAGGCATACATATATTATATACATGTATATTACATACATATATGTAGGCATATTATAATAGATATATTTTAAACTACTATATATATATATATATATATAGCTCATGGGCACTTATTATTTTTACTATTATCATTATTATTAGTATGGTTTTGCCAAAAAAGAAAAAAATATTATTAGTATTATTATTATTTAGAAGAGGATATTTTACGTGCAGTGAAGCTAACAGTTGTATCTAATTTTGATACACGCTTACATAAGCTATTGAAAGACCTCAATGTTGCGGATCTAGAAGGAAGCATGATCACATAATGCTAGAGAGCATTAGAATCCTGCTAAATTTAACCAAAAAGGTGAATGTTCCTCATTGATTAGAGATTTTCTCTATTAGACCTTTTGCTCTTTTCCTTTCTCAAATAAATTATTCATGGTCTCATTTAGAATTGGATTTTATATTAAAGTTTAAATTTTTTAATTTGTGGGCAGTAAATTAAGTCTATTAGTCAGAAAATTTAATTAATATTCACAGTCTTTTTTGCAGGATTTCAATATTTCATAGCAACTAAATTCACTGAGGCATTTCATCGACCACTTGGCGAGCGCGCTCACAGGGAGAGTGTGACGAGAATGGCTTAGCGACACCGCGCCAGCATGCATTCATAAACAAAAATAATATAAATAATAGGCTACCATTTCACTCATAAAAAGTAAACTGATCATTTAAATCATAAATCATAATATGACTAGCATATAATCACATGACAAACTGTGATCGCATGACTAACGTATGATCACATGACAAACTGTGATCGCATGACTAACGAACATGCAGAAATAGGACAAACTGTGATCGCATGACTAACGAACATACAGAAACAGAACACTGCTCAATCACAACAGCTCAGGTGGTGAATTATTAATGTATATTTATTATAAATCTCTCCATCCGCCGCGAAGCGCGGGTCCTTAACTAGTATATATAAAGAGCCTGTGGATCATGCACGTGAGGTGTCGCGTGCATGTGAACCTGATGAAAGAAATTGGCCTTTCGCTTGTGTGTGGGATAATTGCTTAGAACTGAATCTTAGTCCTCAAAAAATTTAGAGGTAAGGATCTGGAACTAAAAAATTTTAAAATTTTAAATTCGTTGATCTGAGTCACATTTGTTAGGGCCTAAAAGTTCAAACAGGTCACAAAATCGAGTGGAACTATCCGAATCAGCTGCGGTTTTATCGGTGAACCGTGTTCTGAATTTAATTTACTAAACGAGTAAATCATAGAAATAAAATTAAAATAGAATAATTTTAAGCATGGAAAAAAGCCAATAAGTTACTCCAATACAGTGTTCGCCCTTGAATATATATCTTGAAATAGCTAGCATCTCGGCAATCGTGTGATTTAGAACATCACATCCGAAGGTTTCGTCATAGATTGAACATCTCTCCGGTGAGCCACAATTCCCCCCTTCAAAGTAATATAAGTTGTTGTAAACATATACATATACGCACGATGCATCGATCTGACTCGCACAGATGGAAAAACCAAACCGTCTGCGCTGAAAGATGTATAAATGGACTATATATGGAGTTCAAGCTCCGAGCAGGAATGACGCCGCTGCAGCGCGCGCGCATCCAAGTCATTCGAGTACGTCCCGTGTCGTCGGTCCCTCTAGCTAGCTTTGTTTAAGTGTAAATACATACATACCCCTTCTTATTTATGCTTATATAATATATTATGAACAGATCAGATCATATCATGCACCTTAATTGTTCGATGGCCCAGCCCAAATAAAAGAAGCCCGCAAGCTATTATGCATACATGTCCCAAACATTTGAATTCGATCTCCCTCCCTGTAAAACCAGCCGGAGGCGGCTTAAATTGAAGTGAAGTGCGCTTCAATTCATTTGTGTTAAATTGCCTTTAATTTGCTTATGATTGTTGTGATGATGATGATAACGACGAGGATGATGAATGATGATGCGGGGGGCCCAGGGGGACGTGCTGGGGGCCCAGGGGGACGTGCTGGGGGCCCCGCAGCAGCGCCTCCGGGGGCTCCTCCGACACGCGCCACACCTTGACAGACTTGTCGAGGCTGCCGCTGTACACGATCCACCGGGGCGGCGCGGCCGACGAGCTCGACCGGGAGGCGGGGTCGGGGTCGTCGTCGAAGTCGCGGTCGTCGACGACGGCGAGGCACTTGACGGGGCCGGCGTGGGCGGTGAGGACGGCGAGGCAGGCGTGGGCGCCGCCGAGGTCGCGGCGCCAGACGCAGATGGTGGTGTCGGCGGAGCCGCTGAGCAGCAGGGCGCCGGCGGCCGCGAGGCAGAGCACGGCCATCTTGTGGCCGCGCAGCTCGCCGCCGTGGGCGAGGCGGGCTGCCCGCGGCGGCGCGTCCCCGTCGGCCTCCCAGAAGTTGACGACGCCGTCGGAGGAGCCGCAGTAGACGACGGGCGCGGCGGGCGCGACGGCGAGCGCGGTGACGGCGCTCTCCTGCTTGAGCAGCGTCTGGACGGCGGCGTGGCGCGTGCCCTTGCCCTGCAGCTCGCGGCGCCACACCTTGACGGTGCCGTCGGCGGAGCCGGTGAAGACGAGGGCGTCGAAGGGTGCCGCCACCACCGCGTTGACGGCGTCGTCGTGGGCCCGCACGGACTCGAGGCACTTGGAGTCGGCGATGCGCCACACCTTGAAGGTCTTGTCCCACGACCCCGAGTAGAGCAGGCCCTGCTGCTCCTGCGTCGCGCTCAGGCACGACACCGCGTCCGAGTGCCGGATCCACAGACCTCCTGATCCCCCTCCTCCTCTCGACCGACTACCAGTACCGCCGCTGCTGCTGGTGCCGCCGCCGCCGATGTAGGTGGAGGGGTTGAGGGTGGTGCGGATGAAGTCCTTGAGGCGGGGGAGGCTGCCGACGCGCTTGTGGACGGCGGGGTTCTTGGGGGAGACGCGCCAGACGCGGATCTTGCCGTCCTGGTGGCCGGTGAAGATGCGGTCGCCCGCGATCACGATGGCCTTCACGAGGCCGCTGCTCGACTTGAACCCGGCCATGTCCCGCTGCTTCTTCCACACCCGGATGTTCTTGCTGTCCGACCCCGTGTACAGCACGTCCCCCGCCGCCGCCAGCGAGTAGATGTGGCCCTCCTCCCGCACCAGCGACCCCATCAGCCTCGCCGTCGCCGTAGCCGCTGCAGCGCTCGTGCTGCCCCCGCCGCCGCCGCCGCTCTCCTCCTCCCCCTCCCCCCCGTCTAATTCGCCGTAGTTGTTATTATTGTTGATGTTGTTCCAGGGGGAGCTGTGGTAAGGGGACTGGGTGGGGGTGGGGTGGTTGTTCCAGGGGGACATGGCGAAGGGCGAGCACTCCCCGCTGAGGCTGCTCGCGTAGTCCGACGACGAGTACCCGCCCGCCGCCGAGGAGCTGCTGTGCCGAAAGGTCGACGGCAGCTCGGCGTCCTGATCCCCGCCGGACGACTGGAACAGCGGGTCCGAGCGCGGCTGCGGCAGCTCCTTCTTGTTGCCCCCGCCTCCGCCCCCGCCCGGCCGAGGCCCCGGGGCCTCTGCAAACATCACGCTAGATAGCTGCTGCTGCTGCTACCGCCCCCGCCACCGCTCATTCAACAAAACCAACAATAACTAACAGCTAGCTAGCTAACATGCATCAACGATCGAATTAGTTAGCTAGGCTCGGTTGGCTAGCTAGCTAGCTAGCATGCCAGCCAAATGTTGGGGAAGGCGAACGGTGCGTGGCCATAAATAGGGATCAGGAGGCTGGTCATATCATGAGCTAGCTGTGTACGTTATACGTAGCCTAGCTCCTCCTGTATGGAGGAAACGAATGGATGGGTTTAATTCTTTTTTTATCATAGTACATCACATCACATCACATCACATAAAGATTAATCTTTAGATAACAACGTACGTACTTCCGAAGAGTGCGCGACACGTGTAGGGACGTGAGGGCACGCCGCATGGGCCGAGCCCCGAAGAATGCGCCGCGCCGCAGATTATGAGGATGGGAAAGGGTAAATCGACAAGTGACCGTTACACCGTTGCATGGAGGGCGTAATGCGGTTGACCAGGGACCGGTTCGTCCTAATTCTGCGTCTCTAGAATTTATTAATTACGTTTTCCTCTGCGTACATATATATATATATATATATTATATATGTTGCATTCATGTGTTGTTACTTTTTTTTTTTTTTTCTGGTACAGGTAAAATGGAGGCTTCATTTTATGCTACAGAGATCTTTTTTTATTGGAGCAAAGCATTTCCTTCTCCATAGAGCATCTCTGCAATGTCTACACTCGAATGTGTAGATATATAATCCTGCACACTAATTAGAAGATCAGGTGGGGAGAATTATGAGTCCAGATAAGATATACTATCCCACTCCAGAAGATTCAATCAACCGATTTCGCTTTCTCTTTTCTGGGAAAAGGGCTTAGATGGGTCGCTAAGAAAGCTCCACTTTCCTAAAGTCATCAAATGTATGCCAGCTGTACATACGAGGGTGCATCCACGTTAGCTTCCCGACGGTTCCCACTGGCAGACAATGGATGTTGCACTCTGAAAAGTCTTTCTCTGACAGCAACGACAGTACAAACCCTCAGTTGCACATCCACTACGTTTACTCTCACCTGAATCATTTTTGTTTAGAGATTTTTATCCTTTTTGTTGTTGTTGTTGTTGTTCAGAAACTTAAATTTTCTTCTCTTTTTTTTTTCTCGTCAAATTAGGTTGTTTTGGAGTTTACTATTGAAGAATTTAGATAGTCGAATCACTCGATGAAGTAGTTGGTTGTTATTGATATACTATCTAGCAGGTTGGAGATCTGAATCCCTACTTCCGAGCTACAATGCAGTTCCAACTCCCAAAATGTTTCGTCGACCGATGTTAGAACCAGAGAGTTGCGAAACTTGTTGTAAACTGAAGAGCCAACGTATCCAGAAATCAAAATCGGATCTAGTTGCTTGACAATCGAGATTTTTGTCTATAAATCTCAGAAAACCAATTTCATTCAGAGTCTTCAAATTCTTGTGAATGACATTTTCTTCATCAAATGGTAGAGCATTAACTTTGAAAAATCCACCTCAAGCGACAATTCGCTTCAAAATTCAAGAACCGTGATCGGGCTCATCAAGCATCATAGCATCTGTTTGCTTGCAGACAGAGATCAGCTTCATCCTTTTGCATCATATCAACAAAGTCAAAAGTTCTGAAAGAAGCAACCACAAAGAGTTTTAGTATCTGTTCTCCGAGACAATATGAATTCGGCAATCCAACACCATATATTAACAGTCGTATGTAAATGTTAATTAAGAATTCATACCCACGGCTATAGGTGAAACCAAAAAAAAAAAAAAACGTTTTAATGGTATTAAACTTGAAGAAGCACAGCTACACCTGGAAGTTAACAATCAAATTCGCAAGTATCAAAAAGGCAAACACAAGTTTTAACAAGCTCGTATATGCTCACGATAATCGTACCTTGCTCTTCATAACTTCACTGCACTAGTTCTTGTACTTCATTGTCTCTTTCTCAAATCCAATTGTTGGGAACTGCTTTGCATACTCCTCAACCTCGCGGCGTAGCTTTGCAATATCAGATTGGATGTTGGCATCAGTTTGAATTGTGGCTACAAAGTCCTTCAGCTTCGAACCACCTGATTTATATAAAAACAAGCCATGATACACCAAACATTTAGTTTAGCTAGATTGCCCACTACTGATTTGCATGCTTCTCAAAGGCAGGGAATTTACTAAAGCAACTCAGTTACAGTAGTAATCATTAAAACCTTTGGTTTCAGCCTTAATCTTGAGTGCTAATTTGACTGCACTATCAAAGAAGTCGGCAACTTTCACAAAGTCATCCTCAGCAAATCCCCTTGATGTAAGAGCTGGGGTTCCTGAATCAAATAGAAAATGAGATGGTAATATTTGATCATCACAGCATTGCATTAGAAAAAGGCTGTACCCATCCTAATGCCTCCTGGCACCATAGCTGACACGTCACCAGGAACTGTGTTTTTGTTGGCTGCAATGTGAACTAATTCCAAGACTTTCTCAACTCTAGAACCATCTATTCCCTGGAAAAAATTGGGCATAAGGATGCCAGCACGATGTCTAGATGAAAGGCATGTAACAGTGTACGCAAATTTCATATTTTTATCAGCACATAGCCTGAAATATATTAAGAATATATTATGACGAGAGGAATTTGTAAAAAACAATCAGGAGAAGCTATAACTAATAGCTAGATGCGCACTTGATGATAAAATCAGCAGCAAAAAGGAGAAGTCAGAAGATAACAGAAGGAAGAGCAAGACAAATGAGATATAGTTCCTTATTACCTTGTTCTTCAGATTGACCAACACTAAATGGTTTTCTGTTCCACCAGAGACAAGCTCATATCCTTTCTCAACCAAGCGCTGCACAACATTTTACTTCCCTAGTGAAAGAAGGTCTAGAAAGATAATTCAAATGACATAGAAACAATCTCATTTCTAAGGAATATCACTAAAATCAGATTATAGTTTGATAAACTTTACATTAAATAAATTGGCTAAATTTAGAAAAAGGAAGAAGAAATAGCTTAAAATTCTATAAGTCAAGGTACACATATGACAAATTGACAATCCATGATACATGTTGCTTGCCCTAATGATGATCCATCCACCTAATCAGTGTCAATTATTTTCCAAAATTCCCTCCATCTTTCTTTTTTTTTTCTTTTTTTCTTTTTTTTCAGGTAATGGACCCCTTGCATAAAACACATGTCAGACCTTCAAACATAAACTATGACTGTACATTCTTATAATGTAATTTCAGAAAGCACAGGAAAGCAGATGTTCCAACAGTTGATGTTCTATAATCGAGAGCACAAAAAAAACAAAACAGAAAAGTTGTACCTGAGCAAATTTTGCACAGTTTTTCAGAACTTGCTCTTGATAGGCTTTATACTCTGGGGTGGTTGCCTGCAGTTGCACAAGCGAAAGAGGAAAAAATCAAAATGGAGTCTCTTAAGATACATAGCGTTATGATTTCTATTCATAACTTGCTTAAGTTATTATTTTAACATAATTTTCTTGTAGAATCCACTAGGGAACATCCACCGGCCATGATAGGGGGCATTATATTGACATGTGGAATAAAAGTTTGAGGATGTACTTCTGGGTATATTTACAGCTAGTCAAGCTCGAATAGCTCAATAGAAATATGAAATTTGGTAATTGCATTTTACAAGGACCTTGCACAGCCCACGGCCGTAAGTAAAGACATGTTATTTATTGACGAAGGTGCAAGACTGATGCAGAACATTCTGAGTTGATCACCTAATTGTGTGCAATACTGCTCTTACTCCCAGTAGGCCTCTTTATAAATCAAATGATGATTCTAATAGGCACCTCTATTAATAAATTGAAGAATATAATTCGTAATCGACAAAAACCTGCTTCAGCGCAACTGCTAACCCAGCAATTGTATGATTATGGGGACCACCTTGCAGACCAGGAAAGACAGCAGCATTGATTTTATCTTCAAAGTCATACATAACCTTCAGAACGCAACAACAATTTTTTAGCCTCTGACTCAGTACAGCATGTAGAATTTGATTACCACCAGAATACTACATGGTATGTTATTGATTTACCTCATGCCCCTGTTTGTTTATTTCTTTAATCCCTTTCCTGAAAAAGATCATGGCTCCACGTGGACCACGGAGCGACTTGTGTGTCGTAGTCGTCACCACATCTGCGTAATCGAAGGGAGATGGAATGACCCCAGCTGCAACCAATCCACTGATGTGTGCCATATCTGCTAGAAGTATTGCTTTTTGCTTGTCACATACCTGCCAATTTCACAACTCAAATGTAACTATACGAATACTACCATGAGAACTAAAAATATTATTGCAGATCAGTGCCTCAGTGGCATTTGATGAAAGCTTGCCTTTCGGATGCGCTCATAATCATACAGGCGTGCATATGCACTAGCTCCAGCTACAATTAATTTCGGTCTAAAGAGAACAGCACTTTTCTCCAACTGTAAAGTTAGTCCATAAGAATCTGTAAGTATAAAGAAATGCCTGATTCAAAGGCTGCAGGTCCAGAAGAGAAATTGAATGTCAGATAGACATAAGTAGAAAAAACCAGCTGAGAACCAGAAACCTTTACGAAGGTGATTAAGTAAAGGTGCTTTGACCTCTGGTTATCAAATTTGAACTCTCAGCCTTGCTATTTCTATAAATAAGTAAAGACAAGATGTGTTTCTCAAAAATATTTTTTAGTCTCATGCTCTTTAATAAGAACACACAAATAGAATTTATTTCTGTATAGCCAAAGGCCACGCAATTTGAAAGAGTACAAAAATATTTCCTGCAAAAGAATAAGAAATTATGTCTGGGTAAGAGACAAAAAGAATAGCCACCTGGTCATAGTCAATGTATCCAGTACTCTCATTTAATCGGTAAGGCATTGTCTCAAAGAAAATTGAAACAGCAGATATCTTCTTTGTATCAGTCTGCAAATTCACATACAAACATAGTTTCAGACTATGTCACAGAAAATAAATGCAGACTAAGCAGTAACTAACAAATAAAACAGCCTCTGGTCAGTCAATACTTCCAATAGCAGATTGCATCAGAGTACTTTCACTCCGTACTCATGGAAAAGTAAAATAATAGGTTGTGTGGAATCTCCGATATGATGTTTCAAACCTTCAATCTTGTTGGTTGCTAAAATGTAATTCTAACAGTTGTCGTGATTTTCAAAAGAAAAAAGAATATAGAAATGAAAAAAAAGGAAAGACGACTCCGCAGAACAAGTCAACTTTTGAAAGAGTAACACATAATTAGACCTCACCAAGATTTTATCTGTATGTATCATGCATTACACTGAACAGCAGAATATGTGGTTGTACAAGTAAAGAAAATCTGTAAAAATATCACTTGACTGACAACTCTCTTCAAAATTGTCTGGCGTTACATTATTGATTTATCTAGCAATCACCTAAAAATATATTTTAATACCTTTCATTTGCATTTTGACACAGAAACAAGGCGGAGAGAAAATATTTTCCACAGAAGAAAAAAAAATCTCATCAGTCATGGCATTAGTTGTCAATAAGATAAGAGTTATAGATATGGAAGCAACTGAGTGGGAGACTCTCCTGCAGAAAAGTTGGAGAAATAAGCTTTTAAGAGGATAATCATCTGTCATGATATTTTTGACTTGCTACTTACAAATGCAAGATTATTACTTGTTGCAAATCCAAGGCAAAAATTCAAGGCAAAAATTCAATATTGGACTGTTGATCATCATATACTGAATCCAAGGCAAAAATTCAAGTCGAACAGAGGAATAGTGCGGGTTCTGGAAACCTGGTAGCCATGAGAAAGATGTCCACCATGAGGAAGATCAAGTGCCATGATTCTCTCATGTGGCTTTAGAAGTGCAGTATAAACTTGAAAGTTAGCAGGGGATCCTGATAATGACTGAACATTCACTGGAAAATAGGAAATAGATTAAGGTGCACAGAACGGATGCAAGTAAATTAAAGATAGAAAGTAACTCGGAAAACTTCATATGATTCCAGAAGCATAATAAGATTGTGCAGAAGTAGAGTGGAAATGAAAGCATATGTCGAATAATATTAAGTAATTGAAGAATATAAACAATTTTGTAGTAAATTATTTAAAAAACCAGAACATTCCAACAAGAATAAGATAGGTCTATTGATGTGTATTAAAAAAAAAAAAAGAAGAGGAAAGGGCTGCATTCTTTGTTTCTGGAAATTACAAGACATATCATGCATTTTTCTTCTCCATTTCTAATTTCTTCTATTAGTAGGGGACTAGGGCACCATCATATGTAAAATTATCTAACATCCAAGATGATGTAATAGGATATTTCGCACGGGACTTATTCAAATAATTTGTGACAACTAAACTCATGAAGTACCATCAACTGAAGTCGAATATACCTAACATTTTTCCAAATCTAAATAAAAATGAAAGTAATGCTGCTCTTTCCTCTCTAATTCATCAACTCCACACTTACCACCTGCATCTCTACTACTGCCTCCACATCAACAATGGTATAAAAAATGTTTTGCACTATAACTTTTAGCTTACCTCCCCATTTCGATGCGTCTAAGTGAAAAGCTTCAAGGGCGCGCTTCTGACACAAGGACTCTGCCATGTCTATATATCTGGAATAAGGCAATAACAAGGATTCTTACATCTCTTCTTCTAAATTTAGAGGGCTGCATGCACACAAGGACGATGACCAAAAATCATACTCATTTCCGCCGTAGTATCGTGCGCCGGGATATCCCTCGCTATACTTGTTAGTCATGACCGACCCCACCGCCTGCATCACCGACACCGCTGTGAAATTCTCCGAAGGAATCAGCTCGAGTCCCTATTGAAATCACACAAGAATCAATATTTAGTGTTGCAACATTATGTCGGCATTATGTTGTATCACCGATCAGGATGCTAATAAGCAACAAAAGGACCGAGAAGATTGTCAAATTATATGAAACGACCATTGTTCTCCAAAAGCTCAAGATTCTAGAGAACAATGTTTTAAATATTTATACTCGACACTGAGCTCGAGATGTTATGATAGGCCTAGGACGTGACAAGGAGCCCGACAAGACTCGAAACTCAGAACTTTCTGCTTTAATACCATATTAAATTATATAAAACGACGGTTATTCTCCAAAAATGCAAGCTACCAGAGAACAGTATTTTAATACTTATTATAGTCAACACTAAGCTAGTAATGTTATGATAGGCCCAGGATGTGGCTACAACTCAAACTCAGGACCTTCTACTCTGATGTCAAGTTGAATTATGTAACGATCCTTATTCTTTAAAAAAAAACTTAAAACTGCGATAGAACAATATTTTCAATAATTTATATTCCGCGAAGATGATCAGAGGGAAAGAGAGTAAGAAGAGATGACCTTCCATTGCCGGGCTTTCTCGAGCTCGATGATGTCCGCGATCTCCGGATCGACGACTTCCAGTGGGGCGTTCAGCTGCTCCGTCCACTGCAAGCCGAAAAGGCCGAATCAGATCTTGATGATGCTGTAAAGCAATTATCCAAAAACATGAAAATAAAAAAAATAAAAAAAAGAAAAAAAAGAAATACGGCGTACCGCGGCGCGACATCTCTGCTTCTCTTCGAGGGCGGCTTCGATCGGCAGCGTAGACTTTGGGAAGATCGAATCGATCAAAAATGGTGGAGTGAGAAAGCAATCAACCCATTAGGATAATGGATGCTCTACAAATATATGTACAAAAGAAGAGCTAACCATGGACATATAGTAGAGGGAGCTCCGCCACCGCCGTAGAGGGTGGCGCACGGCGGAGGAGGAGGAGGAGATCCTTCGGAGCGCCGCCGCCGCCGCCATTGCCGTCGAAGCGCTGCCTTTAGAATCGCGGTCCGGGGAATCGCTTTTTGGACCAACGCCACGGAACGGGAAGAGAGAGAGAGAGAGAGAGAGAGAGAGAGTGGGGTTTAGAACCAACCACGGTTTTTACATTCAATTAATTAATTAACTACATATTTAATTAAATTAACTAATCAACTAATCACATGATTGATTTTATGCTTAACTAATTAATATAAACGATTGATGAATCAGCCAACTCAAAGCATCAGTCTCACAGCGCCAGATGTAACAACTCATGCATACAGCAGTTTAAAAATCAGATCACAGTATATTTAGGAAAAATTGGGTAAATTGTACATTATCGTGCTTCTGCTTCACCAATAATAAGTTCATCTCATAATTCTTTTTTCATTACTCTCAACGAAAATAATTCACTCCTAAAGAAGGAAACTATGCAGTTCACAATTACATAACCTGTTTATTTGAATAAGGAAATAAACAGACCAACAACAAGATTTTACTTCATCTAAGTAGTGTAAGAACTTTTATTTAAACACGGACTCAGATAGTTCAACTATACTACATGCTTCAAGTACAAGGAGCAGGCGCAACCGACGGCGTTGCTCGCTAACATGCAGCATCTGAAGAGTTTTTGAGAGTACGTATAATTAAAGTCACCAAATGCGGGCACTTACAAATGCTCAAGGCACTGCACTGAGCAAATTTACAAACTTAACAAGAAGCTCCACTTTTATTAGAGGAGTATATCTTTCTTCGCTACCGTAATATTAGGCAATTTGGTAATAACACATGATGACAAGAACATATAAATGTAACAGTATATACACGGCCAGGAGGACTTCTCCAGGTCAGAAAAAAAAAAAGAGTTCTTTTATGCACTCACGGCAGAGGTTTAAGGGCTGACGACGAACATCGTGGCAAAAGTTGGAATTTCACAAAGCATTTTTCTCCGGAACGGGCATGCAACCACGAAAAATGCAGCTCTCTCTGTTTTCAAATGTCAAACTTCCAAAGAGAGCACACCGAGACCATACCAGTTAAGGTCTCTGAATTCAGCATTATGATATTTCACAATATTAGACACAACAAGCTTGAGTGGTGACCCAGCTAGAAGGATGACAAGGATGAAGGGTAGGTTCTCCGCATAATATAGCCGAATCACCAAGACAGATCGCGCCATAGGGTGAGAACTGGAGGTTTGCTGACGCCAGCTGAGTCTATATAGGATAGAGCATGAGAGCCGTTTTCTCGGTTCTGAAAACATGAGACCCCCTCCACGGCAGACACACATGCGAGAAGGGCTCCATACTCGGTAGCATGGCGCATGGAAACTTACTTTTCCTCTGCCTTTTAGATTAGATCAGTGGATTGTCGATGTAACCCGTGGGACTTCCCTTTCCGAATAATAGAACAAATTTCATGTTCACACTGCAACGAAAAGAATAAAAGAAAAACTGAAAATTATGTTTGGAACACTCACCTCAACAAAGTCTTCACTGAACAAAATCTCAATACTACTACCTTACTAATGATGCTTCATCTCAAGGCTGTATAAACTTACCAATTAACAGAACTCCTGCAAATGCTGGCTCGGTCGCAAAGATATGCATCCTCTATCAGTTTCATTAGATGAGCTGCTCCTGTGAAGTCAAATACCTCACCATCAAAGGCACATATTTGCATGCCTTGAAATGACACTGAAAAGGAAGAAAAGAATAGAGACTACCTCAATCCAAAAAATGTATAAAAAAATAAAATCCATACGATGAGTGTAGAATCCAATGGTACCAAAGTTAAAAGGCATACCGGACTAGATCGAAATGGTGAAACACAAATTCCATATCTACACATCATATCCAGGGTGTCCACCCTTCATACATGTGGCACAAGTTGTCAATACTTACGGCCTGCTTAAGAAGAAGGTCAACTTGCTCCGATATTTCCAATGACCTTAAAAAAGCATTCCAACAGTTAACACACAATGCAGGAGATATGCTGGCAAACACAAGAAAAGTATCGAAACTCTCACCACTACAAACATACCTAGTCCCTTCAATATCTCTCCCATGTAGCTTCTGTTCGACTTGCTTCAGGACTGATAAAGCAAAGGTATTTTTACCTGCAAAAATAATGCCTCAAAAATGTCAACAGAAATGAAACTATAACCTTTCTACTGTTATCTCTTTCTTATCAAAAGCCATTCAATAACCAAATTATCACATGGGACAAAGCAGTCAACAAAGTCAACATACTGCGAAGAATTAAAACAACCTCGTATTAAGGTGCTATAGAGCAAGACAACATAATTTTATCACCATATTGAGGGAAAGGAAAAGGAAAAACAAGTCATGATCAGGCTATGTCGATTTCTATATTTATGTAGAAAAGAAAAGTTAGAATTAAAATCTTTGAAATATGCTAGAAACACAAAGTTACGAAGAAAAACTCATCAGGTATACTACACATAATAGAAAACTAGGTTGTAGGAGCCCTACAAGTATCAAAATGACTAAAGACCTGGTGCTTATAAATAATCAGAGAGAGAAAATTCAAGACTATCTAAAGAGGGCATACTATTAGCAGAATATCATGAACTTCTATCCACAAGGCCTTTTTCCTTGAGGGCATTTGATAAACATTAACTTCCTATAATCATTGATGCTTCCCAACATAGTCTAGAACTAAGAGTGCAACAGTACAGTCTCAAGCAAAGCTTTTGATATTGCTATCTCCACTACATTGTTGAAGTTGTTACCTAATACCTATGCCATTATTCATTAGCTAAACTAAGCGAGAAGCAATTCAGTAAACTGAAATACGCCAAGAAAAGCAACCTAACTGCTACTGTATCGTACCTCTCATCGCTCGGTTAGCAGAATCTGAAGGACGGTTCAGATTTTCGGTACTTGATGCATGTCCTTTAACCTGCTGTACAAACTCTGCATTCTCCCTGCTGAGCAGCTTTGTATCCTCTTCGGTGTCCTTAACAATAGCTTCATTTAAAAATGATAAAATTTGTTCATCTGCGGGTTCAGCACTAGTGCTATTGCCAGAGTGATCCCCAGTCATCTGTGAATTTGCCGCATATGTAGATTCTTCTCCATCAGGATTTCCAGAGGAAAGGCCAGCACTTTTGTCATGCAATAACTGTTCCACTGTTTCCGAGTTCTCAGAGAAGCTTGATTCAGTTAAGGTAGTGATGGATCCTGAGCTGCTTGTGTATGTGTGTTCTGGAGGAGAGATCCATTCATCATCTTGCACAGAAAATTCAGCTCCAGCTGTAATTGATTCTTGAGTGCCGCTTTCCTTCCTTTCCGCAGGTTCTTTATCCTCGTTGTTGAATAAGGTAGCACCTTGCAAGAGCTCAGACCTTGACAAAGAAAGGTCCTCCTGAGACCTCACCATTTGACTTCCTCCAAGACCTTCAAGAGCCTGAATTTAAAATTAAAAAATTAAAAACAAATTAAAGAAGTAGAAGACAAGGAAGAAGAAAAAGAAGAGGAGTTAAAAACATTAATTGCAACTGCCCTACATGTCTAGGTAAAATTTGGCACATATTCCAGATATGTGCCGCACGTATATGCGTACATCAAAATAGACACGTCCTCATTTAATTTCTGAGAACTAGATTGGCCCAGCTATGTTACAAGATCCAGTAAGGTAGTATAAAGTATAAACATGTCCTACTCCTTCCTCAACAGTGTAAGAAGCAATTGTATTGCTACGTCAAACTATTCCATGCCATGTTATATGGAATTTTTGGGGAAACTGGGTCATTGTAATGTAAGAATCTAACAGAAGTCAATGTTTGGATCAATTTCAGGTCTCAATTTCTCTACTTACAAACTGGAAAGAAGCCATTAGAAGTATGTCAAGGTCCCCAATCCGTTAAGGAAATAGACAAAAGAGATTACTTTGCGAAGGTTTCTCGCATGCAGACTTGATATCTGGGCAAGCTTGTTCAACATGATGTGCAACTCCTTTGTGTTGTGAGTGATCGATGGCACTAAAGGTGCCAAAGATTGGCAAGTCTCCCTGAGCCTGTAAATATAAGACTCGTATAATGTTTTTCCATGATGAAGAGATATCTCAGCATTACTGTCTCTTTCGTCCAACTTTCCATTAGCTATAGCAGCTAAATCGGTTGACAATGAAGTTTCCAATGGAAGGAGCATCATGTTTGCCTGGAGAGAGAGAAAAGAAAGAAACTAAGTCTAGAAATAAGAGGGGGTTTAAGGAATCTCTGATAAATCTGAAGGAGAAGTGAGCAGGATTACTTTTGGGCTTACTCAACACAATACTCCACAAACGAGATTAGAGATATTAAAAGGAAAGAGTATAAAACCTTAGAAAGATCTGTCATCAGTGCACTATGTGCTGCAGCAGCTTCCTTTCCTAAATTGTAGACATCATGCAAGCCCTCTGTTATAGCCAAAACCTGCAGAAAATTAGTTAGAAAATGTGGAACTCCAAAAGAGAATTATGTTTTCTTTAAAAAAAAAAAAGAAGAAAAAAAGACAGGTCCTTTCCAGAATCAGATGCACCAAAGTTAGTGTGCACACAGGAACTAAAGAAGGATGAAACAGGAGTAAAAAGATGCCTGTCTTTGTAAATTGATTTCTAAAAGTTTGTCACTAAAAAAATAAACCTTCTTGAATATCAGAGACAAATTAAAACCTCAAAAGCAACCAACTTAGGAAACTAGAAAACAGAGTACCAGCTATTGAATATCTGCTAATTACTCATAAACAATAATCAAAGATCACGACTTTTCAATGTGTCTTCGTCACAATAATCAGAAATTCTTGTTGCACATCTTGCAACAAAATTTTATTTTAGCTTTTGAGTTCAATGGATCCACTGTGTAAGCTGAAACAATTTGCAAATTTGAACAGAAGAAAATACAGAGAAAAAGTGAAAAATCCAGCTATTCCCCTCGTCATTTTCCGAGTATTATAGTCTCCTACCATTGAGTCATTGATGAAGCTTCTTCTTTCTAATAAGGTCATAATAGAACAGTAGCTCTCCATAAAACAAAATAATCAGTTTGGATCTACAAACTAACTGTTTACCTTGAATCAAGATGATTGGTAAATTAGTGGAAATATCATACCTCATCAAGCATCGTACCACATTCTGAAGTCAAAGCTGTGTGGCCTTTTGAAACACGACTGTAGGCAGACAATGCCACAGAAGCTTGAGATGCACGTTCATGCATGTTTGCAACGGTGTCATGCAGATCAACTGACAGAAAGAAAAGAAGAAGAAATATTTAATTTGAAATCCCATAATTCATATGTTTGTTCCACTAAATTTAAAGGCCAAAAAACTCATGGTCAGGATCGCGTCTTTTGCATATGGAACACAGACTGACCTGAAGCCGAATTTGCCTTCACAGAGGCAATATGAAGTTGATTGGTCGCAGAGAACAATCCATTTGCAGCAGTTTCCATGTTATGTTGGGCCAGGTTCCATTCTTTTTCAGCACCTAATTTATAGGAATAGTATAAGAAGTTATCAGAAATAAAAGATAACATTCATCTTTGGAAGAAGCATATACATATATAATGACTCAGAAAAGGACTGAATTGGCTGGGGACTGATAAGTCTGGCTACTAGTGGAACTCAGTGTTTTAAATAGCGGCCGCTATAGCGGTTTTTAGGTGTTACCGCTACGCTATAATATATAAAGCGGTATATAGCGGTTCGGGTTCATAGCGGCCGCTTTAGCGGCGTAGCGGCCGCTTTAGCGGCGTAGCGCCCGCTAAAGCGGCCGCTATAAAGCGGTAGAAAAGCGGGCGCTATGAGCCCAAACCTTTAAAAAATACAAACCGGTTAAAATGGCTTATCGGGTCGGATCCTTAAATGGAATAAACCCTGTTTCTAAGGGTTTGGAAGATAAAAAGGTGATCCGTTTTTAAAAGAGAATCATATATCGTCATCTTTTTGGTTTGCTAAATATTTTAAAGTTAATCTTAAATTCTTAATAGATAATAACATTAAATATATAAGCTTGCAATACTAAAAAAAAGAATGATTAGTTGTCTTTTTTTCAAAATTATATGTATTTTATAAGAAATATAAACATATTAAATTTGCTTTTATGAAACCCGCTATGGTTTCATAGCGCCCGCTATCTGTTTTCCACTACGAGACTCTCCAAACGCTATGTACCCGCTATCCGCTATTTACAACCTTGGTGGAACTTATAGTGTAATAGTTGGATCAGGCCCAAGTTCAGAGATACAGGCCCAAATGTCAAACTTGGGTTGCCTAGCCTGAAGCCCAAAATGATGAATACACATGTATATACATAAAAAAAAGAAAGAAAGGAAATTTTACTTTTCAAATTTTCAACCATAAATGATGTTCATAATGTGCTTGTTTTTGGCACTCTTTAACTCATCAAAGAGTTGGCTCTTTTTTTACCCAAAATCAACCATAAATAAAGTAAAGAGCAGAGAAACATAGCAAGAATTAGCAACTCACGTGTAAATGAATGATAAGCAGCATCTAATTGGGTCAAAGAGTTCAAGTAAGCTTGCTGCCACGCCCTGCCTTTTCTCGCAGTTCGTCCAGAGGATTTTTCACCAGGCATCCAGAAGAGACCATCTCTAGATGCTTCAAATTCCATCACAGCTGAGCATATCTTTACAATATCAGATGCCTGTTCTTGTGCCGCCCAAAGCAACTGTCGTCTTCTTAAGAGATGATCATGAAATTCAGGGGGGATTCCTGAACTACCTGTGGCCCAACCCATGGCTCTTTCAAGTTGTTCTTCGGCTGACACAGAAACCCTTTCAAAAGCTTGTAGGCGCTCCACTGATTTTGATACAGATGACATTGAGGTCTGTATTTTCTCCAGTAATTTTGTCCTGCTAAGGTTTAAAAGAAAGGTGAAGAATTTATTTTCACCAAACATATTTTGTGACAAGACTTTGTTCGTTAAGGAATAAGACGGTGGAAGATCATTTAGCCATTCCAACTGAACAATTTCCAAGATTGTCTTGCCTAAAGCCTCAATAAGCTCATTCCTCTGCTTTTTCATAAGAGAAACTGCAGCCCTAGCAGCCCTAACAGTCTCATGGGCATTACAGTACTCCTCAAGCATAAGTCGTACTTTTCTCGCTGCAGCAACATCTCTTTCCAATTGATCAGAAGCCAATTCTCTTCTTTTTTCTACCACATGCTGTAAATAATCATTTTCCTTGTCTAACTGAGAAATAAGAGCAGGAGCTACTCTCTCTTTAAAATAACGTCTGATTTGCTCTCGTAAATGTCTCACGAGCTTCTTTCTAAGAGAATTGTAAAGCTGGTCAAAACTGAAATTATGATCAACTGAAGAGGAAATCTCATGCATGCATAGATCAAGAACCGAATCCACCACAATAACTTTCCAAATGAAGAAAGAACGATGCTTCAATAAGCTGGCTAATGCCCACAACAACTCTGACGGGGAAGATCCTGATGACACCAGGTCAGCTAGGTTGAAAATGGCCTCATTCAAGCTTTGACGAAGAGAACTATAGGATGATAACAAGAGATCAATTGACTCCATGTCCATAAAGGGCTTTGTTAAGGTAGCAAGAAGAGCCTTGCTTCTTGTCATATAAGAATCTCCCTCCTGTTTGATGCTTATTAAAGATGCAAAGTACTGTTCAGAAGAAGCTAGTGAATTCATCACCGAGGTTTCAATTTTGGAAAGAGATGATGCACGCACATCCCTCTTGCTCCAACTCTGATGGAGTTGGTCTAATTGTGCTCTGCATGCTTCTTCTTGTGATGCAAGCTCTTCAGCTTCTTCCCAAGAGAGATGGTCTCGGCCCTGTACAGCAGCTTCTTCGAGAGCTATTTGCTGCTCCGTGATGGCTCCAACCTTCACAAAGTAGCTTTTTTCTAGTTCAACCAACGAAGCTCTCTCAAGCTCTACCTGAACTATTTTCTCTAGTGCTGTATCAATGGAACCACGGATCTGAGAAAGTGAACCGAAAGCTTCCATTACTTCCGAATTATGTGAGATAACTGATCTAATTATTTCTGGGAGAACGACTTCAGTCATTTGCTCAATCAAGTGGGTACCTGACTGCAAGAGGGCTTGGAAAGTAGTAATCCAGTTTCCTGACACAAACTTCATGTTATCAGCAATCGTGCTTGGTAAGCATTTGCCCGTCGCTTCCTCAACTTCCCAAGCAAACCCCATGATTAGTACGCACCTTTCAATCTGTTCATCAAATTCATGAATACCAGTCGCAAGATCGGGCTGATGACTACCAATCCCAGTTCCTATAGATTTATTTGATATGGCAATCACTTTAGCTACAACATGCCTATAGAGTTCACTCATAGCCATCCCTAAAATGAATAATATGTTCTCTCTTTTCTCTTCAGTATCATCTGCATTTTTTGAGTGACCTGAAGGCCGCATGTATTTCATAAAAGAAGAGAGTAAAAGTTCTTTTGATTGTGCTTCATTATCTGATCCAATCGAATTCACCAGTTGCGAACAATTGCCATCAAGTTTTTTTATTTCTTCCATGTAACTTTCCATTTTATAAAGAAGATCTTGATGTCTTTGTTGAACCAAATCAAGTCCTTCCCCTTGCGCCTTAGCAACAAGGTCCACAGCGCGCCTTTTGGCAATGGCAAGCACATCCGCTGAAAGATTATTGACAGATAGCTGTAAAACTTGAGCCCAACCACTTACTGGAGTGGTCGCCATGTAATTTATGGGAAGAACTCTTTGCAACGTCGAGGCATATTCATGAAGTGCCTCGATACCAGAACAAAGCCCATTCTCCAACTCTGTCATAAGATGAAAGATTTCCTTATCCATATCATAGCACTGCACTTGTGTTGGCTCTGGCACAATTGTTAAAGGGACGCCTGATACTAAAACAGCAGAAGTAAGAGATAAGACTTCTTCTGAGCTACTCAGTTGGTTTTGTGCACCTGGAAGTGCGCCATCACGTAAAGCATCAAGGACCCTAGCATGTTGGTCCACCCACAGAGCTAATTCTTGGACTTCCTCAGCCGCCATAGCTTTTGCCTGTGCTAAGCCATGAGTATGGAGTTCACATGATGCCCGGCATTTTTCTGCAAGTGAAGTAGCATCAGCTACAATAGATTTCGCTGATGTCTCAAGCTGCATAAGGCTTGATCTCTCTTTGTCAGCATGATAAAAGATCGCAGATATGATCTCGTACTGATTTAGCACATCTAAGAATCCCTGGCACGCAGTTATCATTAGAATAGAATTAGCTAACTGAAAATCGTTCTCCTTCATTTAATATTCAAGAAGTATGATTTCTGAAACAGAAGAAAAGTTTTCTACATACCTTCAAGGCAGATTCTGCAGCTGGTAGGGTAGACAATAAGAGATCATGATGCTCCTGTTAAAGAAGTAACTCATCACGAAGTTGTTTTTTGTCCCAATCAAATAGATCGGAAGATCAAAAAAAAAATACTAAAAAAGAGTACTTCACTAAGTATTTAGTTGCTAAGCCTTGCAAAGATTAGCCACACTTATTTAATTACTAAATAGAGTACTTCATCACTTAGAATTTAGTTGTTAAGCCTTGCAACATTATCCTTATATAATTACTAACCATATAATTCTGATACTACCACGACAGTAGAAAGATTACGGATTCAAGGGTAAGTTTGTTTCTGAACAACTAAATAAAGACAACGCAAACAAAGGAGAAAGGTAATCTTTTATTGATATACAAAGTTACAAACATTAATTAATCATTTGCCACATTATTTTCACATTCATTCTTGTTGTAGTATGGTTCTATAAAATGAGATAGCTAACGTATTTTTATCTGCATATTACATGTCATCTCGTAACTTTTCATGGGTCAAGAGGCATCATGTTGTACTGTTTTCATAACTTCCTACTTATCAGATATTTCACAAATTCAATGAGAAAATACAGCACAACAAATATTTATATGATAAGCTGAACTCATGATGGGAAGCAACTACCTGTAAAGGAACTCGGATTTCCTGAACTCTGGAGGAGAACAAGCTCAAGCTAACAGCCAACTCCATCCCTTTCTTTTCTTCACCAGCTATTGCTGCTTCATCCTGGTTATTTCCACGTGTCCACTCAATCAGAGGGTCCCACACAAACACCTCCAACAACATCAAGATAATATCTTTGTTCTTCTGAAGAACAGTCATAACTGTCTCGCAGTTAGCCCTAAAAGTGCCTTCTATTCCTGTCAATCCTAACGCAGCTTCGATAGTTTGAGAAAGACGGAAAGGGACAATTTCAGGAATCTTTAGTTTCTTCCCTTTATCAAAACATATGTTGTAATCTATGTGGACAACTTCACCACTGTAAAAGTCCATGAGTATATTATCTAAATGTCTATCACCTAGGCCCAAAATGTGGCCCATCATGCTCATGGCTGCTACACTACCAGAGAACCTGAAACCAGAATAGACCAAGTAGAATATTAACTACACTATAGCAAGAAAAGCACTGAAAAGTCTAGCTTGTAAAATAGCCAGATATCTCAAAACTAGCATATTTAAGAGCAGCTTGTAAAATCATGAAAGCTATTCTTCCATAAAAGAGAACAAACTAATAATAGTGTAGAGGATAAAATAGTTGTTGAGGTAGAGATAAGTCTAAGAAAATAATTGGTGTAGATCAAGAGATTGAAAGATATCAGCAGGCATCTCCAATTAAGATATTCAATCTGAGTACGAAGAAGTGATAAACCAAAGTACAATGTGGTCAACAAGGAATAATTAAAAATCCAGCAAAAATATTTAACTCTGTTTAAACTTATGGAAAGCATGATCTATGGCACTTTTATCTGTTATCTTTCTTAGCTTGGTATATATGTGCTTACTCTTACTGCTGCTTTTTCAATTGCTTCTGAATAACATGACATGTGATGACTGATGAGTGCACCCAATATAAGAACACTTGCCAAAAACAAGATCATAGGGGAAAAAAAAAGAGCACCTCTTTGTTTTTAAGTTAAAAGACTTGAATCCTTCACTGGCACACCACATCTCCTGCCGAAGGAGTTGTTTTGGGGTCTCTTTCATAAGCTCTAAAAGAACCTTCCTTTTGACCTCGAGAGGCCAATCCCTCCGAGAAATCACTCTTTTTATGCCTTTTTCTTTCAAGGCCGGTATTATTTTCCCATAGAACATATCACTAGGGCGTGGAACAGGTGGCAGCGGATTGTTCAGATTTATAGCTCCAACTGCAGAGAGTTGAGCCAGCTGCATTCGTTTCTGCCATGACTTGTAGACACTGTATATACTGGTTGCATTATTTACCCACTGGATCAGTCCTGCTCTGCCACTGATTGGAGTAACAGAGTAATACCTGATCGAAAGAGACCGACTATAGGCATCACCAGATGAATACAAAAAGCTATTTACTGCTTCCAGAAGCTGCATGATACGAGCATCAAGACGCAGATCCTCCCGACCTTTGAGAAGATAAGTATGCTTCTGACCATCTGATCCCATCAAAACAAGCTTCTTAGGTTTTGTCTTTGTCGATAGGATAGTCATCTGGTCACAGAAGGATGATATTGTGACAATCTTTGAAACTTGCTTCTCAAGACCAGGCATTGGAATGTCAGAGGTCACAAGCCGTGACAGCTGCGGGGCCACTTCACTGAAAGATATGAATGATTTGCGTTGATGAGTATACAAGGATGCTGCAATGGCCTCAAATGGCCGCCAGACATCTGCTAGTGTGGTAGCAGAAGCAGGGGAAGTTTTGAGGCCCAAGATGGCTGATTTGAGCTGCTCAGTATACTCCTTTTGGAACCATGTCTCGTGAGAGGTTCTTGGTTCACGAGAAGTAGAAGCCATGCGACGCTCTAATGCAACAATTATTGGAGCCATCATAGCAGAGTACTTTGCTGCATTTATCTTATTCTTTTCTGCGAGAGTGAGAGTTGGATTTGCAGCAACTCTAGCAGTTTCCTCTTTCAGCACATTTAAGCGTCTGATAACATCTGCATTACAAACGTGATTTGTTACCATTTATCGAGTTTAATGCTAGAATAAGTATTAATTGCCGCTCAAGCTAAAGAAGAACATTCTGACCAGAACAACGTGTTACAGTGTAAGAAAATTGTTTTCAATACGACGCTCTCCAAACAAATCAGCTATCATACAGTACAAGCAAAAAATAAATAAACAGTACAGTACAAACAAATAAAGGATGGGCAACAAGTTTTACATGAAATTCATTTCTTTAGTGGGAGGGACCTTGTTTACCTGAATGAAGATCCTGAAGAGTGCTGAGCCACTGTTCCTCCCAAAGAACAGTTATCATCCCCAGCTCCTCAATCGCAAGCTTAACGTCTTGAATTAATTTTGGGTAAAGCTTAACCTGCATAAGAAACAGGAAGAGTTCGGACAAGACTCTCGTGTAACCAAACAATCCCATAAAAACATTTCAATCAAATAACCGGACTCAGAAAACAATTAAAATTTGGAAAAAGAAAAGCACTTTTAACTATAGGGTACTGTAAATTAAATATTGTAATAATACATATACTGCAGATGGCTTTGTTACCAAATGATCCAATATGCGCTGAAGCTCCTCAGAGGGTTTCCCTTCATAAGCATTCAAATCAACTAGTGTAGGATACACTATTGAACAAGGGGATAGCTTGCCTAACATCATCAATATTCCTTCTAATAGTTTTCTGACTTCTTTCTCGGGGTGCGAGCCTAGACGAGCAAAAAGTTGCGGTATGATCTCCTACATCCAATAAAAGAACAACATCTTTAGTACTAACTACTAAGCAGTAGCACGTCAGTACGTCACAAATGCAAATGGGAAGAAAAATAATTACAATGTGTATCACCTGCCAGGGCAATAACGGAACCGTTGAAAAACCAAATTCGAGTGTTTCCTTTAACTCAACTCCATAGTTCAGAATGATATGCAGGACATGCAGCACAGCCCTAAGAGTGCAGCTTCTAGTTTTTCCTTCCATAGGGTCACGAGACGGGCTAGCCTGAAGCTTGGAGGATGAATGAGAAAGATACAGAAAGTAACCATGTGCAGCATTTCCAAACAGTAAAACCCTCCTACGCCTCAGCGACCACCAAATTCCAATAAGCTCATCAACCAAAGGCAAGACGATGTCCTTCTCTGAAGCACCATTTGTACAAAGAAGAACCAGCAGTTGAGAAGAAAGAGCTGCAGAGGGGCCTCCAACTTCATAGGATTCGAATCCAGGTGCTCCAGCGGCAGCTTCTATCAGATGAGCTGCTTGCTCAACCAAAGTGTTGACTAGGATCTCACGTTCAGGACTAACATTGGAGTCAAAGCTTGTTGCACCTCCATCACCAACAGATTGTGCATGTTTATCACCATAGTAGATCTTTTTTAGTATGCTCTCCACTTTAGACAACTCGTCCTTTGTCAAGCGATAGCTTTCTGACGTAATTTCTGCTTGAAGAGTAGGAGATATAGTGGATGAAGGAGGCAAGGAGAGAAAGCTTTTGGCTTGACTAAAGCACCAGGACGCATAAGCAAGCCATGACTTGCCCATAGTGGGACAAAGAACGCAAGATGCATTTATAGCTGTACCGACTATTTCTTGAAGAGTTGCATTATATTTGAAATTAGAGACTATGCCACCGTCACTAGACAATGGCTTGCTTGTCGCATGTGAAATACTGTCACGTACATCTGCACTATAATCTTCACATATCTTCGAAAGGATGTTACTTGAATTCATATTTGAACTCATTTGCCCTAACCAAGTGGAGAGTTTCAAACATGCCTTAGCTTTTAAAAGAGCGCCAGCACCAGAAGCCTTTGTTGTTGCAGACAGCAAATTGGGACTGACAAATGTCCAGAGATCGGTTAGAGCCACCTCATCTTTTCCTTCCGCATGCTTTAGTAGGATACTCTCATACTGCGTGTTCAAATCAAGCAACTCTTTGTACATCTCTTGAGAGCATGTCAAAGGATGGTTCATAAGGTAATGGATCATACGGTTAGCCAACATGAAATTGCTCTGTTTCCGAGCTAAAGTAAGGATCCTTCGGCAGAGAAACAGGGTTTCTAAAGAAGACGGATTTACAGTACGATAAACTCTAAAAACCTTCATCCACAAACTACAATCTTGTTGAATTCTATTAATTGGCGAGTGCAATAGTTGATAACATAAAGAATCCGAGAACAACGCAGATTGATTAGCTTCCTGCTGGTCATAACATCTGGTACCCTCTTCAAAAGCAAAGATACAATGAAACTGGACAGCATAAGCAGCCGCATCAATCAAATCATCAAGAGGGGCGACAGATAATGCTTCATCCAGAATCAACTTCGCCTTGTCTAGCTCCTCAATGCTCCCTTCACCTTGGAGCATTGATCGTAGAAGCATCTGCTCACTCCTCTCTAGTGCTATCTTCGGATCAAGAGTTAATTCAGAGCTGCTTTTAGGCGTCAAATCAAGATAACCCCAAGCCGCATGAAAATCACCATAGTCAAAGCGTGCTAAGGCATGAATAGCATTAAGTTCAGTACCTGCTGCAGTTAGAGCACCAGAATAAGCTTTCCCAGCATGTGTAGCACGAAGTTTCTGCAATTCTGTGAGCCAGCTTTCTAAGCACTTCCAATCTGAGAGTGACGTGTAGCACTCTATAACACGCGCTATGATGAATTGGATGCCATCTGATCCCATGGAAACAAGCGCTTCCTCAGATTGCAGTAGATGAGAATAGTGTGCAGCTGCCTTTTCATACTGGCCCCTCGCTTGATAGACAAGCCCTGTAATCCATGAAAAATTCTCAAGGCTGCCGGCTACAGCTGGGCTGAATAGGCCGTCTTCCCCAATGATTGAAGAGAACGTAATTGTGGCCCACTTCTGGAGCCCAACTAAAGCATCTGACTCATGACATCTACACAAGGCCAGGGAGGCATGTTGCAAGACCTTCAAGACATCTTCTAAGGTGACTCTTTTATCCTTGGAAGATGGTCCCAACAGATTTTTAAGATCCAGAAGTCTTAATACGCAATAATGAAGGATAGCATCATCACACTGCAAAGCCAACCCAGCATTGAGCATTGGTTCAGACATTCTAGAAAACCACTCCTCGCAAACCTTTTTGTTAGCTCGAAAGAACAAGGAGCTCTGCTTGGCCGGACTTGGTAAAACAAAGGAACCTTCATAGGCATTATAGACATTTTTCTTCAAGGCCTCGACAAATTCCAGCAGCAGACGCATTGGAAGCAAGTGCATGTCAGATGACCACATGTACATGCTGTCACCCTGCTTGACATCCAGGGATAGCACATTTGGTATGTCGATTAACATGCGCTCCAAAGCAGCAAAAGTCTGGGTGGGACCGCCAAGATTAGTTCGAAGCCGAAGATTAATGCAATATCTAGCAGCTTCATGTATGCACCACCAGACTGCAGCTAGATTGTTCACTGGGCATATTTTGTCTAACACTTCTACCTCCAATTTCACGTCCGTTGGTAGATTGTTTGTGCCAACATCACCAACTAATTCATGTTGACTAGAAAATGGATCACTTTTGCTATGGGAGCTAAAGACTAGTCGTTGCACCCAAGAAGATAAAGGCACCTTCCATCTATGAGAAATGTAACTCAAAATGGAAACAAGTTGATGAGAGTGGAGTTCTCTTTGAAGTTTCTCTACAGCGAGCACACGCCGCCAATCCATGTAGCACTTGTTTGCTGTCTTACTAGTTACAAGCTTGGAAATATTAACTCCGTCCTCAAGCAAACCACAAGAATAGACTGTAACAGGCAAAATGACAGACATCACCCTAACAAATGCATCTCTTACAGACTTATCTGGATCGCCAATTTTGTCAAGCGCCACTTGTGAGATGGCGGAGTAGCTTCCAGGATTAATAAGCTTAGCCTGAAAAAGAACTTCCAAAGAAGATGCAACATAAGATCTTACTTTAGACTCCCTGTCGTACGCTGAATCCAATACTGAATTGAGTATATCACTGTCGACAATGCAATCTCCATGAGTATCACGAAAATTAGTTGATACATCTAGACTCTTCTCCATCCTTAACACCACTGAGCTAAAAGTTCGGATCCAGTCAAGAGCTTCTAGTTTCACTGTTAGCGGCGAAGAAACTTTAAGCGCCCTTACAATGAATACACCATACTTCGTCGTATACTTTACTATGATATTATACATAAGATTCTTACTTTCATGGCTATCTCGACTTTGACCATCTACAGCAGTGCGAACTCTCTCACTAGAAGTTTTGGAAAGTGCACACTGGCTTAATAGTTCAACCTCGCTCAGTTTGTGTAATGTCCTGAAAATATGGAATTGCAGCTCCGGGAAATCATGAAAAGGAGCCTCAAATGGGTTGAGCTTCTCTAGGATAGCGGATGCCACTCTAGTAGCTCTCTCATATCTGAGCGTATCGAGAACATTCTTTTCTAGCAAATTTTTAGCAGCGTCGAAGGAAACAGGAGCTAGAAGCACCTGTAAATCAAATCTCGTCAAGGAAAGCAACTCACTTTCGGAGTACACAGTACCGGGACCTACACCTGACTTTAGCTGATCATCGTCCCTAGTGACATCTAATGAAAGGGCACCTGGGCCACTACAAAATAAATGAAGTTTTCCGAGCATAGCCTTTAACGACTCCAATTCTTCGAGCAAAGACGCGATCGCTTGAGCGACCACATCCTCGGAGCCATGCTTTAGAAAGAAAAGGTAGGTGGCAGCTGAGTTAGCAACAACAAGGTGATTTGGATGTAAGCGCAGCTGAGACAGAGGGGAATGGAATTGCAGTAAGGTTCGGACGGAGGAAGGGAGGAGTCCCGTATTCTGTAGAGACAGCAGCTGCAGATTGGTTTTGAGCGCTGCTTGCACCTGAATCGACGATGAAGATCCTCTCACGCTCTGGAACAGCGTATCAGAGGCCAGCTCATAGAACTCGGCAAACTTCTCCCCCAGTATCTCCGCCAAGAGAAGCAAGCATCTTTGCGAATCTGCCGCCCATTTCAACCACCCAAACTTAGCGCCGAACATCGAAATGCACCTCAGGAGCCGAGGAGCCATATCCAAAAGCGGGGCCGCCATCTGTTCGATCATGTTCATTTCGAGCGCGGCAGAGGCCGTGACCTGCAGAACCGTGAAGAAGCAAGAGAACAGAGCGAGCGACCGGTCCAAGCTCCTGCCGGCCTCCAGACCGGCGTCGTGAATCAGAACGTCCATATCCCCCAAGAACTTGGCAAGCAGCCCTGCAGAGAATTGCAAATTGCCCATCCAGTGCTGGCGGAACTGCGTGAAGCTATCCATTATCACGCGCCGATCCGATTCGGAGAGGTTGGGCACGAAGGCCCACCCGAGGAGCAAGTCGACGGTGTCGACAAAGTGCGGCCGGAAGCAGCTCCCGAACTTCACGGCCATCAAGGTGAGCAGGCCGAGAAGGCGGCGGAGCAAGCTGAGGGAGGTCCTGTCGTCTTCGAGAAGCTCCTGGCAGGCTTTGAGGGCGGGCGGGACGAGGCGCTCGGCGGGGCCGGCGTCTGCGACGTCGAGAAGCACCGTAAGGCCTTCCAAGGCCGACTCGACGGAGGAGGCGTCCGCATTCGCATCCCTGAGAAGGGGGAGAGCCCAGGACAGGAACCGGTCCGGCAGGCCCCCGGGCGGCGAGTGCGGGGCGGAGTTCAGCAGGACGGCGCACAGGGATCCGTAGGCGATGGCGGCGGCGCCCCGCACGGCATACGACCTGAACAAAGTGCAAAGGTTTGCTTCGCTTTGCTTCGAACAAAATTATTCACAAAAAAATATAACAACAATAATAATTATTATTATTAATTAATTACTTGTCGGAGAGGAGCTGGGAGAGGGCCTGGGAGAGGAAAGGGGCGGAGTGGGGGAGGAGGAAGGAGTTGGGAGGGTAGATGATGGCGCGGTGGAGGGAGTCGAGGGCGGCCGCTCGCTCCGCATCGTCGTCTCTGCCGCCTCCGAACTTGTTCTTCCTCTCTGCCGGCGATGCTTCGGCGGTGGTGGTGGTGTTGGTGTTGGGCTTCTGGGAGGGGAGAGCGGCGGAGACGAGCGCGGCTAGCTGTTGATGGAGGTGGTGGGGGTGAGGCTGGGGGTGCCGTCCGCCTTGCATTCTCTCATGACCTTGCGCTCGCCGTCGCCTTGCCGACTACCGCTCGTACTGTCGTGCCTGATTCTTTTTTTGAGAAATGTCGTGCCTGATTCTAGCCTCCTTTCCAAGGATACGCAGGAACACTCTTTTCGTCTTCCAAAATACTAAGCCTTCATTTAAATTTAAAGTTTTATTATTATACTTTTATTTTTATTTTTATTTTTATATTTTATATTTTATAGGAAATAATGGGAAACTTAAATTTAATATAGTAGATAGATGTTCAACATAGTATAAAAAAATTGTTGCAAAATAATCTTGTCGTCCGTTTATATTTATGGATACAACACATAACACATTATATCATTTTGCACGAACAAAAAATGTAATAAAAAAAATACAAATTAATAAAATAATTTAGAATAAAGGAGGCTTTAGAATTGACTTTTACATTATGTTACGAAAAACAATCCACAAATAATTTTAATAATAATACCAATTATTCTAATAAAATTTTGGATCAAAATTGGACACAGAACTTAAATTTTTAAACCTTGTTGAGATTGATGGAATACACGATTAAAATTGATGCAATGGTTAGAGTGCATGGGAGCTCGCATATTTATAATTTAGTCTTCAAAATAAGGTAAAGCAATTTAATTATTGCCTGACCATAGCCTACATTGAAAGAGAACAAGCTCATCTTATGCCACATGTACTTGATCACTCGGCTAAGAATTTAGTAGACACCCGAGTTTAATAAAAAAATAAATTATAAATTAGCAAGACTAGCATGAAAATTTTAGCTTCGGATGACTAAAATATAAAATTGACGAGTCGGGTACGAAAGATCAAACTCTTTAATTTTGGGTAATTGTAATTTAACTTGCAGATAAAAAAGAAAATAGAGGTGGTTGATGACTTTTAATGGAAGCATAGTCGAGTTTGTTACCCGGACCGAAAGGGGCGGCCCCAGCCATCTGGTAGTTGGGTTGGTAGCGTCGCCTCTCTCTCGAACCTGAGCCGACGTCTTTACGAGCTCGGATCGAACGAGTTTGCCTCTGCCGCTCCTGGATCGGATCGGGATCGGGATCGGAATCGGAATCGGGGGAGAGACGAGGAGGAGAAAAGGGAGGCGGCTGCTGCTGCTGCGGGAAACCCTAGCAATCTCCGTCGAGAAGGGATCTGATCGATCAGTGCTAGTGAGTACTGTCTGACTGACTGACTGACTGATCATCAATGGAGGAGGGAGGGGAGGAGATTCAGCAGAAGCGGAAACCTTCAGAAGAAGGCCCCAAGTCCCAGCCCCAGCAGCCCCAGCAGCAGCAAGGAGGAGCCGGCGGCGGATGGCGAGGCTGGGGCATCTCTTCTCTGTCCGTCTTCTCCGACCTCCAGAAGGCCGCCGAAGAGATCTCTCGAAATGTACTTCCGTCTCTCCTTTCTCCTTTCCTCTGCCGTCCCCCCTCCCCCCTTCTTCAATGCTCGCTCTCATCTTCGTCCTCGATCAGGCGGTTGAGGTTGCCAAGAATGCCGCGAAAGGCATCACGGAGACGCAGCAGCCTTCTTCCCCCCCCGCCGCTGCCGACCCTCCGGAATCTGCGGCCGAGCTCGACGCTCCCGACGGCAGCGGGGAGGAGAGAGAGAGCGAGAGCGAGAGCGATGGGGACGGCGATCGGCTCCGGCGCTCCGCCCTCGACAGACTCGAGAAAGCCGGCGAGGACTCTCTCCTTGGCCAGGCAAGTCCATTGCTGTCGTCTGATTCTCTTTCTCTTAATTTAATTGCCGATTGGTGAGATAACAGTAGATAGCATCTTCGTTCAATAACTATTTGCTCGACTCCCTCTGCTTTTATGTTCTCCAGGGTCTTAAAGCCTTTGACAGCTCTGTGGAGAGCTTCGCTTCGGGCACTTGGACTGCGCTAGGTAGCGCTTGGAAGGGGGGTTCCAACCTCGTCCACATGTATGCCGCCTATTTCTTCCTCTCTGCATCATCATCATCATCCGTGAAAAATATTAGTAATGATATGCATTCCCATGTAACAGTGCAATTCGTCTCTTATTCGAGCGAGTTAACGCAACTCGGCCTAATTCTCTCGGAGATTAGTCTAATTTCAAATTCTTACTCTACTTTTATGGTAACTGAACTTAATTTCGAGTTCTGAAATGGCTAGTACAAATCTTCTTGGATTTCTTTGATGTTTGATCGGCAGTTTTGTTGGTTTTTTCGTTTCTCGCCGGAAACCGTTTCTCTAACAAATGTCAAAGCTATGGAATTCCGATCAACCATGCTTTACCTCTTTTGTTACCTGTTTGAAAATAACTTCCAAGGTGAATTTTTCTATCGGTGCAAGGAGAATCGTTCTGTACTATTGAGCACACTTCAGACTGATATCATGTCATTTTCGAGTATCAGCCGCCGCATCTTTCTTTGGTTTGAATCTATTTGTCTCGTTATTATGTTTAGATTATTCACATCATGATTTCTGTGCCTCTCAGGCTGGAAAGTTCAGCTGCAAACCTTGCAGATACCATTCAGCAAGGTAGCCTGCCGGCTAAAGCCTCGTCTCTTGCACCATCTATTATAGAGGTATGTTTATGTGTAGAAACCTTTGAACCTGTTCCATCTTGCCGGGCTAATGCTTTGTGCGTTATATCGAATAATGCAGACGGGAAAGTCGTTTACAGCAAAGGGTATGGAAGTGCTCGAGCGCGTTGGAAAAGAGACCATGGAACTGCTTATTGAAGAGACTGGTCTCGAAGTGGAGCAGAGCCATGATAAGGTCGATCAGCAAGCTGAAGAGGAACAGTTTGAGGAAGTAACATTTGATAGATGCTTCTATATCTATGGAGGTCCTGATCAGATAGAGGTACTGCTCTCTTTCTTCTACAATAATGCAGTGCTTACCGTCTTTCACTGAAACCAATCTTCTTGTTTTCTTTGTTTTTTCCTTTTTCCTTCTTTTCCTGTGATCGTTTGGGTGCCAGGAACTTGAAGCATTGTCAAGCCACTACGCGTTGTTGTTCAACAGGAGGAAGGCAAAACTATTAGCTGAGCAAAAATCATTCTACGACGGAAAACTTAAGGAGATCCAGCAGATCTTCAATCTAGGTACCGAATACGAGGAAAGCGGACAAGATTCAGATAAAGGAAAAGGCATTGAAACAGCAGATATTGACGGGGACGTGGAAATGAAAAAATTGCGTGACTCGAGTGTCAGCAAGGCTGCTAATATGGCTGCAGGGTAAGTGGTGTCAACTACAAGGCTTGATGAATATGGAATGGATAAAAGATGAAATACTTATGCTATGATATCTGGTCGCACCGACGGTGATATCTTGTTCAAATATTGTCCATTGCATGTCTTTAGTTTTGTTGAGTTTATTTTGTAATGGATTATGGTTTGGCTATTGGGGTCTAGCCCATTTGTGGGCCTGTTTACATCAAGGATTCGAATATGAAAACAAAATTAATTTGAATAATCAATAATAGATTTTAGATTCGCTATAGTAGACCCAAGAAAGCTTGTCGGTGTATCTGAATAATTGATTGTGTGGGTCACATCTAATCTCTTGCCTGTTGTTTGGACCATTTGTTGAAACCTGCAAGCAAGCCAATCCTAGTTGCTTAGCTTTAGATTTAGGTAACAAATTGATTTATGGAAAGAAGGCATATCGCTTATGAAGTTTTTGGATTGAAACCTTTGGATGGAATAATATGGTTCGATCATTAGATTTCACTGCTAGTCGGATTAACCTACTGGTTAAAATGATTAAGTAAATAAGTTTGTTTTGACGTGGAAAGTGAAAGAGAGGAAAATTATCGAAGATACCTTCTGTTCTAATTTTGATTAGTCTCACTAGATTTTGACTAGAACAGAAGTTCAAATGTGATGAGGAGCTTCAAAAGTAAGTGCTAACTTTTACATTTCTAGGTGGTCTCATTAAATTCTAATTATTTTTGCAGGTTCACATCTGCCCTAGGAGGTCTTGCTGCAAATGAAATCATGCAACGAACTACTGATAGACTAGAAACTCTTCATTCAGAGGGTGTTCATGTATGCATGAATATGATCAGCAGTTTATTTACACTCACATGAATAATGTTGCTGATGAAATTGCATTTTTCGTGCAGAGACTGTCAGAGCTTTGTTGCTTTGCAGTATCGCAGCTCCTGACGCTTGGAAAGTCGGTTATCTCTAGTGCAAACAAAGCGAAGAGTGAGGAATCAGATGGAGATAATGAAAAGATTGACTGGCCTGAAGATTCTGTTCTAAAAGCTAAGATTATCAGATTCAAGGCCCAGTCCATGTCTGGGGATGTGGAAAGAGTTTCTAGCAGTTTCATGACAGGTGCTTTATCATTTTATAGATATTTTTAATCCTCGACCTCTTTCTTTTTTTTTTTATCTTGTTTTGTTACACCATTGGCTGTTTTGTTTTGAGTAGACAGGCAATAGTTGCACAATATACAGCACATTAAGCTGATTTGGTATTTCCCTCTCCTATCTTTGGTAATATGAAGGGATATTACTAAAGTAGAAAGCTATGCTGGTAACGAAATCCTGTTAGTAGGTAATGAAAAAATCAAAATTAGGTTATCATTGAGAAAGAACCTGTCGGAAAAAGTGGGGGGCATAATGTAAAATTAACATTTTAGTATGTAATGGATGTTTAAGTTTGAAAATGAGCATAACATACACTCACCAAGCAGACTAAATATTCTAAAAACACCAGGAGCAGCCATACATTCCTATCAATGCCTTTTGCTGCCAACGACCCCCCCCCCCCCCCTCCCCAGCCCTTTTTTTTTTTTGTGTTGATCAAGAGGGACAAAGGGAATATTTTCACTGTTGAATGGAAAGGATTTTTCTCAGTAGGGAGATTTATTTTTCTGGAAAATTAAATAGAGAATGATGGTAATAGATATGCAAGATTGCTCGCCAGTAAGGTTGGTTTCTTTTTGGGGGCCCCTTCTATGAATAGTTGCAATGTTACTATTGCATTTCATGGTGCATGAAATGTAACCTTGAAAACATTTGAATAGCTTTAAATTGCATTTTAGCATTCAGTGAAATCAAGCACTTACAATTGGAACGTCTATATTTTGAGTTATTAGAGGACTTCTTACTTCGTTTAATGTTAATTTCATGTAGATGTATCTGCAATATTATGTATCGCGGTTTTGTTCATGTATTTTCTTGGTTCGTATTACATAAACGATGCAGTGTTTAAAGTAATGCCATGCATGAGTGGAGAAAAAGAAAAACAAGGATTGTAATGTCTGAAACTTGTGACGGAGGTTACCAACGGTTAGAATTAATCTTCTGTTCAATTTTAATTTTCAGGGATCTCGGACATAATAGAAGCTTATCTAGCAGCCATACAAAGTGCCTCCTCTGATAAACAGGATGGCCTTCCGCAGCAGAAGTCGATACAAGAAAAAGCTAATGCAATATCCTATCATCTCCGCGCTGATCAAAAAAGTGCACTAGGCAAGATACAAGATGCGCTCCAGTACCTAGCATACGTGGTTCTCTCTACGTCGATGCCAAGTGTATGATATTAACCCCCTGATTATAGTTATCTGCTTGAGTCATTCCATTTGTGTGCTAATGGTGCCTGTACATGAGCTAGCAATATTTCCTGCTTCGACATTTAAGAGTTAGTGCGACCTTGAAAGGTGATATTCAGATTACTCAGATTACACTTGTTTGTTATGGCTTGCCCTTTTCTGTTCTTTTCTTTTTTGTCTTTCTGAAATGCCCTGGCAGTATGAGCTGGCATTTTACCTCCCCCTACAAAATATCTCCTGATTTTGTTTCTCTCGTAATTTTTTTGGATTCTTATGTTTTATAACCATAATTGGCGTGAGTTACATCATTTGTGTCTGATCAAATTATGAAATTTCTCCAAACATCATTTTAGCAGTATAGCTCTCTGTGAATGCAGGTGGCCGCACCACCGTTGCGGTCAAAACACCCACAAATGCTTGAGACTATGCTTGTCATAAGAATTGGGAAGTGAAAAACAATTACAAAATGATTGTTGGTTGGTACCCGAGACTCGAGTTGGAATCCTAGTTGATTCACATTTCTGATTAAGCTTATTTCTTAACGAAATAAACGAAACGGATAGCATGCTACCTATCTCTAAAAAAAAATAATAATAATCTTGCCCTGTCGGACCTTGTGGTATAATGGGTACAGCAGAACTAGAAAAAAAGGGTTTGGGGAGCATGATTGCGTTAAATGAGCAACCAAACAGTGTAAATAATAAAATATCAAAAAGCTCCTGACCAAGACATACGTGGAGAAACATGAAGCAGCGAATGATAATCAGCAGCAAACCAAATAGTCCTTCCAGAGATCCAACGTACAAACAAGATCATTTCAAAAGCTAAACACAGCCAAAGTTAAAAACATTCATCTCTGCAGCACCTGGACTCCATAACCAGCATAGCAGCATATAGCAGCTGAAACAACTGGAGAAATAACTATACAGAAACCAAAGCAGTCGAGGATAAATATAAAAGCTTAAAACACATATTAAAAACCCATATACGGCTACTCAAAAATAGATATCATACAGCAGGTCTCTCGCCTGGTAGGTAAGATGGCGAGCTGCCATCAACCTGGCTCTTCTTCCTATGGAAAATCCCGCTGAGGTTAGGCAGGAGTGCCTTCCTCGAGGCTGCCTTACCGGTGGTCTTCTGGTGTCCTTCGCTCTTATCACTTGGATTAGCCCTCACTGGTCTAGGTGGAGATGCCACCTCTGCAGGTACTGGCTGTGCCGACTCGAGTATATGCGCAGCAGTTACTGCGGTCCTTTTCTGCTCCCTTTCTCGCTGTCTCCGCAATTCTAGCTCCACAGCCCTCTTTGCTGCCTCAGCCATCTCTGCCCTCTTCAGAGCCTCCTCTGTTGCTATCTCCATGTCCTCCATCTCCTTCCGAGCTGCCTCGAGCCTCTTAATCGCTTCATTCTCGCTCGCTTTAACGGCTTCCACCTGGGCCATTGCAGCTGCAACCTTCATCTCAGTCAGCTTCTCAGATTCCTCCACTTTTCTGCTCAAAGATTCAAACTCCTCCTTTGAGATTGTAATCTTAGCCCCATGCTCAGAAGTTGACGCTCGAGCTACATTAGCTCTTTCTGAAAGCTCCTTGATCTGATCAAGGGCCCTGGTCTCTGCTGCTTTCGCTTCTTCCGCATCCTGTAGAGCTACCTGCAGCTTCTTCTCTGCTTCAGCTAACGAAATCCGTGCCTCCTCCGCTTCAACTCTTAGTTCTTCAGCACTTTTCTTCATCACTTCAGCTTCCTGTAATGCGCTCTGAGATTCAGAGGATAGCTGATGAAGGGCCGATATCAAGTCATCTGATGCTGAGGTTGCTTTGGACTCTGCGGCGACAGCTGCCTCAAGCTCAGCCTTGCACTTTTGAAGCTTGACGTGAAGGTTCCCTACAATACTCTCAGTTTCCGCATCCGTCTCTTTTAGCTCATCGTGCTCTTTCTTTACAGCTTCCAGTTCTGCCTTCAGTGATTCAACCAAACTCCGGAGAGAATTCTCTTCTTCTGCCACTTTTTGCAGCACCTCTTTGGCACCATCGAGCTCTGTTGTAACAGTGGTAACGGATTCCAAATCCGAAGCCTGAACTTCTTCCATTTCCTTCTGGACAGCTGCAATCTCAGCAGTTGTTTTGGCTAGCTCTGCTTCGAGGTTCCTGTGAACATCAGGATCAAAATCTTTCATCAAGGAAGCCAATTTCTTCTCACTTTCCTCTAATGCTTGTTTATAAGATTTACGGGCTGCATCCTTCTCAGAACGGATCTTGGAATCTTCTTGCTGGGCTTGCTCTGTAGCAAACTTCACATGCATAAGAGACTCTTGCACCTCTGCAATCTCTTTGGAGAGTTGAGTCGTCTTCTCCTTGTTGGCTTCGGCTAACTGCTTAGCTTCGGCTTCTTGCTGGATGGCCGATAGTTTGGCTTCCAAAGATAGTTCAAAATCCTTCCTGAGTTTTCTGAGCTCCTGCTTTGCTGCATCAAGATCTGTAATGGCGACTGCATATTGCTCCCTAGCATTATCTAGCTCCTGTTTCCAAGCACCGTCCTTTCCGGTACTGTCTTCAGAGCCAACATCTTCAAGTTGCTTGGTTTGGCTCTTAGCGGCTTCTGTAGCTTTAATTGCCAGTTCTTTGGACTTGTTGATTGCATTAAGCTTATTGGTCAGCTCCTCAACAGTTTTCTTAGCCCTCTCTAGCTCGGCAAGTGCTTGAACCCTGGTTGTCTCAGCATTCCTTAGCTGTTCCTTGTACTTATTTAGCTCCTTCTGGGCCAAGTGAAGTTCTGTCTCTTTGGCTAATGCTCTCTGTCACACATAATAAAAAATAAATGCAAGTTAGACCAATACAGTGCAGCAGCATATAAGCACAACTCAAGGAACAGAAAAGTCGTGCTAGAGATGGGTTCAAACTTGTTATGCTATTTATGTATAAACATGTATGCCATGTATGTAGCTTCAAAGAAGTACTGTAGAGGGTACCTCTGCTTGTTGAGGCTTCGGCTTCCTTGTAGCTGCTTTATCGGCGGAAAATAATGTCTCGCCAAATAAGCTAACAGCAGCTTTCACAGACTCAAAAGGAGCCCTTGTGTCTATCTCTCCTACCTCTGCTTTGGGCGAATCAGTAGCAGTAGTTTGACTTTGACGAGCTTTTACACCCATCTTGTTTTCCCTTTTTACTTATTCTATACCAGCCTGCAAGAGTAACCAAAAATAATGTCAGTTGAGCCAACGGAACTAAAATGTCGTATACATACCCAAATTATGCATGATATAAGTGCTAATAGACTTTGTTAAAATCTCACGATTACATACAAGTATGAGAAATTAAGTCATATCCAGCAGGTATCTATCGGTTTTAGCACATTCACTGATTCTTGTATAGATAATTGTAAAGACAGCACAAATTGTAAAATAAAACAATCACATCAAACAGGCAAGAGTACAATATCACATGGGACATAGCTTTGGCAAACCATGTTTAGAATCACTATATTTTTTAAGCAAAACCTGTAGAACTAAGTTCCTCGCAATCAACAATAGTCAATACAATAATTCTCATGATAGATTGACTAGATTCTTTTTCTTTTCTTTTCTTTTCTTCTTTTTTTTTTGAGGGGATAGACCTACATTCATCCATCTTGATTAATGAAGGAATCAACAATTTTCACTTTTCTCCAAACTGATAATCTGTGGCAGCTTTGATTTTCCAAGTAAACGAGTCGCACTACTATTGGTCCTAAAATGGTAAGCAAGCAACCATAATTCATCTCAATACAGCTTCAGAAATCCAATGGTCTAGATGTTTAAGTCACTGTCCGATTGGGTTGAAATAATCAAGTATATATATAATCAGTCTGCAATCCTGATTAAAATGTCTACACTATCTACCTGTCCCTCGTACCAAATATCTAGCTAAACTTGACTCCTGCTGTTCAACCCAGCAAACCACATGCAAATAGTTGAATAATACTTCAACATCCGCATTCAATAGGTTGCAATCTCAGAGAACAAAAGTAACACGAGATTCTTGCACATCATTAGCAAATTAAGCAGGATTAAAGAATGAAGACTTTGATCCTTCCACCACCATCTCTGTGATTTCTTTTTAACTGTCAACTTACTTGACAGACACTAAGTAAGACTATTGACTATTGAGTTCAGCTAGAGTAACACTAAACTTCATGTGTTTTACTTTCTCAAACAATGACTTAATGAAGCACAACAAAGTTATCTATATCCCTACAGGAGGTTCCACTAATGAACATGATGCTAAGGAAGATGATCCAAATGAATGATGTGACCAAATGAATGGCTATGAATAACCATGTGAAAAATTGCAGTTAAACGACCGAGTCAGCAATGGCTACTTTTATACAAAAAAAAACTGGACCTTTTTTGTTGGAAAAGGAAAACCTGGATCTTTTGGATCCTTCTGAACAGATAAAAACCTTACAAAGTACATAAATATTTACACAAAAGCAAAGATACAAATTACAAAATCATACGCGGAGGATTACAAAATCATACTTGGAGGATCATACTCAAATCAAAGGAGAGATATTTTGATGAACTTCCCAATGAGAACTATTAAAATAATAGCATTGATTGGCTAAGAAACCAGATTGAGAAGATGGAAAGCCCACAAAGATGAACCGGATGAGCAAATACAGCCCACGCAAAAATCCTAGTACCTAACAAAAATCATGCCTTCAAAATCAGAGTTTTAACAAGTCCAGGAGTTTGCTTCTTAAACAGGATGAGTCATGCATAAATGATAGGTCATTAGTTCCAAATAACAACACAACTAGTGAAGCCACTAGCTTGCTTGACATTACGTTGGAGGCAAAGGAAAATGTTATTGGCCTTAGTTAGTCATCCTATGTTTTTCTTGACACATTTATTATGTTTTATGAGTCCCAAAATTGAGATGAAAGTCTATCAAACTCAACTTCAAATAGCCAAGTTAACATTGAGGACCGATCAAGAATCTAAGTATCGTGGCATGGGATCATGCCGGAAACTTGTCGGCACGATATGACACGGTGCGTGCCGGGCCGTGCCAGTGACAAAAAATATATGTGTGCCGACACATAATGGCATAAAATATTTATTTTCTTTAGCAACAAATATTCTAACTGTTTATTATATATCTTTATCAAATCTTTTGAACTTTATTGAGAAAAATACTTACTATTTTAAATAATAGAGGGTTTTGAGCTGTGCTATCGACACGGGGGCTATATTATGCCGATGTCTTGTTAGCATGATAAGGCACAGTGGATACAACTGAAATGCCAATCGACACTTAAATCCTTGGGACACTACTAAAATATTTAAACTACATATATATGACTATAGTAGTACGAGCCAGGAACATGGAGGTGCACTATTGATTTGCTAGAATTGATTAAGCAAAATTAACAATTTAACATCAACCAACAATATCAGGAAGGAATATATATATATATATATATATATATATATATATATATATATATATATATATATAGAGTCCGGCTACTATACTCTTATGACTATGATCAACTTCGTACTCATAAGTTGTTTTCGATGATAGTACTTCCGAATCGACGATCCATTGATACCGTTAAACATTATCTAGAGCATTTAAAACTTCTAAAAATCAAAATTTATAATTTTTCGATATCATTTACCTTACGATCAGGAGCTCAGAAAATTGACAATTTTTAACGGCCGGTATGAGATATTTGCTAGTTTAACGGTGAAAAATAATCGGAATAGATTGAATTTTTAATAGAAAATTCTATTCACCACCTAAATAAAGATCAATAACTCGATCTTAAATTGAAGGATCCGATCATCCATTTTTAGGATGCGTTCGATTTTACCCGTTCATTTTATACTGCTGATGAACTTTATAATGAATTCGAAAAATTACGAAATTTATTTTCTAGAAGTTTCAAATACTCTAGATTATATTTAACGGTGTGGATCGTCGATTAAAAACCCGAATATCGAAAAAAACTAATGAGTACGAAGGGCTATATATATAGTGGTGGTTGGAATACTATTAATAGTATGCAAGTGGTGTCTACTATTAGGTTTACTTTTGCTATTTAGCGGTACTATTATGAAACCAAGGGAAGGAAAGTGGATAGTAAATACTATTCATAAATTATTAATAATAGCCTAGCTCAACCCAATATATATATATATATATATATATATATAGTTAAGCTAGCATACTCCTAAAAGTACCAAGTAGGTGGTGCTTGTGAGTTTTTAACCATTGGATGGAGAGATGTAGGACTGAGATGATGGTGGTAGGTGGTGGTAGGTGGAATAGTGTTTGATCTAAGGGGTATTAGTAATTAAGGAGTGGATCCAAGGGTTAGAAATTTAGAAGCACCATGAGGTTGGTTCTTCCAAAAGTATTCTAGCTCCACTATATATATATATATATATATATATATATATATATATATATATATATATATATATATATATACACACACACAGAGAGAGAGAGAGAGAGAGAGAACTAGGCTACTATTCTATTAATAGCATCAAATCATTAGTGCTATTAGGTTTTCGGCCCTTGGATGAAGGGATGTGCAGTTAGAATGATAGTGGTCTCCTAGGGTTGAGTGGGTGGTTGGTTGAATAGTATGATCTAATAAATGAAAATGATCAAAGGGATAGATCTCAGAGTAGAAAACTTGGTAGCACCAACTTCTTGATGCTATTGATAGCATAGTAGCTAGACTCTCTCTCTCTCTCTCTCTCTCTCTCTCTCTCTCTCTATATATATATATATATATATATATATATATAGAGAGAGAGAGAGAGAGAGAGAGAGAGAGCTGAGCTATTATGCTATAGATAGTAGAGGAATAGTGTTTACTATGGGCTTGTTAGTCCTTGGATGCCTAGGGTTTACTATTTGGTGTTGTATGGATTCAATGCCTAAAAATCTATAGTAAATACTATTCATCTACTATGTATAGTATAACAGCTGAACTCTCTCTCCCTCTCAATATATATACACAATGGGTAAGACAATTCTTCTATAAAGTATAAACTAGAGATCCCCAGAAATGCTTTAGAATATCACAATGGGCAATAACCTAAATAAACAAAAAAAGTGTTTTCGCAACCACAACAACAGTAGCACAGGTACAACTGCTTACGAAATCCAGAAATAAAATCCCAAGAAGTTAATAGTGTAATACCTCATTGTGCCCACCTTTACACAAACATACAATAAAAAAAAAGAAGAATAGACTAACAAGTAAATCTTTGAAATAGGCCAATTTTGATGTACATCAATAGTACTAAAGAAATCATGCCCTTCTGATCTTGTGATGCTATATAAAACTTCATAATCATAATTGTAAAAATAACCATTAGACTAGGCTCTTGCGCCAATTCCCAAATGTCTGGCATGAAAAGTGTCAAGATCCCAGGAGCATGCACGCTTAAAAAGCATGTAAACATAAATATATGAATACTAAATACATATATCAGAAGGGAGTTTTCAACTGTTAAATGGATGGAATCCGACATTTATAAATAGTACAAAGTTTTTTCACAACAAACTAACTAAGATCGTATGAGAGCTAATCAACCATGCGATAGAAACTTAAACTCACTTACACAATTCACACAACATAGAAACTAAAATTAGAAGTTTTTTTTTATTTTGGATCAAATAGAAATAAAGTAAAATATGCGAATATATAGACATTATGCTACAGTACATTATAATCAAGACGAATTCTCAGTTTCTAGGGATGTTATATGTGGCAATGTGGCATTGATCAACTTATTGGGATAGATGTTAAGATTGAATCCTCCGTGTTTGGAGACTCTCTCAAAGATTTTAATACATCTCTATCTCATGAAAACAAGAAAATTACTAAAACCAATTCCAACAAATTCTCTAGAGTTCAGTCAATTCATTCACATTACAGAGAACATTCTTGGAACATATACTAAAGAGATAAAGCACTTAGAAAAGATATCTCATCCAAAATTTTCCTAAGATTCAACAGTGCTCTACCCGCAGTTAAAGAAACTGCAATCCGTCAAGATGGTTATCTACTAAAATTTTGCCAAAGCAGAACTCAAAAGCAAATCGATGACAACAAAGGAACATACTGAAGTAGGGGAAAAAAAACCATTAAGGTTACAACCAAGAATAGCCTATCCATTAGATAAAAGAAAACATATAAGTAATTCACAACATTCATGGCGTACATCCAAATCTGTACCTGAGAAAAATGATTAAGTTGAAAAGTCCGACTCTGCGCTAAGTCCACGAAATCAAAATACAAACATAAATCTAAAAAAGTGTCGACGCAGCACCAAATGCAGTGAAGGTGGCCAAATGGTGTGAGGTTAAGATTCTAAGGATACAGGATAAGGGGGGCCTCTAAAACTCTCATTTTTTGAAAAATCAAACCCTAGGCCAAAGGTCGAGCTGTACGAGGAAAAATAGGGCACTAAAGCTACGCATCAACAGATAGCTAGGGAAAGAGAGACGACGTTGGTTAGGGGAAAAGATCGTCAGAAACCGAACCCAGACGTACGCACATCCAAACAAAGATTCAGGAAAAGATAAACAATCATCATAATCGAGAAAGAAGAAGCAAAAGAAAAAGAAAAATAAAAGAAAAGAAAAGAAAACGAGAATAGAAGGAAGAGGAAGAAGGGATCGAGGAGGCAGAGGAGAGGGAAGGGCGTCGTACCTGAGCTCGGTTTGGATTCTTCTCCTTCCTTCTCGCGGTCTAGGGCGAAGAGGGGTAGGGACGGAGACGACGGATCGGATGGGAGAGGAAAGGGGCGAATGTGACGGGGTCTAAGAATAGTAGAGGCGCAGAAGAGTTGTCGCTGTTATTCGGCCTCTTGTCTTTTCTTTTGATTGCGGACCAGCCGGCTCTGCAACTTTCTCTTATTATTGCGCCAACAACACAACCAGAAGAAGAAAATTAGGGGAGGGGAGGGAGCAGCTGAGCCGATCGTGACCGCGCCCACGACTGCGTCTGTGTGTCTGCGCTCGCTGCAGCCAGCCAGCCAGCCAGCCCAGCAGATTAGAATTTAGAACAAACAAACGCACAACACGGACCGGACAATTACATCCTGGTAACTGGTTTCATACCCGTCGGTCGTACAGCCAGCACCGACGCAGACTGTCTACACGAGGAATGAAAAGTCTACTGTATAAATAACAGAGTGCACTAAATTATTTTAATCAGCAAATTATCTTCCTTTTTTTTATATAAAAAAATATAATAAACACATTTTTTTCTAAAACTTATGATAAAATGGATGAATCTTAAAAAAATAATTTAATTAATTGAAGATATCATATCAATAATAATATAACATTTATATTCTAGATTTTTTTTTTTTTCTATACAAGAACCCATTGCCTACAACCGGTGCATCTGAACATATATATGTGGCATGCACTGCAATCATCTGCCCTCAATAATTCGAGGAAGGAATTATTATTGCATCCATCCTCCGTGCACATGCACTTGTTACCATGCGTAAAATTTATTGCTTACCGGCAATTCAGAAATTAGCAATTGGGAGCCACGGATTTATAACCTGTTTGATGCGGCAGCGAACAAATCTCTGGCATCATAAAGAAGGAGAAGAACTCAGTTAGCAGACAATCCGACATGTCAATGTCTTATTACTGTCTATTCACTACTTTCTTTATTAATTGGCCTATGGACTTTTATTAGCGAAGAGAAAAAGAAGACGAAGAAGGCCTTCAAATCCTGGCGAATCCAGCCGGCGCAGTCGGCACTGAACAATGCAGGCTCCAGCCCAAATAAGACGGGAAAAGCCCCGGAAACAAACTTGGGCCAAATTTGAGGCAGTGTAGCATCCAAAATAACATGTCAAATCAGGACCAGGCCATAAGACCCAACTAACGAGATACCGGAAGCCCGTACGATATAGGAAGTAACCAGAAGATCGGATAGACAGAATACAGATACTACCGTCAAGGAAAGGAAAGAGGACGGAGGTTATTTTCTGGGCAACGTGGCTGGCGCATTGCCCAAAGAACTGGAGATGAGGCCAGCACAAGTGCAACCACTGACGCTGGAAAAATTAATAATTTCCCCTTCTCCATTCCCTTCACTGTTTCTTCTTTTTTTCTTCTTTTTCTTTTGATTTTTTGAATTTTTAATTAATTCGTGCGGTTCGGTTCGGATAAGACGCTTGTGGCTGACTCGTGCCGCAGAAAAGACCTTCCGTGTTGCTTCGTGTTGCGGACCGTGGGATGACGATCCGACGGTCGACCTTCGATCACTATGCCCTCCGGATATGTCCGGGCCTCCTCTACGCTCTTTTACTAAGCACCACACAAGCATTACCAACCACCTATCGAAGCGAAGAAGGCCGCCCAACAAGGAAAGCAGAAGAAGAAGAATAAGTAGTCGCGAAGAGAGCGAAGGAAGAGAGAGAGAGAGAGAGAGAGAGAGAGAAGAAAAGAAAAAGAGGAAAGGAGGAGGAGAAGAAAGCAATGGCGTCGCTGGGCATCGGTATCGGAGCGGCGCCGATGATGGGCGGGCGGGTGCTGGCGGCTACGGCGGCGACGAAGAGCGCAGGAGGCGGCAAAGAGGAGAAGGGGCTGCTGGACTGGATTCTGGGGGGCCTCCAGAAGGAAGACCAGCTCCTCGAGACCGACCCCATCCTCAACAAGGTCGACGACAAGAACGGCGGAAACGGCAGGAAGTCCACCACCTCCGTCTCCGTTCCCAACAAGAAAAAGCCCGGCGGCGGCGGTACCGGCGCCTTTGGAGGCCTCTTTGCCAAGAAATAAATTTAGTACGAGTTTAATTTTACTGCTTGCTTGTTTGGGAGGTTAAAAAAAAAAGAAAAAAAAAAGAAGAGAAAACAAAACAGATATATAGAGAGAGAGAGAGAAAGAGAGAGCGCGTGCGTGGAACAAAGAGACGAGCACCAAATGAATTTGCCTCTCTCTATTCCTCAGCTTTGCTCTAAATTTTATTTTTAGCAGCCAGTAATTATGAAACAGTGTATCGATTCTGTCTCAACGAATGTAAGATTTTTCCGAAATTTTCATCATTTTATGATTATGCTAAGGAGTCGCACGAGCGTCCTTCACTCATACATAAAGCTCACAGGCAGCTTAGCAATATCCTAACTGCTTTGAATCAACGTAGCTATGACAACCAGGCTGTTCAATTGGGATTAGCAACCCACACAATGCAATTGAAAGCACCATGAGTACAAAGCCTCAGGCTCTGTTTAGAATTACGGACAAATAGCATTAAGAAAGTACGACAAGAAGAATAGTTTATTGAAAAAAAAAAAATCATTCATCAGCTCGGAGGGCAGAATTATCATATGCCAATAGACAACCAAAAAGCCACCGCTATCAACTAAATAGATAAAAAGGATTGGAACTATAACAAAGAAAATGAAAAAGAGCAATAGCAACTGAAGAAGTAAAAAAAAAAAAAAGAAAAAACACTTGAAGCTCATGACTATCCATCAATCAATATGAGAGGAGTAAATGGACATTTAACAGATAAATCATCATACAGTAGGCTAGGCTAGTCTGCAATACATATAGGCTGCTTTGTCTTTTGGTACATCCTCCTGTATATTCTTGCCCCTTCGAGCTCTGCATGTATTTCTCTTTCTGTTCGTATTCCCATTGGGTTGTGTAGGAGCCACCCTTCAGCATCACACAAAAAATTCGAGTCAATATGATCAACATGTTCAAACACATCAGAGTGGGCATCGAATTGATCCCTCATGTCAGATGCCACTTCAAGCACGTCAGATTGTAAAAGAACCTAGCCAAATGAAAGACGAACATAATATGTCAGGTGCCACTGAAGCCATCCTTCAAAGTTAACTGCAAATCGTAACTACTACAAGAAATTTGAAGGAGCACGAGCTCCTAGCACACTCCTGAAATACAGATTAGTTGAGACTTGAGAACAAAGAATGATAGCTCACCCTTCAGAATGAAAAACAAAATTAATGTAAAGCGCGTATAGTTTCAAACGTGCGTGGAGCGTAAGTACTAAAATGCCCTTAACCACAGCATGATGCGTCAGAATTGATCCCGGGTTGGGTCTATCATGTTTACTAGATAGCGAAGGTGCGGGGCTTCACACATATGGCAAGGAGGGCAGCGATGGCTCGCTGATGGCACACTTCTCTTCCTCTTTTCTTATCCTCCTCCCTCTCTTTCCTGTGGTTAGCAACCATGCATACGAGGTGTTGGGATCACCAGCACTTTTGATTAATCATAACGATGCATTAAAATTCGATTACCAATGGAGACCTCACTCTGCTAATCGCGGGTTCTCCGCTAGTGTTTTCAAGATTTGTGCAGACTCGAATGAAGGACAGAACAGAAAAGGAAACCAAAAGAACAAACACTAGACAGTTATAAAACAACCATATCTTGCTCTATCATTTAGGAAACAGAAAGTTTGATCAACAGCAAACAACAAATTTGATCAAGTGCATGAAAATCATTACTACTTTGGCAGTGAAGGTCCTTGACGAATAGACAAAATACACAAATGCACAAAACACAAACAGACACATTAAAGTTGAAAATTCGTGAAATTTGGTTCTTACATACTTCAAATACTCTAGATCATATTTAACAGCATCGATCATAGACGCAAATGTTATATCATTAAAAACAAAGTGGAAGCAAGTGGAACCACAAAGCGTGCTTCCAAAAGCATTAATCTAGCTCAGCTCTAAAAACTATTTCATTTTATTTGTGGTGTCCTTCCTGTGTTCATGCCCTATTTTTTCAGATTGCCAAGTTCCCCAATTTCAGTTGTCTCGTGTCCATGTAACTTAGGCAAATAGGCGTTTGTGTATAGCTCCATATGTAAACAAAATATACAACCAAAAATGTAAGGGAAGGATACCTTGACAATATGAGAAATCCATACCTGTCCCCCAAGAGATACATTTTTCGAAATAGATTCAACTAATGGCGCTTGCACTACTCTCCTTTTGTGATGCCTCTTCTTAAAATGAGGGTCTGGACACTACAAAGATCAGACATAGGACCTTCAGTTAGCAAACTTTTTGAAGATATCCCTTGCAAATTTAGAAACAAAAGAAGACACTTCGTTTGAGCATTAAAAAGTACACTCGAAAAAAATACCAGCCACTAGAAGATAAATGACTGGCCTACAACTATCCTGTTCGGATAGATGACTCCTAAAACAAACAGTAAAATAAGGGGCATGATGCTCCTAAACTTACCAGTATTGAAACCAATTTTAGAGAACCAGGATAACTTGACACTAGCTGATCAAAAGATACCGACACATTTGCAAACAAAAAGTAGCTGCACAGAAAGGATCTTTAGTATGTGAAATGGCTCGTAGAAGTTTCCCCATACAAAGATAGTGGATGTGGTGGGACACAAGAGCTTACATATTTTCAAGACCCAATTCCTTAACCCAAAACTGTGAACGCTGAACTAACTGCAGCAACAGAGCAAGACTGAGGTGAGGGAGGAAATAGTTGATTAAAATGGAATATGCAAGGATTATCGTTGGCGAACAGAAAATGATAAGCATATAAAGCCAGCATTCTCATATAAGCAGCATATTGCTTCATAATTGTGTCCCACACCTTCTGACGAATCTCCAATCCCAAATAATTTCTAGGTTCGACAGAATTTTTTGCAAGCCAAATAAGAAACCTGCCGCTACCTGGGAGCGAAATATTTGTTAGTAACAATGCCTTATATACATAGAGCTTTAGGCCAACGAGAAGGGGAAACATTTTGTTGTTTAAGTATTCAAACTACCACGCTAAGGACTCAGGAATTTAAACTTGTAATAAAATTGAGATGTTTCCCTGGAAGTTAATGCTTGTCAAAAAAAAATTCATTTATCAAGAAACTGCAAAAAAAAAAAAAAAAGAAAGAAAGAAAAGAAATGCAGAATACGCACAGGTGGGGAAGAAGTGGCAGCAAGAACAATACAGTGGCCGGTCTAGGATTCGTACCACAGCCGATATCCACCATAAGCGGCAGTGTTGAGTCCCTGAAAACTTTCTTCCACTCCGGTACCTGCACTGGCGCCTAATCCCGCCTCATCAAGGAAAAAAATTATCAGCACAATTGTGATCAGAGAGGGGGAGAGAAGTGGAAAATAAACAGGGATGATCAAGACAGCGAGCACTCACGGTGAAGGACGAGCTAAGTGGGTTCACATGTTGCCTGATACGCATGTGACCCATCTGTTCTTCTCCCCAGTTTTTGGTGTTAAAGGACAAGAAAGCTAATAGTTCAAATCAATCATTTGATGGTACAGAAACACAGCTTTGCAAATCAAGAAAAGGCCAGCAAGGAAGAAAGAACACAAGAAAACGAGATGGAAAGAAGAAGGCAATATATCAAAAAAAAGAAAGCAATAAAAGAAAGAAAGAAAGAAAGAAAGAAATGGGAGAGGGAGGTGTAAGAAGGGGTTAGATACTGACATTGGAGACTCCGTACATCGGTTTGAGATTGAGATCTGCATACTCCCTCTCAACCACGTCGGGGCTCTCGGCACCACCGCTGCATCTTTTAAGGGATGTAGTGCTCTTGCGGCACCTGTGGATACGCATAGAGAGATGGAGCAGAGGGTGAGGCTTTGAGAGGGAGAGGACGGGACAGCCCATGCTGGTGCTCCACTGCTTCCCCCCCTCTCTCTTTGAATCTGTTTTCCCTTCAAGCGAACAAACAACAAGATTGACATTCAACCAACATCAGCTCAAGTTTCCAAGTTTTACAGGGCATACATAGCGCTACTTTCCAATACGGGGTTGGGCCAAAAGAATATCTTAGGATCCAGGCCAATGTATAACATTGGGTTGGGTGAATACTATTTGTCATCTGAACTAATTGTTGGCCCATTTTGCTGTGCGCTGTCTACAACTCTACATGTTTCAACAAAGAAAAATTTAGAGATATATGTTCGAACAAAAGTACACACTGCAGTATTTTTGTTCACACTGTTGTATAAAACAATCTAAATAAATTAAAAAGCTAACATAAAACCTTGTTGTAGACATCAGAAGGTGAGTTGTCGAACTTTGTTGCAAAGATTATTGTTCTTAAAGCCCTAAAATACACAACTTTTATATGAAAAGAATAGGGTGCAAAGTGAAAGTCGACAATGTTCCAGAGCTACAATCCCAGCAGAAGTAATTCAGATCAGATCTGAGGATCACCTATCTAACTTTGGCTTGATAAAGCTACCTGATCATCAACTTCAGATCTGTGATGTAGATCCATGTGATCTAGTTGAGCAATAATATCCAAATCTACGATTTTGTTGTCTAAGCAGGAAAGTTCTGAAGGAGATACGTATCAAATCATGGAGATATTGGAATAGCAGTCTAGAATTAGCAACAATGCAGCTAAAATTTCACTCATGTTCACATTTTTTGTATACCTATATTGTTTTTTTGGAAAAAAAAAAAAAAAACATAAATGAAGGACTCTACAAACAAACAAGTATCACCCCCCACATCTTAGCAATCAAACAATTAGAACAGAAAAAAAATCATTCGTGAAGGAAGAAATCTACAACATTCTTAAATTAAAAGACAGGGCCATAAAATCGAAACTATTAACATTAAGACATATCAAACTTTTATAAAGATGAAGAAACTAGAGATCTATAATTCTGAATATGATTTGCGAGAATATAAGCACAGGAAAGCTCTAAAGTCGTAGCTAGACAAGTTACTGTGGTGTTTTTCTGCGTAAACTGTGGTTCTAAGTGCAACAGAGCTCACAAGTAACTCAACAGGGAGGAGGGCAGGAGGCTTAATTACCAAAAGAAGAACAACCGGCGCCGCGGATTCAACTAGAGCTTCGGTGCTCAAAAGGAGAGCTAACCCTAGATATCGCCACCACCCAATCCTCCTCAATTTTGTCGTCCTCCTCGCGAGAGAGCGGGGAGCCGAAGTCGAGAGTGAGCTGATCGAAGTGAGAGAAAGCGGATGAGATAGAGAGTGGGTAGATGTGGGGAGGCCGGGAGGGAGAGAGAGAGCGGTCGAGCGGACGAAGGTTTTGCGTTTTGCCGAGCAGTCGACGTGACGGAGTGAAGCCGCGGGACTCGGTAGGGATTAGGAGAGAGAGAGCGGAGAGCACCGCGCGCATGAGAGCGGTCAAGGGAAATATTAGATCTGAAATTGAAAATTTTTAAGATTACCACCCGTATCTGAATAATTTTGAACTTTCTATAATTACTAGTGAAGAAACCCGCGCGATGCAGCGGATAAAACTTTTCAATAAAAATTTACAGAATAAATAAATAAATATAAATATAAAGAAGAAATAAAAAGATAGCAAAGTTATCCTGTCTATTTGCAGTGGTTGTTCTTCTGGCATTGTATTTGTCAATTACTGATCTCTTGTTATAGCAGATCAAAAGCACATAAAAACAAAAAAGGATGGCAACAAAAAAATACATTGAAGTGAATTATTCAACATATCTTAAAACAAATACTAAAGCTACTAAGGGCATATTGGTTCGCCCTTTTTCACTCTAAAATTGGAATTTCTATTTCCATTCTCAGGTGAATAAGAATTCTCAATTATCCTTTATGAAGATGCTGTAATTCATCTATGTGAATATTGTGAAAGCCTTTTCTGCAATTCTGATACTCAACACATATAAAACTGACACCTAAAACATAAGAAAGAACAATTAATTAACAATTTGCCATCAGCCGGTATAAGAAAAAATAACTCTTTATAAATTCATTATATATTAAGCATATATAACTTGTATAATTATATAGGACATATCCTTGCAAATCTAAGTAGCTCAAATGTGTGGGTTCTAGGTTAGGACTCTATCGACAATTCTCTTAATTTTCATATACAATTAGCTCATTATCTTAAAATTGCAAAAAAAAATAAAATAAAATAAAAAATAATACTGTGAGGCTTTACATAGCAATTGGTACTCCACTTGAGTTCTTCAAACTATAAAGAATCAAAAAAGGTTAATATCATAAATGTCATCCCATTTTTTTGATGAATCCCAATGTACGAACTGATCGAGAATATTGCGCAAAAAATAAAACTTGACAAAGCATTAATAGATCTCACTTCCTAGTTACAAATAAATAACTATTTTTGTTGAAAAAAAGCAGATTCAATCAGTATAATATTTCAACATGCTATATCTAGTGTTAGCAGTCTTTTTAGTTGATTCACTCAAAATGATGGTGAATAAAGAAACAAAACCAAGAAAAAAAAACCCGAAAAGAAACCCTCCAATATGAGCAAGATTGTCCACCTGTGGGATAGTCAAATTTATTACTATTATGAACAAAAGGAATACCAATGCAGCAAACTGAAGAAAAAGTGATAAATATCAGATAATGAAACCAACAGCAAGAACCTAAATGTCCACAGCCATTACTACTTTTCTTGACAGTATGTTAAAAAAAGGATACCTTATTTACGTAGATAGTCCAATTCATTATTAGCTCGGAAAGAATGTACATAAGTAAATCAAAAAGAGCACCGAAGCCACCAACAAATATATTTGATTGGATAACGAGAGCAGAAAATAAGCTCCCACCAAACCTAGAAATAACATATAGAAGACCAATTTTCACTGCATAAAAAAATAAAAGATAATTTTAGATTTCTTCTTAATTCGACATAATTTGTAAGCTAGAGTAGAGATTCAAAATTGCCATTTGATTTTATTTTATATGGCATCAAGTGGCTATAGAAAAAGTTGTATAAAAAGATATTACGCATTTTAGGATACAAAGAAACAAACTTAAAAAAAAAAATGCCAAATATAAAAAGTACACATGGAAAAAAAATACATATTTAAAGAAAGATATCAAAATTTAATTATGTCATAACTAATTTTAGCTACATACCATCTTGCTAGTCAAATTCCAATAAGGAGATCAAGGATTATCATATTGGTAAATATGTGAACAACCACAGCATGTAGCCAAATGCAGTTTTTGGTGCTCCTCAACCACCCTAGTCACATCTAGCGCCCCCTTTTTTCAACCTGATAATTATGAATTAGTAATCAATGACAAATCAAATACAAACTATAATAAAAAATCTAATACCAAAGACCCGACTCGCTAAGATCTTAATTGGCTCAAATGCATCATACGATGGATCTAAATAAATGAAGATCTAGAGAAAGAGTAATGGGCAAAGAGCAATTACCAAGGAGTCTGTATATGGGATATGGAGAAGAATCCGGTAGCTGAGGGCTTCGTATGAGCTTGAATTCGAACTTAGCATTTAATTTAATTTAATTTAATTTAATTTAGGTAAAAGTATACGGTAACCTCCTCAACTTAATGCCATTTTGAAATGGCCCACTTTATATTTAGTTTTTCTGATTAACGTGCCTTTTAACTTTTATTAATTTATTCTTATTAAATTTAATTATTAGTATTATTATTATTATTATTATTTTGTCTATTAAAAAAAATTAAAACTATTAATTTTGATTTAAGTTATCGGACTTGATTATAATAATTCTAAAAGCCGATCTAAAAATTACAATAAACTAAAGTTTAAGAACCAAAATTTCACCTGCCTCATTATTTAAGGCCAAAACGTGCAAATTTACCCTAAAAAGTATTATTTAAACATGTATCAAAATTTTAGTTGTTACTGTACTTCTAATACTTTTTGTTTCAAGAAGTTAAGGCATTATTTAAGACCACTATCTTTTCTTATGTCTCTATTCTAAATGTAGACGATTTTTTGAGAGAGAAACTTAATTAATATATTACTTGTTTCAAATTTTTTATTTAGAAATAAACTAATACATACATAGGGGTTAAGAAATCAAACAAACGGAAACGTGCGAGAGAGATAAGAGGAGGCAACAATCATACTTGCGGCAAATCATCTTGTCCTGGTTGTACTTCCTGGCAAGAGCCATCAGAGAGGGCTCGATGATCCCATCCTGAAGCGTCAGCACCACCAAATGCAGCATCGACTCTGTCGCATCACATCATCGTCGAAATACAAAAAACAGAAGAGAAAAAATTGATTCAGAAGGTAACTGGAAGGGCGAAAGAGAGTGCGAACCTTTCTGGATGTTGTAGTCGGCGAGGGTCCTCCCATCCTCGAGCTGCTTCCCCGCGAAGATCAGTCGCTGCTGATCCGGAGAGATTCCTGCCGCACACATGAGGGGAGTATTTAAGCATCGCCCTACTTCTACTTGTACCTCTTACTTGTAGGGTTTGGTTTGGTTTAGAAGAAGGGAAGGGAAGGGAAGGGAAGGGAAGGCGCAGAGAGACAAGAGGCTACCTTCCTTGTCTTGGATTTTGGCCTTGACGTTGTCGATGGTGTCGCTGCTCTCCACCTCGAGGGTGATGGTCTTCGATCTCGCCTCTCATCTCTCTCCGATCTTCCCGTCGAGATCCGTAGCGCGATCCGCGGCTCGATCTTCTCCGGGATTCGCAGCATGGGGAGAGGAAGGCGGCGTCGTTGATGGGCTGGTGGTCGAGGGAGAGCGGGGGCTCTATAGGTTCTAAAATTTGTCGGTTCATCGGATTCATTGGAAGCCGTGGAATGATTGAAGAGGTGGAAGAGGATCGAAGCGGCGGTTGTGGGGAGGGTTCGAAGCGGTGGGAATCGGATTGGGGTGGAAGACGAGGGGAAACAACGTAATTAAATGGGAAGCAGAGAGAAAAAGGAATTTGGTATGGGCCCCATCCACAAATTAATCTATTATATTACTTAAGATGACAGGTAGGCCCATAAAAATTAAGTTAATCTAATACTGCCACGTGGACAATTAGGCATGGCTTTCATAAGGGTTCTATTATATTACTTAAGATGACAGGTAGGCCCATAAAAATTAAGTTAATCTAATACTGCCACGTGGACAATTAGGCATGGGCTTTCATAAGGGTTATTGATTGATTGATTGGTGATTATTGATATTTGTATTCGTATCCGCTCGCATTCGAAAATTCGAATAGATGGAAATGATCAAACTTTGTTATGCTCAAATCTAGCCTATCAATCTGTTTTCTATACTCATCAACATTTAATTTAATTAATATGTTCATTTCTCAAAATCATCATGACATAGGCTTTACTTGAATTTGTGAAGCAATGCGTTAGTCGCGGTGAAAACAATATGAAAGGAAAATATTTCATTAATTTTCATACATGGTATCACTCCGCACCCAATATCATACTACTTGGGCTAAAATATTGACAATTCCCATGTGCTTTCTTTTTGGTCCGGTACATGCAGCCTGCAGGCCCTCAATATCAAACGGACTTACAGTGTTGGTATAATAAAAGTGTTATTTGAAATATTTCACTTGCCAGTTTTTTCTCTTGCCAGTTTTTTCTCTGCACACAACATTCATAAGCTTTATTAGCTATAAAAACTCGATTAATAACATATCATATGAGAATGTCATGGATTGGTTCCTTTCTCAGCCTAGACAGAGACCACATACATGCTTATAAATAAAAGGCCGAGCTAATCAAACTTATAACTCTCTAGTCTACAAACCTCACTAAAGAATAGGATCCAGTTTCGCGCATAAGGCCCATCATCAGTCCTAATGCAATAAGCAAAGGAGAGAAACTTTTTCCATATTAATATAGATAAGTTTGGAATATATAAGTAGATGGCTTATCGATGGAAATATGATCTTGATCCCAATGTTTTCTAATTCTTCAAATTATTTTTCTGCAAAGAGTAGCTTAATTGTTTCTGATTTAAATAACAGATAAATGTAGCCAGCATCAAAATGAGATATACAAAGTATAATTAACTATGAACCAAACAGCCATCCACCTTTCACAGCACCAACTGGACAGTAGGAAGAACATCAAATATACTGATGCAATGCAGACCCAGGGGCCATTTAACCCCCAAAGGTTGTACTCGTTCCAATAAGCACCTGCATTAATTTCAACCTGAGCTTCATCAGACTAGACTCGTCTCGATCAAGCTTGACCGACCATTACATTTTCAGAAGTATCCTATGCAACATATTTTTCTTAAATCTGTATCTGCAGGATCTACAAATTTTCTACGATGTGTAAGAGACAGTAATTATGTATCCAATCAGCCAGCAGAATACCAGCAAAAGTTGTTGCTACTCTAGGATAAAACAAAACAGTTGCCCTCAATAAATGCCCTTGCTATGCTTGCAAGTCTCAGCACTAGAGAGAAAACACTAATTGCAACAATCAAACTCCCAAAATTGCATAAGCAAGATGGAAAAAAAAAAAGGGAATAAAGGGAAAGGAGCAGCGTCCACAGGTCTAACTAACTACTTTCTCCTGGTTTTCCTGTGTGATTTTCTCAAGCTCCTTCTGTCCGGCCGATATGAGGCCCTTCACAGTGTCAAATGCTGTCAGCTTAATGCTGAAAATTGTCAATTTGTTTATGAGCAATCAGATGAAGCAAAATGCTAAAAACAGAATAAAAGTAAAAATGTAACTATCCACTAGAGACCAGATTAATTTCTAATATGATTTAAGAAAATGAACCTGCTATTTGGCAGAGTTTTCAGTGCATTGGGCACAAAACCTCTATACAACCCGATTAATCCATCACGCTCCACAATACCTGCTTTTTGCATGACAAGAACAATACTTTCCTATTAGACCGACAGAAAGAGCATACTGCAGATGATTGCATACATGCGCTATGTGCTGTAGTCATTCTCCTTTAAGCAACTAATAAGTGCATGTAATATAAAATATTGCTAGAAGAGAAATAATGCTTGTCTACAGAGGAACAAATCATGCTATGCTGGCACATAAAGAAGAGAAACTCAATAACATACTAATTAGAAAAAGAAAGAAAACAATAATCCTAATGTATTGGTAGAATATCATTATACCAGTTATTTAGAAATTTAAACCAGTCATGTAGCTGTGTTAAAAAATAAAACAAAGACTATATCAATTGTGTGTTTTGCATTGTTTCGAAGGCAAAACCTAAGCTAACTACCTTATTAAGCTTGTAAAAAACAATGCAACCAACTGAATGGATCAAACTGAAAGAGGGTTCGGTTGCTTGGAGAAGATACATTAATTGAAGTAAAAGGTCAATCTAATCCATCAAGGAAGATTATATAAGAATATGATTTTCTAGAAATTTTACAATGGTGCACAGGTCCCACATGTAACCAAATTTACAAAATAGGAAGCACCACCCTAGTATTTAAATTTAGGAAGCACCTCTCCACATCATCCAGCAACAAAACATAACCTTTTTTTAAAGTCAAGTTTATTACCATACTTATGTGAACGTAATTTCTTGTGGTCATTTCCTTCTAAACATCATCTTCCTGATGGTCTGGGCTTCTTAGATGTTAACCAGAGGCTTTCAAAGACATGGCGTGATTACTTTTTTTTATACTGAGCAAGAATAGATAGTCAAATTAAAAATTTAAAAGGTCCCCATAAGATCTATCAGGTTGTTCACATGCAGATGTGAGTAAAGTGAAGGATCGAACATAGTATCAGGCCAAAACCTAAAAGCTCAAGCCTTAAGATTGAATGGGTTCTGATGGGTTAGTTATATACTTGGGCTAATGTGGCCTTGGGGCTCCCACAGCACTCATGTAGAAAGATCGGCAGTTTACCTGGAAAAGCATCAAGAATGGTATTGTACGGTGAGCCTTTCATTTGCATCTGTCTTCTTACAGTGTCCAGAGGATAGCACATTAGTGTAGCCAGTGTCGCTGACACAAGAGCAGTCGCAAGAGATGTCTCTGGTCTCCTCTGATATCTCTCTGGTAGAGATTTCTTCACCCTACAATAAAATGCAAACAGTACCATGTATATTTGGAACCAAATCATGATTTCCTCTACAAAATCTATTCAACGAAGAAAGTAACCTCACAAGTCAAACATGCAGAAGTTCACAGCAATATAAGGTGCTATCCCAATAAGAGATGGACCAAGACCACCATAGAAAGATGCCAAACCTTCTTCTCTTAACATGTTTAGGGCGACCTAGAGAGTGAGTTATTCGTCAGCATATATGAGTGATTCATCATTTTATATATAGGACAAAGCAAAAAATATTCTGAACTAGTCATTCCTACCTGAGACATTGTCCTGCTTCCAGGTTCAACTGCAAGCCTTAGCCGCAGGACATCCAACGGATACGTTACCTATTAAACAGTAGAAAGTGTGAGCAACAAATAAGTAAGACACGTGTTATGGTGGCAGAACATGGCGTGCAATATCCATATACAGTACTAACCACCAATGACAGCTTACACATAAAGCAATAGCGTTGTATCGTAACACTTACAAGTGTGGAAGTCATTCCAGCACAAGCACCTGCAACAAGTCTCCCAAGAACAGATAGTTCTCCATCCTTCTTCCTAAAAAGTTTCTAAAACAGGCGATAACATTTTAAGATGGAAAGACAGAACTTGATTGTTAACCAGATAAGCCTCAGAATGAAGTGATGCTAATGAAAAAGGGCTTATTTTCACCTTGTAAACTTCATATGAGAAAAGCTGAACAGCACTATACGGAATAATGCGAATGACCTGAATCGAGTTCATGGACAACATTCTGAATCCAAACCATTTAAACCACATAAAAAAAAGTGGCAAATATCAATAAAAAAGTGGCTAATATCAAAAACCTGGGGAAGATTGCCTTTCCAGTAACCCCTGATACCCTCGTCCTTCCCAATCATTGCAATAGCCTGATGAAAATTTCTTGCATTAGACTAAACACCTAAATGCGCGATACACTTGAATAAGTAAATATTTCGCTTATCCATTTTCTATCAGCATAAAGAAGCAAGCAAGCATGAGGCTTTCCTAGGAAATAGTACCATTGAGATCTTACAAGAAAAGTAGTTCAAAAGAACTAAATAACGTTAGAGTAGTACAAAGATCTTTGATTTTCAAATATTCATTAAGAATGCCGTTCAAATTGTTTCATCACCTAAAGACCGCTTGCTATTTTTATGATTTCTTAACTATCATAACAGCCCAATCAAAGAGTTGTGATCTAGCAAATTGAACTTTTGATTCTAGGGAACGCCCTAGTACATTTTGTCCCTGGTGACGAACTAAAAAAAATCTAGTCGCAGGAACTCAAGATTTCTACAACATAAACCTGAAGCTGTTCTATCCGCTATTAGTTCAAGTACCTTATTCGCCATCAAAAAAGAGTATATGTTTGCCTTCCTGATATCAATCAAATAAAAACACGCAACATGTTCGATCATGGAAAATCAACAATTCACAGCAAATAAAGGCCGCTGGTAACGAAACGGAGTAGCGACAAGAGAAGCATCAATAAAAGACAAGTGATGGACTTAGCTATTACCTCAACAAAACCAAATCCCTTCGTCCCACCGCCTTGGGCCGCTCGCAAACTGTGGGTCTGCAAGTAAACGAAATGAGAGGCACCAAATCGGATGGCTGCCGCAGCGGCCGTATGAAAACGGCTAAAAGAGAAGGGCAAAAAAGGAGGAGGGCCCGGGGAATGGATACCTGCATGAGAAGCTTGACACGGTCGAGCGGGGCCGTGAGGGTTTTGGCGGCGGCACCGGAGACGGCCCCTGCTGAGAAGAGGGCCACGCTGTTGGGGACCAGAGCGAGCAACGCCAGCGGATGCCTCAGCAACTGCTGCGGCGACGGAAGCGGCGCCACCTCCGACTCCTTCTCCCCTCCGCCTCCGCCTGCTGTGAGGGATGCGAAGGAGAAGGAAGGCAACGATGGCCCTCCGCAGCCACCCTCACTTGTAATAACGGCGGAAGGAGGTGGGAGTGGGAGGGGGAAGGGGATGGGACGCCACAATACCACGCCTTCACTTCCGCTGCTCATGGCTCAGGGGACCTAGAACCTACCCACCACTACTGCCGCGCCGACGCAGGGTCGACTCGATTCGACGGAGTGCGCGAGGAACCGGAGAGCAACGGGAGAGTGAACCGAGGAACGAGATAACGAGGAACCTGCTCGGCATAGGCTATTTTCTATAATAATTTATTAAATATGAATTAATTTTTAATGTACAGATTAGTAAAAAAAAAAAAGAAGAGAAAATAACAAAAAAATTCAATATGTAAGAAGCTAAACAAATTAAAAAAAACATATACACTGGTTAAATAATCTAAACAAATTTTTGTTAAATTTTTTCATATGCAATTTCTAATCAAATTGAATAGTCCCCTTGTGGGTATAATATGATACACTTTTTTATTTTAGTATAAATTACAAAATTTAAAATTCGAATAAGCTGCAGCACAAGACACCTCATTATTACAACCACAACAAGTTTTTGTTAAAATTATTCATATGCTATTTTCAATCAAATCATCATCTTTTGATAGTACAATATAATAATACGGTAATACTGTAATGATTTTGTCATTAATTAGGGGCTCTATTCTTGGAACGTTACATGACAAGGGGGTGGATATCCTCATTCAAGATTCAAATTTATTAAATTTCAATTCAATTACTTATTAATTTTCAAGAGGTATAGTTTCTCGAATAAGAAAACAGATTAGAGCTCATTAGTCCAGTCTTCTCTCCCATTGACCCGGTCTGGTAGGACCAAAGGCAGCATACTTGCCGTTCTGCCCTGCATATGTCCATTTTTGTGGTCATTATTTTGTACCGTTATTAGACTAAAAGGCATTATGTGCAAATCTAATTAGTATTACCGGCTACGTAGCGTTTTTAGACTGATAAAAGGCAACTGATGAACCTGGCCGGGTAAGGGTGCGATAATACAAATATTTTATTTAGGAAATAATTAATTAGTATATATATGTATTAAGATGTTGTTGGGTCTCAGAGATCATAGTTTTAGTTAGATCAAGCCCAAAGCATTTTGCAGATATTGTTAGGCCTTGTACAAGATCCGACAAGGCCCATAATTCACCTAACTCCTGGCTAGTCATGTAGGACGCACCGTCGAAGTACCTTTACCATGGGCCATGGGCCATGGGCCATGAGGCTAGGGCTAGCTAACATATGCCAACCCTGGGCGAAGGGAAGCAGGGACAGGCAAGGACTAAAATCATATGATCGTAATATTTCTAGTTAATCACAAAACTAAAACATTCTGAAATAGCATTGGAATTAAAAATTTTATTATTCGTGAGGCCTAACAGACAACGACATGAGAAATTGAACAAGCTTTAAAAAATATGATGAATGACTCTATAAACTATAAATAAAATCCATATTAATCTTCACATGCAGTGCCTTAATGAAACATAGCTTCCTGGAATCTGATCCACCTGATCGGCATTGAGCGCTTCTGAATTGAACACCTTTTCTCTATCGCCATTTCTCCGCCCATTGTTTTCTTAGTGGGTCAGGTCACCATAAGTTGGCCCGACGTTTTTGCTGCTGAGCAATATTATTATTGGCCCGGGTTAAGACCTCAACGGTTGGGCTTGGTGGTGAATGCTGTCATAATCCTAGTTAGTTAATTTGGATTCGGCAAAAATTTGGTACGGATATAATTTGAATAAAATTCGCCTTCTAATTTTTAAATTCGCTGAAAAAAACTGCTAAAAAACGGATTCGCCAATTATTCGGATACGTGATTTATACGGATATTATACGTTCACCAATTAAAAATTCGGGATAAAAAATTCGGCTATTAAATTAAGTTTTTTTATCTCTCAAGATTTATGCTATTAGCATAAATACTCACATTTTTTTAAGAATTTAAGAATAAGAGATCAAGAGAGTCCATATTTAAATATAAAATATAAAAGTTTCGCATACAAACATAGTTAGAAACTAAATATAAGATGAAATTGGCACTTTGCATAGTGCATAACTGCATACTAGCATATGTAAATTCTAAAGACTAAACCGGAAACAAATAAAAGATACATAAAGTTGACTATTTCACAAATAATAAGCATACATAAAAGTTTGAATAAATATAGGGCATACAAGCACACAATTTCACATATAAGCATACATGAAAGCTTGAATAAGCATAGAGCATGCAAGCACACAATTCCACATATAATAAGTATACATAAAAGCTTGAGAATCTGATTCTCGTTGTTGCATTGAGAATCTGAGATTTGTGTGCAGGGATCGGATTAAAATAAGTTGCCTGGTTGGCTAGAAAGAGCACCACAAGGCTCCATCAAAATATATTGGAGGTTCTGAACTTCCTGGTCTTATTAATTAAAATTATTATGCTCTATGTTTGGGTCCTCTTTGCGCATAACAGAGAATGGACACATTCAATTAAGCACTAGAGCCATTTGTGTATAAAAAAGTATCCATCAGACGGACTAAAAGCTTCCAACAACTTTTGCTTTGAAGAATGAAAACTCAAATCGTACCTGGTTTATCGTTGGATAGCGGAAGCGGAAGAGGAAGAGGCGACGGGGAGGGTTTCGATTTTTGAAGAGTGAAGAACCCGATTAGCCGATCTTCGATCTTCGATTTCTGAAGAGGAGGGCTTCCGAGTTCCGATGGCGTTCGGCGAGCGGCCGGAAGGTAAGAGGGGGACCGCCGCAGGGGTCGGTGGCAGGGCCGGCCGCACCGCCGCAGGGGGGGCTGAAGTTAGGGCAAATCCTTTTTTTGGGAGGGGTGGGGGTGGGAGTCTCGTGGGAGGGGCCCGAGGGGGGTGATGCTTTTCAGATTTCAGAAAGATTGTTTTTTTTGTTTTTTTTTTTTGGGCGACAGGTCTTTCTCCTGTTTTGGGCCACCGCGAGGCCCACGAGTCTACTCGCAGTCACAGCAAGAGTGCCGTTTTTTTTGGGCCGAATTATTCACGAATAATTATTTTTGCTCAAAAAATCGTAAATTTTTTCGAATTTTTTGCAAAAAATCGAAAACAGAACTTTTAAATGGTATTTCAAAAATTTGCGAATAATTCACGAATTAACTAACTATGGTCATAATATTTATTAGATTGAATCGGAGAGGGAGGGGGTCTATTTTGATATTAGATTTACCAAATCCATTCTTCAATCCATGTGTGGGTCGTTTAGTGTGGGTCTATTTTGAGATTAGATTTACCAAATCCATTCTTCAATCCATATGTACACCATTATTTATATAAGCTTCTTGCAATGGGTATGAAAATACATTTGTTGCATCATGCATATCGGAATGAGTCGATTACAATATATTTTTTACGATCCCATAAAAAAATTTAAAAATATATTCTCATACATATGATTTTTTTTCCAACTTCATTTTATCCATTAGGGTTAGATTGGTTATAGTACTTAATGGGCGGCGCATACTATAAAATCATTCTATAAAATAAAATACAGAATAGTAAATGATTGATAACAACTAATAAATGAGCAATTTATAATTAAAAAATAATTTAATTTTTGCTAATTATAAAAGTATATTTCATATATATATATATATATATATATATATATATATATATATATATATATATACCATTGAAATAAAGATAATTCTCGCATGTAATGTGTGGGCCAACAATTTGCCTGTTTTGAAAGGCTCAAAACCACAAAAGAATCCATATCACGCAAGCGTAATTGGGCCGGCCTGGTAAAGGCATGAGTTTCTTTTTTCCTTATAGGTCTGGCCCTCGCAAATCTGCCATCACATTGGGCCTAGCTACCCCCCTCCCGTTAGATCATTCGGATGGGCTTGGGTCTTGCGACTTCCATTTGTTCCTTTACCGTTGAAGTTTTAACCTGGGCCAATAATAATATTGCTCAGCAGCAAAAACGTCGGGCCGAATTATGGTGGCCTGACTCACTAAGAAAACAATGGGCGGAGAAATGACGATAGAGAAAAGGTGTTCAATTCAGAAGCGCTCAATGCCGATCAGATTCCAGCAAGCTATGTTTCATTAAGGCGCTGCATGTGAAGATTAATATGGATTTTATTTATAGTTTATAGATTCATTCATCATATTTTTGAAAGCTTGTTCAATTTCTCATGTCGTTGTCTGTTAGGCCTGGCGAGTAATAAAATTTTTAATTTCAATCCTATTTCAGAGAGTTTTAGTTTTGTGATTAACTAGAAATATTACGATCATAGGATTTTAGTCCTTGCCTGTCTCTGCTTCCCTTCGCCCGGGGTTGGCATATGTTAGCTAGCCCTAGCCCCATGGCCCGTGGCCCATGGCCCATGGTAAAGGTACTTCGACGGTGCGTCCTAAATGACTAGCCGAGGAGTTAGGTGAATTGCAAAATGCTTTGGGCTTGATCTAACTAAAACTATGATCTATGAGACCCAACAACATCTTAATACATATATATACTAATTAATTATTTCCTAAATAAAAATTTGTATTATCGCACCCTTACCCGGCCAGGTTCATCAGTTGCCTTTTATCAGTCCTTTGAGCGATTTTTCTTGCCCTTTTTTTTTTTTTTTGCACACTGCATTTTTCAAAAAAATTGATACCTTTTGGTCTGGCATTGTAATTTTTCTTCTCATTCCTATAAAACTTCCTATTAACAGCTATAAAAACACATTGATAGCATATTTCTTTGCGCTAAGATCACACTGAAAAAAAGAGAGAGTGAAAGTTGGATAAAATATATTGTCGAGCATATATAGTCCATGGACCAACAAAATTGGATTAAGCTGCTTCAGATGAAAGACTGATATCTGTAGCATAATGGACCGAGCAGTTGATATACAGGGCCGGCCTCGCCCGAGTACTTTCTATTGGTCCCAGACTAGGCGGCCTATCAAATTGTCAAGGCCCAACCCGTCCAGCTAGTCGAATTGGCCCGTAGGCCTTCGATGGGAATTTACTATTTTGTCCAATTCTTTTTTTTTTTTTTTTTGGGGTTGGGGCCTTTGGACAAGATCAGCTTATATCTAATGCAGCATGGCCCATAATGACTGCTTTTGTTGAGTACAGTGCATCATGCGGTAACCTTTTCATCTGATTGCCTTCATCATTTTTTTTATTCAAAACTCCCGTGCACTATAAATGATGCAAGAATAATAGAAAAATTCAAAATTGAAATACTCCAAATATGTAGATCATGATTATTTTATCATGCTTAGGTCGGCCCATTTTTCTACACTGGGCCCGTGAATAGAATTAGGCCAATGTGGGTAAACAAAAAAAAAACTCGAAGCCCAGCTAGTTTTGTGTTGTAATCCTGAAAATTTTGGCCAGTCCCGCCCAAATCATCATCCCGCCATCATCCCATCGCTCAAAATTCCCCTTTCCCTCCATCGTGCTCGATATGGACTCTGGACGCCTCGATCTCAATTTACAGTTTTACACAGAGAGAGAGAGGGAGAGAGACAGAGAGATCGTGATCGATCCATGGTGATACAGAGAGACGAGTCTCACAGCCCCCTCTCTTCCTCCTCTAATCTTTTTTTCTCCTTCTCTTTCTCCCTCTCCCCTCTCCCTTTTTTCTCCCCCGCCTCTTCGGGGATCTCCGAATCAATCGGCGATCTATCCATAGCTCAGACGGTGGAGGATCCTGTCGAAGTCTCGATGAGATGCCGTGATGAGATCCCGTGATTTCTCCTTCGATCTGCGGCTTTTTGACGGGATCGGAGCGGTCGAAGGTGTTTTCTAAGCTGATCTGAAGAGGTTTCATGCGGATTCAGCGCTTTTCTCAGCTGACGATTTCGATCCATGAGCACACCAAACTCGGTAAGCTCTCCGATCTACTTCACTATTATTTATTTATTTTTTACTAATTTGTTGCGATTTTTTTTCCTATTATATCTCAATGTCTTTGATCCGTTTGTTTGTTTCTCTTGCTCTCTTTATGTTTTTATATTTTTTCACTCGATTTTTTTCTCTATCTCGGAAAATTCGAAAATGTATCTTGTTTTACCTTTTGCTCGGAAGCATAATATTTTCAAGTACTCTACACGAAGCATTACAACTACTACTGCTACATAAAGCACTACAGCTATCACTGCAACATGAAGCACTATTACCACCACCACCACCACCACCTACATGAAGAGTACTTCTGCCGCTACTACCTACTTGAAGATTACAGGAAGCACTACATCATGCTGCTACTGCTACATGAAGCACAGAACCACTGGCGCTACCATCACCCACATAAAACACTATATTATGCTGCTGCTTCTACTGCTACTAACACTAGTACCTACATGAAGCGCTAGATGCTACTGCTGCTGCTGCACACGAAGCACTACACTACCACCACCACCACCACCACCACCACCACCACCTCCTGTGTGAAGCACTCATTATGTCTGCTGCTGCTACTACTACCGCTATTATCTACATATACTACTGCAATTTCTTCATCTGCGAGAAAGTTCTTCATGTGTTTTGTGTAATTGCTGCTAAACACATCCAAATTTTCCCCTGAATTTTGCTAACAAATGAAATTGTAGTCTGTTTTGTATGGGTGATTCTCTTGATTTTTTTGACAGCAATACTTTGTAGGTAGTACTGTTCAAATTTTACTGATGTCTTTGAGCTAGTTTTTTAGTCATGAAGTGGTATGCCCTTTGTTGTTAGCTAGTCTTTTAGTCACTACTGATGGTTTGTTTGTTAAAATGCAGTGTGTCGAATTGGTCAAGGAAATGCATATATATTTCTATTCATTGTTATCTAGCGGAAGATGAAAGAAAGCAAATGATTACAGGAAGTACTTATGAGGTAAGTAACGTGAGTTGCATATTTGAGATTCGTTGTATGTATGTATAAGAATTAAAGTCATTGCAATCTTGGAATTGTGCTTCTTAGAAAAAGTTGCCATATGTTGTTTGATATTTTACAAATGTATTCAAAATCAGATCAGTTAGCATCTACATAATATTTTTCCCTTTTTATAGGATAATAAATACCTGCATTCGTGCTATAGCCTTTGTTCAATTCGTGCCTGCTACAGCCAAGCTATGTAATACTCAATAGAAGGCTTTCAGCCCTTGTTTAGGTCAATTAAGCCCCACTTCGCTCCTACAATTGCAGTTTAGTTATTTAGATTTTTATTAAAGGATGGATGTGAGGGTTTTGAGTTTCAATTATGGGATTAGTTTAGGATGTACTTGTGAAGCTTAAATCCCCATCAGCTCAAGTTACTTTGTAGAACACTACAATATAAATATAATTTGCAGTAGTTGGTAATTTTTTGGTCCTCGCTGGTCTTGTTTGGTAAGTTGTTTGGATCTGGCATGTGGCCTATTTTACAGATTCATTTAAAATAGGTACAATGTGAATGAGTTCTTGAAGAAAATAAGTTTTTGACTGTCTAATTTGGTACAATGTGATATTTTGATAAGACTTAACACAATATATTATGCTTCTCATGTTTTTGCTGTTAAAATAATGCTCTCTCAATGATCTCCAAAACTTGCTGTGGAAACAATGCTCTCTCTACCTACGTGTAAAAAATCTTGCCAGTAAGGTAATTATCTGAGGAACTTGCTGTGGAAACAATGCTCTCACTTCTATTTCCCCCTTTTCCATGATTTTGCTTTAAAATTATTCAACTCTCTTTGGCACAACAGAAGAATCAGAAACTGATTTTGCTGCTCAACTAGGTGGTTTTCTTATTACTGATGTGCCCAACCAAGCGCACTGGATTGAGGTGTTAACTAAATATGACTTTGGAGTAGCAAGAGGTCATCTGGTTGCGTCAGTACGTGGAGTTCATGCAAAGCGCCCTCCTTACTTGGAGAGTAATTATTGCTTATCAGTAAGTAGTTCTATTACCTATCTGTAATAGGATGATAGCACAATTCACTTCCTTTTGTAGGATGTCTTATTGAGATGTAAGTTTTACAGCTTAGAATTAGCAAAGTTCTTCAATTGAATGGAGACAACGAAAATCATGACCCAAGTAAGAATTTAACTGTCTTTAGGAGGATAGAGAGGAATGCAGCTTTACACTCACATGGATTGACATCTATACTATTCTCTGAGAGTTTCTTTTAAATTATTTCTGAGCGGTTATATTAGTGTATTTAGTGTACGTGAGAGGGTATAGTAGTTTGTAAAGAATTGTAGAACCAGATGTCTGAACTTTTGCTGATCTTATTCAGAAGAAAGTTAACAAGTCAGAGCATAGAACAGGTACATATATGTTTACACCAGTAATTCATTTACAGTTATACACAAAATAGATATATAAGAGTATATTTAAACATGCAACATATTATGTGGTGTGCTTTTAAGTAGGAAGATACAGGTGGATAATTTAATTAGGTTGTGAGAAATGAGAGATAAAGCCACAGGTTCTATGCTAAACTGCTGAAAGTTTTTCTATTAGGGTCTCGAATAAGGTGAAATAGAATGTCTGCTATGCCTAATATGATTATTACTGCTCAGTTGGTTTTTGGATATTTGGTTGGGCCTGTCAGAACATATGATTGGCATGTCATTCTAATACAATGCTCATGATCCATGGAAGTGCTTGAAGTGTGCTTAGAACTAAGACAACTTTTACCAGCATTATTGTTTCCTTGCCAAACCTTTTTTAACTTTCCGTTATCATTTTGGGTCTCATTAACTAATTTGGCAAGCTGTCCTTGGACCAGGTTCTCATGCTTATTTTATTGATTTATACCACTTTGCTTTTGACCTTTGTTCGTCAAGCCCAGGGATGCTTGTGTGAACTTCCATTTATCTTCTTCTATGCCTAATAGCTAATATGTGATGCAGGCTAAGCAAATTCTGCATTCAAAGTCAGTTTCTTCATTATATCTTGGTTCTGTTCAAGCATCTGTTGTTGGTTTAAGCCATCGCTTTCGCGCTTCAACTGACTCTACCGGCCCTCAAGTTAAGACACTGTTTTCAGTTCTTGGGAAATGTCAAGAGAACACGAATGGGACCATAGAAGTTCTATTGAAAAGAAACATGAATATACCTGCAGATGCTAATGCTGTTAGTGTCCTTATAGCTGACTTAGATGACTTTTCTGAGGAAGGTATGCATAATTTAAATATAAATAGTATTTGTCTCAATAATGAAATTTTTAGTTACCACTGCATATGCAATGTTTTATTCGGTTCTAAAAACCCAGAGTAAGCCATCTAATTGATGAACACATTGTTCATCTTAATTAGAATGTCAAATTTAGTTAAAAATTAGCATTGTTGATAAATTTCTCTCGTGCCATCTAATATTAACATCTGGTTTGAAGCTTGAATTACCCCTTTTCGAACAAATCATTATCGCAAATATTACGTTTAAAAAATTCTGAAGTTGTTGGCTTAGTGTTAAACAAACAACCTCGCATAGTTTTGTAAAGGTAGCTAGCAAGTTCTTTTTGTTCTCTTTATTTTCATCTAAATATTAATATTATTGATATTCTAACTAAGAGATGCTAATGAAGTGTCTATTGTAAGGGTTTTCAGATGTCAATTCTTGCCCATGCTTCATTTTTTCATTGTTAACATTTAATACTTAGAATTGTTGGATAGACAAAGTCCTCTGGCTAGTTCCCTGCATAATGCCCCATGTTCCTGTGCAGTTAAATACTACCAACATCAATGTGTAGCGTATATATAAATTATAAATAGATCTAGTGTTTTATCAGTGGGAATTGCTTAATTTTGACAGTTTTATGTTGTTTGTACTCCCTGCACTAGACTTTTTCTTGTAATTTCCTGCAGCAGCTAAAGGAGAGAATAGAGAAACTGAAAGCTAATAAGAACGGGGCTTTTACATCAGAAAGTGAATTTAGCGAAGAGATGTTAGAGATGCGCAAAGTCTTTGTGATCATTCATGGAGAGATGGTACTTTTGAAAAACTACAGCTCCCTCAACTTTGCAGGTACTTCTAAACCCCAGACATCAGTTTTCTGTGTAGGGTATAGGGTTTAGGTTTTAGATTTTAATATGTTTGCTTATGTGTTCGGTCGTTTCATAATCTGGTTTAAGTTACTTTAATATTCCTGTTTTCATTTCTTATCGTCATAATTATTTGGTTTAAGTTACTTTAATATTCCTCTGTCCTCCCTCTCCTCTGTTTCTTTTGTCTCCTTAAGCCCATTTATTCTTATGTTTAATTTTCTCTTTTATTTGGGAAAATCATATACTCTTGTAGTGTTTCGGGCTTGGGGCTTTGGGGGGCTTTAGGGCTTAGGGACTTAGGTTTTTGAATTTTTTTTTATGAGTGGGGCTTTGGGTCTTGATGCCTATTAAAGGCCTTTCGGGCTTTGTGGGATCTATGGCCTTCATTGGGCTAACTTGTTTGAAATTTATTAGGGTAAGGCCTTGGGGCTAGGGGCATTGGGGTGTTCAGGCCTTTGAAAGGCCATTCGGGATTGGGGTCCTGGGCCATTCGAAAGGCCTTGAGGCTAGGGGCCTTGCGGTCTTGGGCCATTCGAAAGGCCTTTCGGGCTTTACGAACTGTGTAGCCTTCAGAGGCTTACTTGCTTACATTTAATTAAGTGTTAGGCCTTGGGGCCTGGGGTTTTCGGGCCTTTGAGTCCTTGAAAGCCCTTTAGTTCTTCAGGCACAAGGGAACGGTCCTCGGGCCTTGGGGACTTTTAAATACCGTTTGGGCTGCGGGTTTTGGGGTTTTAGGTTTAGGGTTTTAGGTTTTTTTTAGGGTTTAGGGTTTAGGGTTTAGGGTTTTAGGGTTTAGGGTTTAGGGTTTAGGGTTTAGGGTTTAGGGTTTAGGGTTTAGGGTTTAGGGTTTAGGGTTTAGGGTTTAGGGTTTAGGTTTAGGTTTATTTAGTTTAGGGTTTAGGTTTAGTTTAGGTTTATGGTTTATTTAGGTTTTAGGGAGGTTTAGGTTTAGTTTTAGGTTTAGTTTAGGGTTTAGGGTTTAGGTTTAGGTTTAGGTTTAGGGTTTTAGGTTTAGGTTTAGGTTTAGGTTTAGGTTTAGGGTTTAGGTTTAGGGTTTAGGGTTTAGGTTTAGTGGTTTAGGTTTAGGTTTAGGGTTTAGGTTTGGGTTTAGGGTTTAGGTTTAGGTTTAGGTTTAGGGTTTAGGGTTTAGGTTTTAGGTTTAGGTTTAGTTTAGGTTTAGGGTTTAGGTTTAGGGTTTTTTTAGGTTTAGGGTTTTTTTTAGGTTTAGGTTTAGGTTTAGGGTTTAGGTTTTAGGTTTAGGGTTTAGGGTTTTGTGGTTTAGGTTTAGGTTTAGGGTTTTTTTTAGGTTTAGGTTTAGGTTTTTTAGGTTTAGGGTTTAGGTTTAGGGTTTAGGGTTTAGGTTTAGGGTTTAGGTTTGGGTTTAGGTTTAGGTTTGTGGGTTTAGGGTTTAGGGTTTAGGTTTAGGTTTTTAGGTTTAGTTTTAGTTAGGTTTAGGTTTAGGTTTAGGTTTAGTTTAGGGTTTAGGTTTAGGTTTAGGGTTTAGGGTTTAGGTTTAGGGTTTAGTTTTAGGTTTAGGGTTTAGGTTTAGGTTTAGGCTTTTTAGGTTTAGGTTTAGGTTTAGGGTTTAGGGTTTAGGTTTAGGGTTTAGGTTGGGTTTAGGGTTTAGGTTTAGGGTTTAGGTTTAGGTTTAGGGTTTAGGGTTTAGGGTTTAGGGTTTAGGTTTAGGTTTAGGGTTTGTGGGTTTAGGTTTAGGGTTTAGGGTTTAGGGTTTAGGGTTTAGGGTTTAGGTTTAGGTTTAGGGTTTAGGGTTTAGGTTTAGGTTTAGGTTTGTGGTTTAGGTTTAGGAGTTTAGGTTTAGGGTTTAGGTTTAGGGTTTAGGTTTAGGGTTTAGGTTTAGGTTTAGGGTTTGGGTTTAGGGTTTAGGTTTAGGTTTAGGTTTAGGTTTAGGGTTTAGGTTTAGGGTTTAGGTTTAGGGTTTAGGTTTAGGTTTAGGGTTTAGGTTAGGTTTAGGTTTTTTAGTGGTTTAGGGAGGTAGGGTTTTGTTTAGGTTTTAGGCTCAGGTTAGGTCAGTGGTAGGTTAGGAGGCCTAGGGTTTAGGGTTTAGGTAGGTAGGTTTAGGTTTAGGGTTTAGGGTTGGTAGGTTAGGGCAGGGAGGCCCAGGTTTAGGGTTTAGGGTTTAGGGTTTAGGTAGGCCTTTAGGCCCAGTTTAGGCCCAGGGCCCAGGTTTGGGTTTAGGCCCAGGTTTAGGTTTAGGGCCCAGGTTTAGGGTTTAGGAGGTTTAGGCCCAGGGCCCAGGTGGGCTCAGGTTTAGGCCCAGGTTTAGGGTTTAGGGTTTAGGGTTTAGGGTTTAGGGTTTAGGCCCAGGGTTTAGGTCAGGAGGTTTAGGAGTTTAGGTTTAGGTGTTAGGTTTTAGGGTTTAGGGTTTAGGGTTTAGGGTTTAGGGTTTAGGGTTTAGGGTTTAGGGTTTAGGGTTTAGGGTTTAGGGTTTAGGGTTTAGGGTTTAGGGTTTAGGGTTAGGTTTAGGTTTAGGGTTTAGGTTTGTGGTTTAGGTTTAGGTTTAGGGTTTAGGTTTAGGTTTAGGTTTAGGTTTAGTGGTTTAGGTTTAGTGGTTTAGGGTTTAGGGTTTAGGGTTTAGGTTTAGGGTTGTGGTTTAGGTTTAGGTTTAGGTTAGGTTTAGGTTTAGGTTTAGGGTTTAGGGTTTGGGTTTAGGGTTTAGGTTTAGGTTTAGGGTTTAGGTTTAGGTTTAGGTTTAGGGTTTTTTAGGGTTTAGGTTTAGGTTTAGGTTTAGGGTTTAGGTTTAGGTTTAGGGTTTAGGGTTTAGGTTTAGGTTTAGTGGTTTAGGGTTTAGGGTTTAGGGTTTAGGTTTAGGGTTTTGGTTTTGTGGTTTAGGGTTTAGGGTTTAGGGTTTGGGGTTTAGGGTTTAGGGTTTAGGGTTTAGGGTTTAGGGTTTAGGGTTTAGGGTTTAGGGTTTAGGGTTTAGGGTTTAGGGTTTAGGGTTTGTGGTTTAGGGTTTAGGGTTTAGGGTTTAGGGTTTAGGGTTTAGGGTTTAGGGTTTAGGGTTTAGGGTTTAGGGTTTAGGGTTTAGGGTTTAGGTTTGTGGTTTAGGTTTAGGTTTAGGTTTAGGTTTAGGGCCCAGGTTTAGGGTTTAGGTTTAGGTTTAGGGTTTAGGTTTAGGTTTAGGTTTAGGTTTAGGTTTAGGTTTAGGTTTAGGGTTTAGGTTTAGGTGGTTTAGGTTTAGGTTTAGGTTTAGGCCCAGTGGTTTAGGTTTAGGGTTTAGGTTTGTGGTTTAGGGTTTAGGTTTAGGTTTAGGTTTAGGGTTTAGGTTTGTGGTTTAGGGTTTGTGGTTTAGGTTTAGGGTTTAGCCCAGGTTTGTGGTTTAGGTTTAGGTAGGTTTGGGTTTAGGGTTTAGGGTTTAGGTTTAGGTTTAGGTTTAGGTTTAGGGTTTAGGGTTTTAGGTTTAGGGTTTTTTAGGTTTAGGTTTAGGGTTTAGGTTTAGGGTTTAGTGGTTTAGGGTTTAGGGTTTAGGTTTAGGTTTAGGGTTTAGGGTTTGTGGTTTAGGGTTTAGGTTTAGGTTTGTGGTTTAGGTTTAGGTTTAGGGTTTAGGTTTAGGTTTAGGTTTAGGTTTAGGGTTTGGCCAGGTTTGTGGTTTGTGGTTTAGGGTTTAGGTTTTGTGGCTTAGGTTTAGGTTTTAGGTTTAGGTTTAGGGTTTAGGGTTTGTGGTTTAGGGTTTAGGTTTAGGTTTAGGGTTTAGGGTTTAGGGTTTAGGGTTTGTGGTTTGTGGTTTAGGTTTAGGGTTTAGGGTTTGTGTGGTTTGTGGTTTAGGGTTTAGGTTTGGTTTAGGGTTTGTGGTTAGGTTTAGGGAGGTTTAGGGTTTAGGTTTAGGTTTAGGTTTAGGTTTAGGGTTTAGGGTTTAGGTTTAGGGTTTAGGTTTAGGTTTAGGGTTTGTGGTTTGTGGTTTAGGTTGTGGTTTAGGGTTGTGGTTTAGGGTTTAGGTTTGTGGTTAGGGTCAGGGTTTAGGGAGTGGTTTAGGAGGGTTTAGGGTTTAGGTTTTAGGTTTAGGTTTAGGTTTAGGTTTAGGTTTAGGGTTTTCAGGTTTAGGTTTAGGGTTTAGGTTTAGGTTTAGGGTTTAGGTCAGGCCCAGGCTCAGGCCCAGGGCCCAGGTTAGGCCCAGGCCCAGTGGTTGTGGCCAGGCCCAGGCCTAGGCCCAGGGCCCAGGCCCAGGCCCAGGCTAGGGCCCAGGCCCAGGCCCAGGGCCCAGGCCCAGGCTCAGGCCCAGGCCCAGGTGGTGTGGCTCAGTGGTAGGCCTGTGGCCCAGGTTTAGGGCCCAGGCCCAGGGCCCAGGCCTGTGGCCTGTGGCCCAGGGCCCAGGTTTAGGCCCAGGTTTAGGCCCAGGCCCAGGGCCTGTGGCCCAGGGTTTAGGCCTGTGGCTCAGGCTCAGGGCTCAGGTTTAGGTTTAGGGTTTAGGTTTAGGTTTGTGGTTTAGGGTTTGTGGTTTGTAGGAGGTTTGTGGAGGTTTAGGTTTAGGTTTGGGGGTTTAGGTTTAGGGTTTAGGTTTAGCAGTGGTTTAGTGGTTTAGGGCTGGTTTAGGTTTAGGGTTTAGGTTTAGGTTTAGGTTTAGGTTTGTTTAGGTTTAGGGTTTAGGTTTAGGTTTAGGTTTAGGTTTAGTGGTTTAGGGTTTAGGGTTTAGGTTTGTAGGTTTAGGTTTAGGTTTGTGGTTTAGGGTTTAGGTTTAGGTTTAGGGTTTAGGGTTTGTGGTTTATAGGTTTAGGGTTTAGGGTTTAGGTTTAGGTTTGTGGAGGGTTTAGGGTTTAGGGTTTAGGTTTAGGGTTTAGGTTTAGGGTTTAGTGGTTTAGTGGTTTAGGGTTTAGGTTTAGGGTTTAGGTTTAGGTTTAGGTTTAGGTTTAGGTTTGTGGTTTAGGTTTAGGTTTAGTGGTTTAGGGTTTAGGGTTTAGGGTTTAGGGTTTAGGGTTTAGTGGTTTAGGTTTAGGTTTGTGGGTTTAGGTGGAGTGGTTTAGGTTTAGGGTTTAGGGTTTGTGGTTTAGGGTTTAGGTTTAGGGTTTAGGTTTAGGTTTAGGTTTAGGGTTTAGGCCTGTGGTTTAGGGTTTAGGGTTTGTGTTTAGGTTTAGGTTTAGGTTTAGGTTTAGGTTTAGGTTTAGGGTTTAGGGTTTAGGGTTTAGGTTTAGGGTTTGTGGTTTAGGGTTTAGGGGGAGGGTTTAGGTTTGTGGTTTAGGTTTAGGTTTAGGGTTTAGGTTTAGGGTTTAGGGTTTAGGTTTAGGTTTAGGTTTAGGCTTTAGGTTTAGGGTTTAGTGGGTGGTTTAGGTTTAGGTTTAGGGTTTAGGGTTTAGGTTTTAGGTTTAGGTTTAGGTTTAGGGTTTAGGGTTTAGGTTTAGGTTTAGGTTTAGGGTTTAGGGTTTAGGTTTAGGGTTTAGGTTTAGGTTTTGTGGTTTAGGTTTAGGGTTTAAGGCTCAGGCCCAGGCCCAGGCCCAGGGCCCAGGCCCAGTGGCCCAGGCCCAGGCCCAGGCCTGGCTCAGGCCCAGGGCCCAGGCCCAGGGCCCAGGGCCTGTGGCCCAGGCTCAGTGGCCTGGCCCAGGTGGCCCAGGCCTGGCCAGGCCTGCTCAGGCCCAGGCCTTTGTGGCCCAGGGCCTGTGGCCTAGGCCCAGGCCCAGGCTTTGGCCCAGGCCTTTGGCTCAGGGCCTAGGCCCAGGCCTTGGCCTGGCCCAGGCCCAGGCCCAGGCCCAGGCCTTGGCCTAGGCCTCAGTGGCCCAGGGCCCAGGGCCCAGGCGCCAGGGCCCAGGCCCAGGCTCAGGCCCAGGCCTGTGGCCCAGGGCCCAGGCCCAGGGCCCAGGCCTGTGGCCCAGGCCTAGGGCCCAGGGCCTTTAGGCCTAGGCCCAGGCCTGTGGCCCAGGGCCCAGGCCTAGGGCCTAGGCCCAGGCCTAGGCCCAGGCTCAGGCCAGGCCCAGGCCTAGGCCTAGGCCTGTGGCTCAGGCCTAGGCTCAGGGCCCAGGGCCCAGTGGCCTGTGGCCCAGGCTCAGTGGCTCAGGCCTTTAGGCTCAGTGGCCCAGGGCCTGGGCCCAGGGCCCAGGCTCAGGGCTCAGGCCTCAGGGCCCAGGCTCAGGGCCCAGGGCCCAGGCTCAGGGCTCAGTGGCCTAGGCTCAGGGCCCAGGGCCCAGGGCCCAGTGGCCTAGGCTCAGGCCCAGGGCTCAGGGCTCAGGGCCTGTGGCCCAGGGCCCAGGCTCAGGGCTCAGTGGCCTAGGCCCAGGCCTCAGGGCCCAGGCCCAGGTTTGTGGCTCAGGCTTAGGCCCAGGTTCAGGCTCAGTGGCCTAGGCTTAGGCTCAGGGCCTCGGTGGCCCAGGCCCAGGGCCCAGGGCCTTTAGGCCCAGGGCCCAGGCCCAGGCCCAGGCCTGGGCTCAGGCTCAGGGGGCCTGTGGCCCAGTGGCCCAGGCCTGGCCCAGGCCCAGGCTTTAGGCCAGGCCTAGGCCCAGGCCTAGGCTCAGGTTTAGGGTTTAGGTTTAGGGTTTAGGGTTTAGGGTTTAGGGTTTAGGCTCAGGTTTAGGGTTTAGGCCAGGGTTTAGGTTTAGGCCCAGGCTCAGTGGCCCAGGGCCTAGGCTCAGGTCAGGCCTGTGGCTCAGGCCTTGGCCCAGGGCTCAGGGCTCAGGCCCAGGCCTAGGCCCAGGGCCCAGGCTCAGGCCTGGCCCAGGGCTCAGGCCCAGTGGCCCAGGCCTGGCCTGTGGCCCAGGGCCCAGGCCTGGGGCCCAGGGCTCAGTGGCCCAGGCCCAGGCCCAGGGCCTGTGGCCCAGGCCTCAGGCCTGTGGCCTAGGCTCAGGGCCCAGGCCCAGGCTCAGGGCCTGTGGCTCAGGGCCCAGGCCCAGGCCTGTGGCCCAGGCTCAGGGCCCAGGCCTGTGGCCTGTGGCCCAGGCCCAGGGCCCAGGGCCCAGGCCCAGGGCCCAGGCCCAGGCCCAGGCCTGTGGCCTAGGCCTGTGGCTCAGTGGCCTAGGCCCAGGGCCTGTGGCCTGGCCCAGGGCTCAGGCCCAGGGCTCAGGCCTAGGCCCAGGCCCAGGCTCAGTGGCCCAGGGCCTGTCAGGCCCAGGGCTCAGGCCCAGTGGCCTAGGCTCAGGCTCAGGGCCCAGGCCCAGGCTCAGGCCCAGGCTCAGTGGCCTAGGCTAGGCCTCAGGCCAGGGCCCAGGCCCAGGGCCCAGGGCCCAGGGCCTGTGGCCCAGGCCCAGGCCTAGGCCCAGGCTCAGGGCTCAGGCCCAGGCTCAGGCCTGTGGCCCAGGCCCAGGCTCAGGCCCAGGCCCAGGGCCCAGGCCTGTGGCCCAGGCCCAGGCCTGGCTCAGGCCAGGCCTAGGCCCAGGCCCAGGGCCTAGGCCCAGGCCCAGGCCCAGGCCCAGGGCCCAGGCCCAGGCCCAGGGCCTGTGGCCTAGGCCTGGGCCCAGGGCTCAGTGGCTCAGGCTCAGGGCCAGGGCCCAGGCCTGGGTAGGCCCAGGGCCTGGCCAGGGCCCAGGGCCCAGGCTCAGGCTCAGTGGCCCAGGCCTAGGCCCAGGCCCAGGCCCAGGCCTGTGGTTAGGCCCAGGCCTGTGGCCCAGTGGCCCAGGCCCAGGCCTAGGCTCAGGCCTTTAGGGCTCAGGTTTAGGGTTTAGGTTTGTGGTTTAGGGTTTAGGCTCAGTGTAGGTTTAGGGTGTGGTTTAGGGTTTAGGTTTAGGTTTGTGGTTTTAGGTTTAGGCCTGTGGTTTGTGTGGTTTAGGTTTAGGGCCCAGGCCCAGGGCCCAGGTTTGTGGTTTAGGCTCAGTGGCCAGGTTTAGGGTTTGTGGTTTAGTGGTTTAGGTTTAGGGTTTAGGTTTAGGTTTAGGTTTAGGGTCAGTGGCTCAGGCTCAGGGTTTAGGTTTAGGTTTAGGGCTCAGGTGTGGCTCAGTGGTCAGTGGTTTGTGGTTTAGGGTTTAGGGAGGGAGGGTGGTTTAGGGTTTAGGTTTAGGGTTTTAGGGTTTAGGGTTTAGGGTTTAGGGTTTAGGGCCTAGGTTTAGGGTTTAGGGTTTAGGTTTAGGGTTTAGGGTTTAGGGTTTGTGGTTTAGGGTTTAGGGGCCCAGGTTTGTGGTTGTGGTTTAGGGTGTGGCCCAGGCCTAGGTGTGGTCAGGCCCAGGGTTTAGGCAGGCCCAGGCCTAGGGCCCAGGCTCAGGGCCCAGGGCCTGTGGCCTGGCTCAGGCTCAGAGGTTTAGGCCCAGGCCCAGGCCCAGGCCCAGTGGCCTAGGCTCAGGGCTCAGTGGCCCAGGCCTAGGCCCAGGTTTAGGGTTTAGGGCCTTGGCCCAGGCCCAGGGCCCAGGCCTAGGCCCAGGCCCAGGCTTTAGGCCCAGGCCCAGGCCCAGGCCCAGGCCCAGGCCCAGGCTCAGTGGCTCAGTGGCTCAGTGGCCTAGGCCCAGGCTCAGTGGCCCAGGCCCAGGCCTGGTGGCTCAGGCCCAGGGCCCAGGCCCAGGCCCAGGCTCAGGGCCTAGGCCTGTGGCTCAGGCCCAGGGCCTAGGCCTAGGCCCAGGCCTAGGCCTGTGGCCCAGCTCAGGCCTGTGGCCCAGGCCCAGGGCCCAGGCCTGTGGCCTTGGCCCAGGCCCAGGCCTTTAGGCCCAGGCCCAGGGCCTAGGCTCAGTGGTGTAGGTTTTTTTAGGGCTCAGGTTTAGGCCTTTAGGGCCCAGGCTCAGTGGCCCAGGCCCAGGCTCAGGGCCCAGGCCCAGGGCCCAGGCCTAGGCCTGTGGCCCAGGCCCAGGGCCCAGGGTGGGCCCAGGGCTCAGGCCTGTGGCCCAGGCCCAGGGCTCAGTGGCCCAGGGTTTAGGCTCAGGCCTAGGCCCAGGCTCAGGGCCTGTGGCCTAGGCCTGTGTGGCCCAGGCCCAGGGCCTGGCCCAGGCCTAGGCCCAGGGCCCAGGGCTCAGGGCCTGTAGGCCCAGGCCTAGGCCCAGGGCTCAGTGGCCTAGGCCCAGGGCCTGTGGCCCAGGCCTGGCCTGTGGCCTGTGGCCTGGCTTAGGCCCAGGCTCAGGCCCAGGCCTGTGGCCCAGGCCCAGGCCCAGGGCCTGGGCCCAGGCTCAGGCCTGTGGCCAGGGCCTAGGCCTAGGCCAGGCCCAGGCCCAGGCTCAGGCCCAGGCTCAGTGGCTCAGTGGCCTAGTGGCCCAGTGGCTCAGGCCCAGGGCCTGTGGCCCAGGTCAGGCCAGGGCCCAGGCTCAGGGCCCAGGGCCCAGGGCCCAGGCCTAGGCCTGGGCCCAGGCCCAGGCCCAGGCCTGTGGCCCAGGCCCAGGCCCAGGCCTGGCCTGGCCCAGTGTGCCCAGGCCTGGCCCAGGCTCAGGCCTGTGGTGGGCCTGGCCCAGGGCCCAGGGCCTAGGCCCAGGCCCAGGGCCCAGGCTCAGTGGCCCAGGCCCAGGCTCAGTGGCCCAGGCCTGTGTGGCTCAGGGCCCAGGGCTCAGGCTCAGTGGCCTGGGCCCAGGCTCAGTGGCCTGTGGTTTAGTGTGGCTAGGCCCAGGGCCTAGGAGGCCCAGGCCCAGGGCCCAGGGCTCAGGCCCAGGTAGGCCCAGGGCTCAGGCCTAGGCCTAGGGCCCAGGCCCAGGCCTGTGGCCTTGCCCAGGTAGGCCTCAGGCCCAGGCCTGTGGCCCAGGCCCAGGCCAGTTTAGGCCTAGGTTTAGGGTTTAGGTTTAGGTTTAGGGCTCAGGTTTGTGGTTTCAGGGTTTAGGGTTTAGGAGGTTTAGGTTTAGGGTTTAGGGTTTTAGGGTTTGTGGCCCAGGGTTTAGGCCCAGGGTTTAGGGTTTAGGTTTGTGGAGGTTTCAGGGTTTAGGGTTTAGGTTTAGGTTTAGGTTTAGGTTTAGGTTTAGGGTTTAGGGTTTAGGCCCAGGTTTAGGTTTAGGTTTGTGGTTTGGCTAGGTTTAGGGTTTCAGGGTTTAGGGTGGTTTAGGCCTAGGGTTTAGGCCCAGGTTTCAGGGTTTAGGTTTAGGGGTTTAGGGTTTAGGTTTGTGGCCTAGGAGGTTTAGGGTTTAGGTTTCAGTGGTTTGTGGTTTAGGGTTTAGGTTTAGGGTTTAGGAGGTTTAGGCTAGGTTTAGGTTTAGGTTTTAGGGTTTAGGTTTAGGGTTTAGGTTTAGGTTTAGGTTTAGGGTTTTAGGGTTTAGGTTTAGGTTTAGGTTTAGGTTTAGGTTTGTAGGGTTTAGGTTCAGGGTTTAGGTGGTTTAGGTTTAGGTTTAGGTTAGGTTTAGGTTTAGGGTTTAGGGTTTAGGGTTTAGGTTTAGGTTTGTGGTTTAGGTTTAGGTTTAGGTTTAGGTTTAGGGCTTGTGGTGGTTTGTGGTTTGTGGTTTAGTGGTTTAGGTTTAGGTTTAGGTTTAGGGTTTAGGTTTAGGGTTTAGGGTTTAGGGTTTAGGTTTAGGTTTAGGTTTAGGTCAGTTTAGGTTTGTGGTTTAGGTTTAGGTTTAGGTTTGTGGTTTAGGGTTTAGGGTTTAGGGTTTAGGGTTTAGGGTTTAGGTTTAGGCAGTTTAGGTTTAGTTTAGGGTTTAGGGTTTAGGGTTTAGGGTTTAGGGTTTAGGTTTAGGTTTAGGTTTGTGGTTTGTGGTTTAGGTTTAGGGTTTAGGGTTTAGGGTTTAGGTTTAGGGTTTAGGTTTAGGGTAGGGTTTAGGGTTTGTGTGGTTTGTGGTTTAGGTTTTAGGTTTAGGTTTAGTGGTTTAGGTTTAGGGTTTGTGGTTTAGGTTTAGGTTTTGGGTTTAGGGTTTAGGTTTGTGGTTTAGGGTTTAGGTTTGTGGTTGTGGTTTAGGTTTAGGGTTTAGGTTTAGGTTTAGGTTGTGGCCCAGGGTTTAGGGTTTTAGGGTTTGTGGTTTAGTGGTTTGGGTTTAGGGTTTAGGTTTAGGTTTAGTTTTAGGGTTTTTAGGGCCTAGGTTTAGGGTTTAGGTTTAGGTTTAGGTTTAGGCTAGTGGTTTAGGTTTAGGGTTTAGGGTTTAGGAGGGTTTAGGGTTTAGGTTTAGGTTTAGGTTTAGGGTTTGTGGTTTAGGGTTTAGGGTTTAGGGTTTAGGTTTAGGCTAGGTTTAGGTTTAGGTTTAGGTTTATGGTTTAGTGTTTAGTGTTTAGTGTTTAGGTTTTAGGGTTTAGGTTTTAGTGTTTAGGGTTTAGGGTTTAGGGTTTAGGGTTTAGGGTTTAGGGTTTAGGGTTTAGGGTTTAGGGTTTAGGGTTTAGGGTTTAGGGCAGAGGTTTAGGTTTAGGTTTAGGTTTGTGGTTTAGGTTTGTGGTTTCAGGGTTTAGGTTTAGGTTTGTGGTTTTGGGTTTAGGTTTTTTAGGGTTTAGGTTTAGGTTTAGGGTTTAGGTTTAGGGTTTAGGGTTTAGGGCTAGGTTTAGGTTTTAGGTTTGTGGTTTGTGGTTTAGGTTTAGGGCTCAGGGTTTCAGGTTTAGTGGTTTCCCAGGGTTCAGGGTTTAGTGGTTTTAGGGTTTAGGCTGTGGAGGTTTAGGGTTTAGGTTTAGGTTTAGGGTTTAGGTTTAGGTTTAGGGTTTCAGGGTTTAGGTTTAGGGTTTAGGTTTAGGTTTAGGCCCAGGTTTTAGGTTTAGGTTTCAGGGTTTAGGTTTAGGTTTCAGTTTAGGTTTCAGGTTTGTGGTTTAGGTTTAGTGGTTTAGGTTTAGGTTTAGGGTTTAGGTTTCAGGTTTAGGTTTAGGTTTAGGTTTAGGTTTGTGGTTTCAGGGCTAGTTTCAGGGTTTAGGGTTTAGGTTTGTGGTTTAGCCCAGGTTTTGTGGGTTTAGGTTTAGGGTTTGTGGTTTCAGGTTTCAGGGTTTAGGGTTTAGGTTTTAGGGTTTAGGTTAGGTTTAGGTTTTAGGCCCAGGGTTGGTGGTTTAGGTTTAGGGTTTAGGTTTAGGGTTTAGGTTTAGGGTTTAGGGTTTGTCAGTTTAGGTTTAGGGCTAGGGCCCAGTTTAGGGTTTAGGTTTGTGGTTTTAGGTTTAGGTTTGTGGTTTGTGTGGTTTGTGGTTTAGGCTCAGGTTTAGGTTTAGGCCCAGGTTTAGGTTTGTGGCTCAGGTTTAGGGTTTAGGGTTTAGGGTTTAGGTTTTAGGTTTAGGTTTAGGTTTAGGGTTTAGGGTTTAGGGTTTAG